>OY757192.1:11024724-13424724 GCA_963583895.1 Melanophora roralis | reverse complement strand
GCTTAAGTTAATAAAATACATATGTACATCTATTTTTTTATCGCAATTAATTTATTTTTAGAGTAATTTCAAAAAGAATATCTTAACAATCATACTATAATATTTTATAAAATATTTTAATTGTTAATCTGCTCACACGCAGGATGTATTTTACATATGAGCTGTCAAATTTTCGACTGCAAAATTGATAAATGTCGTACATGTGGAACCCGGAATGTTTTAATTGCTTGTGTGAAATGCGTAACCATATGTACATACTATTGACAGATATTTCATTTAAGCGTGTTCAATTTTCATCTGATAAAGCAACGCAGCAAACCTTTGCTTACCTGGTAAGTTAGCAAGTAATATTGGAGATGAACAAGCATTAGTTACTTTTTGACCGAATAACTAGTTATTTTTGTTTGAGTTGTCCCGAAATTTACTACCGCCACATACAAATGTGCTTATCAAAATCAATGGAGTAACACCAGTTATCAATGATTAACTGAACAAAATAAATAAAAACTTAAGGTTTTTAAAAGGAAAACATTCTATAAAGCCTGTTTTATAATTTAATTTTTGCATATATACCTACAAATGTAATTATTAACGCCCTTACTAAAAGTTAATTTTTCTATCGCAATGACCTCATTACCTTGTAACCCATGAAGTAATGACACCTCATTACTCAAACTCAAAAAAATGTTGCTGGGGACGACTGTTTGAGTATACATAATAGGTTTGCTAATATGTTAAATTGCAAACTTTTTTTTAGCTTACTTAATTACAATATAATTTCATTTACTTTCTTTTTTATTGACTCAGATAAGTCCAAAAAATTTCGCTCAATAAGTTCATCCTTAGTTTCACACTGCTTTCCTCCTTCGTATTTCTTTCGGAATAGCTAAAGTAGAGTTTTGTTACTGGTTATTCGGGTAGTCTAAAATACAAGGTAACCAGTGCCGTAATATGAAAGCACTCCATACCATTGTGCCCCTCTTTGTTATGATGGCGGCTTAGAAATTTGTTTCTTCTCACGCATATCGTGAATTTAAAAGTTTAAAAAGTAAACATTTGAAACCGTTTTCATAAAAAAAATACATTTCAATAGTTCTTATCACTCAAATGTGTTTGAAGATACCATGTCATATCAATTTTCCGTAACCTGAAGGCGTTTTTGTGGGCGTAATACATTTATGGGAGGGTTTTCTTTAGTTTTCACAGTTGTAGATAATTATTTGCTAAAAAAACTGTTGATTTACTTGCATTAACTTTGGCTATTTGTCAATGTTTACAGATGAAATAGGCAGAATGTGAGGCAATTTGAGCAATTCTTCGTTTGTCCTGTAAAGTTAAAGCAGTACAAGTTTCTCAATTGTAATTTTTTTTACGGAACCACAACGTGGTAGTTTATAACCACGTTGTGGCTGTGTTCAATTTTTTTTTTTGGCGAATTCACGAAAAAATATTTTTTAAAAATAATTAACATCAATTTTTAAAATTTGTAAAGAACTTAAAGCACATTTTTTTCTGATTTTAATTTAGTGAATTAACTTTAACTCTTTTTAGTTTTTGCAAAATATTTTTATACCACATATGTAACTGATTACTAAACGCTTAACTTGTTAAACCATAAAAAGGTCAAAAAATGTATCCCTAAAACTAAATTAAGAAAGATAATTACTGTTATAGAGATCTTAAATTTATTTTATTTTTGTCTCAAAAACATCTATTCCAATATCTTACTCTCAAAGTTTGAACTTCTTAACATTTTTTCAAACAAGTTATGTAAGCTTATTTTTAACACAAAATCAATTTTATTTTATTAGCATTTTTAAACATTTTTTTATTATTAGTTAGTTATTAGTAATGTTTGTTTTTTTATATAAATATCTCTAAGGCATGTGCTAACACGAAAATATATCACTCGTCCTTGCCTTCAAGGACTTTTTAAGCAAAGAAAGGCTGCCATTGCTCGATTTCATTTGCATTTAGAAATTTGTTTGGCAACCTTTCATTCAAAAAAGTTTTTTCTTTCATACGTATGAACAACTTTTACTTTGATCTTTAGTTATCAACTAAATCAAATTTGTACAAATATATTAAGTTCCACACACATATGACCGATTTGTGCACAACACGAAAAATTCGGTAATTATTTTTTTTTAATTTAACAAGTGAAAACCGCAACCATAGTTTCTAATTTCAAAACGTACAATACATTAAAATAGCCGGTTTGTGTTTGTGAGATTCTACTTTAGTTAAAAGTTAACTAACATTTACAATTTTTATCCGACTGAAAAATTTAAAACATGTTTTGATAAAAACAAAATTTTCTTTATTCATCGGCAAAAAAAAGCTTTATAAGTTTGTATATCAAAATAAGCAATAAAGCACTACTAGGTAACTTTAAACTGGCTGGCCCTGAAGACTCCATTATGATAGGGTGAGTAATTATTTATTGTTCGAAATTAGTACAATTTTTGTTTTTAATTAGGGTCTTTTGGTTTTAATAGTCTGAGAACCCTTTAGTCCTCTTATCTAAAATTACTTTCCAAGCCGATTAAAGCATGTCTGGCCGTCCGTCTAGGTGCCTATGTATGTATGTAATCAAAGTACAGGTTAGAGATACTTGATTTTATAAAAAAAAACTAAGAAAACAACGCCAATTGTTACAATTTACTATAAATTAGTTCGATTTTTTATACAAAAATCAACAAAAGATATAAAATAACTCACATTATTTTTAATTTTTTAGTAATTCAATTGAAATGGTTCAATACCACTTTCCTAACTTAAGCACTTACTAGTTCACTCTTTTAATACAAATAATCGGTTACTCGTTCTCCATTGTATATTTCGGAAAGAAATGTGTTTTTTTAAGATTATAATTTGATTTTTCTTTTAAATCAAGCTATTTTTTTCTACCATAATGGTATTTTGATTTCTTCTATAACATTTTTTAGTCAAGATAAACGATTAATTGACCAGGGTTTTGAATATTATTGTTTTATTTTATTGTATTAAAAAGTTTTATATCTTAAAAAAAACTTCTTATTCAACATACTCAAGCAAACATTTTTTAGGCAAAAATTTTGTGAAAATAACAGTAAAAGTTGCCTAAATATCGCTTGAATAGGAAAAAGGATATATAATCATCCAACAATTAGAAAAAAAAATTGCAGCATAATTTTGAGAAGCAAAATACGATTGGTGGTAAATAGCAAATTCCTTAACGGTCGCCGGAATGTTTAAACGACGATTATAAGGTAACATAAGCAATGTTCACTCAACAGGTGTTAATATATTGCACAAAAAAAAAAGATTTTTGAGATGCTTGCAAAAAACACATAAACGATAATTTACTTGTTAGGAAATTTTTAAAAAAGCTTGTAAGATCATAAATTATAAGAGCCAAACATAATAAGTCGCGAAAAAGTCACTGTTATCAAACATTATTTTAAATACCAGCTAAGTCATTTCATGTGGTAATGCTGAACTAACTAGGAATTAATTTTTTACTATCTCAGCAAATTTTTTAAAAACAAATTTTAAATAACAAATTATCTTAAAAAATCAGTGCAATCAGTACTCTTTTTTAAAAATCGGTACATTTTAATACACACATTTTTAATCTGTACATGTGCTGCTAAAATTAGTACGAATGGTCACCCTACACATACACCTCTTGGGTTAATAGTGTTAACAAAAAAAATAAAAAAATAAACGATAACCAGTCTTACTAATTCGATGTTATGAAATCCAAGCCATTTTCTAGAGAGCCTGAAACAAATAAGATCCTAGACAGCTTGTCCTGGAGCGTACGAGTGCTGGAAAGTGACACAGAATATACTAAGCAGTCTCTCTATTCCCAGGCACACTACAGAACCTGCTAGTCAGTCGCCCAAACCTTTTAGCATGTACCGCTGTCCAACAATGTCCTGCTATCATCCCTAAAAGGAGTCTGCAATCACTCCTTGGCAAATACAGTATAAACCTCGTCGCCCCGGGTCATAAGATCCGACATTAGCCTTAAGACTTTACACGAAGTGGTATTCACCCAGACCTTCGTGATACTGACCCTTACAGTGGAGTCAAGTGGAGCACGAACATCCATAGACAGATAAACCCCTTGCATCGTCAGGTCGCCTACCATCTCATTTTTTCAATACATCTGTATCCCCGAACCCAGTAAAGAAAAGCAACTAAATTAAAAAAAATTTACAAAATTTTATTGCTTGTAGTTACTCTAAACAAAAACAATACTTTTTACTGAAAAAATATACGAGTATAAACAAATGCACATAATTTTAAATAATATTATGTTTTCTATTGAAATAAACTAAAATCTCACAAGACCTGACAAAGTCACAAAAGAACTTCTGAATTGAAGGGTTTCTTGAAAATTTCTTTAAGCAATTTGTAATGTACTCAATAAAACCTATTAACCAAGCTAGGTCGGTTTCTACGTTTTTTCATTGTAGCACCTTGCATTGTGACAATCGTTAAGAGATTATGTCAGATGTTACGACATACATATATATATATAATCAAAATCATAAGCCATCTGAAGAATGGCGATTTAGACAAAGTGACAAGTCATATGTGAAATACATCCCGAGTGAAATCAGCTATAGAAATCAAAATGTACATTTTAAAGCATTTATAAATTTTATAAAGTATTGTGTCATAAAACTTAATCAAAATGCAACCTTATATTTTGTTTACCAATTAATTTATTTTGTTTTGTATGTACACAAAAATACGAATTTATGTGTTTAAAAAAATAAATATCAATAATATTAAACCAATATGGTGTTTTATATTACCCAGCAAAAACTTTAATTACAAAACAACTGGAAAGGTAAGTAGAATCATCGGGAAGCACTACTTACAATTCGACTGTAAAAAGTACTTGTTATAGCCTTCACATAGTGATAGGGTATATATCATTTTGTCATTCCGTTTGTATTTTCTTTATTATTCATTTGCGACCCCATAAAGTATATATATTCCGGATCCTTATAGATAGGGAAGCCGATTTAGCGATGTCCGTCTGTCCGTCTGTTGAAATCAAGTTTCCGGAGTCAAATAAAAAGATACAGACCAGTTAATGGTGTCAAACTATTAGAAATATCCTGGAGACAATCGCTATTTAAAATCAGCAAAATCGGTTCACTATTGACCGAGATATAAGCGAAAACCCAGAGTAAACCTTTCTTTTTAGGACAAAATCCGTGCATATATCCCTATATATCTCAGTAAGTATAGTCACTCTTGCCACAAAACTTGGCACGGATACTCCCAAAGAAGGTACCTAAATAATGGAAATAAATTGGACCAGGGGAAGGGGTAGTTTTTCTACAATTGCACAAATTTGGGGAAATATTTTATGCACTATATCTCGTAAACTATAAGAGCTATCGACCTAAAATGTTCTACAAAAAATAATTGTACGCAAAGACCAATACTTTAAAGAAAAAATTTTTTGAAAGGGGGCAAAAATAGGGGTAGCTCCCATACAAATCGACAATTATTATAAAATATTCGATACGCTATATCTCGGAAACTATAACAGATATCAAAATAAAATGTTCCACAAAAAGTAATTGGGCGAGAATGCCTACGCTTTGCAGAAAAAATTTTTTGAGTGGGGGCAAAAAAAGGGGTAGCTCCCATACAAATCGACAATTGTTATAAAATATTCGATACGCTATATCTCGGAAACTATAGCAGATATCAAAATAAAATGTTCTACAAAAAGTAATTGGGCGAGAATGCCTACGCTTTAAAGAAAAAATTTTTTGAGTTGGGGCAAAAAAAGGGGTAGCTCCCATACAAATCGACAATTATTATAAAATATTCGATACGCTATATCTCGGAAACTGTAACAGATATCAAAATAAAATGTTCTACAAAAAGTAATTGGGCGAGAATGCCTACGCTTTAAAGAAAAAAATTTTTTGAGTGGGGGCAAAAAAAGGGGTAGCTCCCATACAAATCGACAATTGTTATAAAATATTCGATACGCTATATCTCGGAAACTATAACAGATATCAAAATAAAATGTTCTACAAAAAGTAATTGGGCGAGAATGCCTACGCTTTAAAGAAAAAATTTATTGGGTGGGGGCAAAAAAAGGGGTAGCTCCCATACAAATCGACAATTATTATAAAATATTCGATACGCTATATCTCGCAAAATATAAAAGATATCGAAATAAAATGTTCTACAAAAAGTAATTGGGCGAGAATGCCTACGCTTTAAAGAAAAAATTTTTTGAGTGGGGGCAAAAAAAGGGGTAGCTCCCATACAAATCGACAATTATTATAAAATATTCGATACGCCATATCTCGGAAACTATAAAAAATCTCGAAATGAAATGTTCCACAAAAAGTAATTGGAACAAAAGGCCTACGCTTTAAAGAAAAACATTTTCGGATGGTGGGTGAAGAAGGGGTAGCTCCCATACAAATTAACAATTTTTATAAAATTTTCGATACGCTTCTGGAAAACTATTACAGCTATCGACTTCGAAAATTCTACAAAAAGTAGTAATCAAATAATTCATACATTTTGGTGAAAAAGTTGGAGAAGAGCAGGGGGACTAGAACATTTTATAAGTTTTATTAACCTTAAAATATGAATAATGTCGAAAACTTTTAAAACTCTCGACCTCAAATCTTCTTCATCTATTTCTATTATTCATACGAACGTTAAAATTTTGTTATTTTTTCTATGGACTTTAAAACTCGCACAAGGTTTTTTATTATATTATTTGCAGTACAAAATTACTCGGCTGGGTATATTTAAAGACCAATGTGAAGGGTATATAAGATTCGGCACAGCCGAATATAGCGCTCTTACTTGTTTTTGTTCACGATGTCTTACAACGATTTTATTTTGGTGGTCATACCACACTTATATTTTTCATTATGTAATTTAAAATTAATTAGTCACAAATAGTTTTTAAAGAAGAAAACATTTTTTATATTTTATTTTATATACTTAATATTTTAAATAAAAGTTTTTGTTTTTGTACTTACCGCAGATGAGATTCAAGCCAGGTACTTTCCGCACTCAAGCACTAGCGCGCTACCCCTGGGCCACCGAGACACTTTGTTTTTTTATGTAAAGTAATATATTAAAACAACCAGTTTTTTTCTACTTGATTTGTTGAAGTTATCCGAATAGATTTGTTTAATAATAATACATAACTATCATGAGCTTAAATGATTTTTCTAATTATTACGTGCTTTTAATAAGTCATTACAAATTAAATAACAAATAGAGGAAAAGTTGCAATTAAGGCTACAAAATTATGAATTAAGGAAGTCATTTAAAAAAAGTTTGTTAGTGATGTTTTTGCTGGGTAGTTGTGTTCAATAACTTTCCAGTAAATATGTACTAGCAACAAAGAAGTAAAAATATATTTTTAAAAATTGTTCTCAAAAATATTTAAAAGTAAATAAAAACTTTCAAGCAAATGTATTTTGTTATTGTAAACTTATTTTATAAATTTTTTTGAAAGTAAAATTTTTACTAGTAGAAACTATCAAAAACATTTTTGTTTCTAAATATATAACGCTCTTTTCTGATTCTCTAGTTGCAAATTTTTTGTGTACATAAACACTTTTCTGCAAATGAACACACCTATTATTCAAGTTTTGCCGAAGAGACTTTAAATGCAAAAAAGCATAGTGTATATGAAAAGTAAACTTCGTCCTAACTTACAAAGCAAAAACAGAAGGAAAACAGTCATACCGTTTCCCTTTCTCTGTTAAATGTAAGTTAAATAGGTGATGTTTACAACCAAAAGACACCACTACAGTTCAAAGAGTACTGATGATGAAATTGCGAAGCTGCTTTCGAAAATGCATTCTACTCGGCAAAATTAAAGTTTTTTTCAACATTAACGGAAAAATAATAATTTCTTTTAATAAAAAGAAATTATATGAACTTGAGCCAAACTAAAAAGCAAAAATTTTTATTAAAAATTTATAATTTTAAGCAAACTAAACTGCAAGTAAAACAAGTAAGAGCGCTATATTCGGCTGTGCCGAATCTTATATACCCTTCACATTGACCTTTCGCAATCCCAAACTTTTTTTTCTTTGTAACCATTTTTTTACTTATGAAATATTTCTAATTTTTAAATTGGGGGCGGTGTCATTTTTTAACGCTCCACGGGTGACGGGGAAGTTGTAGGGGTTTTTATCCTAATTTTTGTAAATTTTGTATGGCAACCCCCTTAGGGCGTGGAGATAGGGGGTAAGTATGTTCTAGGAATATGTTTGGGAGAAGAAACTAATAGGGGTCGGTCGTACACTTTATTGCTCTAAGGCCAACTCTGAAGGAGTTGTGGACATTTTCATATCATTTTTTGTAAATTTTGTATGGCAACTCCCTTTGGGCGTGGAGATAGGAGGTAGGTATGGTTTAGGAATATGTTTGGGAGAACAAACTAATAGGGGTCGGTCGTACAATTTATTGCTCTAAGGCCAACTCTGAAGAAATTGCTGGCATTTTCATATCATTTTCTAAGGCCAACTCTGAAGAAGTTGTGGGCATTTTCATATCATTTTTGTAAATTTTGTATTGCAACCCCCTCAGGGCTTGGTGCTAGGGGGTAAGTATATCTTAGAAATATGTTTGGGAGAAGAAATTAATGGGGGTCGGTGGTACACTTTATTGCTCTAAGACTAACTCTGAAAAAGTTGTGGGCATTTTCATATCATTTTTGTATGGCAACACCCTCAGGGCGTGGAGATAGGGGGTAAGTATATTCTAGGAATATGTATGGGAGAAGAAATTGATGGGGGTAGGTGGTATCTTTTATTGCTCTAGGGCATACTCTGACGAAGTTGTAGGCATTTTTACATCATTTTTGTAAATTTTGTATGGCAACCCCCTCAGGGCGTGGAGATAGGGGGTAAGTATATTCTAGGAATATGTTTGGGAGGGCAAACTAATGGGGGTCGGTGGTACACTTTATTGCTCTAAGGCCAACTCTGAAAAAGTTGTGGGCATTTTCATATCATTTTTGTAAATTTTGTATGGCAACCCCCTCAGGGCGTGGATAGAGGGGGTAAGTATGTTTCAGGAATATGTTCGGGAGAACAAACTAATAGGGGTCGGTCGTACACTTTATTGTTTTAAGGCCAACTCTGAAGAAGTTGGGGGCATTTTCATATCATTTTTGTAAATTTTGTATGGCAACCCCCTTCGGGCGTTGAGATAGGGGGTAAGTATATTCTAGGAATATGTTTGGAAGAAGAAATTAATGGGGGTCGGTGGTACACTTTATTGCTTTAAGGCCAACTCTGACGAAGTTGTAGGCATTTTTACATCATTTTTGTAAATTTTGTATGGCAACCCCCTTTAGGGCGTGGAGATAGGGGGTAAGTATATTCTAGGAATATGTTTGGGAGGGCAAACTAATGGGGGTCGGTGGTACACTTTATTGCTCTAAGGCCAACTCTGAAAAAGTTGTGGGCATTTTCATATCATTTTTGTAAATTTTGTATGGCAACCCCCTCAGGGCGTGGAGATAGGGGTTAAGTATATTCTAGGAATATGTATGGGAGAAGAAATTAATGGGGGTCGGTCGTACACTTAATTGCTCTAAGACCAACTCTGAAGAAGTTGGGGGCATTTTCATATCATTTTTGTAAATTTTGTATGGCAACCCCCTTAGGGCGTGGATAGAGGGGGTGAGTATGTTTCAGGAATATGTTTGGGAGAACAAACTAATAGGGGTCGGTCGTACACTTTATTGTTTTAAGGCCAACTCTGAAGAAGTTGGGGGCATTTTCATATCATTTTTGTAAATTTTGTATGGCAACCCCCTTCGGGCGTTGAGATAGGGGGTAAGTATATTCTAGGAATATGTTTGGAAAAAAAAATTAATGGGGGTCGGTGGTACACTTTATTGCTTTAAGGCCAACTCTGACGAAGTTGTGGGCATTTTTACATCATTTTTGTATATTTTGTATGGCAACCCCCTCAGGGCGTGGAAATAGGGGGTAAGTATATTCTAGGAATATGTTTGGGAGAAGAAAATAATTGGGGTAAATGGTATCTTTTATTGCTCTAGGGCATACTCTGACGAAGTTGTAGGCATTTTTACATCATTTTTGTAAATTTTGTATGGCAACCCCCTCAGGGCGTGGAGATGGGGGTAAGTATATTCTAGGAATATGTTTGGGAGGGCAAACTAATGGGGGTCGGTCGTACACTTTATTGCTCTAAGGCCAACTCTGAAGAAGTTGTGGGCATTTTCATATCATTTTTGTAAATTTTGTATGGCAACCCCCTCAAGGCGTGGAGATAGGGGGTAAGTATATTCTAGGAATATGTTTGGGAGTAGAAATTAATGGGGGTCTGTGATACATTTGTTTCCTCTACGGGCGAGTCCGAGAAAGTTATAGCGGTTTTTACCTTATTTTTTAAAATTAAAATTAAACAAGTAAGAGCGCTATATTCGGCTGTGCCGAATCTTATATACCCTTCACATTGACCTTTCACAATCCCAAACTTTTTTTTCTTTGTAACCATTTTTTTTTCTTATGAAATTTTTCTAATTTTTAAATTGGGGGCGGTTTCATTTTTTAACGCTTCACGGGTGACGGGGAAGGTGTAGGGGTTTTTATCCAAATTTTTAAAAATTTTGTATGGCAACCCATTTAGAGGGTGGAGATAAGGGGTAAGTATATTCCAGGAATATGTTTTGGAGGGGAAACTAATGGGGGTCGGTCGTACACTTTATTGCTCTAAGGCCAACTCTGAAGAAGTTGTGGGCATTTTTACATCATTTTTGTAAATTTTGTATGGCAACCCCCTTAGGGCGTGGATATAGGGGGTAATTATGTTTTAGGAATATGTTTGGGAGGGCAAATTAATGGGGGTCGGTCGTACACTTTATTGCTCTAAGGCCAACTCTGAAGAAGTTGTGGGCATTTTATCATTTTTGTAAATTTTGTATGGCAACCCCCTTAGGGCGTGGAGATAAGGGGTAAGTATGTTTCAGAAATATATTTGGGAGGACAAACTAATGGGGGTCGGTCGTACACTTTATTGCTCTAAGGCCAACTCTGAAGAAGTTGTGGGCATTTTATCATTTTTGTAAATTGTGTATGGCAACCCCCTCAGGGCGTGGAGATAGGGGGTAAGTATGTTCTAGGAATATGTTTGGGAGGGCAAACTAATGGGGGTCGGTCGTACACTTTATTGCTCTAAGGCCAACGCTGAAGAAGTTGTGAGCATTTTCATATCCTTTTTGTAAATTTTGTATGGCAACCCCCTTAGGGCGTGGAGATAGGGGGTAAGTATATTCTAGGAATATGTTTGGGAGGGCAAACTAATGGGGGTCGGTGGTACCTTTTATTGCTCTAAGGCCAACTCTGAAGAAGTTGTGGGCATTTTATCATTTTTGTAAATTTTGTATGGCAACCCCCTAAGGGCGTGGAGATAGGGGGTAAGTATATTCTAGGAATATGTTTGGGAGGGCAAACTAATGGGGGTCGGTTGTACACTTTATTGCTCTAAGGCCAACTCTGAAGAAGTTGTGGGCATTTTATCATTTTTGTAAATTTTGTATGGCAACCCCCTTAGGGCGTGGATATAGGGTGTAAGTATGTTTAAGAAATATGTTCGGGAGGGCAAACTAATAAGGGTCGGTCGTACACTTTATTGCTCTAAGGCCAACTCTGAAGAAGTTGTGGGCATTTTATCATTTTTGTAAATTTTGTATGGCAACCCCCTTAGGGCGTGGAGATAAGGGGTAAGTATGTTCTAGAAATATATTTGGGAGGACAAACTAATGGGGGTCGGTCGTACACTTTATTGCTCTAAGGCCAACTCTGAAGAAGTTGTGGGCATTTTATCATTTTTGTAAATTTTGTATGGCAACCCCCTCAGGGCGTGGAGATAGGGGGTAAGTATATTTTAGGAATATGTTTGGGAGGGCAAACTAATGGGGGTCGGTCGTACACTCTATTGCTCTAAGGCCAACTCTGAAGAAGTTGTGGGCATTTTATCATTTTTGTAAATTTTGTATGGCAACCCCCTTAGGGCGTGGATATAGGGGGTAATTATGTTTAGGAATATGTTTGGGAGGGCAAATTAATGGGGGTCGGTCGTACACTTTATTGCTCTAAGGCCAACTCTGAAGAAGTTGTGGGCATTTTATCATTTTTGTAAATTTTGTATGGCAACCCCCTTAGGGCGTGGAGATAAGGGGTAAGTATGTTTCAGAAATATATTTGGGAGGACAAACTAATGGGGGTCGGTCGTACACTTTATTGCTCTAAGGCCAACTCTGAAGAAGTTGTGGGCATTTTATCATTTTTGTAAATTGTGTATGGCAACCCCCTCAGGGCGTGGAGATAGGGGGTAAATATGTTCTAGGAATATGTTTGGGAGGGCAAACTAATGGGGGTCGGTCGTACACTTTATTGCTCTAAGGCCAACGCTGAAGAAGTTGTGAGCATTTTCATATCCTTTTTGTAAATTTTGTATGGCAACCCCCTTAGGGCGTGGATATAGGGGGTAAGTATGTTCTAGGAATATGTTTGGGAGGGCAAACTAATGGGGGTCGGTCGTACACTTTATTGCTCTAAGGCCCACTGTGAAGAAGTTGTGGGCATTTTATCATTTTTGTAAATTTTGTATGGCAACCCCCTTAGGGCGTGGAGATAGGGGGTAAGTATGTTTTAGGAATATGTTTGGGAGGGCAAACTAATGGGGGTCGGTCGTACACTTTATTGCTCTAAGGCCAACTCGAAAGAAGTTGTAGGCATTTTCATATCATTTTTGTAAATTTTGTATGGCAACCCCCTTAGGGCGTGTAGATAGGGGGTAAGTATGTTCTAGGAATATGTTTGGGAGGGCAAACTGGTCGGTCGTACACTTTATTGGTCTAAGGCCAACTCTGAAGAAGTTGTGGGCATTTTATCATTTTTGTAAATTTTGTATAGCAACCTCCTTAGGGCGTCGAGATAGGGGGTAAGTATGTTCTAAGAATATGTTTGGGAGGGCAAACTAATGGGGGTCGGTCGTACACTTTATTGATCTAAGGCCAACTCTGAAGAAGTTGTGGGCATTTTATCATTTTTGTAAATTTTGTATGGCAACCCCCTCAGGGCGTGGAGATAGGGGGTAAGTATATTCTAGGAATATGTTTGGGAGGGCAAACTAATGGGGGTCGGTGGTACCTTTTATTGCTCTAAGGCCAACTCTGAAGAAGTTGTGGGCATTTTATCATTTTTGTAAATTTTGTATGGCAACCCCCTAAGGGCGTGGAGATAGGGGGTAAGTATATTCTAGGAATATGTTTGGGAGGGCAAACTAATGGGGGTCGGTTGTACACTTTATTGCTCTAAGGCCAACTCTGAAGAAGTTGTGGGCATTTTATCATTTTTGTAAATTTTGTATGGCAACCCCCTTAGGGCGTGGATATAGGGTGTAAGTATGTTTAAGAAATATGTTCGGGAGGGCAAACTAATGGGGGTCGGTCGTACACTTTATTGCTCTAAGGCCAACTCTGAAGAAGTTGTGGGCATTTTATCATTTTTGTAAATTTTGTATGGCAACCCCCTTAGGGCGTGGAGATAAGGGGTAAGTATGTTCTAGAAATATATTTGGGAGGACAAACTAATGGGAGTCGGTCGTACACTTTATTGCTCTAAGGCCAACTCTGAAGAAGTTGTGGGCATTTTATCATTTTTGTAAATTTTGTATGGCAACCCCCTCAGGGCGTGGAGATAGGGGGTAAGTATATTTTAGGAATATGTTTGGGAGAAGAAATTAATGGGGGTCGGTCGTACACTTTATTGCTCTAAGGCCAACTCTGAAGAAGTTGTGGGCATTTTCATATCATTTTTGTAAATTTTGTATGGCAACCCCCTTAGGGCGTGTAGATAGGGGGTAAGTATGTTCTAGGAATATGTTTGGGAAGGCAAACTAATAAGGGTCGGTCATACATTTTATTGCTCTAAGAACGACTCTGAAGAAGTTGTGGGCATTTTCATATCATTTTTGTAAATTTTGTATGGCAACCCCCTTAGGGCGTGGAGATAGGGGGTAAGTATGTTCTAGGAATATGTTTGGGAGGGCAAACTAATGGGGGTCTGTCGTACACTTTATTGCTCTAAGGCCAACTCTGAAGAAGTTGTGGGCATTTTATCATTTTTGTAAATTTTGTATGGCAACCCCCTCAGGGCGTGGAGATAGGGGGTAAGTATATTCTAGGAATATGTTTGGGAGAAGAAATTAATGGGGGTCGGTCGTACACTTTGTTGCTCTAAGGCCAACTCTGAAGAAGTTGTGGGCATTTTCATATCATTTTTGTAAATTTTGTATGGCAACCCCCTCAGGGCTTAGTGATAGGGGGTAAGTATATTCTAGGAATATGTTTGGGAGGGCAAACTAATAAGGGTCGGTCATACATTTTATTGCTCTAAGAACGACTCTGAAGAAGTTGTGGGCATTTTCATATCATTTTTGTAAATTTTGTATGGCAACCCCCTTAGGGCGTGGAGATAGGGGGTAAGTATGTTCTAGGAATATGTTTGGGAGGGCAAACTAATGGGGGTCTGTCGTACACTTTATTGCTCTAAGGCCAACTCTGAAGAAGTTGTGGGCATGTTATCATTTTTGTAAATTTTGTATGGCAACCCCCTCAGGGCGTGGAGATAGGGGATAAGTATATTCTAGGAATATGTTTGGGAGAAGAAATTAATGGGGGTCGGTCGTACACTTTGTTGCTCTAAGGCCAACTCTGAAGAAGTTGTGGGCATTTTCATATCATTTTTGTAAATTTTGTATGGCAACCCCCTCAGGGCTTAGTGATAGGGGGTAAGTATATTCTAGGAATATGTTTGGGAGAATAAATTAATGGGGGTCGTTGGTACACTTTATTGCTCTAAGGCCAACTCTGAAGAAGTTGTGGGCATTTTAATATCATTTTTGTAAATTTTGTATGGCAACCCCCTTAGGGCGTGGTGATAAGGGGTAAGTATATTCCAGGAATATGTTTGGAGTAGAAATTAATGGGGGTCTGTGATACACTTTTTTCCTCTACGGGCGAGTCCGGGGAAGTTATAGCGGTTTTTACCTTATTTTTTAAAATTTTGTATGGCAACCATGTCAGGGGTTGGAGATAGAGGGTAAGTATGTTCCACAAAAATGTTTGGATGGAAAAAATAATTTTGGTCGGTCTTACATTCTACCTTTGTAGGAGAACCCTGGAAGCCGTTGGAGCGATTTTAAAAATATTTAAATTAAGTTTTGTATGGCAACGCTGTTATATGTATGAACACTAATACTAATAAAATTTTTGGTTTGGGTATGTTTCAATAATATAGACATGACTGATTCTGTTTTTTTCTTTTTTTGTTGTTTTTTTGTTGTTTTTTTATTATTACATGTAAAAGTATGTTCTTTGTTGTTGTTGTAGACTCAAAAAACCGAGGTAGTCGTGGTTTTTTGCTTATATCTCGGTTATTTATCGGGCGATTTTGCTGAATTTCAATACCGATTTTCTCGAGACTATCTGTGACAGTTTGATACCACATTCGGGTCTATGCGATATCGGGGGGCTTCAGAAAGTTGATTTCAACCATAACACGGACAGACGGACAGACGGACAGACGGACATCGCTAAATCGGTTTCCCTATCTATAAGGATCCAGAATATATATACTTTATGGGGTCCCAAATGGATAATAAAGGAATTACAAACGGAATGACAAACTTATATATACCCTTATCACTTATGTGAAGGGTATAAAAATGTCAGGGGCTGGAGATAGAGAGTAAGTATGTTCCACAAAAATGTTTGGATGGAAAAAATAATTCGGGTCGGTTTTACATTTTACCTTTGTAGGAGAACCCTGGAAGCCGGAGGAGCGATTTTAAAAATGTTTAAATTAAGCTTTGTATGGCAACGCTGTTATATGTATGAACACTAATACTAATAAAATTTTTGTTTTGGGTGTGTTTCAATAATATAGACATGACTGATTCTGTTTTTATACCCTTCACATAGTGATAGGGTATATATCACTTTGTCATTCCGTTTGTAATTTCTTTATTATTCATTTGCGACCCCATAAAGTATATATATTCTGGATCCTTATAGATAGGGAAGTCGATTTAGCGATGTCCGTCTGTCCGTCTGTCCGTCTGTTGAAATCAAGTTTCCGGAGTCAAATAAAAAGATACAGACCAGTTAATGGTGTCAAACTATTAGAAATATCCTGGAGACAATCGCTATTTAAAATCAATAAAATCGGTTCACTATTGACCGAGATATAAGCGAAAACCCAGAGTAACCCATTTTTTTTAGGACAAAATCCGTGCATATATCCCTATATATCTCAGTAAGTATAGTCACTCTTGCCACAAAACTTGGCACGGATACTCCTAAAGAAGGGACCTAAATAATGGAAAAAATTTTTTCAGATAGGACCAGGGGAAGGGGTATTTTTTCTACAATTGCACAAATTTGGTGAAATATTTTATGCGCTATATCTCGTAAACTATAACAGCTATCGACTTAAAATGTTCTACAAAAAGTAATTGCACGCTAAGGGCTACGCCTTAGAGAAAAAAGTTTTTGGGTGGGGGCAAAAAAAGGGGTAGCTCCCATACAAATCGACAATTATTATCAAATATTCGATACGCTATATCTCGGAAACTATAACAGATATCGAAATGAAATGTTCTACAAAAAGTAATTGCACGCTAAGGGCTACGCCTTAGAGAAAAAATTTTTTGGGTGGGGGCAAAAAAAGGGGTAGCTCCCATACAAATCGACAATTATTATCAAATATTCGATACGCTATATCTCGGAAACTATAACAGATATCGAAATAAAATTTTCTACAAAAAATAATTGCACGCTAAGGGCTACGCCATAGAGAAAAAAATTTTTTTGGGTGGGGGCAAAAAAAGGGGTAGCTCCCATACAAATCGACAATTATTATAAAATATTCGATAAGCTATATCTCGGAAACTATAACAGATATCGAAATGAAATGTTCTATAAAAAGAAATTGCACGCTAAGGGCTACGCCTTAAAGAAAAATTTTTTTGGGTGGGGGCAAAAAAAGGGGTAGCTCCCATACAAATCGACAATTATTATCAAATATTCGATACGCTATATCTCGGAAACTATAACAGATATCGAAATAAAATGTTCTATAAAAAGTAATTGCACGCTAAGGGCTACGCCTTAGAGAAAAAATTTTTTGGGTGGGGGCAAAAAAAGGGGTAGCTCCCATACAAATCGACAATTATTATCAAATATTGGACACGCTATATCTCGGAAACTATAACAGATATCGAAATGAAATGTTCTATAAAAAGAAATTGCACGCTAAGGGCTACGCCTTAAAGAAAAATTTTTTTGGGTGGGGGGAAAAAAAGGGGTAGCTCCCATACAAATCGACAATTATTATAAAATATTCGATAAGCTATATCTCGGAAACTATAACAGATATCGAAATGAATTGTTCCATAAAAAGAAATTGCACGCTAAGGGCTACGCCTTAAATAAAAAATTTTTTGGGTGGGGGCAAAAAAAGGGGTAGCTCCCATACAAATCGACAATTATTATCAAATATTCGATACGCTATATCTCGGAAACTATAACAGATATCGAAATGAAATGTTCTACAAAAAGTAATTGGGCCATAAGGGCTACGCTTTAAAGAAAAATTTTTTAGAGTGGGGGCAGAAAAAGGGGCAGCTCCCATACAAATCGACAATTATTATCAAATATTCGATAAGCTATATCTCGGAAACTATAACAGCTATCGACTTCGAATATTCCACAAAAAGTAATAATCAAATAATTCATACATTTTTGTGAAAAAGATGGAGAAGAGCAGGGGGACTAGACATTTAACAAGTTTTATTAACCTTCAAATATCAATAATGTCGAAAACTTTTAAAACTCTCGACCTCAAATCTTCTTCATCTATTTCTATTATTCATACGAACGTTAAAATTTTGTTACTTTTTCTTTAAAACTCGCACAAGGTTTTTTATTATATTATTTGCAGTACAAAATTACTCGGCTGGGTATATTTAAAGACCAATGTGAAGGGTATATAAGATTCGGCACAGCCGAATATAGCGCTCTTACTTGTTTTCTTTTTTGGTTGTTTTTATACCCTTTACATAAGTGATAAGGGTATATGCATGGTTGAATATACCTTGGGTATATGTATATAAGTTTGTCATTCCGTTTGTAATTCCTTTATTATCCATTTGCGACCCCATAAAGTATATATATTCTGGATCCTTATAGATAGGGAAACCGATTTAGCGATGTCCGTCTGTCCGTCTGACCGTCTGTCCGTGTTATGGTTGAAATCAACTTTCTGAAGCCCCCCGATATCGCATAGACCCGAATGTGGTATAAATAAAAAAACAACAAAAAAAGAACAAAACAGAATCAGTCATGTCTATATTATTGAAACACACCCAAAACAAAAATTTTATTAGTATTAGTGTTCATACATATAACAGCGTTGCCATACAAAGCTTAATTTAAACATTTTTAAAATCGCTCCTACGGCTTCCAGGGTTCTCCTACAAAGGTAATGTAAGACCGACCCAAATTATTTTTTCTATCCAAACATTTTTGTGGAACATACTTACCCCGTATCTCCAGCCCCTGACATGATTGCCATACAAATATTTAAAAAATAAGGTAAAAACCGCTATAACTCCCCCGGACTCGCCCGTAGAGGAAAAAAATGTATCACAGACCCCAATTAATTTCTACTTCCAAACATATTCTTAGAATATACTCACCCCCTATCTCCACGCCCTAAGGGGGTTGCCATACAAAATTTACAAAAATGATGTAAAAATGCCCACAACTTCTTCAGAGTTGGCCTTAGAGCAATAAAGTGTACGACCGACCCCCATTAGTTTGCCCTCCCAAACATATTCCTAGGACATACTTACCCCCTATCTCCACGCCCTAAGAGGGTTGCCATACAAAATTTACAAAAAGGATATGAAAATGCCCACAACTCCTTCAGAGTTGGCCTTAGAGCAATAAAGTGTACGACCGACCCCTATAAGTTTCTTCTCCCAAACATATTCCTAGAACATTCTTACCACCTATCTCCACGCCCTAAGGGGGTTGCCATACAAAATTTACAAAAATGATAAAATGCTCACAACTTCTTCAGAGTTGGCCTTAGAGCAATAAAGTGTACGACTGACCCCCATTAGTTTGCCCTCCCAAACATATTCTTAGAACATACTTACCCCCTATCTCCACGTCCTAAGGGGGTTGCCATACAAAATTTACAAAAAGGATATGAAAATGCCCACAACTCCTTCAGAGTTGGCCTTAGAGCAATAAAGTGTACGATCGACCCCTATTAATTTCTTCTCCCAAAGATATTCCTAGAACATACTTATCACCTATCTCCACGCCCTAAGGGGGTTGCCATACAAAATTTACAAAAATGATAAAATGCTCACAACTCCTTCAGAGTTGGCCTTAGAGCAATAAAGTTTACCACCGAGACCTATTAGTTTTTTCTCCCAAACGTATTCCTAGAGCATACTTACCCCCTATCTCCACGCCCTAAGGGGGTTGCCATACAAAATTTACAAAAATTATGGAAAAATGCCCACAACTTCTTTAGAGTTGGCCTTAGAGCAATAAGGTGTAAGACAGACCCCTATTAGTTTGCCCACCCAAACATATTCCTAGAATCTACTTACCCCCTATCTCCACGCCCTAATGGGGTTGCCATACAAAATTTACAAAAATGATAAAATGTCCACAACTTCTTCAGAGTTGGCCTTAGAGCAATAAAGTGTACGACCGACCCCTATTAGTTTACCCTCTCAAACGTATTCCTAGAGCATACTTACCCCCTATCTCCACGCCCTAAGGGGGTTGCCATACAAAATTTACAAAAATTATGTAAAAATGCCCACAACTTCTTTAGAGTTGGCCTTAGAGCAATAAAGTGTACGACCGACCCCCATTAGTTTGCCCTCCCAAACATTATCCTAGAACATACTTACCCCTTATCTCCACGCCCTAAGGGGGTTGCCATACAAAATTTACAAAAATTATGTAAAAATGCCCACAACTTCTTCAGAGTTGGCCTTAGAGCAATAAAGTGTACGATCGACCCCTATTAGTTTCTTCTTCCAAACATATTCCTAGAACATACTTACCCCCTATCGCCTCCCCTAATGGGGTTGCCATACAAAATTTACAAAAATGATAAAATGCCCACAACTTCTTCAGAGTTGGCCTTAGAGCAATAAAGTGTACGACCGATCCCTATTAGTTTACCCTCCCAAACATATTCCTAGCACATACTTACCCCCTATCTCCACGCCCTAATGGGGTTGCCATACAAAATTTACAAAAATCATAAAATGCCCACAACTTCTTCAGAGTTGGCCTTAGAGCAATAAAGTGCACGACCGACCCCCATTAGTTTGCCCTCCAAACATATTCCTAGAATATACTTACCCCCTATCTTCACGCCCTAATGGGGTTGCCATACAAAATTTACAAAAATGATAAAATGCCCACAACTTCTTCAGAGTTGGCCTTAGAGCAATAAAATGTACGACCGACCCCTATTAGTTTGCCCTCCCAAACATATTCCTAGAACATACTTACCACCTATCTCTACGCCCTAAGGGGGTTGCCATAAAAAATTTACAAAAATTATGTAAAAATGCCCACAACTTCTTCAGAGGTGGCCTTAGAGCAATAAAGTATATGACCGACCCCTATTAGTTTCTTCTCTCAAACATATTCTTAGAACATACTTACCCCCTATCTCCACGCCCTAATGGGGTTGCCATACAAAATTTACAAAAATGATAAAATGTCCACAACTTCTTCAGAGTTGGCCTTAGAGCAATAAAGTGTAATACCGACCCCTATTAGTTTGCCCTCCCAAACATATTCCTAGAACATACTTACCCCCTATCTCCATGCCCTAAGGGGGTTGCCATACAAAATTTACAAAAATGATAAAATGCCCACAACTTCTTCAGAGTTGGCCTTAGAGCAATAAAGTGCACGACCGTCCCCTATTAGTTTCTTCTCTCAAACATATTCCTAGAACATACTTATCCCCTATCTCCACGCCCTAATGGGGTTGCCATACAAAATTTACAAAAATGATAAAATGTCCACAACTTCTTCAGAATTGGCCTTAGAGCAAAAAAGTGTACGACCGACCCCCATTAGTGTGCCCTCCCAAACATATTCTTAGAACATACTTACCCCCTATCGCCACGTCCTAAGGGGGTTGCCATAAAAAATTTACAAAAAGATATGAAAATGCCAACAACTCCTTCAGAGTTGGCCTTAGAGCAATAAAGTGTACGATCGACCCCTATTAATTTCTTCTCCCAAACATATTCCTAGAACATATTTATCACCTATCTCCACGCCCTAAGGGCGTTGCCATACAAAATTTACAAAAATTATGTAAAAATGCCCACAACTTCTTTAGAGTTGGCCTTAGAGCAATAAAGTGTACGACCGACCCCCATTAGTTTGCCCTCCCAAACATATTCCTAGAACATACTTACCCCTTATCTCCACGCCCTAATGGGGTTGCCATACAAAATTTATAAAAATGATAAAATGCCCACTACTTCTACAGAGTTGGCCTTAGAGCAATAAGGTGTACGACCGACCCCCATTAGTTTGCCCTCCCAAACATATTCCTAGAACATACTTACCCCCTATCTCCACGCCCTAATGGGGTTGCCATACAAAATTTACAAAAATGATAAAATGCCCACAACTTCTACAGAGATGGCCTTAGAGCAATAAAGTGTACGACCGACCCCCATTAGTTTCCCCTCCAAAACATATTCCTAAAATATGGTTAAAAATAAAAAAAAGTTTGGGATTGCGAAAGGTCAATGTGAAGGGTATATAAGATTCGGCACAGCCGAATATAGCGCTTTTACTTGTTTTTGTTGTTTTACCCTTCACATAAGTGATAAGGGTATACATAAGTTTGTCATTCCGTTTGTAATTCCTTTATTATCCATTTGGGACCCCATAAAGTATATATATTCTGGATCCTTATAGATAGGGAAGCCGATTTAGCGATGTCCGTCTGTCCATCTGACCGTGTGTCCGTGTTATGGTTGAAATCAACTTTCTGAAGCCCCCCGATATCGCATAGACCCGAGTGTAGTATCAAACTGTCACAGATAGTCGCGAGAAGATCGGTATTGAAATTCAGCAAAATCGTCCGATAAATAACCGAGATATAAGCAAAAACCAAGACTACCGCGGTTTTTTGAGTCTACAACAACAACAAAGAACATACTTTTACATGTAATAATAAAAAAACAACAAAAAAAGAAAAAAACCGAATTAGTCATGTCTATATTATTGAAACACACCCAAAACAAAAATTTTATTAGTATTAGTGTTCATACATATAACAGCGTTGCCATACAAAGCTTAATTTAAACATTTTTAAAATCGCTCCTACGGCTTGCAGGGTTCTCCTGCAAAGGTAAAATGTAATACCGACCCAAATTATTTTTTCCATCCAAACATTTTTGTGGAACATACTTACTCTCTGTCTCCAGCCCCTGACATTTTTTAATTTTAATTTTAAAAAATAAGGTAAAAACCGCTATAACTTTCTCGGACTCGCCCGTAGAGGAAACAAATGTATCACAGACCCCCATTAATTTCTACTCCCAAACATATTCCTAGAATATACTTACCCCCTATCTCCACGCCCTAAGGGGTTTGCCATACAAAATTTACAAAAATGATGTAAAAATGCCCACAACTTCTTCAGAGTTGGCCTTAGAGCAATAAAGTGTACGACCGACCCCCAATAGTTTGCCCTCCCAAACATATTCCTAGAACATACTTACCCCCTATCTGCACGCCCTAAGGGGGTTGCCATACAAAATTTACAAAAAGGATATGAAAATGCCCACAACTCCTTCAGAGTTGGCCTTAGAGCAATAAAGTGTAGGACCGACCCCTATTAGTTTCTTCTTCCAAACATATTCCTAGAAAATACTTACCACCTATCTCCACGCCCTAAGGGGGTTGCCATACAAAATTTAAGAATGATAAAATGCTCACAACTTCTTCAGAGTTGGCCTTAGAGCAATAAAGTGTACGATCGACCCCCATTAGTTTGCCCTCCCAAACATATTTCTAGAGCATACTTACCCCCTATCTCCACGCCTTAAGGGGGTTGCCATACAAAATTTACAAAAAGGATATGAAAATGCCAACAACTCCTTCAGAGTTGGCCTTAGAGCAATAAAGTGTACGATCGACCCCTATTAATTTCTTCTCCCAAACATATTCCTAGAACATATTTATCACCTATCTCCACGCCCTAAGGGCGTTGCCATACAAAATTTACGAAAATTATGTAAAAATGCCCACAACTTCTTTAGAGTTGGCCTTAGAGCAATAAAGTGTACGACCGACCCCCATTAGTTTGCCCTCCCAAACATATTCCTAGAACATACTTACCCCTTATCTCCACGCCCTAATGGGGTTGCCATACAAAATTTATAAAAATGATAAAATGCCCACTACTTCTACAGAGTTGGCCTTAGAGCAATAAAGTGTACGACCGACCCCCATTAGTTTGCCCTCCCAAACATATTCCTAGAACATACTTACCCCCTATCTCCACGCCCTAATGGGGTTGCCATACAAAATTTACAAAAATGATAAAATGCCCACAACTTCTACAGAGATGGCCTTAGAGCAATAAAGTTTACGACCGACCCCCATTAGTTTCCCCTCCAAAACATATTCCTAAAATATGGTTAAAAATAAAAAAAAGTTTGGGATTGCGAAAGGTCAATGTGAAGGGTATATAAGATTCGGCACAGCCGAATATAGCGCTTTTACTTGTTTTTGTTGTTTTACCCTTCACATAAGTGATAAGGGTATACATAAGTTTGTCATTCCGTTTGTAATTCCTTTATTATCCATTTGGGACCCCATAAAGTATATATATTCTGGATCCTTATAGATAGGGAAGCCGATTTAGCGATGTCCGTCTGTCCATCTGACCGTGTGTCCGTGTTATGGTTGAAATCAACTTTCTGAAGCCCCCCGATATCGCATAGACCCGAGTGTAGTATCAAACTGTCACAGATAGTCGCGAGAAGATCGGTATTGAAATTCAGCAAAATCGTCCGATAAATAACCGAGATATAAGCAAAAACCAAGACTACCGCGGTTTTTTGAGTCTACAACAACAACAAAGAACATACTTTTACATGTAATAATAAAAACACAACAAAAAAAGAAAAAAACCGAATTAGTCATGTCTATATTATTGAAACACACCCAAAACAAAAATTTTATTAGTATTAGTGTTCATACATATAACAGCGTTGCCATACAAAGCTTAATTTAAACATTTTTAAAATCGCTCCTACGGCTTGCAGGGTTCTCCTGCAAAGGTAAAATGTAATACCGACCCAAATTATTTTTTCCATCCAAACATTTTTGTGGAACATACTTACTCTCTGTCTCCAGCCCCTGACATTTTTTAATTTTAATTTTAAAAAATAAGGTAAAAACCGCTATAACTTTCTCGGACTCGCCCGTAGAGGAAACAAATGTATCACAGACCCCCATTAATTTCTACTCCCAAACATATTCCTAGAATATACTTACCCCCTATCTCCACGCCCTGAGGGGGTTGCCATACAAAATTTACAAAAATGATATGAAAATGCCCACAACTTCTTCAGAGTTGGCCTTAGAGCAATAAAGTGTACGAACGACCCCCATTAGTTTGTCCTCCCAAACATATTCCTAGAACATACTTACCCCCTATCTCCACGCCCTAAGGGGTTTGCCATACAAAATTTACAAAAATTATGTAAAAATGCCCACAACTTCTACAGAGTTGGCCTTAGAGCAATAAAGTGTACAAACGACCCCCATTAGTTTGCCCTCCCAAACATATTCCTAGAACATACTTACCCCTTATCTCCACGCCCTAAGGGGGTTGCCATACAAAATTTACAAAAATTATGTAAAAATGCCCACAAACAAGTGGCGTGATTCGATTCCTATTAATTTAGTGGCAGACGCTTGCGTTGCATTATTTATCATTTAGTGCAAACGCGCGCTCCAATTAGTGTAAACATTTCTTAAGAATCGAATCATGACACCTTTGTTTATTGCCAGGCCGGAAGCGCTGAGCAAAGCAAAATTTTGTGTTAACTTTGGGAGAGTTAACTCCTCCCCTCTTAAGTCGATTGTCCTCGATCGATTATTTATTAAATTGGGGAGTTGCGATTTGCAGAAATGGTCCATCTTTTATATTTGGGATATAGCTCGTGGCTATTTGTGGATTTGACGATATGTACCATTTCTGCTTTATCTTGTGAATTATTACAAATGTTATAAAAAAAAGAATTATAATTGCCACATCTGTACTTAAACTAATTACATGTGTATTTTCGTTTTTGCTTGCTAATATTTTAATGTTATCCTCATGCTGCAGCTGTTTAATATATAAATTTTCAAGTTTTAAATTAAGTTTTGTGTTATTATTATTATCTGTAATTTTTGTAATCATGTTAGGTAAAACAAATGTATCATATATCCTGAAATCAACATTAACATAAGTTTTATTAAGTGCACTAATTTTACAGTTTTCGAATCTGATAAGAAACGTTCCTTTCTGCTTTATTTTTAATTTACTGCAGTCATGAGTGATAATTTCTTCGAAATTCTTAAATATAATTAATCCTTGAGTTATTTCTGTAACTACGGTTTTTTCTGAATTTTCGAGTTCACATTGAGCTTCCTTAAAATCTAAAATATTTGATAGGCATTTATTATTTAATGCAATTAAATTTTTTTCCAAATTATCTTTAATGTTTATATTATAAATGTTGTTATTGTTATCAGCCAATATTTCTGTTTCATTTAATACAATTGATTTATTTTGAATATTTGGAAGTGGCTCAAATTTTATTTTTGACAAAATATTAAAAGAAAATTGGGGTATGAGTAATGTTAAAATGATATTGTTATTTTGAAAAATTACCACAATTTTTATGTTCCTATAACTGTCGAAGTCTGCGATTACGTCTAGTTCCTTTTGTGTCAGAATATCAGCGGGGATAACGCCTAGCTTACATGAAAAAATTATTTGACCAACATCTTCAACGTGATTGTTCAAAAGAAGTATGTCATTGTTAATCCTATATATGTGGTGAATGAATTGGACTTCGTCCTCGAGTGTTTTGATTCTATTTTGTGTTTCATATTGAAACTTATTAATGTAACTGCTAATGAGGGCTTGTTGTTTATTTATATGCGTTGTGATGTTATTAATCTGTTCGCTCATTAGATTGCTTACAAGAGTTAAGTTGTTAATTGTTCTGTCAGTAGCCCGTTCGTTGTCATGTATTTTTGAAATGGTTTCGCGTATTTCCTGTTCGTCTTCGCTGTCCATGGATCCTGCAATTATTTTTAAGCCTTTTCCTACGATATTAACAAATCCTCTTTTGGATTTGGAGTTTATGTGAAGGTTACCAATTCGTGCACTGAGCAATATATAATTTTTATTAATTGTATTGATAAGTTGTTTGTCTTCAAAAGTGGTAGCGTTTAAAGTTCCTATGTTTTTGGAGATTAAAAGCATCGTCTCCTCGTATGCAGTTAAGTTTATAAAATGTAGAACTTTATTATAATAGCTAATTGTCTTCTGCTCGCCTGTCTTAATAGGTATATGTATACCCATTATTATTGGTTAAGTCCTGTACTTCTAGTTGTTGTGCGTTCGTCGCTAGTATCCATATAAGGAATGGTAGTAGGGGTCTCATATTGTCCTATAAAAAAAGTAAGTGTATTGTTATGAAGTTCGTATCAAAAAGGTTTAAGATTGTTTAATATTATTTTTATGCACGATTTTTCCTGAGCTGGTTTTGACTGTGGAATTAAAGTTCTGTGCAACCGTTTCTTTTTTATATTTAGCTGATAATTTATTTCCTAATCTTTTATTAATTTTGACAAAAATTTCTTCACCCGTTAAGTATTCTTTCGGGGGTACCCTGTTTGTATTATGATAGGCGAGGTCGTTTTTTTGTTTCTCTAAAAGTCTTACAGTGGTTTCTTCCCTGTCTTTCGCTAGTAATTCGGGATCGGTACCGACCCGTCTCCCAAAAAATGCTTCTATAGGTTTTTTCCCTGTAACGGTATGTATTGATAAATTGTACTCTATAACGGATCTTTCAAGTAATTCCTGGAATGACCGGTGTATTTTTTCCGTCTGTAAGCAGCGCATTATTTCCTGTAACGTCGAGTGGAATCGCTCCACTTGGCCGTTAGTACTACTTGTGTAAGGGGCGGTTCGAAAGATTTTTATACCAAATTCATTTTCTATCATAAAATTTATAGACTCGGAATTAAACGACTTTTCGTTGTCCATCACGAGGCTTTCTGGAAAGAATGTAAAAAGAATATCCCTTAAGGGTTGCCTTATATCTTCGGTCGCTTTGGATTGTATGGTTTTCGCCGTAGCGTACTTGGAAAATTTGTCGATTGCCGTTAGCACTAACTCCTTCCCAACTATGAGTATGTCTATATGAACTATTTGCCCTGGATGCTGTGGGATGGGCGTTGGTTGTATCTGGGGTTTTGGTGGATGACGGTCGTACTTGTTCTCTTTACATATGACACACTTTTTAATGACGTTTTTAATTTTCCTTGACATTGCGGGAAAATAACATTCCTCTAGAATTTGCAATTTATTTTCCCTTGCATTCCTGTGAGCACGTTTATGAATTTTTAGGATGATTTCTTCCTGTTCTTGGTCGTTCTTAATATCCCTGACTTGTTTATTAGAAAATCTTATTTTGTAATTCTGGAAATGGTCTAAAAATATTTCTTGTATTATTTCTATGGTTGATTCAGATGCTTTTATGCAATTAATGATTGATGGATAAAGGAATTTTTTCAAAATTTGTACCAAATTTTCTGCGTTAAAGTGGGGTTGAGAAATCGTATGTCTGTGGTAACTAGGGAACACAATTTCGAATTTGTAATTAGGTATCTGAGCGTTCTCAAGGAAGATTTGGTTTTTAAATGCATTTATGGGTGCATCGACGTGATATATTAAATTATGAGACGAACTCTCGGCGCTATTTGTTGCTATAGATAGTGTATGGGTATTAGTTTCGCGTGGTATTCTTGAAAGGGCATCCGCAACGAGGTTTGCTTTCCCTGGTTTATATAGAAGCTCGTAGTTATACTCCTCTAGGATGGCCTTCCACCTTTTCATCTTGCTGTTGTTGTTTTTGTTGCTTAATGCATAGATGAGAGGTTGGTGATCCGTGTATATCTTAACATTTGCTGGTCCGTATAAGTAATTACGGAATGAATTTAGTGCCCATATTATGGCAAGGAATTCTTTTTCATTAGCGGCATAATGTTCTTCTGCCTTGCTAAGGGTTCTGGAGATGAAGGATATCGGTTTGTTGTTCTGTGAAAGAACTGCGCCTAAAGCATATTTTGATGCGTCAGTTGTGAGTTCCATGTCTTTGGTGAAATCGGGGTGTGCTAGTAGTATGTCTTCGGATACCAAGGAGTTTTTTATTTTGTTGAATGCTTCTTTGGCTTCCGAACCAAGATTTATTGGGATAAGGGAAGATTTTTTCTTTGAAATTCTACCTTCCTCCCCTCTTAGGAGCGATGTTAGGGGCTTGGCTAATTTTGCGTAGTCCTTCACGAATCTTCGGTAGTATCCGGATAAGCCTAGGAATGACCTGAGTGTCTTAAGTGTTTTGGGTTCTGGGAATTTAGCTATTGCTTCTACTTTGGTTGGATTTGTTCTTATCCCTTCCGCGGATATAATGTATCCTAAGAATTCGACTTCTTTATGCAGGAATTTGCACTTATCTAATTGCACTTTAAGGTTTGCGTCTTCTAGAGTTTTAAAAAT
Organism: Melanophora roralis; assembly: GCA_963583895.1. NCBI lineage: Eukaryota > Metazoa > Arthropoda > Insecta > Diptera > Rhinophoridae > Melanophora > Melanophora roralis. The sequence goes on along the minus strand of OY757192.1, from coordinate 13,395,751 downwards.
TTTACTAATATTTTCCAAGTGCTGGTCTTCTGTTTTGCTAAATATAATGATGTCATCGATATATACATAACATCTTTTCCCAATATGATCACGAAGAATGTCGTCAAGCGCTCGCTGGAAGATCGACGGGGCGTTCTTTAGACCAAAGGGCAATCTGGTAAATTCATATTTACCATTACACACGGAAAAAGCGGTTTTTTCGTAATCTGCTGGTTTCAGAGGAATTTGGTGGAACCCGCTCTTTAGATCAATTACAGTAAAGAGATTATTTTCGCGTAGTTGCGAAGTGACGACGTTAATTTCCGGTATCGGATAACGGTCAGAAATCGTCACCGAATTTAGTTTTCGGTAGTCGATAACCATTCTATATTGCTTATTTCCTGTTGAATCAGGTTTTTTGCTAACAATCCATACTGGAGAGTTATATGGGGAACGCGATGGTTCAATAATTCCGTCCTCTAGAAGCTTATCAATTTGTTTCTCAATTTCGGATTTTAACGCAACAGGGTATGGGTAGAATCTAGTATAAATAGGTGAGTCGGACTCCGTACGAATCTCTCCTACTACTTTAGTTGTGTAAGTCAGTCTTTCATCGGGCTCTGAAAATAGTTTCGCGTGCTTAGCCACAATCATACCTAATTTTTCTTTTTGTGTTAGAGTCAGGTGATTATCTTGTATTTCGACTGAGTTCAAAAGAGCGTGGGATTCAAGTTGCTTCAATTGTATTTTTGTACCATTTTTTATTTGTAGAAAATTTTTACTCACGTGAATAACTGCATCAAGCTGTCTAAGCGTTTCATTTCCTAATATACCATTGAATGATTTTAAAGTTGGCATTAGGTAAAATTTTATTTTTTCCTTAATATTGAACAAGTTAGCGAAGGTATGTTCTTCAATTTCAACATCACCTGCTACTGGTTTTGCATAAAACACGTTCTTATTTGCTAGGGGGTGTTTGACGTACCGTGGTTGAATATAATTTTTAGTTGACCCGGTATCGATCAAGATTTTGAGCTTTTCGTTGCTCCTCGTTGTAAATTCTATGTAGGGCAGCGAGGAGCTTAATTTTCTAAAAAATGGATATCATTAAAGTCTATATATTGATCGCCCAGAACCTGGGGATCTTGGGTAGAGTCTAGATAATCGTCTAAGGTCTGTTCTTCTTCCTCATCCGATTTCTGAAGCTGAGCCTCATACTGCTGACATCCGACATCAAGGTGGAAATTACGAGCGATTTTCCTTTGTGGTTGGTTGACTGATGGCGGTGGTCTGTCTCTAGTATAATTAGGACGTGGTCTGTTCATATAATCAATTCTCCTAGTGCGTAAACTTTCATCTACCTCCATTGGCTCTGGGGCAGGTTGTGGTTTGGGATTTTGTGGTCTAGGGGGTGGTTGTGATTGAAAATCAAAGCATCTGTCCGGTGCGAATCTCTGCTGAGGATTATTAAAATGGAAATTTTCGCGAGTCGCTTGTGGGTTATGTGCAAGCTGAGGGTAGAATGTCATAGGACGTGAGCGAGGAGGAAGTTGTGGATTACGATTAAGTTGATTTGGATTATAGTAACGCGTTGATTGGTTTTGTAAATTATATCCACTTCTGTTAAAGTTATTACCATGAGCATAATTTGCTCGATATGTTTGATTTTCGAGCTTCAAACATTAGTGAAGTGCCTGAGGGAGGTCTACTGGCTCTCTCATTCCCAGAAGTTTCGGGAGGTCCCCGTTTAGTCCCCGCACAAATGTGTCGAGGGCTTTATCTCTATAGGTTTGCGTTAGCAAGCAAACAGATTCATTTGACGCATTCAGAGTTCCTAGTTTGTTTAATATCAAAGATAAATGTTTATATACCCTTTGGTAGAAATCCTGCACAGAGGATCTGCCTTGAATAAGTGAGGTTATCTGGTACTCGAGAGTTGCCAGGTCTCTCTTATCTGCGTAGTGCAAGGACAGACATCTTGAAATTGCTGTCCAATCTAAAGGGGTGTTATATGATTCGAGAGCTATGTCGGCCTCTCCAACAATTTTATTTCTAATAGTGTTTAGTATGCCGTAGTATCTTGGTGTGCCCTTCGTGCTCTCATAAATTTGAAGAACACGCTCTACACTCTTTTTCGAAGAGTTAAATTCGCCCTGATTCCCAGAAAATTCCCGAAGACTCTTAACGATATCGGGAATCTTGTCAAGATCTCCTAAGTTATTTCTGAATCGTTCTTCTATTTCCTGGTCCCTAACTATGTTTAGTCCTGCGTTAGGATTAAGCGTCTCTTGAATTAATTGTGGTCCTTGTCTAGTAAATACTTCTGTTGCAATATTAGAAATTAATGTGCTTAGTTCATCTAGACTAATTTGCGAGTTAGGCGACCGATTGCTACCTTGAGGGAGGACAGAAGGCCGTATTAAATTTTCCGGGTTAGACATTATTATTCTTTTAATTATTAAAAAAAAAACCCCTTTTTTCTTCTAATTTTTTGTAATATAAAAATGTTTTTTTAAAAAATTTATTTTCACTTTAAATTGTAATTTATATACATATATATATATTTTTTAATTTAACCTTTTGTAATTGAGTCTAAGCTTATTTCTAAAAATACCTTGTGTGGATAGCTGGCTAGCACGTTATGCTACCTTTTTGCTGTTGCTACTAAGGGGCCGTTTCTATCACGATCTTTATCTTGTAGTTTCCTTGATTTCTTTACTCTTTCTTGACAGTTTTCCAGATTTCTTTGCTTCTCCTTTAATGGATGGCTGCTTCCCACTTTTTCGATTTTTAAAGTTTTTAATGATTTTGTTGTATGGGGAGAGAAATAAAAATATCTGGCACAGTTTATGTTATTTTTCCCTTCTTTCTCAGGTTCTTTTATTCTCTCTTTTTTTTTTTATTTTTTTATTTTCCAGTACATTAGTTTTTATTTCTATTAAGACCTTTTAACAGTCTGGTACTTATTCTTATTAAATTATTATTTAGTTAGTTTTTTTTTTTGTCAAGCAATCACTAATTGTTGAGGTCTTTTGGTTTACACGCACTTCTTGAGGGCTTTTGGTTTATGCTATAATTTTTTGTAACCGCACTTCTTGAGGGCTTTTGGTTTACACGCACTTCTTGAGGGCTTTTGGTTTACACCATAAAAAAATTTTGAAACCGCACTTCTTGAGGGCTTTCGGTTTGCACTATAATTTTTTTAGCCGCACTTCTTGAGGGCTTTTGGTTTTTTTATTTCTTCGCGGGTTTTATGTTACCTACGCGCTGTGCTACTTGAGGACTTTTTGCGGTAGGTTCCGTTGTTCCTTTTTATAAAAACATTTATTTCTGTTTTTTAAAGGATACCCGACTTTATTCGCTCGGGCGCCAGTTAAGGTTTTCTATGTTCAAACCTTGAAAAAAAACACAATTTTATTTTCTGTTTGTTTGGTCATTACGACCTCACTTTATTGAGTTATAAAAAGAACTGCTTATTTCTACACAATGTTTTTTCTTATATTCAAACTAATTGTCCCAAATAACAAGTGGCGTGATTCGATTCCTATTAATTTAGTGGCAGACGCTTGCTTTGCATTATTTATCATTTAGTGCAAACGCGCGCTCCAATTAGTGTAAACATTTCTTAAGAATCGAATCATGACACCTTTGTTTATTGCCAGGCCGGAAGCGCTGAGCAAAGCAAAATTTTGTGTTAACTTTGGGAGAGTTAACTCGCCCTAAGGGGGTTGCCATAAAAAATTTACAAAAATGATGTAAAAATGCCCACAACTTCTTCAGAGGTAGCCTTAGAGCAATAAAGTATATGACCGACCCCTATTAGTTTCTTCTCTCAAACATATTCCTAAAACATACTTACCCCCTATCTCCACGCCCTAATGGGGTTGCCATACAAAATTTACAAAAATGATAAAATGTCCACAACTTCTTCAGAGTTGGCCTTAGAGCAATAAAGTGTACGACCGACCCCTATTAGTTTCTTTTCCCAAACATATTCCTTGAACATACTTACCCCCTATCTCCTCCCCTAATGGGGTTGCCATACAAAATTTACAAAAATGATAAAATGTCCACAACTTCTTCAGAGTTGGCCTTAGAGCAATAAAGTGTACGACCGACCCCTATTAGTTTACCCTCTCAATCATATTCCTAGAACATACTTACCCCCTATCTCCACGCCCTAATGGGGTTGCCATACAAAATTTACAAAAATGATAAAATGCCCACAACTTCTTCAGAGTTGGCCTTAGAGCAATAAAGTGCACGACCGACCCCCATTAGTTTGCCCTCCCAAACATATTCTTAGAACATACTTACCCCCTATCTCCACGCCCTAATGGGGTTGCCATACAAAATTTACAAATGTATGCAAAAATGCCCACAACTTCTTTAGAGTTGGCCTTAGAGCAATAAAGTGTACGACCGACCCCTATTAGTTTCTTCTCTCAAACATATTCCTTGATAATACTTACCCCTTATCTCCACGCCCTAAGGGGGTTGCCAAACAAAATTTAAAAAAATGATAAAATGCCCACAACTTCTTCAGAGTTGGCCTTAGAGCAATAAAGTGTACAACCGACCCCTATTAGTTTGCCCTCCCAAACATATTCCTAAAACATACTTACCACCTATCTGGACCCCCTAAGGGGGTTGCCATACAAAATTTACAAAAATGATGTAAAAATGCCCACAACTTCTTCAGAGGTGGCCTTAGAGCAATAAAGTGTACGACCGACCCCTATTAGTTTCTTCTCTCAAACATATTCCTTGAACATACTTTCCCCCTACCTCCACGCCCTAAGGGGGTTGCCAAACAAAATTTAAAAAAATGATAAAATGCCCACAACTTCTTCAGAGTTGGCCTTAGAGCAATAAAGTGTACGACCGACCCCTATTAGTTTGCCCTCCCAAACATATTCCTAGAACATACTTACCACCTATCTCCACGCCCTAAGGGGGTTGCCATACAAAATTTACAAAAATGATGTAAAAATGCCCACAACTTCTTCAGAGGTGGCCTTAGAGCAATAAAGTGTACGACCGACCCCTATTAGTTTCTTCTCTCAAACATATTCCTTGAACATACTTACCCCCTATCTCCACGCCCTAAGGGGGTTGCCAAACAAAATTTAAAAAAATGATAAAATGCCCACAACTTCTTCAGAGTTGGCCTTAGAGCAATAAAGTGTACGACCGACCCCTATTAGTTTCTTCTCTCAAACATATTCCTTGAACATACTTACCCCCTATCTCCACGCCCTAAGGGGGTTGCCAAACAAAATTAAAAAAAATGATAAAATGCCCACAACTTCTTCAGAGTTGGCCTTAGAGCAATAAAGTGTACAACCGACCCCTATTAGTTTCTTCTCTCAAACATATTCCTTGAACATACTTACCCCCTATCTCCACGCAGTAAGGGGGTTGCCATACAAAACTTACAAAAATGATGTTAAAATGCCCACAACTTTTTCAGAGGTGGCCTTAGAGCAATAAAGTGTACGACCGACCCCTATTAGTTTCTTCTCTCAAACATATTCCTTGAAAATACTTACCCCCTATCTCCACGCCCTAAGGGGGTTGCCAAACAAAATTTAAAAAAATGATAAAATGCCCACAACTTCTTCAGAGTTGGCCTTAGAGCAATAAAGTGTACGACCGACCCCTATTAGTTTCTTCTCTCAAACATATTCCTTGAACATACTTACCCCCTATCTCCACGCCGTAAGGGGGTTGCCAAACATAATTTAAAAAAATGATAAAATGCCCACAACTTCTTCAGAGTTGGCCTTAGAGCAATAAAGTGTACGACCGACTCCTATTAGTTTGCCCTCCCAAACATATTCCTAGAACATACTTACCCCCTATCTCCACGCCCTAATGGGGTTGCCATACAAAATTTACAAAAATGATAAAATGCCCACAACTTCTTCAGAGTTGGCCTTAGAGCAATAAAGTGTACGTTCGACCCCCATTAGTTTACCCTCCCAAACATATTCCTTAAACATACTTACCCTCTATCTCCGCGCCCTAAGGGGGTTGCCATACAAAATTTACAAAAATGATATGAAAATGCCCACAACTTCTTTAGAGTTGGCCTTAGAGCCTATTTAAAAATTAGAAATATTTCATAAGTAAAACAGGTAAGAGCGCTATATTCGGCTGTGCCGAATCTTATATACCCTTCACATTGACCTTTCGCAATCCCAAACTTTTTTTATTTTTAATCATTTTTTTACTTATGAAATATTTCTAATTTTTAAATAGGGGTCGGTGTCATTTTTTAACGCTCCACGGGTGACGGGAAAGTTGTAGGGGTTTTTATCCTAATTTTTACAAATTTTATATGGTAACCCACTTAGAAGGTGGAGATACGGGGTAAGTATATTCTAGGAATATGTTTTGGAGGGGAAACTAATAGGGGTCGGTCGTACACTTTATTGCTCTAAGAAAAATTCTGAAGAAGTTGTGGGCATTTTCATATCATTTTTGTAAATTTTGTATGGCAACCCAATTAGGGCGTGGAGATAGGGGGTAAGTATATTCTAGAAACATGTTTGGGAGGGCAAACTAATGGGGGTCGGTCGTACACTTTATTGCTCTAAGGCCAACTCTGAGGAAGTTGTGGGCATTTCCATATCATTTCTTGTAAATTTTGTATGGCAACCCCCTTAGGGCGTGGAGATAGGGGGTAGGTATGTTCTAGGAATATGTTTGGGAGAAGAAACTAATAGGGGTCGGTCTTACACTTTATTGCTCTAAGGCCAACTCTAAAGGAGTTTTGGGCATTTTCATATCATTTTTGTAAATTTTGTATGGCAACCCTCTTAGGGCGTGGAGATAGGGGGTAAGTATGTTCAAGGAATATGTTTGGGAGGGCAAACTAATGGGGGTCTGTCGCACACTTTATTGCTCTAAGGCCAACTCTGAGGAAGTTGTGAGCATTTTATCATTTTTGTAAATTTTGTATGGCAACCCCCTTAGGGCGTGGAGATAGGTGGTAAGTATGTTCTAGGAATATGTTTGGGAGAAGAAACTATAGGGGTCGGTCGTACACTTTATTGCTCTAAGGCCAACTCTGAAGGAGTTGTGGGCATTTTCATATCCTTTTTGTAAATTTTGTATAGCAACCCCGTTAGGGCGTGGAGATAGGGGGTAAGTATGTTCTAGGAATATGTTTGGGAGAGAAAACTAATGGGGGTCGGTCGTACAGTTTATTGCTCTAAGGCCAACTCTGAAGAAGTTGTGAGCATTTTATCATTTTTGTAAATTTTGTATGGCAACCCCCTTAGGGCGTGGAGATAGGTGGTAAGTATGTTCTAGGAATATGTTTGGGAGAAGACACTAACAGGAGTCGGTCGTACACCTTATTGCTCTAAGGCCAACTCTGAAGAAGTTGTGAGCATTTTATCATTTTTGTAAATTTTGTATGGCAACCCCCTTAGGGCGTGGAGATAGGCGGTAAGTATGTTCTAGGAATATATTTGGGAGAAGAAACTAATAGGGGTCGGTCGTACACTTTATTGCTCTAAGGCCAACTCTGAAGGAGTTGTGGGCATTTTCATATCCTTTTTGTAAATTTTGTATGGCAACCCCCTTAGGGCGTGGAGATAGGGGGTAAGTAAATTTTAGGATTATGTGTGGAAGGGAACACTAATGGGGGTCGGTCGTACACTTTATTGCTCTAAGGCTAACTCTAAGGAAGTTGTGGGCATTTTTACATAATTTTTGTAAGTTTTGTATGGCAACCCCCTTAGGGCGTGGAGATAGTATGTTCTAGGAATATGGGTCGGTCGTACACTTTATTGCTCTAAGGCCAACTCTGAAGAAGTTGTGAACATTTTATCATTTTTGTAAATTTTGTATGGCAACTCCCTTAGGGCGTGGAGATAGGTGGTAAGTAAGTTTTAGGAATATGTTTGGGAGAAGAAACTAATAGGGGTCGGTCGTACACTTTATTGCTCTGAGGCCAACTCTGAAGGAGTTGTTGGCATTTTCATATCCTTTTTGTAAATTTTGTATGGCAACCCCCTTAAGGCGTGGAGATAGGGGGTAAGTATGCTCTAGAAATATGTTTGGGAGGGCAAACTAATGGGGGTCGATCGTACACTTTATTGCTCTAAGGCCAACTCTGAAGAAGTTGTGAGCATTTTATCATTCTTAAATTTTGTATGGCAACCCCCTTAGGGCGTGGAGATAGGTGGTAAGTATGTTCTAGGAATATGTTTGGAAGAAGAAACTAATAGGGGTCGGTCCTACACTTTATTGCTCTAAGGCCAACTCTGAAGGAGTTGTGGGCATTTTCATATCCTTTTTGTAAATTTTGTATGGCAACCCCCTTAGGGCGTGCAGATAGGGGGTAAGTATGTTCTAGGAATATGTTTGGGAGGGCAAACTATTGGGGGTCGGTCGTACACTTTATTGCTCTAAGGCCAACTCTGAAGAAGTTGTGGGCATTTTTACATCATTTTTGTAAATTTTGTATGGCAAACCCCTTAGGGCGTGGAGATAGGGGGTAAGTATATTCTAGGAATATGTTTGGGAGTAGAAATTAATGGGGGTCTGTGATACATTTGTTTCCTCTACGGGCGAGTCCGAGAAAGTTATAGCGGTTTTTACCTTATTTTTTAAAATTAAAATTAAAAAATGTCAGGGGCTGGAGACAGAGAGTAAGTATGTTCCACAAAAATGTTTGGATGGAAAAAATAATTTGGGTCGGTATTACATTTTACCTTTGCAGGAGAACCCTGGAAGCCGTAGGAGCGATTTTAAAAATGTTTAAATTAAGCTTTGTATGGCAACGCTGTTATATGTATGAACACTAATACTAATAAAATTTTTGTTTTGGGTGTGTTTCAATAATATAGACATGACTAATTCTGTTTTTTTCTTTTTTTGTTGTTTTTTTGTTGTTTTTTTATTATTACATGTAAAAGTATGTTCTTTGTTGTTGTTGTAGACTCAAAAAACCGAGGTAGTCTTGGTTTTTTGCTTATATCTCGGTTATTTATCGGACGATTTTGCTGAATTTCAATACCGATTTTCTCGCGACTATCTGTGACAGTTTGATACTACATTCGGGTCTATGCGATATCGGGGGGCTTCAGAAAGTTGATTTCAACCATAACACGGACACACGGTCAGATGGACAGACGGACATCGCTAAATCGGTTTCCCTATCTATAAGGATCCAGAATATATATACTTTATGGGGTCCCAAATGGATAACAAAGGAATTACAAACGGAATGACAAACTTATATATACCCTTATCACTTATGTGAAAGGTATAAAAATGGTTAAAAATAAAAAAAGTTTGGGATTGCGAAAGGTCAATGTGAAGGGTATATAAGATTCGGCACAGCCGAATATAGCGCTCTTACTTTTTTTTTATTATTACATGTAAAAGTATGTTCTTTGTTGTTGCTGTAGACTCAAAAAACCGAGGTAGTCTTGGTTTTTTGCTTATATCTCGGTTATTTATCGGGCGATTTTGCTGAATTTCAATACCGATTTTCTCGCGACTATCTGTGACAGTTTGATACCACATTCGGGTCTATGCGATATCGGGGGGCTTCAGAAAGTTGATTTCAACCATAACACGGACAGACGGACAGACGGACATCGCTAAATCGGTTTCCCTATCTATAAGGATCCAAAATATATATACTTTATGAGGTCCCAAATGGATAATAAAGAAATTACAAACGGGATGACAAACTTATATATACCCTTATCACTTATGTGAAGGGTATAAAAACAGAATGTCTGTGTAAATATTTTACATATTCAATTTTATTACCGTTCTCGAAAATGTGTTTTGACTTGCCAAATTTAAATACCTACACTTATTCAACTTTTTTGACAACCGCGTACGAAGCGAGAACGCATGAAAAGCTTGTTATGGACTTTCAGCTTAAGACCAACTCTAAAGAAGTTGTGGGCATTTTTGCATACATTTTGTAAATTTTGTATGGCAACCCCATTAGGGCGTGGAGATAGGGGGTAAGTATGTTCTAAGAATATGTTTGGGAGGGCAAACTAATGGGGGTCGGTCGTGCACTTTATTGCTCTAAGGCCAACTCTGAAGAAGTTGTGGGCATTTTATCATTTTTGTAAATTTTGTATGGCAACCCCATTAGGGCGTGGAGATAGGGGGTAAGTATGTTCTAGGAATATGATTGAGAGGGTAAACTAATAGGGGTCGGTCGTACACTTTATTGCTCTAAGGCCAACTCTGAAGAAGTTGTGGACATTTTATCATTTTTGTAAATTTTGTATGGCAACCCTCTTAGGGCGTGGAGATAGGGGGTAAGTATGTTCAAGGAATATGTTTGGGAGGGCAAACTAATGGGGGTCTGTCGCACACTTTATTGCTCTAAGGCCAACTCTGAGGAAGTTGTGAGCATTTTATCATTTTTGTAAATTTTGTATGGCAACCCCCTTAGGGCGTGGAGATAGGTGGTAAGTATGTTCTAGGAATATGTTTGGGAGAAGAAACTATAGGGGTCGGTCGTACACTTTATTGCTCTAAGGCCAACTCTGAAGGAGTTGTGGGCATTTTCATATCCTTTTTGTAAATTTTGTATAGCAACCCCGTTAGGGCGTGGAGATAGGGGGTAAGTATGTTCTAGGAATATGTTTGGGAGAGAAAACTAATGGGGGTCGGTCGTACAGTTTATTGCTCTAAGGCCAACTCTGAAGAAGTTGTGAGCATTTTATCATTTTTGTAAATTTTGTATGGCAACCCCCTTAGGGCGTGGAGATAGGTGGTAAGTATGTTCTAGGAATATGTTTGGGAGAAGACACTAACAGGAGTCGGTCGTACACCTTATTGCTCTAAGGCCAACTCTGAAGAAGTTGTGAGCATTTTATCATTTTTGTAAATTTTGTATGGCAACCCCCTTAGGGCGTGGAGATAGGCGGTAAGTATGTTCTAGGAATATATTTGGGAGAAGAAACTAATAGGGGTCGGTCGTACACTTTATTGCTCTAAGGCCAACTCTGAAGGAGTTGTGGGCATTTTCATATCCTTTTTGTAAATTTTGTATGGCAACCCCCTTAGGGCGTGGAGATAGGGGGTAAGTAAATTTTAGGATTATGTGTGGAAGGGAACACTAATGGGGGTCGGTCGTACACTTTATTGCTCTAAGGCTAACTCTAAGGAAGTTGTGGGCATTTTTACATAATTTTTGTAAGTTTTGTATGGCAACCCCCTTAGGGCGTGGAGATAGTATGTTCTAGGAATATGGGTCGGTCGTACACTTTATTGCTCTAAGGCCAACTCTGAAGAAGTTGTGAACATTTTATCATTTTTGTAAATTTTGTATGGCAACTCCCTTAGGGCGTGGAGATAGGTGGTAAGTAAGTTTTAGGAATATGTTTGGGAGAAGAAACTAATAGGGGTCGGTCGTACACTTTATTGCTCTGAGGCCAACTCTGAAGGAGTTGTTGGCATTTTCATATCCTTTTTGTAAATTTTGTATGGCAACCCCCTTAAGGCGTGGAGATAGGGGGTAAGTATGCTCTAGAAATATGTTTGGCAGGGCAAACTAATGGGGGTCGATCGTACACTTTATTGCTCTAAGGCCAACTCTGAAGAAGTTGTGAGCATTTTATCATTCTTAAATTTTGTATGGCAACCCCCTTAGGGCGTGGAGATAGGTGGTAAGTATGTTCTAGGAATATGTTTGGAAGAAGAAACTAATAGGGGTCGGTCCTACACTTTATTGCTCTAAGGCCAACTCTGAAGGAGTTGTGGGCATTTTCATATCCTTTTTGTAAATTTTGTATGGCAACCCCCTTAGGGCGTGCAGATAGGGGGTAAGTATGTTCTAGGAATATGTTTGGGAGGGCAAACTATTGGGGGTCGGTCGTACACTTTATTGCTCTAAGGCCAACTCTGAAGAAGTTGTGGGCATTTTTACATCATTTTTGTAAATTTTGTATGGCAAACCCCTTAGGGCGTGGAGATAGGGGGTAAGTATATTCTAGGAATATGTTTGGGAGTAGAAATTAATGGGGGTCTGTGATACATTTGTTTCCTCTACGGGCGAGTCCGAGAAAGTTATAGCGGTTTTTACCTTATTTTTTAAAATTAAAATTAAAAAATGTCAGGGGCTGGAGACAGAGAGTAAGTATGTTCCACAAAAATGTTTGGATGGAAAAAATAATTTGGGTCGGTATTACATTTTACCTTTGCAGGAGAACCCTGGAAGCCGTAGGAGCGATTTTAAAAATGTTTAAATTAAGCTTTGTATGGCAACGCTGTTATATGTATGAACACTAATACTAATAAAATTTTTGTTTTGGGTGTGTTTCAATAATATAGACATGACTAATTCTGTTTTTTTCTTTTTTTGTTGTTTTTTTGTTGTTTTTTTATTATTACATGTAAAAGTATGTTCTTTGTTGTTGTTGTAGACTCAAAAAACCGAGGTAGTCTTGGTTTTTTGCTTATATCTCGGTTATTTATCGGACGATTTTGCTGAATTTCAATACCGATTTTCTCGCGACTATCTGTGACAGTTTGATACTACATTCGGGTCTATGCGATATCGGGGGGCTTCAGAAAGTTGATTTCAACCATAACACGGACACACGGTCAGATGGACAGACGGACATCGCTAAATCGGTTTCCCTATCTATAAGGATCCAGAATATATATACTTTATGGGGTCCCAAATGGATAACAAAGGAATTACAAACGGAATGACAAACTTATATATACCCTTATCACTTATGTGAAAGGTATAAAAATGGTTAAAAATAAAAAAAGTTTGGGATTGCGAAAGGTCAATGTGAAGGGTATATAAGATTCGGCACAGCCGAATATAGCGCTCTTACTTTTTTTTTATTATTACATGTAAAAGTATGTTCTTTGTTGTTGCTGTAGACTCAAAAAACCGAGGTAGTCTTGGTTTTTTGCTTATATCTCGGTTATTTATCGGGCGATTTTGCTGAATTTCAATACCGATTTTCTCGCGACTATCTGTGACAGTTTGATACCACATTCGGGTCTATGCGATATCGGGGGGCTTCAGAAAGTTGATTTCAACCATAACACGGACAGACGGACAGACGGACATCGCTAAATCGGTTTCCCTATCTATAAGGATCCAAAATATATATACTTTATGAGGTCCCTAATGGATAATAAAGAAATTACAAACGGGATGACAAACTTATATATACCCTTATCACTTATGTGAAGGGTATAAAAACAGAATGTCTGTGTAAATATTTTACATATTCAATTTTATTACCGTTCTCGAAAATGTGTTTCGACTTGCCAAATTTAAATACCTACACTTATTCAACTTTTTTGACAACCGCGTACGAAGCGAGAACGCATGAAAAGCTTGTTATGGACTTTCAGCTTAAGACACAATTTAGTGTTCACGATGCTAGATGGCAAAACGGTTCAGTCCGTTACAAATATTGCTTCAGCAACTGTGTGTTATATTTGAAAAGTAAAACTCTCAGAAATGAGCAAATTGGACACAATTTTAAAGAAGATAATTGAAATTGAGGCTTGTGAATTAGGCATTTAATCATTTCACGCTCAAACAAAATTATTGGAATGTGTACTCTATGTAGCTTATAACATGCCTTTCAAAAAGTGGTCTGCGATCGAAGCGAAGTTTTTAAACAAGCAAACAAAAATAGAATTCAGGCATCATTTAAAGAACGAATGAGCTTGCGAGTGGATGCTGTAAAACAAGGACTTGGCTCTTCGAACGATGGCAATATATCAGGGCGTTTCTTTCTCAGCCCTGTACTTGTTGCTGATATAACAGCTGTTAATAAAGAACTCATAGATCACTTCCGAATTGCTCTTCAGATAATGACATGTGGCCAGAAAATTGATACTGTTAAGTTTCAACAATTTGCGTGGGATACGACTGAGCTATTTGTCAAAAAATATAATTGGTACTACATGCCTGTAACTGTCTACAAAATACTGATTCATGGAAAGGAGATAATTAATGCAGCAGTACTTCCTATTGGCATGCTCTCCGAGGAAGCAGAAGAAGCTTGTAATAAAGATAACAGGAAGTATAGAAAAATATTTTCTAGAAAGTGCAATAAAACTCAACAAATACTGATGTTGTGCATTGTCTGCTTGCATCATCTGATCCGTACTTAAGTAGTAGAAAACGTCAATCTCACAAACATCTTTTAGAACTAGATGATGTAGTTAAAGAAATGTTAGTTTATGAATAAATAAATTGTTTGATTATTTCTTTAGTCTCAATTTGTTTATACTTACATATGAATATTAGGGTGGTCTTATAAAAATTGAGTTGGTATAAAAATATGATTGTAAAAAATTTAGCAAAATCGCCAAAAAATTCCTGAAATTTGAAAAAAAAATTATAAGGGAAAAATTTTGCCTTTCATTCAGTTTATCAAACATTTTTATATTTTAAATTAAGTTCGAATTAAGATGATTAAAAATTTGTAACATGCAGTAAAATATCTCTTCAATAAGGCTATAAAACCAAAAATCGGTTGAAAAACATAAAAGTTATTTTGATTTTCCCACACAACTAATGTGTTGCAGACCACCTGATCAATATACTCGAGGCCAATTGTTTAAATTTATTGAAATTATCTGCAACAGTATCGTTCTTGAAATCTTTTAATTCCAAAACACTCGGATAAAAATGTTTTCGTCTGGGGTTTGATTAACTCGTTTTATTTAATGAAAAAATTAAGACAAAAATTGATTTGGATTTTATGGAAGGTGGACGGTGGGTGGGGTTGAGAGGGGTGATGTCATTTAAACTCTGCACACAAGTTTCGTTTGTTGATGCGTGGGATATGAGCGGTGGGCGTGGCTGATGTCATTGAAACTCTGCACACAGGTTTCGTTTGATGATGTATGGGAGGTGCGCGGTGGTCGTGGACAATTTTGAAGAAATTATATTTTATTCTTAATTTAGTCAATACAATGCTCGATGCCAACTTTCAATAGTTTAGAACCACTCCTTCTATTTTTTGCACAAAAATGTATGAAGCAATACCACTGTGGGGCGTGGAGATAGGGGGTTAGCATTTTTTTAGGAATATGTTTGGGAGAAGTAATTAATGGGGGTCGGTCGTACATTTTATTGCTCTAAGGCCGACTCCGAAGAAGTTGTGACCATTTTCATATCATTTTTATAAATTTTGTATGGCAACCCCTTTAGGGCGTATAGATAGGGGGTAAGTATGTTATAAGTAAATGTTTGGGAGAAGAAACTAATGGCGGTCGGTCGCACACTTAATTGCTCCAAGACCGACTCTGAAGAAGTTTTGAGCATTTTCATATCATTTTTGTAAATTTTGTATGGCAACCCCCTTAGGGCGTAGAAATAGGGGTAAGTATGTTCTAAGAATATGTTTGGGAGAAGCAACTAATGGGGTCGATCACTTTATTAATCTAAGGCCAACTCTGAAGAAATTATGTGCATTTTCATATAATTTTTGAGATTTTGTATGGCAACCCCCTTAGGGCATGGAGAGAGGGGGTAAGTATGTTCCAGGAATATGTTTGGGAGAAAAAACGAGTGGGGTTCGGTCGTACACTTTATGTTTTTAAGGGCGACTCTGAAGAAATTATGTGCATTTTCATATCATTTTTGTAAATTTTGTATGGCAACCCCCTTAGGGCGTGGAGATAGGGGGTAAGTATACTCTAGGAATACGTTTTGGAGGAAAAACTAGGGGGGTCTGTGATACATTTTATTTCTTTAGGGGTGATTTCGGAGAAGTTGTAGCGGCTTTTACCTTATTTTTTAAAATTTTGTATGGCTGGAGGTAGACGGTAATTGGGGTCGGTCTTACATTTTACCTTTGTAGGAGAACCCTGGAAGCCGCAGGAGCGATTTAAAAAGGATTTAAATTAAGCTTTGGACGGCAGCCTTGTTGTATGGATGAATATTTATACTAATAAAATTTTCGTTTTGGGTGTGGTTCAATAATATCAACATGACTGATTCTGTTCTTTTCTTTTTTTTGTTTTTTTTTTTTTTTATTATTACATTCATAAGTACATATGTATGTTTTTTGTTATTTTTCTTTTGTATTAAAATATAGGAGGTAGTCTTGCTTTTTTGCTTATACATTTACGGGTATTTGCGACATCGGGGGGCTTCAGAAAGTTAATTTCAACCATAACACGGCTTCTCTATCTATAAGGATCCAGAATATATATGGATAATAAAGAAATTACAAACGGAATGACAATCTTATATATACCCTTATCACTTACATATATGAAGGGTATAAAAATAAAATGCCGAAAGCGACGGTAATATACAAAAACATTTGGACAAATCCAAATCCTTTTAACTGGAGAATATATGAATAAGTCCTTCATAGAGATATAAATAATGACATTAGAAACCTACTTGTCGATTTACAGTATAACCGGAGTACGATGCAGGTCACAAACATAATTTGCAGATACGCGATCATGACATGATAGAATAGATTCACGTTAAAAATAAGCAAAATATTTATTCGAAAATGTTGTTGCTTTTCTCATTAATATAGGCGCAGAATAATAAACGAAGATATAAAAAACAACATAGCAATTGCAAAGGATTTCAATGAAATTTTTAAAAGAACTAAAATTGTGACGCACGCTACAGAAATTAACATGCTTAATTTCTTTTATTATAAAATTTTAATTTTCTTTTTACCTAAAAGCAGGACAAAAACCTGATTTAAAATTATAGACGACTTAAAAAACCAATTTGGTTCTACTCTCTATATAAAAAAAAATTATTTTTCGCTACAACGCATGAACCTGACTGTGCATACCTGATTTTAATATTTCCAAAACAGAAAGCAAAAAAAAAATTATTTAAAATGAAGAGTATTTAATAATATAATAATACATATATATATATAAATCAGTTGCTCTCTTAATCTCGTAGTGTACGGACGTGTCTACGCGAGTGTATATTTGTAATAGGTGATATTTGTAATAAGTTACAAAAAAAATTGTTAATATACATACCTACAAGACATAAGTGAGAATCGATAATAAAAACAAACTAAACAAAACAAAAACCAAACGCTTAATGAGTAACAGTAATCGTAGTGACAGTGGGCCTAATAGCCGAAATGCTTACATTGTGTTAAGCTCAGAAAGCGTTAGCAATGGAAACATTAGAGACCCTGAATATAATAGAAACTATTTAAGTGCAAAACCGAAAACAAATACAAATAATTTAAGTGCAAGTGTGCCTAACTTAAATAAATGTACTGAACAAGGGACAAATTTAGCCCAATCTCTGTTTAAAAATTATAAAAAAAATACCGAGGTGTTATCTTTATCGCGGTCTTCTTTATCAAGTTCTGGTGTCGCACCTACAACTGCTAAAGGCGCTCCAGGCCCAATTTCTGCGTGTGCTCCTAAGATCCAGGTAGGGATGGACAGGTACGTAACAGTTCTTAAAAGGGGGAGAAGTCCGAAGTCGGCAGAAGTAAGTCAACCTGCAAAAATTCTAAAAGACGATGAAAGGCCAACCAGATCGCAAAATCGCTTTGCCATTCTGCAAACAGATGATAATGATGGCCCCGTTACGGAAAAAAATTATAAGCCTCCTCCAATTTATTTAAGGGAAAAAAACTCGAACGACCTCATTAAATTTTTAGTTGCATTAATAGGCGAAAAGAACTTTTATGTGTCGAACATAAAACGTGGTAACATACATATATGAGACCAAAATTCAAGTAAATCACAAGAACGCTTACCGCGCCACGGTGTCGGAATTTGAGAAGTTAAAAAAGAATTTTTACACTTACCAGCTAAAAAACGCAAAAGGGCTCCAGGTAGTCATAAAAGGAATTGACTCAAATATTGACC
Source organism: Melanophora roralis (assembly GCA_963583895.1). Taxonomy (NCBI): domain Eukaryota; kingdom Metazoa; phylum Arthropoda; class Insecta; order Diptera; family Rhinophoridae; genus Melanophora; species Melanophora roralis. Next base: position 13,377,913 of record OY757192.1, on the reverse strand, counting down.
CGGAGGAGATAAAGACCAGTTTGTGCAGCGAAGGATTTAAGGTAAGGACTGTGACAAATATTAGAAACAGGGAAAAATACCCTCAACCATTGTTTCTAGTTGAACTTGAGCCTGGTGATGCCAAATTAAAGAAAAACGAATCTCACCCCATTTATGGTTTAAGATATATTATGCACCGTAGAGTTACAGTGGAAGTCCCGCATAAGCGATCTGGAACTGTACAGTGCTTAAATTGTCAGAAATATGGCCTCTGTTTGTGTTGTATGTGGGGATCTGCATGTTACAATCAAGTGCGACAAACCAAAAGATGACCCTAGGGTGAAGAAGTGCAGCAATTGCGGTGGAAACCACACTGCCAACTACAGAGGTTGTCCTGTCTTTGATTTAGTTAAGCGCTCATCTAAGCCGAAGGTAGTTCCTGCCCCTCCCCAGCCGTTAAATATACCAACAACAAACAATCTACAAGTAAAATTTCTTACGCCAACGCACTAAAGTCAAACCAGTCCAATGTACAAAGGCCAAACCAACCAACCACACAACAACAAGTGCCAACAAGTGAACCAACTGGTCCCAATTTTAGCCGCCTGGAAGCCGTAATTGACAATATGGTCAAACAATTTACGCAGATAATGGCGCAAATGGCTAGCATGATGCAGGAGATGCAGAAAATGCAGTCTGCTCTTCTGCAGGCCATGCTTAAAAGACCATGAACTGCCACAAAAACGAGCTCGAACACTTTTTAACACACCAAAAATCGATGTCATGTTGATTTCCTAAACTCATATGACACCCAGAAGCACTTTTAAAATTAGTGGATACAATTTTTATGATTCAAAAGATCCCAGGGATAGATCCTGTGGTGGCTCTGCTATTTTAATCAAATCAAGAATTAAGCACCAATGGTTGGGTGGCCTATCTGAATGTCATATGCAAGCAACAAACGTCTGCATTGATGAATTTTTCAATAACCTACTTATTTTGTCAGTTTATTGTCCACCGAGATTCTCCATAACGAAGGATCAGCACAACATTTTTACAAATCTTTAGGTCCCCGCTTCATAACTGCTGGAGACTATAACGCCAAGCACACGTACTGGGGCTCCCGACTAATTAGTCCCAGAGGTCGTGTCTTGTATGATGCCGTGTCTGAAATGGGACTTTGTGTTATTTCTAATGGACAACCAACCTGCTGGCCAACAGACCACAATAAAATTCCAGACGTAATTGATTTTGGCGTAGCAAAATGTATATCCTCTGAGCTCATTGAGGCTCAAGCCTCCTTGGATTTATCTTCTGACCACTCACCCACAATATTCACTATTTGCAGTCCTCACCAAATAGCAGCTAGTGAGTTTTTCTTATCTAAAAGAATTAATTGGTTGAAATATAAAAAATATATTAGTACCCACTGCGCGGAGAACCAACCGCTAAAAACTCCCGGAGACATAGATGATTGTTAGAGCGTCCTAAATGAAAACATTAAAAAAGCCGTTGAACATGCGTCTTCCCCCTATCGCCAGGCTAGGTACAACAAAATTTTCTCTGAAGATGTGGAAAAGCTGGTATCTGAAAAAAGAAGAGCCTGCAGGGAATGGCAAAAACATAGATCGCCCCAACTTAAAACTAAGCTGAAAGAATGTACAACCCAACTAAAAAGCTTGTTGGAGGCTCACAGAATGGCATCACTGAAAGAGTACCTGGAAGGTCTAGACGCGACTCCTCAGACAAATTATTCCTTATGGCGATCACCCAGACGTCTTAAAAGACCTGTTATCGCAAAACAACCACTGCGCAATCTGAGAGGATCCTGGGCTAGAGATGAAGAAGAAAAATGCGATCTGTTCGCAAATCACTTCAAAAACGTATTCACTCCCAATACATGCACTGACGTGAGGGAATTACCGCCTGTTGTTGCTAAACGTCTTTTAGAAATACGTTTCCGATTTGCAGATGTTGTAGAGGCTATCGCTAACCTTAATGGTAAAAAAGCTCCTGGCGTTGACAAAATAAGCAACAAAATGCTCATAAAGCTGCCTCTTTGTTCTAAAAGAATCATTCTTTTTATTTTTAACGCGATAATTCGGCTTGAACATTTTCCGGCTATTTGGAAAGTTGCCTTAGTAAAGATGATTCCTAATCCTGGCAAAGATCTCTCGAAGGTAGAATCCTATAGGCCCATAAGTTTGTTACCCACAATGTCAAAATTGTTCGAAAAACTGTTAACAAACAAGCTAAATCCGATCCTGAATGACAACAACTGCATTCCAAATCACCAATTCGGCTTTAGAAGTCAACATAGTACCATCGAACAAACTCACAGGTTGGTACAGGTTATAAGAAAATCCTTTGAGAAAAAGCAGAACTCCTCCGGGCTTTTTATCGATGTCTCACAAGCTTTCGACAAAGTATCGCATGAAGGCCTTTTAAACAAACTAAAGCTCAACTTTCCAGCTAATATTTTCAACCTTTTAGAATAATACTAAACGACCGAAAGTTTATGATATATGAGGGTAACCAAATAAGTTCTTCTCAACCAATAGGGGCTGGTGTACCTCAAGGGAGTATACTAGGTCCAATTCTGTACTTGATTTACACAGCAAATATGCCAACCAATAGTTCACACACATGTCGATATTTGCAGATGGCACTGCTTCTCTAAGTATTAATAAAGACCCTAAAGAGGCTTGGAACCAACTACAACAACACGTAACCCAAGTTGAGAAATGTGCAAAGTTATGGGGAATAAAAATAACTGAACAAAAATGTACCCACGTAACTTTAACTTTATGCAAAGAAACGTGCTCCCCAATCCCTATTAACAACCATATGGTGCCTCAACGAACCGAGGCAAAATATCTTGGTATTCACCTTGACCGCCTCACATGGAAGCATATATAGATGCGAAGCTGACTCAAATGAAACTTAATGCTGCTCAAATTCACTGGCTAATTGGTAGAAACTCTGTGCTACGTCTGGATTGTAAACTTTTACTCTACAACTCGATTTTAAAACCAATTTGGTGCTACGGTACACAATTATTGGGCACTGCTTCCGCCTCTAACATCGAAAAAATCCAACGCCGTCAAAACAAAATTCTAAGAATTTTAACTGGTGCTTCTTGGTATATTAAAAACAGCAACATCCACAAGGATCTAGAAGTTACACTTGAAAAATTCAAAACCTTAAATTATGTGGACAAGTATTAAAATAAGCTGGAAACACACCCGCCTTAAAAGAAGGGATACTATTGCTCTTAGATGAAACCTTAGAAATTAGTTAATTTTATTGCGAGAACTTAAATTTTAGTCTGGTGCTGACTGGACTAGTATTAATTACGTAGTTTTGAGATTTGAATACTTATTGTTAGTTCGATTAAGCAAAGATTAAATAATAAAATATATATGAAAAAAATAAAGACCACAGATAAAATCAAATCGTTGCAGAGGAAAGAACTTTAAAGATTTTTTCGGAAATTTAAAATGTCTGGATTTATAGAATGTACGAAAAGCGAATTAGATTTATTTGAAACCTCTCCAATTCAAAGAAGTGTCAGTAAAACTGCAGAAATATGTTACAATTCAATCGCTTTATTAAATAACTCTGGTACAATTGAGTTTGTGTCATTAGGAAACGGTGAGACATACAGAGATCTTAATAGTATCTATTTAAGGCTTGTGGTTGAATTTAAAAGAACTGGAAGCGTTTTATATAACCTTTTGCACTCTTCATTTGGAAATTGTTCAGTGTATTTCAATAATAAAAATGCGTGCCAACCTGACAATAACTATCAGTACAGAGTATTCATGGAAACATTGATAAATTATGGAAATGAAGCTACATCAACGCATCTCGAATCATGTGGTTGGGCTATTCAAACAATTAAAATTAATTCACTGATTGAGAAAGAAAACTCTGAATTAGATAACAGAAAAATTTTAAAGGATGCTAAAAAGGTAGAGAGAGCTCTTTGGAAAGCTTCACGTAAATGTATTTACTAAGAATATTTAAGAATTTTTTTAAGCAGATACCAAAAATGTTGTATTTAAGTTTTTTTGCAGACATCAATTTCAATAACAATTGAAGCTGAAAAATACTTTAAAACAAAACACATTAAGAAAATCAAAATGAATTACTGCTTTCACATTTATATGATCTAAATAAAACGCCGTCAAAATAAAATCCTAAGAATGATAACTGATGCTCCGTGGTATGTCAAAACCAGCAACATCCATAAAGGTCTAGAATATCCACTTGTTAAATGCGAAATCCTGAAATATGTGGACAAGTTTTTAAATAAGCTGGAAACACATCCAAGCCCGTTCGCTCGAAGTATCTTGCAACATAGTGGACACTCCCGTCTGAAAAGGAGGGATACTATTGCGCTTATATGAAGATAACTATTTCTATTATGAGAACTTAAATTTCTGTCTGGCACTGGCTGGACTAATGTTATTTCCTTAGTCTTAAGATTTGAAAACTTATTGTTAGTTCGCTTAAGCGAAAATTCAATAATAAGAAATATGCAAAAAAAAAAAAAATATGATCTATATAACACCTTTGTAGTGGACGTGGTGCATCTATTATGAAAGATAAATAAAATCAGTCTTGCCAGACCGTCGGCCGCGCTGGTATGCCGCTTTTAAGCTCCGGCTAGGGCTCGCCTTCTTGGGGTGGTTGTTGCCAACGCGTCTGGATTGTAGTTCAGCACTACAGAAAAAAATTCATACCAGCTATTTAAGAAAAACGAGAGTGTATGGAGCCCGAAGATGACCAAGCGACGCGATAAAAAAGTCAATAAAAAACATGATGCAACGTTTACCATTTTCTACCAACTACTTACTGCGTTCTGCATCTACAGGGCGTCGGCAGATGTTATGCCAACGCAAAGGCCCACCCACTGGAATCTGGGGATTCCACCATGATGGCGTTGGATCCAATTTCAGCCATCCCGGATTCTGCTCTGTCAGCTGTGATCACCTCCTAGAAACTTACCATGGTATTTCGTTTAGCTACTCATTATATTAAAAAATATTTTAATTTCATTGCTTTAAATAAAACATAAATTTTTATTTATGTAAATTAACAAAATGAAAATATAAAAAAGCTTTTACATTTGCAATAAAAAGTTATGCACAAAAGTTGTACACAATTAAACGTATTTAATTTATTAAATTATAAAAACGAAAGAAATATAAAAAAAAAACAATTTTTATGAAATTTCGACTTTATTAAAAATCTTCTTCCTAATTATTTTTAGCACAGATGATCTTAGCCGTTTCGATGCCTTGATCTGCCGTCCGTCCGTAGCTTGTGAGAACCTAAATTTGGAGCAAATTTAAGGCCACATACATCGGGAATGGAACGCTGAAGAAAAACAAGAGCGTGGCTAAAGGGAAGAAAGAGAAAGAGAGAGTAAACCAAACATCCAGAGAAAGAGAGGAGAAAACCAATAAGCTGATAAAGGCAACAAAACTACAACCACGACAACACACACCGTGGAAAATATAAAAGGGGCGAATGTTGACGATTGAGGGAGTTCTGCGATCGACGCCGTAGTGGTAGGACGTGGCACAAGTTATTATTTTAATTGCTGGCTTACAATCGGCAATTTAACTATTAGGAGTAAGAGCTGAATAATATTCGGCTTGTCCGGTGGATTACATTCACCCGGATAGAAGGCAGGGAACAAGTGGTTAGGAGTTCTGGATAACATCTGGAATTGGTAGGGACTGGATAACATCCAGGTGGGTTGACCAACTCGAATTATATTCGAGTTGCTGGTTAATTGTAGGAATCAAAGTAGGAAGAGGTTGTAGCCACGGCTTAGCCAGGGATTGCAGGACAAGCGAGGGTCATTTGTTATTTAGTTTAAGGAAATTTTGTTAAAGAAAAGAGAATAAACGGAGAACTAAATAAACTTGTGTGTTTTTTTTTTGTATTGTAAGAACCTGGCCGAACTGAGCATACCCCAGCTTCAAGCCCGGAATAACCGGAGGTTCGTTACAATTGGCGCCCGAGCAGGGACCCATAAGGCATAAGTATGGTCCGTACATCTTGGATTTATTTACTACGTAAGGAGGAGCTGGTACTTTATTTGGAGGAGTTCCAAATAGACACTAGCGGCACTGTTGAAGAGATGAGAAATCGGCTGTCCAGTTCTGCTGCAAGTAACAACGAAGGCAAGGTGCTTACTAGACTAGAAGAGCTAGAAAACAAACATGCGCGTTGTCCTACCCCCACGGCATTAACCAGGGCACCTCACTTAGAATTACCCTCCGGGTCTTTCACAACTTCCGGAGCAGTGGCTCGTTCTCCGCCACAACAAATGGATTTTGGCACACATGATAACGCTAGACACCAACAACCCTTTGGGTCACGCTATCCAGCTGTAATAGAAATTGTCAGAAAGTGGTCGTCCCGCTACGAAGGCAGCAAGGACCCCATTTCTTTTATCGAAAGGGTGGAAGAGCTGGCAGAGGTGTACGAGCTGGAGAAAGATATGCTCCCACGAACAATGCCCGAACTGTTGAAGGACAAGGCACTTTTATGGTATCGCAATAACAATCGTCATTGGACGTCCTGGCAGGGCTTTCGGGAGGACTTCCTAGAGTTTTTTTTGCCACCCCAATATTTTCAAGGGCTTGAAGATGAAATACGCCGGAGGCAACAAATTCCTCGAGAACCTTTTAAGGATTTTGTGGTCTCACTTCAAAATCTGATGCGCCATGCAGGATACACACAGGCGCAACAACTGGAGCGGATCTTCCGTAACTGCCTGGTAGAGTACCAATTATACATTAGAAGAAAAGACTTTAATTCCCTTGATGAGCTGCTGAAACTTGCAGAAGATTTCAAGGTCTTACAGTTAACATGCGGCGGGACTAATGATAGAGGCCGCGAGGGATTGCACCCACAACGAAGAGGCGAAGGAATGCGACAAGTTGTACCCGTCAACGAAGAACCAATAAATCCCTTGACGGCCTGTAGGAGATGTGGGCAAGAAGGCCATGGTTACCGTTTCTGTCAAAACGAAAGCGTGTTGTTCTGCTGGCAGTGTGGTAGGAGGGGAGTGAGGACTCGTGAATGCTGTCGCAGGATTCAGAGAAATGTCAGAGGACCACGCCTAGAGCAGGGGGAGGCGGCAGGCCCGAGAAGTCAAAACCCCACACAATAAACGCTTTTAGAGAAACCGAAACGCGTCTGTTGGCCCAAGTCAAACTGGGCCATCTACGCAAAGAGGCCACCATCGATACAGGTGCCTCCAAAAGTTATATTAGTAAGAGGATGGCAAGTGAGCTTAGAGGATGCAGCGAAGTCGTGGCCGTAAAAAACAAGATCAATTTGGCGAATGGGACGACAGTGGAGGTAAGAGAGGTGCTGAAGGTGCTGGTCCAGTTAGGTGGCAAAAGTTGCAGTCTACAGTTAGGAGTGATGCCGCAAATGATGGACGATGTACTATTAGGTCTGGATTTTCTAAGAGCGCTAGAATGTAATTTGCGCTGCGGTGATCAGCAGATAAAATTTAAGGGCGTCTCACACCAGGTACTGTCGGCCATAGAAGAGCCAGGGTGCGAAAACCTGACCCAGCACGATAAAAAGGGAAGAAAAGTAATTGACGTTTTTTTAGAACGCGAGCTAGAGAAGTTCAACGGGGTCAGGGGTCCAACAACCATTGCAGAGCACCAAATAATTCTAAAGGATGCCAGGCTAGTACGACAAAGATACGCCCAACGCAATCCAGAGATGCAAAGAAAGATAAACGAGGAGGTAGACCAGTTACTGAAAAATGGTCATATAGAGCCATCAAAAAGCCCGTATAGTGCACCGATCGTCATGGCACCTAAGAAAAATGGCACACTCCGATTGTGTATGGATTATAGGCAGCTCAACGCCAAAACGGTGGTGGATGCATACCCGCTCTATGTTGCAAAGTTTATCAGCAACATAGACCTTAAGAACGGGTACTGGCAGATCCCAATGTCCGAGGACAGCAAGGAGTATACGGCCTTCACGGTTGCAGGTAAGGGACTCTTCCAGTGGAAGGTCATGCCCTTTGGGTTAACCTCAGCCCCAGCGACATTCCAGAGAACACTGGACCAGGTCATCGGAGCGGATATGGAGCCACATGCGTTCGCGTACTTGGACGACATTGTGGTGCTGGGTAATTCCCTAGAGGAGCACATGGCGAACTTAGCAGAGGTGTTCAGGAGACTGCGTGAAGCACGGTTAATGATAAATAGAGAAAAATGTAATTTCTTCCAGAAGGAAATAAAATATCTGGGTCATATCGTAAACGAGAATGGCATACACACAGATCCAGAAAAAGTCAAGGCAATACAGGAGTTGCAACCGCCAACCAATATACGGGAACTAATAAGGTGCCTGGGGATCGCTTCATGGTACAGAAGATTCGTGGCCGATTTTTCACAGACCGTTTACCCATTGACTGTGCTGCTAAAAAAGGGGAAGCACTTCCGGTGGAACCATGAACAACAAGAGGCATTCGAAAAGCTAAAGAGACAATTAACAGAAGCGCCAGTGCTAGCTTGCCCAGATTTTTCTTCGAAGTTCACCCTACAAACCGATGCATGCAATTATGGGTTAGGAGCAGTACTGACCCAAGAAATCGAGGGTCAGGAAAGGGTCATCTCATATGCCAGCCGCAGACTGAATCCAGCCGAAATGAACTACTCGGCAACTGAAAAGGAATGCCGGGCAATTGTCTGGGCAGTTAGAAAATTAAGGCCCTACCTAGAGGGATACCGGTTCACTGTTGTCACCGACCACCTGGCTCTCAAGTGGCTCAACTCAATTGAGAGTCCCACTGGCAGAATAGCCCGATGGGCGCTAGAGCTTCAACAATATAGCTACGATGTGCAATATCGGCGTGGTAAGCTGAACGTAATCGCTGATGCCCTATCCCGTGACCCTGTCAATGTGTGTCAGGCCCTTCAGGAGCAATCCCAAGAGTGCAAATGGTGGAGGACTAAGTGCGAGCAAGTAGAAAAGGATCCACAGAAGTATCCAGATTTTATCATTCACGAAGGCCAGCTCTATCGCCACTTATCATCAACTGACGATGACGAACATTGTGTGTTATGGAAGCTTTGTGTTCCCTCATATCAAAGGCGTAGAGTTTTAGAAGAAAACCACGATTCTCCAACCGCAGGGCACCTAGGCATACGCAAGACTATCGCGAGGATTTCTAACCGCTACTATTGGCCTGGACTATATCGGGATGTCAAAAGGTACGTCAGACGGTGCATAGAGTGTCAGAAATACAAACCAAGTCAGCGACGACCTGCCGGCCTTATGCTGTCCCGCATTGCAGAGGAACCCTGGTCAATAGTATGCGCTGATTTCGTTGGTCCACTTTCTAGATCAAAACATGGTAATTCCATGCTTTTAGTCTTTACATACAAATTCTCGAAATGGACGGAACTGGTGCCGTTGAGTAGAGCAACGGGAGAAACCCTACAGAAGGCTTTTCGAGAACGTATTTTGGCGAGTTTTGGTGTCCCAAAGATCCTGATCACGGATAATGGATCACAATTTACCTCTAAGTCCTTCCAAAAATACCTCCAGGAGGTCGGGGTACAGCAACAGCTGACGGCACCATACACCCCACAAGAGAACCCCACCGAACGCGTCAACAGAACGGTCAAGACGATGATTGCGCAATACACGGGATCAAACCAGAAAATGTGGGACGAGATTATCCCAGAGTTACAATTGGCCCTGAATACCGCAAGGTCCGATTCCACAAACTACAGTCCAGCATTCCTTGTGCAAGGCAGAGAACCAAGACTACCAGGGGCATGGATTGATGAAGTGCACCACGGAACTTGATTGACAGACTGCTGCCTCATAAGAAAAGCGGCTATGCTAAAGCAAGTGTTCAGCCTAGTGAGACAAAATCTAAGTAAGGCAGCAAGGGATCAAGCTAGATATTATAACTTGCGCCACAGGAAATGGAAACCAAAAATTGGGAGTTTAGTGCTGGTAAAGAAACATCACCTATCTAATGCTGCCGAAAATTTTGCTGCTAAGCTCGCACCAAAATACGAGGGCCCATACAGGATCCACCGGCTAATTTCGCCCGTAATTCTCCAACTACGCAAGGATGGAGAGAAGTCTTGGCGCACAGCGCATCTGAGTGAGGTAAAGGAATTTCATACTGACGAAAATAATAATAATAAATAATAATAATAATAATAATAATAATAATAATAATAATAATAATAATAATAATAATAATAATAACAATAATACTAATATTAATCATAATAAGAATAATAATGATAATAATAATAATAATAATAATAATAATAATAATAATAATAATAATAATAATAATAATAATAATAATAATAATAACAATAATAATAATAATAATAATAATAATAATAATAATAATAATAATAATAATAATAATAATAATAATAATAATAATAATAATAATAATAATAATAATAATAATAATAATAATAATAATAATAACAATAACAATAATAATAATAATAATAATAATAATAATAATTATAATAATAATAATAATAATAACCATGTTAAAATGCAGTAATAATAACAATAACAAAATAATAATAATCAGGTTAAAATAATAATACTGATTCTAATAATCCTAACTCATAAGCAAATATTATATACAGTGAAGATAGACCTTAAGAATAAACTGAACTTAAGCATGGATTGCAAGATTTTAGTTTTTAAGTAAAAATGATAACAATCAAAATCAATATAAACAAAAAAACAAGTAAGAGCGCTATATTCGGCTGTGCCGAATCTTATATACCCTTCACATTGGTCTTTAAATATACCCAGCCGAGTAATTTTGTACTGCAAATAATATAATAAAAAACCTTGTGCGAGTTTTAAAGCCCATAGAAAAAATAACAAAATTTTAACGTTCGTATGAATAATAGAAATAGATGAAGAAGATTTGAGGTCGAGAGTTTTTAAAGTTTTCGACATTATTCATATTTAAAGGTTAATAAAACTTATTAAATGTTCTAGTCCCCCTGCTCTTCACCAACTTTTTCACCAAAATGTATGAATTATTTGATTATTACTTTTTGTAGAATGTTCGAAGTCGATAGCTGTAATAGTTTTCCAGAAGTAGCGTATCGAAAATTTTATAAAAATTGTTAATTTGTATGGGAGCTACCCCTTCTTCACCCCCCATCCGAAAATCTTTTTCTTCAGAGCGTAGCCCTTAATGCCAATTACTTTTTGTAGAACGTTTGATTTCGATATATGTTATAGTTTCTGAGATATAGCATATCGAAAATTTAACAAAAATTGTTAATATGTATGCTACCCCTTTTTCTGCCCACACTCAAAAATATTTGTCTTTGAAGCGTAGGCCTTATTGTTCAATTACTTTTTGTGGAGCATTTGATGTCGAAAGCTGTTATAGTTTCCCAGATAAAGCGTATCGAATATTTTATAATAATTATTAATTTGTATGGGAGCTACCCCTTTTTTCGCCCCCACTCAAAAAATTTTTTCTCTAAAGCGTAGGCTTTCTTGCCCAATTACTTTTTGTAAAACATTTCATTTCGATATCTGTTATAGTTTCCGAGATATAGCTTATCGAATATTTTATAATAATTGTCGATTTGTATGGGAGCTACCCCTTTTTTTGCCCCCACTCAAAAAATTTTTTCTCTTAAGCGTAGGCCTTCTTGCCCAATTACTTTTTGTAAAACATTTCATTTCGATATCTGTTATAGTTTCCGAGATATAGCTTATCGAATATTTTATAATAACTGTCGATTTGTATGGGAGCTACCCCTTTTTTTGCCCCCACTCGAAAAATTTTTTCTTTAAAGCGTAGGCATTCTCGCCCAATTACTTTTTGTGGAATATTTTATTTCGATATCTGTTATAGTTTCCGAGATATAGCATATCGAAAATTTAATAAAAATTGTTAATTTGTATGGGAGCTACCCTCTTTTTTTCCCCCACTCAAACATTTTTTTCTTTGAAGCGTAGGCATTCTCGCCCAATTACTTTTTGTAGAACATTTCATTTCGATATCTGTTATAGTTTCCGAGATATAGCTTATCGAATATTTTATAATAATTGTCGATTTGTATGGGAGCTACCCCTTTTTTTGCCCCCACTCAAAAAATTTTTTCTCTTAAGCGTAGGCCTTCTTGCCCAATTACTTTTTGTAAAACATTTCATTTCGATATCTGTTATAGTTTCCGAGATATAGCTTATCGAATATTTTATAATAACTGTCGATTTGTATGGGAGCTACCCCTTTTTTTGCCCCCACCCAAAAAATTTTTTCTCTAAGGCGTAGCCCTTAGCGTGCAACTACTTTTTGTAGAACATTTCATTTCGATATCTGTTATAGTTTCCGAGATATAGCGTATCGAATATTTGATAATAATTGTCGATTTGTATGGGAGCTACCCCATTTTTTGCCCCCACCCAAAAAATTTTTTCTCTAAGGCGTAGCCCTTAGCGTGCAACTTTTTTTTGTAGAACATTTCATTTCGATATCTGTTATAGTTTCCGAGATATAGCGTATCGAATATTTGATAATAATTGTCGATTTGTATGGGAGCTACCCCTTTTTTTGCCCCCACCCAAAAAATTTTTTCTCTAAGGCGTAGTCCTTAAGGTACCTTTACACGGTAATACATATATTACGGTATGTCAAAAAATGTTGTGGGATAATACAAAATCTCATCATGTAAAAGCATAATGTATTGGGTAGGAGAGAATACGGAAGCAAAATTTGACAAGTGTTCGGTAAATGCTTATTTTCTAAACCATTTTAGAAACTTTTGCATTCTCATCACATCAGAGGTGTGAAAGTTTGGCAGCACCTACAGCATCAAGTGAAGGTGGCTACACTTAATGAAACAATACACAAACAATCAAAATAAAAGCAGATTTTTTTCATGTTGTTTTTGTAAATATTGTTGAACCTTAACCATATGGCGTTACCCCAAAAGAAAAATGGGGAAAGAAACAACCGATTTTGATTTTACCAACCTCATCCGTGTAAACATGAAAAATAGTTAGAACAGATTTTTATTCTCCTTTTTTAAACACGGAGAGAATTTCATAATATTTTGATTCTACAAAATCTAATTACTTTGTATTACCGTGTAAAGGTACCTTTAGCGTGCAATTACTTTTTGTAGAACATTTCATTTCGATATCTGTTATAGTTTCCGAGATATAGCGTATCGAATATTTGATAATAATTGTCGATTTGTATGGGAGCTACCCCTTTTTTTGCCCCCACCCAAAAAATTTTTTCCTTAAGGCGTAGCCCTTAGCGTGCAATTACTTTTTGTGGAAACTTTTATTTCGATATCTGTTATAGTTTCCGAGATATAGCGTATCGAATATTTGATAATAATTGTCGATTTGTATGGGAGCTACCCCTATTTTTGCCCCCACCCAAAAAATTTTTTCTCTAAGGCGTAGCCCTTAGCGTGCAACTTTTTTTTGTAGAACATTTCATTTCGATATCTGTTATAGTTTCCGAGATATAGCGTATCGAATATTTGATAATAATTGTCGATTTGTATGGGAGCTACCCCTTTTTTTGCCCCCACCCAAAAAATTTTTTCTTTAACGCGTAGCCCTTAGCGTGCAATTACTTTTTGTAGAACATTTTAAGTCGATAGCTGTTATAGTTTACGAGATATAGCGCATAAAATATTTCACCAAATTTGTGCAATTGTAGAAAAAATACCCCTTCCCCTGGTCCTATCTGAAAAAATTTTTTCCATTATTTAGGTCCCTTCTTTAGGAGTATCCGTGCCAAGTTTTGTGGCAAGAGTGACTATACTTACTGAGATATATAGGGATATATGCACGGATTTTGTCCTAAAAAAAATGGGTTACTCTGGGTTTTCGCTTATATCTTGGTCAATAGTGAACCGATTTTATTGATTTTAAATAGCGATTGTCTCCAGGATATTTCTAATAGTTTGACACCATTAACTGGTCTGTATCTTTTTATTTGACTCCGGAAACTTGATTTCAACAGACGGACAGACGGACATCGCTAAATCGACTTCCCTATCTATAAGGATCCAGAATATATATATTTTATGGGGTCGCAAATGAATAATAAAGAAATTACAAACGGAATGACAAAGTGATATATACCCTATCACTATGTGAAGGGTATAAAAACAACTACAACCAGCGAAGCAAAAGTAATTCGTAGAGGGAAGGCCAATAAAACGCAACAACTCCATGAAAAGAGCCGGACTTACATACGGAGTGACGAATAAACTAACAATGTCAAGAAGGAAAAGAGACTGAAAAAAAAATATATATATACACAAACAATTAGGTCAAGATCTAGTGATTGATAAGTGCACGTTCATTACCAAATAATCAGCCCGAATAGTAAGTATTAGTCTGCAAGTAGATTACAACATTCAAGTGAGATAAAATCAATCAACAACAACCTACAAGAGCCAACATGCTGAACGGTGACTATTTCGTGATTTCTGACAGCGAGGATGAGAGGAGCACCACGCAGGGAGAAGAAAGCTCCCATGCTCCCGGAGGAGGCGAGTCGGAAGAGGACATGAACCTGTCGCAGTCGACAATCAGCTCTACAGACCTAGAAGGCCCCAAGGTTTTATTTGCGGGGAGAATTGACAGATATGTCAGGCGTAAACGTAAATACACCCAATATATAGCGCAGCTGGGGTTCACGTGGACGGTGGTAGCTTCCGACAGTGAGGTCGAGGAATCAGGACCGCTAGTAGAGCAGCCGATCTCACCTGAACGCTTAGCCATTATGGACGGAGCTGAGAGCCCCTTGCCAGAAGCCGAACAAGCAGACCCGTTGGAGATTATGGAGCCCCTATTTAGCGATATGGACGAGGACATCTTATCCTTGGGAGGTATCAGTATTGGCAGTATCGAAGAGATTATACAACAAGCAATCGCTGATGAAATGCAACAACGGCCACAAGAAGAGCAGGAGCCCCAACTCCAAATTCCAGAAAGCTTACGTCAGGAAATTGACGAAGCGAAGAAAAGGCATAAGAGATTGTGTTTTAGGCGAACGGTGGAGGGAGTATCTTATCGGATTCGGATATCCCCGTCCGGAAACGTTGGTATTCGCGTACTCTCCGAAGAAAGAGGAGGATGTGAGAACCTAAATTTGGAGCAAATTCAGGGCCACATACATCGGGAATGGAACGCTGAAGAAAAACAAGAGCGTGGCTAAAGGGAAGAAAGAGAAAGAGAGAGTAAACCAAACATCCAGAGAAAGAGAGGAGAAAACCAATAAGCTGATAAAGGCAACAAAACAACAAAACACGACAACACACACCGTGGAAAATATAAAAGGGGCGAATGTTGACGATTGAGGGAGTTCTGCGATCGACGCCGTAGTGGTAGGACGAGGCACAAGTTATTATTTTAATTGCTGGTTTACAATCGGCAATTTAACTATTAGGAGTAAGAGCTGAATAATATTCGGCTTGTCCGGTGGATTACATTCACCCGGATAGAAGGCAGGGAACAAGTGGTTAGGAGTTCTGGATAACATCTGGAATTGGTAGGGACTGGATAACATCCAGGTGGGTAGACCAACTCGAATTATATTCGAGTTGCTGGTTAATTGTAGGAATCAAAGTAGGAAGAGCTTGTGGCCACGGCTTAGCCAGGGATTGCAGGACAAGCGAGGGTCATTTGTTATTTGGTTTAAGGAAATTTTGTTAAAGAAAAGAGAATAAACGGAGAACTAAATAAACTTGTGTGTTTTTTTTTTGTATTGTAAGAACCTGGCCGAACTGAGCATACCACAGCTTCAAGCCCGGAATAACCGGAGGTTCGTTACAAGCTTGTCCGTAGTAGTGTAGTGTATAAGACTAAACGAGGGACTAACATATATATAAAATTTTGGGCATTTTTAGGAAACCCCTACATTTGTGGGCAAATACCCTTTTTGAAACAAAAACGGTAATCTGTCGGCCTGAGCTCAGCTCTAGCTTTTGCACACCCCCTGTATACGAATTCACAGGGAGGACTGTACCACAAAACGTTAGTTACTATTTTAAGGCGTTCCCTATCAAAAACTTAACATATATGTATTTGTCTTTTCAGGCGTCTGTATTCGTCCGCAGTCGTGTTGGGTCTCTAACTACAATGGCAGATTACCTGACTGTTGGCTGAATAGGGCTCCTCCGAAATTTGGGGACCGAATTGCCGGAACACTGGCAGGAACTTTGTGGTTAATGGTGGCGAATACCTGGCTGATGATGGTGGATACCTGGCTGATGACTGGTGGTGTCGTAAGTGGATTTTGTTGGTTTTTTTAAAAAAAACTTTAGTTTTTACTTTGTACTTTTTATTATACCCTTCACATAGTGATAGGGTATATATCACTTTGTCATTCCGTTTGTAATTTCTTTATTTTTCATTTGCGACCCCATAAAGTATATATATTCTGGATCCTTATAGATAGGGAAATCGATTTAGCGATGTCCGTCTGTCCGTCTGTTGAAATCAAGTTTCCGGAGTCAAATAAAAAGATACAGACCAGTTAATGGTGTCAAACTTTTAGAAATATCCTGGAGACAATCGCTATTTAAAATCAATAAAATCGGTTCACTATTGACCGAGATATAAGCGAAAACCCAGAGTAACCCATTTTTTTTAGGACAAAATCCGTGCATATATCCCTATATATCTCAGTTAGTATAGTCACTCTTGCCACAAAACTTGGCACGGATACTCCTAAAGAAGGGACCTAAATAATGGAAAAAATTTTTTCAGATAGGCCCAGGGGAAGGGGTATTTTTTCTACAATTGCACAAATTTGGTGAAATATTTTATGCGCTATATCTCGTAAACTATAACAGCCATCGACTTAAAATGTTCTACAAAAAGTAATTGCACGCTAAGGGCTACGCGTTAAAGAAAAAATTTTTTGGGTGGGGGCAAAAAAAGGGGTAGCTCCCATACAAGTCGACAATTATTATCAAATATTCGATACGCTATATCTCGGAAACTATAACAGATATCGAAATGAAATGTTCTACAAAAAGTAATTGCACGCTAAGGGCTACGCCTTAGAGAAAAAATTTTTTGGGTGGGGGAAAAAAAAGGGGTAGCTCCCACACAAATCGACAATTATTATCAAATATTCGATACGCTATATCTCGGAAACTATAACAGATATCGAAATGGAAGTTTCCACAAAAAGTAATTGCACGCTAAGGGCTACCCCTTAAGGAAAAAATTTTTTGGGTGGGGGCAAAAAAGGGGTAGCTCCCACACAAATCGACAATTATTATCAAATATTCGATACGCTATATCTCGGAAACTATAACAGATATCGAAATGGAAGTTTCCACAAAAAGTAATTGCACGCTAAGGGCTACCCCTTAGAGAAAAAATTTTTTGGGTGGGGGCAAAAAAAGGGGTAGCTCCCATACAAATCGACAATTATTATCAAATATTCGATACGCTATATCTCGGAAACTATAACAGATATTGAAATGAAATGTTCTACAAAAAGTAATTGGGCGAGAATGCCTACGCTTTAAAGAAAAAAATTTTTGAGTGGGGGCAAAAAAAGGGATAGCTCCCATACAAATTAACAATTTTTATTAAATTTTCGATATGCTATATCTCGGAAACTATAACAGATATCGAAATAAAATATTCTACAAAAAGTAATTGGGCGAGAATGCCTACGCTTTAAAGAAAAAAAGGGGTAGCTCCCATACAAATCGACAATTATTATAAAATATTCGATAAGCTATATCTCGGAAACTATAACAGATATCGAAATGAAATGTTTTACAAAAAGTAATTGGGCAAGAAGGCCTACGCTTTAGAGAAAAAATTTTTTGAGTGGGGGCAAAAAAAGGGGTAGCTCCCATACAAATCGACAGTTATTATAAAATATTCGATAAGCTATATCTCGGAAACTATAACAGATATCGAAATGAAATGTTTTACAAAAAGTAATTGGGCAAGAAAGCCTACGCTTTAGAGAAAAAATTTTTTGAGTGGGGGCAAAAAAAGGGGTAGCTCCCATACAAATTAATAATTATTATAAAATATTCGATACGCTTTATCTGGGAAACTATAACAGCTATCGACATCAAATGCTCCACAAAAAGTAATTGAACAATAAGGCCTACGCTTCAAAGACAAATATTTTTGAGTGTGGGCAGAAAAAGAGGTAGCATACATATTAACAATTTTTGTTAAATTTTCGATATGCTATATCTCATAAACTATAACATATATCGAAATCAAATGTTCTACAAAAAGTAATTGGCATTAAGGGCTACGCTCTGAAGAAAAAGATTTTCGGATGGGGGGTGAAGAAGGGGTAGCTCCCATACAAATTAACAATTTTTATAAAATTTTCGATACGCTACTTCTGAAAAACTATTACAGCTATCGACTTCGAACATTCTACAAAAAGTAATAATCAAATAATTCATACATTTTGGTGAAAAAGTTGGTGAAGAGCAGGGGGACTAGAACATTTAATAAGTTTTATTAACCTTTAAATATGAATAATGTCGAAAACTTTAAAAACTTTCGACCTCAAATCTTCTTCATCTATTTCTATTATTCATACGAACGTTAAAATTTTGTTATTTTTTCTATGGGCTTTAAAACTCGCACAAGGTTTTTTATTATATTATTTGCAGTACAAAATTACTCGGCTGGGTATATTTAAAGACCAATGTGAAGGGTATATAAGATTCGGCACAGCCGAATATAGCGCTCTTACTTGTTTTTAATTAAAATGGTTTTGTTTTTGTTTTTTTTTTTATAAATTTTAACTTTATATATTTTCTCTGCGGATTTTTTTAAATAAATTTTAACTTTAAAAAAAATTTTGTTTATTGTTTTTGTTTGTTTGTTTGATTTCTTGTTAGATAGTTTTCTTTTTTTTAGGGTCTTTTTTCTTGTTTTATGCAAACAACCCTTATATTTTTTTGTACACAAAAAAAATAATAAAAAAATATAATTTTATACAAAAAAATTATTTTGGTGAAACACCACCGCTTTTCTTCACAGCCAAAATCAGAATCGCCTTTTTTTCAAACTTACCCACGCTCCAACATGTCTTCCTACCAGGTTTTCAGCAATTTGCCCAATGTCCAGCAGCCATTAATTCATTCTTTCCGTTCAGTAGTTATTTTCAGTTCATATATTTGTCTCAGCTGTAGAGAACCGTTTTACCGACATTACTTTAGCTCCAATATCAGGGTGCACACGACAAACCCAACCACTCCTGGAGTCCACCAGTGGTCACAGGATGGGAGGGAGAAAAATTGCACCAAAAAAAATCGCTATGTTATACACCATTGGGGATTTTGGGCATTATCGGTAATTTACATGCATTCATCATTCCCTCACCCTGACAATTGGCTGTGTTCATTACGCACTAAAGTAAAACATCTGGCGGCTCAGACAAACATATGAATGAAAATACGAACAAGTAAGAAAACGCGTGTAAAAGAAAAACGACGAAGAATTTATCCCTCAATGAAATTGGTGAGTATACGACAAAAATTATTTATTTAAATAAAATTAAAGTTCTTATTAACATATTTAATGTAATAACTTTAACGAAAAATAATAATTTCTTCTAATAAAAAAAAAATTATATGAACTTAAGCCAAACTAAAATGAAAAATTTGTATTAAGAAACAATAAGTTCAACAATAAATAAAAATTATCATATAACTTACACATGGCACGGTGCAAAATGATCTTTAATAATTTCTGTTCATTTGTCGTTGACAAAAAAAAATTAAAAATGATTTACCCCCCTTGTATATAATATACAAGAATAAAAGGCGTTTCATTCCCTCTGAGAGATGGATAATGCTCAACCGTTAGTCAAGTGTTGCCAAAGAGACTTTTAATAGAAACAAGTAAGAGCGCTATATTCTGTTGTGCCGAATCTTATATACCCTTCACAATGGTCTTTTAATATACCCAGCCGAGTTATTTTGTACTGCAAATAATATAACAAAAATACTTTGTGTGAGTCTTAAGCCCATAGAAAACTTTACAAAATGTTAACGTTCGTATGGATAATAGAAATAGATGAGGAACGTTTGAGGTCGACAGTAATAAGAGTTTTTGACATTATTTATAATAAAAGGTTAATAAAAGTTGTTAATTTTTATGGGATGTTCTAGTCCCCCTGCTCCTCTCCAATTTTTTTCTTAAATGTATGAATTATTAGATTATTACTTTTTATAGAACATTTGATTTCGATATCTGTTATAGTTTCCGAGATATAGCGTATCGAAAATTTCATAAAAATTGTAAATTTGTATGGGAGCTACCCCTTGTTCACCAGCCACCCAAAAAAATTTTACTTCAAAGCGTAGGCTTTGTTGTCCAATTACTTTTTGTAGAATATTTTATTTCGATATCTGTTACAGTTTCCGAGATATAGCGTATCGAAAATTTTACCAAAATTGTGAATTTGTATGGGAGCTACCCCATATTCACCCTTCACCAAAAAAATGTTTTCTTCAAAGCGTAGGTTTTGCTGTCCAATTACTTTTTGTAGAACATTTTTTTTCGATATCTGTTACGGTTTCCGAGGTATAGCGTATCGAAAATTTTACAAAAATTGTGAATTTGTATGGGAGCTACCCCATATTCACCCCCACCAAAAAAATTTTTTCTTCAAAGCGTAGGCTTTGTTGTCCAATTACTTTTTGTAGAATATTTGATTTCGATATCTATTACAGTTTCCGAGGTATAGCGTATCGAAAATTTTACAAAAATTGTGAATTTGTATGGGAGCTACCCCATATTCACCCCCCCCCCCCCCCCCCCACCCCAAAAAAATTTTCTTCAAGGCGTAGGCTTTGTTGTCCAATTACTTTTTGTAGAATATTTGATTTCGATATCTATTACAGTTTCCGAGGTATAGCGTATCGAAAATTTTACAAAAATTGTGAATTTGTATGGGAGCTACCCCATATTCACCCCCCACCAAAAAAATTTGTAGTTTAAAGCGTAGGTTGTGCTGTCCAATTACTTTTTAAAGAACATTTTATTTCGATATCTGTTACAGTTTTCGAGATGTAGCGTATCGAAAATTTTACAAAAATTGTGAATTTGTATGGGAGCTACCCCATATTCACCCCCCACCAAAAAAATGTTTACTTCAAAGCGTAGGTTTTGCTGTATAATTACTTTTTGTGGAACATTTTAAGTCGATAGCTGTTATAGTTTCCGAGATATAGCGCATAAAATATTTCACCAAATTTGTGCAATTGTAGGAAAACTACCACTTCCCCTGATCCTATCTGAAAAAAAATTTTTCATTATTTAGGTGCCTACTTAAAGAGTATCCGTTCCAAGTTTTGTGGCAATAGTGACTATACTTACTGAGATATATAGGGATATATGCACGGATTTTGTCCTAAAGAAAATGGGCTGTTTTGCGTTTTCGCTTATATCTCGGTCAATAGTGAACCGATTTTTCTGATTTTAAATAGCGATTGTTAGCGGGATATTTCTAATCGTTTGACACCATTAACTGGTCTGTATCTTTTTATTTGACTCCGGAAACTGGATTTCAACAGACAGACAGACAGACATCCAGACAGACAGACGGACAGACGGACATGGCTATATCAACTTCCCTATCTATAAGGATCCAGAATATATGTACTTTATGGGGTCGCAAATGGATAATAAAGAAATTACAAACGGAATGACAAACTGATATATACCCTTATCACTATGTGAAGGGTATAAAAAGCATAGTGTATATGAAAAGTAAACTTCGTACTAACTTACAAAGTAAAAACGAAAGAAAAACAGTCATGCCGTATCCCTTTCCATGTTACATACATGTAAGTTAAATAGGTGATGTTTACAACCAAATACACTACTACCGTTCAAAGAGTACTGATGATGAAATTGCGTAGCTGCTTTCGAAAATGCATTCTACTCGGCTAGTAGCGGTAGAAAAATTTGTTTTTTCAAATTAAAGTTTCTTTCAACATTAACGGAAAATAATAATTTCTTCAAATAAAAAGAAATTATATGAACTTAAGCCACACTAAAATCAAAAATTTGTAGTAATAACTTTTCTTTTTATATTTTCAGGTCGCTCTGTTTGGGAAAAAGCCGCATACCGCTGAGATATGGGTAAGTACATTAATTGTAAAAAAACTAGTAAAAAAAATTTACTAACAAAATAAAATTTCCCTTTTTTCAACAGGAAACATTGTTGGTCGCACTGGAGTGCCTGCTACAAGTACGATGGCGTACTTCCTGTCTGTTTTAGACGCTGCAGCCATTGAAAAAGGTAAGTAAAGGTTTTTTTCTCTTTTTAAATATCTATTATTTTACTAATTTCATCTGGAATATTTTCAGGGACATATCCAGACGACTCCTGCCCCAGAAGCTGCGGGATTGCAAGGTAAGTGATCAATACATTATAAAGTGTGTGCAAAATCTAGTTTAAGTAAAAAAAAACTAACAATAAAACAAAAATAACTACCACCTGCTGCTATGTACAGTGGGCGTCAAAAGTAACTCGAACAAAAATTAGTGTTACGGTGTTAAAATAAAAGAAGTTAACTTGTACAACAAGTAATGAAATAATTTTAAAACGTACTAAAAAACTTTATGCATGCAAACAGGACAGAACAGAAACAGGACAGAACAGGATTTCTCGATCATTGGACATACTTGTGCCTTTACTACTGTTTGATAGTGACTAACTTTTGGTTAAGTTTTTGACGGACAAAAAAAACAAAATGCCAGCAGGGATTTTTAAACTTTTATCTCAAAAACAAACAATCATACAGGCCTTTTTCAATTTTCTAAAGTTATATTATTCAACTAATTCAAATTTTAATTCATATACTTTGCTTTAAAAACTTTAGACCAGACCATTTAAAAATTAAACTTATTTTATTTATTTATTAAATTAAACTAATAAGTTCATATCAACTCCTTATTTACAGGTTTTAAGACAACACATCAATCAATCTTCAGGGGATTCTTCAGTTTTACTGGTAAGTATAAAGTTCAGTTTATTTTTATTTACACTAAACTAAAAATTGTTTTATATAACAAAACTAACCTAAACTTAATTTTAAATACTAATTGTATGAAAACCCCTAAGCTAAAAAAAAATCCATTTCAAATATGCTGCTTAGGAGTAATCAAAAACCCAAATAAAAAATTAACGAGCTACTAATCTAAAACTACTCTTATACTAAATTTGTTTTTCTACATGTATGCTAAGCATTTGAAAAATTATCTTCAACCTTAAATTCTACTAAGAAAAATTTCTGTTTTTTTTCATAATCTTAATTCATATAAATTTTAACTCTAAACTAACTCAGTTCTATTTCCAGGTAATAAAAGACACCAACAGCACAGCTGGTTACACGGGCAAGCCGAACGGAATTCAGGTATTTATAAAATTCATTTACTTAACATTATTTAATACTAATGCGCAACGTCTTAACTTTTACTTCCTCACAGCCGCCAATCACCGACCCAACGCCTAAAGCATATTTAATGCCTAAGCCTTACAGCGCAGCCTATTTCTCCCTAACTACACATTCTCAGGTGAGTCTTAGACCTTAAGTTATACCGTGGTGTAGGGTACATGTTAGGTATTTACTTATAGATACTTATTCTTTCTACCTTTTGTCTTCATAAAGAAATTTATGACGATAACAAAACGTTGAGCAAACAAACACAAAAAACTAAGTTCAATTTTCTTGTTACAAAACAAGCAATACATTACACAAAAACACATTTCCTCGCGCTTTTGTTACTTTCATAAAATTCAACATGAATTCTGTTGAATCAGTCATGAGTGAAATTATTTGAACGCTAATGACTAGACTTCCTGCCAATGCCAATTATCGACCGTGAAAATCAGTAGCCATGGACAAATATAGGTTTGTTCGCAAACTTAATTTGCTATGTCTTACACGTTCTCAAACTTAACTCGCTGTAAGCAGCGGACTCAGAAAATGCTACTGCACTTAGTGACTAACGACCACCAGCCCTTAATGGCTCAATTCCACAGGATGTCTACGTGGTTGCACATATGGGGTAGTAGCGGTTACACATGTAACCAGCTTAGAAACGCAGGCTTTAGTTAAGTTGACACTGACAAGATATCCATGGCAAACTGTTTCTGATTTTCTCGGCCGATAAACTGCATTGTCCAGTTTGTACTAGTCACAGCCATTTCCATCTTTCTCGCTCTTGACTGCACAATTATTAACAACAGAAAAAGGTAGAAAGAAATATTTAAACAATTAAAAACACTTTCCTAGCTATACACTATTTACTTATGTATCAGTTGGCTAAATCGTTAGGGCTAGAACCACCAAAAATTGAAAGTTTATTGTTTCAAATCTTTGGCGTGAAAAACCCTTAACGATTTACCTCATATAGGCTATTTCCTATAGGACGTACAATCCGACATTTAAGAAATTTTCGGGCCAATTTTGCGTTAAAGTTACTCTTAAAGTCGCTCTGTTGAAAGTTTCGGCGGTACTCTTCTTGTCCCGGGATAAATTTAACGTGACGGCAGCGCGTGTTATACGACTTTTCGCCGCGTTGGTAGGCTTTATGTAGGTTCTTGCGTATTCTAGTGCGTTTCAGGTCTAACTTTTCGGACTTTAGCAAAACTTTCAGCTCTGGGTCGTTCAGACTCTCCAATTTTCTCGCCAGCCTAAACACTCCCCCATGACCAATCATATTCATGCCAAACAGCGCAAAGTATGGCGTGACCCCAATCGACGTCTGAACTGAAGATCGTAAAGAATACTCAATTTCGGGCAAATATCTGTCCCATTCGGTATGATCTTCTTGCAAATACGAGCGTATTGCTGGCAGAATCGATTGGTTCACGCGCTCTGACGCATTGGCTAGTGGTGAGT
Source organism: Melanophora roralis (assembly GCA_963583895.1). NCBI lineage: Eukaryota > Metazoa > Arthropoda > Insecta > Diptera > Rhinophoridae > Melanophora > Melanophora roralis. The sequence goes on along the minus strand of OY757192.1, from coordinate 13,352,966 downwards.
GTTTAGCGGTTCTTACGTGGTTAACACCAAAATTAGTTACTAGGTCTTAAAACTCCTTACTCACAAATTGTTTACCATTGTCCGACAAAATAATTTCGGGCGTACCAAATTTATAAAATACCTCAGAAATCAAAAATTTAACAACATTTTTCGTACTGGCCTTTGGCATGGCTTTTAAAAACGTATATTTGGTCAAGTGATCCAGTACTGTAAAAATAAAAATATTACCATTTCCTACAATATAGCCCAAGTATCGAAGCTGCTTGAAGCAAAACTTGGACTTAGCTACGTTTATGGTCAGGCCCGCCTGTTCCAAACAATCCGACACCTGCTCTAACAGCTCCAGGTGGACTTCAAAGTCTGGAGATACAATCAAAAGATCATCCAGATAGACAAAAACCCCATCACGTAATGCCGCAGGGATCACTTTATCCATTAAACGGCATTGTCTTTGGGCGGCGTTACACAACCCAAAAGGCATGACCGTGTAATGATAAAGAGGTCTTCCAAGCACCGTGAATGCAGTTTTTTCTCTACTGGATGCATCCAATGGTATCTGCCAGAACGCATCTTTTAGATCGACGCTTGATATAAAATATGTGTACCCTAACCGGCTGTGAAGACACACTCCGGTGCATTTTAAAAAGGGCAAGTGTTAGTTTCATGCGTAAACATCCCGCCCCCCTTGCTATATTGGTAGCAAAAGATAAAAAGGAGGGAAGGTGGACAACTTATCGTTACGCCGTGATTACCGTTGTGGTTTGAGTCGCATTGCGTTATAAGAAAAATTTACTTTGGTGCACGAATGCCCATCGTAATGAATTAACAAAAAATATAATGCCCAATGTGGAGCTAAAAAATATACATAGGTGTTAGTATAATAAAAAAGTGTGTTATCATGTCGGAACAAATAGGTTGTAAAAGGTATAAGATAAGTGTTCATTTAGATGCAAATTTCCCAATAATGACCCATCCTAACAAGGTGTCTTGTGCTATTGGTGATGCGATTGATTGTAGTTGAATGCCGCGTCGAATAAGTTGAGGGTATATATCTGCGCCCAGGATGATATTTATGTCAGCGTTGGTGAAGAAGTCGGGGTCGGCTAAGCGAAGATTTTGGTAGACATCAGCCACCCGATCGTCCAGCTTCCTTTTTGGTTGGCGGTGAGGTAGATCACGAGTAACCTTTGCCGTGAGCGAAAAGGTAGGACCGTCATCAAAGCGTGATCGGAAAGATACGTGACACCATTTGTCCTTACCCGATGTCTCCACCGGTAAGTCACACCTATCGATGAGAAAATTGGCAATGCTGCTAGTGCCGGCGCCAGGATTAAGGAGGCATCGTACGCCCTTCCAGGTATCTCTCACTTGTATCTTTATAATGGCGGTCGGTATAATCGTGGTGGTACCGACGTAATGTTGGGCTACGTTTCGTGTCGGCGTAGAAAGGCGTTTATGACGGTGAAGCAATGTGTGATGACTCTCATCACGCTGTCTACAGCGATCGAGGCTATGACACTTGGACACATGGTGCGAGTGCGCCAGGCAATTCTCGCAATAACGAAAGCGTGTGACGACCTGGCGACGTTCAGAAACGTTCATCTCGTTGAATTTAAAGCAATTTCGCAAGGGATGATCTTTGCGACATATCCGGCAGTCAAATGAGCGCTTTCCATTACGGGAAATTTTTAAGTTGCGCTCTTCCATTGGGGGTGTATCTTTGCGAGCGCGAGGAGACATGTTGTTTCTGAAAAAGACAAGAAGAAAAAAAAAGGGTGATTGTTAGGTAGCGTACGGGTAGGTGTTTAGGGAAGCAAAACCAATTTTGCGATAGGCCGAGTCAATACACCATTGGCGGTACGTATATCGGCAACTCTAACGCGCTTATCGGGCCCTGGATACACTTTGTCGATGCGGCCTAGTTTCTATTGATTGGGAGGCAAGTTGTCGTGTTTGACGACGACCAGATCGCCGGGAACAAAATCTCTTTGGGGGTATTTCCACTTAACTCTCCTGAGAAGTTCAATTAAATATTCCTCTTTCCATCTGCGAGCTAAGTGATGATGGAGAATTTTTAACTTTTGCCATCGATTTACATAGCTCAACGAATGGCTAGATAAGTCAGGTTCTGGCGGAGATAACAGAGGCGCACCGACAAGGAAGTGGCCAGGAGTTAAAACGTTCAAATCAGCAGGGTCGTCGCTCATGGGACTAAGCGGCCTTGAGTTTAAGCAGGCTTCGATGCGGGCAAGCATAGTGCTGCAGAGGATAGGCATCCTTGACCGTGAGAGCATTCAGCTTACGAGCGTCCAGACACAGCCGATTCTTCTCACCCTTACGGACGAGAGTAACCGGATGACTCCAAGGACTTTCGCTCTGCTCAATGACCCCAAGATCAAGAATCCTATCAAGCTCTGCGCACATCAACTTCTGCACAGCTGGTAAGACCGGGTAATGTTTATCCCTAACTGGCGTTGCATCACGGGTGTCAGTTGTGTGGACTTCCAGGTGGGTCCGACCTAAACCTTTTCTTATAAAGACGGAACCAAATAAAATGTGATGTCATCTGAAATTTTGTTAAAAGTGATCTTAACTTTAGCGTGACCAACAATTTTATGAGGGCTGCCATCTGCAGTCTTAATAAAAGAGAAAAATCTCCGCACTTCAAGACCTGCCTTCTCTACAAACTCCACACAACCCTGTCCTAAACAGGTGACGGTAGCTCCGCTATCCACTAACCCTTCCAAATCAAAACCACTTATTGAAATTTTGGCATAAAAACGAAAATTATCGCCCTCATAGAGTGAAGCTGACATGATTTCCTGCCTGACTCGCTTTCTCCGCTTGTACCGCTCTCTAGCCCTCTTAATACGCGTGGAGACTTCTCCAAAAATCCTTAACTTAGCCAAGTTATACTCCCTTATTGACTGGTGTAAGGGTTTAAGGGGTCGAACAAACGGCGTTTCCTTGTTAAATCTTGCCGGTTGGTATTGACCAAAATTTTTACCGGGCCAGCTGATTCGACAGGAATATTAACTGCAAGCGACGCACAGTGCTTTGATCCCATATAGTGATGGAACAAAAATAGAAGGAGTGGTCCTAGAGCTTTGAAATTTGGTACAGTAGTATAAAATACTTAAATTAAGAAAAATTCAATTTTTTGAAAAAATCGGGCAAAGCACACGCCTTCTGCCCATATATAGAAAGGACGAAATTTTCAATTTTGACTACATAACTGCACAGAAAGTTACAATAGTCCGTAGATTATTTACATCCCGTGCTAGTAACTTGTGTGATAATTTTTATTGGGATTGATTTAAGGACTCTAGGTCCTGCCATATATCCTTTTTTGCAAAAATGCTAACGTGTATAGGCTTCCTTTACCAAAGAAATTGACTTGTGCAGAACTTTGGTACACTAGTATAAAATACTTTAATTAAGAAAAATTCAATTTTTTGAAAAAATCGTGCAAAGGACACGCCTACTGCCCATATATAGAAAGGACGAAATTTTCAATTTTGACTACATAACTGCACAGAAAGTTACAATAGTCCGTAGATTATTTACATCCCGTGCTAGTAACTTGTGCGATAATTTTTATTGGGATTGACGTAAGGACCCTAGGTCCTGCCATATATCCTTTTTTGCAAAAATGCTAAGACTGTTACAAAAGTTAGCCGATTCTCATTAAATTGGGTGGTATGGTTATTATTATGTGTCAAACAAATGTAAGTGCCAAATTACATTAAAATTGATTTATAAAAATAGAAAATAAAAATTAAATTGGCTAAAAATCTTCTACATTAAGATTTTGACGACAACGTTAAAGTACAAAATGACAATCTTTCTAAATTAAATTTAATTTAAAATACGTATAAGTGCGTTTTTTAATAATATTTTTTTTTTTTTAATAAATTATATATGTATATTTTATTTTACAATAAATCTTCTTCAGTACTAGAATCTTCCCAAAAAATATTGCCGCTCAATGAAACATTTGTCTCGTCGTCTTCAACTGGCTCATTAGCATTTTCTCTTAAGTATATATGTATCAATTTCTGCAAATAATGGATTTTTTTTGGTCTTTGGATTCCTTTTTGAAGTCAAAAACGGATCTAAAGATAGTATTAAATCTTTATGAGTGTATTTTCGTGACGTTTTCTCGTATGGGACAGTCTTGCTTTTCTTACGATTTTGTGGTTGGCTTTCAATTCTTCTTCAGACAAGCACCCTGAAATTCATTTTCAGATACCACAATAGACGGAATACATTTTTTTTCTTAGTTTGTAATGCATACAGAGACGGAAAACAATTTGGGTGTATTTCATTTATTGTATTACGTAGCACACTATATTTTCTTTCGGTCAAATCTAAATTCATATATAGCGCCAAAGCTTTTGTTGCTGGTAAGCATTTTGAATTCGACATTAGGCTTTGCAAAACAGAATAAGATTCCTATTTTTAATTTTCCACTGCAAAATGTAGTTCCTCAAGGAAACATTTTATTACTAACTCTGGGAGTCAAATCTAGCGATTTTCAATTGCTGTATTAGTTTGTTGTGATGCAAAGTTTTATAAGATGTATGAAAAACATTAAATTTTTGTCATATTTTGATCTAGTTTTTGTTATAAGTAGTCACAGCAGACCTGGAAAAAACAAATTTTTTGGCAGTTCATAGCTTACATTTTAAAAATTTAGCTAACTTCTAGCGATTTTTTATACTAACTTATCTATATTTTTGGGAAAAAAAGTTAGCAGCAGTGGTGGGAGGTAAAGAATGAAACACCAACGTCAATCTGTTAATTTAGCAGCATCTTGAGCGTCAAAAAGAGGCAAACACAATTTTATACTTATTTTTTTAATTTATCTCGTTAATTATTATAATCTTATGGTATCAATTTGGTTTTATATGTTATTATATTGTAAGTTTTTTTATAGTTTTAGCTTCAGAAAACTGTCGAAATTTGAGAAAAAATCACGAAAATAGCTATTTTTAAAAAAAAAATTTTTAAAAGTTCCGGTTAAATTTTTAAAATTTTTTTTCTTGTAGTTTTTAGAAGACAGTATGAATTTTTGAAAACAGAAAAAAACCCATAGACCTTTTTTTTTTTTTTTTTTTAATTTTCCATCAAAGTTAAAAAATTTTTGGAGCTTAAGTGAATAATAAGCATTTTTCAAAGCAACAAAAACTATCTATAGCAAAATAATATAATGAAAATTTTTGCACAGTTGGTTTCGAATATAGTTAGCTATTACAAGAAACAATTTGAATTTCCTAGTTCAAAAAATGTTTAAAATAATTTTTTTAAAACAATAAAAAACCTAGGTAATTTAGGGTTTTAGTGTCATTTTATAGCGTAAAATACATAGAAACGCAAAAATTTTACTATTTTGCGGTTTTTTTATTAAACAATATTAATTTAAATTTATATTTTTTAGTATTTGTCGTTTGTTTTCTTTTAAACCTTAGAAAACTGTCGAAATTAGAGAAAAAAATCACGAAAATAGCCATTTAAAAAAAAAAAAAATTTTTTTTAAGTTCCGGTTAAATTTTTAAAATTTTTTTTCTTGTAGTTTTTAGAAAACAGTATAAATTTTTGAAAACAGAAAAAAACACATAGACCATATTTTTCTTTTTTTTTTTAATTTTCCATCAAAGTTAAAAAATTTTTAGGGCTTAAGTGAATAATAAGCATTTTTCAAAGCAATAAGAAATACTTATAAAAAAAGAAATCACAAAAAATTTTTTTTGACACTTAGTTGCAAATATAGTTATTTACTACAGAAAAAAATTTCAATCTCATAGTCCAAAAAATTATTTTTTTACAACTGTTTTCCTGAAGCATGTAAGACGCGGGTATTTGTTTAGCCATTTTTACTTCAAATTATTTGACTTTGGCGCCCCCTAGCGCCACCAAAAAGAGCTAAATCGAAAAAATTCTTTAAAATTTATTTAAAAATTATTGTTATCTGCCGACCTATATATTTTGATCTACAATATAAAACATTTTTTTTTATTGTATTTTTGTCTATGGGACACAGCACTGTGCGACGGTTTTACGTTTGTGTCGAACGAGTCTCCCCCGTTCGAGACTGGTTCAGCTGGCGGTTTTTCTGGCAGTTAGGGCACTTAGAGGTTACAGTGTTTTCAAGGCCGCACCTGTAACAAAACACATGCCGAGCTGGTGACGGACAGTCCATAAAACTATGGCCGACTTGCCTACAACTCCAGCACGTATATCGGCTGCTGGTTGCCAAAGCCTCAACTTCCGGGGTCTGTGTAGGTAAATTTCCCTCTTCACACGAAATCTCATGCACCCGTGGCGCAAACGGACGCTTGGGATATGACTGCCTCTGGTTGGCAAGTAAATTTTCGGCTCTCTTGGCCTGCTGACAGAAATCATTTAACCTTTCTATTCTGACAGAAAACAACAAATGTGACAGCGACGGCTTTAAATTCGCCCTCATTATCTCTACGAGATCCCGCTCCGTATATGGAGTACACTGCTGGTTTCTCAACCGCAAAACCGCGTTATAAAAAAATCTTCAAACTACTTATTCGGTAGTTGACGACGGTCCATAATTTTCTTTTGGATCTGGAATTCATTCTCGTACCGCTTGTACTGCGTCAAGAACACCCGTTCCAAATCTTCCCATGTGTGTATTGGGATTAGCTTACGCACATTCCAGTACCAGTCCAGAGCCTGGCCTTCTAACAAAAGGTAAAAACTACGCCGGAAGTCATTAAAAGAACAATTGTAGTCCTGGCGCAACACATCCACTCGGAAAATAAAATCCTCGGTGCTCATGGACCTAGTAGTGCCGTCAAATTTAATACCCCATTTGGATAAATCAACCCTATGGGACGACGAGGTAGAAAAATCAGCCTGCCCACTTGGTGGCTGTACATAGTACGGCGCTGGTGACGACTGAGTCGCAAAAACGGGTGGTGGTGGCCGTACACCATAAAAAGAAGAAACGTTAAATTGCCGACGCTCATGTGGCGAAGGTTGCAATGGTGGCGGTGGCAAAATATCCTGAGGTAAGTTAAATTGACTTTGTCGATCCTCATAACGATTTAACCCAATTGTCTGTCCCGCAGCACTTGTGTTTTTACTTTCGAGCTGATTGGTTGTGTGTTACAATTGTACGGGTTCGGTTTAAAGACAGTTGAAAGTGTATAGAACAAAAACAAATATTTTTTAAATATTTTGTTGGTAAATACAGTGTTTTATAGTGAGACTCCGCTGATTCGGGCTCCGCTGGCTAAGTGCATTACAAAAACAAATATTTTAAATATTGTGTTAGATCGCCATCTTGCCTGTTTGCTGCTTCCGGTTTCCTGTGTGGCGCCATCTGGTTTCTAGTAGCAGTATCTTAAGGTCAGTTATTTTGAATTTCATTTTGATTGTTTGAACGTGTTGTACTTGTGGTGGTTGTTATGCCGCCACTTGGTAGAAGCCGAAGGCAAACGCGTCGGACGTCACCACTGACGACGTTAGGAGGGCCCCGACTCTGACGGCTCGCAAGGTGCGACATACCGAGTCGGAGCTCTCGTCGACTGAAGCGGACGAAGTTCATTCGTCGAAGCGGGTGAAGATTGGTTCGCCCCTCGCGATGCGGGCCGCTACGTCGTCAATTGCTGCGTCTGCCGCTGCAAAGATGTCCGCTGTCGAAATTAGAGAAAAAAATCACGAAAATAGCCATTTAAAAAAAAAAAAAATTTTTTTTAAGTTCCGGTTAAATTTTTAAAATTTTTTTTCTTGTAGTTTTTAGAAAACAGTATAAATTTTTGAAAACAGAAAAAAACACATAGACCATATTTTTCTTTTTTTTTTTAATTTTCCATCAAAGTTAAAAAATTTTTAGGGCTTAAGTGAATAATAAGCATTTTTCAAAGCAATAAGAAATACTTATAAAAAAAGAAATCACAAAAAATTTTTTTTGACACTTAGTTGCAAATATAGTTATTTACTACAGAAAAAAATTTCAATCTCATAGTCCAAAAAATTATTTTTTTACAACTGTTTTCCTGAAGCATGTAAGACGCGGGTATTTGTTTAGCCATTTTTACTTCAAATTCTTTGACTTTGGCGCCCCCTAGCGCCACCAAAAAGAGCTAAATCGAAAAAATTCTTTAAAATTTATTTAAAAATTATTGTTATCTGCCGACCTATATATTTTGATCTACAATATAAAACATTTTTTTTTATTGTATTTTTGTCTATGGGACACAGCACTGTGCGACGGTTTTACGTTTGTGTCGAACGAGTCTCCCCCGTTCGAGACTGGTTCAGCTGGCGGTTTTTCTGGCAGTTAGGGCACTTAGAGGTTACAGTGTTTTCAAGGCCGCACCTGTAACAAAACACATGCCGAGCTGGTGACGGACAGTCCATAAAACTATGGCCGACTTGCCTACAACTCCAGCACGTATATCGGCTGCTGGTTGCCAAAGCCTCAACTTCCGAGGTCTGTGTAGGTAAATTTCCCTCTTCACACGAAATCTCATGCACCCGTGGCGCAAACGGACGCTTGGGATATGACTGCCTCTGGTTGGCAAGTAAATTTTCGGCTCTCTTGGCCTGCTGACAGAAATCATTTAACCTTTCTATTCTGACAGAAAACAACAAATGTGACAGCGACGGCTTTAAATTCGCCCTCATTATCTCTACGAGATCCCGCTCCGTATATGGAGTACACTGCTGGTTTCTCAACCGCAAAACCGCGTTATAAAAAAATCTTCAAACTACTTATTCGGTAGTTGACGACGGTCCATAATTTTCTTTTGGATCTGGAATTCATTCTCGTACCGCTTGTACTGCGTCAAGAACACCCGTTCCAAATCTTCCCATGTGTGTATTGGGATTAGCTTACGCACATTCCAGTACCAGTCCAGAGCCTGGCCTTCTAACAAAAGGTAAAAACTACGCCGGAAGTCATTAAAAGAACAATTGTAGTCCTGGCGCAACACATCCACTCGGAAAATAAAATCCTCGGTGCTCATGGACCTAGTAGTGCCGTCAAATTTAATACCCCATTTGGATAAATCAACCCTATGGGACGACGAGGTAGAAAAATCAGCCTGCCCACTTGGTGGCTGTACATAGTACGGCGCTGGTGACGACTGAGTCGCAAAAACGGGTGGTGGTGGCCGTACACCATAAAAAGAAGAAACGTTAAATTGCCGACGCTCATGTGGCGAAGGTTGCAATGGTGGCGGTGGCAAAATATCCTGAGGTAAGTTAAATTGACTTTGTCGATCCTCATAACGATTTAACCCAATTGTCTGTCCCGCAGCACTGTGTTTTTACTTTCGAGCTGATTGGTTGTGTGTTACAATTGTACGGGTTCGGTTTAAAGACAGTTGAAAGTGTATAGAACAAAAACAAATATTTTTTAAATATTTTGTTGGTAAATACAGTGTTTTATAGTGAGACTCCGCTGATTCGGGCTCCGCTGGCTAAGTGCATTACAAAAACAAATATTTTAAATATTGTGTTAGATCGCCATCTTGCCTGTTTGCTGCTTCCGGTTTCCTGTGTGGCGCCATCTGGTTTCTAGTAGCAGTATCTTAAGGTCAGTTATTTTGAATTTCATTTTGATTGTTTGAACGTGTTGTACTTGTGGTGGTTGTTATGCCGCCACTTGGTAGAAGCCGAAGGCAAACGCGTCGGACGTCACCACTGACGACGTTAGGAGGGCCCCGACTCTGACGGCTCGCAAGGTGCGACATACCGAGTCGGAGCTCTCGTCGACTGAAGCGGACGAAGTTCATTCGTCGAAGCGGGTGAAGATTGGTTCGCCCCTCGCGATGCGGGCCGCTACGTCGTCAATTGCTGCGTCTGCCGCTGCAAAGATGTCCGCTGCGCCGTGCATGGAATCCTTGGCTGCCGTGTGTTCTGCCCCTGCTGTGGCTGCTGTGCCCGCTCGACCGGGTATTGCTGCACCCGCTGTGTTGTCGGATGTGTTGGTCGAGGCTGTGGGTATGGTAACGTCGGATGCCGTGTCGACATCCGCTGCTGGGCGTAAAAGGGTCAGTGAAAGCCGGCCGAAGAAGAGGCCTCAGGGGGCCGAAACGAGGGATGCTGTGGGCGAGTTAAAGGCGATCACAACCAGCCTGACGAATGTCGTGGTTGCGGAAGGGGTCAGCCCCGTACTGGCGAAGAGGGTGCTTGGGTGCTCCAGCCGGTACGAGGAGCTGCTGGTCGGGCTGCTTGCCGATAACGAGCGGTTGCGCGGTCGTCTCGAGCTGTTCGAGGAAGGTGCCGTAGGTGCTGTGCGCTCGGGTCCTGGTGGGACCGTGAAGAAGACCCCTGTTGTAAGGGCTGCGGCCATGCCGGTCGTTGTGCCCAAGCCGGTTGAGACCTGGTCCGTGGTGGTCAAGGGGAAGAAGGGCGTCAGGTCGTGAGGAAGGTGGTAAACGAGGTCGGCCCCACCCTGGGCGTTCGGGTCCATGGGGTACGACCGATGAAGGAAGGTGGGGCGGTTATACGTACGCCCTCGGTTGCTGAGCGGGAGAAAGTTGCGGCCAATACGAAGTTTGGCGAAGTGGGGCTTGAGGTTTCCGTGCGGGACAAGCTTGGTCCGTCCATAGTGGTCCAGAGGGTGCATCCTGAGATATCGCCGGACGTTTTAATGGAGGAGCTCTATGCGATGAATTTCGCGCATAGGATGACTCCCGAGCTGTTTAGGTGGAGTGTTCGTCTGGTGACGAAGCTGGCAACCTACGGGCAATGCTGTCAATGTCGTGCTGAAAGGTAGCAGCGCAGCCATGCAGCATTTGCTGGACAATGGTCGCTGCTATATAAAGTGGTTCAGCTTTTTTGTGCGCTCGCACGACGCTATACCTAGCTGTTACCGGTGTCTGAGTTTTGACCACTTGGTGCGTGAATGCCGTATGCCTGAGGGAGTGTGCCGCCGCTGTGGCCAGGCTGGCCATAATGCTGTTAGCTGCCGTGAAGAAGTCAGGTGCCGGAACTGTGCCTTTAAAGGACTGCCCGCGGATCATTTAATGATATCGCCGGCATGTCTCGTGTATGTCTCGTTGGTTGCCAGGAAGAATGCACGCCACTAAAATGGATTCTGGACAACATAAAATCTTACAGTTAAACTGTCAGCGGTCATATGCCGTGATCTGCGAGCTGGGGCAGGCGATGCGTAGTTCTGGTGCAGCCTTTGCACTTTTGCAGGAGCCGTATACTTCAGGGGGTCTCATTCGTGGACTGCCGGGGGGTATGCGAGTCTTTACTGACAGTGGGGGTGACTCTGCAGTTATAGTAAATGACAGTGATGCGGATTGTACAGTTGTTAGTAGAGTCTAGTGGGGAATTTGCGTTGCCGTGGAAACTAGGCGAGGGCGGATGCTCTTGGCTAGCATGTATTGTAGGTTTGGGCGGGCCCTGGAGCCGTACTTAAGATACCTGAATTCGGTGCTACTTCTCGCGAGTAGCTCTCCGCTAATCCTAGGCTTGGACGCAAATGCATGCTCTCCTATGTGGTTCAGCAAGATGCCCAGGAATCCTTCTGCGCATCAGAACCATGTACGAGGGGTCATGCTCAGCAAATGGTTGGTCACGAAAAGCTTGGTTGTTGTCAACGAGCCCAGTGATAAGTATACTTTTGACGGCCCTTTGGGAGTTAGTGACATTGACGTGACAGTTGCAAACGGTGCAGCAATGACTGAATTTTACTTTAGGTGGTTGGTGCGCGACGATTTTGGTGTTGGTGACCATAGTCTCATTGAGATTACTGTCGGCGGACGGGTACGGACACCTAGGGAAGAGCGATCTCGTTCCTGGAGGGATCGTGACCTGAACTGGGACCATTACGTGGACAGTTTTAGGGCGGTGGCCGCTGAGGTACCGATAGCTGACTTCAGGAAAAGAACGCTTGATGACCAGGTCAGTCTGATAGATCAGTGGATGTGTTCTGTCAATGACTCCGTGCTAGGCCGACGCCGTAGGGCTAGGCATAGCAGGGTGAAGTGGTGGACCCGTGAGCTGGATCAGATGCGTAAGTACGTCAGAACTCTGCGGGGGTTATTCCAAAGAGCGAGGCGTGCTGACACTATGGATCTGGAGCAGAGAAGAGCTGACTATCGGTCTGCCCTTAGGACGTACAAGGACATGCTGGTTAGAGTTAAAGAGGACGAATGGAGGAGCTTTGTACGTGACAATAGGGATGACCCTTGGGGTACGGTTTATCGTATCTGCAGGGGTAAGAATAGAACAGCTGACGTTGACTGCCTTCAGGTTGGTGACAATGTGTTGACGACATGGAGGGAATGTACGGACGGACTCTTAGCCTCGTTCTTTCCGGGGTCGGATGGGGAAGACCCTCCCCGTTATGTGGGTGGATCGGAACCTCCTGCCCTTGAAAGTTCGGAGCTTATTGACAGTATCTTACGAGTCAGAAGCAGAAAGTCGCCGGGTATTGATGGTATGACTGGAGAGATGTGTAAGATCATCTTCAAGGCCATACCGGATTATCTGGAGTCGATCTTTGGAAAGTGCATTAGTCTAGGCCGGTTTTTGAGGGCTTGGAAGATAGCCCGCGTTGTTGTCCTGCTTAAGTCTCCTGATAGAGTAAGGAGAAATCCTCGCTCTTATCGGGGCATCAGTCTCCTTCCAGTGCTTAGAAAAGTACTTGAAAGGATAATGGTGTACCGGCTGCGGGAGGCCAACAATGTAAGTCCGTCTGAATTTCAGTTTGGTTTTAGAGAGGGACGCGGTATTGAAGACGCGTGGCAACACGTGCGCGATAGTGTAGCTAGCTCGACAGCCAAATATGTCCTTGGCATATTTGTAGACTTTAAGGGTGCGTTTGACTATCTCTCCTGGGATGTGGTGGTGGAGAGACTGCGTAGTACGGGATGTCGTGAGCTGGCTCTATGGAGCAGTTATTTTGACGATAGGAGAGCTTGTGTGGATGGCGCCAGCAACACGGTTTGGAGGGACGTTTCTCGTGGCTGTCCTTAGGGTTCCGTATGTGGTCCAGTTATTTGGAACCTCATGATGGATCCCCTGTTGCGGTCACTGGAGCGTTCCTTCAAGGTGTGCGCGTATGCGGATGATCTGCTCATCATGGTTGAAGGTCAGTCTCGTGCTGAGCTTGAACTTCGTGGTGGGGGGGTCATGCGTGACGTAAGTGACTGGGGATCTCGAGTGGGAGTCGAGGTCGCCTTGGACAAAACCGTGATGATGCTGCTTAAGGGCAAATTATCGCGGGGGCGTCCTCCAGTCATTCGGTCTGGCGACGTTAGTCTTAGATATGCGACTACGGTCAAATATCTGGGGATAACGATGGTTCATCTCCCTTATGTTAGGGACAAGTTGACGGTCGTTGAAGCGAAGATTAAACGCATCCTTAGGAATGACTGGGGCCTCAGTAGGCGTGCTGTTCGTGCCATATATGGTGGGCTTTTTGTTGCCTGTGCAGCGTACGGTGCACCCGTATGGTACGAGACAGTAGCGCAGGTTGTTGGCAGGAACAAGGTCTTGTCGTGTCAAAGGGTGGCTATGCTGGCATGTATGCCAGTATGCCGAACTGTCTCAACTGACGCTTTGCAGGTCTTGCTAGGTGTAGCACCCCTTGACTTGGAAGTGATTCGCCGTGCGATCATTTTCAAGGTCAAGAAGGGCCTACCGCTTCTTGCGCATGATTGGTTTTCTGCTTCTGACTTAGTAGGCAGGGACGTTAGGCAAGTCAAGTTGTTTCTCGCGGAGGAGCTTGATGCTAGGTGGAGGACACGCTGGACGAACAGTGACTGCGGGAGGGTGACGTATGCTTTTATACGTGACGCGACGTTTGTACGTGAACGTCCAGACTTTGGCTTTGGCATGAGTCTGGGCTTTTTACTGACGGGTCATGGCTCGCTCAATGCATTTTTGCATCAGAGGGGTCTGGCCGACACCCCGGACTGCAGGTGTGGGGAGGGGACCGAAGACGTATGGCACATACTGACGAAATGTGTTTACTATGATGACATTAGGGATTTGCTGGGTATGGGCGTGGTTGAATTGAATGGCGCTTGGGATGAAGGTAGAGTTTTAGAGGACGAGTTTACTTTGGCTAATTTGGGCACTTTCGCCCGTGTGGTGTTTAATAGGAGAAGAGACGGACTTAGTGGAGGCTAACCACGGTGGGTCCCACTGTGGTAGTGCTCAACTGCATCGTGCGCTGGCCAACTACGCTCGTCTGGCCTGGATTGCGGGTATGCATATGGCAGTTGGTGGCTTGCTGCCTCTGCTGTCATTGCTGTCCCGCCCCTGCCGTTTCGTTCAACATTGCTGTTGCTGCTGTTTTTATTTGCCGCTGTTTGTTGCTGGTGTTTTTCTGCTGCTCATGCTGCCGATATTCACCGCTGGTAGTTCCGGTGCTTCCGCGTTGGTCGATGCATCCTTGGGCCACCCGTGAGGGTTCCCATTGTATTGCTTGACCTCGTTTCATGTTGTGCGTGATGTCCTTGCTGGTGCCTTTGATGGCCAAAGTGTCGCTCGTGAGGGCGGCTGTTTAATGTATTGTGTTTTTGTCCTTGTTGTTTTGTTTGTTGTTCCTGGGGTGACCAGTCCCGGACTTTTGAGTCAAAGCTGGGAGTAGTTTCGGCTACGAGGGGTTACCAGTCCCTGAACTGTTTGGAGTTCAACTGGAAGTAGCCTTGGCTTGACCTTGGCTACGAGGCCTGACCAGAAGCTTGTCATTCTAAATCTGGTACCACGGGTGTCAGGAGCCCCTAGAACCTCGGTTCTAGCCTGACAATGGATGAGGCCCCTTCGGGAGCAACGTGGTGGTTGTGGTTTAAACCCAAATTGCGGGGAGAGCTTTTGCTCGATGTGGAGTTGCATTGCAACCGGGTGCCGTGACCAATAGAACGGTAGGAGTTTTAGATGGGCTCCGCTCCTCACCAAGGGGGAAGGCATACCCAAATGTATGTCTTCGAATTGGGCGATAATTTGCCATTTTGGCAAAATATCATCCATGGGGGAGGTGGTGGACGCATTGACTTCACCTGGTGTTAAGAGCACCGTGGGATTGGGCCGTTGCGGCAGGTGCCCACGTTAATCTTCGTTCGTCGTTGTCTGTACGATCGTAAGTCGCTAACGATAAAAATTGTTGAACTGCCGGCGTCACTGTTGACACGGTTGTCGTGATCGGAGCTGCAATACAGGGTGTAGCCATAATTGCGACTGTGGTTGTAACCACTGTTGTGATGGTAGTACTGGGCACATTCTCCATATTGGGATTATTGAAATTGACACTCTCGGCTGAAAGCTGACTCCTCGCAGACCGGGTTTAAACCATCACTGACTTGTAAAAAGCAAAAATAGCTCTAAACAAGTAAGAGCGCTATATTCGGCTGTGCCGAATCTTATATACCCTTCACATTGGTCTTTAAATATACCCAGCCGAGTAATTTTGTACTGCAAATAATATAATAAACAAGTAAGAGCGCTATATTCGGCTGTGCCGAATCTTATATACCCTTCACATTGGTCTTTAAATATACCCAGCCGAGTAATTTTGTACTGCAAATAATATAATAAAAAACCTTGTGCGAGTTTTAAAGCCCATAGAAAAAATAACAAAATTTTAACGTTCGTATGAATAATAGAAATAGATGAAGAAGATTTGAGGTCGAGAGTTTTTAAAGTTTTCGACATTATTCATATTTAAAGGTTAATAAAACTTATTAAATGTTCTAGTCCCCCTGCTCTTCACCAACTTTTTCACCAAAATGTATGAATTATTTGATTATTACTTTTTGTAGAATGTTCGAAGTCGATAGCTGTAATAGTTTTCCAGAAGTAGCGTATCGAAAATTTTATAAAAATTGTTAATTTGTATGGGAGCTACCCCTTCTTCACCCCCCATCCGAAAATCATTTTCTTCAGAGCGTAGCCCTTAATGCCAATTACTTTTTGTAGAACATTTGATTTCGATATATGTTATAGTTTCTGAGATATAGCATATCGAAAATTTAACAAAAATTGTTAATATGTATGCTACCCCTTTTTCTGCCCACACTCAAAAATATTTGTCTTTGAAGCGTAGGCCTTATTGTTCAATTACTTTTTGTGGAGCATTTGATGTCGATAGCTGTTATAGTTTCCCAGATATAGCATATCGAAAATTTAATAAAAATTGTTAATTTGTATGGGAGCTACCCCTTTTTTTGCCCCCACTCAAAAATTTTTTTCTTTAAAGCGTAGGCATTCTCGCCCAATTACTTTTTGTAGAACATTTCATTTCGATATCTGTTATAGTTTCCGAGATATAGCTTATCGAATATTTTATAATAATTGTCGATTTGTATGGGAGCTACCCCATTTTTTGCCCCCACCCAAAAAATTTTTTCTCTAAGGCGTAGCCCTTAGCGTGCAACTACTTTTTGTAGAACATTTCATTTCGATATCTGTTATAGTTTCCGAGATATAGCGTATCGAATATTTGATAATAATTGTCGATTTGTATGGGAGCTACCCCTTTTTTTGCCCCCGTCCAAAAAATGTTTTCTTTATGGCGTAGCCCTTAGCGTACAATTACTTTTTGTAGAACTATTCATTTCGATATCTGCTATAGTTTCCGAGATATAGCTTATCGAATATTTTATAGTAATTGTCGATTTGTATGGGAGCTACCCCTTTTTTTGCCCCCACACAAAAATTTTTTCTTTAAGGCGTAGCCCTTAGCGTGCAATTACTTTTTTTAGAACATTTCATTTCGATATCTGTTATAGTTTCCGAGATATAGCGTATCGAATATTTGATAATAATTGTCGATTTGTATGGGAGCTACCCCTTTTTTTGCCCCCACTCAAAAAATTTTTTCTCTAAAGCGTAGGCCTTCTTGCCCAATTACTTTTTGTCAAACATTTCATTTCGATATCTGTTATAGTTTCCGAGATATAGCTTATCGAATATTTTATAATAATTGTCGATTTGTATGGGAGCTACCCCTTTTTTTGCCCCCACTCAAAAATTTTTTTCTTTAAAGCGTAGGCATTCTCGCCCAATTACTTTTTGTAGAACATTTTATTTCAATATCTGTTATAGTTTCCGAGATATAGCGTATCGAATATTTGATAATAATTGTCGATTTGTATGGGAGCTACCCCTTTTTTTGCCCCCACCCAAAAAATTTTTTTCTCTAAGGCGTAGCCCTTAGCGTGCAATTACTTTTTGTAGAACATTTCATTTCGATATCTGTTATAGTTTCCGAGATAAAGCGTATCGAATATTTGATAATAATTGTCGATTTGTATGGGAGCTACCCCTTTTTTTGCCCCCACCCAAAAAATTTTTTCTCTAAGGCGTAGCCCTTAGCGTGCAACTACTTTTTGTAGAACATTTCATTTCGATATCTGTTATAGTTTCCGAGATATAGCGTATCGAATATTTGATAATAATTGTCGATTTGTATGGGAGCTACCCCTTTTTTTGCCCCCACCCAAAAAATTTTTTCTGTAAGGCGTAGCCCTTAGCGTGCAATTACTTTTTATAGAACATTTTATTTCGATATCTGTTATAGTTTCCGAGATATAGCTAATCGAATATTTTATAATAATTGTCGATTTGTATGGGAGCTACCCCTTTTTTTGCCCCCACCCAAAAAAATTTTTTTCTAAGGCGTAGCCCTTAGCGTGCAATTACTTTTTATAGAACATTTCATTTCGATATCTGTTATAGTTTCCGAGATATAGCGTATCGCATATTTGATAATAATTGTCGATTTGTATGGGAGCTACCCCTTTTTTTGCCCCCACCCAAAAAATTTTTTCTTTAACGCGTAGCCCTTAGCGTGCAATTACTTTTTGTAGAACATTTTAAGTCGATAGCTGTTATAGTTTACGAGATACAGCGCATAAAATATTTCACCAAAACCTTGTGCGAGTTTTAAAGCCCATTGAAAAAAATAACAAAATTTTAACGTTTTTATAGTGTATCGAATATTTTATAATAATTGTTGATTTGTATGGGAGCTACCCATTTTTTTGCCCCCACTCAAAAAATTTTTTCTCTAAAGCGTAGGCATTCTCGCCCAATTACTTTTTGTAGAAAATTTTATTTCGATTTCTGTTATAGTTTCCGAGATATAGCGTATCGAATATTTTATAATAATTGTTGATTTGTATGGGAGCTACCCCTTTTTTTGCCCCCACTCAAAAAATTTTTTCTTTAAAGCGTAGGCCTTCTTGCCCAATTACTTTTTGTGGAAAATTTCATTTCGATATCTGTTATAGTTTCCGAGATATAGCGTATCGAATTTTTTATAATAATTGTCGATTTGTATGGGAGCTACCCCTATTTTTGCCCCCACTCAAAAAATTTTTTCTTTAAAGCGTAGGCATACTCGCCCAATTACTTTTTGTAGAACATTTTATTTCGATATCTTTTATAGTTTGCGAGATATAGCGTATCGAATATTTTATAATAATTGTCGATTTGTATGGGAGCTACCCCTTTTTTTTGCACCCACGCAAAAAATTTTTTCTTTTAAGCGTAGGCATTCTTGCCCAATTACTTTTGTAGAACATTTCATTTCGATATCTTTTATAGTTTCCGAGATATAGCGTATCGAATATTTTATAATAATTGTCGATTTGTATGGGAGCTACCCCTTTTTTGCCCCCACTCAAAAAATTTTTTCTTTAAAGCGTAGGCATTATTGCCCAATTACTTTTTGTAGAACATTTCATTTCGATATCTCATATAGTTTCCGAGATATAGCGTATCGAATATTTAATAATAATTGTCGATTTGTATGGGAGCTACCCCTTTTTTTGCCCCCACTCAAAAAATTTTTTCTTTAAAGCGTACCTTCTTGCCCAATTACTTTTTGTAGAAAATTTCATTTCGATATCTGTTATAGTTTCCGAGATATAGCGTATCGAATATTTTATAGTAATTGTCGATTTGTATGGGAGCTACCCCTATTTTTGCCCCCACTCAAAAAATTTTTTCTTTGAAGTGTAGGTCTTTGCGTACAATTATTTTTTGTGGAACATTTTAAGTCGATAGCTGTTATAGTTTACGAGATATAGCGCATAAAATATTTTCCCAAATTTCTGCAATTGTAGGAAAACTACCCCTTCCCCCGGTCCAATCTGAAAAAAATTTTTCCATTATTTAGGTCCCTTCTTTGGGAGTATCCGTGCCAAGTTTTGTGGCAGGAGTGACTATACTTACTGAGATATATAGGGATATATGCACGGATTTTGTCCTAAAAAAAATGGGTTACTCTGGATTTTCGCTTATATCTCAGTCAATAGTGAACCGATTTTGCTGATTTTAAATAGCAATTGTCTCCAGGATATTTCTAATAGTTTGACACCATTAACTGGTCTGTATCTTTTTATTTGACTCCGGAAACTTGATTTCAACAGACGGACAGATGGACATCGCTAAATCGGCTTCCCTATCTATAAGGATCCAGAATATATATACTTTATGGGGTCGCAAATGAATAATAAAGAAATTACAAACGGAATGACAAAGTGATATATACCCTATCACTATGTGAAGGGTATAAAAAAAACGACAAATTCGTTAAAAAGTAGCGCCTTGCGCAAAGCAAAAAAACAAAAAGGAAAACCCTTTGTATAAAAAGAAAAAAAAAACGATATGCTATCCCTAAAGAAGAGCAAAATAAAAATAATTTATAAAATTTAAGCAGAGATCAATTACTGCAATTAAAACGCAAGTTCAACCCGAAACTCGAAACCAAATTTCAGATTCCAAATAAAAAAAAAAAAAAATAAATATACTACTGTGTATACAGAAGCTGCAAAAATATAAAAAGTATATGGACCTATATATGTATATGTTTATATAACACAAAGTAAAAAAAAAAAAACTCAGGCATGGGTTGTCACTAGGATTTTCAGGTGACATAGTCTGACAGAGTAAAATCTTACAGGTACTTATCCAAAAACAAATACCTTTTAAATGCACAATGAATTTTAATGTATATATGTTTGTCTATTTACAGGTTTCGCAAGTTGGTTGGTAGTTGATGGTAAACTTAAGATGTCAGTTACAAAATGCAGTTTAGTTGAAGCAACGAATCAGATTTGCTGCGGCGCAACTGGACCTCTGACACTAAGGCCAAAAAGTGGCACAGGACAAGCCGGACAACAAAACGCAAACGAGGTTTCAACAAAATGTTAAGCAAAACTATTGAAACTAAACACAATGATTGTGAATTTACAAAGTGCGTTTTAACTGAAGCGATGTAACTACAGCTTTTTCAAGCTATATAGCCAGCCTCCAGCTTCTTAGCATTTTGTAAATCCTAGGACTTAATCAATATATATAACTTAGCTCCCCCTGTCGCAACGCGAAAGTGGCCACTAGGCCCTTACTTTCGGGACTTACAGGAAATGGTAAGAAATGTATATGAAAAATCTGCTATTGAAACTAATTTAAAAAAACTTTTCTTCAAGCAGGTGCGTAGCCCATAGTACGATGTCGCAACGCGTCGAGGACTCTTGGGTTACTCGATCGGGATTTACATCGTCCATCGGGTACTCAACGACTTGGAAAAACAAAGACTATAAACGAAATAGTCATCTTCGGGCCCCACGTTGGGCGCCATTTTTTGTAGTGGACGTGCTGCATCCATTATGAAAAGTAAATAAAAACAGTGTTGCCAGACCGTCGGCCGCGCTAGTACGCCGGCTTTTAAGTTTCGTCTAGGGCTCGCCGTCTTGGGGTGGTTCTTTCCAACGCGTCTGGATTGTAGTTCACCACTACAGAAAAAAATATCATACCAGCTTTTTAAGAAACACGAAACGAAAAACGAGAGTGTATGGAGCCCGAAGATGAACAAACGACGCGATAAAAAAGTCAATGAAAAACATGATGCAACGTTTACCATTTTCTACCATCTACTTACTGCGTTCTGCATTTACAGGGCGTCGGCAGATGTTATGCCAATGCAAAGGCCCACCCACTGGAATCTGGGGATTCCACCATGATGGCGTAGGATCCAATTTCAGCCATCCCGGATTCTGCTCTGTCAGCTGTGATTACCTCCTAGAGACTTACCATGGTATTTCGTTTAGCTACTCATTATATAAAAAAATATTTCAATTTCATTGCTTTAAATAAAACATTATAAATTTTTATTTATGTAAATTAGCAAAATGAATACAAATTTTTGATTTTCAGTTTGGCTTTAGTTCATATAATTTCTTTTTATTAGAAGAAATTATTATTTTCCGTTAATGTTGAAAGAAACTTTCAATTTGAAAAAAGCTGATTTTTCTAACGCTACTAGCCGAGTAGAATGCATTTTCGAAAGCAGCTACGCAATTTCATCATCAGTACTCTTTGAACGGTAGTAGTGTATTTGGTTGTAAACATCACCTATTTAACTTACATGTAACAGAGAAAAGTATACGGTATCAGTGTTTTCCTTCTGTTTTTATTTTGTAAGTTAGGACGAAGTTTACTTTTCATATACACTATGCTTTTTTCCATTAAAAGTCTCTTTGGCAACACTTGACTAACGGACAAGCATTAATCCATCTATAAGTTGTACACAATTAAACGTATTTAATTTATTAAATTATAAAAACGAAAGATATATAAAAAAACAATTTTTATGAAATTTCGACTTTACTAAAAATCTTCTTCCTAATTATTTTCAGCATAGATGATCTTAGCCGTTTCGATGCCTTGATCTGCGTCCGTCCGTAGCTTGTCCGTAGTAGTGTAGTGTATAAGACTAAACGAGGGACTAACATATATATAAAATTTTGCGCATTTTTAGGAAACCCCTACACTTGTGGGCAAATACCCTTTTTGAAACAAAAACGGTAATCTGTCGGCCTGAGCTCAGCCCTAGCTTTCGCGCACCCCCTGTATACGAATTCACAGGAGGGACTGTAGCACAAAACGTAAGTTACTATTATAAGGTGTTTCCTATCAAAAACTTAACATATATGTATTTGTCTTTTCAGGCGTCTGTATTCGTCCGCAGTCGTGTTGGGTCTCTAACTACAATGGCAGATTACCTGGCTGTTGGCTAAATAGGGCTCCTCCGAAATTTGGGGACCAAATTGCCGGAACACTGGCAGGAACTTTGTGGTTAATGGTGGCGAATACCTGGCTGATGATGGTGGATACCTGGCTGATGACTGGTGGTGTCGTAAGTGGATTTTGTTGGTTTTTTTTAAAAAAACTTTAGTTTTTACTTTGTACTTTTTATTTTTAATTAAAATGGTTTTGTTTTTGGTTTTTTTTTATAAATTTTAACTTTATATATTTTCTCTGCGGATTTTTTTTTAAATAAATTTGAACTTTAAAAAAAATTTTGTTTACTGTTTTTGTTTGTTTGTTTGATTTCTTGTTAGATAGATTTCTTTTGTTAGGGTCTTTTTTCTTGTTTTATGCAAACAACCCTTATTTTTTTTTTACACAAAAAAAATAATAAAAAAATATAATTTTATACAAAAAAAAATATCTTGGTGAAACACCACCGCTTTTCTTCACAGCCAAATCAGAATCGCCATCTTTTCAAACTTACCCACGCTCCAACATGTCTTCCTACCAGGTTTTCAGCAATTTGCCCCATGTCCAGCAGCCATTAATTCATTCTTTTCGTTCAGTATTTATTATACCCTTCACATAAGTGATAAGGGTATATATAAGTTTGTCATTCCGTTTGTAATTCCTTTATTATCCATTTGGGACCCCATAAAGTATATATATTCTGGATCCTTATAGATAGGGAAAACGATTTAGCGATGTCCGTCTGTCCGTCTGTCCGTCTGACCGTCTGTCCGTGTTATGGTTGAAATCAACTTTCTGAAGCCCCCCGATATCGCATAGACCCGAATGTGGTATCAAACTGTCACAGATAGTCTCGAGAAAATCGGTATTGAAATTCAGCAAAATCGCCCGATAAATAACCGAGATATAAGCAAAAAACCACGACTACCTCGGTTTTTTGAGTCTACAACAACAACAAAGAACATACTTTTACATGTAACAATAAAAAAACAACAAAAAAACAACAAAAAAAGAAAAAAACAGAATCAGTCATGTCTATATTATTGAAACATACCCAAACCAAAAATTTTATTAGTATTAGTGTTCATACATATAACAGCGTTGCCATACAAAACTTAATTTAAATATTTTTAAAATCGCTCCTACGGCTTCCAGGGTTCTCCTACAAAGGTAGAATGTAAGACCGACCCGAATTATTTTTTCCATCCAAACATTTTTGTGGAACATACTTACCCTCTATCTCCAGCCCCTGACATGGTTGCCATACAAAATTTTAAAAAATAAGGTAAAAACCGCTATAACTTCCCCGGACTCGCCCGTAGAGGAAAAAAGTGTATCACAGACCCCCATTAATTTCTACTCCAAACATATTCCTGGAATATACTTACCCCTTATCTCCACGCCCTGAGGGGGTTGCCATACAAAATTTACAAAAATGATATGAAAATGCCCACAACTTCTTCAGAGTTGGCCTTAGAGCAACAAAGTGTACGACCGACCCCTATTAATTTCTTCTCCCAAACATATTCCTAGAATATACTTACCCCCTATCTCCACGCCCTGAGGGGGTTGCCATACAAAATTTACAAAAATGATAACATGCCCACAACTTCTTCAGAGTTGGCCTTAGAGCAATAAAGTGTACGACCGACCCCCATTAGTTTGCCCTCCCAAACATATTCCTAGAACATACTTACCCCCTATCTCCACGCCCTAAGGGGGTTGCCATACAAAATTTACAAAAATGATATGAAAATGCCCACAGCTTCTTCAGAGTCGTTCTTAGAGCAATAAAATGTATGACCGACCCTTATTAGTTTGCCCTCCCAAACATATTCCTAGAATATACTTACCCCCTATCACTAAGCCCTGAGGGGGTTGCCATACAAAATTTACAAAAATGATATGAAAATGCCCACAACTTCTTCAGAGTTGGCCTTAGAGCAACAAAGTGTACGACCGACCCCCATTAATTTCTTCTCCCAAACATATTCCTAGAATATACTTACCCCCTATCTCCACGCCCTGAGGGGGTTGCCATACAAAATTTACAAAAATGATAAAATGCCCACAACTTCTTCAGAGTTGGCCTTAGAGCAATAAAGTGTAAGACAGACCCCCATTAGTTTGCCCTCCCAAACATATTCTTAGAACCTACTTACCCCCTATCTCCACGCCCTAAGGGGGTTGCCATACAAAATTTACAAAAATGATATGAAAATGCCCACAACTTCTTCAGAGTC
This sequence comes from Melanophora roralis, assembly GCA_963583895.1. Lineage (NCBI taxonomy): Eukaryota > Metazoa > Arthropoda > Insecta > Diptera > Rhinophoridae > Melanophora > Melanophora roralis. The sequence goes on along the minus strand of OY757192.1, from coordinate 13,328,709 downwards.
GTTCTTAGAGCAATAAAATGTATGACCGACCCTTATTAGCTTGCCCTCCCAAACATATTCCTAGAACATACTTACCCCCTATCTACACGCCCTAAGGGGGTTGCCATACAAAATTTACAAAAATGATATGAAAATGCCCACAACTTCTTCAGAGTTGGCCTTAGAGCAATAAAGTGTACGACCGACCCCCATTAATTTCTTCTCCAAAACATATTCCTAAAATATACTTACCCCCTATCTCCACGTCCTGAGGGGGTTGCCATACAAAATTTACAAAAATGATAAAATGCCCACAACTTCTTCAGAGTTGGCCTTAGAGCAATAAAGTGTACGACCGACCCCCATTAGTTTGTCCTCCCAAACATATTTCTAGAACATACTTACCCCTTATCTCCACGCCCTAAGGGGGTTGCCATACAAAATTTACAAAAATGATAAAATGCCCACAACTTCTTCAGAGTTGGCCTTAGAGCAATAAAGTGTACGACCGACCCCCATTAGTTTGCCCTCCCGAACATATTTCTAAAACATACTTACACCCTATATCCACGCCCTAAGGGGGTTGCCATACAAAATTTACAAAAATGATAAAATGCCCACAACTTCTTCAGAGTTGGCCTTAGAGCAATAAAGTGTACGACCGACCCCCATTAGTTTGCCCTCCCAAACATATTCCTAGAATATACTTACCCCCTATCTCCACGCCCTGAGGGGGTTGCCATACAAAATTTACAAAAATGATAAAATGCCCACAACTTCTTCAGAGTTGGCCTTAGAGCAATAAAAGGTACGACCGACCCCCATTAGTTTGCCCTCCCAAACATATTCCTAGAATATACTTACCCCCTATCTCCACGCCCTGAGGGGGTTGCCAAACAAAATTTACAAAAATGATAAAATGCCCACAACTTCTTCAGAGTTGGCCTTAGAGCAATAAAGTGTACGACCGACCCCCATTAATTTGCCCTCCCAAACATATTCTTAGAACATACTTACCCCCTATCTCGACGCCCTAAGGGGGTTGCCATACAAAATTTACAAAAATGATAAAATGCCCACAACTTCTTCAGAGTTGGCCTTAGAGCAATAAAGTGTACGACCGACCCCCATTAGTTTGCCCTCCCAAACATATTCCTAGAACATACTTACCCCCTATCTACACGCCCTAAGGGGGTTGCCATACAAAATTTACAAAAATGATATGAAAATGCCTACAACTTCTTTCGAGTTGGCCTTAGAGCAATAAAGTGTACGACCGACCCCCATTAGTTTGCCCTCCCAAACATATTCCTAAAACATACTTACCCCCTATCTCCACGCCCTAAGGGGGTTGCCATACAAAATTTACAAAAATGATACAATGCCCACAACTTCTTCACAGTTGGCCTTAGAGCAATAAAGTGTACGACCGACCCCCATTAGTTTGCCCTCCCAAACATATTCCTAGAACATACTTAGCCCCTATATCCACGCCCTAAGGGGGTTGCCATACAAAATTTACAAAAAGGATATGAAAATGCTCACAACTTCTTCAGCGTTGGCCTTAGAGCAATAAAGTGTACGACCGACCCCCATTAGTTTGCCCTCCCAAACATATTCCTAGAACATACTTACCCCCTATCTCCACGCCCTGAGGGGGTTGCCATACACAATTTACAAAAATGATAAAATGCCCACAACTTCTTCAGAGTTGGCCTTAGAGCAATAAAGTGTACGACCGACCCCCATTAGTTTGTCCTCCCAAATATATTTCTGGAACATACTTACCCCTTATCTCCACGCCCTAAGGGGGTTGCCATACAAAATTTACAAAAATGATAAAATGCCCACAACTTCTTCAGAGTTGGCCTTAGAGCAATAAAGTGTACGACCGACCCCCATTAGTTTGCCCTCCCAAACATATTCCTAAAACATAATTACCCCCTATATCCACGCCCTAAGGGGGTTGCCATACAAAATTTACAAAAATGATGTAAAAATGCCCACAACTTCTTCAGAGTTGGCCTTAGAGCAATAAAGTGTACGACCGACCCCCATTAGTTTCCCCTCCAAAACATATTCCTGGAATATACTTACCCCTTATCTCCACCCTCTAAATGGGTTGCCATACAAAATTTGTAAAAATTAGGATAAAAACCCCTACACCTTCCCCGTCACCCGTGAAGCGTTAAAAAATGAAACCGCCCCCAATTTAAAAATTAGAAACATTTCATAAGAAAAAAAATGGTTACAAAGAAAAAAAAGTTTGGGATTGCGAAAGGTCAATGTGAAGGGTATATAAGATTCAGCACAGCCGAATATAGCGCTCTTACTTGTTTTTAGTTCATATATTTGTCTCAGCTGTAGAGAACCGCTTTACCGACATTACTTTAGCTCAAATATCAGGGTGCACACGACACCTTTCAAACGCTTTGATAATAAATAATATCTTTGGGTAATTTTGTTAATAGCTAATTTTCTTTGACCATATATCGTGCATCAACCAGTATCTGGCACCTCAGTTGTGCTATCCGTTGACCAAATGCAGTTTTTGTAATGTGCTTCATGTTTTCCAAGTACTGGTGCATTCTTATTGTCTCCCAATTTCTTGTTATTGTTAAAATTTCATTAATAATACTAAGATGTTTAAGGAAAATGTATGCCTCTAAGTCCTGTAAAAATCGGAGAATGACACTTCGTGATATGTTTTCCTCTCGATAGTAATAAAAATAATAAATAAATTTTAAAATTTGGGTTATTTATAACAATTTAAATTTTTTTTTTAATATGCATACATGTTAACATTGATACTGATAAAAATACAAAGTTATGTATTTACATGTTAAAACATTCTTGGAATGTTTGTTTGCTCCTACTTAAAAATTGGTTGAAAATTAGGAATAGAAATATTTTCATTATCATCTCCATCATTTTTTTCCTTTTCTTCTTCTAGTTCAAAAACATCTTCATTGTTGTTAAATATTTTTGTGAGCATAAAATTATTTTTAGAAATTCCTTTCAGCAACCTATCATCTAAACTATTATATCGTTTAGGAAGATACAACATCGAATTCTCTAGCTCTGCAATAACTCCTTTTCTATATTTAGTTTTCAGATGAAATATGGATAGTACTCTGTGTGGCTTTGACGGTTCTAAGTTATTTATGATTTGATATCGTTTTGCCTTGAAACTATTAAAAATTTTTAGAATTTTAGAATCTTCCTGCTCGATATTATTATTATTCTTTAAGCCATCTGAACGACGAATAGAGATATATTTTAGAAGAATTTAACCTAATAAAACATGTTTAGTTTTATTTCTTTATAAAAATACTCTTTTAGTTTTTGAAAAATATCACTCAAACGAAAATGTTTTTTATTAATATTTCACCTTCATCTTTAATCTCTATAGATATTTATTTACACACAAAGAAAAAACTCCTTACGCTAACTGCAAAGTTTTAAAAAAATCAAAAATTTATATTTTCTTACATTACACTTTTTTTTAATAAAAAAAATCCTACTTTTGAGAAATTGTATTGCAAACACAAAAACTCAACATTTATACTCTCTCACAATACAGTTTTTTATAAACAAAATCCTTCTTATTAGAAATTGCATTGGAAACTAAAATGTAAAAAATAAAAATTAACCATAATTACCAAACAATCAAAAGCAAAAATTACATTGATACAAATATTTTTAATTCAAAAAAAAATCCTCCCTATGAGTAAATTACATAGAGAGGAATTTTTTAATTTAAAGAAAAAAACCTCCTTATGGAAAAATTACATAGAGTGCAAATTTTAAAGAAAAATTATCTCTATTGCCAAAAAAGGATTTTGCCTCCTTGCCCCCTACTTATCTACGTTAATATGTTTGTGGTAAGAAGCACCTTTTTCTTTACCAACTCCGATTTTACGTATTGTTTTTTTACAAGGCTTTTAAAAACAAACAAAAAATATTTAAAAATACTTCTGAACACCAACAATTTTTTTAAACATATTATTTTGTTTTTGAATTTTTATTTCCCTTGTAAAACAGGAAAACTTAATAGTTGACTCAAATTATACCATTAGGGCTACCGAAAAAAAAACTTAATTGTATTACAATTAAAATGTTGTAATTTTTTTTATTCTGGGTTTCTTAACCCACAACAAACCAAATAAATATATAAACTGGGAAAAAGAGAACCTGAATATATTGTAATACAATTAAGTTTTTGTTTTCGGTAGCGCCCTAATGATATTATTTGTGTCAACCTTTGTGTTTTCCAGTTTTACAAGGGAAAAAAAAATTCAAGACAAAAAAAATAAGTAATGCTTTACATATTTTTTATATATAGTTATTTGATACATTTATTTGGAATAATAATGGCCACTTTCGAATAATTTATTTTACAAATATAATTTTTAAGAGACTCTCTTCTAAATACATTTTAAAATATTTTTTTCCTAAAAAAGCCGCAAATCTTCAATTTTAAAAAATCGTCAAATTAAGTGCTAAAATCGTCAAAAGCCTATTTTTGCCAGCAAACATCGACAAAATGACGATGAATCGTCAAATCTGGCAGCTATGTTCGAGAGATTTGTGTCGCACTCGCAATCAGTGTGGCCATAATAGCTTTTTTCGAGCTAAATTTAGCTTCGTTTTTCTTCATTTAGCCCGAAATATTTACATCTAGCTCTAAACTTTTTTTAAAATTTAATTTAGCTTTTTCAGTAGTTTTTGGAGCTAGATAAAGGAATAAAAATTTATCGTATTCTATTTTTCGATATACTATATCTCAATTATACTGAAAGGTATCAAGCCTCAAATTTTCTTCGAATTTACAACATCACAGTTTCCGAACCATTGTTTTGTTTAATAATTTACTTCTAGCGACATTTAAAGAACGCAAATCAGCACAGAAGTTCAATAAAACAAAGATATAAGGAAGGTATTAGGGAATGGTAAGCAAAGCCGAAAATCGATTTTCGATTTAACGATCAACCGTTTTAATTTAGATTTTTAAAGTCGATTAATCGAAGCTAACAATCGATTATAATTCATATTACATACTATATTAAAAAGAATAGATATCCTCAAAAATGATTTTTAAGTAAGTTAAATAAACTTTTCCTTAAAAAAGAAAGGTATTACTGAAAAAGTTGTACGTACATATTTAATGATAAAAAAGAACGCAGGTCATAAATAAATTCAGATAGTTTAGCTTTAAATGTACATAAGTATACATATATATATATATATATATATATATATATATATATATATATATATATATATATATATATATATACTTTGTGGAGTCTCAAATGGATAATAAAGAAATTGCAAAAGGGATGACAAACTGATATATACCCTTATCACTATGTGAAGGGAAAAAAATGGTAGCTTAAGTCCTTTAAGAGTCACAAGCAACATGATTCTAGAAAAAGAAAATTTATATTACTGATTGGGTAGAAAAATTTTACTCTTTAAGGAACAAAAAACACTAAACTAATTTTTATCATTATTTTTTAAAATAAAATAAAATAAGCAACAAAATGCTCATTGAGCTACCTTTTACAGCAAAAAGAATAATTCTTTTTATTTTTAACGCAATAATACGGCTTGAACATTTTCCACCAATATGGAAAGTTGCCTTAGTAAAGATGATTCCTAAGCCTGGTAAAGATCCTTCTAAGGTGGAGTCTTATAGGCCTATAAGTTTGTTACCAACTTTGTCAAAACTGTTTGAAAAGCTGCTTAAGAACAAGCTTACTCCGATCCTGAATGAAAACAACTGCATTCCAGATCACCAATTTGGCTTTAGAAGTCAACACAGCACAATAGAACAAACTCACAGGCTGGTGCAGGTTATAAGAAAAACTTTCGAGGAAAAGAAATACTGCTCCGCGCTTTTTATAGCTGTCTCTCAAGCATTGGATAAAGTATGGCACGAAGGCCTGTTAAACAAACTAAAGCTAAACCTTCCAGCTAATATTTTCAACCTACTAGAAAAGTACATAACCGGTCGACAGTTTAAAATCAAAGAGGGAAACCAAATAAGTTCTTCTCAAACAATAGGGGCTGGTGTACCTCAAGGGAGTATACTAGGTCCAGTTCTGTACTTGCTTTACACAGCAGATATGCCAACCAATAGTTTTACACACACGTCGACATTTGCTGATGATACTGCTTTTCTTAGTATTCATAAAGACCCTAAAGAGGCTTCAAACCAATTGCAGCAACACGTAACCCAAGTTGAAAAATGGGCAAAGTTATGGGGAATAAAAATAAATGAACAAAAATGTACCCACGTAACTTTTACTTTACGCAAAGAAACGTGCTCTCCAATTCTTATTAACAACCATATGGTGCCTCAACGAACCGAGACAAAATATCTTGGTATTCACCTAGACCGCCGCCTCACATGGAAGCCTCATATAGATGCGAAGTTGACGCAAATGAAACTTAAAGCTGCACAAATCCACTGGCTAATCGGCAGAAACTCTGTGCTTCGTCTTGATTGTAAACTTCTACTCTACAAATCGATTTTGAAACCAATTTGGTGCTACGGTATACAATTATGGGGCACTGCTTCCGCATCCAACATAGAAAAAATTCAACGCAGGCAAAACAAAATCCTAAGAATGATAACTGGTGCTCCTTGGTATGTTAAAAACAGCAACATCCACAAGGATCTACAAGTTCCACTAGTTAAATGCGAAATCCTGAACTATGTGGACAAGTATTTAAATAAGCTGGAAGCTCACCCAAATCCGCTCGCCCGAAACATCCTGCAACATAGTGGGCACACCCGCCTGAAAAGGAGGGATACTATTGCGCTTATATGAAGCTTGATAATTAATATGAGAACTTAAATTTTAGTCTGGCACTGGCTGGACTTATATTAACTACCTAGTTTTAAGATTTGAACACTTATTGTTAGTTCGCCACAGGCGAAGATTGAATAATAAATATATGAAAAAAAAAAAAAATTTTTTTAAACTAACTAATAGGCTTCAAAGTAAACGGACTTACGCCATTTTTTAAATATACGGCTCATTAATGTTCCGATACAATTTTTTTTACTCTTTAAGAAACAAAAAAAATTACACATTTTTATTATTATTTTTTAATTTTTATATTAACTTACACCATTCTTTTAATATACGACACATTAACGTTCCCCTACAAAGTTTTTTACATTATTATTATATGTATGTACATAATTATGTGAAGATAACACAATTGATAAGGGAGATAAAATTTTTTGATATGGTTGCAGATTAAAAAAAAATATACAAATTCCGCATCAAAACAGTAAATTTGCCATACCAGTGAAGATACAAATAGCCTGTATGACGTTTAAAAGACATTTAGTTTTACGTTATATTCCGCGGTAAAGAGGCTGTACTGTGGTTTAACTTTTTCTGCATACAATTGTTTATAGGTATTAATATATACATATGTAGATATATACATTTTTTGCACCAAAAAAATATTTTTAAGTATGTGAAAATATAACTACATACGTGGAGCGAATTGCAAAGTGATAAAGCATTGGCTTTATTTATGTATTTCTCAAAAACTCAGCCGTGGCTATCGAATTCGAAATTTTAAAAATTTTTTATAAAATGAAATATATTATGCCTTTATGTTTTAAAATTGTTGACATATAAAATTGGTAAAGTATAAACAAATATTTTATTTAATTTCGAATATACTATAAAGTTAAAACTGTATGGTATGTCAGTGCTCACATTTAACAGGAAAGCAATTGTCATAAGCTGCTGTCTTATGCTAGAATTTGAAAAAGACTGTCAAAATAATAAATACTTGTGAACGACTAGTGGCCAAAATTTAATGGTTATTTGCTGCAATTTGTTAATCATATGTAAAAAATTGTAGTTTACTACAATACCACATTGATAAAATGGCATGTTATTTTTGAATGCTGAAACTAAAGCAGAACCAAAGAAAAGTAATAACAATGCAGGGGAACATTGTATTATTAATAAACACAGTGAAAAAGCACTCAAACAATCTCATAAATCGTCCTCCCTCATTGGGCAACGCTGGGTAAACCCACTCCATATAAATACCTGCAGTAATGCCAACTCTCAAGTCATCAAAAACAAAGTGAGCACATGCAAATAGGGTAAGAAAGGTACACATTAAAAAAATTGCGGGTAAAAGCTCACTAACCTAAGTATTCATTCCATACAAAAAATATTGGGCCATATGATCCATTTTAGCTGAACATGACTAATGACAACATGGTCTAAATAACTTTTAAAAATTGGAAAAAGTCGCTTAAAAAAGTTGATTTACCTTTACTCTCATAACTCAAAAACGGTGCTTGGTGCATATATGGCACTTATATCAGTAAAGAAGGGATTTTAATACAAATAAAGATGTAGTTTGAGACTCTAAGGACATGCAGTCAAAAGTTATCGATTGACAAACTTTTGAAAATTGGAAAAATTCAAAAACACCTATTAAAAGATTTGTATTTAAATATCTTATTAACTGATATATGTAAGAGACATATGCACACTCAGAACCATTTCTAAGTTATAAGTGTAAAAGTAAATCAACTTTTTCAAGCAACTTTTTCCAATTTTTAAAAGTTATTTAGACCATGTTGTTATTAGTCCTGTTCAACTAAAATGGATCATATGGCCCAATATTTTTTATGTGGAATGAATACTTAGGTTGGTGAGTTTTTACCCGCAATTTTTTAATTTTTACCTTTCTTACCCTATTTGTCAATCGATAACTTTCGACTGCAAGTAATTTGGGTCTAAAAATACACACCAAAAATTTGTATTAAAGCCCGCTAATAACCGATATAAGTGCCAATACGCACCAAGAACAGGTTTTGAGTTATGAGCTAAAAATTTAATTAACTTTTTTAAGTGATTTTTTTTTATTTTCAAAAGGTGTCCAGTCGATAACTTTTGTCTGCAAGTCTTTAGGATTTTGTGTTATATTTCAAAAGATTTATATTAAAGTCTTCTTTAGGTAGGAATAAGCGTCATATGTGCACCAGTAACAGTTTTTGAGTTATAAGTGAAAAGCTAAGCCCGTGATTTTTTCAAAATTTATATATTTTCAGTAATGCAAAAACACGCAATTTTTTACATGGTTTGTTTACATTTTCTTATTAAAAATTTGCTGCGAAAAAAATGTTTCCAAAGCGCGCTTTTTCAGAAGTTGTTTCTTCAGCGAGGTATTCAATTGCAATTTCAAATATTTTGTTAATTTTCTTTTGTTTCTATTTTTTTTCTCCAAAGTATGTAGTTTTGTGTACAATCTGTGTGAAGCTTAATATAAGTGTGACCACTGTAAAATTATGTGACCAGGTGGTGTTACGAGCACCGCTGATCTACTTTTTTCATGCATAAATTAAGGCTGGGTTGTCAGAGTTGTTTACTTTTACATATCTTTTTTTAACACCTACAACAAACGATACAACAAAAACGATAATTTTATTCACCAAATTTTATTGTTGCAAAGTCACCACCACCTGATACATTAATGCGCCATTAAGCATTAAATACATTCCTCGCTACAGGCTACCGAACACAACCAGTCAAAAATAGAAAGCACGTGTGCTTATGAGAATAATTGTTTTAATGGCTACAATGCAACACGACTACGGGTTGCTGTCAATGCTAATTTTGTGGCGAGGTTGAAATTAAACTAATTTCTATTTTTGTACGCGACAGTTAACAGATTAGTGCTGCCAATATGGTACTATGCAAAAAATGTAGCTTAAACAATACAAAAAGAATTTAGGTGGCACCACTGAAAGTCATATTGCTCATATGTTTATTTTGTAGTGGTAGTCTAGTAAATATTTTAGTAGCAGCCACGCGGACACAAATGTACCAAGCAACTCTTGTGTTCGTAGGTTCCTGTGTTCTTGTAGCTTGAATGTGCTTAATGCATTAGTGTGACAATCCTGATAAAAAGAACCAGGTAGTCTCGTCGGCCCAGCTGGTTAGTGCCATATTGTCAAAATTATGTTCTTCCTGTGAAAATAAAGCAACAAAAATTATTACTCATCGTTTTTATACCCTTCACATAAGTGATGAGGGTATATATAAGTTTGTCATTCCGTTTGTAACTCCTTTATTATCCATTTGGGACCCCATAAAGTATAGGTATATATATTCTGGATCCTTATAGATAGGGAAACCGATTTAGCTATGTCCGTCTGTCCATCTGTCCATCTGACCGTCTGTCCGTGTTATGGTTGAAATCAACTTTCTGAAGCCCCCCGATATCGCATAGACCCGAATGTAGTATCAAACTGTCACAGATAGTCGCGAGAAAATCGGTATTGAAATTCAGCAAAATCGTCCGATAAATAACCGAGATATAAGCAAAAAACCAAGACTACCTCGGTTTTTTGAGTCTACAACAACAACAAAGAACATACTTTTACATGTAATTAGGGTTGCCAGACGGGCCTGATTTGGCCTGATTTTTAAGTTGTTTAATGCGCGTCAAGTGTAAAGTGAAAAAATAATTTTTCAAGTTTTTTTGTAAGTTAATTTTTTTTTTCAAGTTTATTCTAGATATGTAATAATACTTAAAAAAGTATGTTTATATATGTATCTAAAAAACAAATCTAAACCCATATTTTTATAATCAACACAACTAAGGACTAATATAATAAATTTTTTTCTGTGCAATTAAAGTTTAGATATATAGTTCTCTTTCAGTACAATTATAATAAAAGTGCCAACACTGATATTTACCCCATTGCTCAACACTAGTAAATTGATATCATTGAACAGCGGATTTCCAATACGTATGTACATTGAAGCTTTTGGAAATAAAGTTTGAGTTAATATTTTTGTTTGTTAACTTGTTTCTGTTATTTTTACTTTTTATGATATTTTTGTTTTTATTCTAATAATTTTTATGAAAAAAATAAACAATTAAATAAAAAAACAATAGTATGGGTTTTTTAATTTGTCAAGTTATTTTCTTCAAAATCAAGTTTTTTTTTGGTCAATGTCAAGCTTTTTGGCAAATTGAATCTGGCAAGCCTACATGTAATAATAAAAAAACAACAAAAAAACAACAAAAAAAGACAAAAACAGAATTAGTCATGTCTATATTATTGAAACTAACCCAAAACAAAAATTTTATTAGTATTAGTGTTCATACAACAAAGCTTAATTTAAACATTTTTAAAATCGCTCCTACGGCTTCCAGGGTTCTCCTGCAAAGGTAAAATGTAAGACCGACCCAAATTATTTTTTCCATCCAAACATTTTTGTGGAACATACTTACTCTCTGTCTCCAGCCCCTGACATGGTTGCCATACAAAATTTTAAAAAATAAGGTAAAAACCGCTATAACTTCCCCGGACTCGCCCGTAGAGGAAATAAATGTATCACAGACCCCCCTTAATTTCTACTCCCAAACATATTCCTAGAACATACTTACCCCCTATCTCCACCTTCTAAGTGGGTTGCCATATAAAATTTGTAAAAATTAGGATAAAAACCCCCACAACTTTCCCGTCACCCGTGGAGCGTTAAAAAATGACACCGACCCCTATTTAAAAATTAGAAATATTTCATAAGTAAAAAAATGGTTAAAAATAAAAAAAGTTTGGGATTGCGAAAGGTCAATGTGAAGGGTATATAAGATTCGGCACAGCCGAATATAGCGCTCTTACTTATTTTGTTTGACACTTGTGTACTAATTTGTAGTTGTTGCAGGGCGTGATTACCTGATTAGTTGTATCATGGTGACAATATTGTTGAGAGAATTTTATTTTCAAAGTAAAGGCACAATAGCCTTTTAACACTTAGATACATCTTACAGGAACGCATAAAATATTTTGATAATGAAGAATTTGAATATCTTTCATATGTCAGTCTTTAATTTATTTAAGACGTCAAGCTACAAGAGGTAAAATAATGAACATATTATTTTTAACTGAATTTTCATTGCCCCTATTATTAAAGCTAAATAAAATTAAAATAAATGAAATAACAATTTTATGCAAACGTACATTAAAAGTTTAATTTCCTTGCTTTGCAAAATGTACAAAATGTCATCATATTTGTATTAACGAAACATCTGCACGCGCACATACATAAATAGTCCTAATCGTTTACAAAAAGTTATTATATAAAATGGCGTTAAGAAAGCAAACCAATACTTTTTTATTCATGTTTTTTGCTTTTTATGTCAAAAGCTTGTTTTTGAAATGTCGTTTTCGTTTTTGGAATAAGCTCACCTGATTTAAAAATGCTTTTATTATATACATACATTGTTTTTTTTTTATTAAACTTCGTTCACCAGTGATGACACCAAAATAATCAAAAAATGATTAGTGAAACAAAATGATTTAGGAACATATTTTAAACTAAAATGTTGACACACAAACCTGTATAATTCATATAAAAAGATGATAACATTCTTAAAAATTAATAATGAAGATGAAAGATGTGAGTAAGTCTAAAAATACTATGTATAAGAACAAGCGCTTTCACTATAAAATAAATTATATTTCATAACCACATTCAGCAGCGTAATTTTTACTTCAAATTGTATGGAGTAATACCCCAGCAAAAAATAATCGAGATTTTGTAAGCAGTAAATAATTTTTCTAGTATACTAATGCGCTTCGCAGCAAGCACTTATCTATTCCCTTAATAAATGCAATAGTGTATGGCAGTAAATGTAAAATTTTTACTGTTATACACACTCGCTTACTCAAGTGCATACTAGGAAGCACTACTGTAAGGCAGTGAGTAAAAAAAACATTAGTTTTTCGTCAAGTAACGAACATAATAACACGGCAAAACATTTATTTCGATGATGCAATAAAATTAAACTACTAAAGAAGCACCAAAACTACATGAATTAACTGGATACTCATAGCGCCGAAATAAGCACTTAACATGAAATGCAACTAAGTGGGACATCGCGAACAAATATCATGCCATACGTAAGCAGGTTTGTAAGCTTTGCTGTCTTGATATTCCCTTACAAACCTACCTACGGCGAAGCAGCAGTTTTTGCTGGGACGTTATGGCGTTGTTGTGTTGCATCATTAAAATAGATTATATATTTAAATCGTTTTCAGTAGCGTAATATTACGTCATATTGCATAGCAAAAAACATTCCGCTGTTCTGTTTCATCATTTTTGTGAAGTTATATATACACCTGAAAAAAGTTCAATTCTATAAAATACATATGTATATGTATATAGCCAAAATAACAACAAATGGGTCGCGAATTCGGATAAGGATGCATTATTGATATTAAATTAAGTTTTAACTAGCCTTTTTGAAAATGGCACATTATAATATAAAAGGCCACACAACGATATGTTAACTACTGATAAAAAAAAATATTTATCAAATATTATGTATCTAAATACATAATTGGTGAATTCGTAAAGAAATTATTTTTGTAAAATAATAGAACCAAAAAAATATGACTGTTGTGAACAACTCTTCGTATATTTGTAGGTGTCGTATTTAAAATCTAAATCAGCTGATATGATCAAACGATAAAAAAAAACAAACACATCAGTATATACATAAATCTGGTGCAGCTCTTGGCTTAACTTAAACATTTTTTGAAATTAGACCCATGTAGACACAAAATTGTCTTTATCTAACCTGCCCCCCTGTTTTGTAACTTGTGAAAAGTTTTCTCAGCGAGAAAATTTTTTTTATTGTCATAGTCTTCCGATTATTAACAGTGTGACTTATATAATACATAAACTCTCACTATACAACGATAAAAGTTAAAATAATTAGGTTTATCGTGTTCACCCTGTCTTTTACAATGCGACTATAAATTTTTCGATGCGAGAAGTTCTCACTAAAGTTACAGAACACAGGCACTTACTAAAATCCATTAAAATAAGCAACTATTTTTGGCACAAACTTTTAATTAAAAAATCATAAGAATTTTGTTATTTTTACGTAAACAAAAAACAGCTGATGTGTCAGAGAGCAGTGCCGGCTATTATGCCGGCGGAGGCCGCTTAAGGAATCTTCTTCGGCAGTTTTGCCTAAGTTTTTAGTATAGACATTTTTAACAGATGCGAGTACTAGCGGCTGTTAACATTAAATTCAAAAACTCATTTCATTTTAATCCCTTAGCGCAGGACTTTTTTTATAATATGACATCACAATAAACATAGCAAACAAAGTTATATTATTTCACAATAGGTTTTGTTAGAAAGGCAACAACAAAATGTTTATGCCATTGTGAAATTATATGACAATAACACAATATGCTATCACATCGTACCCTGTGAATCCACCAAATCTATACAAAGCGGTCATTACAAAAAAAATCGTTAATTTATGAAAGAAATGTTTTAATCATCATTCTGGCAGCGCTACATATCGCAAAAAAATTAATATTATTACCATCGTTGCCAGAAGCTTTAAAAAGAAAATAATTTTTTATTGAAAAAAATTCTACTTTGGAGGAAAAAATCAAATTTTTTAGATAAGGCGTTCCAAAAAGCTTCTAAAAATACTGACCTTGTTTGTGAGAGTTATAACATTTTTTTTTTTGATTTACACTTATTTTGAAAGCGCCGAAACTTCTTGGAATTGTAACTTTTGCGGTGAGCTATTTGCTATGTAGTTGTCAGGGAAACAGGAAAATAAGAAAAGCAATAATTTTGGGCATCGCGCAAGGTATAATGTTTTTATTTATCAGATTTAGAACTTTGGAAAAATATTGGCATCGATTTTTTGGTGGCATATTTTTGCAAATCTCTCATACAACAGCATATAATTACTTAAATATGTTAAAGTTTACATGCTTTGACGACCACTTTGTCATATTTTCTTTAATTCTTTCTACCTATGCCTGAACTATCGATATTCATTACTTTGTTTAACCGAGGGCAGAACTAAACCGTCCTCTTCTCAGTACCGCACACTGTCATCTTGTAATTTACGCACGGCTATGGCTCGCGGGCTTGGGCGGTGGTTCGCTGCGGTCCTGAGACTGGGACTGACATTTAAATTTGTACCAGGGCTACTTGTGTCTGTAATCCACCATGGGCGTAGATCTTATAGCCCTTGCGTGGCCCTCCCCAAATCGAAGTATTCGATTCGCAACGTTTTACAAATACCCCTGAAAAATAGTGACCTTTAAAATAAACATAGCTAAATTATAATAGTTCATTAAAACAATATGTTTATTTAATTATCAAACATAAACTTTGATCATTACCGTGGCTTACAACTACAAATATCTGTATCCACACGATCCTGGTACCCTACGTTCGAACGTTTGGCTCCCAGTTCTGATAAAGCCTTATGTATAATGACTTAAACTAAAAATTTACACCGTTTATTCGGCTAAATTGCGTTCAGTGTATGTAATAAATAATTTTCTTATTTAGATATATTTTTTTTTATAGAACGGTTTACAATTTAAAAAAAAAATCATTAAAAACTATGCTTTTTTCATGAAGTTAGCTTTATTTTTTTTTTCTCTCTTTTTTTTTTCTTTTGTTTTTGGTTATTATATCTTGACTTAGGTAATTTCAAGAGGTTTTATTGTTTCTACAATTTTCTTTGTACGAATAAAAAGGTCTTAGGTTTAGTAGCCAACGTTTGATTTATATGAATATTTGGACGTATATTACATTAAAATTTATGCCTTTAAAAAATGAAATGTGTTTTGCAACATTTAATTTAGAATCTAAAAATTTCATATATGTTTAATTTCACGTTTAGAACGACTCATCGCCGTTTGAAAATAACAAAAGAAGATTTAATAAATTTGATTCTGTTTCGATTAAATAGATTTGATTTGATTTTAATTTGATTTTGTTTTCGTTTTGTTCAGTTCTTTTTCTTTATAAAAATTAGCACATTGGGCGTATCAAGGGGATTGGTCGAAAAGTTTAATTTTTATTTTAGGCTCTGTTTATCTGCTTTTTATTTTTTTTCAGTTTTTATTAAAATTTACGTTAATTTATTTTGCTTTTTTATTTTCTCTTATTTTAAAACCAGAACAGTGCGACCTAAGGTTTTTTTTCGCCATGCGGTTTAGCCCCAATGGTCTACGACAATTTTACTTCTTTACTTTTCAAAAAAAAAATTGAAAATATAATTGGTACTTATCTAACAGGTTTTACGATTAGGATGGCAGCCTAAAATATGGAGTCTGAAGCGTCTGAAAATGATGCCTGTATACGTCCGGTGTGGTTGTTGATTAGGTTTGCTTCCCTGTGACGGTCTAGGTTGAAAAAGTATTTGGATGGCTGAGATTCTGTTAGGATTGTTGGTGGCAGGTTACATAGGTGTTGTCGAAAGAGTAATAGGATCGCCTAAGTAGATGCAATGACTCGTGGCAGCTTCTTCCGGTCAGTGTTCGTCAACAATTACTTGATACAAGCCGGCTTCTCTTTGGATGTTATGCCGTTTGCAAGCGTGGGTTACATACACTATAATTCTCGCTTCCTCAACGATACCCTCTTGTCAACCAGGGGATTGTGCTGTCCTTGATAAGCGAACACCCGTAAACAGTTGGATGCTTAGTATAGCCCATACTTGTGACGGCTGGATCTCACTTTTCACTCCGGTTTCAGTCTCAATCGATTACAAATTTTTTTTCGAACACTTTTAAGGGTCTTTACTCCACGCCGTCACAAGTAGAAAAGACGGAAGTTAGCCATTCAAGCAAACACGACCTACTTTTCCTGAGTTGTTGCCAACATAAGTCCCTCACGCTTGCAACAAGTAGTACTACTACCCCTTGCAGAGATGAGCTGACTTGCTGTTTTACAGCCATCTAGCAATATTTTGCCTAATCTGAGTTGAGTGTGGTTGATTTCAGCTTTCATATATAAAGTACTTGCGGCGTTTTACACCTGCACTGTGTACAACCGGCGTTGACACAGTACAACTTTAAACTGAGTTTTTGACTGCTTTACTCTTATTTTTAAAAAATAGTGCGTTTGTTAGACTAAGTCTTAGAAAAAAATTTTATTATTATTTCAATTCTTCATAAAAAGATAAATTTAAAAAAAAAACAGCCTTCTATTTTGTTTTTAATTTTTAGGTCATAGATTTTTAATCTTTAAAGCATAATTTTGATTTTTTACGGCATATTTTATGCACATTAATCGTTTTTTTAACCCTTCAAATCAAGGATTTAACTTCAGCTGGAAGCTTAAGGCACAAATAGAAACCAAGATTAAGTAAGTTGCAAACACATTTAACGACAAACAAATTTGGAAATATTTTTAAAATAAAAAACAACATGGAGGAGAGGAGCGATGGCAGGTTTAAAAAGCAAGTGGATGAAATATTTAATTTGTTTTGTTTTTGTAGAAAATCAGTTTGCAACAAGTGAGAGCGCTATATTCGGCTGTGCCGAATCTAATATACCCTTCAAATTGGTCTTTAAATATACCCAGCCGAGTAATTTTGTACTGCAAATAATATATTAAAAAACCCTGTGCGAGTTTTTAAGCCCATAGAAAAACAACAAAATTTTAACGTATGAATAATAGAAATAGATGAAGAAGATTTGAGGTCGAGAGTTTTAAAAATTTTCGACATTATTCATATTTAAAGGTTAATTAAACTTATTAAATGTTCTAGTCCCCCTGCTCTTCTCCAAAATATAGCGTATCGAAAATTTCATACAAATCGTTAATTTGTATGGGAGCTACCCCTTTTTTTGCCCCAACTCAAAAATATTTTTCTTTAAAGCGTAGGCCTTCTTGTCCAATTACTTTTTGTGGAGCATTTGATGTCGATAGCGGTTGTAGTTTCCCAGATAAAGCGTATCGAAAATTTCATACAAATCATTAATTTGTATGGGAACTACCCCTTTTTTTGCCCCCAATCAAAAAACTTTTTCTTTAAATTGTAGACCTTGTTGTCCAATTACTTTTTGTGGAACATTTCATTTCGATATCTGTTATAGTTTCCGAGATATAGCGTATCGAATATTTTATAATAATTGTAAATTTGTAATGGAGCTACCCCTTTTTTTGCCCCCACTCAAAAAATTTTTTCTTCAAAGCGTAGGCCTTATTGCCTAATTACTTTTTGTAGAATATTTGATTTCGATATCTGTTATAGTTTTCGAGATATAGCGTATCGAATATTTCATAAAAATCGTTAATTTGTATGGGAGCTACCCCTTTTTTTGCCCCCACTCAAAAATATTTTTCTTTAAAGCGTAGGACTTCTTGTCCAATTATTTTTTGTGGAGCATTTGATGTCGATAGCGGTTGTAGTTTCCCAGATAAAGCGTATCGAAAATTTCATACAAATCGTTAATTTGTATGGGAGCTACCCCTTTTTTTGCCCCCAATCAAAAAACTTTTTCTTTAAATTGTAGACCTTGGTGCCCAATTACTTTTTGTGGAACATTTCATTATGATATCTGTTATAGTTTCCGAGATATACCGTATCAAATATTTTATAAAAATTGTTAAGTTGTATGGGAGCTACCCCTTTTTTCGCCCCCAATTAAAAAAAATTTTTCTTTAAAGCGTAGGCCTTATTGCCCAATTACTTTTTGTAGAATATTTGATTTCGATATCTGTTATAGTTTTCGAGATATAGCGTATGGAATATTTCATAAAAATCGTTAATTTGTATGGGAGCTACCCCTTTTTTTGCCCCCACTCAAAAAATTTTTTTCTTTAAAGTGTAGGTCTTTGCGTACAATTACTTTTTGTAGAACATTTTAAGTCGATAGCTGTTATAGTTTACGAGATATAGCGCATAAAATATATCACCAAATTTGTGAAATTGTATTAAAAATACCCCTTCCCCTGGTCCTGTCTGAAAAGACTTTTTCCATTATTTAGGTCCCATCTTTAGGAGTATCCGTGCCAAGTTTTGTGGCAAGAGTGACTATACTTACTGAGATATATAGGGATATATGCACGGATTTTGTCCTAAAAAAATGGGTTACTCTGGGTTTTCGTTTATATCTCGGTCAATAAAGAACCGATTTTGCTGATTTTTAATTGGGATTGTCTCCAGGATATTTCTAATAGTTTGACACCATTAACTGGTCTGTATCTTTTTATTTGACTCCGGAAACTTGATTTCAACAGACGGACAGACGGACATCGATAAATCGGCGTCCCTATCTATAAGGCTCCAGAATATATATACTTTATGGGGTCGCAAATTGATAATAAAGAAATTACAAACGGAATGACAAAGTGATATATACCCTTATCCCTATGTGAAGGGTATAACAAGCTTTTTTCGAATTTACTCTTTACTCTAGACCAGGTTTTGAGATTTTGAAAATTTTTGAAAAAGTTATCGAAACTGTTCACGATGCTATAAGGTGAGGAGTTCAAAAATTAAAACTCTTAATACATATTAAAAACACCAAAAATTAAGTATTACAAAAATGAAAACCTTGCCTCGCGTGACAAAGCGTAAGTGTTAGTCTTCCAAAGCATATATTAAAAAAAATCAATTCAATTGTTTCATCCGTTTGGCTGGAACTAATTTTTTGTAAGGAAACTTACTGTGCTGAGAAGCCTATTAAATTTCGTTTTACATTATATGTATTGTGTTTAAAAAAAAATTGTTTATGTGATTAAATATTGTCCACCCCAATTAAGGTAATCTTAAATTATTTATTCAAAAATTAAAAGTTACCCGAAATGCTAAACAAAGAAATTTTGTATTAGCTATATCAAGGACGAAGGCCACTTCAACCAGTTCCTAAATATTTTTATAATTATCTGTTAATTTATGTATATACTCTTAATCCCTATATATATTATAAAATCAAGGTGTAAGTTTGTTTATTTGTTTGTCACGAAATAACGCAAAAGCGGCTGGACCGATTTTCATAAAATTTAGAATGTAAATACTTTAAAGCCTTGAGTGTGCGATATGCTATACGTTTTTGGAAAAAGGGGAGTTGCCACGCCCACAACACTTTAAATCTTACTGTACTTTTACTGCAAAAATATAACTTTTAATACTAGTGCATATGATGCAAGGATGCGAGGCCACGCTCCCAAAAAAAGGCATATTATAGGTACTTATCCAGACCGATTTTTTTGAAATTAGTTCGCATACAAACGGCTTCTAAAGCAAAAATTTTGGAGGTAAAAAGTGGGCCTTGCCACGCTTACAAAAATTAAACTTTTTATGCTGGTACTTTTATTGCACCGTTTTTTTTAACCTTGGCACACATATAGAAACCCTCTAATTCTGATATTCTAAAGGACAAAAACTAGGGGTTGTCTTTATACTGGTTCTTCTATTGTTGCGATTTTTATGAAGCTCAAAAATTGACTGATAATGTTTATTTTCGGTACAATAATTACTGACATAAAGATGGACAAACGTGCAAAATTGGGTGAAGATAGAGCAATATTTCAGCCAGTTATAGCCTAAAACGCTTAATCCGGGAGGACATTTGCATGGAAGCTAGGTCAAAAAATTAACCGATCATCACCACAAACAACATGCTTTTTCTATATACCAAAAAACTTATCTGTTCCAAATTTCATCGAAATATCTGCAATAATGCGGTCTCTACTTTGTTCACAAGAATACATTAACTCCCAGCCGGACTGACGGACTAACATGTTTTAATCGACTCAGAAAGTGATTCTGTGTCGATCGGAATAATTGGAGTTGGGTCTGAGACATTTGCTTTTGTAAGGTACTGTAGTGCATGTGTTAGAAACATGTAATAAAGTTCTCCTTTATGGTGGTTGTGTGTGTGTAATAAAGTTCCCTATCGGATTCTTGATTTATTTAAGAGCCTTAGAATCTTAGTTGGCTCTATCCAATGTCAAATTCAATTGCCGAAGTTTTGAGAAATAAAAGAAGAGAAAAGTGCTATTTCAGTTCTAGATTATCTCTGATTTTATTTACAAAATTTCAAGTCTTATATACTATTTTTAGTCTATGCTTTCTTAATCTACTTCTTCTTATTCTATGTTATTCTACTCTATTGATCTACTTGATTTATTACTTAATAAACTTAAACTTAATTTGTACTTCATAAACAAAAATATTTAAGTGACACATTTCATTGACACTTATATCATATGCATTTCATTTGTTGAGTGTGGTTATGCACTGTACAAAATATAATTATCTATTAATGACCCATATCAACTGACACTAGCTACCTCGAAATGCAAGTCATACTTTTCCTTTGTTTATGACTGTTTTTGTTTAGGTTTGTATTCTTGTATTTCTTTTTTTTTTTGTTTGTGTGTGCATGTTTCTAACACATGCACTACACCCTTACCGTTTAAAAAAAAAATTTTTTTTTACAATTTTTTGTGGAGTCATATAAAAATTAAAATAAAAATTTTTGTCGTGTTACATAATATAGATTTTTTTTGTTCTTTTGTATAAAGTATATTCTTAAAGTAATTATACCCTTCACATAGTGATAGGGTATATATCACTTTGTCATTCCGTTTGTAATTTCTTTATTATTCATTTGCGACCCCATAAATATATGTATTCTGGATCCTTATAGATAGGGAAGTCGATTTAGCGATGTCCGTCTGTCCGTCTGTCCGTCTGTTGAAATCAAGTTTCCGGAGTCAAATAAAAAGATACAGACCAGTTAATGGTGTCAAACTATTAGAAATATCCTGGAGACAATCGCTATTTAAAATCAATAAAATCGGTTCACTATTGACCGAGATATAAGCGAAAACCCAGAGTAACCCATTTTTTTTAGGACAAAATCCGTGCATATATCCCTATATATCTCAGTAAGTATAGTCACTCTTGCCACAAAACTTGGCACGGATACTCCTAAAGAAGGGACCTAAATAATGGAACCAGATAGGACCAGGGGAAGGGGTATTTTTTCTACAATTGCACAAATTTGGTGAAATATTTTATGCGCTATATCTCGTAAACTATAACAGCAATCGACTTAAAATGTTCTACAAAAAGTAATTGCACGCTAAGGGCTACGCGTTAAAGAAAAAATTTTTTGGGTGGGGGCAAAAAAAGGGGTAGCTCCCATACAAATCGACAATTATTATAAAATATTCGATAAGCTATATCTCGGAAACTATAACAGATATCGAAATGAAATGTTCTATAAAAAGTAATTGCACGCTAAGGGCTACGCCTTAGAGAAAAAATTTTTTGGGTGGGGGCAAAAAAAGGGGTAGCTCCAATACAAATCGACAATTATTATCAAATATTCGATACGCTATATCTCGGAAACTATAACAGATATCGAAATGAAATGTTCTACAAAAAGTAATTGCACGCTAAGGGCTACGCCTTAATGAAAAAATTTTTGTGTGGGGGCAAAAAAAGGGGTAGCTCCCATACAAATCGACAATTATTATAAAATATTCGATAAGCTATATCTCGGAAACTATAACAGATATCGAAATGAAATGTTCTATAAAAAGTAATTGCACGCCAAGGGCTACGCCTTAGAGAAAAAATTTTTTGGGTGGGGGCAAAAAAAGGGGTAGCTCCCATACAAATCGACAATTATTATCAAATATTCGATACGCTATATCTCGGAAACTATAACAGATATCGAAATGAAATGTTCTACAAAAAGTAATTGCACGCTAAGGACTACGCCTTAGAGAAAAAATTTTTTGGGTGGGGGCAAAAAAAGGGGTAGCTCCCATACAAATCGACAATTATTATCAAATATTCGATACGCTATATCTCGGAAACTATAACAGATATCGAAATGAAATGTTCTACAAAAAGTAATTGCACGCTAAGGGCTACGCCTTAGAGTAAAAATTTTTTGGGTGGGGGCAAAAAAAGGGGTAGCTCCTATACAAATCGACAATTATTATCAAATATTCGATACGCTATATCTCGGAAACTATAACAGATATTGAAAAAAAATGTTCTACAAAATTAATTGGGCGAGAATGCCTACGCTTTAAAGAAAAAAATTTTTGAGTGGGGGCAAAAAAAGGGGTAGCTCCCATACAAATTAACAATTTTTATTAAATTTTCGATATGCTATATCTCGGAAACTATAACAGATATCGAAATAAAATATTCTACAAAAAGTAATTGGGCGTGAATGCCTACGCTTTAAAGAAAAAATTTTTCGAGTGGGGGCAAAAAAAGGGGTAGCTCCCATACAAATCGACAATTATTATAAAATATTCGATAAGCTATATCTCGGAAACTATAACAGATATCGAAATGAAATGTTTTACAAAAAGTAATTGGGCAAGAAGGCCTACGCTTTAGAGAAAAAAATTTTTGAGTGGGGGCAAAAAAAGGGGTAGCTCCCATACAAATCGACAATTATTATAAAATATTCGATAAGCTATATCTCGGAAACTATAACAGATATCGAAATGAAATGTTTTACAAAAAGTAATTGGGCAAGAAAGCCTACGCTTTAGAGAAAAAATTTTTTGAGTGGGGGCAAAAAAAGGGGTAGCTCCCATACAAATTAATAATTATTATAAAATATTCGATACGCTTTATCTGGGAAACTATAACAGCTATCGACATCAAATGCTCCACAAAAAGTAATTGAACAATAAGGCCTACGCTTCAAAGACAAATATTTTTGAGTGTGGGCAGAAAAAGGGGTAGCATACATATTAACAATTTTTGTTAAATTTTCAATATGCTATATCTCAGAAACTATAACATATATCGAAATCAAATGTTCTACAAAAAGTAATTGGCATTAAGGGCTACGCTCTGAAGAAAAAGATTTTCGGATGGGGGGGGGGAAGAAGGGGTAGCTCCCATACAAATTAACAATTTTTATAACATTTTCGATATGCTATATCTCGGAAACTATAACAGATATCGAAATAAAATATTCTACAAAAGGTAATTGGGCGAGAATGCCTACGCTTTAAAGAAAAAATTTTTCGAGTGGGGGCAAAAAAAGGGGTAGCTCCCATACAAATCGACAATTATTATAAAATATTCGATATGCTATATCTTGGAAACTATAACAGATATCGAAATAAAATATTCTACAAAAAGTAATTGGGCGAGAATGCCTACGCTTTAAAGAAAAAATTTTTCGAGTGGGGGCAAAAAAAGGGGTAGCTCCCATACAAATCGACAATTATTATAAAATATTCGATAAGCTATATCTCGAAAACTATAACAGATATCGAAATGAAATGTTTTACAAAAAGTAATTGGGCAAGAAGGCCTACGCTTTAGAGAAAAAATTTTTTGAGTGGGGGCAAAAAAAGGGGTAGCTCCCATACAAATTAATAATTATTAAAAAATATTCGATACGCTTTATCTGGGAAACTATAACAGCTATCGACATCAAATGCTCCACAAAAAGTAATTGAACAATAAGGCCTACGCTTCAAAGACAAATATTTTTGAGTGTGGGCAGAAAAGGGGTAGCATACATATTAACAATTTTTGTTAAATTTTCGATATGCTATATCTCAGAAACTATAACATATATCGAAATCAAATGTTCTACAAAAAGTAATTGGCATTAAGGGCTACGCTCTGAAGAAAAAGATTTTCGGATGGGGGGTGAAAAAGGGGTAGCTCCCATACAAATTAAAAATTTTTATAAAATTTTCGATACGCTACTTCTGGAAAACTATTACAGCTATCGACTTCGAACATTCTACAAAAAGTAATAATCAAATAATTCATACATTTTGGTGAAAAAGTTGGTGAAGAGCAGGGGGACTAGAACATTTAATAAGTTTTATTAACCTTTAAATATGAATAATGTCGAAAACTTTAAAAACTCTCGACCTCAAATCTTCTTCATCTATTTCTATTATTCATACGAACGTTAAAATTTTGTTATTTTTTCTATGGGCTTTAAAACTCGCACAAGGTTTTTTATTAAATTATTTGCAGTACAAAATTACTCGGCTGGGTATATTTAAAGACCAATGTGAAGGGTATATAAGATTCGGCACAGCCGAATATAGCGCTCTTACTTGTTTTATTCTATTTTTATGTACTGTTACTGGCTTATTATCTTTTAAAATTGTAACATTTACATCTTCTATATTTATTATTTCAAATGGTCCCAAATATGGACTTTCATTTTTCTTTACATTTTCTCTTCTTAAAAATACTTTATTTCCTATTTCTACACTAACATTATTGGTATTTTTGTCTTTAAAACTTTTCTGTTTTATCTTATCTTCTATTAGATTTTTTCTTGCAACCTCGTGTGCACGATTCAACTTTATTTTCAACTCCGTCAAATAATCGTCATAATTATAAAATACTTTATCCGACTCGGATTCGGTTGGCATTGATGCTAATCTTCCATATACCAATTCAAATGGTGAAAAACCTGTGGATGAGTGTGGGGTTGTATTATATGCAAACGTATAATACGGAATCCACTCATCCCAATTGTACTGTTCCGTGAAAGAACGCATGTATTCATTCAGTACCCTATGATTTCTTTCGATACTACCTAACGTCTCGTGATGGTACGCGGTAGATGTTATATGTTTAATTTTCATAAGTGTACATATTCTTCTAAATAATTCATTTACAAACTCAGTTGCTCTATCTGTTTCAACTGTACTAAAACTTCCATACTTTAGTATAAACTTTTCCACTAATATTCTACCTATCTCTGATGCTTCTTTGGTTTCCATCGGAAATGCGTCTATATATTTTGTCAGTTCGCATTGTGCGGTTAGTATATATCTATGTCCGTTTGATATTCTCAATGGACCGACTGTGTCTAATTGTATACATTGAAACGGTCTGGTCGGCGTGTTGGTGATCTGGATTGGAGCCTTGGTATGCCTAACAATTTTATTCCTTTTACAACTTTCGCAATGACTTACAAATTCCTTTATCATTTTATACATATTCTTCCATATAAATTTCTGTTTTATTCTAACGACAGTTCTACGTACTCCTGTATGTCCTCCGTATGGACTCTCATGATACTCTCTTTTAATCTCCATTTGTCTATCTTTCCCCAGTATTCTTTCTGGTCGCTTAAACAATATAATTTCTATAGGTTTCTGACTATGTCTTCTCTTACTTTGCATGCTATTATAAATCTTTATTAATTTTTCCTCACGTACGTACGTACCTCCGGCATGCTTCTCTTCACAACTTTAATAAACTCTAACCTTGGATATCCTTTAATCTGCGAAAACGAAATGCTATTCCACATATAATTCTTCCTAACTTCATTATTCCCATACTCTTCTCCTATAGTATTGTCTTTATCTGTATTTTTTTCATTATCCTCTTCTAACTTTTTCTTAGTCATTCTTCTAGTCATTACATTTACACATTTTGGGATCATTTCCTTTAAATCATTGGAATCTATTCTTATCCTTGACAAAGCATCCGCATTAGTATTTGCTCTTCCTTGCTTATATATTATCTCAAAATCATAATCCATGAGATCTAATCTAATCCTTGTCAGTCTTGATGAAGGGTTTTTGTGGGTAAACAGTGATACAAGTGGTCTGTGATCAGTCACCACTTTAAATTTTCTACCGTATAGGTATGGTCGAAAATGGGTAATGCCCCAATGTATGGCTAATAATTCCTTCTCTATCACGGGTTTGTTAATTTCATGTTTATTAAGAGACCTGCTTGCGTATGAGACTGGTAAATCGCTATTTATTTCACCTTGTGAAAGTACTGCTCCTAGAGCGTAATCTGATGCGTCAGTCGTAAGTATAAACTCTTTCTCAAAATTTGGGTATTGCAAAATTGGTGGGCTTGTTACGATAGTTTTCAATTTTTCAAATGACTTTTGGCAATTTTCTGACCAAATAAATTTTTGGTTTTTCCTTAGTAATTCGTTAAGTGGCTTGGCAATCTCAGCAAAATTTTTAACAAAACGTCTATAATAATTGCAGAACGCTACGAATCTTCTTACCTCTTCTGCATTTTTTGGGACTGGATAAGTTTCAAGTGCTTTGATCTTGCTTGGATCTGTCATAACTCCTTTATTTGTAATGAGATGTCCTAAGTAAACTACCTCAGGCTTCAGAAAATTGCATTTACTTGGGTTTAACTTAAGATTATAGTGTCTCAATCTTTGAAAAACCTTCGTCAAATTATCATTATGGTGCCGTAAAGAACATCCAAAGACAATTATATCGTCTACGTATATAAAAGCATTGGAGTCTAAACCTGTTAATGCGATTGTGAGCATTCTTTGAAAACTGTTAGATGATATTTTGAGACCGAATGGCAATCTTTTGAACTGATAATGATATTATAACCTCCTCATTTGAAGCATTTAAAATTTTGATGTGTTTCATTCCGTTCCTGGGAACTATTGTGTTGCCAACAAAAACATTCTCACTAATCTGCTTCGCACATACAACACTATCTTCTCCCAAATCCAAATTAATTGCCTGGATTACCTCACTTCTAGCTGGTATTTTAAAATTGTTGAGGCTCGCCCTCATTGGAAAAACATATTCAATCCCATTCACCGTAATAGCCACAGTATAAGTTTCGTAATCTATCTTTGCCAAATATTTTGCGAAAAAATCCCTCTTTCACTATTTGGTACTCATGGTCTATTATATCCTCTGGAAATACTGTTCTCAAAATGGATGTGCCCATAGTTTGTATTTCCCTGTTCTCAATACCCGTTAATCTGCAAGCGTTGTGTTCTCTTATCTCTTTATTTCCTATAAATCCCTCTTTACATATAGAAATATCTGCACCCGTATCCACTAAAAATCTTATAAAACGTCCTTCATCAGTCCTAAATGTCACGAAATGCGGTGCGTTCTTATATGAGTTGTAAGTCTTTAAAGCGTATTCTTTTCTAAAAATGCGTTCCCCTACGTCTTCCGTTAGTTTTACTCCTCACGACTGCAGGGGTCTACTCCGTTTCCCTGTTCCTGGGTAATGTATATTCTCCCTTGATGTCTAGGTCTATTGTTTCCAAAACTACTATTTCCCCGGTTGTTACCTCCATAGTGAGTAGTTCTTCGATTATATCGATTATTTCCCCAGTAGTTATTTGTATTCCCATGACCATTTCTGTTATTATTGCTGATTCTATTATTCCTATTATGGTCACCTCTGTTATACGTATTGACCCTAGTGCTATTGTGCTGCCTACCACAAAATAAATTCTTATTCTTATCAAAGTACATTACAGATTTCTGTTGCGGGACCGTTTCTGAAGCTATCTAAATTGCTTCATTCAAACTCTTGGGTCTAGCCGCCAACACTGTGGTTTTATGTGGTTCATTTAAACCATTCTTAAAAGTGCTAAGTGCTACCTGGTCGTTCATTTTGATGACAGTTGCCCTGTTCTGAGAACCTAACTCTCCAATTTGTAGTTCATTCAGACTAGCTATTAACGATTCTATTTTATTGGCGAACTGCGTTACTGAATTACTACCCTGTATTTGTCTTGCTAATTCCGTATGTATGGAAGACAGTGTCTTCCTAGGTGTGTATACCCTTTTTAGGGTATTTACAAAAGTTTCTACAGAGCTCGGTACTTCCTCTGCAATCAATTTATTTTTCACTCCATCTGCCAATTTAGTGGCCAAAATAAACTTCACCAACTTATTAGTCTCTGTACTATCTTTTAGGGACTCTGCATAAAATTCTACTATACCTATGAAACTGTTCAATTGGTTCATATCACCCTTGAACTCTGGTATTATTTTAGAAGCGTCTAGTATGCCAAACGAAGCCATGTCTTTATCTTGATTTATCTTTAAATAGCTCAGAATTTTATTCTCAATTTCCGTTATTTCTTTTAACGAGTAATTCTCACATTTTACTGTAAAAAGTTTTAAATCTTCAACTTCTTGTAAAGTTGTATTTATATAATTCTGTGTATAGGTTCTGTTTGGATTCTTTTTTAATTTTTTATAAATGTTTATTAGCTTATCCATATATTATACATTCTGTATTCCATTACCTATTTTAATTGCTTTTTTTCTCATGTAGTCTTTATAATATTCATGTACCTTACCAACTACCAATATGACTAAGAGTAATAAAATAATTTGCTGCATATGGTCTTGTGTGACCGTTAGTACTCCCCTATTATTTTCGTTTACGATAATGGCTTCCTTGGAGAACCAACCACCCATTTTTATCAATTAGATTTTCGATTTATCAAAAACAAATTTTTACATTTTCTTCTCTTCTTATTTATTTACGTTCCTTTGATACCTAGTACTTCTGATGGCATCAATTTTCTTTAAGATTTTGGATTTTTTGGCCCTACTGCCGGTTAGATGAATTCTGCGATAAGCTTCAGCGATGAGTCTTCGTCTTTTTAACGCCTTACCACCTCTCTTCTTTTTCTGTATAGCAGGGGCCTGCGTCTCTGTTTTCTCTTTTTTTTCTTTTTGAAGTCGTTTCAGGTACTCCTTCGCAGATATTCTCTTCTTTGGGGTAGCGGTGTACTTTGGGACTTCCTGGATCTCCACCACGGGCTGTGGGATATATTGGACCTCAAGCAAACGTTCCCACTTTTTGAAAAGCTGGTCGATTTCTTGCTTCGTTGCCTCTATTTCGTCCATAAAAAAAAAAGAAAGGATGGAAACTGGTGTCTGTACCTCAAATACTATTTTTCGTGGTCCCTGTTCCAGTCTGGGCAGGATCGCCATGTAATAAAGTTCTCCTTTATGGTGGTTGTGTGTGTGTAATAAAGTTCCCTATCGGATTCTTGATTTATTTAAGAGCCTTAGAATCTTAGTTGGCTCTATCCAATGGCAAATTCAATTGCCGAAGTTTTGAGAAATAAAAGAAGAGAAAAGTGCTATTTCAGTTCTAGATTATCTCTGATTTTATTTACAAAATTTCAAGTCTTATATACTATTTTTAGTCTATGCTTTCTTAATCTACTTCTTCTTATTCTATGTTATTCTACTCTATTGATCTACTTGATTTATTACTTAATAAACTTAAACTTAATTTTTACTTCATAAACAAAAATATTTAAGTGACACATTTCATTGACACTTATATCATATGCATTTCATTTGTTGAGTGTGGTTATGCACTGTACAAAATATAATTATCTATTAATGACCCATATCAACTGACACTAGCTACCTCGAAATGCAAGTCATACTTTTCCTTTGTTTATGACTGTTTTTGTTTAGGTTTGTATTCTTGTATTTCTTTTTTTTTTTGTTTGTGTGTGCATGTTTCTAACACATGCACTACACCCTTACCGTTTAAAAAAAAAATTTTTTTTACAATTTTTTGTGGAGTCATATAAAAATTAAAATAAAAATTTTTGTCGTGTTACATAATATAGATTTTTTTTGTTCTTTTGTATAAAGTATATTCTTAAAGTAATTATACCCTTCACATAGTGATAGGGTATATATCACTTTGTCATTCCGTTTGTAATTTCTTTATTATTCATTTGCGACCCCATAAATATATGTATTCTGGATCCTTATAGATAGGGAAGTCGATTTAGCGATGTCCGTCTGTCCGTCTGTCCGTCTGTCCGTCTGTTGAAATCAAGTTTCCGGAGTCAAATAAAAAGATACAGACCAGTTAATGGTGTCAAACTATTAGAAATATCCTGGAGACAATCGCTATTTAAAATCAATAAAATCGGTTCACTATTGACCGAGATATAAGCGAAAACCCAGAGTAACCCATTTTTTTTAGGACAAAATCCGTGCATATATCCCTATATATCTCAGTAAGTATAGTCACTCTTGCCACAAAACTTGGCACGGATACTCCTAAAGAAGGGACCTAAATAATGGAACCAGATAGGACCAGGGGAAGGGGTATTTTTTCTACAATTGCACAAATTTGGTGAAATATTTTATGCGCTATATCTCGTAAACTATAACAGCAATCGACTTAAAATGTTCTACAAAAAGTAATTGCACGCTAAGGGCTACGCGTTAAAGAAAAAATTTTTTGGGTGGGGGCAAAAAAAGGGGTAGCTCCCATACAAATCGACAATTATTATCAAATATTCGATACGCTATATCTCGGAAACTATAACAGATATCGAAATGAAATGTTCTACAAAAAGTAATTGCACGCTAAGGGCTACGCCTTACAGAAAAATTTTTTTGTGTGGGGGCAAAAAAAGGGGTAGCTCCCATACAAATCGACAATTATTATAAAATATTCGATAAGCTATATCTCGGAAACTATAACAGATATCGAAATGAAATGTTCTATAAAAAGTAATTGCCCGCTAAGGGCTACGCCTTAGAGAAAAAATTTTTTGGGTGGGGGCAAAAAAAGGGGTAGCTCCAATACAAATCGACAATTATTATCAAATATTCGATACGCTATATCTCGGAAACTATAACAGATATCGAAATGAAATGTTCTACAAAAAGTAATTGCACGCTAAGGGCTACGCCTTAATGAAAAAATTTTTGTGTGGGGGCAAAAAAAGGGGTAGCTCCCATACAAATCGACAATTATTATAAAATATTCGATAAGCTATATCTCGGAAACTATAACAGATATCGAAATGAAATGTTCTATAAAAAGTAATTGCACGCCAAGGGCTACGCCTTAGAGAAAAAATTTTTTGGGTGGGGGCAAAAAAAGGGGTAGCTCCCATACAAATCGACAATTATTATCAAATATTCGATACGCTATATCTCGGAAACTATAACAGATATCGAAATGAAATGTTCTACAAAAAGTAATTGCACGCTAAGGACTACGCCTTAGAGAAAAAATTTTTTGGGTGGGGGCAAAAAAAGGGGTAGCTCCCATACAAATCGACAATTATTATCAAATATTCGATACGCTATATCTCGGAAACTATAACAGATATCGAAATGAAATGTTCTACAAAAAGTAATTGCACGCTAAGGGCTACGCCTTAGAGTAAAAATTTTTTGGGTGGGGGCAAAAAAAGGGGTAGCTCCTATACAAATCGACAATTATTATCAAATATTCGATACGCTATATCTCGGAAACTATAACAGATATTGAAAAAAAATTTTCTACAAAAAGTAATTGGGCGAGAATGCCTACGCTTTAAAGAAAAAAATTTTTGAGTGGGGGCAAAAAAAGGGGTAGCTCCCATACAAATTAACAATTTTTATTAAATTTTCGATATGCTATATCTCGGAAACTATAACAGATATCGAAATAAAATATTCTACAAAAAGTAATTGGGCGAGAATGCCTACGCTTTAAAGAAAAAATTTTTCGAGTGGGGGCAAAAAAAGGGGTAGCTCCCATACAAATCGACAATTATTATAAAATATTCGATAAGCTATATCTCGGAAACTATAACAGATATCGAAATGAAATGTTTTACAAAAAGTAATTGGGCAAGAAGGCCTACGCTTTAGAGAAAAAAATTTTTGAGTGGGGGCAAAAAAAGGGGTAGCTCCCATACAAATCGACAATTATTATAAAATATTCGATAAGCTATATCTCGGAAACTATAACAGATATCGAAATGAAATGTTTTACAAAAAGTAATTGGGCAAGAAAGCCTACGCTTTAGAGAAAAAATTTTTTGAGTGGGGGCAAAAAAAGGGGTAGCTCCCATACAAATTAATAATTATTATAAAATATTCGATACGCTTTATCTGGGAAACTATAACAGCTATCGACATCAAATGCTCCACAAAAAGTAATTGAACAATAAGGCCTACGCTTCAAAGACAAATATTTTTGAGTGTGGGCAGAAAAAGGGGTAGCATACATATTAACAATTTTTGTTAAATTTTCAATATGCTATATCTCAGAAACTATAACATATATCGAAATCAAATGTTCTACAAAAAGTAATTGGCATTAAGGGCTACGCTCTGAAGAAAAAGATTTTCGGATGGGGGGGGGGGGAAGAAGGGGTAGCTCCCATACAAATTAACAATTTTTATAACATTTTCGATATGCTATATCTCGGAAACTATAACAGATATCGAAATAAAATATTCTACAAAAGGTAATTGGGCGAGAATGCCTACGCTTTAAAGAAAAAATTTTTCGAGTGGGGGCAAAAAAAGGGGTAGCTCCCATACAAATCGACAATTATTATAAAATATTCGATATGCTATATCTTGGAAACTATAACAGATATCGAAATAAAATATTCTACAAAAAGTAATTGGGCGAGAATGCCTACGCTTTAAAGAAAAAATTTTTCGAGTGGGGGCAAAAAAAGGGGTAGCTCCCATACAAATCGACAATTATTATAAAATATTCGATAAGCTATATCTCGAAAACTATAACAGATATCGAAATGAAATGTTTTACAAAAAGTAATTGGGCAAGAAGGCCTACGCTTTAGAGAAAAAATTTTTTGAGTGGGGGCAAAAAAAGGGGTAGCTCCCATACAAATTAATAATTATTAAAAAATATTCGATACGCTTTATCTGGGAAACTATAACAGCTATCGACATCAAATGCTCCACAAAAAGTAATTGAACAATAAGGCCTACGCTTCAAAGACAAATATTTTTGAGTGTGGGCAGAAAAGGGGTAGCATACATATTAACAATTTTTGTTAAATTTTCGATATGCTATATCTCAGAAACTATAACATATATCGAAATCAAATGTTCTACAAAAAGTAATTGGCATTAAGGGCTACGCTCTGAAGAAAAAGATTTTCGGATGGGGGGTGAAGAAGGGGTAGCTCCCATACAAATTAAAAATTTTTATAAAATTTTCGATACGCTACTTCTGGAAAACTATTACAGCTATCGACTTCGAACATTCTACAAAAAGTAATAATCAAATAATTCATACATTTTGGTGAAAAAGTTGGTGAAGAGCAGGGGGACTAGAACATTTAATAAGTTTTATTAACCTTTAAATATGAATAATGTCGAAAACTTTAAAAACTCTCGACCTCAAATCTTCTTCATCTATTTCTATTATTCATACGAACGTTAAAATTTTGTTATTTTTTCTATGGGCTTTAAAACTCGCACAAGGTTTTTTATTAAATTATTTGCAGTACAAAATTACTCGGCTGGGTATATTTAAAGACCAATGTGAAGGGTATATAAGATTCGGCACAGCCGAATATAGCGCTCTTACTTGTTTTATTCTATTTTTATGTACTGTTACTGGCTTATTATCTTTTAAAATTGTAACATTTACATCTTCTATATTTATTATTTCAAATGGTCCCAAATATGGACTTTCATTTTTCTTTACATTTTCTCTTCTTAAAAATACTTTATTTCCTATTTCTACACTAACATTATTGGTATTTTTGTCTTTAAAACTTTTCTGTTTTATCTTATCTTCTATTAGATTTTTTCTTGCAACCTCGTGTGCACGATTCAACTTTATTTTCAACTCCGTCAAATAATCGTCATAATTATAAAATACTTTATCCGACTCGGATTCGGTTGGCATTGATGCTAATCTTCCATATACCAATTCAAATGGTGAAAAACCTGTGGATGAGTGTGGGGTTGTATTATATGCAAACGTATAATACGGAATCCACTCATCCCAATTGTACTGTTCCGTGAAAGAACGCATGTATTCATTCAGTACCCTATGATTTCTTTCGATACTACCTAACGTCTCGTGATGGTACGCGGTAGATGTTATATGTTTAATTTTCATAAGTGTACATATTCTTCTAAATAATTCATTTACAAACTCAGTTGCTCTATCTGTTTCAACTGTACTAAAACTTCCATACTTTAGTATAAACTTTTCCACTAATATTCTACCTATCTCTGATGCTTCTTTGGTTTCCATCGGAAATGCGTCTATATATTTTGTCAGTTCGCATTGTGCGGTTAGTATATATCTATGTCCGTTTGATATTCTCAATGGACCGACTGTGTCTAATTGTATACATTGAAACGGTCTGGTCGGCGTGTTGGTGATCTGGATTGGAGCCTTGGTATGCCTAACAATTTTATTCCTTTTACAACTTTCGCAATGACTTACAAATTCCTTTATCATTTTATACATATTCTTCCATATAAATTTCTGTTTTATTCTAACGACAGTTCTACGTACTCCTGTATGTCCTCCGTATGGACTCTCATGATACTCTCTTTTAATCTCCATTTGTCTATCTTTCCCCAGTATTCTTTCTGGTCGCTTAAACAATATAATTTCTATAGGTTTCTGACTATGTCTTCTCTTACTTTGCATGCTATTATAAATCTTTATTAATTTTTCCTCACGTACGTACGTACCTCCGGCATGCTTCTCTTCACAACTTTAATAAACTCTAACCTTGGATATCCTTTAATCTGCGAAAACGAAATGCTATTCCACATATAATTCTTCCTAACTTCATTATTCCCATACTCTTCTCCTATAGTATTGTCTTTATCTGTATTTTTTTCATTATCCTCTTCTAACTTTTTCTTAGTCATTCTTCTAGTCATTACATTTACACATTTTGGGATCATTTCCTTTAAATCATTGGAATCTATTCTTATCCTTGACAAAGCATCCGCATTAGTATTTGCTCTTCCTTGCTTATATATTATCTCAAAATCATAATCCATGAGATCTAATCTAATCCTTGTCAGTCTTGATGAAGGGTTTTTGTGGGTAAACAGTGATACAAGTGGTCTGTGATCAGTCACCACTACCGTATAGGTATGGTCGAAAATGGGTAATGCCCCAATGTATGGCTAATAATTCCTTCTCTATCACGGGTTTGTTAATTTCATGTTTATTAAGAGACCTGCTTGCGTATGAGACTGGTAAATCGCTATTTATTTCACCTTGTGAAAGTACTGCTCCTAGAGCGTAATCTGATGCGTCAGTCGTAAGTATAAACTCTTTCTCAAAATTTGGGTATTGCAAAATTGGTGGGCTTGTTACGATAGTTTTCAATTTTTCAAATGACTTTTGGCAATTTTCTGACCAAATAAATTTTTGGTTTTTCCTTAGTAATTCGTTAAGTGGCTTGGCAATCTCAGCAAAATTTTTAACAAAACGTCTATAATAATTGCAGAACGCTACGAATCTTCTTACCTCTTCTGCATTTTTTGGGACTGGATAAGTTTCAAGTGCTTTGATCTTGCTTGGATCTGTCATAACTCCTTTATTTGTAATGATATGTCCTAAGTAAACTACCTCAGGCTTCAGAAAATTGCATTTACTTGGGTTTAACTTAAGATTATAGTGTCTCAATCTTTGAAAAACCTTCGTCAAATTATCATTATGGTGCCGTAAAGAACATCCAAAGACAATTATATCGTCTACGTATATAAAAGCATTGGAGTCTAAACCTGTTAATGCGATTGTGAGCATTCTTTGAAAACTGTTAGATGATATTTTGAGACCGAATGGCAATCTTTTGAACTGATAATGATATTATAACCTCCTCATTTGAAGCATTTAAAATTTTGATGTGTTTCATTCCGTTCCTGGGAACTATTGTGTTGCCAACAAAAACATTCTCACTAATCTGCTTCGCACATACAACACTATCTTCTCCCAAATCCAAATTAATTGCCTGGATTACCTCACTTCTAGCTGGTATTTTAAAATTGTTGAGGCTCGCCCTCATTGGAAAAACATATTCAATCCCATTCACCGTAATAGCCACAGTATAAGTTTCGTAATCTATCTTTGCCAAATATTTTGCGAAAAAATCCCTCTTTCACTATTTGGTACTCATGGTCTATTATATCCTCTGGAAATACTGTTCTCAAAATGGATGTGCCCATAGTTTGTATTTCCCTGTTCTCAATACCCGTTAATCTGCAAGCGTTGTGTTCTCTTATCTCTTTATTTCCTATAAATCCCTCTTTACATATAGAAATATCTGCACCCGTATCCACTAAAAATCTTATAAAACGTCCTTCATCAGTCCTAAATGTCACGAAATGCGGTGCGTTCTTATATGAGTTGTAAGTCTTTAAAGCGTATTCTTTTCTAAAAATGCGTTCCCCTACGTCTTCCGTTAGTTTTACTCCTCACGACTGCAGGGGTCTACTCCGTTTCCCTGTTCCTGGGTAATGTATATTCTCCCTTGATGTCTAGGTCTATTGTTTCCAAAACTACTATTTCCCCGGTTGTTACCTCCATAGTGAGTAGTTCTTCGATTATATCGATTATTTCCCCAGTAGTTATTTGTATTCCCATGACCATTTCTGTTATTATTGCTGATTCTATTATTCCTATTATGGTCACCTCTGTTATACGTATTGACCCTAGTGCTATTGTGCTGCCTACCACAAAATAAATTCTTATTCTTATCAAAGTACATTACAGATTTCTGTTGCGGGACCGTTTCTGAAGCTATCTAAATTGCTTCATTCAAACTCTTGGGTCTAGCCGCCAACACTGTGGTTTTATGTGGTTCATTTAAACCATTCTTAAAAGTGCTAAGTGCTACCTGGTCGTTCATTTTGATGACAGTTGCCCTGTTCTGAGAACCTAACTCTCCAATTTGTAGTTCATTCAGACTAGCTATTAACGATTCTATTTTATTGGCGAACTGCGTTACTGAATTACTACCCTGTATTTGTCTTGCTAATTCCGTATGTATGGAAGACAGTGTCTTCCTAGGTGTGTATACCCTTTTTAGGGTATTTACAAAAGTTTCTACAGAGCTCGGTACTTCCTCTGCAATCAATTTATTTTTCACTCCATCTGCCAATTTAGTGGCCAAAATAAACTTCACCAACTTATTAGTCTCTGTACTATCTTTTAGGGACTCTGCATAAAATTCTACTATACCTATGAAACTGTTCAATTGGTTCATATCACCCTTGAACTCTGGTATTATTTTAGAAGCGTCTAGTATGCCAAACGAAGCCATGTCTTTATCTTGATTTATCTTTAAATAGCTCAGAATTTTATTCTCAATTTCCGTTATTTCTTTTAACGAGTAATTCTCACATTTTACTGTAAAAAGTTTTAAATCTTCAACTTCTTGTAAAGTTGTATTTATATAATTCTGTGTATAGGTTCTGTTTGGATTCTTTTTTAATTTTTTATAAATGTTTATTAGCTTATCCATATATTATACATTCTGTATTCCATTACCTATTTTAATTGCTTTTTTTCTCATGTAGTCTTTATAATATTCATGTACCTTACCAACTACCAATATGACTAAGAGTAATAAAATAATTTGCTGCATATGGTCTTGTGTGACCGTTAGTACTCCCCTATTATTTTCGTTTACGATAATGGCTTCCTTGGAGAACCAACCACCCATTTTTATCAATTAGATTTTCGATTTATCAAAAACAAATTTTTACATTTTCTTCTCTTCTTATTTATTTACGTTCCTTTGATACCTAGTACTTCTGATGGCATCAATTTTCTTTAAGATTTTGGATTTTTTGGCCCTACTGCCGGTTAGATGAATTCTGCGATAAGCTTCAGCGATGAGTCTTCGTCTTTTTAACGCCTTACCACCTCTCTTCTTTTTCTGTATAGCAGGGGCCTGCGTCTCTGTTTTCTCTTTTTTTTCTTTTTGAAGTCGTTTCAGGTACTCCTTCGCAGATATTCTCTTCTTTGGGGTAGCGGTGTACTTTGGGACTTCCTGGATCTCCACCACGGGCTGTGGGATATATTGGACCTCAAGCAAACGTTCCCACTTTTTGAAAAGCTGGTCGATTTCTTGCTTCGTTGCCTCTATTTCGTCCATAAAAAAAAAAGAAAGGATGGAAACTGGTGTCTGTACCTCAAATACTATTTTTCGTGGTCCCTGTTCCAGTCTGGGCAGGATCGCCATGTAATAAAGTTCTCCTTTATGGTGGTTGTGTGTGTGTAATAAAGTTCCCTATCGGATTCTTGATTTATTTAAGAGCCTTAGAATCTTAGTTGGCTCTATCCAATGGCAAATTCAATTGCCGAAGTTTTGAGAAATAAAAGAAGAGAAAAGTGCTATTTCAGTTCTAGATTATCTCTGATTTTATTTACAAAATTTCAAGTCTTATATACTATTTTTAGTCTATGCTTTCTTAATCTACTTCTTCTTATTCTATGTTATTCTACTCTATTGATCTACTTGATTTATTACTTAATAAACTTAAACTTAATTTTTACTTCATAAACAAAAATATTTAAGTGACACATTTCATTGACACTTATATCATATGCATTTCATTTGTTGAGTGTGGTTATGCACTGTACAAAATGTAATTATCTATTAATGACCCATATCAACTGACACTAGCCACCTCGAAATGCAAGTCATACTTTTCCTTTGTTTATGACTGTTTTTGTTTAGGTTTGTATTCTTGTATTTCTTTTTTTTTTTTTTGTTTGTGTGTGCATGTTTCTAACACATGTATAAAATGTACAAAAACATAATCAAATTTAAGTATAACAATATAAGAGAACTTTGAACTCCTTCTAAAAAATATTTGAAATGTAATTATACAATAAATTAACAACGATTGATATATACAGGCCGTCCGCCGGCAAGGTATACTAATTTGTTTTACCGCCATTTCGGTAAACATTAGCGTTGACAGTTTGTATTTTGCAGTCGTGAAGTAGAGACGCAGCAAATTTTTATGGAAAAATATTCAGTAACCCAACGTATTTAATCGTTAAATTATGACAACCCCGATTTTCATGAAAAAATAATAATAAGTGATGAGGCACATTTTCATTTGAGTGGATATGCGAATAACCAGAATAGTTGGATCTGGGCAATAGAAACCCCTCAAAATATTCATCAGTCGTTTTGCATCCATTAAAAGTGGCAGTCTGGTGTGCAATTTGGTCAGAAGGAATCATTGGACCTTAATTATTTAAAACTGAAAGCGGCGTAATGGGGAGCAATATCGTGATATGATTAAAAACTTTTAAATGCATCAACTTCATGCTTTGGGCTTGGCTAACATGTGGTATCAACAAGACGTTGCTACATCGCATACAGCCAGGATTTCAATGGAATTACTGCGAGATCTCTTTCCAAAACAACTTATTTCAAAAAATGGTGATGATGATTGGCCTTATTTGACTGCTCCGGACTTCTTTTTGTATGAATATCTGAGCAGAAAGGTTTATGCATATATTTTGTAAACAAGTTTTGGATAAGTCACAAGTAAATCATCGAGCTCCTGTTTGTTTGCCATTAAAGTGGCATTAATAAGTGTATAGTATTGCCATAACAAGTAAGTCCGTTATTTTTCAACATCTGCTAACTCATCAAGCATTTTTAAGCTGCGTTGTAAATTTAATTTAATAAACATTTTTTTTTTTTGGAAAATTATTTCAATTTGACTATGGCATGTTCTAATACAAAACTGTTCTATTACTAGTGATTAAGAAAGAATGATATCCTGCTGGCTGTATCATGGCCTCTGTCACTTTAAGTGCTGTGGCTTATCCGTTCTTGTTGCTGAGTCACTCTCGAGAAATAATGGACTTCATTGGTGCTGTACTTCTTGTAGAAAAGTGAATGTGCGCTTCTACCGGGTCTTTCAAGGAACTCGGACACATTTTCTTGATCTTCAAAACGAAGCGAGAAAACTTTCAGACTTTTTTTCTACATACGGAAAACTTTTTGAGGATTATAAATCTCTTGGTAACTTAAAATCGCCTGCACAATCTTCACCAAAGTGGCAAAAATCATCTCGAAAGAATAACAGAGAAAAAGATGTTCCTCCTGTCACAGCTAATCTCAATGCTGTATCCGTACCGGAAAGATCTTTAACTGCTGATTCCGAATCAAATACTGTTTCAGTTAATTCTAATAAGATCTCACCATATCTTGTTGATAATATCATACCTCAATCTATCGTGGTTCATAAAAATCAACGTTCGTCTAACATTGTTGAAATGGCAACGACTAGTGGTAACACTCCAACGGTTACAAGAGATCTTCTAGTAATTCCTCCCAGAAAGCACATTTTTATTTCCCGTCTGGACTCTGATACAACCGTGGAGGAAATTGATTATTATATTAAAACGAAACTTAGCACGAATGCTAATATTGTTGTAAAGAAATTCTCCTATTCTCAAGCAAGAAGCATAACATCATTTAAGATTTCTGTTCCTTTTGACATTTTTAATCAAATATGTAATCAATCTTTCTGGCCGGATCATGTTTTAGTTCGGGAATATGTATATAATCAACGCACCTACAACATTGCCCGGATTCCTCCCCGTGAGCCTACACTTTCAAAAAACTAGTTAGTTCTTTGGATAATTAACTTTTTAATTATTTATCAAAATGTACGTGGTATTAAAACTGAACTTTCTAACTTTTTTTTGCAAAGTTTTAATTTTAATCATGTTATTATCCTTACTGAAACCTGGTTGAATAGAACCTATTTCAATACTGAAATACTTTGCCATAACTTTCAAATTTTTCGTCGCGATAGAATTGCAAATACATCTGTAAGTGGAGTATTAATAGCCATCTCTAAGCTTTATTCTATGGAAGAAATCAAAACAAACTTGCCACTTAATATTAAATTCATTGCAGTTGCTTTAAAAGTAAATCACAAAAACATCAATATCACCTGTTCCTACATCACTATTTGCAGTCCTCACCAAATAGCAGCTAGTAAATTTTTCTTAAAAGAAAAAATTGGTTGAAATTTAAGAAATATATTAGCGCCCACTGCTCTGAGAACCAACCGCTAAAAACTACCGGAGACATCAACGATTGCCTGAGCGTCCTAAATGAAAACATTCAAAAAGCCGTTGAACATGCGTCTTCTACCTATCGTCAGGCTAGGCACAACGAAATTTTTTTCTGACGATGTGGAAAAACTTTTATCTGAAAAAAGGAGAGCCCGAAGAGAATGGGAAAAGAATAGATCACCCCAACTTAAATCTAAGCTAAAGAAATGTACAAAGCAATTAAAAAGATTGCTGGAGGTTTACAGAATGGCTTCACTGAAGGAGTACCTGGAAGGTCTAGACGCGACTCCTCAGACAAATTATTCATTATGGCGATCAGCCAGACGTCTTAAGGGCCTGTTATCGCAAAACCACCACTGCGCAATCTGAGAGGATCCTGGGCTATAAATGACAAAGAAAAATGCGATCTGTTCGCAAATCATTTCAAAAACGTATTCACATCCAATACATGCACAGACGTGAGGGAATTATCGCCTGTTGTTGTTAGACATCCTTTAGAAATACATTTTCGATTCGCAGATGTTGTAGAGGCTATCGCTAACCTAAATGGTAAAAAAGCTCCTGGCGTTGATAAAATAAACAACAAAATGCTCATAGAGCTACCTCTTACTGCTAAAAGAATCATTCTTTTTATTTTTAACGCGATAATTTGGCTTGAACATTTTCCGTCTATATGAAAAGTTGCCTTAGTAAAAATGATTCCTAAGCCTGGCAAAGATCCCTCGAAGGTAGAGTCTTATAGGCCCATAAGCTTGTTACCCGCAATGTCCAAGTTGTTCGAAAAATTGCTAAAAAAAACAAGCAAAAATCCGATCCTGAGTGACAACAACTGCATTCCAAATCACCTATTCGGCTTTAGAAGTCAACATAGTACCATCGAACAAACTCACAAGTTGGTACAGGTTATAAGAAAAGCCTTTGAGGAAAATAAGTACTGCTCGGGGCTTTTTATCGATGTCTCGCAAGCTTTCGGCAAAGTATGGCATGAAGGCCTTTTAAACAAACTAAAGCTCAACTTTCCAGCTAATATTTTCAACCTTTTAGAAAAATACATAACCGGTCGACAATTTATGATCAAAGAGGGAAACCAAATAAGTTCTTCTCAACCAATAGGGGCTGGTGTACCACAAGGCAGTATACTAGGTCCAATTATGTACTTGCTTTACACGGCAGATATGCCAACCAACAGTTTTACACACACGTGGACATTTGCTGACGACACT
Source organism: Melanophora roralis (assembly GCA_963583895.1). Lineage (NCBI taxonomy): Eukaryota > Metazoa > Arthropoda > Insecta > Diptera > Rhinophoridae > Melanophora > Melanophora roralis. The sequence continues at coordinate 13,286,029 of OY757192.1, read as the reverse complement.
GCTTTTCTTAGTATTCACAAAGACCCTAAAGAAGCTTCGAACCAGCTGCAACAACACGTAACCCAAGTTGAAAAATTGGCAAAGTTATGGGGAATAAAGATAAATGAAGAAAAATGTACTCACGTAACTTTTACCTTACGCAAAGAAACGTGCCCTCCAATCACTATCAACAACCATATGGTGCCTCAACGATCTGAGACAAAATATCTTGGTATTCACCTAGATCGCCGCCTTACATGGAAGCCTCATATAGATGCGAAGCTGACGCAAATGAAACTTAAAGCTGCTCAAATCCACTGGCTAATTGGTAGAAACTCTGTGCTACGTCTTGATTGTAAGCTTCTACTCTACAACTCAATTTTAAAACCAATTTGGTGCTACGGTATACAATTATGGAGCACTGCTTCCGCCTCTAACATCGACAAAATCCAACGCAGTCAAAACAAAATTCTAAGAATGATAACTGGTGCTCCTTGGTATATTAAAAACAGCAACATCCACAAGGATCTAGAAGTTCCACTTGTAAAATGCGAAATCCTAAACTATGTGGACAAGTACTTAAATAAGCAGGAAACACATCCAAATCCGCTCGCTCGAAGCATCCTGCAACACAGTGGTCACACCCGCCTTAAAAGAAGGGATACTATTGCTCTTAGATGCAACCTTTAAAATTAGTTAATTTTATTGTGAGAACTTAAATTTTAGTCTGGTACTGACTGGACTAGTATTAGTTACTTAGTTTTAAGATTTTAATACTTATTGTTAGTTCGCTTAAGCGAAGATTCAATAATAAAATATATTCAAAAAAAAACCTGTTCCTACATTCCGCCAAATTCTGATCCAATCATGTATAATTATCATATTGAGGCAATTAAATGCGTCATTCCTCAAACTACTTAATCCTCTGGATGCAATTTTCGTTTTTGGCGATTTTAACTTACCATACATCGCTTGGGAATTTTTAACCGATTCCTATTATTATTTACCTACTTCATCGGACACCAATGCCGATGAAATTTTTAGATATATTTCTGATTCAAACCTTAACCAAATAAATGGAATTCCGAATACTTTTGGAAAATAACTGGATTTTGTTTTTTTTTATGAGCCAAATGAATGTACTGTAAGCCGTGTTGAGCCTGTTACTCTACCTGAGGACCGTTACCATCCCACTTTCGATATAAGCTTTAACGTAAACGTTAAAAACAAAATAAGTTACAATAAAGTTTATCGCTTCAACCGAGCTAATTACTCTGATCTAATTAATCTTCTTTGTAAAACCAACTGACTGGAACTGCTATCAACACCAAATGGTTCATCGCACTCTATTGATGACAAGATCGATATTTTTTACAAAATCCTGTTTGAGTATATGGATGAACGCATCCCTCAATATACTCCGCGTAGAAGGTCTGGCCCACCTTGGAAATGCAAGCAACTTGCAACGTTAAAGAATTAAAAAAATAAACACTTTAGGAAATATAAAAGCTCTGGATTGTCTTATTATTACAGTAAATATTTAGTTCTTCGTGCAGAATATAATTTATTAAATTCAAAAATGTACAAACCCTATATTCAAAACATAAAACGAAATTTAGTTCAAGACCCAAAGTGTTTCTTTGAGTTTGTAAACTGTAAACGCAAGTTGTCTGGGTTTCCAAAAGTCATGAAATATTTTGCTAATGAATCAAGTCATGAGAACATAATTAGTGACATGTTTGCCGACTTCCTTGCTTTTACATACTCGAATGCAGTTTATAGCACTAGTACTGTCTATCCATACAGAATATTACTTATCAAAATATTTCTACGTCTAAAATTTCCACCACTCAGACCCTTGACTGCTTAAAAAATTTCAAATCATCTTTCTTAAGTGGACCTGATGGCATTCCAAGTTGTGTTTTGTTGAACTGTGCTGCAGCTTTAGCTGGACCTTTATCTATAATCTTTAATATTTCTTTAAAATATGGATATTTTCCCAAAATCTGGAAAGAATCATATATTATCCCGCTGTTTAAATCCGGAAACAAATCAGCTATAACTAACTGCAGAGGTATAGCAAAACTTAGTGATATACCAAAACTCTTTGAAAAATGCTTAACCGATGGTCTTTTTCACCAAATTTCCTGTCTACTGACACCACTTGAACATGAATTTCGAAAGGGATTATCTGCTATGACTAATGTTCTACATTTAACAACATTAAAAATAATGCTTTTAATAATGGCCACAGCACTGACGCTGTTTACACGGATTTTAGTAAGGCGTTTGATAAAGTAAATCATGTCCTTTTATTGGAAAAATTGGACTTAATGGGATTTAATAGTAGTTTCTTAAGCTGGCTGAAATCTCATCTCTTATGTAGAACGCAATCTGTCAAATTAAATTCTTGCTTTTCAAGGAAATTTCTTGTAAGCTCTGGTGTACCACAAGGTAGTCACCTAGGCCCGTTATTGTTTTTACTATTTAATAACGATATGCCAAAGGCAATTAAATATTGTAATATATTGATGTATGCCGGTGATGTCAAAACATTTTTGGATGTTGAAGAACCGTCTGATCATATTCTTCTGCAGAAGGACTTAAATAATTTTAGTAATTGGTGTAAATTTAACCTTATGGAACTAAACCTTGGAAAATGTCAGCATATGCAATTCTCAAGAGTACGCATTACTCCTTATACCTACATACTTGATAATAATAACTTAAAGTCTGTTGATGCGATTATGGATTTGGGAAAACTTTTAGACAGTAAACTGAGCTTTGTCAAACATACAACGTTGTGCGTTAATAAATCCCGGAGCACATTGGCTTTTATTAAGAGGTGGGCGTTTATATACATCCCTGGTGAGACCCATTTTGAAGTTTGGTTCAATTATTTAGGACGCTCAATATAATTTACACAGCGATGGTATAAAATCCGTTCAAGAACAATTTCTTATTTTTTGTTTGAGAAATAATTATCGTAATTATACTGAGCTCTCTTCATACGTCATAAGATTAGCGGATATTAATTTATCAACTTTAAAAAGCTTGAGAATCATGCTGAATATATTGTTCATGGTTTATTTTATTAACGGTAAAATCTGTTCGGAGTTTTTGCTGGGTAACGTTACTTTCAATATTCCTAAACGCACATAACGTTCTTTTAACCCGCTGTATGTAAAAACATAGTGCACTAACTTTGCCATGTCAAATCCGTTTCGAAGACTGTGCTGTTGCTTTCACGAAATGTACAGCTTTCTTGATTTCTCTTTAAACATTGATGCCATTAAAAGAAACATTATTGTGTATTTATATAATTTAAATAATTAATTTTCTTTACTAATTTTATTGTTATTGTATTTTCTTGTTTACTTTGTTTACTATAATTACAAAATTATTAAGTCTGTAAAGAAATTATACATTGACTCATATAAATAAATAAACCAGAAACGCTGCATGAACTCAAACACAATATTCGTGATGAAATTTATGAAATACCACGTGAAATGTTGAAGAATGTAATGAAAAATGTGCTCAAAAGGACTCGCATTTGTGAGGCTAACCGAGACGGACAATCGTCTGATATTGTATTTCATACATAATATCCGACATTAAATAAAACATTTATCAAGATAATATCAATTTTCTTTCATTTAATCAAAAATTATAAAATTACACCTTTCCGGCGGACACCCTGTGCAATATTATTGGAGCAACAATACCAACTGTATAGTAATTTAAAAATTAATAATCCAGGTTTATTTTGTTAAGTTTTGTTTGCATAATTTCACATAATATTGTTTATGGGTTTAATGTTTATGTAAAAGTTTTATTTACAACACCAAAGGGTATTTCGTGTTAAAATTTACATACTAAAAGCATAGACAGCTCATCAAAACGATCAAAATTTCGAGTTGAATCGAATGCCGTAAGTTTCCCCAGTTTTATATGCACTTTTTTAAGTTAGACAATTGTTTCCAAACTTTACCTTTTAAGATTATTGCAACGCCGGGTAGGGTTAGCTAGTAAATAAATAAAATAAGCTATATCAGTCGGCTTATCTATACCTAGCGAAAACTTTTGCTGGCATATTAGTGCTAGAGACCTGCATCAAGTCCTATTTAAGCTAATTCAAGAACCGCATAGTTTTCTATTAAAGTGCTGTAATATAGTGTAGCTGCCACAGTTTCTTTGATGCAATGTAGTGTAGTTAAGAATAAAGAGTGGTGTCATGCACTGTTGTTGATACAAAAAAATGACTGTGATGATGTGTGGTCAACAACAACAAAACTGTGTGTATTACACACAATAGGTCTGTCTGCGTACTTTCCCAGTAGCAAATACTCAGTAAACTTTTTTGGGAGAGTAAGACCAATTTTACTCTGTCGGCTAAAAATATATCAAAAAGTACGCAGACAGTATCCAGTAAAATCTTGCAAGTAAACAGCTGAACGGTGTATAAACAATTTAAATAACAAAGCAAAAGAATTTTAGCATATGTGTACGCGGTAAATTATTTGTATATTTGGACGTTTCTAGCATCACAATTCTAACTATTGTTAAATTTCAATTTTTATTTTCGTTTCACAAAAATTGTTTCATTCAATTAGTAAATAAAAACAGCTGTTCAAACTAGTTGCAAAATCTTGCAAGAAGAAATTTCTCCAGTAACATTTTGCAAGTTCTCTTACTTCCAACTGTCAAAAAATTTTCTTTTTGGCTCTCTCGCTGCAAGAGATTTGGAGTACGCAGACAACATTTTGCAAGATTTTGTAACATTTTGCACAAAATGATGCAAAGTATGTGTACGCAGACAGACCTAATGTTGAATAGATACATAAACAAACATATATACAAGCAGGCAAATCAATATAAAATTCATACGTATGTAATTACATTACATTACATACATACATATTAAAAATCAACCCACGTTTTTAAAACTAACACACCAGGAACATCCAATCAACAGTAAAGTTTCGAGATGAATTGAAATTGATGTGTGTGTGAATATATTTTTCATTTAAGTTAAGTTAAGTTAAGTTAAGTAAACAAAAGAGATGACCAACAATACAACGCAGCACTTATTGTTGTGTGTGCACACGTAAGGTATATGAAATGAATTGAAAATTCGAAATGATGCCTTTTTTAGTGTCGTCTTGGGCTGGCCTCTAATTAATACCCATATACAGGACACAGGGTACATATATAAACCGTAAACCAAAGTTGTCACAAACTTTTGCTGTTTTGATAAACGTTATATTGTTTTATTTGTAAATACTTAAAAAAACACTATATAAAAAATTATTTTTTAATATAAAAAATTATTATTGGAGGAAAAAAATCATCAAATTACATATGCATGTGACAAAAAAACATCAAAAATATGATAAAATCATCATTTTGGCAATGCTGATTATAACCTACAAGGAATGGTGAAATTATTGTGACCAGGTGTAGGGTTGTCAGTTTTTTTTCAGGGTCCACCAGAACGGTTATAAAAATTTCCCAAAAAATATTTTTTTTTTGAGTTTGAAAACAAAAAAAGTCGCCAAAAAATTTTCCACGATAAAAATCTTATATTTTTGACGAAAAAAACTCAAAAATTAGTTTACTTAGATAAACATATGAAATATTAATGTTTTTTTATGAAATCTACTTATATATATTTAAATAAGTTGCATTGTGTTTGAAATTGATGTTCTCTGGAGTGTGTTAACCGATTTTGTTTCTGCAAAGTTCATAAGAAAGGTGACGTCAATGCCAAAGTTTTTATATATAAACGGTCTCTGTACGTGTATTGGTTCATGAGTTATAGCCATTCAATTTTTCCCCATAGCCCAATACAAAAGTTCTTCCGGAATAAACATTTTCGGCTATATCTGCTTTAAATATTACTCTATTTTTACAAAATTAAGCACATACATCTATCTTCACGTCTTCAACAAGTATGTCGAGCAAAAATATGATCGGTCCCTTTTTTAAAATAGCCCCCATAAAAATGTCCCCCCTGAATAAGCATTTTGGGTTATAACTGACACAAATATTAATCTATCTTTACAAAATTTTTCACATGCATCGCTTTTTACATCTTCAACAAGTATGTCAAGCAAAAATATGATCGGTTCATTTTTTTATATAACCCTATATAAATGTCCTCCCCAAAATAACCATTTTCGGCTATAACTGCTTCAAATATTAATCTATCTTCACAAAATTTAGCACATTGCCAAATGATTTTGCCGTTTCGTACCGTCAAAAGATGAATTGATTAAATGTGTTTTCCCTAACATAGCACAACAATATACATACCATGCATGGTTGAGTGACAGACCAATTTTAGCGGCAAAGAACAGCGATGTTACTGAATTAAACATGGCTATACAATCAAAGATTCCTGGCGAAATGGTGTCGTACAAGTCTGTGGATACTGTTACCAATGAAGAATATGTTGTGATTCATCCAACAGAATTTTTGAATTCGTTGGACTTACCAGGATTGCCTCCGTATAATCTCCAATTGAAAGTTGGAGCCACTATTATTATGCGTCGTAATATCAACCAACCCTGTCTGTGTAATGGTACAAGACTTGCTATTAAGATATTGATGCCTTATGTAATTGAAGCTACTATTTTAACTGGAAAATTCAAAGGCGAAGATGAGTTCATATCACGCAATGATTCCATCTGATATGCCTTTTGAATTTAAACGGCTTCAGTTTCCAGTTCGCCTTGCGTTTGCGGTTACCATTAATAAGGCGCAAGGCCAATCCTTTGGAATTTGTGGAGCAAATTTAGAGTATCCAGCTTTCTACCATGGACAGCTATATGTAGCCTGTTCGTGCGTTGGCAAACCATCGGTTTTGTATGTTTACACCGAAAATGGAAAAACAGTAAATGTTGTTTACCACAGAGCATTACAATAAAAGCAATTTATCACTAATTTAAATAAATTCGAATTGATTTTTTTTATTTTGTTTTTTTGCACAACGAAGTGTGCAGGGGGATTGCTAGTAAATTAAATAAAAAGAAATAACTATTTAATTAAAGTGAAAATTACATGTTTTTGTAGACCAAGAAATTCAAAGGAAGAATTAAAAATATGTATAACCAAGAGCATACGTAGAATGGCAGTTACTTTGTTAAGTAACATGTTGTTAAATATTATAAATTTTGCTTAGGTTAAAACATGAACTTAATGCAGCATTGGTATTGTAGTAATTTTGTATGCAACATTGTTTAAAGCAAATATGTGGCAAACAAGGTTATTTTTATACAAAAAGGAGTAATTTACGAGTTATGTTAATGATACCTTGAGTATAGTTTTTGAATGTGTGTATGTATATATAGAAAGTTAAAAAAACTTTTTTTTTGCTTATATAGCACTTCATTTAAGAATTTAAAAAGATGCATTTAGTAAGCTATAAACTTCAGCTTCATCTGTTCCATCTATGGGTAACATACCTACATCGTATTTGTAATAAATATGTTTATCATTTCTTTAGTTAGTTCAAAAACTTTGCGTGTTAAAATAATCGCCAACAATATCACCATGGCATCAAACATAATTTTTAATAGCCAAGAGCACTAAAAAATCGCTGCATTTGTCGTAAGATCGCCATAACTGACAGCCCTGACCAGGTGGTATTACGAGCATAGCTGCCAGTTATGACAATTTATCGTCATTTTGACGATTTTTAGGGCCAAAAATAAATTTTGACGATTGAACGATTTTCGCCCTGAATATTGCCAATACCGAAAAATGATTCTGAGTTTAGGCCTATTGCCATACTGCGCTTTCTATCAAAGGCTCTTGAGAAAATTCTCCATAACCAAATGACGCTATACATATATTGAAAACAATAATTTGATGTCCGATAAGCAATCAGGTTTCCACCAAAATCATAGTTGCGTTTCTGCTTAAATGGATGTAACTGAGAACATACGACGTGAATTAGATGAAGGCAGAATAAATTTTTTGATTCTCCGGCATTTCTTTAACTTCTCTCTAACGTCCACAAGGCTCTTATTTTCATACCTCTCTAGCCGTAGGTAATTTGTATATTCCAACAATATCCAATCATCGGTATTAAATTTATCTAGGAGAGTGTCTCAAGGGTCAATCCTTGCCAAAACAACTTTTGCACTACAAAATTCATATGTATGCGGATGATGTGCAGTTGTATGTGAGTAGTCCAGTAATTTCTGTTGCTGAAAATCTTTCGAAGCTCAATGAAGACTGTTGATGCTGACAAAAATTTTAGATTGGTTTTTAAAAACAGTCTTACGTGGAGGGATCACGTTAAACCACTTGTGGGCCAGACTTATACAAAGCTTAGGAGTCTTTGGTCGTCACAGCAATATACCCCTCTCAATATAAGACAACTGCTAGCAAAATCTTAACTTATTCTTAGTCTTATATATGGTTGTGAGCTTTTTCCAAATTGTGACGCAACTAGTAAAAGAAATCTAAGCGTTTTATACAACAATATTATTAGATATGTATACGGTTTGAAAAGATATGATCATGTTTCTCAGTTTTCTTCGAAATTATATGGCGTCTCGTTCGACAATCTTTTAAATATACGTGCTCTAATCTTTTAACATAGAATCATTTACTCTGAAATGCCACAATACCTTTCTGATAAGCTTCGGTTTGCCAGATCAGTTAGGGGGAAAAAAATATAATTCCTTTACACCGTCTTCTTGTTTCTGAAATGCAGTTTTTCATACATGCGGTGCGTCTCTGGAATATTCTTCCACAAACACAACGACTTAATAGCAACGCAATTAGCTTGAAGCACTTTTTATTTAACTATTTTCCATAAAAGGAATCCATTTATGTTATGTTATGTTGTTTAAGCTATATATGTATTATATGTTGACTGTTAATTTTATCTAAATATTTATGTGTGTTTATTTATGTTTGCCGTCCCAATTTAAATTGTGTATTATTTCTATACTACCCTGTACTTTAAATATAATATTAATTATTGTTTTACGGGATTTGAACATATAAAAAAAATAAAAAACATTTGCCTAAAAAAACGCTGGGTTGCGGCGTTGTCAGAATGATGATTTTTTGTTTAAAATATGATTTGATGATTTTTTTTCCTTAAATGATAATTTTTTAATTTTCACAAATGATGATTTTTTGTACTAAAATTTTTAGAATTGTGTACATATACACAATTTGTATACAGCTTTTATTAGCAAAAAGTTTTAAAGCATTTAAGGTTTATGTTAGCTTGTTGTTTAGTGCTTTAATACACTTTGCATACATGTACCCTGTATCCTGCATACACAAAAATGCAGCATTATCAAATCTATTCCTGAATAGCGGTTATTCTATGTTTTGAAGCATTGGTTTGTGAAACAACACAGACGTATTTGGACAAGGCTTTATATTTCACCAACGTCAACAACATTTTCCGAAGAATATCCTTTTAAATATAAAGAATCATTATAATGTATTATAAAATGCAACGCCTGTATCTTAATGATTACAAAGCATTTTTGTTTTTATTATTTTGGCTTTAGTTTATATTTTCAATTTCGTTTTACTGAGAAAGAATTTAAACTTCGTCTTAACTTACCAAATAAAAATAAATCTTTATATTTTAATTTCTGGATAACATGTAAGTTGATAAGGTGATAAAGACAGCCAAAAACACTACTACCGTTCAAAAGGTACTGATGATGAAATTACGTATTGTGTTTGAAAAATACACTCTACTCAGCTAATATTGGTAGAAAAACTTGGTTTTTGAAACAAAGTTTCTTTCAACATTAAGGGAAAATTTTAATTTTTTTTAAGTAAAAAAAAATTAAAAACATAACTAAAGCCAAAACAATATAAATTAAAATTTCTCTTAAAACAATTAGTTCAACGAAAAGTAAGGAGTGTTTAAAAAATGTCAAAGGCCCACCAATGTCAATATGAATTTTAATAAAGAGCTTGATTTAGAAAATATAATTTTTTCACCAAGAAATGTTTACTAAAAATGTTCATCTCCGAACTAACTGCCTTTTATTTATTTAAGGTAAAAAATTTTCTCCTATGACATGTTTTTTAACTTAATTGACAAACTTTGTTTGTAACTTTAAAGACCATTTTGCTACACCATCCTGGTTGTGAAGAAGTGTCAAAAATGACTCGCACTTTGCAATAAAAAAATTTTTCATACATAAATTTTATATAGGGCCATAATGGGTCATAAATGGATTTTAAAAACTAATTTTGTATGAAAATTTCGTTTTTAAACCTATTTTATATTTAAATACTTTTTAGGAATAGGCCCCATAAAATTTAATAAAACACCTAATGATTTTTTTTCTTAAAATATGTTTTTTTTCCACAGCTTATGGCAACGCTGCTGGGTTGTCAAAGTTGTTTTGTTTGTTTGTTGTTGTTTGTTTTGGTTTGCTCAATTATTCGGAGAGAGCATTAGATACCCTTTCTCAATTTAAAAATGGTGGAAGAATAAGATCTAAATGGTTAAAATTGCTGCTGCTAAGCTTATACACACGCTTTTTCCATACAAAATGTGTGTTTTTGATATAGCAGCATTAAAAATTTCATGGGAGAGGATTTTTGCTTTTAACAAACTTTTTTAGAGTTTTAACAAACTTTTTGATACATATGTAGTTTTTCTTATAAGTTTTTGAATATAACTTAAGAAACGAAAAAACTAATTTTAAATAAAACAAGAATATGTATATATTTAATAATGAATTATCAAATTCAGAAAAAAACTTACATACAATTTATACATATATAAAATTATTTTTACACACTATTCCAATGAAGTATTTTGCTTACTGGGTCCAAACAAAGACATGTGCGGAAAATTAGAGAGTGGGGCATGGTAGAGGAAGGTATTGGCCACATTTCCTCATACTCAGTTTTTCCCAGTCCACTTTTTTTCGAAAAACTAAGTATGAAATAAATCGCTCAATACACTTCTGTATTTTGGGTAAAAAGTTTGTTAAAGTTCTAAAAAAGTTCGTTAAAAGCAAAAATCCTCTTCCATGAATATGTTTTATGCTGCCATATCAAAATTACAAACTTTCTATGGAAAAAGCTACATAAATTTATGCAATTTAATAACTTTTTCATAATTCAGGTAAAAACCTACGGACATACATATAAAATTTTTTACAGCATTTTAGAAAAAAATATTTATAATAATTATGTGGGATATTAAGTGGGAATATCTTTTTTGTTTTCTTTAAACATATTCAAAGAGGCTGAGTGCCTTGTATGCAACCAGTTACTAAAGAATATGTTTGCATCGCACCTTAAGCGGCATACAATGCATATTTAGTTTCATTCAGGAAAGGAGAGAAATCAATTAATAAAAAAACTAAAAGAAGATTTTCGACTCAAAAATCTTTGTATCCAAAATAGATGCTCAAATAACTCTATCAATACAGATGGCCAAATCAAGGCTTCATATATCATCAGCTTAGAATTAGCTAAAAAATATAGTTATAATAAAACAAAATATTAATTATTTTATATTTTGCCTTGAAATAAAAAAAAACATAATCTTACAAAACACTGATAACCAAAAACATATAAAGTAAAAACAATACTTTAATTTTTTTATAAAAATGAATTATTTTGGTTTTTTTTTAAATTTTTCAGTTAGTACTGTATTACTGAATGAGCGCGATATGTTGTGCTATGTTTTTATTTTTTTTTATATATAATTTGTTATGTTCTGTTTTTTCACTTTAAATGCAGATTTGTTTTTTCCAAATTTGCAGTTCTTATAAAAAAAAAAAATAATGGCAACGCTGACAATAATACTCTCATTTTAAGTGCGTTTCTCTTTGTGAAGACCACTGGTCTAACGCCATTTTTAAATTGAGAGAGGATATCTAGAAGGCTCTCTGAAAAAATTAATGAAACAAAAAGACTGCCAAAAAAAGGTTTATTATCTTTACAGAGATTCAAATGTTATGGTCATGGTACAATTACCTTACAAGGTAGTATCGATTTAACAGCTGACTATTTTTTGCTCGGGTTTTTTCACTCTCTAAATCTGTCAAACAGTACGTTTTTTGACATAAACAACGATGTATTTACAACAACTTCATAAATTTGGTATCGTATTTTGGTATTTGGTTTGTTGTAGTTGTTGCCGTAGCGATAGTACCTTGTAAGGTAATTGTACCATGGTTATGGTTATGGCGTAAAGGCCTAACTATATTGTGCTTAAACAAACTAAAGCTAATGTCAAAAATCAACGAAAAGCCTGTCAAATGCTTAAGCAAATTATTGAAGACTTTTGAGTGGCTATATTGTACTTTTTGAACTTAAATACTTACAGAACTCAGTTGCAAATATTAGTATTTTTGCAAAAACTGTTTTATTTTTATATTTGAAATATATGGATTTTTTCGAAAAATGTTATTAAGGTAATATATACAAAAAATTTTCACATTAAAAAAGTGTACTTAAAAGTGCAACAGTGCGCGCATCTAATCAAAAAAACAGGAAAATTTTGGAGCTTCATCAATATTTTGGTAAAAAATGAATAAAAAATTAAAATATTTAAAGGCACTTGAATTCATGAAGTGTGCATTGGATGGGATACATGTTCTTCAACAAATAAGTGAGACAGAGAAGAAAAGAAGACGTTCATGCTCGGTCAGGAAAATAAATCGTGATAGAAAGAAGAATGGGTTTTTTGTAATGTCGTTTCTACCGATGAAGGAGATTGATCACCAACAATTTTTTGTATATACCCGAATGAGGCCACAGATTTATGAGCTTTTACTTGAACTTGTAAAGCTGTTTCTCAAAAAGTACTCCCTGAGAGAAGCTGTGCAGCCGGAATGCCGGTTGGCCGTAACATTGCTGTGAGTTTTATATTTTAAAACGAAAAAAACCAGACATTTTCATTAGATTTTTATATAAAAAAAGATATTTGACACAAGGAACTTCCATTCAATCATTGGCATGGTCATTTAAGTTAGGCAAGGAAACTGTTCGGCAGATTATTCTTGAGACAACCGAGGTAATTTGGAGTGTGCTTGGCACTACTTATGTGTGTGAACCAAACGAAGACGATTACAAACGAATTGCCGAAGATTTTTGGCACCTGTGGAATATGCCCAACTGCATAGGAGCTATTGATGGCAAACATATTGCCATTCAATGTCCTCCTAACAGTGGTAGCCAATTTTTCTGCTATAAAAAATATTTTTCTATTGTGTTGTTAGCAGCATGTGATGCACGATGTCGGTTCACCCACATAGACATTGGAGCTTATGGAAGTCAAAGTGATGGCGGTAAACATATTTTTACTAAACGCAATTATGGTTTCTAAAGTTAATTCTTTATTTACATATATGTATGTATGTAGGCATTTTTCAAATCAGCCGGTTTGGTAAAAGGTTGCTCAAAAATAACCTACCTATCCCTTCCCCCAAAAATTTGCCAAATACACATATAAAAATTCCTTATTTTTTTGTTGGTGATGCTGCTTTCCACAAGGAATAAATTTAATGCGACCTTACCTGGCGAGCTTTTGCCAAATGATAAAGATATCTTTAATAAAAGATTGTCGAGAGCTCGACGTACAATCGAAAACGCATTTGGAATCTTGGTTTCTCGTTGGCGAGTTTTACTAACAACATTTAATTTATTTCCTGAAAATGCTGAAAAAATTGTATTGGCCTGCATTACTTTACATAATTTTATAATGCTTAACGATACGTCGTCGTACATCCCCAAAAACTATGTAGACTGGGAAGACTCAAATGGTGATCTTCAAGATGGAGCATGGCGCTGTGCTGTTGAAAATAACATTCCATCTATAAAACCATCTGCAAACTCCCATCAGTACGGTGGAAGAAATTCAACCGAAATAAGAAAAAGTTTGTGTGGCTTTTTTCAACAGTTTAAATAAAAAACTTTCATTTTATATTTTTTTCATAAATAATATGTATTTAAATAACATTTTTATACCCTTCACATAAGTGATAAGGGTATATATAAGTTTGTCATTCCGTTTGTAATTCCTTTATTATCCATTTGGGACCCCATAATGTATATATATTCTGGATCCTTATAGATAGGGAAACCGATTAAGCGATGTCCGTCTGTCCATCTGTCCATCTGACCGTGTGTCCGTGTTATGGTTGAAATCAACTTTCTGAAGCCCCCCGATATCGCATAGACCCGAATGTAGTATCAAACTGTCACAGATAGTCGCGAGAAAATCGGTATTGAAATTCAGCAAAAACGTCCGATAAATAACCGAGATATAAGCAAAAAACCAAGACTACCTCGGTTTTTTGAGTCTACAACAACAACAAAGAACATACTTTTACATGTAATAATAAAAAAACCACAAAAAAACAACAAAAAAAGAAAAAAACAGAATTAGTCATGTCTATATTATTGAAACACACCCAAAACAAAAATTTTATTAGTATTAGTGTTCATACATATAACAGCGTTGCCATACAAAGCTTAATTTAAACATTTTTAAAATCGCTCCTACGGCTTCCAGGGTTCTCCTGCAAAGGTAAAATGTAATACCGACCCAAATTATTTTTTCCATCCAAACATTTTTGTGGAACATACTTACTCTCTGTCTCCAGCCCCTGACATTTTTTAATTTTAATTTTAAAAAATAAGGTAAAAACCGCTATAACTTCCTCGGACTCGCCCGTAGAGGAAACAAATGTATCACAGACCCCCATTAATTTCTACTCCCAAACATATTCCTAGAATATACTTACCCCCTATCTCCACGCCCTTAGGGGGTTGCCATACAAAATTTACAAAAATGATATGAAAATGCCCACAACTTCTTCAGAGTTGGCCTTCGAGCAATAAAGTGTACGACCGACCCCCATTAGTTTGTCCTCCCAAACATATTCCTAGAACATACTTACCCCCTATCTCCACGCCCTAAGGGGTTTGCCATACAAAATTTACAAAAATGATGTAAAAATGCCCACAACTTCTTCAGAGTTGGCCTTAGAGCAATAAAGTGTACGACCGACCCCCAATAGTTTGCCCTCCCAAACATATTCCTAGAACATACTTACCCCCTATCTCCACGCCCTAAGGGGGTTGCCATACAAAATTTACAAAAAGGATATGAAAATGCCAACAACTCCTTCAGAGTTGGCCTCAGAGCAATAAAGTGTACGACCGACCCCCATTAGTTTGTCCTCCCAAACATATTCCTAGAACATACTTACCCCCTATCTCCACGCCCTAAGGGGGTTGCCATACAAAATTTACAAAAAGGATATGAAAATGCCCACAACTCCTTCAGAGTTGGCCTTAGAGCAATAAAGTGTAGGACCGACCCCTATTAGTTTCTTCTTCCAAACATATTCCTAGAACATACTTACCACCTATCTCCACGCCCTAAGGGGGCTGCCATACAAAATTTACAAAAATGATAAAATGCTCACAACTTCTTCAGAGTTGGCCTTAGAGCAATAAAGTGTACGACCGACCCCCATTAGTTTGCCCTCCCAAACATATTCCTAGAACATACTTACCCCCTATCTCCACGCCCTAAGGGGGTTGCCATACAAAATTTACAAAAAGGATATGAAAATGCCAACAACTCCTTCAGAGTTGGCCTCAGAGCAATAAAGTGTACGACCGACCCCTATTAGTTTCCTCTCCCAAACATATTCCTAAAACTTACTTACCACCTGTCTCCACGCCCTAAGGGGGTTGCCATACAAAATTTACAAAAAT
Source organism: Melanophora roralis (assembly GCA_963583895.1). Lineage (NCBI taxonomy): Eukaryota > Metazoa > Arthropoda > Insecta > Diptera > Rhinophoridae > Melanophora > Melanophora roralis. The sequence goes on along the minus strand of OY757192.1, from coordinate 13,270,303 downwards.
GATAAAATGCTCACAACTTCTTCAGAGTTGGCCTTAGAGCAATAAAGTGTACGACCGACCCCCATTAGTTTGCCGTCCTTAACATATTCCTAGAACATACTTACCCCCTATCTCTACGCCCTAAGGGGGTTGCCATACAAAACTTACAAAAAGGATATGAAAATGCCCACAACTTCTTTAGAGTTGGCCTTAGAGCAATAAAGTGTAAGACCAACCCCTATTAGTTTCTTCTCCCAAACATATTCCTAAAACATACTTACCCCCTATCTCCACGCCCTAAGGGGTTTGCCATACAAAATTTACAAAAATGATGTAAAAATGCCCACAACTTCTTCAGAGTTGGCCTTAGAGCAATAAAGTGTACGACCGACCCCCATTAGTTTGTCCTCCCAAACATATTCCTAGAACATACTTACCCCCTATCTCCACGCCCTAAGGGGGTTGCCATACAAAATTTACAAAAATGATAAAATGCTCACAACTTCTTCAGAGTTGGCCTCAGAGCAATAAAGTGTACGACCGACCCCTATTAGTTTCTTCTCCCAAACATATTCCTAAAACTTACTTACCACCTGTCTCCACGCCCTAAGGGGGTTGCCATACAAAATTTACAAAAATTATGTAAAAATGCCCACAACTTCTTTAGAGTTGGCCTTAGAGCAATAAAGTGTACGACCGACCCCCATTAGTGTGCCCTCCCACACATATTCCTAAAAATTACTTACCCCCTATCTCCACGCCCTAAGGGGGTTGCCATACAAAATTTACAAAAAGGATATGAAAATGCCCACAACTCCTTCAGAGTTGGCCTTAGAGCAATAAAGTGTACGATCGACGCCTATTAGTTTCTTCTCCCAAATATATTCCTAGAACATACTTACCGCCTATCTCCACGCCCTAAGGGAGTTGCCATACAAAATTTACAAAAATGATATGAAAATGCCCACAACTTCTTTAGAGTTGGCCTTAGAGCAATAAAGTGTAAGACCAACCCCTATTAGTTTCTTCTCCCAAACATATTCCTAGAACATACCTACCCCCTATCTCCACGCCCTAAGGGGGTTGCCATACAAAATTTACAAGAAATGATATGGAAATGCCCACAACTTCCTCAGAGTTGGCCTTAGAGCAATAAAGTGTACGACCGACCCCCATTCGTTTGCCCTCCCAAACATGTTCCTAGAATATACTTACCCCCTATCTCCACGCCCTAATTGGGTTGCCATACAAAATTTACAAAAATGATATGAAAATGCCCACAACTTCTTCAGAATTTGTCTTAGAGCAATAAAGTGTACAACCGACCCCTTTAAGTTTCCCCTCCAAAACATATTCCTAGAATATACTTACCCCGTATCTCCACCTTCTAAGTGGGTTGCCATATAAAATTTGTAAAAACTAGGATAAAAACCCCTACAACTTTCCCGTCACCCGTGGAGCGTTAAAAAATGACACCGACCCCTATTTAAAAATTAGAAATATTTCATAAGTAAAAAAATGGTTAAAAATAAAAAAAGTTTGGGATTGCGAAAGGTCAATGTGAAGGGTATATAAGATTCGGCACAGCCGAATATAGCGCTCTTACTTGTTTTTATATAATAAGATCACAAATTAAAAAAAAATCAATATTAAAACTTTTTTTGATTTTTTTATCACAAAATTTTTCGTTGTGGATCACAATATTATCTATACTAAAATAAAAAATGTAATGTTTAAAAATTTAAATAAAAATATTTCCAATTTTTTTTATGTGTAGATTTAAAACTACAGAAAAAATTCAAAAATTTACTTTAACAGAAAAATGAAAAAAAAAATTGCCCACATTGGCAAACTAAAAAAGTCAAAAATTATTGACATTGACAATACAAAAAAAAAAAATTAAATGAAAAAAAGAAAAATAAAATAAAAAAGTTAGTTCAATGAATAACAAATAAAAATAGCATACAAAAAGTGCTTAAATTATTTTTAATAAGATTAACACAAATATCTAAAATTAAAATTAAAAAAATAAAAATTGTGGTTGCAAAAAATAAACATGTGTAAGTAAAAATTTATTAGGCTTTATTTTCCCGCCGTAACTTATAAAGTTCTTGTAGCATACGTGCTTGGAAATCTTCCTTGACAGTCTCCGGCAATTCCTTCATCAGGCAACTCACCGTGTTAAGAAACCTGACGGAGCATCCATCTTCCTTAATTCTTTGCCGAAACGTTCCCGCAGCAATTTTTATCTGTGTTTGCATTCCGTAACTTGAAATTTATTAAAATAGAAAAATTATCAAAATAAATTTGCAATCAAGTAAGATAAAATATACGTACCACTGCTAAAGCATTTTTCTGCAATTTCTTTCCAGGCTCTTTCTTTTACATTTCGGTTATAATAATAACCATCTCTTTTGTCATACAGGCACTTCTGATTTTTCACATTTTCGATTAAATTTTCTATAAAATTGTTATTAGCATCCATTTTAGCTTGCTTATTTTTTTAATTTTAAAGCACAACTGAATTTTGTAGGTATAATAAAAAAGGAGCTAAAAATGCTAAAAATGCTTAAAATGCAACATTGCAGGCAAATCAAGTATACACAATTGATCTCTTTAGCAAAGTACGACCAGGTTCGCTTTTTGCTTAAACAAATGTAACTTGACGAAACTTAACGAAAAGTTGATTAAGAACATTATAGTTATACACATTTAAACATGTGTATTCGCACTTTTGCTTAAGTAAGCAAAAGCACATTATAGTTAGCCCTTAACGCTGCGGCCATGATACAAAGAACCAAGTAGTCTCGTCGGCCCAGCTGATTAGTGCCAAGATGTCAAAAATATGCTCCCCCTGTGAAAATAAAACAACAAAAATTATTACTCATCGTTTTTTTTTCTATGAGCTTTTGTTTGACACGTAATTTGTAGTTGTTGCGGGGACGAGATTACCTGATTAGTTGTTACACTGCTGCGGCCACAAGTTCAAGTTTTCGCTTTCAAGTTGATCACATATATTGTTAAACATATTCAGTCGAACTGATGATCGCGACCAGCGCACATAGGAATATTTTGCCAATCGAGTCGGGCATTAAGCCAAAATGCCAATTTAAGAAATGTAAAAATGTAAGTGAGCAGCTCGACAGATAACAAAATTCTGTATCGGATAGTAAATTTTCAAATCTTTTGCTTGCAATTTGTCGTTTTGGGCACTTTCAAAGTCAGGAAAGTTAGGTAAATTTGCCTGCAATTTATTAACTTTTGATGGCTTTGAAAGGCTTACAATATATTTTTTTGTAGCTAAGCAAAAAAAATTTACATCGATTTTTTTTCTCTGTGAAAGATTATATAAGCAACTACCCTTTTTTATTTTTTATTTTAAGTTTTATTTAAAAAAATTCCTTCGAAATTAAAAGAGGTTTTTTTGTTCCCTTTTTATTAAAAAAAAATAAAAGCAAAAGGTTTTTGAAAGTGATGGCCGTCATTATCATTTTAGACAAAAAAAGAATATGTTGCGCGTTTTTGCGCCATTTTTTTTTGGCGAATTTTTTTAACATTTTCACTTTTTTTTTTGTTTTTTCTCATCTTGTGTGTTAACATATGAGTAATGCAATGCCAGTTTAATACTGGCATTGCATGTATAAAAAAGGAATGTGCGAGGCAGTAGTTTTTGCCCGCCCCTAAACTGGTAATGTATACCTGTGCGACAGCTTTCTTGATGACGCTATTTTATGCAACAAAATAAAAGAATCTGTCTTAAAAACCTTTGAAAATTATTAAAACAAAATTATTCTTTAAAGAGAAACAAATCTATGCTTTAAGTACTCATTTTTCATATATTGTGGTTATTGCACGAAATGGTTTTCAAACCCCTTTTGAAACTACAAGAGTAAAATGGAAAAGTTTAAAGTTATTACAAATAGTACGGGAATGTTAATATAAATCTGTGTGATAAAAAAATTGTGTGAGCATAAGACAAACTTAAAAAAAATCCATTGCCCTTTTCAAAAGAAGTAGTTTCTTTATTGCTTTCTCTGTATTTGATTTCGAAGAGAATTCAGATTTAGAAGAGGTCTTTGAAGAAACAGAGGAAGAAGAACAGTAGCACTCCTGTTCTTAATGCAAAAAGATATTTTTCTAAATAATTAGTTTTTGTTTTCATACTTTCAGTTAATTGTTACTTCTGTATTTAGGTTATTGTTATAAATAAATAACTTATTTTCAGATAAATTTAATACATTAAATTACAGAAAAAGCGACAAACAAGCTTAAAAATAAATTTTTTGTGGAAATTAGCAAACTATGTAAAAATTTTTTTTTTGTACAGGGCCGTTTCGGGGGTGGGCTTTGGGGGTATTTCTGCCCCTACACACAAATGCTTAAAAATTTTACTTTTATAGTATTTGGGCGTAAGTTATCCATTATTTTTATTATAAACATTATTTTGGCAAATTTTACTTTATGCCGCCGCCACGAAAGGGGAGAGGACGACACTGTCCAAGTGTAGATTTTTTAGCTTTCGCTTACGCTTAAAGTTGCATTTGAATAACAATAGTATTGAAAACTTAAAAAAAATTTAATTTTTTAGAGGTGGTATTAGTTCTTCTAAGAGGAAATTTTTTCCCCTATGTTCGATTTTTATTATTTTTAAATCCTTAAATGCCTAGGACTACAATACATGTTTCTCCAAGTTTCATCAATCTAGGAGCACTCAGTAATTTTTAAGAAGCTTTATTGTAAAAAAAAAAGTAGTGTCCGACTAGAATAGCAAAATCTCCCTATGTGCAGCGTGACCATTCGTCGACTAAAGTTGCAATATGCAACCTTTTTCCGGCCTATGACTTTTGCGCGACTTCGTTAAACTGATACTATTTTGCAACTTTTAACGACTCCTGGCCCGTTTTTTGTTAAAACAGCTACAAAATAAAAAAATCTATCATTTTAAAACAATAAGTTATAGAAAATAATTTGTCAATTTATTTTGTCGACGCTTATAGAAAAACTAGTACAAATTTGCACGTGTACATTCTTTAATATAGAGTAAGGATATAATTGGTATATTTTTTATTAATAATTATATACTATCTGCATCGTTCGTCTACCTTTTGAAATTAAACATGGTTGCTGCGTAAGGGAATCAAGCTATTTTCCCTACGAAAAGAAACAAACCTGTTAGCAATTCATCTTTGTTTTAAAGAGCACAAAAGTGAATTTTGTGCTTTAGTTTCGAAATAAAAGTGCTGTTTCCTTACCATTGGGTAAAGTTCTGTAAATTAATAACCAAACATTATCTTCTCAAAACCACAAGAAAACACAAAAGTAGGGAAGCATTAATTGTTTTTTAATTGACCAAAAAAATAATTTCAAAAATGTAAATTTGTTGGATAAAAAGCTGTTCGTTTTTGCAGAAAAACATTTTAGAAATAATATTATTGGCATCAACATATTCGCCAAGCGCGTAATAACTTTTTATCTGTATTTTAAACAGCTGATTGTTGGAGAATTTGTCTTAAGAACACAAAAAAGTACGGACTGCGCTTTTCATAAAGATGAAGAATTTTTCTCGTTAGATCCCAACGTTAAATATGAGAACGCAACGGAATTTTTTTCTTATCAAACATTAAAAACATTAAAATAAAGCTTTAAAAATTAATGCATTTTATTTGTTTAAAACGGCGACTTTTATTAACGACTTTTTGTGCCACTTTTTTAAAATTCTCAGCGGTCACCCTGATAGTGACTTAGGCTGCACGCAACTTGATTAGCAATTTCATTTCTTAAAATGGAGTCACATATAGGGGTATTTTGCCATTCTAGCCGGTCATTACTTTTTATTTTTTACAATAAAGCTTCTTAAAAATTACTGAGTGCTCCTAGATTAATGAAACTTGGCAGAAACATGTATTGTAGTCATAGGCATTTAAGGATTAAAAAATAATAAAAATCGAACCAAGGGGGAAAAAGTTACCCCTAGAAGAACTAGTACCACCTCTGGAAAATTAAAATTTTTTTTAAGTTTTCAATACTATTGTTATGCAAATGCAACTTTAAACGTAAGCGAAAGCTAAAAAAATCTACACTTGGACAGTGTCGTCCTCTCCCCTTTCATGGGCGGCGGCATAAAGTTAAAATTTGCACAAAAATAATGTATATAATAAAAATAATGGAAAACTTACGCCCAAATACTATAAAAGTAAAATTTTTAAGCTTCTATAGCAGTGGTCTTCACAAAGAGAAACGCACTTAAAATGAGAGTATTATTGCCAGCGTTGCCATTATTTTTTTTTTTTATAAGAGCTGCAAATGTGGAAAAAACAAATCTGCATTTTAAGTGAAAAAACAGAACATAACGAATTATATATAAAAAAAAATGAAAGCATAGCACAACATATCGCGCTCATTCAGTAGTACAGTACTAACTGAAAAATGTAAAAATAAAAACCAAAATAATTCATTTTTATAAAAAAATTAAAGTATTGTTTTTACTTTATTTGTTTTTGTGTATCAGTGTTTTGTAAGCTTATCTTTTTTTTTATTTCAAGGCAAAATATAAAATTATTAATAGTTTATTTTATTATAACGATATTTATACCCTTCACATAAGTGATAAGGGTATATATAAGTTTGTCATTCCGTTTGTAATTCCTTTATTATCCATTTGGGACCCCATAAAGTATATATATTCTGGATCCTTATAGATAGGGAAACCGATTTAGCGATGTCCGTCTGTCCGTCTGACCGTCTGTCCGTGTTATGGTTGAAATCAACTTTCTGAAGCCCCCCGATATCGCATAGACCCGAATGTGGTATCAAACTGTCACAGATAGTCTCGAGAAAATCGGTATTGAAATTCAGCAAAATCGCCCGATAAATAACCGAGATATAAGCAAAAAACCACGACTACCTCGGTTTTTTGAGTCTACAACAACAACAAAGAACATACTTTTACATGTAATAATAAAAAAACAACAAAAAAACAACAAAAAAAGAAAAAAACAGAATCAGTCATGTCTATATTATTGAAACATACCCAAACCAAAAATTTTATTAGTATTAGTGTTCATACATATAACAGCGTTGCCATACAAAACTTAATTTAAATATTTTTAAAATCGCTCCTACGGCTTCCAGGGTTCTCCTACAAAGGTAGAATGTAAGACCGACCCGAATTATTTTTTCCATCCAAACATTTTTGTGGAACATACTTACCCTCTATCTCCAGCCCCTGACATGGTTGCCATACAAAATTTTAAAAAATAAGGTAAAAACCGCTATAACTTCCCCGGACTCGCCCGTAGAGGAAAAAAGTGTATCACAGACCCCCATTAATTTCTACTCCAAACATATTCCTGGAATATACTTACCCCTTATCTCCACGCCCTGAGGGGGTTGCCATACAAAATTTACAAAAATGATATTAAAATGCCTACAACTTCTTCAGAGTTGGCCTTAGAGCAATAAAGTGTACCAACGACCCCCATTAATTTATTCTCCCAAACATATTCCTAGAATATACTTACCCCCTATCACTAAGCCCTGAGGGGGTTGCCATACAAAATTTACAAAAATGATATGAAAATGCCCACAACTTCTTCAGAGTTGGCCTTAGAGCAACAAAGTGTACGACCGACCCCCATTAATTTCTTCTCCCAAACATATTCCTAGAATATACTTACCCCCTATCTCCACGCCCTGAGGGGGTTGCCATACAAAATTTACAAAAATGATAACATGCCCACAACTTCTTCAGAGTTGGCCTTAGAGCAATAAAGTGTACGACAGACCCCCATTAGTTTGCCCTCCCAAACATATTCCTAGAACATACTTACCCCCTATCTCCACGCCCTAAGGGGGTTGCCATACAAAATTTACAAAAATGATATGAAAATGCCCACAACTTCCTCAGAGTCGTTCTTAGAGCAATAAAATGTATGACCGACCCTTATTAGTTTGCCCTCCCAAACATATTCCTAGAATATACTTACCCCCTATCACTAAGCCCTGAGGGGGTTGCCATACAAAATTTACAAAAATGATATGAAAATGCCCACAACTTCTTCAGAGTTAGCCTTAGAGCAACAAAGTGTACGACCGACCCCCATTAATTTCTTCTCCCAAACATATTCCTAGAATATACTTACCCCCTATCTCCACGCCCTGAGGGGGTTGCCATACAAAATTTACAAAAATGATAAAATGCCCACAACTTCTTCAGAGTTGGCCTTAGAGCAATAAAGTGTACGACAGACCCCCATTAGTTTGCCCTCCCAAACATATTCCTAGAACATACTTACCCCCTATCTCCACGCCCTAAGGGGGTTGCCATACAAAATTTACAAAAATGATATGAAAATGCCCACAACTTCTTCAGAGTCGTTCTTAGAGCAATAAAATGTATGACCGACCCTTATTAGTTTGCCCTCCCAAACATATTCCTAGAACATACTTACCCCCTATCTACACGCCCTAAGGGGGTTGCCATACAAAATTTACAAAAATGATATGAAAATGCCCACAGCTTCTTCAGAATTTGCCTCAGAGCAATAAAGTGTACGACCGACCCCTACTAGTAGGGGTGTAGGGGTTTTTATCCTAATTTTTACAAATTTTGTATGGCAACCCATTTAGAGGGTGGAGATAAGGGGTAAGTATATTCCAGGAATATGTTTTGGAGGGGAAACTAATGGGGGTCGGTCGTACACTTTATTGCTCTAAGGCCAACTCTGAAGAAGTTGTGGGCATTTTTACATCATTTTTGTAAATTTTGTATGGCAACCCCCTTAGGGCGTGGATATAGGGGGTAATTATGTTTTAGGAATATGTTTGGGAGGGCAAACTAATGGGGGTCGGTCGTACACTTTATTGCTCTAAGGCCAACTCTGAAGAAGTTGTGGGCATTTTATCATTTTTGTAAATTTTGTATGGCAACCCCCTTAAGGCGTGGAGATAGGGGGTAGGTATGTTTTAGGAATATGTTTGGGAGAAGAAACTAATAGGGGTCGGTCTTACACTTTATTGCTCTAAGGCCAACTCTAAAGAAGTAGTGGGCATTTTCATATCATTTTTTTAAATTTTGTATGGCAACCCCCTTAGGGCGTGGAGATAGAGGGTAAGTATATTCAAGGAATATGTTTGGGAGGGCAAACTAATGGGGGTCAATCGTACACTTTATTGCGCTAAGGCCAACTCTAAAGAAGTTGTGGGCATTTTTACATAATTTTTGTAAATTTTGTATGGCAACCCCCATAGGGCGTGGAGATAGGGGATAAGTATGTTCTAGGAATATGTTTAGGAGGGCAAACTAATGGGGGTCTATCGTACACTTTATTGCTCTAAGGCCAACTCTGAAGAAGTTGTGAGCATTTTATCATTTTTGTAAATTTTGTATGGCAACCCCCTTAGGGCGTGGAGATAGGTGGTAAGTATGTTCAAGGAATATGTTTGGGAAAAAAAACTAATAGGGGTCGGTTGTACACTTTATTGCTCTAAGGCCAACTCTGAAGGAGTTGTGGGCATTTTTATATCCTTTTTGTAAATTTTGTATGGCAACCCCTTTAGGGCGTGGAGATAGAGGGTAAGTATGTTCTAGGAATATGTTTGGGAGGGCAAACTAATGGGGGTCGGTCGTACACTTTATTGCTCTTAGGCCAACTCTGAAGAAGTTGTGAGCATTTTATCATTTTTGTAAATTTTGTATGGCAACCCCCTTAGGGCGTGGAGATATCGGGTAAGTATGTTCTAGGAATATGTTTGGGAGGGCAAACTTAAGGGGGTCGGTTGTACACTTTATTGCTCTAAGGCCAACTCTGAAGAAGTTGTGAGCATTTTATCATTTTTGTAAATTTTGTATGGCAACCCCCTTAGGGCGTGGAGATAGGTGGTAAGTATGTTCTAGGAATATGCTTGGGAGAAGACACTAATAGGGGTCGGTCTTAAACTTTATTGCTCTAAGGCCAACTCTGAAGGAGTTGTGGGCATTTTCATATCCTTTTTGTAAATTTTGTATGGCAACCCCCTTAGGGCGTAGAGATAGGTGGTAAGTCTGTTTTAGGAATATGTTTGGGAGAAGAAACTAATAGGGGTCGGTCGTGTACTTTATTGCTCTAAGGCAAACTCTGAAGGAGTTGTGGGCATTTTTACATCATTTTTGTAAATTTTGTATGGCAACTCCCTTAGGGCGTGGAGATAGGTGGTAAGTATGTTCTAGGAATATGTTTGGCAGAAGAAATAAATAGGGGTCGGTCGTTCACTTTATTGCTCTAAGGCCAACTCTGAAGGAGTTGTGGGCATTTTCATATCTTTTTTGTAAATTTTGTATGACAACCCCCTTAAGGCGTGGGGATAGGGGGTAAGTATGTTCTAGGAATATGTTTGGGAGGGCAAACTAATGGGGGTCGGTCGTACACTTTATTGCTCTAAGGCTAACTCTGAAGAAGTTGTGAGCATTTTATCATTTTTGTAAATTTTGTATGGCAACCCCCTTAGGGCGTAGAGATAGGTGGTAAGTATGTTCTAGGAATATGTTTGGGAGAAGAAACTAATAGGGGTCGGTCGTACACTTTATTGCTCTAAGGCAAACTCTGAAGGAGTTGTGGGCATTTTTACATCATTTTTGTAAATTTTATATGGCAACCCCCTTAGGGCGGGGAGATAGGGGGTAAGTATGTTCTAGGAATATGTTTGGGAGGACAAACTAATGGGGGTCGGTCGTACACTTAATTGCTCTAAGGCCAACTCTGAAGATATTGTGGGCATTTTCATATAATTTTTGTAAATTTTGTATGGCAACCTCCTCAGGGCGTGGAGATAGGGGGTAAGTATATTCTAGGAATATGTTTGGGAGTAGAAATTAATGGGGGTCTGTGATACATTTTTTTCCTCTACGGGCGAGCCCGGGGAAGTTATAGCGGTTTTTACCTTATTTTTTAAAATTTTGTATGGCAACCATGTCAGGGGCTGAAGATAGAGGGTAAGTATGTTCCACAAAAATGTTTGGATGGAAAAAATAATTTGGGTCGGTCTTACATTTTACCTTTGTAGGAGAACCCTGGAAGCCGTAGGAGCGATTTTAAAAATGATTAATTAAGCTTTGTATGGCAACGCTGTTATATGTATGAAAACTAATACTAATAAAATTTTTGTTTTGGTGTGTGTTTCAATAATATAGGCATGACTGATTCTGTTTTTTTTCTTTTTTTGTTGTTTTTTTATTATTACATGTAAAAGTATGTTCTTTGTTGTTGTTGTAGACTCAAAAAACCGAGGTAGTCTTGGTTTTTTGCTTCTATCTCGGTTATTTATCGGGCGATTTTGCTGAATTTCAATACCGATTTTCTCGCGACTATCTGTGACAGTTTGATACAACATTCGGGTCTATGATATATCGGGGGGCTTCAGAAAGTTGATTTCAACCATAACACGGACAGACGGTCAGACGGACAGACAGACGGACATCGCTAAATCGGCTTCCCTATCTATAAGGATCCAGAATATATATCCTTTATGGGGTCCCAAATGGATAACAAAGGAATTACAAACGGAATGACAAACTTATATATACCCTTATCACTTATGTGAAGGGTATAAACAGAATCAGTCATGTTGATATTATTGAAACACACCAAAACCAAAAATGTTATTAGTATTAGTGTTCATGCATATAACAGCGTTGCCATACCAAGCTTAATTAAGACATTTTTAAAATCGCTCCTACGGATTCCAGGGTTCTCCTACAAACGTAAAATGTAAGACCGACCCGAATTATTTTATCCATCCAAACATTTTTGTGGAATATACTAACTCTCTATCTCCAGCCCCTGACATGGTTGCCATACAAAATTTTAAAAATAAAGTAAAAACCGCTACAACTTCCCCGGAGTCGCCCGTAGAGAAAAAAAATCTATCACAGACCCCATTAGTTTTTCCTCCCAAACATATTCCTAGAGCATACTTACCCCCTATCTCCGCGCCCTAAGGGGGTTGCCATACAAAATTTACAAAAATGATATGAAAATGCCCACAACTTCTTCAGAATTTGCCTTAGAGCAATAGAGTGTACGACCGACCCCCATTACTTTGCCCTCCCAAACATGTTCCTAGAATAAACTTACTCCCTATCTCAACGCCCTAATGGGGTTGCCATACAAAATTTACAAAAATGATATGAAAATGCCCACAACTTCTTCAGAATTTGCCTTAGAGCAATAAAGTGTACGACCGACCCCCATTACTTTGCCCTCCCAAACATGTTCCTAGAATATACTTAACCCCTATCTCCACGCCCTAATGGGGTTGCCATATAAAATTTACAAAAATGATATGAAAATGCCCACAACTTCTTTAGAATTTGCCTTAGAGCAATAAAGTGTACGACCGACTCCCATTAGTTTCCCCTCCAAAACATATTCCTAGAGCATACTTACCCCCTATCTCCGCGCCCTAAGTGGGTTGCCATACAAAATTTACAAAAATGATGTAAAAATGCCCGCAACTTCTTCAGAGTTGGCCTTAGAGCAATAAAGTGTACGACCGACCCCTACTAGTTTGTTCTCCCAAACATATTCCTAGAGCATACTTACCCCCTATCTCCGCGCCCTAAGGGGGTTGCCATACAAAATTTACAAAAATGATGTAAAAATGCCCACAACGTCTTCAAAGTTGGCCTTAGAGCAATAAAGTGTGCGACCGACCCCAATTAGTTTTCCCTCCCAAACATATTCCTAAAATATATAGACACCGACCCCTATATAAAAATTAGAAATATTTCATAAGTAAAAAAATGGTTAAAAATAAAAAAAAGTTTGGGATTGCGAGAGGTCAATGTGAAGGGTACATAAGATTCGGCACAGCCGAATACAGCGCTCTTACTTGTTAAAGAATAATTAGCTTTTAATAATTTTTAAAGCTAGGATCCCATTATCGGCGCTAATGGCCCGATGTGTACCGATTTTTATCGTGCTACAACGGTACACAACTCAAAAAATTGGACAATTGTTTTTGGAGCGGTTACATTATCGGCACATGTTGTGACATTTTTCGGCGCACGTCGGCCAAACTAAAATTGAGACAAAAATCGGTACACTTCGATCACACAATCGTGCTTTATTGGTTCAATTACGAGCATTTACTTAGCAGAGACAACAGCCAAAACTTTAAGCCAATTTTCAATTATCAAATTAATGATACGCATAAAAACTGTTAACATCCAAAATCCAGTTAATTAAACAAGTCAGAATTAAAAAGGTACACATATGCCACCATGTAGAACTTAAGAACTTCTAATGTTAAAATTTTAAATATAACATGCTTCAATTTTAAGAATTTGTCATTCCGTTTGTAATTTCTTTATTATTCACTTGCGACACCAAAAAGTATATATATTCTGGATCCTTATAGATAGGGAAGCCGATTTAGCGATGTCCGTCTGTCCGTCTGTTGAAATCAAGTTTCCAGAGTCAAATAAAAAGATACAGACCAATTAATGGTGTCAAACTATTAGAAATGTCCTGGAGACAATCGCTATTTAAAATCAGCAAAATCGGTTCACTATTGACAGAGATATAAGCGAAAACCCAGAGTAACCCATTTTTTTTGGACAAAATCCGTGCATATATCCCTATATATCTCAGTAAGTCTAGCCACTCTTGCCACAAAACTTGGCACGGATACTCCTTAAGAAGAGACCTTAATAATGGAAAAAGTTTTTTTTAGATAATACCAGGAGAAGGGGTATTTTTCCTACAATTGCACAAATTTGGTGAAATATTTTATGCGCTATATCTCGTAAACTATAACAGCTATCGACTTAAAATGTTTTACAAAAAGTAATTGTACGCAATGACCTACACTTTAAAGAAAAAATTTTTTGAGTGGGGGAAAAAAGGGGGTAGCTCCCATACAAATTAATAATTTTTATGAAATATTCGATACGCTATATCTCAGAAACTATAACAGATATCGAAATGAAATGTTCTACAAAAAGTAATTGGGTAACACTGTGTGTAATTTTTTAAGTCATGGAATTATAACCATATACGGGCATCACTACGTGAAAGAAGACCAAAAAAGAAAAGACCCGTGTCTCCCAGTTTTTCCCAAAGTCATGCACTTTTTTTGTTATGGGCCCCCAAAGATTTGGGGCCTTGGTACCATTTTAACAAAAAGTGATAATTTTCTCAGGCTCATATCTTGCAAACCGTTCGGAATTTTAATTTACTCTTTGAGGCAAAGTTGTAGCCCTTTTTATAAAAAACAAAAATTATGAACATAAAAAATTGAAAAAACAATAATTTTAAATCAAAATCGCAAAAAACTTTAAAAAATTAAATTTTTTTTTACTTTTTTCCCCCTGTTCTGGTCCATAGGTAGCAAACCGTTCAAAATTCAAGGAAACAGTCGACTACAAACATTTACCTAACATCCCAATAAACAACTTTTTAGAACATATAAACTTCCTAGGAATGATTCTTAACATCGTTTAGGTAGCCGCAAAAGTTAAAAATTTCCCCAAAATGTATGTACATATACATGTAGTTATGAAGCTATCTCTTCTTTACGTTTAATCAAATTGCCTTAATTACATATATTGTATCTGTCTTTCGTGTAATAGAGAACTCTAGTGCATATAAATATGTGTATATGCATGTGAGATAGCAGCGAAAAGTCTTGGAACTTAAACAGGTAGGCAAACATTAAAATTGCTGGAAACCCTAAACAACAAAATACATCATACACAAATCGCAATAATGATCGTTAACGGCCTTTAATTAAATTATGTACATACTTTTTTTATTGCTTTGTTATTTTTTTTTAATAATTATTGTTTATACCAACAATAAATTACCTACATACATATGTACCTACTACCAATTTCTTTAATAAGTGAGGACAATTCAAAATAAAATAGCAATTGGATAAATTTAAAAAGAAAAAATTGTTGCACCCAAACTTATCAAGAAATCAACTACAAAAATTTACCTAAGATTTCAGTAAACAGCTCACGCGATCACGCACCGACCGCACACGCATCAAGGAACGCAGATCACAATATAAAAGCGACGCGACTCCCACATCGAGGCGTTACACAGCGCGACGTCAACGAGATCTCAGCGGTGAAAGTTATAGAGAAAGTTCTACAGCATAATTCGCACACAACATTGGCAACTGACAAATTCAATATGCAGTGTAAAAATATTTATTTCTTTTGCTACATTTGCGGTCATCAAATCAGAAAAAATAATTTTACAAGATTTCAAAAGGAAAAGAATCTTTTAACTAGTGAATTTAAAAGAGCATATAAGTCATTTTTCGACGAAATAGATTTGATCAGTAAAAATTACACACCTAACGCAGTGTGTCGCCAATGTTATAATAATCTCATAGCATGGTTGAATGGAGGCAAACATAGTATGAAATATTGTAACCCGGTAAACTGGATTAATCGCCCAGGTGATCATGATGCAACCAGTTCTTATGCATGCGTTAATTATCAAAAGAGACGTGATGAGAAGAACAAAATTTATAAAGCAACTGTAACAGCCACACTACCATTGCTTGCACCTGAAAATTTTGTATTCCCAAGGCCGCAAACTCCAGATCGTAGGACAAAATTTACAGAAATGACTACAGTAAGTGGTGTTACTAATCGAGATCGATTTGATACCGACTATGAGCCCCAACAGGGAAGGGATGGACCAAAACTAATAACTAATAAAAAATCAAATGGAAAAACGGTACAAAGGCAAAAAATTCGACGCATTGCTTGCAGAGGTAATAACAATTTTATTATTGCATGGTTTGCATTATTTTTGATTTTTCTTATTCATTTCAGGTATGTTGGTGGAGTCACAAGATAACCTTTTATGATGTTAATAAGGTATGTTAAAAAGAAAAAGCTAATGATGGAAGACATTCTGGAAGCAACGTGCCTGTGGACACTGTAAGTTCCGAATCAGAGTCAGATTCGGACGACGATTTAGATCCTCAACTTAAGAGAGCGCGATTTGCAAGTCCAGGGCCATCAACTTTATAAAAATAATACGAATATTTTTTTATAATTTTTTTGTAATAGACAGCACAGTATCTTAATGTTGAAGAAAATAAAAAACAAATGAAATTCAAAAATTTTCGTCAAATTTTTAACTTTTGCGGCTACCTAAACGCTACCTAAACGGTGTTAAGAATCATTCCTAGGAAATTTATATGTTCTAAAAAGTTGTTTACTGGGATGATAAGTAAATTTTTGTAGTTCACTGTTTCCTTGAATTTTGAACGGTTTGCTACCTATTGACCTGAACAGGGGGAAAAAGGTAAAAAAAAATTGAATTTTTTTAAAGTTTTTTGCGATTTTGATCTAAAATTATTTTTTTTTTTAATTTTTTATGTTCATAATTTTTATTCTTTATAAAAAGGGCTACAACTTTGCCTTAAAGAGTTAATTAAAATTCCGAACGGTTTTCAAGATATTTTTTTTTTTTTTTTTTTTGCATAATTTTTAATTATTGAATCTTCGCTTTAGCGAACTAACAATAAGTTTTCAAATCTTAAGACTAAGGAAATAATATTAGTCCAGCCAGTGCCAAACTAAAATTTACGTTCTCATAATATAAATAGTTATCTTCATCTAAGCGCAATAGTATCCCTCCTTTTTAGACGGGAGTGTCCACTATGTTGCAAGATACTTCGAGCGAGCGGGTTTGGATGTGTTTCCAGCTTATTTAAATACTTGTCCACATATTTCAGGATTTCGCATTTAACTAGTGGAACTTTTAGATCCTTATGGATGTTGCTGTTTTTGACATACCACGGAGCACCAGTTATCATTCTTAGGATTTTATTTTGACGGCGTTGTATTTTTTCTATGTTAGAGGCGGAAGCAGTGCCCCATAATTGTATACCGTAGCACCAAATTGATTTTAAAATTGAGTTGTATAGTAGAAGTTTACAATCCAGATGAAGCACAGAGTTTCTACCCATAAGCCAGTGGATTTGTGCAGCTTTAAGTTTCATTTGCGTCAGCTTTGCATCTATATGAGGCTTCCATGTGAGGCGGCGATCCAGGTGAATACCAAGATATTTTGTCTCGGATCGTTGAGGCACCAAATGGTTGTTAATAGTGATTGGAGGGCACGTTTCTTTGCGTAAGGTAAAAGTTATGTGAGTACATTTTTGTTCATTTATTTTTATTCCCCATAACCTTGCCCATTTCTCAACTTGGCTAACGTGTTGTTGCAGTTGACTCGAAGCCTCTTTAGGGTCTTTATCAATACTGAGAAAAGCAGTATCATCAGCAAATGTGGACGTGTGCGTAAAACAGTTGGTTGGCATATCTGCTGTGTAAAGCAAGTACAAAATTGGACCTAGTATACTCCCTTGAGGTACACCAGCCTCTATTGGTTGGGAACAACTTATTTGGTTTCCCTCTTTGATCATAAATTGTCTGCCGGTTAAGTATTTTTCTAGCAGGCTTGAAATATTAGCTGGTAGATAGAGTTTTAGTTTGACTAACAGGCCTTCGTGCCATACTTTATCGAATGCTTGAGAGACATCGATAAAAAGCGCGGAGCAGTACTTCTTTTCCTCAAAGGCTTTTCTTATAACCTGCACCAGTCTGTGAGTTTGTTCGATTGTGCTATGTTGACTTCTAAAACCAAATTGGTGATCTGGGATGCAGTTGTTATCATTAAGGATCGGACTCAGCTTGTTTTTAAGCAGCTTTTCGAATAGTTTCGCCAAAGTTGGTAACAAACTTATAGGCCTATAAGACTCCACCTTCGAAGGATCTTTACCAGGCTTGGGAATCATCTTTACTAAGGCAACTTTCCATATTGGCGGAAAGTGTTCAAGCCGAATTATGGCATTAAAAACAAAAAGAATAATTCTTTTACCTGTGAAGGGTAGCTCTAGAAGCATTTTGTTGCTTATTTTATCAACGCCAGGAGCTTTTTTGTCATTTAGGTTAGCGATTGCCTCTATAACATCTGAAAATTGGAAACGTATTTCTATAGGACGTCTAGCTACAACAGGCGGTAATTCTCTCACGTCAGTGCATGAATTGGGAGTGAAGACGTTCCTTAAATGGCTTGCGAACAGATCGCATTTTTCTTCGTCATTTCTAGCCCAGGATCCTCTCAGGTTACGCAGTGGTGGTTTTGCGATTACGGGTCTTTTAAGACGTCTGGCTGTTCGCCATAGAGAATAGTTTGTTTGAGGAGTCGCGTCTAGACCTTCAAGGTATTCCTTCATTGGTGACATTCTATGTACTTCCAGCATGTTTTTTAATCGGTTTGTACATTCCTTCAGCTTATTTTTAAGTAGGGGCGATCTATACTTTTGCCATTCTCTTCGGGCTCTCCTTTTTTCAGATAGGAGCTTTTCAACATCGGTTGAGTAAATTTTGTTGTATCTGGCCTGACGGTAGGTAGAAGAAGCATTTTCAACGGCTTTTTTAATATTTTCATTGAGGCTACTAAGGCACTCATCGATTTCCTCGGAAGTTTTTAAAGATTGGTGTTCCGAACAGTGCGTGCTGATAAATTTTCTGTATTTTAACCAGTTTATTCTTTTTGACAGAAAAATATCACTAGTTGCAATTTGGTGAGGACTGCAAATAGTAAAAATTGTGGGTGAGTGATCAGAAGATAAATCCAAGGAGGGTTGAGCCTCAATAAGCTCAGGGGATATGCCTTTTGCTACGCCAAAATCTATTACGTCTGGTATTTTATTGTGGTCAGTTGGCCAATATGTTGGTTGCCCAGTTGAAATAACGTGAAGTCTCATTTCCGATACAGAACCATACAAGACACGACCTCTGGGACTTATTAGGCGGGAGCCCCAGTATGTGTGTTTAGCGTTGTAGTCCCCAGCAGCTATAAAGTGAGGACCTAAAGATTTGTAAAAACTGTTGTACTGATCCTTCGTTATGGAAAATCTGGGTGGACAATAAACTGACGAAATAACGAGATTATGGTAAAATTCATCGATGCAGACGTTTGTTGCTTGTATATAACTTTCGGAGAGACCACCCATCCATTGGTGTTTGATTCTTGATTTAATTAATATAGCTGAACCACCACATGACCTATCTCTGGGATCTTTTGAATCATAAAAAGTATAGCCACTTATTTTGAAAGTGCTTCTAGATGTCATATGTTTTCAAGATATGAGCCTGAGAAAATTATCACTTTTGGCAAAAATGACACCAAGGCCCCAAATCTTTGGGGGCCCATAAAAAAAAAAGTGCATGACTTTGGGCAAAACTGGGAGACACGGGTCTTTTCTTTTTTGGTCTTCTTTCACGTAGTGATGTCCGTATATGGTTATTTTTTTTCGTGTTGCACTGTGTAATTTTCGATACGCTTTATCTGGGAAACTACAACCGCTATCGACATCAAATGCTCCACAAGACGTAACTGGACAACAAGGCCTACGCTTTAAAGAAAAAATTTTTTTGAGTGGGGGCAAAACAAGGGGTAGCTCCCATACAAATTAACGATTTTTATGAAATATGTATTCGATACGCTATATCTCGGAAACTATAACAGATATCGAAATCAAATGTTCTACAAAAAGTAATTGGACAACAAAGCCTACGCTTTAAAGAAAAAATTTTTTGAGTGGGGGCAAAAAAAGGGGTAGCTCCCATACAAATCAATGATTTGTATGAAATTTTTGATACGCTTCATCTGGGAAACTACAACCGCTATCGACATCAAATGCTCCACAAAAAGTAATTGGACAAGAAGGCCTACGCTTAAAAGAAAAATATTTTTGAGTGGGGGCAAAAAAAGGAGTAGCTCCCATACAAATTAATGATTTGTATGAAATTTTCGATACGCTATATCTCGGAAACTGTAACAGATATCGAAACCAAGTGTTCTACAGAAAGTGATTGGACATCGAGGGCTACGCTCTTAAGAAAAAATTTTTCGAGTGGGGGCAGAAAAAGGGGTATCATACAAATTAACAATTTTTGTTAAATTTTCGATATGCTATATCTCGGAAACTATAACAGATATCGAAATCAAATGTTCTACAAAAAGTGATTGGACACCAAGGGCTACGCTCTGAAGAAAAAAAATTTTCGGATGGGGAGTGAAGAAGGGGTATCTCCCATACAAATTAACAATTTTTATAAAATTTTCGATACGCTACTTCTGGAAAACTATTACAGCTATCGACTTCGAATATTCTACAAAAAGTAAATATCAAATAATTCATACATTTTGGAGAAAAAGTTGGAGAAGAGCAGGGGGACTAGAACATTTAACAAGTTTTATTAACCTTTAAATATGAATAATGTCGAAAACTTTTAAAACTCTCGACCTCAAATCTTCTTCATCTATTTCTACTATTCATACGAACGTTAAAATTTTGTTATTTTTTATATGGACTTTAAAACTCGCACAGGTTTTTTATTATATTGTTTGCCGTACAAAATTACTCGGCTGGGTATATTTAAAGACCCATGTGAAGGGTATATAAGATTCGGCACAGCCGAATATAGCGCTCTTACTTGTTTAAGTACACTTTCTTGCATTTTTAAGATATCGTCAACGTTCGCTGCATTTTTAATTAACTGCGCAAAATTTTGGTTTTATGTAATTATTCGAGAAAATACTTGTTTAAAAGCACTTTGTATGCCTGAATATTATTTATCATATTTTTCGGCAGTTTTACACTTCTTTTATTTAAAAAAATCTATGTTAGCTGCACAGTTTTACAAATTTCGACACATCGTAGCACAGGAGCCAGTACTACCTCACTTTTCTTTTTGCACTCAAAACTTCAAACATCTTATAAAAGTTACTCATCAATTAGGCACGATTTAAGAAGATGGTCTGCTTAAATCTTGTTTTAATTAACTGAGTCTAGGAATTTGCTAATTTTCTGTATTAATCATTCAATTAATTCAATTTTATATTTAAGCTTTACAAAACAATATTAACTATAAAGTTCGCCTGCTAAAAAGTTAGGGGTTTGTCCTTGTTTGTTTACATCGGCGCATATCGGTGACTTTCATCGGCGCACAAGTGGCCGATTAAAATCGGCTCGATTTAAATGTTTTCATTGCTTGTCAGTGTTCAGTAGACTGTTAACATTATCGGTACATTGCGGTTCATTTTGATTGTCTAGACTAAGCACGATATCGGCGCAGACTATCGCATTTTCAAAAATTATTTGCGTTCACACTATCGGTGCATGAAATTTTACAAAAATCGGTACATTGCGACGATAGTGGGATCCTACCTTAAGACAAGTACAATAAATTTGTTGCATGAAATAGCGTCATTAAGGAAGCTGCCGCACATGTATACATTATCAGTTTAGCGGTGGGTAAAAACTACTGTCTCGCTTATTCCTTTTTACACATGCAATGTCAGTGCAAACCCCAATTTAACCTGTTAAAAATTAAATTCAATTTACCGGTAATAATTTAAATAAAAAACATTAAAAAATAAGTAATTATCAAAACTTTTTATGACCCACAAAAAAGTTTCTTACTCATATGTAAACACACAAGATGAGAAAAACCGGAAAAAAGTGAAATTTTCAAAAATTCGCCAAAAAAAAATGTCGCAAAAACGCGCAATGTTTTTTTTTCATCTAAAAGTAGAGACTTAAGGTTTTATTGTGATTAAAAATATTTTTATGATAATTACTGCCATCACTTTCAAAAACCTTTTGATTTAATTTTTTTTAATCAAAAAGTGAAGAAAAAAACCTCTTTTTTTAATATCGAAGGAATTTTTTTTAAATAAAACTTAAAATAAAAAATAAAATAAGGTAGTTGCTTATATAATCTTTTGTAAAAAAAAATCAATGTAAAATCTTTTTTTGTTTACCTACAAAAAAATATATTGTAAGCCTCTGAAAACCATCAAAAGTTAATAAATTGCAGGCAAATTTATTTAACTTTCCTGACTTTGACAGTGCCTCAAAACGACAAATTGCAAGCAAACGATTTGAAAATTCACTATTCGATACAGAATTTTGTTCTCTATCGAGCTATGCAAATAAATTTTTACATTTCTTAAATTTCCATTTTGGCTTAATGTCCGGCTAGATTGGCAAAATTAGGGGTATTTGCGTCGTCAAGAAATAAATGAAAAATGCTCCCTTTGCGGCAGAATATGTGTTAAACGAAACACAAAAATTGTATTATATTTTACACTAGCGAACCCCCTGCACACCTCGTTGTGCAAAAAAGAAAATAAAAAAATCAATTTGAATTCATTTAAATTAATGATAAATTGCTTTTATTGTAATGCTCTGTGGTAAACAACATTTACTGTTTTTCCATTTTCGGTGTAAACATACAAAACCGATGGTTTTCCAACGCGCGAACAGGCTACATAAAGCTGTCCATGGGAGAAAACTGGATTCTCGAATAAAGCACTCTTACTTGTAACCTAATTAGCTTCGTCCAAGTCTAACAACTTTAAAAGTAATATTTTGTGAAATTCGTAAAATTCATTTCCTTATATAAATTTGTCCATGGGAGATTGTAGTCTTCTTTCCTAAATCAATATTAGAGGCAGTTACAGCCTTAAAAAATGGGGCAATCATATTTTTGTTTAGTAATCTAGTTTGAGACATAAAATAAGACATATGTATATGCGAATTTTGTAAAGATAGATCAATATTTGTGTCAGTTATAACCCAAAATGCTTATTCCGGGAGGAAATTTTTATGGAGGCTATATCAAAAAATTGACCGATCATATTTTTGCTTGACATACTTGCTGAAGACGTAAAGATAGATTAATGTGCTTAATTGTGTGAAGATTGAGTATTATTTGAAGCAGTTATAGCCGAAAATGCTTATTCTGGAAGGACATTTGTATGGGGGCTATATCAGAAAATGGACCGATCATATTTTTGGTCGACATGCTTGTTGAAAACGTAAAAAGCGATATATGTAAAAAATTTTGTAAAGATAGATCAATATTTGTGTCAGTTATAACCCAAAATGCTTATTCCGGGAGGAAATTTTTATGGAGGCTATATCAAAAAATTGACCGATCATATTTTTGCTTGACATACTTGTTGGAGACGTAAAAAGCGATATATGTAAAAAATTGTGTAAAGA
This sequence comes from Melanophora roralis, assembly GCA_963583895.1. Classification (NCBI taxonomy): domain Eukaryota; kingdom Metazoa; phylum Arthropoda; class Insecta; order Diptera; family Rhinophoridae; genus Melanophora; species Melanophora roralis. The sequence goes on along the minus strand of OY757192.1, from coordinate 13,247,236 downwards.
TAGATTAGTATTTGTATCAGTTATAACCCAAAATGCTTATTCCAGGAGGACATTTGTATGGGGGCTATATCAAAAAATGGACCGATTATATTTTTGCTCGACATACTTGTTGAAGACGTGAAGATAAATGTGTGTGCTAAATTTTGTGAAGATAGAGTAATATTTGAAGCAACTTTTATATTGGGCTATGGGGAAAAATGGAATGACTATAACTCATAAACCAATACACGTACAGAGACCCTTTATATATAAAAACCTCGGTATTGACGTCACCTTTCATATAAAACCTAATCGGTTCACGCATTCCAGAGAACATCAATTTCAAGCACAATGCAAATTACTTTTATATATGTATATAGATTTCTTATTTGATTACATAACTATAACCAGCTGTTAACTTGACGATCAAGTTGAAAGGCGACTTGAATGGAAAAAGTGATCATCAAGTTGCTTGCAAGTTCGAAAAGTTTGAGTGTGTTAGTAAAAATATGTGAGTTTATTGCAACTTGAAAGACAAAAATTGAACGTCTGGCCGCAAGTTAAAAACGCTTGATAGTCTACTTGTTTTTAAAACAATCTTATACTAAAAGCGCATTTTGAAAAAATTTTACATAGTTTTATTATTTGTTTAGTTTTAAGGTTGCATAGTTTTTACAAAAACTATGGGTAGTTTGGTCGGTAAATCAATCAATAACGCCAACACCAATTTCAGCAAGAATATACCAGACCCGATAATTCCTTTTTAATTATATATTTTTTTTTAGTGTAGTGCATGGTGCAATTATCTTGACCAGGTGGTATTACAAGCACAGCTGATCTACTTTTTTTATGCATAATTCGAGGCTGGGTTGTCAAACTTGTTTACTTTTACGTATTTTTTATTTACACCTGAGCCAACGAAAGCTACAACAAAAACGAAATTTTTATTCACCAATTTTTGTTGTTGTAGAATCGCCCCACCTGATTCAGAAATTTGCACAATGGTTTAGTGGTTCTTCCCCATATATTCAAAGTATTTTTTTTTGCATGCAATCATAGGAGCCTCCGATAACGGTACAGTTATTTGACACTTAAAAATTCCCCAAATGCGAGAATGAGACGCAAAAAAAAGAAAACTAAGCGCGATTTCTTTATCTCACCAAAGCTATTTTAGACTCTCGAGTAGTCTTGTTATTAGTTTCATTGTCGTATCAACTGCTGTCAAAAAGAAAAAAAATCGACATGGCTGGTATTGTTTATTTTGCATTGTCGTAAAAGTTATATGGTACCAAATAAAAACAAGTAAGAGCGCTATACTCGGCTGTGCCGAATCTTATATACCCTTCACATTGGTCTTTTGATATGCCCAGCAAGTTTCAAAGTCCATAGAAAATTTTACAAATTTTTAACGTTCGTATGGATAATGAAAATAGATGAGAAACGTTTGAAGTCGACAGTTATACAAGTTTTTGACATTATTCATGTTAAAAGGTTTATAAAAGTTGTTAATTTTTATGGGCTGTTCTAGTCCTCTGCTTCTCTCCAAATTTTTTTTCCAAAATGTATGAATTATTTGAATATTACTTTTTGTAGAAGTCGATAGCTGTAAAAGTTTTCCAGATGTAGCGTATCGAAAATTGTTACTTTGTATGAAAACTACCCCTTCTGCTGTCCACATTCAAAAATTTTTTTTCTTTAAAGCATGAATCTTGTTGTCCAACTACTTTTTGTAGAGCATTTAATATCAATAGCTATTATAGTTTCCGAGATATAGCGTATCGAAAATTTCATAACAAATGTTAATTTGTATGGGAGCTACCCTTTCTTCTGCCCACCCCCAAAAAACTTTTTCTTCAAAGCGTAAGTTTTCATGTCCAATTACTTTTTGCAGAACATTTGATTTCGATATCTGTTACAGTTTTCGAGATATAAAGTATCGAAAATTTTACAAAAATTGTTAATTTGTATGGGAGCTACCCCAAATTTTACAAAAATTGTTTATTTGTATGGGAGCTCCCCATAATCACCCCCACACAAAAAAGTTTTTCTTCAAAGCGTAGGTTTTGTTGTCCAATTACTTTTGGTAGAACATTTGATATCGATATCTGTTACAGTTTCCGAGATATAGCGTATCGAAAATTTTACAAAAATTGTGAATTTGTATGGAAGCTACCCCATATTCACCCCCACCCAAAAAAGTTTTTCTTTAAAGCGTAGGCTTTGTTGTCCAGTTACTTTTTTTAGAACATTTGATTTCGATATCTGTTACAGATTCCGAGATAGAGCGTATCGAAAATTTCATAAAAATTGTTAATTGGTCTGGGGGCTACCCCACCTTCACCCTCCACCCAAAAAATTTTTTCTTCACAGCGTAGGTTTTGTTGTCGAATTACTTTTTGCAGAACTTTGAGGATCGATATCTGTTCAGTTTCCGAGATATAGCGTATCGAAAATTGTACAAGAATTGTTAATTTGTATGGGAGCTACTTCATCTTCACCCCTTACCCAACAAATTTTTTCTTCAAAGCGTAGGTTTTGTTGTCCAATTACTTTTTGCAGAACATTTGATCTCGAAATCTGTTACAGTTTCCGAGATATAGCGTATCGAAAATTGTACAAAAATTGTTAATTTGTATGGGAGCTACCCCATCTTCACCCCTTACCCAACAAATTTTTTCTTCAAAGCGTAGTTTTTTTTTGGTCCAATTACTTTTTGCAGAACATATGATCTCGAAATCTGTTACAGTTTCCGAGATATAGCGTATGGAAAATTTTACAAAAATTGTTAATTTGTATTAGAGCTACCCCATCTTCAACCCCCACCAAAAAAATTTTTTCTTCACAGCGTAGGTTTTGTTGTCCAATTACTTTGTGTAGAACATTTGATTTCGATATCTGTTACAGTTTTTGAGATATAGCGTATCTAAAATTTTACAAAAAATTATTAATTTGTATGGGAGCTACCCCATCTTCACCCTCCACCCAAAAAAATTTTTCCTCAGAGCGTAGGCTTTGTTGTCCAATTACATTTTGTAGAACATTTCATTTCGATATCTGTTACAGTTTCCGAGATATAGCGTATCGAAAATTTTACAAAAATTGTTAATTTGTATGGGAGATAACCCATCTTTACCCCTTACCCAACAAATTTTTTCTTCAAAGCGTAGTTTTTGTTGTCCAATTCCTTTTTGTAGAACATTTGATTTCGATATCTTTAAAGTTTCCGAGATATAGCGTATCGATAATTTTACAAAAATTGTTATTTTTTGTATGAGAGCTACCCCATCTTGACCCCTTACCCAACAAATTTTTTCTTCAAAGCGTAGGTTTTGTTGTCCAATTATTTTTTGCAGAAAATTTGATCTCAAAATCTGTTACAGTTTCCGAGATATAGCGTATCGAAAATTTTACAAAAATTGTTAATTTGTATGAGAGCTACCCCATGTTCACTCCCCACCCAAAAAAGTTTTTCTTCAAAGCGTAGGTTTCCACGTCCAATTACTTTTTTCAGAACATTTGATTTCGATATCTGTTACAGTTTCCGAGATATAGCATATCGAAAATTTTAAAAAAATTGTTAATTTGTATGGGAGCTACTTCATCTTCACCCCTTTCCCAACAAATTTTTTCTTCAAAGCGTAGGTTTTGCTGTCCAATTACTTTTTGCAGAACATTTGATCTCGAAATCTGTTACAGTTTCCGAGATATAGCGTATCGAAAATTGTACAAAAATTGTTAATTTGTATGGGAGCTACCCCATCTTTAACCCCCACCAAAAAAATTTTTTCTTCACAGCGTAGGTTTTGTTGTCCAATTACTTTGTGTAGAACATTTGATTTCGATATCTGTTTCAGTTTTTGAGATATAGCGTATCTAAAATTTTACAAAAAATTGTTAATTTGTATGGGAGGTACCCCATCTTCACCCTCCACCCAAAAAATTTTTTCCTCAGAGCGTAGGCTTTGTTGTCCAATTACATTTTGTAGAACATTTGATTTCGATATCTGTTACAGTTTCCGAGATATAGCGTATCGAAAATTTTACAAAAATTGTTAATTTGTATGGGAGTTATCCCATCTTCACCCCTTACCCAACAAATTTTTTCTTCAAAGCGTAGGTTTTGTTGTCCAATTACTTTTTATAGAACATTTGATTTCGATATCTTTAAAGTTTCCGAGATATAGCGTATTGATAATTTTACAAAAATTGTTAATTTGTATGGGAGCTACCCCATCTTCACCACTTACCCAACAAATTTTTTCTTCAAAGCGTAGGTTTTGTTGTCCAATTACTTTTTGCAGCACATTTGATCTCGAAATCTGTTACAGTTTCCGAGATATAGCGTATCGAAAATTTTACAAAAATTGTTAATTTGTATGAGAGCTACCTCATATTCACCCCCCACCCAAAAAAGTTTTTCTTCAAAGCGTAGGTTTCAACGTCCAATTACTTTTATCAGAACATTTGATTTCGATATCTGTTACAGTTTCCGAGATATAGCGTATCGAGAATTTTACAAAAATTGTTAGTTTGTATGGGAGCTACCCCATCTTCACCCCTTACCCAACAAATTTTTTCTTCAAAGCGTAGGTTTTGTTGTCCAATTACTTTTTGCAGAAAATTTGATCTCAAAATCTGTTACAGTTTCCGAGATATAGCGTATCGAAAATTGTACAAAAATTGTTAATTTGTATGGGAGCTACCCCGTCTTCACCCCTTACACAACAAATTTTTTCTGCAAAGCGTAGGTTTTGTTGTCCAATTACTTTTTGCAGAACATTTGATCTCGAAATGTGTTACAGTTTCCGAGATATAACGTATCGAAAATTTTACAAAATTGTTAATTTATATTAGAGCTACCCCATATTCACCCCCCACCCAAAAAAGTTTTTCTTCAAAGCGTAGGTTTCAACGTCCAATTACTTTTTTCAGAACATTTGATTTCGATATCTGTTACAGTTTCCGAGATATAGCGTATCGAAAATTTTACAAAATTGTTAATTTATATTAGAGCTACCCCATCTTCACCCTCCACCCCAAAAATTAATTTGTATGGGAGCTACCCCATCTCCACCCCTTACCCAAAAAATTTTTTCCTCAGAGCGTAGGCTTTGTTGTCCAATTACATTTTGTAAAACATTTGATTTTGATATCTTTAAAGTTTCCGGGATATAGCGTATCGATAATTTTACAAAAATTGTTAATTTGTATGGGAGCTACCCCATCTTCACCCCTTACCCAACAAATTTTTTCTTCAAAGCGTAGGTTTTGTTGTCCAATTACTTTTTGCAGAACATTTGATCTCAAAATCTGTTACAGTTTCCGAGATATAGCGTATCGAAAATTGTACAAAAATTGTTAATTTGTATGGGAGCTACCCTGTCTTCACCCCTTACCCAACAAATTTTTTCTTCAAAGCGCAGGTTTTGTTGTCCAGTTACTTTTTGCAGAACATTTGATCTCAAAATCTGTTACAGTTTTCGAGATATAGCGTATCGAAAATTTTACAAAAATTGTTAATTTGTATGGAGTGCGACATTTATAAAAAAACTATATAATAATTCATATACATATTAAATTTTTTATCCTTGCTAATTTTTATTTATTGTTGAACTAATTGTCTCTTAATACAAATTTTTGATTTTTAGTTTGACTTAAGTTCATGTAATTTCTTTTTATTAGAAGAAATTATTATTTTCCGTTAATGTTTAAAGAAACTTTTTTAATTTTGAAAAAGCAGATTTTTCTACCGCTACTAGCCAAATAGAATGCATTTTCGAAAGCTGCTACGCAATTTCATCATCAGTACTCTTTGAACGGTAGTAGTGTATTTGGTTGTAAACATCACCTATTTAACTTACACGTAACAGAGAAAGTTTCTTTCAATATTAACGGAAAATAATAATTTTTTCTAATAAAAAGAAATTATATTAACTTAAGCCAAGCTAAAAATTAAAAATTTGTATCCTTTTCAACAGATAAAAACCATTTTTAAGTCGCATTGACGCACATAGGGGTGTTTTGCCAATCTAGCCGGACATTTAGCCAAAATGGAAATCTAAGAAATGTTAAAATTTTAGTACGCACCTGGACAGATAACAAAATTCTGTAAGTGCAATTCGGAAAGTGAATTTTCAAATCTTTTGCTTGCAATTTGTCGTTTTGAGGCACTGTCAAAGTCAGGAAAGTGAACTAAATTTGCCTGCAATTTATTAACTTTTGATGGTTTTGAGAGGTTTACAATATAATTTTTAATACAAATTTTTTTGCAAATTTAATTTGGCTCAAGTTCATATAATTTCTTTTTTATTAGAAGAAATTAATATTTTCCCTTATAATAAAAAAGAAATTATATGAACTCAAGCCAAATTTTTTTTTGCATATTTTTATTATTGAATCTTCGCCTAAGCGAACTTACAATAAGTATTCAAATCTTAGGACTAAGGAAATAATGTTAGTCCAGCCAGTGCTAGACTAAAATTCAAGTTCTCATATTAGAAAGAGTTATCTTCATCTAAGCGCACTAGTATCCCTCCTTTTCAGACGGGAGTGCCCACTATGTTGCAAGATACTTCGAGCGAGCGGGTTTGGATGTGTTTCCAGCCTTTTTGAATACTGTCCACATATTTCAGGATTTCGCATTTAACAAGTGGATCTTCTAGATTCTTATGGATGTTGCTGTTTTTGACATACCACGGAGCACCAGTTATCACTCTTAGGATTTTATTATGACGGCGTTGTATTTTTTTCTATGTTAGAGGCGGAAGCAGTGCCCCATAATTGTATACCGTAGCACCATACCCATTAGCCAGTGGATTTGCGCAGCTTTGAGTTTTATTTGCGTCAGCTTTGCATCTTTATGAGGCTTCCATGTGAGGTGGCGATCCAGGTGAATACCAAAATATTTTGTCTCGTATCGTTGAGGCACCACATGGTTGTTAATAGTGATTGAAGGGCATGTTTCTTTGTGTAAGGTAAAAGTTACGTGAGTACATTTTTGTTCATTTATTTTTATTCCCCATAACTTTACCCATTTCTCAACTTGGCTTACGTGTTGTTGCAGCTGGCTCGAACCCTCTTTAGGGTCTTTATGAGTACTAAGAAAAGCAGTGTCGTCAGCAAATGAAGACGTGTGTGTGAAACTATTGATAGGCATATCTGCTGTGTAAAGCGAGAATTGGACCAGTATACTTCCTTGAGGTACATCAGCCCCTATTGGCTGAGAGGAACTTATTTGGTTTCCCTCTTTGATCATAAATTGTCTGCCGGTTAAGTATTTTTCTAGCAGGCTTAAAATATTAGCTTGTAGATAGAGTTTTAGTTTGATTAAAAGGCCTTCGTGCCATACTTTATCGAATGCTTGAGAGACATCGATAAAAAGCGCGGAGCAGTACTTCTTTTCCTCAAAGGCTTTTCTTGTAACCTGCACCAGTCTGTGAGTTTATTAGATTGTGCTATGTTGACTTCTAAAACCAAATTGGTGATCTGGAATGCAGTTGTTGTCATTTAGGATCGGACTCAGCTTGTTTTGAAGCAGCTTTTCGAATAGTTTCGCCAAAGTTGATAACAAACTTATAGGCCTATAAGACTCTACCTTCGAGAGTTCTTTACCAGGCTTAGGAATCATCTTTACTTAGGCAATTTTCCATATTGGCGGAAAATGTTCAAGCCGAATTATGGCATTAAAAATAAAAATAATACTTCTTTTACATGTAAAGGGTAGCTCTAAAAGCATTTTGTTGCTTATCTTATCAACGCCAGGAGCTTTTTTGTAATTTAGGTTAGCGATATACTCTATAACATCTGAAAATCGGAGACGTATTTCCATAGGACGTCTAGCAACAACAGGCGGTAGTTCTCTCACTTCAGTGCATGAATTGGGAGTGAAGACGCTTATTAAATGGCTTGCGAACAGATCGCATTTTTCTTCGTCATTTCTAGCCCGGGATCCTCTCAGGTTATGCAGTGGTGGTTCTGCGATTACGGGTCTTTTAAGACGTCTGGATGATCACCATAGAGGTTAGTTTGTTTAAGAAGTCGCGTCTAGACCTTCCAGGTATTCCTTCATTAATGGCATTCTTTGTACTTCTAGAAAGTTTTTTAATCGGTTTGTACATTCCTTCAGCTTATTTTTAAGTAGGGGCGATCTATACGTTTGCCAATCTCTTCGGGATCTTCTTTTTTCAGATAAGAGCTTTTCAACATCTGTTGAATAAATTTGGTTGTATCTGGCCTGACGGTAGGTAGAAGAAGCATGTTTAACGGCTTTTTTGATATTTTCATTGAGGCTACTCAGGCACTCATCGATTTCTTCGGAAGTTTTTAAAGGTTGGTGTTCCGAAAAGTGCGTGCTGATAAATTTTTTGTATTTTAACCAATTTATTCTTTTTGACAGAAAACTATCACTAGTTGCAATGTGGTGAGGACTGCAAATAGTGAAAATTGTGGGTGAGTGATCAGAAGATAAATCCAAGGGGACTTGAGCCTCAATAAGATCAGGGGATATACTTTTTGATACGCCAAAATCTATTACGTCTGGCATTTTATTGTGGTCAGTTGGCCAATATGTTGGTTGTCTAGTTGAAATAACGTTAAGTCTCAATTCCGATGCAGAGTCATGCAAGACACGACCCATAGACAAAAATACAATAAAAAAAAGGTTTTATATTGTAGATAAAAATATAAAGATCGACAGATAACAATAATTTTTAAATATATTTTAAAGAATTTTTTCGATTCAGCTCTTTTTGGTGGCGCTAGGGGGCACCAAAGTCAAAGAATTTGAAGTAAAAATGGCTAAACAAATACCCGAGTCTTACATGCTTCAGGAAAACAGTTGTAAAAAATCATTTTTTGGAGTATGAGATTGAAATTTTTTTCTGTAGTAACTAACTATATTTGCAACTAACTGTAAAAAATTTTTTTGTGATTTCTTTTTTTATGAGTATTTTTTATGATTTGAAAAATGCTTATTATTCACTTAAGCTCATACAATTTTTTAACTTTGATGGAAAATTAAAAAAAAAGAAAAATATGGTCTATGGGTTTTTTTCTGTTTTCAAAGATCCATACTGTTTTATAATAACTGCAAGAAAAAAATGTAAAAATTTAACCACAACTTTAAAAAAAAATTTTTTTAAATGGCTATTTTCGTGATTTTTTCTAAAATTTCGGCAGTTTTTAAGGTTTAAAAGAAAAAAAAACTACAAATACTGAAAAATATAAATTCAAATTAATACTGTTTAATAAAAAAACAGCAAAAATAGAAAATGTTTTGCGTTTGTATGTATTTTACGCTATAAATGACACTAAAATCGCAAATTACCTTGGTTTTTTATTGTTTTAAAAAAATAATTGTAAAAATCTAATTTTTTGGACAAGGAGATTCAAATTTGTTCTTGTAATAGCTAACTATATTCGAAACCAACCAAACCAAATTTTTTAGTTTATTACATTCCTATACATAGCTTTTGTTGGTTTAAAAAATGCTTATTATTCACTTAAGCTCTAAAATTTTTTTAACTTTGATGGAAAATTAAAAAAAAATAAAAATATGGGCTATGGGTTTTTCTGTTTTCCAAAATCCATACTGTTTTCTAATAAATACAAGCAAAAAAATTTTAAAAAATTAACCACAACTTAAAAAAAGTTATTTTTTAAAATTACTATTTTGGTAATTTTTTTTCTCAAATTTCGACAGTTTTCTGGAGTTAAAAATAACAAAAAAACTTACAATAGATTAGATTAATTAACGAGGTAAATTAAAAAAATAAGTATAAAATTGTGCCTCTTTTTAACGCTACAAGATGCCGCTAAATTAATAGATTGATTTTGGTGTTTCATTGTTTACCTCCCATCACTGTTGCTAACTTTTTCCCAAAAATATATACATATAAGTTAGTATAAAAAATCGCAAGAAGCTAGCTAAATTTTTGAATTGTTTAAAATGTGAGCTATGAATTGCCAAAAAATTTGTTTTTTCTAGTTCTGTTGTGACTACTTATAACGAAAACTAGATCAAAATATGACAAAAATTTAATGTCTTTCATAAATCTTATAAAACTTTGCATCACAAGAAACTAATACAGCAATTGAAAATCGCTAGATTTGACTCCGACCTACAAATATTATTTGCCGTTATCTTTTATTTAAATTGGAGATGAGTACGTGCAGAAGTTTTTTTTGCAACATCCTTTGTTTGTAGTAAGCAAAATTGTTTGGTGGAGTGTTCGCAAATATCGCACACAGACATTTCAGATAAAGAAAAAATTAAAATTTTCTAATAAAATGTTCAATATATTTATATGCTTGATAATTACTTACTTTTACAAACGAGTAAAAGTGAGGGCGCGTGGTTCAATTAATTAACGTGCACATCTCTAATCATAGTGTAAACAAAGATTTAAATAAAACATCAAGTAATTGGTCAAAACAAATAATTTAAAGTGATGTCTTTTATTTTATATAATTAAGATATAGTTGACTGCTGAATAAAAGCAACTTCTGAAGATAAAGAACCAGAGGTATATAAATATGTTGAAAGAAAAATAGGCGAGTCATATTTTGACATATATAAGTTATTACAAAGTGTTTATTTCTTCCACATCAAAATGAAACATTTTTGGAAAGAAAGCAGGGGCAACTTAATGCATTTAAAAAAGTATCATTCTTCGTGGGTAAACAATATCTTTTTTGATGCTGATGATGTAAGTTTTATAATTTTTAATTGCTATTCTAAAATAAATATATTATTAAATATATGTAAAATTGCATCTGAAAATTTTCTGCTTCCAACTACAGAATGTGATGCAACAGTGGCTTTACATGCTACGAAACACAATAAATGAAATACACCCAAATTGTTTTCCGTCTCTGTATGCGTTACAAACTGAGAAAAAAAAAATTATTCCGTCTATTGTGGTATCTTAAAATAAATTTCAGGGTTCATTGGAAGCCAACCACAAAATCGTAAGAAAGTCAAGCCTGTCCCATACGAGGAAAACGTCACGAAAATACACTCATAAAGATTTAATGGCTTATTTAATACTATCTTCAGATTCGTTTTTGACTTCAAAAAGGAATCCAAAGACCAAAAAAAATTTATTATTGCGGAAATTGATAAATATATACTTAAGAGAAAATCTAATGAGCTAGTTGAAGACGACGAGACAAATGTTTCATTATTTTTTGGGAAGAGTCCAATACTGAAGATGATTTATTGTAAATTAAAATGTATATAAATTATTAAAAAAATAAAACTTACTATTTAAAAACGCATTTATACGTATTTTAAATTTAATTTTAATTTAGAAAGATTGTAATTTTGTCTTTTCACGTTGTCGTCAGGGTCATCAGTTTTTTTCAGGGTTCATCGCCAAAACGGTTGTCAAAAATCGCCAAAAATCGTCAAAAAATATTTTTTGGAGTTTAAAAACTAAAAAAGTCGCCAAAAAATTCGCAATAATAAAAATCTATTGTTTTTTACGAAAAAAAACTCAAAAATTATTTTACTTAAATAAACCTATGAAATATTAAGTGTTTTTTTTATTAAATAAATTAAAATAATTAAATAAAAAGAAATAACTATTTAATTTAAATAAAAATTTAAATTTTTTGGTACACCAAAAAATTCAAAGGAAGAATTGAAAATATGTAAAACCAAGAGGATACGTAGAATGACAGTTACTTTGTTAAGTAACATGTTAGTAAATATTAAAAACTTTGATAAGAATAAAACACAAACCTAATACAGCATTGGTATTGTAGTAATTTTGTATGTAACATCGTTTAAAGCAAATCTGTGGCAAACAAGGTTATTTTATACAAAAAGGATAATTTTCGAGTTATGTTAATATCACCTTGAGTATAGTTTTTAAATGTGTGTATGTATATATAAAAAGTTAAAAAAACGTTTTTTTGCTTATATAGCACTTAATTTAAGATGGATTTAGTAAGCTATAAACTTCAGCTTCATCTGTTTCATCTGTGCCATTTTGGGTAATATACTTAGTATTTTTTTTAAATATATTTTTCATTTATTTAGTTAGTTCAAAAACTTAGCTGTGTTTTTTAAAAAATATCGCCATGGCGTCAAACCTAAATTTTAATAGCCAAGAGCACTAAAAAATCGCCACATTTGGCGTAAAATCGCCATAACTGACAGCCCTGGTTGTCGTCAAAATCATAATGTAGAAGATTTTTAGCCAAATTGTTTTTTATTTTCTATTTTTATAAATAATTTTTACTGTAATATGGCACTAACATTTGTTTAACACATTATAATAACCATACCAACCAATTTAATGAGAATCGGATAACTTTTGTAACAGTCTTAGCGTTTTTGCGAAAAAGGATATATGACAGGACCTAGAGTCCTTGCGTCAACCCCAATAAAAATTATTACACAAGTTACTAGCACGGGATGTAAATGATCTACGGACAATAGTAACTTTCTGTGCAGTTATGTAGTCAAAATTAAAAATTTCGTCCTTTTTATATATGGGCAGTGGGCGTGCCCTTAACCCGATTTTTTCAAAAAATTTAATTTTCTTAATTTAAGTATTTTATACTAGTGTACCTTGTTGATTCTTGATTTAATTAATATAGCTGAACCACGATCTGGGATCTTTTGAATCAAAAAAAGTATAGCCACATATTTTAAAAGTGCTTCTAGATGTCATATGAGTCTCGGACATCAACATAACATCAATTTTTGCTGTGTTAAAAAATATTCGAGCTCGTTTTTGTTTTGGCGGATGCCGTTTGCGTTCCGGAAACAAACCCTGAGGCAGTTCATGGCCTTTTAAGCATGGCCTGCAAAGGAGCAGACTGCATTTCTTGCATCATGCCAGCCATTATCTGCGTGAACTGTTTAACCATATTGTCAATAACGGCTTCCAGACGGCTAAAATTGGGACCAGTTGCTTCATTTGTTGGCGTTTCATGTGATGTTGTTGGCTGGTTAGGCTTATTACAAATGTTGGGCTGGTTCGATTTAAGTGCGTTGGCATAAGAAACTTGACTTGTTGTTGGTTGTGTTAATGGAGACATAGTAGTAGTTGCTGTATTTAACTGCTGTGGAGGGGCAGACACTATTTTAGTCTTAGATAAACGCCTTACTAAATCAAAAACAGGGCAACCTCTATAGTTGGCAGTGTGGTTTCCGCCACAATTGCTGCGTTTCTTCATCCTGGGGTCATCTTTTGGGTTATCACACTTGGTCGTGGCATGCAGATTCCCACACACAACACACACAGAAGGCAACTTACAATAAGCTTTTGTATGGCCGAATTCCTGGCAGTTCAAGCACTGTACTGGCCCAGATCGTTTATATGGGGCTTCAACAACAACTCTGCGATGCAAAATATATCTTAATTCATAAATAGGGTTAGTTTCACCTTTTCTCAATTTTACATCACTAGGCTCAAGCTCCACCCGAAATAATGGTTGGGGACACCTTTCTCTATTTTTAATGTTTGATACAGTGATAACTTTAAAGCCTTTGCTGCACAAACTCGTCTTTATCTCTTCCGGGTCTACATTAGCGTCAATACCTTTTATAACTACCTGGAGTCCTTTTGCGTTTTTAAGTTGGTAAGTTTAAAAATTTTTATTCAGTTTTTCAAATTCTAAAACAGCGGTGCGGTACGCGTTTTCGTGATTTACCTGAATTTTTGTCTCGTAAATGTTACCACGCTTAATATTATTAACATAAAAATTATTTTCCCCGATTAATCCGACTAAAAACCTAATAAGGTCGTTTGAGTTTTTTCTCTCAAATAAATTGGAGGAGGTTTAAATGTCTTCTTCTCGGTGACAGGGGTATCGTTCTCCTCTTTTAGTATGGCGAAATGATTTTAGGATGAGGTTGGATTTTCTTTATCTTTTGAAATTTTGGCTGGTTTGGTAATCTCTGCGGATTTGGGGCTTCTACCCCTTTTAAGAACTGTAATAGGTATAGCGGTCTATCCCTACCTGAACCTTTGAAGCTTCTGAAGAAAGTGGGATGGGACCGCCTTTAGCAAATGGTGAGTATGGTACCTCAGTATTTTTTTTATAATTTTTAAAAAGAGATTGGGCTAAAATTGTCCCTTGTTCAGTACACTTATTTAAATTAGGCGCACTTGCACTTAAATTGTCTTTAATTATCGTCGGTTTTGCACTCAAATATTTTTTATTATATTTAGGGTCTCTGATGTTTTAATTGCTAACGCTGGAGCTGAACACAATTCGGCTTTTAGACCCACTGTCACGACGATTACTGTTACTTAATAACCGTTCGCTTTTTATTGTTTAGTTTGTTATTTTTTTTTCACTATTATGTGTATATACATATGTGATTTAATAAATTCGTTTGCCATTTATTACTAATATCACCTATTACCAATATTACACTCGCGTAGACACGTCCTTACACTACGAGATTAAGAATGCAACCGCTAAGCCAAATTAAAAAGCAAAAATTTGTATTGAAAGATCAACAATAAATAAAAATAGCATATAAGCCACACATGGCATGGGGCAAAACGATCTTTAAATTTCAGTTCATTTATCGTTGATAAAAAAAATAAATAAAAAAGATTTAACCCTCCTATTGTATGATATACAATAATAAAAAAGCGTTTCATTCCATCTGAGAGATGGATTAATGCTTGTCCGTTAGTCAAGTGTTGCCGAAGAGACTTTTAATAGATAAAAGCATAGTGTATATGAAAAGTAAACTTCGTCATAACTTACAAAATAAAAGAAAAAGGAAAATAGATATTCCGTTTCCTTTCCCTGTTACATGTAAGTTAAATAGGTGATGTTTACAGCCAAAAGACACTACTGCCGTTCAAAGAGTACTGATGATGAAATTACGTAGCTGCTTTCGAAAATGCAGTATCGGCAAAAAACCTGCTTCTTCAAAAAAAGGTTTCTTTCAACATTAACGGAAAATATTAATTTCTTCTAATCAGAGTTGGGCAAAATACATGCTTTGCTGTATTTGAAATACAAAATACTTGTTCCGCTTGTATTTCAAATACAAAATACCAAATACTTTCAAGTTGAGTATTTCAAATACAAAATACAGTATTTTAGTATCTTTTATTTAATATGCAAAATACATTTATAACTATCAATCATTCGGTAAAACATGAGTTTCCTTTCATGAACACTAGATTTTTAAATGTTTAATTAGATAAGCAGTCTCTTTTTGGAGAATGTATAAATCCTGCTAAAGAAAACAATATTTCTACAGGTCCTGATGAACACAAACTGGTGTAAAACTTTATGAAAACAGTTCTCTCTATGTAAAAAACAATTAAATTAAAAGTAAAGTAGTGATAAGGACATATATTAGTTTGTCATTCCGTTTGTAATTTGTTTATTACCCATTTGCGTCCCCATAAAGTATATATATTCTGGATCCTTATAGATAGGGAAGTTGATATAGCCATATCCGTCTGTCCGCCTGTCCGTCTGTTGAAATCAAGTTTCTGGAGTCAAATAAAGTGATACGGACCAGTTATTGAAGACAGTCGCTATTTAAAAATAACAAAATCGGTTGACTATTGACCGAGATACAAACGAAAAATCAAAATAACCCTTTTGTTTTAGGACTAAAACCGTGCATATATCCCTGCATATCTCAGTAAATATAGTCATTCTTGCCACAAATAAGAGGGTTGCATTTTATATTTCGGGATTAGAGAACAAAAACCAATATTAATCATCAAAAATCACTTTATTGTTGCGACATGTCCAGTTTTTCCAAAAAAACTGGCGACCATTTGCTTAGAAATGTTTCGTGCGCGAACAACTTTTGTTTGATTTGACTCATCTTGAACACCCATACAGTCGACTGCTGTTTACTTTCGGGCTCATAAGCGTAAATGCACGATTTATCACCTGTCACGATATCATAGACGTGTTTCGTAGCACCGCGATCGTATTTTCTGAGCATTTCTTTCAACCAATCGACACGAGCCTTTTTTTGAGCGATTGACAAATTGTGTGGGATCCAAAGCGAATAAATTTTTTTGACAGTCAAATGTTTATGTAATATTGAACGTATGCTGGTCCCACTAATGCCTAAGGTTGTCTCAATATCACGATAGGTCACATGACGAACTTCTTATATCAGTTCATGCACAGCATCAATGGTTTTCGGAACAACAATTGATTTTGGACGACCTTCACGAAATTTATCTTGGAGTTGACTAAGACCGTGATTGAATTCACTATACCATCCATAAGCACTGGTGGGTGATGGAGCTTCATCGCCAAAAAAATAATTAAGTTCATGCATGCACTGTTGCTGAGTTAATCCACGTCGAAAGTTGTAAAAAATAATCGCACGAAAATGTTTATGATTTAATTTCATTTTTGGGTCGAGTTGAATCTCTAAGTTACTGTAAAAAACACAAATAGCGCTCGTATGTCAAAACGTTCTGAGTACGTATAACCTAGGAAATGTCAAATTTTACGATATAGCTGTCAGTTGTCAAATTGCAACACTAGTATTGCCAAATTCCGAAACATAAAAGCCAACCCTCGTAAGTAAATATTTTTTTTAGATGGGATCAGGGGAAATGGCATTTCCCCTACAATTGCACAAATTTTGTTTTTCATTCGCTAAATCGTAGAAACTATAACAGCTATCGACTTCAAATGTTTCACAAAAAGTAATTGGACAACAAGACCTACGCTTCAGGGAAAAAATTTTTTATATGGGGGCAGGAGAAGGGGTAGCTCCTATACAAATTAACAATTTTTATGAAATTTTCGATAAGCTATATCTCGGAAACTATAACAGCTATCGACATCAAATGTTCTACAAAAGGTAATTCGACAACAAGGTCTACGTTTTAAAGAAAAAATTTTTTGGGTGGGGGGTTAAGAAGGGGAAGTTCCAATACAAATTGACGATTTTCATGAAATTTTCGATACGCTTTATCTAGGAAGCCATAACAGAAATCGACTTCAAATTTTCTGCAAAAAGTAATTGGACAATAAGGTCTACACTTTGAAGAACTAAATTTTTTGGTGGGGCCAGGAGAAGTTGTAGCTCTCATACAAATTAACAATTTTTATAAAATTTTCGATACGCTACATCTGGGAAACTATAACAGCTATCGACTTCGAACATTCTACCAAAAGTAATAATCAAATAATAATTATACATTTTGGAAAAAAAAAGTTGGAGAGGAGCAGATGGACTAGAACATCCCACAAAAATTAACAACTTTTATTAACCTTTTAATATGAATAATGTCGAAAACTTTTATAACTCTCCACCTCAAACCTTCTTCATCTAAGGGCGCTATATTCGGCTGTGCCGAATCTTATATACCCTTCACATTGGTCTTTAAATATACCCAGCCGAGTAATTTTGTACTGCAAATAATATAATGAAAAACCTTGTGCGAGTTTTAAAGTCCATAGAAAAAATAACAAAATTTTAACGTTCGTATGAATAATAGAAATAGATGAAGAAGATTCGAGGTCGAGAGTTTTAAAAATTTTCGACATTATTCATATTTTAAGGTTAATAAAACTTATTAAATGTTCTAGTCCCCCTGCTCTTCTCCAACTTTTTCTCCAAAATGTATGAATTATTTGATTATTACTTTTTGTAGAATATTCGAAGTCGATAGCTGTAATAGTTTTCCAAAAGCGTATCGAAAATTTTATAAAAATTTTTAATTTGTATGGGAGCTACCCCTTCTTCACCCACCATCCGAAAATGGTTTTCTTTAAAGCGTAGGCCTTGTGTTCCAATTACTTTTTGCAGAACATTTGATGTGGATATCTGTTATAGTTTCCGAGATATAGCATATCGAAAATTTAACAAAAATTGTTTATATGTATGCTACCCCTTTTTCTGCCCCCACTCAAAAAATTTTTTCTTAAGAGCGTAGCCCTTGATGTCCAATCACTTTCTGTAGAACACTTGGTTTCGATATCTGTTGTAGTTTCCGAGTTATAGCGTATCGAATATTTCATACAAATTGTTAATTTGTATGGGAGCTACCCCTTTTTTTGCCCCCACTCAATAAAATTTTTCTTCAAAGCGTAGGCATTCTTGCCAAATTACTTTTTGTAGAACATTTCATTTCGATATCTTTTACAGTTTCCGAGATATAGCGTATCGAATATTTTATAATAATTGTCGATTTGTATGGGAGCTACCCCTTTTTTTGCCCCCACTCAAAAAATTTTTTCTTTAAAACGTAGGCATTCTTGCCCAATTACTTTTTATAGAACATTTCATTTCGATATCTCTTATAGTTTCCGAGATATAGCGTATCGTATATTTAATAATAATTGTCGATTTGTATGGGAGCTACCCCTTTTTTTGCCCCCACTCAAAAAATTTTTTCTTTAAAGCGTAGGCATTCTTGCCCAATTACTTTTTGTAGAACATTTTATTTCGATATCTTTTATATTTTGCGAGATATAGCGTATCGAATATTTTATAATAATTGTCGATTTGTATGGGAGCTACCCCTTTTTTTGCCCCCACTCAAAAAATTTTTTCTTTAAAGCGTAGGCATTCTTGCCCAATTACTTTTTGTAGAACATTTTGTTTCGATATCTGTTATAGTTTCCGAGATATAGCGTATCGAATATTTTATAATAATTGTCGATTTGTATGGGAGCTACCCCTTTTTTTGCCCCCACTCAAAAAATTTTTTCTTTAAAGCGTAGGCATTCTTGCCCAATTACTTTTTGTAGAATATTTTATTTCGCTATCTTTTATAGTTTCCGAGATATAGCGTATCGAATATTTTATAATAATTGTCGATTTGTATGGGAGCTACCCCTTTTTTTGCCCCCACTCAAAAAATTTTTTCTTTAAAGCGTAGGCATTCTCGCCCAATTACTTTTTGTAGAACATTTTATTTCGATATCTTTTATATTTTGCGAGATATAGCGTATCGAATATTTTATAATAATTGTCGATTTGTATAGGAGCTACCCCTTTTTTTGCCCCCACTCAAAAAATTTTTTTCTTTAAATCGTAGGCATTCTCGCCCAATTACTTTTTGTAGAATATTTTATTTTGATATCTGTTATAGTTTCCGAGATATAGCGTATCGAATATTTTATAATAATTGTCGATTTGTTTGGGAGCTACCCCTTTTTTTGCCCCCACTCAAAAAATTTTTTCTTTAAAGTGTTGGATTTTGCTTACAATTATTTTTTGTAGAACATTTTAAGTCGATAGCTGTTATAGTTTACGAGATATAGCGCATAAAATGTTTCCCCAAATTTGTGCAATTGTAGGAAAACTACCCCTTCCCCTGGTCCAGTCTGAAAAAACTTTTTCCATTATTTAGGTCCCTTCTTTGGGAGTATCTGCGCCAAGTTTTGTGGCAAGAGTGACTATTCTTACTGAGATATATAGGGATATATGCATGGATTTTGTCCTAAAAAAATGGGTTACTCTGGGTTTTCGCTTATATCTCGGTCAATAGTGAACCGATTTTGCTGATTTTAAATAGCGATTGTCTCCAGGATATTTCTAATAGTTTGACACCATTAACTTGTCTGTATCTTTTTATTTGTATCTGGAAACTTGATTTCAACAGACGGACAGACGGACATCGGACTTTATGGGGGGACATCGGACTTTATGGGGTCGCAAATGGATAATAAAGAAATTACAAACGGAATGACAAAGTGATATATACTCTATCACTATGTGAAGGGTATAAAAACAATTAGTTCAACAATTAATACAAATAGAATATATTTTTTTGTAGCTAAACAAATAAAGATTTTACATATATTTTTATACCCTTCACATAGTGATAAGGGTATATATCAGTTTGTCATTCTGTTTGTAATTTCTTTATTATTCATTTGCGACCCCATAAAGTATATATATTCTGAATCCTTATAGATAGGAAAGTTGATATAGCCATGGCCGTCTGTCCGTCTGTTGAAATCAAGTTTCCGGAGTCAAATAAAAAGATACAGACCAGTTAATGGTGTCAAACTATTAGAAATATCCAAGAGACAATCGCTATTTAAAATCCGCAAAATCGGTTCACTATTAACCGAGATATAAGCGAAACCCCAAAGTAACCCATTTTTTTTAGGACAAAATCCGTGCATATATCCCTATATATCTCAGTAAGTATAGTCACTCTTGCCACAAAACTTGGCACGGATACTCCTAAATAAGGGACCTAAATAATGGAAAAAGTTTTTTCAGACAGACCAGGGGAAGGGGTATTTTTTCTACAATTGCACAAATTTGAAGAAATATTTTATGCGCTATATCTCGTAAACTATAACAGCTATCGACTTAAAATGTTCTACAAAAAGTAATTGTACGTTAAGACCTACACTTTAAAGAAAAATTTTTTTGAGTGGGGGCAAAAAAAGTAGTAGCTCCCA
This sequence comes from Melanophora roralis, assembly GCA_963583895.1. Classification (NCBI taxonomy): domain Eukaryota; kingdom Metazoa; phylum Arthropoda; class Insecta; order Diptera; family Rhinophoridae; genus Melanophora; species Melanophora roralis. The sequence continues at coordinate 13,226,866 of OY757192.1, read as the reverse complement.
TACAAATTAACGGTTTGTATGAAATTTTCGATACGCTATATCTCGGAAACTATAACAGATATCGAAATCAAATGTTCTACAAAAAGCAATTGGACATCAAGGGCTACGCTCTTAAGAAAAATTTTTTTTAATTGGGGGCAAAAAAAGGGGTAGCTCCCATACAAATTAACAATTTTTATAAAATATTCGATACGCTATATCTCGGAAACTATAACAGATATCGAAATGAAATGTTCAACAAAAAGCAATTGGACATCAAGGGCTACGCTCTTAAGAAAAATTTTTTTGAGTGGGGGCAAAAAAAGGGGTAGCTCCCATATAAATTAACGGTCTGTATGAAATTTTCGGTACGCTATATCTCGGAAACTATTACAGATATCGAAATCAAATTTTCTACCAAAAGCAATTGGACATCAAGGGCTACGCTCTTAAGAAAAAACTTTTTGAGTGGGGGCAGAAAGAGGGGTAGCTCCCATACAAAAATAATGATTTGTATGATATATTCGATACGCTATATCTCGGAAACTATAACAGATATCGAAATCAAATGTTCTACAAAAAGCAATTGGATATCAAGGGCTACGCTCTTAAGAAAAATTTTTTTGAGTGGGGGCAAAAAAAGGGGTAGCTCCGATACAAATTAACAATTTTTATAAAATATTCGATACGCTATATCTCGGAAACTATAACAGACATCGAAATGAAATGTTCTACAAAAAGTATTTGGGCAACAAGGCCTACGCTTTAAAGAAAAAATTTTTTGAGTGGGGACAAAAAAAAGGGGTAGCTCCCATACAAATTAAAGGTTTGTATGAAATTTTCGATACGCTATATCTCGGAAACTATAACAGATATCGAAATCAAATGTTCTACAAAAAGCAATTGGACATCAAGAGCTACGCTCTTAAGAAAAAACTTTTTGAGTGGGGGCAGAAAGAGGGGTAGCTCCCATAAAAATTAATGATTTGTATGAAATATTCGATACGCTATATCTCGGAAACTATAACAGATATCGAAATCAAATGTTCTACAAAAAGCAATTGGACATCAAAGTCTACGCTCTTAATAAAAAACTTTTTGAGTGGGGGCAGAAAGAGGGGTAGGTCCCATACAAATTAACGATTTGTATGAAATTTTCGATACGCTATATCTCGGAAACTAAAACAAATATTGAAATCAAATGTTCTACAAAAAGCAAATGGACATTAAGGGCTACGCTCTTAAGAAAAAACTTTTTGAGTGGGGGCAGAAAGAGGGGTAGCTCCCATACAAATTATTGATTTGTATGAAATATTCGATACGCTATATCTCGGAAACTATAACAGATATCGAAATCAAATGTTCTACAAAAAGCAATTGGACAACAAAGCCGACGCTTTAAAGAAAAAATTGTTTGAGTGGGGGCAAAAAAAGGGGTAGCTCCCAAATTAACAATTTTTATAAAATATTCGATACGCTTTATCTCGTAAACTATAACAGATATCGAAACGAAATGTTCTACAAAAAGTATTTGTGCAACAAGTTCTACGCTTTTTACAAATTAACGATTTGTATGAAATTTTCGATACGCTATATCTCGGAAACTAAAACAAATATCGAAATCAAATGTTCTACAAAAAGCAAATGGACATTAAGGGCTACGCTCTTAAGAAAAAACTTTTTGAGTGGGGGCAGAAAGAGGGGTAGCTCCCATACAAATTATTAATTTGTATGAAATTTTCGGTACGCTATATCTCGGAAACTATAACAGATATCGAAATCAAATGTTCTACAAAAAGCAATTTGGCATCAAGGGCTACGCTCTTAAGAAAAAACTTTTTAAGTGGGGGCAGAAAGAGGGGTAGCTCCCATACAAATTAATTATTTGTATGAAATATTCGATACGCTATATCTCGGAAACTATAACAGATATCGAAATCAAATGTTCTACAAAAAGCAATTGGACAACAAAGCCGACGCTTTAAAGAAAAAATTGTTTGAGTGGGGGCAAAAAAAGGGGTAGCTCCCAAATTAACAATTTTTATAAAATATTCGATACGCTTTATCTCGTAAACTATAACAGATATCGAAACGAAATGTTCTAAAAAAAGTATTTGTGCAACAAGTTCTACGCTTTTTACAAATTAACGATTTGTATGAAATTTTCGATACGCTATATCTCGGAAACTAAAACAAATATCGAAATCAAATGTTCTACAAAAAGCAAATGGACATTAAGGGCTACGCTCTTAAGAAAAAACTTTTTGAGTGGGGGCAGAAATAGGGGTAACTCCCATACAAAGTATTGATTTGTATGAAATTTTCGGTACGCTATATCTCGGAAACTATAACAGATATCGAAATCAAATGTTCAACAAAAGGTAATTGGACATCAAGGGCTACGCTCTGAAGAAAACAATTTTTGGATAGGGGGTGAAGAAGGGGTAGCTCCCATAAAAATCAACAATTTTTATGAAATTTTCGATACGCTACATCTCGGAAACTATAACAGCTATCGACTTCGAATATTCTACAAAAAGTAATAATCAAATAATTCATACATTTTGGAGAAAAAGGTGGAGAAGAGCAGGGGGACTAAATCATCCCATAACATTTAACAAGTTTTATTAACCTTTAAATATGAATAATGTCGAAAACTTTTAAAACTCTCGACCTCAAACCTTCTTCATCTATTTCTATTATTCATACAAACGTTAAAATTTTGTATATTTTTCTATGGACTTTGGACTCGCACAAGGTGTTTTATTATATTATTTGCAGTGCAAAATTACTCGGCTGGGTATATTTAAAGACCAATGTGAAGGGTATATAAGATTCGGCACAGCCGAATATAGCGCTCTTATTTGTTTTTTCTGCGAAATACTATATAAGCAACTGCCATATTTTATTTATTTTTTATTTGAATTTTTATCATAAAAAAATTGATTCGAAATTAAAAAAAAAGTTTTTTTGTTCACTTTTTGATTAAAAAAAATACAATCAAAAGGTTTTTTAAATTGATGGCAGTAATTATCCTAAAAATCTTATTCATCACAATAAAACCTGAAATCTATACTTTGAGACGAAAAAAAGCGTTGCGTGTTTTTACGATATTTTTTTGCGATTTTTAAAAAATTTCACTTTTTTTCTGTTTTTTCTCATCTTGTGTGTTTACATATGAGTGAGAAACTTTTTTGTGGGTCATAAAACGTTTTGATAATTATTTGTTTTAAATGTTTTTTATTTTAATTATTGCAGGTAAATTGAAATTAATTTTTAACAAATTAAATTGGGTTTTACACTGGCATTGCATGTATAAAAGGGAATGTGCGAGGCAGTAGTTTTTACGCACCCCCAAACTGGTAATATATACTTGCGTGACAGCTTTCTTATAAACGTTATTTTATGCAACAAAATAAATGTACCTGTTGTAAAAACTTTTGAAAATTGTTAAAACAAAATTGTTCATTAAAAAGAAACGAATCTGTGCTTTAAGTACTAATTTTTTTGGTGTATATATATTGTGGGTATTGCCCGACATTGTTCTGAACCTTTTGAAACTTTTAGAGTAAAATGGAAAAAGTTTATACAACATTAGAGTTATTTCAAATAGTACGGGAATGTAAGGATAAATCTGTTAAAGAGAAATTGCGATTTTTAGATAGAAAATTGTGTGAAATTTAAAAATGTCAGCGGTAAAAAATTGTTTATACAGTTTCAAAAACTTTTTAAATACAGAATTCAGAAGATTTTAATACATGGATCAATTGCCTATTGGGCTGTTATCCGAAGAAGCTGCTGAGACACGAAACAAACATTTTCGGATTTACAGGCAGAATTTTGCAAGAAAGTTTTCAAGAGTTCAGTGTAACGTAGATACTTTTAATAGACTTTTGCTCAGTTCTGACCCACTGATGAGTAGCATAAGACCAACTCCAAAAAAGAAGCCATTGCCCTTTTCGAAAAAAGTAGTTTCTTTAATGCTTCCCCCTGTACTTGATTTTGAAGAGAATTCGAATTTAGAAGAGGTATTTGAAGAAACGAACGAAAGAGAACAGTAGCACTCCTGCAAAATGATATTTTTTAAGATAAATTGGTTTTCGTTTTTATATTTTAACTTAATTGTTACTTCTTTAAATAAGTTATTGTTATATTAAAATTACTTAGTTGCTCTCTTAATCTCGTAGTGTACGGACGTGTGTACGCGAGTGTAATATTGTTAATAGGTGATATTAGTATTAAGTAGCAAACGAATTTATTAATATACATATAGATATACATACATACACAAAAAGTGAGAAAAGAAAAACAATAACAACAAACTAAATAAAAAAAAGCGAACTGTTAATGAGTAACAGTAATCGTAGTGACAGTGGGCCTAATAGCCGAAATGCTTACATTGTGTTAAGTTCCACAAGTGTTAGCAATGAGAACATAAGAGACCCTGAATTTAATAGGAATTATTTAAATGCAAGGCCAAAAATAATTACAAACAATCTTAGTTCAAGTGCGCCTAATTTAAATAAATGTACTGAACAAGGGACAAATTTAGCCCAATCTCTATTTAATAATTATAAAAAAAAAAATTCTGAGGTACCATCTTTGTCGCGGTCACCATTATCAAACTCTGGAATTGAACCTGCAGCTGCTAAAGCCGCATCAACCTTAATTTCTGCACCAGCACCTAAGATCCAGGTAGGGATGGACCGCTACGTGACAGTGCTTAAAAGGGGAAGAAGCCCTAAATCGGCAGAAGCATCTCAACCTGCAAAAATTTTAAAAGACGATGAAAGGCCAACCTCATCGCAAAATCGTTTTGCAATTTTGCAAGAGGATAATGAGGCCCCAGTTAGTGAAAGAAAGGCCTTTACGCCAAATCCCATTTATTTGAGGGAAAAAAACTCAAATGATCTCGTCAAGTTTTTAGTCAGTTTGATTGGGGAAAATAACTTTTATGTCTCAAATGTTAAACGCGGTAACATATTTGAGACAAAAATTCAAGTAAACCATGAAAACGCCTACCGCACTACGGTTTCCGAGCTCGAGAAACTCAGCAAAAACTTCTATACCTACCAACTCAAGACCGCAAAAGGCCTTCAGGTAGTTATTAAAGGCATTGATTCTAATGTTGACCCAGAAGAGATCAAGACCAGTTTGTTAAGCAAAGGGTTTATGGTTAGGACTGTATCCAATATGAGAAACAGGGAAAAACACCCCCAACCATTATTCCGAGTGGAGCTTGAGCCTGGTGATATCAAATTGAAAAAGAGTGAAACTCACCCCATTTATAATTTGAGATATATTATGCACCGACGAGTTACTGTGGAAGTGCCACACAAGCGATCTGGGCCTGTACAGTGCTTGAACTGCCAGGAATGTGGCCACACTAAAGCTTATTGTAAGTTGCCTTCTGTTTGTGTTGTCTGTGGGGATCTGCACGATACGACCAAGTGCGACAAGCCAAGAGATGAAACTAGGATGAAGAAATGCAGCAACTGCGGGGGAAACCACACTGCCAACTATAGAGGTTGTCCTGTTTTCAATTCAGTTATGCGCTCAACTAAGCCGAAAATAGTTCCTGCCCCTCCCCAGCCTTTAAATATACCAACTACAAATATGCCTCCATTGGCACAACCAACTACAAATCAAGTTTCTTACGCCGCCGCATTAAAGTCTACCCAGCCTAATTCACGTAAGTCTACCCAGCCTACAACACAACAAGAATTGCCAACTAGCGAACCAACCGGGCCTAATTTTAGCCGCCTGGAAGCCGTAATTGACAATATGGTCACACAATTTACGCAGATTATGGCGCAAATGGCCAACATGATGCAAGAAATGCAAAAAGTGCAGTCTGCTTTTCTGCAGGCTATGCTTAAAAGACCATGAACTGCCTCAGGGTTTGTTTCTGGAACGCAAACGGCATCCGCCAACACAAAAACGAGCTCGAATATTCTTTGATAAATCAAAAAATCGATGTTATGTGTATTTCTGAGACTCATATGACATCTAGAAGCACTTTTAAAATTAGTGGTTATTCTTTTTACGATTCAAAGGATCCTAGGGATAGATCATGTGGTGGCTCGGCTATTCTAATCAAATCAAGAATTAAACACCAATGGTTGGGTGGCCTCTCGGAATGTTATATCCAAGCTACGAACGTCTGCGTTGATGAATTTTTCCATAACCTTGTTATTTCATCAGTTTACTGTCCACCCAGATTCTCCATAACGAAGGATCAGTACAACAGTTTCTACAAATCATTAGGTCCCCGCTTCATAGCTGCTGGAGACTATAACGCTAAGCACACATACTGGGGCTCCCGCCTAATTAGTCCCAGAGGTCGTGTCTTGTATGATGCCGTGTCCGAAATGGGACTTTATGTTATTTCAACTGGACAACCAACCTACTGGCCAACAGACCACAATAAAATTCCAGACGTAATTGATTTTGGCGTAGCAAAAGGTATATCCTCGGAGCTCATTGAGGCTCAAGCCTCCTTGGATTTATCTTCTGACCACTCACCCACAATAATCACTATCTGCAGTCCTCACCAAATAGCAGATAGTGATTTTTTCTTATCTAAAAGAATTAATTGGTTGAAATATAAAAAATATATTAGTACTCACTGCGCGGAGAATCAACCGCTAAAAATTCCCGTAGACATAGATGATTGTTTGAGCGTCCTAAATGAAAACATTAACAAAGCCGTTGAACATGCGTCTTCTACCTACCGCCAGACTAGGTACAACAAAATTTTCTCTGAAGATGTGGAAAAGCTGGTATCTGAAAAAAGAAGAGCCCGCAGGGAATGGCAAAAACATAGATCGCCCAAACTTAAAACTAAGCTGAAAGAATGTACAACCCAACTAAAAAGCTTGTTGGAGGCTCACAGAATTGCATCACTGACAGAGTACCTGGAAGGTCTAGACGCGACTCCTCAGACAAATTATTCCTTATGGCGATCAGCCAGACGTCTTAAAAGACCTGTTATCGCAAAACCACCACTGCGCAATCTGAGAGGATCCTGGGCTGGAAATGATGAAGAAAAATGCGATCTATTCGCAAATCACTTCAAAAACGTATTCACTCCCAATAAATGCACTGACGTGAGGGAATTACCGCCTGTTGTTGCTAGCCGTCCTTTAGAAATACGTTTCCGATTTGCTGATGTTGTAGAGGCTATCGCTAACCTTAATGGTAAAAAAGCTCCTGGCGTTGACAAAATAAGCAACAAAATGCTCATAGAGCTGCCTCTTACTGCTAAAAGAATCATTCTTTTTATTTTTAATGCGATAATTCGGCTTGAACATTTTCCGCCTATATGGAAAGTTGCCTTAGTAAAGATGATTCCTAAGCCTGGCAAAGATCCCTCGAAGGTAGAATCTTATAGGCCCATTAGTTTGTTACCCACAATGTCAAAATTGTTCGAAAAACTGTTAAAAAACAAGCTAAATCCGATCCTGAATGACAACAACTGCATTCCAAATCACCAATTCGGCTTTAGAAGTCAACATAGTACCATCGAACAAACTCACAGGTTGGTACAGGTTATAAGAAAAGCCTTTGAGGAAAAGAAGTACTGCTCCGCACTATTTATCGATGTCTCACAAGCTTTCGACAAAGTATGGCATGAAGGCCTTCTAAACAAACTAAAGCTCAACCTTCCAGCTAATATTTTCAACCTTTTAGAAAAATACATAACAGGCCGACAATTTATGATCAAAGAGGGAAACCAAATAAGTTGTCCCCAACCAATAGAGGCTGGTGTCCCTCAAGGAAGTAAACTAGGTCCAATTTTGTACTTGCTTTACACGGTAGATATGCCAACCAATAGTTTCACACACACGTCGACATTTGCTGACGACACTGCTTTTCTTATTATTCACAAAGACCCTAAAGAGGCTTCGAACCAGCTGCAGCAACACGTAACCCAAGTTGAGAAATGGGCAAATTTATGGGGACTAAAGATAAATGAACAAAAATGTACCCACGTAACTTTTACTTTACGCAAAGAAACGTGCCCTCCAATCACTATCAACAACCATAATGTGCCTCAACGATCTGAGACAAAATATCTTGGTATTCACCTAGATCGCCGCCTTACATGGAAGCCTCATATAGATGCGAAGCTGACGCAAATGAAACTTAAAGCTGCTCAAATCCACTGGCTTATTGGTAGAAACTCTGTGCTACGTCTTGATTGTAAGCTTCTACTCTACAACTCGATTTTAAAACCAATTTGGTGCTACGGTATACAATTATGGGGTACTGCTTCCGCCTCTAACATCGAAAAAATCCAACGCCGTCAAAACAAAATTCTAAGAATGATAACTGGTGCTCCTTGGTATATCAAAAACAGCAACATCCACAAGGATCTAGAAGTTCCACTTGTAAAATGCGAAATCCTGAAATATGTGGACAAGTATTTAAATAAGCTGGAATCACATCCAAATCCGCTCGCTCGAAGCATCCTGCAACATAGTGGGCACACCCGCCTAAAAAGAAGGGATACAATTGCTCTTAGATGAAACCTTTGAAATTAGTTAATTTTATTGTGAGAACTTAAATTTTAGTCTGGTACTGACTGGACTAGTATTAACTGCTTAGTTTTAAGATTTGAATACTTATTGTTAGTTCGCTTAAGCGAAGATTCAATAATAAAATATATGAACAAAAAAAAAAAAAAAAAAAATATTAAAATTACTTAATTTCAGATAAGTTTAATATATTAAATTACAAAAAAGCGACAAACAAGCTTAAAAATTAATTTTTGGTAAAAATTAGCAAAATATATAAAAAAAATTTTTTGTACAGGACCGTTTCGGGGGGTGGGGTTTGGGGGCATTTCTTCCCCTACCCATCAAAGCTTACCAATTTTACTTTCATATTATTTGGGCGTAAGTTATCCATTATTTTTATCATATGCATTATTTTTGCAAATTTTACTTTATGCCGCCGCCACAAAATAGGGAGAGGACGTTTAAAGTTGCATTTGCCTAACAATAGTATTGAAAACTTAAAACAAGTTTTAATTTTTCAGAGGTGGTATTAGTTCTTCTAAGGGGAAATTTTTTCCCCTTTGTCCGATTTTTATTCTTTTAATGCCTATGACTACAACGCATGTTTAAGCCAAGTTTCATCAATCTAGGAGCACTCAGTAATTTTTAGGAAGCTTTATTATAAAAAATAAAAATTAGTGTCCGGCTAAAATGGCAAAATACCCCTATTTGCGACGTTCATTAAAAAATATGACTTTTTAAACACCAGTTATACCAGCAAACTTAGAGCATTAAAAGCGTTTCCAAAGAAGAAATATTTAAAAATTTCAAACAAAACAAAGAAAAAACGTTAAAACTTTGTTTAGTAGCAAGACCACGTTTATTATATAGATAGAAGATAGCTTTTTTTAATTGGCAACCTAAGTGTTAGAAAAAAGGTAAAAACTTTAATCCTTTAATTGCAAAAAAAATTTGCATTAAAAGTGCATGTCAGAAACTTTAAAAAATTAGTTTATTAAGCAAAAAATGATTGAGTTATTTACATTATATGGTGTCTATCCTCAAAAATATCGATAACATGTCTACATCAACAAATCATTTAACTTTTTACTGATTTTTGTCGAGTTGACGTCGGCGAACAAAGTTGAGTGCAGCCTGATGTTGACAATGTTACTTAATTACCATAGCTATCTGCAGTTTTTTTAATTTTAAAACATTCAGAAAAATATCGAAAACTTAAAATTGTATAATTTGCTATTTATTTATTTATTTATCCAGAACAATTATACAAAACTGTAGAATATTAAGATACAAAAGTACAAGGTACAAACAAAGGATTATTAAGAGTAATATAATTTAGAAATCAGCATCTTAAATTAGTCAGACTTTTTTGTAAATTGTAGAATATACAAGCGTATTAAGTTTTAAGTTGGTATCAGTGCTACAAGGCGGAATACTCTATTAAAAAAAAATTCTATTCTTAAAACATTGTATACAATTTTTGGATAGTTAAAAAAATTTTTTACAGAAAACTGTATTGTGGAAAAAAATTAAGAAAACACTACAATTACAATCTATAAATAACTTAGAGTTCAAGTAACAAGTACTCAGTCAGGGAATGATATGAACTTTTAGATTAAAAAGAGTACTGATGGTGAAATTGCGTAGCTGCTTTCGAAAATGCATTCTACAATTAGTTCAACAATAAATAAAAATTAGCATAAATTTAACTTTATTAAAAAAAGGATCAGTGGTCTTGAAGTTATTACCTGCACATTTACATATCTATTCTGCGTTAGGTACCACTGTGCTGTACCTACTTTTACTTGCAAATTTAGAGTGGTACATACATTTAATTTCCTTTTTTTAAAGGCATGTAGAAGAAGAGCTTTCTGAATTTGTTAATTCCATTCTTGTTGCAAGTAAAGTACAAATCTAACACAGACATTTAATCTATTTTCTGAGTACTTGACTGAGTTGACGTTAATGGAATTAGGTTTTCAAAATTATTATAACTTCCTGGTATCACGTCTTGCGATTGTAGCGCTGCCAACCCTTCAGATTGTGTCATTTGTGAATCTATGGTCATAGACAACTTATCAACGTTATATATATTGACTATTTCAGGAGCAACTTCTTCCGACTCTAAAAGTATGTTCTTAGTATCAAATCGGTGACAATTACTATTTAAAACAGTTTCTACAGAATCACTTGATTTTACATTCATCGGTTTTACATTCATCGTCGCCAGTCAAGACATATTTCTCTAGACCCTGTTGTTCCATAGTATTATCTCGGGGATCCTGGCCTGGAAAAGTCTCTGTCAGCTTCGCATCGACTTTAAGCAATTCGACGGATAATGCAATAGTTTCCGTCAAAAATTCATCAAGATTTATAGACTATGTATGAACAGGAATGTCTGCTTCTGGTTGTGAATCTTGACTTGTTGAGCTTTAGCAATTCTCTGACGTTCCCAAAGATTCAATGATAATATATTATATTTTAACTAAGTCTCCCATTCTTCCTATCTTGTCTTCCGCATCAATGCCTCGTCGTATAATACTCTAGGTCTCATTTGATTAACTGCCTTAACTAACATATACATTCGTTGGTGTGCTATGTCAGCGGATGGCGAAGGCGATGCTATGCAAGGAACGTGCAATTGGCATCACTTGCAAAGCTGAAGTAATTGTACCATGCCACCAAATAAAATGAAAGAGAAACGAAAAAACCAATACGCGTGGGTATAGATAGGAAATTTTGTTCAGTTTTTGTATGCGCAGCAAAGTGATCGGTTGTAGTAGATATACGAGTGTAAAAAAAAAGAACAAAAGTAAAAAACTTAATAAAATTCAATTAACCTGGTTACAATTTCACGAAGAACTAGCTTTGTGTGCAAGTAATCGCTCTCGACGCCGAAAATTCGACCATTGTAGTAAAGTGCACTACGTGGCATAGATTTGAGTACGTAGATTCGTATACGTGCTACCACGTGTCCCGTGGATATTGGTGCCGAGGGCAAGAGAGAAGCACGCGAGCAACATCTAGCGGCTCCCACAAATAGGGTGAGTTAAATAAACTATAAGCATTCTTGGCGCACCGTTAAGGCAACCCCCGCAGCCACCACCGCAAATACTAGCCACTCGGATAATACTACCAGCACTATTAAGGTGCAAGACAAGGCCAAACTATTAGAGCTCCGCGACCATAACCTCAATCGCAGCTGCCGGCAAGAAAAGCAGCCGTATCATCCACACCTGCTGCTACAAAACAACTGCCGTTACACAACTTACCTGCCGTGACTCAACTTACCTTCCGTTACACAACTTACCTGCCAATACACGACTTACTGCTGCTACACACCTTACCTGATGTTACTCAACTTACCTGCCGTTACACAACTTACCGGCCGTAGGAACAATACCTGCCATACCAACCGCCCGTAAGATAACTAAAGTAGTTTAATTACAATTTTTACCCCTTTTAAAGTTTTGGAATATGTACATATAAAACTACCTACCCTAAAGAAACCCTATTTAGTGCTAGCAAAAAAATCGAACCTGCCCCTACCGTAGAAAATATAAATTGTAAAGTGACATCGCAGTGTGTTAACTGCAGTCAGGTAAACCGAAACTTGGGCGTGATGAGTGGGGAATCGCGTTCGACACAGACCCTGGACTAAAAGCGAACCATGGCAAGAACACTAGAACTTTTCACAAAGGTACAAGTATAACTGTAGATGAATTTTTAAGTAGTAACCCCACTGCAACACCAGATTTTAAGCAAATTAAACTTGTAAAAAATTGTAACCAGTCGGAGAAGTCTTATAATGGTGACAGTCAGGAGTTCTCAAACCGTAAACCATTTTTCGACATTCAATTACCAAATTTTGACAATATTATACCAGATTGTGTAATAGATGGGGTATTCCCGATCCGTGGCCCTGATTGTATTCCTGATAGTAGCCAGGAAATTTTGCCTCATAGTAGTAAAGATAGTATTTGTTCTAACGTTAACACAGCCAATATGATCCGCGAAATATCCTAAGAAAACCTTTTCATGTGCGTTTCGCAAACTATTTGGAAGTAAGGCGCAGGATATTTAACGAGAAAAGTTTCAAGAAACCAGCCCCATCGCCTAGAATTTTAAGGACTCGTGAGAGGAACAAGAACCGACGTTTGCGCAGATGTGCGATAGCTTCGGCGTGTTTTTCACACGGACACAGTTTGGATCCAAGGCATTTTCGTACGGTTAAAGTTGAGGGGGTGGACGTGGTTGCTTTGTTCGATAATGGCGCAACAATTACTTGTCTTGGGAGAAATTGTAATGAGCTGGTAAGTAGAATGGACTGGAAAGTTTACCTTGTATATAATTGCTCAGTGTGTATAGCAGACGGTAATCGCGTTTCGTGTACAGGCAGGGTAAGGGTCAATATTTCGTACGATAATCAGAGCCATGGCTTAGGTGTGTATTAAGTTCCTAACTTAGATAATGAGATGTATTGTGGAGTAGATTTTTGGAAAATTTTTAGAGTAGCACCAAAACTAATTAGTAGCATTGTAATTAATTCGGAATTGTTGGATCAAAATCTTCACAAATTAACACCAGAACAGGAGCAATCATTGCTAGAGGCTAAGAAGCATTTCTTAGATTTTGAGAAACTTGGCTTGGGAAAAACCTGGATTGAGGAGCATAGTATATATACTTGCGGCACCTGTTAAACAGCGTCATTATCCTGTATCCCCAGCAAAGCAAGCATTAATATATTTCGAGTTGGATCGTATGTTAAGTTTGGGAGTCGTCGAGCCAAGTAACAGTCCTTGGAACTCGCCAGTTACGTTAGTTCGTCGCGGGGAGAAGTCAAGGCTCTGTTTGGACGATCGTAAACGTAACGAACGTACGGTTAAGGATGCGTACCCCCTCCCATATTGATGCACTCCTAGAACGTCTACAGGACACATACTTTATATCTAGCATAGATTTAAAGGATGCACTCTTAGGACGTCTACAGGACACATACTTTATATCTAGCATAGATTTAAAGGATGCGTTCTAGCAAATTCCGCTGGATGAGGATAGCAGGCCTAAGACAGCGTTTACGGTACCGAGTCGACCTCATTATCACTTCATTGTCATGCCCTTTGGGTTTTGTAACGCAGCCCAAAGCGTATGCCGACATATGGATAAAGTGATCCCTCCAGAGTTGAGACAGAAGGTGTTCGTGTACTTTGATGATTTGCTCGTGGTCTCTCCAGATTTTAACTCGCATATGTCTTTGTTAAGGAAAGTTGGGGTTCTACTATCTCACGCGAATTTAACCATAAGCTTGAGAAAATCTAGGTTTTGCCAGAAGGAATTGCAGTACCTCGGGTATATTGTAAGTGAAGAGAAGTTGAAAGCAGATCCCGACAAAATCGCTGGAATAACGAAAATTCCAATTCCAAAGTGTGCTCGCGATGTACGGCGATTTCTTGGGCTTACTTCATGGTTCAAAAAGTTAATCAAAGATTATGAGAGTTTAACAGCGCCGATCACAAGGACGTTACGGAAGGCGAAAACATTTACGTTTGATGAAGAACCTATTGAGACCTTTAACAAATTGAAAACAGCGTTAGCCGCCAGTCCCGTGTTAACTCATCCCGCGTTTGATAAAAGATTTTATGAACGTCCCATTGCTTTTCATTCCGCTCAACTAAATAGCGCACAACGCAACTACAGCGTGACCGAGCGTGAATGTTTAGCCGTAATTAGCGCATTTCAAAAGTTTCGAGCGTTCATAGAACTGATGCCGTTCACTGTCCTGACCGATCATAGCGCATTGAAGTGGTTGATGAGTCAAAAAGAATTAAGTGGCAGACTCGCACGCTGGAGTTTAAAACTTCAAAGCTACCAGTTTGACATACAGCATCAAAAAGGGAGTCAGGACGTGGTTGCCGACACATTGTCGCGTTTGTATATCGACGAGGTAAACATGTTTATGGAGGAGAAGCCAATTATAGACATGAACTCTACGGAGTTCCAAAGTGCCGAATATGTTGAACTACGCCAGAACGTAAAAGAGAAGGCTGACCTTCTACCTGACCTGAAAATTGAGAACCCGTATGTTTATAAAAGAACCTCGTCCATCTGACGGAAACGACATTCACGGAAACTTCATTTGGAAGTTATGGGTTCCTGGGACTCTAGTAAAGCAGCCAACCGTAAACCAACCCTCAAATCACATTGTGGAATTAGCTTAAGCAGTATTTTTACTTTCTTAATATGGCAGTACAGGGGCGGGACTATATTAATAATTGCGTCTTATGTAAAGAGACTAAGTCCCCAAATAAAGTATTGCGTTCACCTCTGGGTTTGGAAACCGTGACTCATAGACCGTGGCAAAAGATATATATCGATTTTATTGGACCTTTTCCTTGATCGAAGTTGGCAACGCGTATATCTTCATAGTTTTGGATCATTTGACTAAGTTTGTTGTCACTAGAGCCATGAATAAGGCATCCACTTTCAATGTCGTTAAATTCCTTGAATCCGAAATATTCCATTAGTTTGGCGTCCCACAGGTTGTTCACTCCGACAACGGCAAACAGCTCGTTTCGGCGGAATTCGCGTCGTTCATGTTAAAGTATGGCTGTAAACATTTGCGTAATGCAGTCTACTCTTCTCATGCGAATGCACAAACAATTACATTTACTTCCACAAGTAACATTTGTCAGATAATACATTTTTACACAAAACAAGTCTAAAAGTGCGTGTTCGTTCCACTAAGAGCTTATGTCAAAGTTTGCATCATGAAGACAGGAAGCAGTCCTTAATGGGGGGTTTCGGGACTTTAATCTATAGCGATCTTTTTTAGCAGAAAACGCATGAACTGGAAGGCTTGTATTCTGTTCGATCCTGCGGAATTCTCTTACCAGTGCTTTTTTCCGTCCGAGTTGGGGTGGTGCAATGTTGCTTAGAACAGGGAGCCATTGCGTAGGGGTCGATCTTATTGTGCCGGATATTAGCCGCATGGTGGTGTTTAATTGTTGGTTAATATTTTTGATGTGACTGCTATTGAGCCAGATGGGAGCTCCAAATTCTGCCGTGGAGTAGACCAAGCCAAGTGCAGCTGAACGAAGCGTATCTGTTGATGAGCCCCAAGATGTTGACGCCAGTTTCTGAATAATATTGTTCCACGTCTTGAGCTTAGCGGCAGTGTTTTGGCAATGTTTTTTGAATGTCAGAGATCGGTCGAGGGTTATGCCAAGATACTTGAAGGTTTCATTGTATGGAAGAATAGCGGTGTTAAAGGTAACTTCCAATCGAACGCGAGAAAGATTGTTGTTCAAGTGGAAACAGGCCGATTCTGTTTTGGCATTGCTGGGTGTAAGTCTCCGTTTTTTGAAATATTCGCTAAGCAGTTCGAGATCCCTTGAGAGAGTTGCTTCGAGAGAGCTTATATGTTGGTGCTGCGTAACAAGGCCTATGTCGTCTGCGTAAAAAAATTTGGTGGATGTCGTGTCTGGCAAATCGCTAATGTACAAGTTGAAGAGGAGCAGTGCCAGGACAGATCCTTGAGGGAGTCCGTCGTTTAATTGTCTTGGTCTGCTTGAGGTGTCATTAATAAGAACTTGGAATGATCGATTGCTCAGCATGCTGTTGATAAGGTTTGCCATAGTGTTGCACCTAACGACTCGCAGTATTTTGTAGATTAAACCCGTTCGCCAGACTGTGTCATACGCTGATGTTAGGTCGACGAATACCGCACCCGATTTTAGTCTCTTTTCGTAGCCCATTTCTATAAAGGTTGTCATTGCAAGTATTTGGTCAGTACAGCTAAGATTTTTGCGAAAGCCTGCTTGTTCGATAGGTATACACTCGTTTATAGAGCCTTAAATTCTGTTGTAGATTAAGTGCTCAAGAATTTTGTAGCAGATACTTAAAAGGGCAATTGGCCGGTAGCTTTCTGCTAAATTTGCTGGCTTGGCTGACTTTAAAATGGCGATGGTTTTACATCGCTTACACTCAGAGGGCAGCTGACCGGAATGAAGTATGTAGAATGAAGAATGCGCGCAACCAACTTATGGTGTTTTTTCCAAAACTTTTGACGAACTCGGGGTATATTCCGTCGAAACCTACTGCCTTTCCACATTTAGAGCTGTCAATGGCCTTTTTTATTTCAGCTGTGGAGAACTCAAAAGAGAATGACGATGTAGATGGGCAATTTCTCTTAAGTTCTGTTAGAGACTTTTTGATTAACCTTGTGTGAGCTTTATCTGGCTTCGCTTTTGAGAGATTTACTATTCTATTAGCGATGAGCTCTGGGTCGATTTCAGGGCGCGCCAAATGGATTGGGTTTGCGCCACCAAGCTTCCTGAGGAGTCTCCAAGATTTTCTACTAGATCGTTTGAAATCGAGGTTTTCTGTGGTCTTAATCCATTTTTCTTTTCGAGCGTCGTGACTCAACTTACCTGCCGTTACACAACTTTCTTGCCGTTACACGACTTACTGCTGCTACACAACTTGCCTGCTGTTACTGAACTTACCTGTCGTTACACAACTTACCGGCCGTAGGAACAATACCTGCCGTAACAACCGCCCGTAAGATAAGTAAAGTAGTTTAATTAAAATTTTTACCCTTTTTAAAATTTTGGAATATGTAAACATAAAACTACCTGCCCTAAAGAAACCCTATTTAGTGCTAGCAAAAAAATCGAACCTACCCCTACGGTAGAAAATATAAATTTTAAGTCCATACAACTTAGATTACCGGATAGGACATATTTTTGTAAATTAAGCTAATAAGAGGACTATCTTTTTTTGAAAAAAAAAACAATAAAATTGTAAAAAAACTGTTGAAAATATCTTTTTCTACCACTTAATTCAAACACACATTTGTAATAATAAGAAACATAAATAAATTTTAGTTGGCAAGATATCATAAGCCTGGATCGGTACTTATCGCTAAAAGTTTGCGTTTAGTTTAAAACCGCCTACGAGTAAAGTGTTGTTGATTCGTTCATGGTCCCCAAATTATCAAGCTGGATCATTAGGGAGGGTGGGTGTCCATTTGCGGTATAACGGGTGATTTATCGATAGTTACCGATACCATCCAGTTGCAGTTTAACCAAATAATATAATAAGTGTTCTTAACATTACTTTTTGTACAGATATGTATAGTCACCTTAGTATATAAAACCTTTATACATACATTTAAATGTTATTATACCTATATGTAGGCCTTAAAATCTTTTCTTTGTTAGATTATAATAAATCATTAAATATATCGATTTATCTTGATTGGTAGTGTAAAATGATGTGTTGAAGCAAAGCACAAAAAAGGTAACGTAGTCGAGGGAGAGATAGGGGTAGCCATATCGTGCAAGGGGCACTCACTGCACATGGAATGAGTGGCCAATAAGAGGATTGTGCTCCAGATACAATCCACTAGGGAGGGCTAACTACGGCAGTGTCGCAACAACTCGACACTCCATTATCGAAGTTTTAAATGTAGCAAGGTTAAATCAGGGGTACTTGTTTCTCATCTTTTGTGGTAGGGTGGGGGCAGCGCCTAGTGTTTCCTGGAAAGAATTCACGCACCAACAAGCTTAGCCGAAAGACCTTTGGCAATACCTCTGTACCCAGCTAAACACGAACAGGCAAATGACAACCCGAACATTGCCAGCGACAATACCATTTAGACGACGCCTGCTGCCATTCCCCATAACCCATAACAAGAAATGGCGCTCAACGTTGTGAGCGATAGGTGAAGCGTTCTGTAGACTGGAGGCGGTCGTGTTAATGTCGACAGTTCTATTGCTACGGAGCATCCTTTTACTTTATCGGTATATTTTTCTTGCGTGTTGGTTAATATGACCAAACGCAAATGCGACGTTAGTGGTTCAGTGACAATTTGTTTCCTTTATAAGTCAGAGTGTGTAGACTTGTTTTTGTTTTAGTATGAACAAATCAATTGCTACGCATGGTGATGTGGTTCACTAGGTGAACATGGTGAACTTGCTAAGTTTGGAAGTTTTGATGGTATGGCTTAACCCTTATATTACTCTTTCGTATCGCGTTATGTTTTGCCAAAGTGTATTCATTGAATAGATTTTTTATATCGTATATATTTGCCTTTATTTTGGTCGTCGTAATTATTTTAACGATTAAGAGGTAAAACATATTCACTTTAAGCATCGTTTCTTTTTTTAAGTTAGAGATTATAACATTTCGTGAAGTTGCAATTTATTTTTCGGTGACAACCCGGTATTGGACAAAGATGGCTGAAGGTCAGTTAGGGCGTTTGCCAGCTAACCTGGGAGCAAGTGATAGTAGTACAGGAGAGAATTTTCAGGCTCAAGGCAGGAGCAGTTTAATAACTCGTCCTTCTTTTAGTCCATTGACAGTACCTGCTAATGGGGATAGTAGATCAAATAGTTCAGGACTTTTTGAAGTAATGGAAGCGGCCGTAGACTCAGCTCAGGATCATATGTTACAGGTTATAAGAAATGAGATGCAGATGGCAGTTACCGAAGCCGTCCGAGTGGCTATGTCTATCGCAAGTAATCATTCAGTTGAAAAGAACAATTTAGATTGGCCGCACGATATGCCGCCACCGGGAAACTCTAACGGTAATTTGGGTATTCCTGTTAATGATTCACCTGGTCATGCGGGTAATAATCCAGTTAACGGTTGCCGATCGGGTAATTCTAATCGAGGCGCGAATGCTGCGCGTAGTAGATTTAGAGACCCAGGATTTCAAACGTATAGACCTCCTTATACGGAATTGTTTAAATGGGGAATAAAGTATGACGGTACTAGTAAGACGATTTTAGTCGAGGATTTTATATTTAGAGTCGAAAAGTTACAAAAAGCTATAGTTGTCCGTGGGAAGTGTTTATGGATAGGTTTTATCATTTACTGGAGGGTCAAGCAGCCAGATGGTACTGGGACCATCAGGAATCGCCGCGGCATTAATTGGAACAATATGAAGTTAGACATCGTTTTAAAGTTTCAGCAGTTTCAAACCAATATGGACGTTCTTAGGCGTATGATGGACAGGCTTCGAATGTGCGACGAAAGGTCTAACGACTATATCGATGCAATTATAAGTTTAAGGAATCAGTTACGCGAGCTATTGCCCGATTATCAAGTAGTGGACATTATTAAGAGGAATTTTAAGCCTATAGTAGCGGCTCTTATCTTTTTGACACAGATATACTCAATAGAACATCTTCGAGTGGAGTGCCGAAAAGCGGAAGACCTCATGGAACGTGAATATCAGCAGAGAGCGCGTCAAAACCCTGCAAGTCGAGCTATCCATGGATAAGATTGGGATGATTCCACCGATTTAGTCCGTCCTATTGAAGAAGTGCGTTAGAGAGCATTTGTAAGATCTGGTCCCAAGGGTGAGGTTTCCAACGACCAAATTAAATGTTCCAGCATCAAATTGCCATCAAATTGGTCACACTTTTAAGGAGTGTGTTTCTAGGCAAAGGTCCATATTCTGCTATCGCTGCGGAACGCCAGGCGAAGTGACATCGCAGTGTGTTAACTGCAGTCAGGTAAACCGAAACTTGGGCGTGATGAGTAAGGGAATCGCGTTCGACACAGACCCTGGACTGAAAGCGAACCTTGGCAAGAACACTAGAACTTTTCACAAAGGTACAAGTATAACTGTAGATGAATTTTTAAGTAGTAACCCCACTGCAAAACCAGATTTTAAGCAAATTAAACTTGTAAAAAATTGTAACCAGTCGGAGAAGTCTTATAATGGTGACAGTCAGGAGTTCTCAAACCGTAAACCATTTTTCGACATTCAATTACCTAATTTTGACAATATTATACCAGATTGTGGAATAGATGGGGTGTTCCCGATCCGTGGCCCTGATTGTATTCCTGATAGTAACCAGGAAAATTTGCCTCATAGTAGTAAAGATAGTATTTGTTCTAACGTTAACACAGCCAAGATGATCCGCGAAATATCCTAAGAAAACCTTTTCATGTGCGTTTGGCAAACTATTTGGAAGTAAGGCGCAGGATATTTAACGAGAAAAGTTTCAAGAAACCAGCCCCATCGCCTAGAATTTTAAGGACTCGTGAGAGGTACAAGAACCGACGTTTGCGCAGATGTGCGATAGCTTCGGCGTGTTTTTCACACGGACACAGTTTGGATCCAAGGCATTTTCGTACGGTTAAAGTTGAGGGGGTGGACGTGGTTGCTTTGTTCGATAATGGCGCAACAATTACTTGTCTTGGGAGAAATTGTAATGAGCTGGTAAGTAGAATGGACTGGAAAGTTTACCTTGTATAGAATTGCTCAGTGTGTACAGCAGACGGTAATCGCGTTTCGTGTACAGGCAGGGTAAAGGTCAATATTTCGTACGATAATCAGAGCCATGGCTTAGGTGTGTATTAAGTTCCTAACTTAGATAATGAGATGTATTGTGGAGTAGATTTTTGGAAAATTTTTAGAGTAGCTCCAAAACTAATTAGTAGCATTGTAATTAATTCGGAATTGTTGGATCAAAATCTTCACAAATTAACACCAGAACAGGAGCAATCATTGCTAGAGGCTAAGAAGCATTTCTTAGATTT
Source organism: Melanophora roralis (assembly GCA_963583895.1). Lineage (NCBI taxonomy): Eukaryota > Metazoa > Arthropoda > Insecta > Diptera > Rhinophoridae > Melanophora > Melanophora roralis. The sequence goes on along the minus strand of OY757192.1, from coordinate 13,205,810 downwards.
TGAGAAACTTGGCTTGGGAAAAACCTGGATTGAGGAGCATAGTATATATACCTGCGGCACCTGTTAAACAGCGTCATTATCCTGTATCCCCAGCAAAGGAAGCATTAATATATTTCGAGTTGGATCGTATGTTAAGTTTGGGAGTCGTCGAGCCAAGTAACAGTCCTTGGAACTCGCCAGTTACGTTAGTTCGTCGCGGGGAGAAGTCAAGGCTCTGTTTGGACGATCGTAAACGAAACGAACGTACGGTTAAGGATGCGTTCCCCCTCCCATATTGATGCACTCTTAGAACGTCTACAGGACACATACTTTATATCTAGCATAGATTTAAAGGATGCACTCTTAGGACGTCTACAGGACACATACTTTATATCTAGCATAGATTTAAAGGATGCGTTCTAGCAAATTCCGCTGGATGAGGATAGCAGGCCTAAGACAGCGTTTACGGTACCGGGTCGACCTCATTATCACTTCATTGTCATGCCCTTTGGGTTTTGTAACGCAGCCCAAAGGTTATGCCGACATATGGATAAAGTGATCCCTCCAGAGTTGAGACAGAAGGTGTTCGTGTACTTTGATGATTTGCTTGTGGTCTCTCCAGATTTTAACTCGCATATGTCTTTGTTAAGGAAAGTTGGGGTTCTACTATCGCACGCGAATTTAACCATAAGCTTGAAAAAATCTAGGTTTTGCCAGAAGGAATTGCAGTACCTCGGGTATATTGTAAGCGAAGAGAAGTTGAAAGCAGATCCCGACAAAATCGCTGGGATAACGAAAATTCCAATTCCAAAGTGTGCTCGCGATGTACGGCGATTTCTTGGGCTTACTTCATGGTTCAAAAAGTTCATCAAAGATTATGCGAGTTTAACAGCGCCGATCACAAGGACGTTACGGAAGGCGAAAACATTAACGTTTGATGAAGAACCTATTGAGGCCTTTAACAAATTGAAAACAGCGTTAGCCACCAGTCCCGTGTTAACTCATCCCGCGTTTGATAAAAGATTTTATGTGCAATGAGACGCGTCGAATCTTGGGGTAAAAGCGGTGCTATTTCAACTTGATGCTGAAGGGCTGGAACGTCCCATTGCTTTTCATTCCGCTCAACTAAATAGCGCACAACGCAACTACAGCGTGACCGAGCGTGAATGTTTAGCCGTAATTAGTAATTAGTAATTAAAAGTTTCGAGCGTTCATAGAACTGATGCCGTTCACTGTCCTGACCGATCATAGCGCATTGAGGTGGTTGATGAGTCAAAAAGAATTAAGTGGCAGACTCGCACGCTGGAGTTTAAAACTCCAAAGCTACCAGTTTGGCATACAGCATCAAAAAGGGAGTCAGGACGTGGTTGCCGACACATTGTCGCGTTTGTATATCGACGAGGTAAACATGTTTATAGAGGAGAAGCCAATTATAGACATCTCTATCTCCAGCCCCTGACATGGTTGCCATACAAAATTTTAAAAAATAAGGTAAAAACCGCTACAACTTCCCCGGAGTCGCCCGTAGAGGAAAACAATGTCTCACAGACCCCCATTAGTTATTCCTCCCAAACGTATTCCTAGAGCATACTTACCTCCTATCTCTACGCCCTAAGGGGGTTGCCATACAAAATTTATAAAAATGATGTAAAAATGCCCACAACTTCTTCAGAGTTCGCCTTAGAGCAATAAAGTGTACAACCGACCCCCATTAGTTTCTTCTCCCAAACATATTTCTAGAACATACTTACCCCCTATCTCCGCGCCCTAAGGGGGTTGCCATACAAAATTTACAAAAATGATATGCAAATGCCCACAACTTCTTCAGAGTTAGCCTTAGAGCAATAAAGTGTACGTCCGACCCCCATTAGTTTGCCCTCCCAAACATATTCCTAGAATATACTTACCCTCTATCTCCACGCCCTAAGGGGGTAGCCATACAAAATTTACAAAAATTATGTAAAAATGCCCACAACTTCTTCAGAATTTGCCTTAGAGCAATAAAGTGTACGACCGACCCCCATTAGTTTCCCCTCCAAAACATTCCTAGAATATACTTACCCCGTATCTCCACCCTCTAAGTGGGTTGCCATACAAAATTTGTAAAAATTAGGATAAAAACCCCTACAACTTCCCCGTCACCCGTGGAGCGTTAAAAAATGACACCGACCCCAATTTGAAAGTTAGAAATATTTTAAAGGTAAAAAAATGGTTACAAAGAAAAAAAGTTTGGGATTGCAAAAGGTCAATGTGAAGGGTATATTAGATACGGCACAGCCGAATATAGCGCTTTTACTTGTATTTTGCCTTTGGTTCTTTTGAAATTTATTTTACAGTCACTTTATTTAAAATAAAGTATGTATATACAAAAATCAAGTTGTTCACTATCGTTAAACATTTCTTAGTGAATCACTTAACCGTAGCTGCAAACGACAATTTCTGTCGATAAATATAACGATCGTTAAAAGTTACTGAATCGCACTACCGTTTGCTGATAACTCAATGTTATTGTCGCCGCCGATCATTAGACATCGGCTTGTTTCTCTGCTCTGTTGTCATGTGCTCATGCAAATAAAGTTCAGAGATATTTGTATAAAATGTGGCACGAATATTTATTTTTTGGTATGGGAACCAAGAAAGCCCCCATGCATATGTCTTTTCCAGAATAAGCATTTTTGGCTAAAACTATTTTCAATATTATTCTATCTCCATTTTCTCTCTCTGAAAACTAAATTTTTTAATATAACCGCGTCGAATATTAATTTACTTTAAATTTTACAGATAGCTATGACCAAGATGCAGTAGTAAACAATGTGGTGTTATTTTGTCAACTGATTAAGGTACTTTTACATGGTATATATGTATTACGACATGTCAAAATATGATGTGAAATAAAACGAAAGCTCATCATGTAAAAGCATAATGTATTCAGTCGGAGAAAACACGGATACAAAATTTGACAAGCGTTCGGTAAAAGTCTATTTTCTAATCTTCGTGAAGATAACCAACTTTTTATTTGGCAAACTTTTTGGTTCATTCAATTTTTCGGAGAGCGCATTAGGTATTCTCTCGCAATATTAAAATGGTGCTGCCAAGCTTATACACACGCTTTTTCCATAGAAAATATGTGTTTTTAGTATGGCAGCATCAAAAATTTTCATGGGAGAGGATTTTTGCCTTTAACAAACTTTTTTAGCATATTAACAAACTTTTTGATGCATATGTAGATTTTATATAATTTTTTGAATTTTACCTAAGATTTGATAAAAAAAAATAATTTTAAATAAAATAAGAATACAAATTTCAAATTGAATTACTAAATTAGGATAAAATTTACATACGATTAATACATATATAAAATTTTTGTTACACCCTATTTCAATGTAATATTTTGCTTCCTGGGTCCAAACAAAGACATGTGCCTAAAATCTGAGACCGGGATCTTATAGAGGAAGGTACTGGCTATATTCCCTCATACCCACTTTTCTCAGGAATAGTTATGTTTCGAACAACTTTTTCGAAAAAATATTTCCAACAAAGTTACTTTAAAACTTGTTCGGCCCACTGGGTCCAAACAAAAACATGTGCCAAAAATCTGAGACCGGGGTCTTATAGAGGGAAGTATTGGCTATATTTCCTCATACCCACTTTTCCCAGGAATAGTTATGTTTCAAACAACTTTTTCTAAAAACTATTTCCAACAAAGTTACTTTAAAACTTGTTCGACCTACTGGGTCCAAACAAAAACATGTGCCAAAAATCTGAGGCAGGAGTCTTAAAGAGGGAAGCATTGGCTATATTCTCTCATATCCACTTTTCCCAGGAATAGTTATGTATCGAACAACTTTTTCGAAAAACTATTTCCAACAAAGTTACTTTAAAACTTGTTCGACCCACTGGGTCCAAACAAAACATGCGCCAAAAATCTGCGACCGGGGTCTTATAGAGGAAAGTATTGGCTATATTCCCTCATACCCACTTTTCCCAGGAATAGTTATGTTTTAACAACTTTTTCGAAAAACTATTTCCAACAAAGTTACTTTAAAACTTGTTCGACCCACTGGGTCCAAACAAAAACATGTGCCAAAAATCTGAGACCGAGGTCTCATAGAGGGAGGTATTGGCTACATTCCCTCATACCCTTTTTTCTAAGGAATAGTTATGCTTCGAACAACTTTTTCGAAAAACTATTTCCAATAAAGTCACTTTAAAGTTTGTTCGACCCTCTGAGTCCAAACAAAACATGTGCCTAAAATCTGAAACCGGCGTCTTATAGGAGAAGGAAGCTTGTGGTATTAAAGAGTTGATACCTGGACCTAAACGCAAGGCCTCCCACCAAATTTCTGATCACGGAGAGAAGGAAATAAACTTAGATCTCATTAGGAGTGTGTTAAATAAAAAACCCAAGATTGATATTGAAAAGGCCATATCCCTACAGAAAACTGATGAACGTTTAGAGTAAGTTTATTTCAGATAAGTTTTAACATATTTTGTATATAAATTTTTTACTGGCAGGCGAGAATACAATGAAAATGGTGAGAAGAAAAGTAAAAAGAATAAGAAGGGCGGTGGTAAAGGGCACCAGGCAAAAAGGTCGCTATAGGACGTAAGAGAAGATAAGTTTGTTTTTTGTAATTAATTTTTGCTTTAGTTTCTTAACAAAAGAAAAAAAATAAATAAATAGATAACAAATTTATATTTACAAATTTATTTTTACATTTGTTTAATTAGATCGTTTATAAAAATCGTACATCAACTCGCTCTCTGTAATTCTTTTCGAGCCCTTACAATGTTTTTGATACGCTGTATTTTCATTTCGAAAATCAATTTTTTTCTGAAATAAATCCTCCATGGGATCAACATTTTGCGGCACTTCTAAAACCCAATATTTTTGTTTTTCCGCAACTGCACGTCTATACCCATAAGTGGGTACCCATTTCTATAAAATGCTGTACAAAAATTATATTTTATTTACCACATAAAAAATTACTTACTTACATCTAAAGTTTCGTTATACACTTTCTTATCCTTCTTCTTCATGGCAATACCTTTCTCCTGAGCGATTTTTTCCATTTCATCATTGCCTTAGGTCCAGGTACTTTTCGCAAACGCGGCAAAACTGTTGTAGGAGTTGGTAGTTTAGCCACTATACACTCATCAATAGTTGGGTATTATCGCGTGTTAAGTTTAACAAATAACTTTTTTTATTTTCTTTGCATTAGAATAAAACAGTTTGTTATTACCCAAAAATTGATTTAATGTTTACCTACTTCAATTCACTGTCTTCCAAATCATTTGAATCTTTAACAAGCATCATACCCCATCGATACGACATTCCAAGTGTTTATCCACTGTTATGGGCTTATATTTATCTAATTCTTTTCGTTGTTGTTCTAAAACTTCGTTAACTATATCCATTGTAATGTGTGTTAAGGTATGTTATAAATAAATTAATATGATAAATAGCTGTTTAAATCGGTTTGTTTTGTTTTTTTTAATGCAAATTTTGGTGCATGGTACAATTACCATGTTATGGTGTATTCATGGTGAAATTATTTTGACCAGGTGGCAGTGTGGCCATATTAGCTTTTTTTGAGCTAAACTTAGCTTTATTTTTCTTCATTTAGCCCAAAATATTTACATTTGACCGTTCGTTTATTTAGTTTTTTTTCGAAATTGAATTTGGCTTTTTTAGTAGTTAAAAATTTGTCGTATTCTATTTTTTGTATATATCTCAGTTATACTGAAAGGTATCAAGCTCCAAATTTTCTTCGAATTTACAACATTACAGTTTCCGAACCATTGTTTTGTTTAACTTATAGCGACATTTAAAAAACGTGAAACGGCACAAAAATTTAATAAAACAAAGATATAACCCTGCAGAAAACAGGACTAGTCCATACATGCGTGTATTGACTAGTCCATAAAGGAGTAGGATTACTCCAAAACTAACCCAAATGCATGTAAAAAACATGGTCTTTTTAACATTATGATGTCCTAGGGCCGGACCACTTAACCCAGATTTGCATTACGTCGGAGTAGTTTCAAAACTACTCTATCCTACCTACAAACAACTTGGACCACATGGTTCGTTTTAGCTGAAATGGACTAGTTACAACATGGTCCTTGTGTAATGCAGTCATGGACCATGTCATTGTCAAACAAGAACTTGTAGTTACTTAAGTGATATGCGTTCGTGTTTTTTGTACGCAATCGTTAAAACACGAACGCATATCACTTAAGTAACTACAAGTTCTTGTTTGACAATGACATGGTCCATGACTGCATTACACAAGGACCATGTTGTAACTAGTCCATTTCAGCTAAAACGGACCATGTGGTCCAAGATTTTTTGCAGGGAAGGAAGGTATATTATTACAAAAAAAACTTAAGAATTTGTTTTCCCAAAACAAATACTTTTAAATGCAGCAATTTTAAAGAAAAAAATCCAAATGCGTTTTTTGGTAATATTATAAAATCTTTTAATACTATACCTATTTGTTGAAAATCATGTTTTTTGTAAATTTTGTTTTTTTTTAGCAGGACGGTCATTTTTTTAGTTTAAATAAAAACGGTTAATAACAATAATTATTATTTTAATAGATAGGTTTAAAAAAATAATAATATTTTTTATTTTTTGATTTTCATTTTTATAGTCATTGGTTTTAACTACTTATTGAGGAACACATGTACAAATAAAAATGCTTTTAAAAATACTCTCGTACAATGTAACTTTTTACATTATTTAGTAAGAAAAAAGATAAAGTTGATATATTATAAAAGTCAAATTTAGTTTATAAAATACCTTGTAAGGGAAATGATAAAGAAAATTGTAATAAAGTTTATGTAGGTACCACGAGAAATAAGTTAAAGACTAGATTAGCGGGCCATAAATGTGATCAAAAATATAGGAATAAATTTCACAGAAAACAGCTTTAACATCTCATTGTGCAAGTTTAAATCATTATCCAAATTTTGAAAATGTAACAGTTTTGAATACAGAGAATAATTATAGACGTCGTTAAATGTTAGAAATGTTGCAAATAATAAATATACCAACAGAACGTAGAAATAATTTTAAGGCGGATACAAAGAATGTTGCTCATAGTTATAGGCATTTAGTTAAAAAAACCGGAAACGGATTTTAAAAATGTTTTAAATAATATTGTATGTACTGTTTAAGAAATTTTTTCAATTTGACATTTGTTTGTTTTTTGTTAATTAATTTGTATTTTTTTTTTTTGAAAAAAAAACCGTTATTTTTTATAATAAATTAAAACAAAAATTTGCCCTGCCAAGCTACACAAAGGAATAACGAAATATTGGCAAACTAATTCAAATAAATAAAGAATACTTATTGTTGACCTTAAGCTTGAAAAAACAGATTGTGTATTTATTAAAGATTATCTTTTTTTTTCTTTTCTTGAACAAAACTTACATGAAGGCTTTTTCCATGATATATGATGATATATGTACATATGTTCTAATGTAACTTGAATGAAAATTTTCATTTTTTAACTAACTGTTTAGAAAAGTAGTCTCTTTATACTCGTTTTGTCAACAAACAAAAATTTCATTGAAGGAATATTAAAAAAATTGCATATTGTAAATGTAATCTTATAGTTTTGATTTTTTATTGTTTTCATGTGTTTGTATTTACGAAAAAAGTTTGTAAATAAATTACTAAATTTTACGTGTTTTTGTAAAAAAATTAACGAATTGTGTCTGAGTATTTATATTTAAAACAAAAACAAATTTTCGTAGGTATGAGGGAATGTAACCAATACCTCCCTCTATGAGACCCCGGTCTCAGACTTTTGGCACATGTTTTTGTTTGGACCCAGTAAGCAGAATAATACATTGGAATTGTTTGTAACAATAATTTTATATATTTATAAAACGTATGTAAATTTTATCCTAATTTAGTTAATTCAATATCAAATTTATTTATTTAAAATTATTTTTTTATCAAATCTTAAGTAATATTAAAAATATTATATAAAATCTCCATATGCATTAAAAAGTTTTTTAATATGCTAAAAAAAAGTTTTTTAAAAGCAAAAATTTTCTCCTATGAAAACTTTTGATACTGCGATATTAAAAATACACACTTTGCATAGTAAAAGCGTGTGTTTAAGCTTGGCAGCATAATTTTAACAAATTTTGTAGCGCCATTTTTAAATTGAGAGATTATATAATGCGCTCTCCGAAAAATTGAACGAACCAAAAAGTTTGCCAAATAAAAAGTTTGTTATCTTAATGGACGCTATTGGCCATTGGCCCTTCACACATTAGAGTAATTCCGCCAGAACAAAATGACAAAGTTGGCGTAATTTTTCAACCAGCCTCAACCCCGCACAAGCAGCACAAAACCAATACATACACATTTGAAAAACAACAGGTTTGCTTATTTACTAATACACACACAAGCTTTATACACGTATACATTTTATACCAGAACAATTAGTCCAGTGTGTTAGGAAGAGAACAAAAATTGTTCGCTTAAATCTTACTCTAATGCCTAGTTGGGCATTTTGCTTTGCCGCGAAAATTCCCTCTTTTATCTTAACTACACGTATACAAAGCATTAGAAATTTTTAGTCAGTCTCAGATGAGTTTTCAAACGAAGCGGTCAATTACCGCTTGTTTGTTAAATTACACTAACAACAATATAGAATTAATATTATCTGAAACTGCACATATACTAGAACCAATGCGATAGTATTAGTGTGCCTGTCAATGCTCTAATGCCTAGTTGGGCATTTTGCTTTGTGGGGCAAATTCCCTCTCTTATCTTAACTACACGTATACAAAGCATTAGAAATTTTTAGTCAGTCTCAGATGAGTTTTCAAACAAAGCGGTCAATTACCGCTTGTTTGTTAAATTACACTAACAACAATATAGAATTAATATTATCTCCCAGCATACCATTATCGGAGCGCTCTTATATATGAGCTCATATATGAGCGATTTTATGAGCTTCTGTGAGTGTTTCCTGCGTGCATATTTCTGAGCTCATAAACGATCGATTTTATGTGCTTTTTATGAGTAATTTCTGCACTCTGACAGATAACGGTAAATTCCAGCTAAGCAGAAGAAAGAAGTTGCTCAAATTGATTCATTAGTGAATATTTTTGGAAGCGTAAAGACAAAATTGTGAGTTATCTTATAATAAATACAAAAATAATACAAAATTGAAATAATGAAAAGAGCAAACTAAAAATTGAGCAAATTAATAAGTGAACTTCGCTCAAACAAATTAAGAAAAGAAAATCCAGCATGTAGTATTAAAAATAATAGTGTTGTTGAAGAAAATAGTGACAGTGAACGTATTTTAGAAAGAGAGAGTGTAAACGAAAAGTGGAATAAAAGCTCAAAATGCGTTTTAAAAACAGAGTCATAAAATACTCTTTTATGCACAAAATTTAGAGCTATTTCATGAGTGACCAGTTTAGTGGAAAAAGCCACTCAAAAATGAGCGTTTTATGACTGTTTATGATTATTTTATGAACTCTTTATGAGCGTCAGCGTTCCGACAAAAGAGTCCTTATGAGCTCATTTAGAGCGGCATGGTATGCTGGGTGAGCTCATTTTGAGCGCATATGGTATGCTGGGCTGAAACTGCACATATATGTCATACCATTATCGGAGCGCTCTTATATATGAGCTCATATATGAGCGATTTTATGAGCTTCTGTGAGTGTTTCCTGCGTGCATATTTCTGAGCTCAAAAACGATCGATTTTATGTGCTTTTTATGAGTAATTTCTGCACTCTGACAGATAGCGGTAAATTCCAGCTAAGCAGAAGAAAGAAGTTACACAAATTGATTCATTAGTGAATATTTTTGGAAGTGTAAAGACAAAATTGTGAGTTATCTTATAATAAATACAAAAATAATACATAATAAGCTAAAAAAAAGCAAATTAATAATAAGTGAACTTCGTTCAAACAAATTAAGAAATGAAAATCCAGCATGAAGTATTAAAAATAATAGTGTTGTTGAAGAAAATAGTAACAGTGAACGTATTTTAGAAAGAGAGAGTGTAAACGAAAACTGGGATAAGAGCTCAAAATGCTTTTTAAAAAGAAGACTTAAAATACTCTTTTATGCATAAAATTTAAAGCTCTTTCATGAGTGACCAGTTTAGTGGAAAAAGCCACTCAAAAATGAGCGTTTTATGACTGTTTATGATTTTTTTATGAACTCTTTATGAGCGTCAGTTTTCCGACAAAAGAGCCTTTATGAGCTCATTTAGAGCGCATATGGTATGCTGGGTATACTAGAACAAATGCGATAGTATTAGTGTGCCTATCAATGCTCTAATGTGTGATGGGCCATTAAAAAAATTACGTGCTCTCATTACGCTGGGGCTAGAAGTGCATTTTTTATTTCTGGACAATAACGTCGGCAGAATGACGTCAAAAAAATTGTTTGTGTTCAGAATGGGGTAAACGCAAATGAGCAAGAACACAAGCTAAAAATTTTTGTTGAGAGAGGTTGCTGTAAACATCAACAAAAAAAGAATAATATTTACTCTTATTTACCTTTTTTTCGTTTGTTTCTCACTTTTTATTTTATTAAAAATGTTTCTTTATTAATTTATTTTGTTTTTCTATCATTTTTACTTTAATTTTTCTATTTTACTTAAAATTTTCTTATTTACACAAACTTTTAAAACAACAACAACGTTATTTGACAGTTTGTGTCCTAGCATAATTGCTCAGCTCTGTGTTGGAAAACTTATTTTTAAACTTATTTTCTAACACTAAAAGTTGCGGTCCACACGGTCATTTTTTGTGTTAGCAGCAGATTTTGACAATTAAAAACATAAAAATTTGCAAACTTCTGTCTCGTGTAGACTATAAGTTAGTGATGTAAAAGATTGGCAGCACTTACAAGGTTCAATCGTGATACAAATAACCAGGTAGTCTCGCCGGCCCATCTGATTAGTAACAAAATGTCATAATTATGCTCTCCCTGTGAAAATGAGACTGTTTCTGACACTTTGGTTGCTAATTTGTAGTTGTAGCAGGGACGAGATTACCTGACTAGTTGTATCGTGGGTTCAATAATATTTGACTTGCCATAACACCATAACCGTTGCCATAAATATTAAAACTGATATTATTTTTTTTTGACAACTGAGCCAACGAAAACTACTACACATGGTGAAATTATGTGTACCAGGTGTGTACAACACATGGCGCAATAGTGTATCAGGTGGTAGTGATTCTAAAACAACAAAACTTGGTGAATATTATTTCGTTTTTGTTGTAGTGTTCGTTGGCTCAGTTGTCAAAAAAGATATGAAAAAGTACACAACTTTGACTACCCAGCCTTGATTTATGCATGAAAAAAGTAGATCAGCTGTGCTCGTAACACCACCTGGTACACATAATTTCACCGTGCTACTACACAAACGAAAATTTTATTCACCAAATTTTATTGTTGTAGAATCACCATAGCTGCCAGATTTGATGATTTAACGTTATATGGACGATTTTGGGGGCAAACATAGCCCCTATTCGCACTATGCAAGTATTTAAGCTAAGCTGATGAGGTTGTTGACAACGGGGTGAGGGAAAATTGAATGAGTACAGACTTGCGTGTACATGCAATTCAGCTTGCTTAAAATTGATGAACAAAAGAAAATGTTAAAAACACAGTAGTGTGCGTGTATATTCATGAAAAAATCAAAACAAAAAAAGCAATAAGACTTGAACCGTGCGAACGCCAATGAGAGTTCAAAGAAGAAAAATAAAATAAGCAGTCTTATTTTCTTGCATAGTGCGAATTTGGATAAAGGATTTCTGCGATTGGACAATTTTTGCCCTGAATTTGACGATTTTTAAAAGTGAAAGATTTGCGGCTTTCTTAGAAGAAAATAAGGGGAAGAAAAAGATGTTTTTTTATAAAGGACAAATATATTTTAAAATATGTATTTTAGTTACTATATGTTTATATAAATAAAGTTATTAAAAACGGATTTTAGTTAGAATATTTTTTATATAACAACGATTAGGAGTGGGACGCAAAATTCTCGAAGTGCGATAAAAAGAGAGGGCCTTGTTGTCCTTAAGAAATAATGACAAATGACGCACGAGCTCTTCACCTCACCAGAGCTTTTTTACGACTGTAAACAGTTTGTATTCCGAGATTTTTTTATTATCAAGTAACAAAATTGAAAAAAAACTTACCCTACAAGAACTGTTACGGTCATTTTACCGTCAAAAATGACCGGCAATTCGGTCATTATTTTCTATCATTTTCTTAAGAGCGATGTGAAAAAAATGACCGAAACTCTTGTGTACATGTGATTTCACATCTTCCTCGCACCTTTGGATTTTACAAACTAAAAACCATGTATTTTAACTGCTTAAAGGGGTTTCGCACGATATGTATTTTACACATGACTTGTCACTTTTGCAATCCACATGTATTTGCGTATGTCTGTCAAAATTGTTATTTTACAGGCGGTTTATAATATTTGCTTTCACACGTACATATGTTATTACATCTGACAAAACCTCCAAACCGAAATAAACAACAACTTTTTCTTGTTGTTATTCTAAAAACAGCTGATGACACATGCTTTGTCAGATGAAAATAGAGCACGCTCTAATTACAAATTTGTCATGACATTTACATATGTGTTTAACACATGCAATTTTTAAACGCGTTCAGACGGCAGATATCAATTTCGCACTGCAAAATTTGACAAATCATGTGTAAAATACATTTCGTGCGAAAGCACCTTTACTCTGTTGATGTTTACTAATCAACGATGACATATATATCAGTCACAGTTGACCAATATAGCGGTCACAGATGACCGGTCTTAATCATGATACAAAGAATCAGGTAATCTCGTCGGCCCAGCTGATTAGTGCCTAAATGTCAAAATTACGCTCTCCCTGTGAAAAAAAAACAACAAAAATTATTACTCACCGTTTTTTTTTCTATGAGCTTTTGTTTGACACTTGTGTACTAATTTGTAGTTGTTGCAGGGACGATATTACCTGATTAGTTGTATCATGGTCTTAATTGATGTATATACCAGTCAAAGTTGACAGGTTCACTTTTGGAATAAAACACTATAATAAAAATATTTTTTACATATTTTTATTTTTTTTAATTTTTAATATATACATATAAGTTTTAAGCGATAATAATGCGTGTGAGTCCGAGTGTAGGTAGTTTTCCTTTGTATTAAACAACTTTTATCCTTAAAAGAAAAATATATTTTTGCATATGCGTATGGTTGGTTGTTACTTACATTTTATTACGAACCTTTCAAACTTTTACAACTTCTACAAGTTTCCTTAATTCCTAGGATGTTGTTATTTCCGGGACTAGAATTCTTCCGTCGATATTTTATTCTACGAAAACACCAAAAAAAAAAACATTTAAATGCGCATATATGTATACGCATATCGCTGTTTATTTTTTGCTTACCTTTTATTTTTTTCCTTGTAATTGCTTTTAAAAATCCACGATCAAAATTATAAATTTAGTAAAAACCAAATGGAACTTTATTTGTCTTTATTTTACCGAAATTTGTTGCAAATGTAGTAGTAGAAAAAAGTTTTAGGGTTAGTTTCGATCATCAACTACTTGTAGGGTACATATCAAGGCGAATTTATACAAGGTGAACGCAGGGCGTACCTATAATGTTAAACACATAAAAAATAACACAAATTATTTGTATATGGCATCATTAAAGAAAAAAACACAAATTATTTGCAGAAAAAAACGTGAATAAAACTTATTTTACACTGTTTTTTTTGCACGAAGCACAAGAACGCATCCTTTGGTTTTACTGCTTGTTAATTAATTTTTTAAATTTTAAGTTTAAAAATCTAACCGAAGCGTAATTTTTTTTTAAATCAAGAAGAAGCACATAGACAAAATTTTGACATATTGTGAGGAAAATTGCACGAGCAAAAAATAGTCAGCTGATATGTCGAGACCACCTTCTCTATGAATTCGCCTTGGGCACATATTAGGGTTGGCGATTTTAAAACGTAGTTTTGACGATTTTTGTCCTAAAATTTGACGTTTTTGAACCAAGTTTATCTGGCAGCTATGCCACCACCTGATATACTTAATTTACATAGATTGCAAGGTATAGTCGATACAACAGCTAGCTACTTGGTTTTAGTTTGCTTGCGTTTTGAAACTGTCAAACAGCAGTTTGTCTTACATTATAGACGGAGTATTTGCAACAACTTCATAAATTTTTATTAGGTTTGTTGTAGTTGGTGCCGTAGTGACTAAAGTACCATGATCTTTCGTAAAATAATAATTTTTTACATGGTATAATATTAATCTGAATTCGAGTGGTTGAGATATGTGGAATTGTTTATAGTGAATAGTAAAACCAATATGTGTTAAAATAAAGACAAACGCCATAACTTGTTCTGTTTATAGAAAAATTTTGAAGAAGTTCATAAATAAAAAAAATAAATCTTTAACCAAAAGTTGACTGTTTTGGTGATTGGAATTTCGTACTAATTGGTTTTTGCTGTAAAAAAGGATTTTAAGGTACATACATACATATGTTTATCGAATATCGTGTGTGGTCAAAAGTTTAATTACAAAACCTTTATAAGCTATTATTCAAAAGAAAAACCAATTTTTTATAGAAATCCAATAATTTGTTAATTTTAGTTTAACCACAGGTAAAAGATTGATGTCATATTTAAATATAAAATGATAGTAGATGTAAGATCTCTACTAAGAGAATTAAGCAACCTATATAAGCATCCAGTTGATATTTAAAAAAGAAAATTTCTTTTTTGATAACAATCCCATTTTTCAATTGTTATTTGTTCAAAAAATAAATAAAATTGTTAATTTACAGAAAAATAAGATTTCCAAAATTAATGTGTATAAATACGTACATAAGTACATATGTATGTATGTATGTATAAAACATATATCAGGTTGTTAATAATAACACGCCCCCCTGTACATAGAAATGTACTTTTGTAACTTAAATAATATGTATGTATGTAAATATGTATGTAGAATAACACAACATTAGCAATAATTCTCCGTGTTTGTGTTGTTTTTTAAATTAAGAGTTTAAAAAGGAACGAGTTATTGTCTAGTGACGTTTTTTAAATTAATTTTCACTTGGTGTAAAAAAATGCTAGAGAGGAAATTTATATGTACATGGGTGAAAACAAAAACCCATATTTACAATAGTCAGTAGGTTTATTAATGGATTATTTAACAATTGCTCTATATGCACCTGTCAAATATGCGCTTAAAAAGCCTACAATAACTATAATAAATATTGGGAAAATGTTATGACTTTTTTATACTATATGTACGTATGTATGCCTTAAAATAGGTATGAAGAAGGTATTTTTTGTAAAACCAGAATTCGTTCTTTTTGATTTTAAAAATACTTTGGATCATTTCTAATAACTTTCATATAGCAGCGTATATTTGATATATCCCCCCCCAAAGAGTTACCCAGTTAATCAAGTCATATATATCGCCCATTTGACAAAACAACGTAATAACTTAAAAAAGTCATTGCAAAAAAAAGCGTTTAAAGTTTTCGACTTGCAGACATTTACTAGAAAAGGCGAGCGGCATTTTCTTTTCAAACGCAAAAAGTAGAAACAAACAATTAAATTTATACACAGTAGGTATAAAGCATTACATAACCAATTATTCTGCATCATCAACTCCAAAAATGCCAATAATCGTATGATAATTTGAATGAAATATGTAAGTATGTACAAACTAATTTTTAAAGCAAACAAATAGCAAAAATAGCTTTTTTGTGTGTATAGATACTTATGTACAAATATAAAAGAAGTTCAGTTATGCGCGTGAAACGATCTTTTGCAGTTATATGTACGTAGGGTGACCATTTATTTCTTGTTGGAAATCAGTACACTTTTTGTTTTTTTTTAATAAAGTCTTTTTGCTTTTTATAATCTAAGGACGACCTAAAATTGGTTCCTAAGCCGAATGAAGCATGTTTGCCAGTCCAGCCGTCTAGGTGCCTATGTATATTTGTAATTAAAGTACAGGTTGAAGATACTTGATTTATTCCAAAAAATAGTGTAAATAATAATGCTTTATATTTTATATACAAAAATTATTTACTAGGGAAAAAAAATATTCTTTTTAAAATGAAATCAACAATACAATTGTACAATATAATTTTTTACAAATTTTATCAAAAATTTTACATTAGAAAAAACTGTAACTAGACTAAAAATATTTTTACACAAAGTATTTTTACAAGTGCTTGGGAAAAGTACCTACATTTTACATTAGAAAAAACTGTAACTAGACTAAAAATATTTTTACACAAAGTATTTTTACAAGTGCTTGGGAAAAGTACCTACAAGTACTCTCCCTCAATGGACGCCAAAGCGTTCAGGAAACTTAACAGCTCTGCCAGATCTGGATCTTACTACTTGTGTTCCATTTGTAGCTTCTGGCTTATTTATAACTTCTTGTTGCGCATTTCCTTCAAAACAGTTATTTACGAAAAATGCAGGCTTAAGGCGGTCAATTGAGATTGTTTCCTTTCTTCCGTTTACTAACACTTTAAAATTTTTTTGATTGCGTTGCAGAACTTTAAATGGTCCTAAATATTTTGGCTGGAGAGGTTTTGTAGTTGCTAGACGATATATCCAAACATGAGAACAATTATTAAGGTCCTTATGTACAAAAAATTTTGAGTTATTCTGATTGTGTGAAATCTCTATGGGCTTAAGATTGAACATAATTTTTCGAATTTCTGCTAAATGTGAGGTTGGATCAGTGATTTTCACTGCCTTCAAAAACTCGCCAGGTAGCTGTACCGTTTCACCATATAACATTTCTGCTGAAGACGTACCAAGATCTTCTTTTAGGCTTGCTCTTAATCCAAACAACACTGAATTTAGGGAAACAGTCCATTGCTTATTGTCCGCACATACAAGACCAGCCTTTAAAGTTCGATGAAAACGTTCTACTAAACCGTTAGCTTGTGGATGATACGCAGTAGTAAAATTGTGAGTAATACCTAGGGTTTTTACATATTTCCCTGAACATATGAGAGGTAAATTGACTTCCTCGATCAGTAACTATAGTGT
The DNA here is from genome assembly GCA_963583895.1 of Melanophora roralis. Classification (NCBI taxonomy): domain Eukaryota; kingdom Metazoa; phylum Arthropoda; class Insecta; order Diptera; family Rhinophoridae; genus Melanophora; species Melanophora roralis. The sequence goes on along the minus strand of OY757192.1, from coordinate 13,188,719 downwards.
TTGGAACACCAAAACGACAAACCCAACCATCATAAAAAACTCGAAACACTGTTTCAGCCTTAATATCCTTTAGCGGAAAAGCTTCAGGCCATCGACTTAAACGATCTACACATGTAAGCAGATAAGAATATCCTTCTGACGGAGGTAACGGTCCAACGATGTCTAAGTGAATCATTGAAAATCAATTGCTAACAAGTGGAAAATTCCCAATCTCACTTTTGGTATGTCTTGTAATCTTGGAGCGCTGACAATCTTGACACCCTCGAGCCCAATTATTGACATCTTTTTTCATTGATGGCCAAAAATATTTTGAGCAAATAAGCTTTCGAGTGGTGCGTATACCTGGATGTGAAAGTGTATGAATATTCTTAAATATTATTTCTCGAAACTCTTTTGGAACAAAAGGACGAGCTGCACCATCTGACATCTCACAATAAACCTGATTCTCAGTGTTTGGCATTGTTATTAGAATTATATTAAACTTACTTGAAGGCTGCAGAAGTTCTTTAAGTTGAGCGTCATTCCTCTGAGCTGCACTAAATTGGTTGTAATCTATTGGTTGAATTTGAATAGATTCGATGCGAGAAAGTGTATCTGCCACAACGTTTTCTTTACCAGATATATGCCGAATGTCTGAGGAAAACTGAGCAATAAAATCAAGATGATTCCTCTGGCGAGGTGATGCCTTCTCTAATTTTTGTTTAAGCGCAAATATTAAAGGACGGTGATCGGTATATATTGTAAATTTCCTGGCTTCCAGTAGATGACGAAAATGTTGAATAGCTTTATAAACAGCTAAAAGTTCGCGGTCATAGGTGCTATATTTTTGTTGTGTGGCGTTTAACTTTTTGCTAAAGAACCCAAGCGGCTGCCATGAGTTATCAATAAATTGTTCCACTACAGCACCAACAGAAAAATTTGATGCATCAACTTTTAAAACCATCTGCCCATCGGGAACTGGGTGAGACAAAAAGGTCGCATTGGCCAATAAGTTCTTACAATTGTTAAACGCATCTTTAGACTCTTTTGTCCACTGAATTTCCCGGTTATCATTCTTCCTTGTTGTTCCTTTCAAAAAATCGTTCAAAATACCTTGAACAGCGGCGCCATGGGGAAGAAATTTAGGGTAAAAATTCAACATAGCTAAAAATCTTCGCAATTCCTTAATGGTTTTTGGCAATGGATACTCATTTATACATTTAACTTTCTCTGGAAGTGGAGTAATCCCTTTTGAAGTTACACGATGTCCAAGAAAGTCAATTTCGGCAGCACCCCATACACATTTGGCTGGATTAATCATAATTCCAAACTTTTTAAAACGTTCAAAAAGGGTTCTAAGATGAGAAATTTGTTCCGCTTCAGACTTTGAGAAAACGCAAACGTCGTCAATATAGACAAATACAAAATCAAGGCCCCGGCAAACTCCATCTATAAAACGTTGAAAAGTTTGCGCAGCATTACACAACCCGAATGGCATTCTTAAAAATTCGAATAATCCAAAGGGTGTAGTTACTGCAGTTTTTGGAACGTCGTCAGGATGCACTGGAATCTGATAAAAGGCTTTAATTAAATCTAATTTTGAAAAAATAACCGCTTTATGAGCGTTCATTTGAAAGTCTGTAAGATAAGGCACTGGATATTTATCAGCAACAGTGATTTTATTAAGAGCCCTGTAATCTCCACATGGACGCCATTCACCGTTGGGTTTCGCAACCATGTGAAGTGGATTTGACCAGTTACTGCTGGATGGTCTAATAATTCCCTTGTCCAACATATACTGGAATTCATTCTTAGCGGCTTTTAGTTTTACTGGGTCTAATCTTCTTGGCTTACAGGATACACTTGGCCCGCAGGTAATTATGTGGTGATAGGTACCATGATTGGATTTAAAAGTATCAGATGGTGTGAAAATTTCTGGATATTTTAACAATTTATGGTAAGTACTTTCACCAGACACCATTTTGATTCCCACACTTGTCTCGTTTACTATATCTCCACTTGTTTTAAGACTGGTTATACCATCTACCAACGCTTTCTGCTTTAAGTCTGGAAGAAGATGGTAATGACGTAAAAAGTCGGCTCCGATAATTCGGCGAGATACATCGGCAAGTATAAAGCTCCACCGAAAAAATCTGCGTAAACCTAAGTCTAAATTCAGTACTACGGTACCAAACGTTTTTATTTCTGTACCATTTGCTGCATACAGAGAGAGTTTTTGTGGTGAACTACGATTTTTACATGGGTATACGGAAATTTCAGCTCCTGTGTCGACCAAAAATTTAACTTTTGAGTGCTTCTCAGTGACAAATAAACGACCATTATACAATTCATCCATACAAGCGGTCGAAGAACCTGTATGAGATGATTTTAGTTTTTTGTTTTGGTTTCGAATTTGCAGGGTTGAATACATTTGCGTGCTTTATCAGCAAATCGCCAGTGATACCAACATAACCCGGAATCTTTTCTTTGTGTTGACTTCCCTCTTGAACGGGATCTAGTTCTGAGAGAAGATGGGCGTGATTCATGAGTAGATTTAGAACAAGTCTCTAATGCTTCAATTCGCGCAACTATGTTTTCCAACTTTTTGGACCATACATTCACATGTGCAGGAGAAGATATCTCAGAAACAAACATCGATGTTGAACTTGAAAATGCTTCAACGATCTTATCAGCTTGAAGAGCTAGCTTATCGACGTCATTTGTCTCACAAACAGCCAAAATGCTTTTCACTTTATCTGGCAAACGTTCCAGAAATAGTGTTTTCAAAATATCACTACTAACCTTACCATTTGACAGAGACCTCATGCGCTGAAGATAATGTGAAGGTTTTTGATCCCCCATATCTAGCCCACTCAACAGGCGTTTGAGTTGATGCTCGGCAGATTCAGCAAACGATTGAATAATTCGATCTTTCAGTGCATCATATTTACCTGAAGATGGTGGAGAAATAATTAAATCTTTAACTAAATATAGCACAGACTGGTCCAGATTCAAAAACAAAATATTTAAATTTTGTTGTATCTTGGGTAATTCCACACACACGGAAACTTGCTTCGACTTGAAGAAACCAAACTTCTGGTTCATCTTTCCAAAATGCAGGGAGCTTTGGTGTTTTAGCAGAAGAAATCTCTGGAACATGTAGTGGCTCTGCTGGAGGTGGTGTATTATTTGCTGGCACATTTTGAGGACTTCTTCTCCCTTGTAAATCTCCAAAGATTGGCATGTTGCTTTATAGGGGTCACCAATTGTAAATAATAATGCTTTATATTTTATATAAAAAAATATTTACTAGGAAAAAAAAAATATATTCTTTTTAAAATGAAATCAACAATACAATTGTACAATATAATTTTTTACAAATTTTATCAAAAATTTTACATTAGAAAAAACTGTAACTAGACTAAAAATATTTTTACACAAAGTATTTTTACAAGTGCTTGGGAAAAGTACCTACAATAGTAAACAATATCAATTGCTACAACTTACTAGGTATGAAAGAGTTACTTACATAGATTTTTTATCTAAAAATTAAACGATATAAAATCAATCTATTTTTTTTTTAGTTTTTAGTAATTGAAATGGTGTAATGTTTACTAACTTAAGCGTTTACTAGTTCGCTTTTTTAACACAAGTTATCGAATACTCCTTCTCCATTGTATATTTCAGGAAGAAAATTAATTTTTCTTGACTATTATTACTTTTTCTTCCAAATAAGGCAATTTTCTTCTATTTTTGACTGTAAGGAGATGTCGATTACTTCACATTAGTATAAGTTTGTCATTATTCCGTTTTTTATTTCTTTAATATCTGTTTGCGACTTCATAAAGTACATATTTTTCTGTTTTTATAGATAGGAAAGTTGATTTAGCGATGCCCGCCTGTCCGCTAATCTCTTGAAATCAAGTTTCTAAGACCCTTTGATTTTCTCGGACCTGTTTGGGGTATTAGAAGATCAGGTATACTTGTGAGAATTTCGCTATTGAAATTCGGCAGAATCGTCCAATAACTGACAGAGATATAAGTCAGCAACCGCGACTACCTCTGTATATTTCTATAAAATTTGTACGGAAAACCTTCCCCGGAGGTGTTCCTACATGGGTGCAATGTATGACCGACTTCCATTAATTTTTCCTCACAAACATTTTCGTGGACCAAACTTACACTAGGATAAAAACCCATACAACTTCCCCGAAGTGGCCTCTAGAGGCATAAAGAGTTTTACAGACACTCATTCGCTTTTCCTCCTAAACATATTCCTACCTCCATTACCTAAGGCAGCAGCAAAACAAAATTTACAAAAATTATGTTAAATTCGCACATATCTTTCCCAAAGTCGACCTCAGAGAAATAAAGTGTACGACCGACCACAAATACACAAAACTTGAAAAAATTGTGAAGAGTATTAGGGTGACCGCTGAGAATTTTAAAAAAGTTGCACAAAAAGTCGTTTAAAGCAAAAAAATCGCATAAAATAGGTGTTTTAAAAAAAAATAACATCAAATTCATTTATAAAGCTTTAATGTAATGTTGTTTTATTATTAATTTGACTAAAGACAAAATTACATTGTGTGTCCATACTCAACGTTGTGGTTTAATGAGATATATAATGCATTTTTCAGCACAAAGCAGCCCGCCCTTTTTTCACTAGGAAACTTCTATAACAATCAGCTGTTAAAAAAAAAAAACAAATAAAAAGTTGTTGTGTGTGGCAAACATGTTAATGCGAGCAATTTTATTTCTTAAAAAACATGAAAAAACCAGCAGTTTTTATTCCAACTTATTTTCTTGAAATTAATTTTTTTGGTAATTTTAAAAAGAAATTATTTTTGAGCTCTCCTACTTTTGTTTGTTTTTATTTTGTTTGGAAATCAATTTTCAGTTATTCATTTACCGAAATTTATCCAAAAGTGAGGAAGCAGCACTTTTATTTCTAAATTGAATTTACATACATTTGTGGGTGTAAAAAAATAATTTCAAAGTTTAACATTTGAAATTTGGCATGTATGCGTAAAAAAACATATTTTAATTTCTGTTATAACAAAAAAGAGTCTGAAGTCGAAAAAAGTAAAAAAGGTTTCAGAATAATATCAATTTAACAAAGTCATACACAAAGTCTCAGGCGGGTATATAATTCCGCACAGCTGAATATAGCGCTCTTACTTGTTTTTTTAGTTAAGAAAAAAGAAGTTTTTTGAATATTGTTTCTTGATTTTATAGCATTTAAAAACTTTTATATCTTAAAAACTTTTTGCATTGAAGATTATCAAGCAATCATTTTTTTAAGTGTGTACCTACGACTGAGCTGCTCAAAACCTAAGTTAAAATTAGGCAAACATATTTTTGCAAAAATTTTGTGAACATAATAAAAGTTGCCTTGATATCGCAAGAATAAGCAAAAGTGTAATTTATCGTCCAACAATTACCAAAAAAAAAATCCCAGCATCACGACTGTTGGTAAATAAAAATCCCTAACCAGCCGTTGAAATGTTTAAACCACGATTGTAAGAAACATTAGCAATGTGTGATTAACAAGTGTCAATATATTGCTGAAACAACGATTTGAATATGATCGTTGTCTCATAAAAATCTTTAGATGATTGCAAAAAACACAAAAACGATGATTACCTGAAGAGTAAACTGGTTGAAATATAAAAAATATATCAGCAGGCACTGCTCGGAAAACCAACCTCTAAAAATACCCTTAGACATCGATGATTGTCTGAACGCCTTAATGAAAACATTATAAAAAGCAAAGTACGACAAAATTTGTTCTGCTGATGTGAAAAAGCTTTTATCCGAAGAAAATAGCAAAAGTATAGATCGCCCTAACTTAAAACTAAGCTAAAAGAATGCACAAACCAATTTAAAAGCATGCTAGAGGTGCCCATAATGTCTTCAGTGAACAACTATTTAGAAGGCCTACATGCCACTACCCAGACAAATTATTCTCTCTGGCCATCCACCAGACCTGTTATCGCAAAACCACCGCTACGTAACCTAAAAGGATCCTGGGCAAGAAGTTTTTGTTTCATATATTTTGTCATTAAGTCTTCCCTTAAACCAACTAATAATAAGTTTTCAAATCTTAAAACTAAGTAATTAATACTAGTCCAGTCATTACCAGACTAAAGTTTAAGTTCTCACAATAAAATTAACTAATTTCAAAGGTTTCATCTAAGCGCAATAGTATCCGTTCTTTTTAGGCGGGTGTGCTCACTATGTTGCAAGATGCTTCGAGCGAGTGGATTTGGATGTGTTTTTAGCTTATTTAAATACTTGCCCACACAGCTTAAGATTTCGCATTTTTCTAGTGGAACTTCTAGATCCTAATGGATGTTGCTGTTTTTAGTATACCAAGAAACACACAGTTATCATTCGTAGAATTTTGCTTTGACGCTGTTGAATTTGTTCTATGTTAGAAGCACTGCTTCCGTTGTATACCGCAGCACCGAATTGGTTTTAAAATTGAGTTGTTTAGTAAAAGTTTACAATCCAGATGAAACACAGTGTTTCTACCCATTAGCCAGTGGATTTGAACAGCTTTAAGTTTCATTTGCGTCAACTTCACATTTGTATGAAACTTACATGTGAGGCGGCGATCCAGGTGAATACCAAGATATTTTGTTTTGGATCGTTGATGTACTATATGGTTGTTAATAGGGATTGGGGAGCACGTTTCTATGCGTAAAGTAAAAGTCACGTGAATGTATTGGGAGTGAACACGTTTTTGAAAAGATTTGCGAACATATCGCATTTTTCCTTGTCATTTCTAGCCCAGGATACTCGCAGATTGCGCAGTGGTGGTTTTGCGATAACAGGTCTTTTAAGACGTCTGACTGATCACCATAGGAAATAATTTGTCTGAGGAGTCGCGTCTAGACCTTCCAGGTACTCCTTCAGTGATGCCATTCTGTAAACCTCCAACAAGCTTTTTAATTGGTTTGTACATTCCTTCAGCTTAGATTTAAGTTGGGGTGATCTATACTTTTGCCATTCTCTTCGGGCTCTCCTTTTTCCAGATAAAAGATTTTCCACATCGTCCGAAAAATTTTTGTTGTATTTGGCCTGGCGGTAGGTAGAAGAGGCATGTTCAACGGCTTTTTTTAAGTTTTCATTGACGCTTAGACAATCATCGATGTCTCCGGGAGTTTTTAGTGGTTGGTTCTCCGAGCAGTGGCCGTTAATGTATTTTCTATATTCCAACTAATTTATTCTTTTAGATTTGAAAAAATCACTAGTTGCTATTTGGTGAGAACTGCAAATAGTGATTATTGAGGGTGAGTGGTCAGAAGATAAATCCAAAAAGGCTTGAGCCTCAATAAGCTCCGAGGATATACCTTTTGCTACGTCAAAACCGATTACGTCTGGAATTTCATTGTGGTCCGTTGTCCAGTTGAAATGACAAAGTCCCATTTCAGACACGGCTCATACAAGACACGACTTCTGGGACTAATTAAGCGGGAGCCCCAGGACGTGTGCTTGGCGTTATAGTCTCCAGCAGCTATGAAGCGGGGAGCTAAAAATTTGTAAACACTGGTGAACTGATCCTTTGTTATGGAGAATCTCGGTGGACAATAAACTGACAAAATAATAAGGCTATGGTAAAATTCATAAATACAGACGTTTGTTGCTTGCATGTAACATTCGGATAGACCACCCAACCATTGGTGCTTAATTCTTGATTTGATTAATATAGCAGAGCCACCACAGGATCTATCTCTGGGATCATTTGAATCATAAAAATTGTATCCAATTGTATTCTAAAAGTGGTCCTAGATGTCATATGAGTCTCGGAAATCAACATAACATAAATTTTTTGGTGTGTTAGAAAATATTAAAGCTCGTTTTTGTGTTGGCGGATGCCGTTTGCGTCCCAGAAACAAACCCTAAGGCAGGTCATGGGTTTTCAAGCATGGCCTGCAGAAGAGCAGACTGCATTTTTTGCGTTTCCTGCATCATGCCAGCCATTTGCGCCATTATCTGCGTAAATAGTTTTACCATATTGTCAATTACGGCTTCCAGGCGGCTAAAATTGGGACCAGTTGGTTCACTTTTTGGCAGTTCTTGTTGTGTTGGTTGATTTGGCCTATATGCATTGGACTGGTTATACTTTAGTGCGTTGGCGTAAGAAACTTGACTTGTAGTTGGCTGTGCTAACCGGGGAATGTTTGTTGTTGGTATATTTAACGGCTGGGGAGGGGCAGGAACTACCTTCGGCTTAGATGAGCGCCTAACTAATTCAAAGACAGGGAGGACAACCTCTGTAGTTGGCAGTGTGGTTTCTCCCGCAATTGCTGCACTTCTTCACCCTCGAGTCATCTTTTGGTTTGTCGTACTGGGTTGTAACATGCAGATCCCCATACACAAAACACAAGCAGAATTCAGCTTACAAAAAGTTTTTGTGTGGCCATATTTCTGGCAGTTCAAGCACTGTACGGGCCCAGATCGCTTATTCGGAACTTCCACTGTAATTATACGGTGCATAATATATCTTAAATCATAAATCTTTAATTTTCTTTAATTTAACATCACCAGGCTCAAGTTCCACTCGGAACAATGATTAAGGGTATTTTTCCCTGTTTCTAATATTCGTCACAGTGTCTTCCGGGTGAACATTTGAGTCAATACCTTTTCTGACTACGTGGACGCCTTTTGCATTTTAAAGTTGGCAGGTGTAAAAGTTTTTTTTAAGTTTTTTAAATTCCGACACCGTGGTGTGGTAAGCGTTTTTGTGATTCACTTTTATACATATGTATATGTTACCACGTTTTTTGTTCGACACATAAAAGTTCAAGCACCCTGAATTTTATTTTCATATACCACAATAGTCGGAACAATTTTTTTTTTCTCAGTTTGTAACGCATACAGAGACGGACAACAATTTGGGTGTATTTTATTTATTGTTTTACGTAGCACACTATATTTTCCTTCGGTTAAATCTAAATTCATATATAGCGCCAAAGCTTTTGTTGCTGGTAAGCATTTTGAATTCGACATTGGGCTTTGCAAAACAGAATGAGATTCCCGTTTTAAATTTTCCACTGCAAATTCTAGTTCCTCAAGGGAACATTTTAATACTAACTCTGTCACTCTTCGGTGTCTAGTTTTTACTGTAGTGCTACCAAAAACTTTCGTTGGTCTACCACGTTTTCTACATGAAGTTTCTGTTGCATGTAAAGCCACTGTTGTATCACATTCTGGAGCTGGAAGCAGCAAATTTTCATAAGCAATTTTCCTCGTGCTTGGTTGCTACAAATTTAAATTAAATATATATCATAATATCTTTATTTTAGAAAGGCAATTAAAAATTATAAAACTCACATCATCAGCATCAAAAAAAAATATTGTTTACCCACGAAGAATGTTTCTTTTTTTAAATGCATTAAGTTGCCCCTGCTTTCTTTCCAAAATTTTTTATTTTGATGTGGAAGAAATAAACACTTTGTAATAACTTATTTCTGTCAAAATATGACTTACCTATTTTTCTGTCAACATATTTATATGCCTCTGGTTCTTTATCTTCAGAAGTTGCTTTTATCCAGCAGTCCACTATATCTGAATTATAAAAAATGAAACCCATCACTTTAAATTATTTGTTTTGACCAATTACTTGATGTTTTATTAAAATCTTTGTTTACACTATGATTAGAGATGTGCACGTTAATTTATTGAACCACGCGCCCTCACTTTTACTCGTTTTTAAAAGTAATTAATTATAAGCATATAAATTTATTGAGCATTTTATTATTTTTTAATTTTTTCTTTAACTGAAATGTCTGTGTGCAATTTTTGCGAACACTCCACCAAACAATTTTGCTTACTACAAACAAAGGATGTCGCAAAAAAGACTTCTGTCACGTACCCATCTCCAATTTAAATAAAAAATTAGGGTAAATTATACATATTTATTTTTTTTAGCGTATTTTTGAACAATTTTTATTTCTAAAACTTCCTTTATAATTTATCAGGCTAATTGGTTCAAGTTTATTGTGATAAGATTTTTATTGAAGAATTATTTAGAAAAAGTTTAGTTTCCCGACACTAGCCGAGTGGAATGCATTTTCAGAGCCCGCTACAACTCCTCATCAGCACTCTTTGTTCGGTACTGAGCATTGGTAGTAAATATCTTCTATTTAACCCAAATTTTAATTAAAATTTGAATACGGAAATACTAATTTGTATTTTACACATGCTCCCATTAGCAATTGTTACTTCTTGGGTTAGAACGAAATTTACGGCCTGCCATTTTTTATATCATGGCAACACCTTTTCTTTTTTTTATTCTTCATCTCACCACTTTAATTTTGCCTTATTCATCTCTATTTAATTATATTTGTAGGTATGAGTCAAATCTAGCGATTTTTCAATTGCTGTATTAGTTTGTTGTGATGCAAAGTTTTAAAGATTTAAGAAAGAAATTAAATTTTTGTCATATTTTGATCTAAGTTTTGTTATAAGTAGTCACAATAGAACTGGAAAAAACTAAATTTTTGGAAAATTATAGCTCACATCTTAAACACTTTAAAAATTTAGCTAACTTCTAACGATTTTTTATGCTAACTTATCTATATTTTTGGGAAAAAAGTTAGCAACAGTGGTGGGAGGTAAACTACACAAAGTCACATTTTGAAAACATTCTTGAAATAATGAAAAGTTGTGTTTTTGCTTAAATTTTTTTCTTGTATTTATTAGAAAACAGTATGAATTTTTGAAAACAGAAAAAAACCCATAGACCATATTTTTCTTTTTTTTTTAATTTTCCATCAAAGTTAAAAAATTAAAAATTTTTAGAGCTTAAGTGAATAAAAAGCTTTTTTTGAACCAACTAAAACTATATATAAGAAAATAATATGCTACAGTCGGTTTCGAATATAGTTAGCTATTACAAGAAAAAATTTGAAGCTCCTAGTCCAAAAAATTAAATTTTTGCAATTTTTTTCAAAACAATAAAAAACCAAATTAATTTGGGATTTTAGTGTCATTTTGTAACGTAAAATACATACAAACGCAAAAACTTTACTATTTTTGCTGTTTTTTAATTAAACAGTATTAATTTGAATTTATATTTTACAGTATTTGTAGTTTTTTTTCTTTTAAACCTTAGAAAACTGTCGAAATTTAAGAAAAAATCACGAAAATAGCCACTTCTAAAAATAATTCTTTTTTAAGTTGTGGTTAAATTTTTAAAATTTGTTCTTGTAGTTATTAGAAAATAGTGTAGATTTTTGAAAAAAAAAAGAAAAAAACCCATAGACCATATTTTTCTTTTTTTTTTAATTTGCATTTTTTCAAACTAATAAGAAATCACAAAAAAATTTTTTACAGTTAGTTGCAAATATAGTTAGTTACTACAGAAAAAAATTTCAATCTTATACTCCAAAAAATGATTTTTTTATAACTGTTTTCCTGAAGCTTGTAAGACTCGGGTATTGGTTTAGCCATTTTTACTTCAAATTCTTTGACTTTGACGTCCCCTAGCGCCACCAAAAAGAGCTAATCTAAAAAATTCTTTAAAATTTATTTAAAAATTATTGCTATCTGTCGACCTTTATATTTTTATCTACAATATAAAATCTTTTTTTATTGTATTTTTGTCTATGGGCACTGTGCGTCGCAATTTTTATGAAAGTAATCAAATTCGACAATTTCCGAAATAAAATTGCTATGTTCGTGTTGACCTCAAGTAATGTTAGTGTCATCTTTAATAAACGAGTATTATTTAGTATGCCAATTAATTTTTAATTGGCATTATTATATATTTTGATGAAAAACTTGTACAACTAAGAGGCCATTTAAATAAAGCAAGGGATCTTCAAATCAGTGATGCCAACAATTCAGAGGCAAAAAGAGCTTACGGAGTAGTCAAAAAGAACTTAAAGGAGCTAAATTAGAAAATTGAGGATTTTTCCGTTTTAAATTTATGAATGTATTTATTATAAATTTGTAATTCAAGATTTTTTTACAAAATAAAAATAATAGAAAAAAATATAAAAAATAAAAATTATAATATTAAATAAAATAATTTCACAGCAGCAATTGATACAAATGTTTATCAATATTAACAATATGACCATACACTGAAAAACAAAGTTTTAAAATCAAGCAGAAACAGTGTTATTTTAAAAATGAAACCGTAACAAAATCGAACTAAGTTTGTTTTTTCTTATTTTAAATAAGTTAGTTCTTGTTTTTAAAATGGATGAATTATAAAAAACATTTTTTAATCAAAATGACTACTTTTTGTTTTAAAGTTTTTACATATTTGTTGCAAACTCTAAACAATCTTAAAACAAAGTTGATAATTTTTAAATAAAAAATAAAATGTTTTAATTAGGAAATGAATATTTCTAAATTAGAAATTTGTTTTGATAATGCAACACTTTAAATATAAAATATAGCATTTTTAAATTAAAAATGCGTGTTTTTGTTTCAAATTGCATAATACTTACTATAAACCAAAGAAAAATTAACCATTTGTTTAATTTTTTACTATGAATTTAAGATATTTGCAAAAATGTAATAGAATTTAAATGAAATATTGTGTTGCAAAACTCACTTTGCCTTAAGTTAAAAGAAAATTACTTAAAAGAGGTCGCGAATCTTGCAAACAATTCTTCACTTTAAAAGGACCGAAACATTTGTGTCATCGACATTGAACTGGAAGTTATAATAATTGATCTAGAACTGCGGGTGCTTTTTAAATATATTTCAGCATCTAAATTTATAAAAAATAAAAAAAATCATTATATTAAAATTTGTTGCCACCGAACTGTTGAACAGAAAACTTACCTTTTAAAAATAGCATTATTTTTGCCAAATCGAAACAGTTAAACTAATCCAACAGTGGATCATATTGCTTCGTACAAATTTCTTGTTCTCCTAGCTCGAATCCTTCAAAAATGTCACGTGTTTCCTTCATTTTTTAGTCAAATTTTATTTATTAATTATTTTTTCACAGTCTTTTAATGTTCAGTATTCGCTTGAACTTTTCAATTTAAAAAATGACGCTTGCTCAAAAATGACTAATATATTATATTTTCAAATCAAAAATTAAAGTGTTAACAATAAAAATTTTAAATCTTAAAACAAAAAGAATATTTTTGTTTTTAAAATGGTACAAAAGCATCATTTTGTAAATAACAATCAGCCTTATTGTGTTTGGCGTTGTCGTGTCGAATGTTGTCGAATTCGACACAAAAACGACAGGGCTGCCATTCCTTTAACATTGGCGTATTTGGTAGACGGTTCCAAAAAGCTAAAAATTACTACACCAACGCCGACCACAATAAGAGTGAATGTTAAATTTTAAAGTAGTAATAAAAAATCTTTGTTTTAAAAATTATTTTTTTTAAATATGCTAGTTATAAAACAAGAATGCAAAATTTTTGATTTAAAAATGCGTTTTTTTGTTCCATTGTAAAAATAAAAATTTTAAATTTTAATATAACAAGAGAAAATATTATTCCTTAACATTTTCAAAAAAAAAAAAAATCGTTATTAAAACAAAAACAATTTTTGTTCTTTTAAAAATGGTTTCAATGTCTTATTTTTTTTTTAATAAAATAGTTTTTTTTCAAAATAAAAAGAAAATTTTTCTTTTAAAAACGATTTAATAAAATTGTTGCAATTTAAAAACAAGAACGCAGAATTTTTGATTTAAAATGCTTTTTTGGCTCAGTGTACACATACACAAGTAAAAAAATATTTTAATTTATTATATGTTTCAATTGAATTTATTTTTACAAATACGCTTTCTAGTAACTCGTAGCTTAAACAGCAGTTGCTACGCTTTTGTAAACCATATTTCATATAAATTAAACTATTAACCGTATTCATAGCCATGCGGTTTCTTATTTTATTCGATACGATAATATTTTTAAAACAAGTAATGATCCACTCCAATCCAAAATTAGTCGGTTTTATCTAAATTTTTCCACTGGTACAATTTTAAATTTTTAAGCAATTTTACAGCTCTTCAATTTCTTTTAAATCATCTTCAAATTCTTTTATAACACATAAAGTATTTTCTAAATCCTGCAAAAAAAACATTTGTTACGCTAAACTTACGCCCAAATTTATTCCAACATCTTAAAATTTGTTGAAAATAATTTAGAGAAATAATTTTATAAATTAGAGTTTTTATGAACTGTATTAAATTACGTTTAACGATATGTTTATCTGATACAATTACATATATTAAAATTTTTGCATGCCTTCTCAAAGTTATATCCAAATAACAGTTGTTATTTATTTTAGATTCAAATTCTCCAGCTATATAATCAAAGTCATCTGTCGGTATAATAATTTTATTTGTCAGGATCTATAATTAATAAAATAAATCAGTGAATAGCTTTGTATGTTCCGTAAATGCCACAAAGGCAAAACAATAAGGTAAAAACGGAAGAATTTACTAAAAAATTAAAAAAGTGCCAAACGTGCCGTTTCCACAGTTGCAAAGAGCTGTGTTAGCTTCTTTTTTTAAAAAAGAGCTTAAGCGAAAATTTTCGAGTTAAAAAGAGCCAAATCTAGCTTTAGAGTAGCTAAGTTGGCATCGCTGCTTCGAATTGAATGATTAGTCTTATAAGGTTTTCAATTTGAGCTAATTTTTCATGAAACTTTCTTTTGGTTTTTTAGTTATTGTTATAAATGGCCACAATAGATGGAAGGCCTGCTCAATATGGCATATCCCTTAAGCAACTGCGGGAGCTCATGGAAAACAGGGGCAGAGAAGGTGTCCAGAAAGTTCAAGAAATGGGAGGTATAACAGAAATTTGTAAAAAGCTGTATACGTCACCGAATGAAGGTATTGCTAAATTTTTAAAATGCAAATATAAATGTATAGAAAACAAATAAAAAATTTTCTTCAACAGGTTTAGGTGGATCAAAATCCGACGTGGAGCACAGGAGAGAAACATTTGGATCCAATACTATACCACCGAAACCGCCTAAAACTTTTCTTACTCTAGTATGGGAAGCTTTACAAGATGTCACGCTTATTATTTTAGAAGTAGCAGCATTAGTATCTCTTGGTCTGTCATTTTATAAGCCCGCCGACGAAGATGCCCGTAAGTTGATATTATGTAATAAGTCGTTTTAATCAAGTTTTTTTTTTTTGCAATAATTGTTTCCCAGCTGTTTTACAAGAAGAAGATGATCACCACGGGTGGATTGAAGGCCTAGCGATTTTAATTTCTGTCATAGTAGTTGTCTTTGTAACTGCTTTCAATGATTATTCGAAGGAACGTCAATTTCGCGGCTTACAAAATCGTATAGAAGGCGAACACAAGTTTTCGGTAATACGTGGGGGTGAGGTTTGCCAAATATCTGTAGGTGATATCGTAGTAGGTGATATTGCTCAGATAAAATATGGTGACTTGTTGCCAGCTGATGGTATACTTATTCAAAGTAACGATTTAAAGGTATTTGTCTGTTTTTTTTTGTACTAATAGAAGTTGTAAGAACCGCAAGTTAATATTTTTTTTAATACTAACGCTATTCTCAACCAAACTTAAAAGGTCGACGAGTCTTCACTAACTGGCGAGTCTGATCACGTAAAGAAAGGAGTTGACTCAGATCCAATGGTTTTATCTGGCACTCATGTTATGGAGGGTAGCGGAAAAATGGTAGTAACTGCTGTCGGTGTTAATTCACAAGCTGGTATTATATTCACTTTATTAGGTGCTGCTGTCGATGAACAAGAAGCAGAAATCAAGAAAATGAAAAAAGGTAGGAAAAAAAAAAATAATAAATGTTTTAACAATTTATTCTTTTGCTATACAAATCGATAGTAAACAAGTAAGAGCGCTATATTCGGCTGTGCCGAATCTTATATACCCTTCACATTGACCTTTCGCAATCCCAAACTTTTTTTATTTTTAACCATTTTTTTACTTATGAAATATTTCTAATTTTTAAATAGGCTCTAAGGCCAACTCTAAAGAAGTTGTGAGCATTTTTACATAATTTTTGTAAATTTTGTATGGCAACCCCCTTAGGGCGTGGAGATAGGGGGTAGGAATGTTCTAGGAATATGTTTGGGAGGGCAAACTAATGGGGGTCGGTCGTACACTTTATTGCTCTAAGGCCAACTCTGAAGAAGTTGTGGGGATTTTTACATCATTTTTGTAAATTTTGTATGGCAACCCTATTAGGGCGTGGAGATAGGTGGTAAGTATGTTCTAGGAATATGTTTGGGAGGGCAAACTAATAGGGGTCGGTCGTACACCTTATTGCTCTAAGGCAAACTCTGGAGAAGTTGTGGGCATTTTATCATTTTTGTAAATTTTGTATGGCAACCCCATTAGGGCGTGGAGATAGGGGGTAAGTATGTTCTAGGAATATGTTTGGGAGGGTAAACTAATAGGGGTCGGTCGTACACTTTATTGCTCTAAGGTAAACTCTGAAGAAGTTGTGGGCATTTTTACATAGTTTTTGTAAATTTTGTAAGGCAACCCCATTAGGGCGTGGAGATAGGTGGTAAGTATGTTCTAGGAATATGTTTGGGAGGGCAAACTAATAGGGGTCGGTCGTACACCTTATTGCTCTAAGGCAAACTCTGAAGAAGTTGTGGGCATTTTATCATTTTTGTAAATTTTGTATGGCAACCCCATTAGGGCGTGGAGATAGGGGGTAAGTATGTTCTAGGAATATGTTTGGGAGGGTAAACTAATAGGGGTCGGTCGTACATTTATTGCTCTAAGGTAAACTCTGAAGAAGTTGTGGGCATTTTTACATAATTTTTGTATGGCAACCCCATTAGGGCGTGGAGATAGGGGCTAAGTATGTTCTAGGAATATGTTTGGGAGAAGAAACTAATAGGGGTCGGTCGTACACTTTATTGCTCTAAGGCCAACTCTGAAGAAGTTGTGGGCATTTTATCATTTTTGTAAATTTTGTATGGAAACCCCATTAGGGCGTGGAGATAGGGGGTAAGTATGTTCTAGGAATATGTTTGGGAGGGCAAACTAATGGGGGTCGGTCGTACACTTTATTGCTCTAAGGCCAACTCTGAAGAAGTTGTGGGCATTTTATCAATTTTGTAAATTTTGTATGGCAACCCCATTAGGGCGTGGAGATAGGGGGTAAGTATATTCTAGGAATATGTTTGGGAGGGCAAACTAATGGGGGTCGGTCGTACACTTTATTGCTCTAAGGCCAACTCTGGGGAAGTTGAGGGCATTTTATCATTTTTGTAAATTTTGTATGGCAACCCCATTAGGGCGTGGAGATAGGGGGTAAGTATGTTCTAGGAATATGTTTGGGAGGGCAAACTGATAGGGGTCTTTCGTACACTTTATTGCTCTAAGGCCAATTTTAAAGAAGTTGTGGGCATTTTTACATAATTTTTGTAAATTTTGTATGGCAACCCCCTTAGGGTGTGGAGATAGGGGGTAAGTATGTTCTAGGAATATGTTTGGGAGGGCAAACTAATGGGGGTCGGTCGTACACTTTATTGCTCTAAGGCCAACTCTGAAGAAGTTGTGGGCATTTTATCATGTTTGTAAATTTTGTATGGCAACCCCATTAGGGCGTCGAGATAGGGGGTAAGTATGTTCTAGGAATATGTTTGCGGGGGCAAACTAATAGGGGTCGGTCGTACACTTTATTGCTCTAAGGCCAATTCTGAAGAAGTTGTGGGCATTTTTTCATTTTTGTAAATTTTGTATGGCAACCCCATTAGGGCGTGGAGATAGGGGGTAAGTGTGTTCTAGGAATATGTTTGGGAGAAGAATCTAATAGGGGTCGGTCGTACACTTTATTGCTCTAGGGCCAACTCTGAAGAAGTGGGCATTTTCATATTATTTTTGTAAATTTTGTATGGCAACCCCCTCAGGGCGTGGTGATAGGGGGTAAGTATATTCTAGGAATATGTTTGGGAGTAGAAATTAATGGGGGTCTGTGATACATTTTTTTCCTCTACGGGCAAGTCCGGGGAAGTTATAGCGGTTTTTACCTTATTTTTTAAAATTTTGTATGGCAACCATGTCAGGGGCTAGAGATAGAGGGTAAGTATGTTCCACAAAAATGTTTGGATGGAAAAAATAATTCGGGTCGGTCTTACATTTTACTTTTGTAGGAGAACCCTGGAAGCCGTAGGAGCGATTTTAAAAATGTTTAAATTAAGCTTTGTATGGCAACGCTGTTATATGTATGAACACTAATACTAATAAAATTTTTGTTTTGGGTGTGTTTCAATAATATAGACATGACTGATTCTGTTTTTTCCTTTTTTTGTTGTTTTTTTTTTTGTTGTTTTTTTTATTATTACATGTAAAAGTATGTTCTTTGTTGTTGTTGTAGACTCAAAAAACCGAGGTAGTCGTGGTTTTTTGCTTATATCTCGGTTATTTATCGGGCGATTTTGCTGAATTTCAATACCGATTTTCTCGCGACTATCTGTGACAGTTTGATACCACATTCGGGTCTATGCGATATCGGGGGGCTTCAGAAAGTTGATTACAACCATAACACGGACAGACGGTCAGACGGACGGACAGACGGACATCGCTAAATCGGTTTCCCTATCTATAAGGATCCAGAATATGTATACTTTATGGGGTCCCAAATGGATAATAAAGGAATTACAAACGGAATGACAAACTTATATATACCCTTATCACTTATGTGAAGGGTATAAAAACGTTTGAAATCTACAACCTTCAATCTACTCCAAAATTGTCTCTTATATTAAACAGTAGAGCCCGACCGAACGTCATTAAAAAGTGGTTTTTGGCCCATGTTGGGGCTTGTAGTTTTCGGAACACTAGGTAGGGATTTTGTAGGGGAATGGAGGGTGTCGGATGACTATTCCTTCTCGGACCATAGCAGAATCACCTTTAGTTTGAATTTCGAGGGCCCCAGGAAGGCCCCCTATAGGAATCCGAAAAGGACCGACTGGGAGATCTTCGGGGAGGGCTTTTCGTTGAAGATGGGCGACAATGGACTTTCTGAGGTTTCGCACAGGGAGTTGGAGAGAGTGGTGAACTTGTTCACTGTTTCGATGAGGGAGAGCTTTGAACAGGCATGCCCGGAGGTTTTTCCGGGCAGGAGGGAACAGCCAGGCTGGTGGACAGGGGAGCTCAGAGAGCAACGGACCATGGTAAGAAGACTGTTCAATAGGGCAAAGCTCACAAGGGACCATACGGATTGGGAGAGGTATAGGATATCCTTCAATAAGTACAAGAGTGATCTCAGGAGGGCGAAAAAGGATTCATGGGCGATGTACTGTGAGTCTATCGACTCCGTGAACGAGATGTCAAGATTCAGGAGAATACTATCCAAGGGTCCTATCGGACTTGGGTACATTCAGAAAACGGATGGATCGTGGACGGAATCTGGCTCGGAGACCCTTGAATTATTGATGGGTACACACTTCCCAGGGTGCAGGGTACCGACTGCAGTGGAGCTATCGGGTGGCGTGGGTGCACGTCACGGAGAGATAGCGGATGTGACAGGGGTGGCAGGAGACATTGTGACGATCGATAGGGTAAAATGGGCGGTTGATACCTTCCAGCCCTATAAATCACCGGGACTGGACGGTGTCTACCCGTGTATGCTAGAGAATCTTTCGACGCAGGGACTGCTACTCCTGACGGGAGTGTTTTCTGCTAGCATCACACTAGGTTACATACCCTTGAGGTGGATAGAGGTGAGGGTGATTTTCATACCCAAGGCTGGAAAGGCCAGCCACTCGAAGCCTGGGGATTTTAGACCGATCAGTCTAACGTCTTTTTTTTTATTGAAGACGCTAGAACGGCTGATCGATCTTTATCTTAGGAACACGATTGATACGCACGTCATTAGTAATGCTCAGCATGCTTACCTTAGGGGTAAATCTGTTGAGAGTGCGCTTAATGATGTGGTGGGGTTCATAGAGCGCGGGTTGTACAGGAAGGAGTACACACTGGGCGCGTTTTTGGACATTGAGGGAGCCTTTAACAATGTTTCGATGGAGGCAATTGGGAACGCACTCAGGGAAGTAGGAGTTCAGGGTATCCTTATTGAGTGGATCTATTCTGCGCTTGGTAGCAAAATAATCAACTCTGAATGGGGAAATGAGCGCCTGAAAAGGGGTGCGGTTAGGGGAACGCCACAGGGAGGGGTACTGTCGCCACTGCTGTGGATTCTGGTAGTCAACGGGGTATTGAGACGGCTTGACTCAGGGGGAATTAAAGTAGTGGCTTATGCAGACGACATCGTGGTGTTGGTGACGGGGAAATTCCTGTCCACTGTGAGCTAGGTAATGCAGAGTGCATTATCCGACTTGTCTACGTGGGCTAGGGACAAGGGACTGGGTGTAAACCCAGTGAAGACTGAGCTAGTTCTCTTTACCAGGAAGTACAAGGTGGCAGAGTTTGAGCTGCCAAGGCTTGACGGGGTTCAGCTGGAACTAGCGGATAGGGCCAGGTTTCTGGGCATCGTCCTGGATTGCAAGTTGTCTTGGAGGGCGAATGCGGAGGAAAGAGTAAGGAAAGCTCTCAATGCCTATTATGCCTGTGGGAACGCCATAGGTAGGAACTGGGGGTTACAGCCGGCCATGGTAAATTGGATTTACACATCCGTTGTAAGACCAGTTCTTACGTACGGTTGCCTTGTATGGTGGAGAGCCCTGGAAAGGGACGACATAGGAAAACTCTTGACTAAGGTCCAGAGATGTGCGGTACTGGGCATTACAGGGGCCAAGAAGAGTACACCACAGGCAGCGCTGGATATCATTCTGCATCTTCTTCCCATCGGGGACTTTGTTGCTAGAATGGCGGCCAGGAGTTTGCTTAGACTTAGTGAGTCAGGTATGCGTGGGGTATGTCTGGAGGGACATGCTGGCATTTTGGGAAGGGTCGCGGATGGTCGACTCCTGGGGCAGTCATGTGGTACGGACTACATGGTAGCGGAACTGGACTTTGAGATCCTGCCGAAGGTAGTGTTTCCGGATAGGGAGGCATGGAAGGGAACAGAGAGGCTGTATGAGGGGAGTGCAGTCTTTACTGACGGGTCGAAGATGGAGGTGGCCACCGGGGCTGGTGTCTATATAATGGACACTGGGGAAGGAAGGTCTTATAGACTTCCGGACGAGTGCAGCATCTTCCAGGCTGAAATTCTGGCGGTGATGAAGGCCGCGGAATTGATAGGGGAGGACGCGAGTGGTAGTGGTGACGTAACAATATACGTTGATAGTCAGGGCGCGCTTAAGGCTCTAGAGGGACATTTTGTCAGGTCTAGACTCGTAGGCGACTGCAGACGTGCTCTTAGAGCGATTATGGGTACACGCAGGGTAAGGCTCTGCTGGGTTCCGGGTCATTTTGACATTTCCGGGAACGAGATTGCCGATGAGTTGGCGAGGTGGGGAGCGGCCCGGAATATTGAACTTGGTTGTGAGCCGGTGAGGCCACCACTGAGTTTCTGATATGGACTGATAGGGACGTGGATAACGGACAGGGTGGGCCAAACCTGGAGAGACAGGGCGGATTGCGGGATCTCCGGGCTTTTATGGCCCAGGCTGGACAGGATGGGCACTGACCTGCTGCTCAAGGAGAGCAGGGGGTTTCTGAGGCGCATTATTGGGACTCTCACAGGGCACTGCGATGTGAGATACAGGACGAGTAAATGGGACAGGAACTCTCCAGATTTCTGCAGGGTATGCGGGGACGAGGAGGAGTTAGAGACGGTGCAACATCTTCTCTGCCACTGCCCTAGGCTGCAGATTCGCCGACAGAGGTGGCTTGGGGGACGCTTCTTAGATGGACTTGGTGAGGTTCCTGGCAATGGGCTGGGGAGCATCATAGGCTTCATTAAGGAGGTTGGGTGGCTGGGCAGCTAGGTGACTCAGAGCCTAGGACTACTGACTTTCTTAGACATCGTGCGGACGGTATTCTTGCTTCTTTATCCTTTTTCTCTTATCTATGAATCTTTTGACGTACTATTTTTCTTCTCTTCTCAACTCTTCTGAAGGGATTCACAATGGGCCTAAGGGCCTCCGAGTGGAGGTGGCGAAATCGCCACTACCCTTCGTAACCTAACCTAACCTTACGGAACACTGACTAATTTTTTCAAGAAAATCTATTGCTTGCATTTTTTAATGACAAGGCAGTGCAACTACTTAGTACTACATTTATTGAAAGGAATTTTTTTTTCAAAAAATTATCAAAGCACATACATAGCTTTGGCCACTAGTGCATTGATTTTATTTGTCCAAAGATTTTTTTTGTACATTTTTTTGTTTCTATTTAATTTTTTTTAAGAAAAATAAATGTTTATATATTAACTAAGTAAAAATGTTATTATATTAATTAAATTGACAAATAACTTAATTTAATATAAGAATTACGAGCTCGGTTTGTATGCGATTTGCGTTCGGATTCCATCAAACAATAAAAATTTGACCAAAGTTTGGGTTGGGCTCAGTCTCAAAACGGCACGTTTGGTCGGGCTCTATTAACCAGGCAAGATGTGTTTAACTTATTCCCACCTAAATTTCAATTAAACTAACATTTTAGATACCGTTTTTGTCGTTTATTAAGTAAATAGAAATTTTGTCATATATCGTTTGCTATTCCGATACTAATCGGAACCATTTACTTAGAGATAAGAATATTAATCAGTTTGTCATTTTACTCGTAATTGAACAATTTTTGTTTGTGATCTTTTATATAATTTGGGTCCATATAAATAAAAAAGTCCATATCGCCATCCCTCTACCTATCGCTTAAAATAAACTTTTCAAAGTTATATTAAGTATTTTGTACCGGTAAACAACTTTAAACAAATAAAACAATAGCCTTCTTGGTATCAGCGAGATATAAGCGCCTGGGAGTAAGCAAAATATTGCATTTACTTTTTTTTTTTAGAAAAAGTAAGTTTATTGTATTATAGTGCTTATATATGAGAACATTTATTCGTTAGATCGAAGCATGGCACGTACCTCGAGCGTAGGCGCTGAATCCACCTATCTACCAGCAACCCAACCGCTATGATAAATCATATGACGTCCGTCAGCCCACAGCCAGAGATCTCATCAAGTCCATCTTAAAAGCGCCCTCTGCACCACCTATGTCGGTGGATCTGCCGCCTAGGGTAGTTGGAGTCTACACTCCATTAGGATGCCTTGAACTCCTACTTCCCTCAGCGTGTCCTAATAACATCTATCATCCCATTCTTCGGACCTAGCTCTTGTGGCCACCTCATTTCTTTCTAACGGTTTCCTTGGTTGGGCAGCTCGTTCCGTAGACCTGAGCTCCTTCCCCAAATTACCGCTGCCTTTGGTTTCTACGCTCCTGGCAATTGTCAGGAACGCTCCAATGTCTTACCTGGATAAGTAATGCATTTCCAGAAGGGATATGCCCAGGACCTCACCTCCTAATTCTTTCGAATTTTCTGACGTCTTGTCGATTTTTCCTGATTTTTCGCCTTTCTTTAACGGTGTACAAACTTGGATCCCTTTTTGGCCGGCTTATGAAGATAGACCACGGAAGCTCCCGTGCCGTTTATCACCTTTTCCTTTTTTGTTCAGCTGTTTGCGCCCAAAAAGGGTGGTACCTCAGTGCTTGCCAAACTAAAGTTGATGAACAGGCTTCTGCACCTGTCTGTTCTCCAGAAGATCCCTGCCCACCGCCATTTGAATCTAGCACTAAGCTGTGGCTAGAAGCCGATATCACAGTAACATCCAACTCCTCGTCAGAACCCTGGGAAAGATCTCCCAGGCTCTGCGTGGCACTGGTCACTTCCACGGAAGCACTTCACAAGTGAAAATGCCCCTTTTATCACTAGTTGCGTCCATAAATCTTCTGCTTAAGCATTAATGCTGCCATCAATGATCGTCAACAGTTCGTTCAGACCGAGAGAATTAGAAGGGTTTAGTCTGTCCGAATTAAAACTGTCCGATTTCCTATGTTTATTTTAAAAAGGTTCCATGAGAGTCCCACGAGTGCTCACATAAAGTGGAAGGACCGTCGCGCGCAGTGACGGCATACGGGGACAAGGCAACTAAATTTACAACCGACTCATGCCCTAGCGCCGGAGGGGAGCTGTTAAAGGCTAATTTATTTTGACACTAATTAAGCTTTTCTGGCTAAAGCATTGATGCCAACCACCTTGCCATTAAAAGTGTAGCCTTTTCAGTTGGTCCAAGTTGCACGCTAGGGCTGAGTATAGTTTACAAGCGTTGACCATTTGCTGATCAGCCTCTGTACACTACGCTTTTTCCTAAAATATTGTCGCTGTCATATCTCGGAGTCTTAACAGCTACCAACCTAGTACGATGTAATCCTACGATCAGTGTCGGCAGTCAGACCACACTTAAGACTCTAGCAGGATATTTCTCTCAATCTAGGCAAGTCCATCCTAGGAATACGATTGTAAACGTGCTTAGGCTTAAATAGGTGCCGGGTAATTGTAATGTTATTAGCAATTTGATGCCTGATGTGTTGCTAAGCCCAGGGAACTGGGGTTGGATAGGAGACGGTAAGACACTATTAGGCTATGACTTTAATTTGATAAAGACTTTACCAAGAACCCTAAGGTAGATCATGCCTGGATAGCCAGGGCAGTATGCAGAGTCTTTAGATATTTGTGATCTAGGCTGGACAAATTTGTTACTGAACTGCTCGATTGGAAGAACAGAAGGGATTCAAGGGCATAATTGTATATATGACCAGTGAATGGAGTTAAAACTAGTCTAAATTTCTTCAGATTTTGCGGGGTGAGAAGAAAAGGGTTTTATTTGTTTTTCTTTTAGGTGCCTATTATGAACAAAATTTGATCTTCAACTGTGATCGAAAAAGCTGATCGAACGAATTTTCATTTGGTATTAGGACCTTTATTAAACCGATAAAAAGTTTGTCCCACTTAGGCTTGCCAGATCTAGTTTGCTAAAAAGCTTGACATTGACCAAAAAAAAACTTGATTTTGAAAAAAAAACTTGACAAATAAAAACACCCATACTATTGTTTTTTTAATTAATTGTTTATTTTTTCATAAAAATTATTAGAATAAAAACAAAAATATCATAAAAAGTAAAAATACCAGAAACAAATTAACAAACAAAAATATAAACTTTTATTTTCAAATGCTGTTCAATGATATCAATTTACTAGTGTTGAGCAATGGGGTAAATATCAGTGTTGGCACTTTTATTATAATTTTATTGAAAGAGAACTATATTTTTTAAACTTTAATTGCACAGAAAAAAAATTTATCATATTAGTCCTTAGTTGTGTTGATAATAAAAATATTGGTTTTAGATTTCTTTTTTAGATACATATATAAACATACTTTTTTAAGTATTATTATTATTAACTCACAAAAAAACTTGACAAATTACTTTTTCACTTTACACTTGACGCTCATTAAAAAACTTGAAAATCAGGCCAAATCAGGCCTGTCTGGCAACCATAGTCCCACTACATTTCTTTGTCGAAAGCAAAAATACATTCGATAGAAAATTCGGTGCTACGCTAGTGCTGAGCTCAGCGGGCACTACGTTGCTTATTGACTTAGAGAGAAGGAGCCATAATTGGGTTACAACTGGGCGCTGCCCGCTTAAGGCTATGATGAACAAATGATCGCGGCACTTCGGAATGTTGTAGCTTTATAGTTTTTTATTTTTCAGCGTTTTTTTTTTCTTGTTAGTCTTACCAATCTTTTTCTTGTTTCTTGATTTAAAGGGATGATGCTGATGAGGATTTACCCAATTTCATTACCCTTCGCAAACCCACATAACCTTACAATTATTTTTTTCCATTGTTTAAGTTTTATCAGTAAAATTTTTAAGTACTGGCAATACAATTTTTACAAATATAAATAAACAAAATGAGTGACTTAAGAAAGGAAAATTTTATTGAAAAAACAAGATTTTTACCGATACTAGCCGAGTAGAATGCATTTTCGAAAAACAGCTACGATTTTCATCATCAGTACTCTTTGTTCGGTTGTTAGTTATTAATTTGGTTGTAAACATCAGCCGTTAACCCACTGATCCATGTGGCGAGGTGAGTCGGCACGAAGTTTTTTTCACTTAAACCAACTAAACCAAAGCTTTTTCTTTTTTCCATTTCCTATTACTATACTAACGTCATCTATATCTTAGTTAGAACACTAAGTTAGCGTAGCGTAGCCTTAACCATATATCAGATGGTATTAAGAGGCTACCATATAAAAAAATATGGTAGCCAAAATTTAATAATTAATAAAGAGGAATTATTAATATGCGTAAACTTCTTGAGTAATTAAAAAATTAAATATAACTTTTTAATGATATTATAAGCGGATCACACACAAGTGTGTAACAATAATTGATATTCAACTTTTTTTATATAAACTTTGCTTGTAAACACTAATAAAAAAACCTGAATAATTTTATTAATTTGATGCAAATAATATCTACGATTTTATTTTATGTTATTTACTGCAGGACATACATATGTATAGTTTTTTTAATAAGTTTAAGCACGATTCTGATAAGAACACAAACGTACCTTTTTATTTATTGTATTGCATTTTTCCATGTACTTGTTTTTTCAATTCAATATCTGGCTACCCAACTGTTCTGCGTAGTTTTTGCGTGTTCTCTAATATTTACATATTCACTTTTAAATTGAAGTAGATCATTTTAATTCATGAAAATCCATTGCTAAAACTTTGTTTAACAGTTTCTAAGTTTTCTGTTATGACAAACCTACAAAATATTTTTTCCTTTTAACTTGCATGCTATTTGATTTTTTGGAATAGGATTCTACTTTTCTAAAGAAAAAAGTGTATTATAGATGTGTTGTGTAGAAACATTTGCTAAAGTATTCAATAGCTAACTAATATTTAAATGTATTTCCTTTTAAATGCAATTTTCGGGTTAGTTATAAGAAGGGCAACCATAGAGATGCAAAATTTTGTCGACGTTTAAGCTTTAACGTTATTATTTATCTAGTTTGAAACAACTGCAAAGTTTTGGCGTCGATTTGTTAGCGCATATTTTGCATATAACAGCATTTTTTTGCTCTAAAAGCATATTTTTTGTAAAATTCGTTTTTACAGCATAGGTTTTTTTTTTATTAAAAAAAAAAACTACATCACAAAATTTCTTAAAAAACAAATAAAACATTTAAGTGTTGTTTTTAATTTTTAGGTGATTTACTTACTTAGTTAACTACTTAGTTTTTTTTTTTTAACATATTATGCCTTTTTTTGGTTTGTTTCTTGACTAGTTTTACAGCATTTCTTGGTTCCTCTGATTTAATAGTGGAATTTTTTAGTCCTCTTATTTTGTTTGTTCGGTAACGCTATTAAAATCATACATTATTTAAAAATTCTGATTTTTCGGACTCTTCAGTTTTACTTCTCGGTAAAGTTTGCGTCTGTAGTCTGTTGTGAATGTGACCATGCATTTGCTATGTATATAAACGTAACGCACATTTTTACGTCGTAAACAGGTTACTGTTGTGTACGGTTTTTAATCGCTTAAGCAAATTTTCTTTTGGCTGTAGCAGACGTGCAGCGCCAAAAGCACAATGGGGCAGAATATATATGTATATATATATTTTGAAATAATTCGGGCATTTCTACACAGCTGGTCCGATTGTCAAAAAATTTCACATAGACAAAGTTAATTAGTATTCAAGTTTAGGCCTTCAGTAAAAGCTATTTTAACGTACGCTATTTTAAAATGAAACACATTATCCTTCACATTATCCTTTCGGAGCCCCGAACTTTTTTTATTTTTATCATTTTTTTATATATAAAATATATTAAATATTTTTAAAATGGGAGTCGTTGTCATATGTAACCCTCTTAGGGTGACTACGGGGAAGTTGAGTGCTTTTTACCCTAACTTTTTAAAATTTTTTGTGGCAACCTCCTTAAAGGGTGCCAATAGGGGGTAAGTATATTCAAGGAAAATGTTTGCAAAGAAAAATGAGTTGGGGTCAGTCCTACATTTGACCTATCCACGGGCACCCCGGAAGCTGTAGGGGGGATTTGTTACAATTTCCCAAGCTGTACATGGGAGCTCCCTTAGGCAATAGTAATAGGGGGGTAAGTATGCTCTAGAAATATGTTTGGGAGGAAAAAACTAATGGGGTTCTGTGATACATTTTATATCTGTAAGGGCGACTCCGGGGAAGCTGTGAAGGTTTTACATTAATTTTTTTTTAATTTTTTATCGCGAACCTGTTAGGAGCTGTAGATATTGGGTAAGTACGTTCCACAAAAATGTTTAAAGGGAAGAAATTAATTGGGTCGGCCTTACATTTGGCCTTTGAAGGAGCACCCTTGAACCTGTGGAAGCGAATTAAAAAAATTGAAACTTGGTATGGCAACCCTGTTAGAGGGCAGAAATAGGGTGTGAGTATGTTTCACAAAAATTTCGTGAGGAAAAATTAATGGAAGCCGGTCTTACATTGCGTGCGCGTAGGGGAAACTCTGGGGCAGTTTCAGAGGATTTTATATACACATTTTAGAAAAATAAACAGAGGTAGTTTTGATTTTTGGCTTATATATTTTGGTCAGGCATCGTGCGTTTTTGCTAAAATTCAATAGCGATAGTTCTGATACTATTTACGGTCCTATGTAACGCACAGACGGATATCGCTGAATCGACTTTTCTTTCCATAAGGACCAAGCAAATATATACTTTATGGGGACGCAGACTTGTGCACATTAAAAAATTACAAACGGAATGCAAACTTGAAGCGCGAAAAAAAACTAGTTTGATACTGATTTTTATCAATTAAGGCAAAGAGGGTCAGCACAATTTTGGCTCTAAAAAAGCCTTAGAAAGAACTACGTTTTCAAATATAAAAAAAAAACTAATTTAAAACATAAAACAGGCAAATGTTCTATTAAGAACAATTATGCACCAAACAAAGGAAAACTCAATATAAATATGTACTTTAAAACATACGAGTTTTGGAATATTTAAAATAAGAAATCTTATATATATATTTTGGCGTTGTTAAGTTATAAAGCTATTGTGTGCTATAAGTATAGGATTTGTATGTTCGATAGAACACAATAACTTACCAATGACGATATGTGTAAACTAGTAAAAATAAATAAAATCCGAAAATTGTACGTTTTGCAGCTGTTTGCGGAAACTATTTGTTCTATTCATTTTGTCGCTATCTTTTGAAAACAACATAAAAACGACAAGTTTGTCGAAAATGTATCGGTTATATTCCATTTGAGTATTTAGATTCTACTAAAAGTTGAATTTGCATTCAACCTATGTACAGTAATACTGAATAAAATGAGTGCTGGGGATGGGAATAACATAATTTTTACAAGATATAGGAAAGTTCAAATATGTCGTTATAAATGTAATATCTGTTAATATTTTTTATACTCTTTACATTGTGGTAAGGGTATATATAAGTTTGTTATTCCGTTTATAATTCTTTATTATCCACTTTCGACTCCATAAAGTATATACAGTCAGCGTCGAAAAAAAGTGTACAGTTTGCTTCCAAAAAATTTTTTTTTTATTTTTCCATTAAAAACTTAAGAAATTTCTAAATTTATTGTTATTTACAAGGCACTCTACAATACTTCGACAATATTTAAAAAAAAATCAAAATATGTACTTTAACAGCAACAAAAACCGTACAAACAAAACAAAAAATACTTTCGGCTGTATTCATAAAAAAATCTTAATTTAAGTTACATACATTTTAGTTAAAAACATTTTAAGCCTAAAAATGTTTTTTTTTTAATTTTGTATTCATAAACCGTATTTTAACCAAAAAATTTTTAAGGGTATTTTAAATCTGACGTTGGCAACTCTTTTAATTTTATTTGTCACTCGAGTCATAGTGATGTAAAACAATGGTTATAAGCTCATACCATAATCGCATATACATATGCACATCCTTTTTTTCGTATTTCAGAAAAATATTGGATTTATAAAATAAAAATTGTATGACGACATGTATATTTTATAAAAAAAGGTAACTCTAACAACAAAAAGTAAGGTAAAAGTAAAATTAAATAAAGTTAACTTTATTGAAGGTAAAATAGTATTTGAACAACGAGTTTTTCTTTATTTGCTTTAATTTTTTTATACATCACTAAAAATAAAAATATATGCATTACTGAAAACAATTAAGTTGAATTTATAAAAATAATAAATATAAATGAAAAATGAGTACAAGACTTAATATTTATTTATAAAGCATTCTTATTCTTTCCATTTAGTGTTAATGTATTGATTCCTACAGTTGCAAGTTCAAACAAAGGGCCGTAAGGCCAATAGTTTGTAATAGTTGCCAAAATAAAAATTAAAACAGAACAAAAAACAAAAAAAAAAGTTAGGAAATTCGCTTAAAATGGGTTTAAAATTGGCTAAAACGGAATAAAAATACCAAAAAAGGTTTGGAATTTGCTTTAAATAGGGTCGAACCAATTTTAAAATTTGTGTATTTACACAAGGTTTAAAATAAGTTTTGTAAGCTAAAATTTATTTATAAATTAAATTTTATTGAAATTTGCTTAATTAAGGTTTGAAATGCTGCTTAAATTTTAATGAATACAGCCGTTTATATATAATGCATCAAAAAAAGTGTACATACACAGAGGAATAACGATTCTAATAAAATTACGGAAAAAATGTACCGTTATTATTTGTTGTTTGTTTTTAATCTTTACTGACTATGTCTTCTGTTGTGCCTTTATGATGTAAAATTATTTGCAATTGTTATTTCATTGCGTGAGTATTACCAAAAAAGGAATGGGTAAACAAACTGCCATGGATCCTATTAGATAGGGAAGTCGATACAGCCATGTCCGTCTGTTGAAATCAAGTTTCCGGAGTCAAATTAAGTAAAACGACCATTTATTGGTTTCAACCTATTAGAAATATCGCTATTTAAAATGAGCAAGATTGGTTTAATACGGACCTAGATATAGGCAAAATACTGCGATTGCCTCAGTTTTTTTTAGGACAAAATCCATACAAGTGTGTATCAAATGTAAACTACTGGCAACTCTGTTAAAGATACATATAGATGCAGAGACCTGCGCCAAACGGCTGACAGCCGGCTCACCTAGACCGCCGATCATATGTACCAAGCCGCCGCCGCCCATGATGTTTAGTGTTTAGTTTGGCTTAGTGTCGGCTCAAACTTAGTCGCCGTATACCCTTCACATATGTAAGTGATAAGGGTATATATAAGTTTGTCATTCCGTTTGTAATTTCTTTATTATCCATTTGCGACACTATAAAGTATATATATTTTGGATCCTTATAGATAGGGAAGTCGATTTAGCCTCGTACGTCTGTTGTCCGTGTTATTGTTGAAATCTACGTTCTTAAGTCCCCGATTTCGCATAGACCCGTAAGTGGTTTCAAGCTATCAGAAATATCTGCGAGAAAATCGCTATTAAAATCCAGCAAAATCGCCCGATAACTGACCGAGATAAAGCCAAAAACCAAAACTACCTCTGTTTATTTCTCTAAAATTTTTACATAAAAACCTCTACAACTGCCTCGGAGTTGTCCCGTACAAAGTGCAGACGTTTAGGGTTTTACGTGGTACCAGCCGGTAGGCATACCCACGGTGCTCTCAACACTGGTGAATACAAAGCGTCCACCAACGCCCCCAGAATGGCTCGGCTAAACCACCCAGGTACCAATTCTCTGTTATGACTCTGTGTAGCCACAACAGACCCCTTGGTAAAGAGTTGGGCTATCTAAACCCGAATTGCGTTTCTAGTTTTGATCTCGCTTCTTCGTCATCAAAACAGATCCGCGCCGACAAGACAATGTGCAATGTAAAAACGATTCCCTATAATTTTTCCCCACGAACATTTTTTTTAAACAAACTTACAGCCTATCTCCGCTTCCTAGCAGGGTTGCCACACAAAGTTTATTTTTTTAATTTTCTTTAAATCGCTCTCACAGCTCCCAGGGTTCTCATACAAAGATAAAATGTAAGACCGACCCCAATAAATTTGTGCTCCCAAACATTTTTGTGGAAAATACTTACCCTCTATATCCAGCTCCTAACAGGGTTGCCATACAAAATTAAAATGAAATGTGCACTTAAATAAAGCATACTAAATTTAAAAAAATGTTAACAGAAATTATCATAGTAAATGTAAGCAAAGCCTATATCGTTGAAATACAAAAGAATGGCGTGCATTCTGCAACAGACTATCTACTCTTTTTACATCTTTTTTATGGTTTGTTATTATTTATATATGTTTTGTGCTGAAAATGGTATTTCGCATATTCGTACAGATGAATTAAATTTTTCGGATAAGAATACGGGAAGTCGTAGCCCCCTTACCAATGCACAACTTAAAAATAATTATTTACTCGATATCCTGGAAAGTATAAAAGCTATTGACTTCAAGCCTACTGCAACCACAAAAACGGACCAATTTAAGTCATATTTCTATACGATATTTTTAAGAAAATGTAATATAACTTTTTCGATACTGTATATCTTCGAAAGTTTATTCGACTTTCGACCTAAAACAAAGCAATTTAAATAAACGGGTTAGTTAAAAAAAAAACTATAGCAACTATAGGTTTTAAATTTGATGCGAAAGAACAGTGTTGCCCAGGATAATCAACCGAAAAGTTACATTTTTTTACACAAAAAGTTACATATGTATTATTGTAAAAAATTTTATATTAAAAAACATATAGGGCTAAGTTTGTGTGATGTATTTTTTAAGTGTGCGTATAATTGTAAAAGGGTATTAATAAAGGTGCCTTCAGACTATAATACTGGGTAAAAACACTTGTCAAAAAACTCAAATAAAATGAGAAAATATAATAGTGTGAAGACATTAGTTATGAAATGTAAAAAAACACCTAAAGAAATTTGACAGTAGTATGGCTCTCTTAATTTTTAGAAATTTTTTTAAACCATTAGATTTTGCATGTATCAGAGTTGCATATTTACAGCAGTAATAAAGAAAGTCAGGCATGGAAAGTTTATATAAAGTTTGGTATTGTAAAATAATTTTTAATAATATTTTTATGAAATTTATAGTTATTTATTGAGAAATAAAATATTTTTAATTGAAATTAAATTAAAAAGTTGTAAAAGTAATTTTTTTTCATTAAAAGTGTTGTAAAATTATTACTTTTGATATGTATATTTATATATTTTTTAAAAAATCGATAGGTGTCAAAAAAATGGAGTCTTTTAGCAAAATAAACTCACTTTGTATAAAAAAAACAACAAATTTTTTTGATTGAATTTGTTATATACAAGCGTTTTATTAATTAACCCGCAAAAGCAAATCAAGAAAATTTTTAAAACATTGTTTATTTGTTTTAATCAGTTATAAAGTCTTAACAAATATTAGGCGTGTTCCAAAAGATCTCGGTTTTGTTCCGACATATGAAAGTAAAGAAATTACTCTCCAAGCTTACCAAAGTTGCTCAAAATAGCTGAAACGCAAAAAACTATAATTGAAAATTTTTAAATGCTTCCATGCTGCTTAGTTAAAAAGAAAAATTTTATTTAGACGATTACACCCCATAGAATTTTTAAAACGTAGCATATACATCATATATAAAATGTATCTAAATGTTCTAAATCGCATTTTATATTAAAGAAATCTACAGATTTTTATAAAAAATGCACCTACAACAAAAATTTTGTTGAAACCCTTGTACAGGAAAGAAAATTTATCTCAAACGTTCTCTTTGCTGTGGAAAATTTGTTACCTGAAACGCTTTTGGGTAGGATTAATTTGTGTGAGTTTGGACTATTTTGTTATGTACCTGAAACACAACTTTTAATAAATTAAAATGCCTTTTTTCAATTTTTAATAAATTCTAACCTTATGGTAATTATATGAAAACTATGCGAAAATACTTATGGTAGGCTTATTAACAAAAATGTATGTAATGGCTGACAAATATGGTCTTAGTAAACTTACGATAACTATTATAATTTTTTCCACTAGATTTTATAGCTCGCTTTTAAAAACCAGTAATATTATAAAAATATCACATAAAAACTTAAAGTCATATACACACATATGTACAAATATATATATAAAATAAGTTTTAAAACAGATTTTGTATAAAAGCGACGCTCGAAAACTTTTTTACATCTGAAAATTTATAATTATTACGGGCGTAAGTTTCAACCTCCTTATTTAAAATAAATTATAAAACTGTAAGTACAAATAAAAAAAAAAATATACAAAACGTCGAAGAATTATTGGTTTGCTTCATATCCAATGCATTTTTCTATGTTTATGTGGCAAACCAATAATCACCCGAAGAATCTGCAAAAGTTTAAAATATTACTAAAAGTTCCATCCCTGATGAACAGCTGTTTAATGATTTAGCGCCAGCAAGAATTTATTGCAGAAATTAGTTAAAAAAACATGTCTGATGAACTAACTGCAAGTCTGAACGTCACTTTTTATTGCCTTACAGTATTTTTTCCCCCTTTTGATAAATTCAAATAAAAAAATACTTGCTTTAAAAGTTAAAGTTTTTTTTTAAACTTAAAAACAGATGTTTAAGTACTACACAAATTTTAATTTTATTTCAAATGTGATAGTGTAAAGACAAAATGTAATGCGCATTATTTCTAATTTGATTTTTTGACAGTCAAACCAAAAATCATTTTATTTGGCTCTCTCAAAATCCAATGAAAATCTAAACACATGTAGAATAGTGTGAAGGTAGCTTAATTGCCACAAAAAAAATTCAGCACTGTAAAAAAATTGTAATTTCCGCAAAAACAAAGCAAAGTTTTTTAGAAAATGTGACAATTCAATCCAAAATGCCACAAAGGGAAAATGGGTTATTGAGTATCTGATAGTTTTGAACTGTTACTAAGACCCCTATTATGGTTTACAACTCAACTCTTATTTAGTTGCTACGTAAAATTTGATATTATCATATACATCTTTGTCTTAGTTTGATTGATACTTTAAACAGAAATGATGTTAATTCAGTGTCCATTTATAATTTTGAAAGGTTGAAGTCCCACCATCATTTAGAATTATTCCCTTTTTCTATGTAAGAATTTAAACTTTTGCGCTTATAACCAAATATGTTCGTAAAATGTTCACATCCACAAAAAAAAAAGTTGCATATTTATATATAAAATTTCTCATATATTATATTTTTTGTATAATTACCTTAATTAATAATCAATAATGTTCCTTTTAAGTACATTTAAATGCCTCAAACACCATATTTTGGCCCCTGTAATGGCTTACAACTCAGCTCTACTTTAGTTGTAAAGTGAAACTTCGTGTCATCATTACAATCAAACGAAACAACTGCTTCTGATGATTTTTGATTTTTTAGATGTTTTTATCAGCCAAACTAACAAAAAGGTGTAAGACAATCATTTTTTTTGCAGATTTTAAAATATCACAATTATAACTCAACAGAGTTCTAAAAACTTATGCATGTTACGTAGAAGGTTACAAAGTAACATAAAATCTTTGTAATAATAATCATATAAAATAACAGTTAACAAACTTTATATGAAAAAATGGTAGGTTTTAAATGACGTCTCTAATGTGAAGGGAATATAAGATTCGACCCAGCCCAATATAGCAGTCTTACTTGCTTTCTTTTTATTGCAATAAAACTACAAAATTTAAGACAAATTTAAATTTTTTTATAAGATGAACTAAGAACATTAAGAAAAGGTCATTTAATATTAAAAACAAGAACTAAGAACAATTTGGCGACTTTTCCGATTTCTGGCTTAAGGTCAGTTGTGATATTTTTATTCTATTTGTACAGTTTTAAAGTGAACAAGGCTATTTCTAAAAAAAACAGCGTTTTACATTTCCACTCTCGAAAGTTAATCTCGACAACTCATTATAGATGATCTTAACCTTTACATTCAAGAAGTTTCTGGATTCGTCCTTTTCTTATAAACTTTAAGTGGACGACTAAATGTAATATTTGCTAAATTTATTGAAAAACTATCACATTTTTGTT
Organism: Melanophora roralis; assembly: GCA_963583895.1. NCBI lineage: Eukaryota > Metazoa > Arthropoda > Insecta > Diptera > Rhinophoridae > Melanophora > Melanophora roralis. Next base: position 13,152,799 of record OY757192.1, on the reverse strand, counting down.
AAGAAATAATCAATTTGTTTTATTTTTATTACCATTTCGACACCGACGTAGTTAGGAAATTTACCTGGGATTGGGTGGATGTGTGTCGGGCTGGTTGTCTAACTTTCTAGTTAACTAGGAACCAAAATATAAGCACAATCCGAAATAATCTGATTTTTTGAGACAAAATACATGCATATAGCTTTATATATCTTAGGTTACGGTTAGATCTGTTAAATATTTGCCCAAAAAAACGTAACCACTTTTTTTAAGAAAATTATTGTTTGCCCATAAATAAGTTTATTTGTAAGCAAACGCGGTAAAATAAACGATAATCAAAACTTTTACAAGATGTATATCCTTTTAAATACAGGAGTTTTGGAGAAAATAAATATTTAACAGATCTGACCGTAATTAGTAACTTTGGCCACTGTTGCGACAAGACTTGTACAGAGACTTTGAAACATGAAACAAATTTTGGAAAAACACAGTAGTCCTCTTACAAATCCAAAAATTTTAAAAATTTTCCATTCGCCATGATTTGTAAACTGTTGAAACTATTTGATTTAAACGTATTTATAAAACAATATCTACATTTTAGAAAAAAAATAGTTGAATAGGATCACAAACAGATGTAGCTCCCATACAAACATACTTCGTAAACAATTACTAAAACCTACTTTTAAAGAATGACGAAGCTAGTTCTCTTCACCAGAAAGTACAAGGTGGCAGAATTTTAGCTGAGTTGCGCTGAAACTAGCGGATAGGGCCAGTTATCGAGGTATCGTCCTGGATCGCAAATTATCTTAAAGGGCGAATGCGAAGGAGAGGGTTAGGAAGGCTCTCAATGATGCCTCTTAAGCCTGCAGGAACTTCATAGGTTGCAACCGGTTTTGGCGAACTGGGTTTACACATCCGTTGTAAGGCCAAGTCTTACGTACGGTAGCCTGGTATGGTGGAGGCCCCTGAAGAGGGAGGATATAAGGAAGCTTTTGTCAAAGGTTCAGAGATGCTCTGTACTAGGCATTACAGGAGCCAGAAATAGCACATCGCGGGCAGCGCTAAATATCGTTTTGCATCTTCTTATCATTGAGGATTTCGTTGCTGTTATGGCTATGTGATAATAATGATGACAATGATGATGATGATAAATATGCTTATTGCAAATAGTTTTATACGTCTATTGACCTCTCTGATGAAAACTCAGTCTTAATATTGTTTACATCTACGTTTAGATTAAAAAATAGCGAAAAACAAAATTTTTAAAGGTACAAAGTAGTCGCTATTTCGGATGCCTAGACACATTCAGATTGTATTAAAATGTTTACAAAAGTTGTTCAGATTTACAATGGCTAAAATTTAGTAAAATATTCTTAGGGGAAAAATATGCGTCCTCGTAAGTTGAAAAAAGTAAAAAAAACTTTTTTCTCCTATATTTTTGCAAAAAAGTGCAGGAAAAAACGATTTTTTGCACATAAAATATTACAAAATTTGTTCAGTAGACTCTTCACTACATTATTGGCAAATATAGTTAAGCAATATCATCATGTCTGAATAAGCTGTTGCCCAAAAACTGAGGATACCTTTTTTTGAGTGGTACACTGATTTTCAAAATCTTTGGAGGTCCATAAAAAGTAGTTGGTAGTCAAATTGGCCAAACCGAGTACAGCGTTTTACTCACTTTTGGTAGTACAATCGACCTTTACCGTCGACTCCGTTCATTTTTTTTACTGTTGCACTATGTAATATGTGAAGTTTGTTTGTTCTTATCGTATATACCACAATATGATAACAGTGGTCATTACTGTAATATCTATTTAGGTTACATATATATGACTAGTAAAGATTGTTTGTTCGATTTCCTTTTCGTTATTATCACATTGATCATTAACTCTCCTTCTTCTTAAAAAAGCCTTCTCGCCATTAACTATACTTTGTTTTTGTTATAGTCTGATAAGTTCTGTTTCGTACATTTCGTCGATTCTCTTCTTTTTGGCTTCTTCTTCTTCTTCTTTATCTTGTAGCATTGTAGAGTTTGGTTAAACAGTAAGTAATAAATGCTTGTACACACAATCCTAGCATTGAGTTAAATGTGAATTGTATTGGGTGTTTTTCTACTGATATTAAGAAGGTTGATATTTCTTAAATATAATATTTGTAATTACTGTTAGATTCAAAAATGCGTAAAACTTTTAACTGTTCATCATGGTGTTAATGTATTACATCTTTGAGTTATTGTTGGTGGTTGAAGTATTCTTTCCTATCTATGGTTGTCGAGTAATAGAATTGTATAAGCTTGCGGCCATTTGTTTTCATATTATTTAAGATGTGTTCATAGTCTGTATTGATGTTTCCATATTTGAGTAACTGGAGTGCTAAGTTGTTTTCGTAAATGACTTCGCATTTGTTTTCTACATATAAAGTTTTCGATATAATTTTTAAATTTATCTATACTTGTAAATTTCTTATTACATTTTTCTATTCTAGAATCTAATAATAATTTACCTTGTGGATACAAATTAAATAGTTTACATATCGTTTTTAAAATAGGGTACTTGTAAATGGTTACTATTGCATGGCGTATCCTTATATATTTATTATGGATAAATGTAAATCTTCGTTGGATACTATTTCTCAAATATCTCTTAAATTCAAAATTCCCAAAAAAAAAGTTTCCAGTTTTTGCAAAGTTGCAGTAGAGGATAGTTCGTTATATACTTCAGTGAGTATTCAATGTTCGGAAACAGATTCAAAATAATTTTTTCTAATCTTTATTAACGTATTTTATTCCAGTCTTAATCTTGATTCAGTCATCGTGATCGGACGTTCCCGTAACTATTTTAAGAGCTAATCCTAGAAAATTAAGTGAACGTTTATCAGTACCCACTCTGGCGAACTTCTTACTAAATTGTGTGCAGATTGTACTAGTTTTTCATAAGGTGACAGTATTTTTGAAAGATTGGCCATATGATATAAGAACGTTGTGTCCTGATAAATGTATACGGGGTCAGTCTCTACTATTACATGTTTTTCCTTGAAATCTTTTAGAAAGCAGTAGAGATATAAAGCAATATTATTATTCTTTGCCGTTTTTTCACTCTTATAATGTCCTTGTGTATAATTTTATTTTTACTTGTGACTACTGTGTTACCTTTGTCTTCCTTTACAATGTGTTTCAAATATTTTTGTTCGTTCTTGTTGCGTCGCACATTGGGTTGAAATTGCTAAAAACGGCTCTTAATTCAGGCGTTAAACACAACACTTATTTTTTCGTTTCGTAGTATTAAATGGGTCATTAGTAGTTAAAAAAATCATTTTTGAAAAAAAAAAATTTTTTAACTCCAGTGATATCCGTTTGTCTGCCCGTATGAGTATTTAAATTGCTTTGCACACTCCATCTTTAAAGATAAATGAATGAAATTTGACGCATATAATTTTTTAGGTTTGCAACTCAGAATACAAAAATTTAATGGCATCGGCAAATAATTTCGTATAGCTCCAATACAAAATTTGCCCGGAAATAGGCCGTAATAATCTTTATTTATTAAAAAAGTTTTTATTAATATTAATATTTATAACAAAAAAAAAACGTCTGACTGTTTTCTCGTCATTTGAGTTTCCAAACCCTAGTTTTCGCTGGTCAACTATAGGTCCGCTTTTTGGTCTGAACTCAACCTGTATTCTTGATCTGGTTTCATTCACTATTTTTGTTTTTGCTTCGGACCTTGCTTGCCATTTTTTGATTGGAATTTTATATGACAAGTGAAAATATAAAACCTGTTTAAAAAATGTTTCATATCTTGAGGATTGTACCTTTTAATTAATTCAGTCTGCAAAAACTTTATTTTATTATAAATTCTTATAGAGTTTGTGTTTTTCATTATATTATAAAGCTATTTTCGACAAATTTAAATACCAGAATATGTTTCTAAGATTAGAAGTTTAAAGTAATGGTATTTTTTTTCTGTATCATGTAACGAGTAGTGTTTGTTCACATCACTTTTAGACAATAACACCACAGTTAAAAAAAAAAACAGTCACAATTGAAACAAACAAAAAGAAAGTTAAAAAACAATTATTCCCGTTTCCAACTATGTTAAAAGTACTAAAAATTATACATACCTAAAAGTTCAAAATTGAAGAACCATCTCCAATACTTATTAAAAGGATAGATGGCTGTATCTTTAAAAGAACATATTATCCTCTCCAATGAGTCATATGTTATTTTACCAGTATTGAAGACGGACCTTCAGCTTGGAACTGCTGGGTAATAATATTAAAAATAAAAATATTTATAATGAGAAAATTAACAAAAACAAAACTACATACCTAACATACACACTTACATGATTAATACAGTGAGTGCATTGCAAAGCATACACGAATTTTTCTTTGATGTAAAATTGAAAGACTATTTTTTTCGGTCTTATCGCAAAAAACACGCAAAATGTTTTTATATGATTTGTAAGTAGACATATCAGAGAAAACTATAAAAGAAAATTTTTTACCCAAGCTTGCCCAAACCGATTTGAATTTCTACTTAAAAGTGAAAAAATATGGTTTTTTTGAGCAACTTTTAAAAAAATATTAAAAAATTTCTACAACAAAAAAATTTAACTGGGATACATTTTTAAGTTTCCAAATAACTGAGGTTGAAGGTTCCATTGTCAAAATATTTCTTTAATGCCATTAAAATATAAAAATTTTATTAAAAAAATCTTTTTTTTCAATTTTCACCACTGTTTTCAAAAACTTATATATATATATATGTATTACTTTTTAAAAATATTAATTTTCAATTTTAAATTAAAGGCCATTTTTGTGAATTTTAACCCAACGTGCGTCGGTGCGGTTTAGAGAAAATTTGTCTCGTGTTTGATATACGATGTTCTTACGGGTTTTGTTGTTATATGTCAACACTTTCTTTTGGTTTGCCTGAGCGTGATATTTTTACATTTACTGTATATATAATTTGTAGTTTTTCGTATACTTGTTAATGCTAATTCATTATCAGTCATTATTTACTTGGCGTTTGGGTGAAGTTGCGTATTTCTCGAATATAACAATATTTTGAGTATTGTCGGTTGTGCTAATGTAAATATTTCCTTCATAAAAAATATGTATTTGGAATTGGTGCAGCACCGATTGGCTGTTTGTTCAGTCTTTGTTCGTACTTATTTATAAGGCAGATGTCACAGTCTTGTGTCTCTTTTCTACACATTGGGCGTATAGTCGGTCAAAAGTATGTTGTCAGTATTTCCTGAACATTATTTTTGCAATATCTATGTGCTCGTCTGTGTGTTTGCAGTACAGTTGCTTTTTGTTTATCTACGTCTTCTGTAATTTTTTGAGCTATTACATTGATACATTCAGAAAAGTAGCAAAAATATTGTCTTCAATATGAAAAGCAGTATGTTCATCTATTTTTATAGCGTTTGTTACCTTTATTTATTACTTGTTTTAATCTGTCTAATATTTCGTCCTTGATTGAATAGAAAAGTGTGTTTCGTGCATATGTATGTGAAAATGTTTTGTGACGATATTTCTACTAAATTATTTGTACTAAGACTTATATTTATTTGGTTTTTAAATTTGCTCATGGTTGCTTTACGCGTTTCAACTTGTCAGTTGGCAAACTTTGGGTTGAGTGTTGTGAGCAACTCAAGGCAATAATAATTTGCTGGCGGGATAGTGCATCAGCAACAATGTTTTGGTTGCCTGGTTTATATATCAGCTTAGCGCCATATTCTGTGATAAAGTTTTTCCATCGTTTTAACTTAGTATTAGGGGTTTTGCATGATATGGAAAAGTAAGTGGCTGGTGGTTTGTGTACATGGTAAGGTCTGCTATAACGTACAGGTAATTTCTTAATTTTTGAAGTGGCCAGATTATCGCGAGAAGCTTTTTTTCATTCGTACTGTAGTTTTGTTTAGTTTGACTAAGAGTTCTAGATATAAATGAAATAGGTTTCTAATTCTAAGAAAGTACAGCTCCTATTGCAAAATTGCTTGTGTCCGTTCTTAGTTCAAAGGGTTTATTGAAGTCTTTGATATAACTCAACTTGCGTCTGTAATATGTTTTTAATTTTTTTGATTACATCTAGATTTATTAGTATTTTTATACCCTTCACATAGTGATAAGGGTATATATCACTTTGTCATTCCGTTTGTAATTTCTTTATTATTCATTTGCGACCCCATAAAGTATATATATTCTGGATCCTTATAGATAGGGAAGTTGATATAGCCATGTCCGTCTGTTGAAATCAAGTTTCCGGAGTCAAATAAAAAGATACAGACCAGTTATTGGTGTCAAACTATTAGAAATATCCTGCAGACAATCGCTATTTAAAATCAGCAAAATCGGAGATACAAGCGAAAACCCAAAGTAACCCATTTTTTTAGGACAAAATTCGTGCATATATCCCTATATATCTCAGTTAGTATAGTCACTCTTGCCACAAAACTTGGCACCGATACTCCTAAAGAAGGTATCTAAATAATATAAAAAGTTTTTTCAGATAGGATCAGGGGAAGGGGTATTTTTCCTACAATTGCACAAATTTGGTAAAATGTTTTATGCGCTATATCTTGGAAACTATAACAGCTATCGACTTAAAATTTTCTACAAAAAGTAGTTTTACACTAAGACCTACACTTTAAAGAAAAAATTTTTTGGGTGGGGGCAAAAAAAGGGGTTGCTCCCATACAAATTAACAATTTTTATCAAATATTCGATACGCTATATCTCGGAAACTATAACAGATATCGAAAACAAATGTTCTACAAAAAGTAATTTTACATCAAGAGTTATGATCAAAAGAAAAAATTTTTTTGAGTGGGGGCAGAAAAAGGGGTAGCTCCCATACAAATTAACGATTTCTATGAAATATTCTATACGCTATATCTCGAAAACTATAACAGATATCGAAATCAAATGTTCTACAAAAAGTAATTGGACAACAAGGGCTACGATTTAAGAAAAAAATTTTTGAGTGGGGACAAAAAAGGGGTAACTCCCATACAAATTAACAATTTTTATGAAATTTTCGATTCGCTATATCTCGGAAACTATAACAGATATCGAAATCAAATGTTCTACAAAAAGTAATTGGACAACAAGGGCTACGATTTAAAGAAAAAAATTTTTGAGTGGGGGCAAAAAAAGGGGTTGCTCCCATACAAATTAACAATTTTTATGAAATTTTCGATACGCTATATCTCGAAAACTATAACAGATATCAAAATCAAATGTTCTACAAAAAGTAATTTAACGACAACGCCTGCGCTCAGAAGAAAAAAATTTTTGAGTGGGGGCAAAAAAAGAGGTTGCTCCCATACAAATTAACAATTTTTATGAAATATTTGATACGCTATATCTCGAAAACTATAACAGATATCGAAATCAAATGTTCTACAAAAAGTAATTGGACAACAAGGGCTACGATTTAAAGAAAAAAATTTTTGAGTGGGGGCAAAAAAGGGGTAACTCCCATACAAATTAACAATTTTTGTGAAATTTTCGATTCGCTATATCTCGGAAACTATAACAGATATCGAAATCAAATGTTCTACAAAAACTAATTGGACAACAAGGGCTACGATTTAAAAAAAAAATTTTCGAGTGAGGGCAGAAAAAGGGGTGACTCCCATACAAATTAACGATTTCTATGAAATATTCGATACGCTATATCTCGAAAACTATAACAGATATCAAAATCAAATGTTCTACAAAAAGTAATTTAACGACAACGCCTGCGCTCAAAAGAAAAAAAATTTTTGAATGGGGGCAGAAAAAGGGGTAGCTCCCATACAAATTAACGATTTCTATGAAATATTCGATACGCTATATCTCGGAAACTATAACAGATATCAAAATCAAATGTTCTACAAAAAGTAATTGGACAACAAGGGCTACGATTTAAAGAAAAAAATTTTTGAGTGGGGGCAAAAAAAGGGGTAACTCCCATACATATTAACAATTTTTATGAGATTTTCGATTCGCTATATCTCGGAAACCATAACAAATATCGAAACCAAGTGTTCTACAGAAAGTAATTGGACATCAAGGGCTATGCTATTAAAAAAAATGTTTTGAGTGGGGGCAGAAAAAGGGGTAGCTCCCATACAAATTAACGATTTCTATGAAATAATTGATACGCTATATCTCGGAAACCATAACAGATATCGAAATCAATTGTTCTACAAAAAGTAATTTTACATCAAGAGTTATGATCAAAACAAACATTTTTTTGCGTGGGGGCAGAAAAAGGGGTAGCTCCAATACAAATTAACGATTTCTATGAAATATTCGATACGCTTTATTTTGGTAATTATAACAGATATCGAAACCACGTGTTCTACAAAAAGTAATTGGACAACAACGCCTACGCTTAAAAGAAAAAAAATTTTGAGTGGGGGCAGAAAAAGAGGTAGCTCCCATACAAATTAACGATTTCTATGAAATAATTGATACGCTATATCTCGGAAACTATAACAGATACCGAAATCAAATGTTCTACAAAAAGTAATTTTACATCAAGAGTTATGATCAAAACAAACATTTTTTTGCGTGGGGGCAGAAAAAGGGGTAGCTCCCATACAAATTAACAATTTTTATGAAATTTTCGATTCGCTATATCTCGGAAACAATAACAGATATCGAAAGCAAGTGTTCCACAGAAAGTAATTGGACAACAAGGGTTACGCCTAAAAGAAAAAATTTTTTGAGTGGGGCAGAAAAAGGGGTAGCTCCCATACAAATTAACAATTTTTATGAAATTTTCGATTCGTTATATCTCGGAAACCATAACAGATATCGAAACCAAGTGTTCCACAGAAAGTAATTGGACAAGGGCTACGATTTAAAGAAAAAAATTTTTAAATAGGGGCAAAAAAAGGAGTAGCTCCCATACAAATTAACAATTTTTATGAAATTTATGACACGCTATATCTCGGAAACTATAACAGATATCGAAATCAAATGTTCTACAAAAAATAATTGGACAATAAGGGCTACGATTTAAAGAAAAAAATTTTTGAGTGGGGGCAAAAAAAGGGGTTACTCCCATACAAATTAACAATTTTTATGAAAATTTCGTTTCGCTATATCTCGGAAACCATAACAGATATCGAAACCAAGTGTTCTACAGAAAGTAATTGGACACAAATGGCTACGCTATTAAGAAAAAAATTTTTTGAGTGGGGGTAGAAAAAGGGGTAGCTCCCATACAGATTAACGATTTCTATGAAATAATTGATACGCTATATCTCGGAAACTATAACAGATATCGAAATCAAATGTTCTACAAAAAGTAATTGGACAACAACGCATACACTCTAAAGAAAAAAATTTTCGGGTGGGTGCAGAAAAAGGGGAAGCTCCCATACAAATTAACGATTTTTATGAAATAATTGATACGCTATATCTCGGAAACTATAACAGATATCGAAATCAAATGTTCTACAAAAAGTAATTGGACAACAATGCATAAACTCTAAAGAAAAAATTTTTCGGTTGGGGGCAGAAGAAAGGGTAGCTTCCATACAAATTAACAATTTTTATGAAATTTTCGGTACGCAATAACTCGGAAACTATAACAGATATGGAAATTAAACGTTTAACAAAAAGTAATTGGACAACAAGGCCTACACTTTAAAGCAAATTTTTTTTTAATGGGGACAAAAAAAGGGGTAGCTCCCACACAAATTAACGATTTCTATGAAATTTTCAATACGCTATATCTCGGAAACTATAACAGCTATCGACATCAAAAGATCTACAAAAAGTAATTGGACAACAAGGCCTACGCTGTAAAGAAAAAATTTTTTGAGTGGGGACAAAAAAAGCGGTAGCTCCCATACAAATTAACGATTTTTATAAAATTTCCGATACGCTATATCTCGGAAACTATTACAGCTATCGACATCAAATTTTCTACAAAAAGTAATTGGACAGCAAGACCTGTGCTTGGAAGGGTAGGGGCAGGGAAAGTGTTAGCACCCATACAAATTAACAATTTTTATGAAATTTTCGATACGCTACTTCTGGAAAACTGTTACAGCTATCGACTTCAAATATTCTACAAAAATCAAATAACTCATACATTTTGGAGAAAAAGTTGGAGAGGAGCAGGGGGACTAGAACATCCTATAACATTTAGCAAGTTTTATTAACCTTTAAATATGAATAATGTCGAAAACTTTTAAAACTCTCGACCTCAAACCTTCTTCATCTATTTCTATTATTCATACGAACGTTAAAATTTTGTATAGTTTTCTATGGACTTTTAAACTCGCACAAGGTTTTTTATTATATTATTTGCAGTACAAAATAACTCGGCTGGGTATATTAAAATACCAATGTGAAGGGTATATAAGATTCGGCACAGCCGAATATAGCGCTCTTACTGGTTTTACTTTGGTTTTTGCTTACGCCACCGTTATCTCCACGTTGGAATGTTGTATGGGGTTTCACTATTGAAGCGAAGTTATGTACAAATTTCCTATAGTAACTAGCTAATGATAAGAATTATTTTAAGCCTTTCAAGTTTCTCTGTGTTAGATGGTCCTTTATTATTTGGACCTTGTTGGGATCCACAGTTATTTTATTGTTTTTGATTAAACGTTCAAGATATTCTACTGAGTCATGAAAAAAATGTGTATTCTCCTTAGAGTTTTTAATATTAGCCTTGTGAAGTGCGTTTATTATTATTCGGGTATGTTCGATGTGTTCTTCAGATGAGGAAGAATATATAAGCACATCTTCGGTGTAAACGTAATCGAACTTACCGATGTATGGACGTAAAATATAGTCTGTGCATCGTTGAAATATAGGGAGTGCGCCCTTTAAACCCAACGGCAACCTACGAAATTTGTATTTAGCAGCATTAATACTAAACGCGGTCTTTTCTCTGTTGTATCCTTTTTTATCACAATTTGATGAAATCCTGACTTTAAAAATAATATTTATTAAGGCTACATATGATTAGTGAATATGGTTTGTTCTTATCGTATTTACCACAATGCGATAACAGCGGTCATTACTGTAATATCTATTTAAGTAACATATATATGACTAGTAAAGATTGTTTGTTCGATTTCCTTATCGTAACAGACATGCTCTATAATCAGGATAAACCAGTTTAATATGACTGACTTGAAATGCCTTTATATTAGGTTCTTATTTACTTTAAGCGAGTGTATGTTCTTTAAACATACGACTACTCTAAGATACCCAGTAAATGCTTGCCAGAGATGTAAAGGTACGGACAATAAAAAAAATATGTGCACAAAGTATAATTGCTCATAATGCTATGAGCATTTAAATGTACGCTATTATTTTGACGGCTTCACAGCAACACGGCAACATAACTACAATTCTACCTGTGGCCAGATTAAACTAATTTCTATTTTAGTAGGCGGCGAATGAGAAAATATATAAGAGTGTAAAACAGTGCTACCAATCGAGTTTCTATTTTACTTAGCCATAGCGATTTTAATCTTTTTAATGATTTTGTTACTATAAATTAAATTAAAAAAAGGACATAATACAAAAATGTATTTTAGATAATACACTAGCTTTTTCTTTCTGCTTATTGTTTTTAGTTTTAATTTGCTAAAAAATTTTAAATTGCGGAATTGCAAAATACACAAATACAAATTTATCACAGATTTTAATCTCAGAAACTATTGACTACTAATGCTGTCTAAAAAACACATTACACTTTTTATGTATACACTACATTAAAATGTGTTCAAATTAGTGGTTATAAACCTTTAAAGTAAAGATAATTACACGCTTTCTCGATAAATGGAATTACATACACTGTGTGTAATTTTTTAAGTCATGAAAAAATAACCATATACGGACACCACTAAGTGATAAAAGACTAAAAAAGAAAAGACCCATGTCTCCCAGTTTTGCCCAAAGTCATGCACTTTTTGTTTTATGGGCCCCCAAAGATTTGGGGCCTTGGTGTCTTTTGGCAAAAAGTGATAATTTTCTCAGGCTCATATCTTGCAAACCGTTCGGAATTTTAATTTACTCTTTGAAGCAAGGTTGTAGCCCTTTTTATAAAAAACAAAAATTGTGAACATAAAAAATTAAAAAAAGAATAATTTTAAATCAAAATCGAAAAAAACTTTAAAAAATTTAAATTTTTTTGACCTTTTTCCCTCTGTTCAGGTCCATAGGTAGAAAACCGTTCAAAATTCAAGGAAACAATCAACTACAAAAATTTACCTAATATTCCAACAACGTTTAGGTAGCCGCAAAAGTTAAAAATTTAACGAAAATTTTTGAATTTCATTTGTTTTTTATTTTCTTCAGGTAGCGCTTAGGTAGCCGCAAAAGTTAAAAATTTTTTGAAAATGTTTGAATTTCATTGGTTTTTTATTTTCTTCAACATTGAGATACAAAAAAATAAAAAAAAAAATATTCGTAATATTTTTATAAAGTTGATGGTCCTGGACTTGCAAATCCTGCTCTCTTAAGTTGAGGATCCAAATTGTCGTCCGAATCTGCCTCTGATTCAGAACTTATGGTTTCCACAGGCACGTTGCTTCCAGACTGCCTTCCATCATTAGTTTTTTCTTCTTCACATACCTTATTAACATCATAAAGGGTTATCTTGTGACTCCACCAACATACCTGAAATGAATTAGAAAATAAATCAAAAATAGTGCAAAACCATGCAACAATAAAATTGATATTACCTCTGCAAGCAATGCGTCGAGTTTTTTGCCTTTGTACTATTTTTCCATGCTCATCGGATTCAGTAGGGAGTTGTTTAATAAAGTAGTCAAAATGAAAATGAAGAAAATGCAGCTTCAATGTCATCGATATGCCGATTTTCTCAAAATAACACAGCAGTTCTTCTTTTACCCATTTCGTTGCTTGCGGTCCCACGTCTCGCTCCCTCCCAAGACTCTGGTGCAAACACGCTGAAGGTTAATCCATGCCATTGAATGATTTTCATCAAGCGATGAATTAAATTAGCTCTTGAATAGCTTTCTAATGTCAGGGCCATTAAGTACGCCTATTAAATGAAGACAAATATAAAGGCAGAAAAGAAAACATTAACATAGTGTAAATAGCTGTAGTACAACGAGGTGAACAAAAATTCGTTCTAAGTTTACTGAAATACCTTTTTTAATTTTGTTATCGCTACGCTTTGGAAAAACGCTTTTCAAATAGTCGAATGCGCTTGAACAATTAACAACGGCCACTTCAATGAATTTTTTAACAATTCCTAATTTTATATGGAGCGGTGGCAGCAAGATGTCTTGAGTATTGTCAGTTAGAGGTGCATTCTTAAGTCTATGTTGTTTCACTTGTTCCTGCACACTTCCTCTTGGGCTCCATGAATTACATTGGAATTGATTTACAGGTGAGCGCAAATCCCAATTACAAAGAAAACAAAAGAATTTTGAAAAGCCGCCCTTATCGATGATCCCTTGTAAAATATTGAATTATTATTTATTTATTTATTTGATTTTTTTCATTATATCATTCAATGTTTTATAGCTTTCTTTAATGTTAATACCCGTTGCTAGCGGAATGGAAGGTTTTTGGTTCGACATATGTACCAACACTGCTTTCAAGCTTTAAACAGAACCATCAATAAATAATCTCCACCCACTAGCGATGTAGTTCGTTCCCATTTTTACCACCAAAGCTTTGTTATCATTGCAGTAAAAGAACGAATTGTAATCATTTAGAGTATAGAGGGTCTAAAATTCAGCTTGCCGTTTGCGGTACGCGTTAAAATAACATTAGCATGTGTAAGATTTCTTTGCTTTTAAAACGCAGTCAAAAATATGGCAAGTCGCTGCGATAGTCTCAATATGGCCACAATGAAATCTATTTCCATTTGTGTTATTAGTTTTGGTCCATCTCTTCTCTGTTGGGGCTCATAATCAGTATCAAATCGAACTTGATTAGTACCACCACTTGCTGTAGTCATTTCTGTAAATTCTGTCCTACGATCTGGAGTTGGCGGCCTTGGGAATACAAATTTTCAGGTGCAAGCACTTGCAGTGTGGCCGTTAGAGTTGCTTTATAAATTTTGTTCTTCTGAGCGTGTCGATTTAGGCAATATGTGTAATTAACGCATGCATAGCCACTGGTTGCATCATGATCACCTGGGCGATTAATCCAGTTTACCGGCTTACAATATTTCATACTATGTTTGCCTCCATTCAACCATGCTATGAGATTATTATAATATTAGCGACACACTCCATTAGGTGTGTAATTTTCACCGGTCAATTCTGTTTAATCTTTTAAATTCACTAGTTAAAAGATTCTTTTCCTTTTGAAATCTTGTAGAATTATTTTTTTCTGATTTGATGACCGCAAACGTAGCAAAATAAATAATTTTTTTTACACTGCATATTGAAATTGTCAGTTGCCAATGTTGTGTGCGAATTATGCTGTAGAACTTTCTCTATAACTTTCACCGCTGAGATCTCGTTGACGTCGCGCTGTGTAATGCCTCGATGTGAGCGTCGCGTCGCTTTTATATTGTGATCTGCGTTCCTTGATGCGTGTGCGGTCGGTGCGTGATCGCGTAAGCTGCTTACTGAGATCTTAGGTAAATTTTCGTAATTGATTTCTTGATAAGTTTGGGGGCAATAATTTCTTCATTTTAAATTTATCCAATTGCTATTTTATTTTGGATTGTCCTCACATGGGCAATTTATTGGTGGTATAAACAATCATTATTAAAAAGTAATAACAAAGCAATAAAAAAAGTATGTACATAATTTAATTAAAGGCCGTTAACGATCATAATTGCGATTTATGTATTTTGTTGTTTAGGGTTACCAGTAATTTTAATTTTTGCCTACCTGTTTAGGTTGCAAGACTTTTCGCGGCTATCACACATGCATATACACATATTTATATGCACTAGAGTTCTCTATTACACAAAAGACAGATATAATATATGTATTTAAGGCAATTTGATTATATGTAAGGAAGAGATAGCTACATAACTACATGTATGTACATGCATACATTTTCGGAAAATTTTTAACTTTTGCGGCTACCTAAGCGCTACCTAAACGTTGTTAAGAATCATTCTTAGGAAGTTTATATGTTCTAAAAAGTTGTTTATTGGGATATTAGGTAAATTTTTGTAGTTGATTGTTTCATTGAATTTTGAACGGTTTGCTACCTATGGACCTGAACAGGGGGAAAAAGGTAAAAAAAATTTGAATTTTTTAAAGTTTTTGTCAATTTTGATCTAAAGGTTTTCTGTTTTTAATATTTTATGTTCACAATTTTTGTTCTTTATAAAAAGGGCTACAACTTTGCCTCAAAATGTAAATTAAAATTCCTAACGGTTTGCAGGATATGAGCCTGAGAAAAGTATCACTTTTTGCAAAAATGACACCAAGGCCTCAAATCTTTGGAGGCCCATAAAACAAAAAGTGCATGACTTTGGGAAAAACTGGGAGACACTGGTCTTTTCTTTTTTGGTCTTCTTTCACGTAGTGATGCCCGTATATGGTTATTTTTTTTCGTGTTGCACTGTGATATACAATACATGGTAAAATAGCAAAAAACACCAAATATTTTACTGTCTTAAAATTGAACGAATTACAAATTGTACCATGATGGAAATTAACAGCACTGGTGTATTTTTGCAGCCGCCGCCTTCAATATAATTAAGTAGACAACTACACGGCATTGATTGCTGCTAGCTGCATTTGTAGTCTTGTTGCTGTGCTGCTTGATGTCGTCTATGTGTTCAAGGCTTAACTTGTTAGGTTTAAGTAGAAGTATAAGTTGTATACTTTTTTAACTGCGATAAAATATTTAATTCTTTAAATAACGACTACGCTGTTTAAGAATATTTTTAATTTTTTGACATCGATTCGCTTTTAACTGCGATGAAAAATTTAATTCTTGAAATGACCTTTGTTTTTCGAAACATACTTACATACGTGGTTTTTGACACAAACTCGTTTTATTAAAGGAACCTAAAAGTTAAATTGTTGCAAAAAGATTTAAGAAAAAAATAAGCATGGGAAAACGGAAAAAATGCAGGTATATTGTCGGTGTTAAGATTGCAGTTTCATTTTCGAAAAAATATGAATCGATAACCCAGGACGCACGCATATCAGGTGGCCTTAGCTATTCAGTTAAGCAACGGTTTGTTGTTTAATTGTCAAATTTTGTTTATGTTTTTGTATTTTTTTCTATTTTAGAAACAACAACTTTAGTATTCTAAGAAAAGCTCAAAAAGAAAAAGAGAGAATTTGTGAATTTTATTTATCTGTTTTTAACATTCTTATGAGGGTTTAGTTGTTTTTGTAGAACTGATTCCACTTAGAATTAATATTTTTTTATTTATTTTAATGTGTCGCTGTGATTTTCTGAAGATGCCTTCTTTACAAGCACGTCAATAAAAATATCCTAATGTATGAAGGTCATTAGTAGTTAAGGGTGTTTTTTTATAAAGGTACAGAACATCACATAAAGCATAAATGTTTTTTTTAATAGTTTTTTATTATATACTTATTTTTATATTTGTTGAACTAATTGTTTTTAATACAAATTTTTGCTTTTCTATTTTGGATTAAGTTCATTATATAATTTCCTTTTATTAGAAGAAATTAATATTTTGCCGTTAAAAAAAAATTTTATTTGAAAAAAAACAGGTTTTTCTACCGATACTAACCGAGTAGAATGCATTTTCGGAAGCAGCTACGCAATTTCATCATCAGTACTCTTCAAACGGTAGTAGGGTCTTTTGGCTGTAAACATCAGAAAAATATTAATATCATCTATTAAAAGCAATTTTTATAATGATTTAAACCATAATATAAAAGCAAAAATTTGTATGCCCTGCTCCTATCCAAAAATTTTTTCCCGATATGTAGATCTTATTGTCCAATTACTTTTTGTAGAACATTTTTTTAAATTTTTATACATATTTATTTTAGTTTGTTTCTTTTCTCTACTTTTTTGACTTACATAAATACAATCCACGCAAAATTTTTAAAAAGCGACATTTTACAATGTATTTAAATGGCTCCTTCAATATATCTATACAGTTATATAGTATGATAACATATCTTTTATGGTGTTTTTATTATATTTATTAAACATCAAGTTAAAACAAGAAGAAAATTTAATAATATCAATATTTACATTTATGGCGTGAACATGGGTACATACATTGTGTAGCATTAAATTATAATTAATTTAGCAAGGAATTGCTAATTTTTTTAAAGTTTTTAAACTTTTATTTGCAATTATTTATGTATAGCGGAAATCACTCTTGGTAGAATATTTGCAATTAATGCAGATATGCCATAATTGCTTGCCATAGAGTCTGAGTATTTTTTTATAGGAGTTAGCAAACTTATGGCAACAGCTGGTTATGTTGGTGTTTAAAAAACAAGAAGTATTTGTTTTGTTCTTAAAAAAATCGAAAAAATAAAATGGCTAAATCAAGGGGAACGAAAATTATCATAATTTTTTTGTTTAAAGTGCCATGGATGATATTGATTTTGAAAAGCTGTATGCATCAGAGACTGGCTTACTCAGAATAAAATTTGTTCATGATTAAATCATGATACGAAAACCTATTCAGTTTTGTTATTTTGTTCAAAAGTATCACATGACATAAACCAATGCATGATTTAAAATCATTTCATTCGAGCTGTTGTTGTTGGATTTTTGATTTTATTCAATGGTGAAAAAATTCAACATAAATTCAATCGTATCAACATCAATGAGCAAAACTGAACAAAAAACCCTAGCATTTAAGGGATGTTGCACTTAATGCGAATAACAGACAAAAAAATGGTGCCATGCTCATGGTTTAACGTTAGGTGACGTAGTTGTTTCTCTTGAACTTTGCCGGCCGTGTATGGCGAAGGCTTGCCATAGTTCTTGTCATATTTATGGTTTGGCACTGAAGATCTCAAAAACAGAGCTAAGTGTTAGTAAACACTTCTCTTTTGGCTATAAATGCTTAAATAATTGTGTTAAAATTGTCAAAAATTTTATTCTTATACTTTTTAACATTTAATTGATTCAGCATTATGCATAATTAACGTCAAGCTAATATTATTTTAAACGTTTATGCATATAAAAACACTTTTTTTTTTGGGTAAAATTTTAGTTAGCTGATGTAATGTGATCTAATTGTTTTTCAAATATGTCCATATGTTTTTAAGCAATTAGAAATTTTCTAAAATCAGCTTTGAACAACACTGATATAGCTTTGACAAAAGTATAAAAAAAACAGGGGAAAATTCGAATCGAAATTCTACTCGATCGATCGAGTGGTCGATGCTTTTAATATAGAAATTCTAATAACAATTTTTAAATATCAATTCGAATCAAATGCCTTAATTTGAAAAAAACACATTAATGTGCAGTACATACAACAATTCGTTTATTATATACGGTTTTTAAAACATCTAATCAACCCATTTAAAGAAACGCAGTTTTTAGCTATTTAATAGATGTTGTAACAGCCAGAAATTAAAAATTTCAAATAATTTTTGGAAACCGCAGCACCCGCATCCGTAAAAAACGCCCAGTACTGGAAACTTATGAAAGACCCTGAAACAATATACTTATAGCGGTAAAAATAGCCAGCACTGGTCAGTTTTTTTTTTGGTTTATTTTAAACAAAGTGATTAGTTAATTTTTCTGTAAGCTTGTTATATCATTAGACTTGTAAACTTTTTATAAGCACTGATTGCCAATGATGTCACAAAGGATCAGTTTTCTTGAATAAATACTTTTTTGCAAACCTTTTACAATAGCTTTCACAATAAATTTATAAATTTAAGGCTTGTATGAACAAACTTTCTAGAAGTTAATTTTTTGCCTTATATAAAAAAACACAAAGCGTTCACGTCGATTACTTCAAAATTTTTTGAAAATTAACCATAAAATACGTAGAAACTTTAAAAGAGAATTAATAATAATGTAATAAAAAAAATCATTATGCAAATCTGGAAATAGTTAAAAAATAATTTATAATTTCCCCTCTCTGAACTTACAGTTTTCAATTCAAAATGAGTAAAAAATTATAACTCATTATTTTAGCTGTTATTTGTATAAAAAGGTACCTAAAAAATTTATTAAGTATATGTGTCATTAAAAACTTATACGACGGCAACTCTGGTTCTTGCACAGTTGTATTTACTCTGATTTATTCACAATCAACCGTTTATTTATTCAATTCAATCATTTGAGTAAAACTCACACAATGAATAAATTCACAATGAATAAATTCATGCGTTGACCAAACGAGGCTGATTTTATTCAAGGCAGACTTTTATTCAACTCACTCAAATCACTTCAAATTTTGGCATCAGATTAAATCAAGAGAAATCGTGATTGTGCTATTCTCTGGTATGCATTAACTCCGTCAAACAGATCAAAGCTGTCATAAGATTAACCGCAGCCAACAACAATTTAATGCTAACGGTGTCGCTGTTTTCTTAAGAAGTAATAAGCTGGGTATTTGTAAAACAAATAGTCGAATATTCGGCTTTTTAACGACTATTTTACTTTTAAATAATATAACCCTTGTAATAACGATGTATTTTTTTGTAAAAAAATACTAATAGTTTCATGTAATTTTTGAAATTTTAAAAATATATGTACATTTTATTATAAAGAATTTTAGACTATAAGGTAGGTTAAATTAATTTTCAAGCTAGTTGCAACAAAAACTTTGAATTTTATGAATACCACTTAAGAGGAAATTACTGTTAATTAGTCTTTTTTTAGTCTTAAATGTACTTTTAATTAACAACCTCCGCGGATAACAAATTTACCCGTCGGCCGCTACCGCCGTAAAACTTTGTAAGCGCTGGTTTTTAGGTGTTGTTTTAAGTCAATTAGCTGTTTCTGTGGGGCAAATTTTTGTAAAGCATACATATATGCACTAATTTTTAGTTATGCAAATTTGCTTATCTGAAGCAAATTGCATTTGCTTTAATTTTTGTAATCTTGCAAATTAAATATATCTTGAAAATCTGCACACTTTGCAAGGGTGGTTTGCATCAAAGACTGAGTTCCGCTTATATATTTATAGTTTAAATGCAAATTATGAATTTCAAGCCCCTCAAATGGTAATAAATTGAATTTCTTTAAAAATAGGCCGTTTTTGCAGTACAATTTGTAAATTAAAAACAACAGTTTTGACAACTTAAAACAAAACAGCTGATAATCAGCAGCATAAACAAGTATACTTTGTTCTTTGTACCATGCCCGAAGCGTTGCTCAGGAGTCAGTTATTTCATGGTTAAACGCCAAACCAAACAAAACAAATCACTTGACCACTACAAAATGTCTGCTAGGTAAAAAAGTGTTTCCAACTATAAGATTAATTTATATAATAACAACCTTTATTTGTTTTTATTCATGAACAGCTCATATTTAAACTTCAAGTCATTGCATTTTTGAAATATTGACGTCATTTATTTGTTTTAATAATTGTCCGTTTAGAATTACATAGAAGAAAGTTGTACAAAATTTGCATGTGCAAAAAAAGGAATTTAAGATTTCACATCAGTCCAGTCTGGTTTGATTTATCTGTTTTTATGTAGAAGAAAATATTATTAAAACCTTACCCTAGCAGTTTCTTTATGTATTATCTTTTCTTATTTTTGTTTAAACTTTTTTACTTTATAATTATATTTAATATTTTTTTTGTTGCTTGTGAATGCCCTGTTACCAACATCTACATCTACATCTACATCACCACGACCACTACCACAACAACCACCAAAATAACAACACTTCTGATCATAATTCAACATGCTTTGATTACCCTCTATATCGTTTTTAATGAACAAATTGGTAATGATGTTTGTGTAGAAGCAAAAAAGGCGAAAAAGAGTAAGAGTTTAACAGGTGATTATGCTAAAAAATTAATCAATCCTATGTATGTATGGGCTAATTTTATAAGTATAACGTTACGTTTAAAAAGTATCTTTAATATAAACAAGAAAACCGAAACATATTTATCTAAAAACTTTTTGTGCCATCATTCATTGTAGCAAAGTATTTTTTATTTACAACATCCTATCATAAAAACTTAATCCATTTACAACTAAAAAATGTATACACATTTTATTATGAATGTGCGTCGGGAGACAACAGGTAAGTAAAACAGTTCTTTATATAAAAAAACGCAATCCACTTTTGTAATTTAGTCTGTGTTTGAAACGTCTGCATGTGAGTAAAGTTTTGACATATCTGAGATGAAAAAACATTTTATTAGTCTAAGGAGCTGCGAAATTTATTTTTCGCAATTTATATGCAAATATTTGACAACAAAGAAAAAATTGATATGTATGCATATGGTAAATCAAAATTTAAACGACATTTTTAAAACAGATGACTGTGTTTTAGCTTTTCTTTATAAGTCCCCAGCAGTACCATGATTTATTTAATTTCGCATATAAAATTTTTATATACACTTTATTTTGTGAAGTATACCGACCAAAAACCCAAAACTCGCAACCACTTGATAGCTGCACCCACATGCTATCTAGTGGAGAAAACACATTTGGTTCATTCGTTTACTTTTCTAGTAAAGTTCAGTAACTTTGTTTAAACTGAGAAATTACAAAAAAAATTTTGTAGCAAAAAATACGCGAAAGAAAAATTTTTTAAAACATAAATTTGATCGAAACAGCAAACAGTGTGTTTTTAAAAATACGGATATTTAAGATATTTAAAATTTTTTTTTGTGTTTCAAGTTGTGATTAGGGTATATATCAGTTTGTCATTCCGTTTGTAATTTCTTTACTATCTATTTGCGACCCCAAAAAGTATATATATTCTACATCCTTATAGATAGGGAAGTCGATTTAGCCATGTATGTCTGTCCGAGTTTGTCTGTTGAACACAAGTTTCCGGAGTCAATTTAAGTATATAGCAGACCAGGTATTGGTGTCAAACTATCGGAAATATCCCTGAGATTAACGCTATTTAAAATGAGCAAGATCGGTTACTACACATCCAGATATAGGCAAAATACTGCGATTACCTTAGCTCTTTTAGGACAAAATCCATACACGTGTGCAGAAAATGTAAACAACTGGCAACTATGTTAAACATACGTATGGATCAGTGATGAAAAATTAAAATTTCATTTGGGTATCAAAAAAATTTTTCGAGGGTATTTTTTTTTTTTTTTTTTTTTTTAATAGTAACCAGCACTCAGGGAATGGCCCCTACACATGCATTGCATTGTGTTGGTATCAGGAAAATAGGTTATGGGAAGAAGGAGAAAGGGAGTAAGTAGTGTTTGTGGACATTTGATTTAAATCTCTCGATATTTACTGTGGCAGGAAAGACATCAGTAGGAAGTTCATTCCACATACGAACTGTGCGGCCGAAGAAGGAATTCTCCCTGTAATGAGTGGTGCGATTCACTGGCCAGTCGACTACGTATGGGTGTGCTCTTCTAGAAAAACGTGTATCACGCAAAAAGTTTCGGGTCTCGGGAACAAGTTCCCTGATTTCCTCAGAGCACATTCCATTATAGTATCGATAGAACAGCGAAACACACCCCACATCACGACGGTGTTCCAGTGAGTTAAGACGGCAGTAGTATCAAAATATAATTTTTCGCTGTTTTACTTTAATCCACTAAAAATAAATACAAAAAAGCCGTATAGAACCGAAACTGAACTGTATATTTATATTTTTTGAAAAATTTTGATTTGGTTTAAATGCTATTGTAAAAACTTGTTTTAAAAATCTACTGTAATTTAGTAAAAATTGACGTTAGCCGCTTGAAAAAATTTAATATAAATTTATTTTCTTTTCGAATTCATCTTTTCGCATCTTAATGAAATTTGGTTTTTGCCCGCCTTTAGTTACCAAACATAAAGTTAAAAAGTTTATTTGCAACTTTTTTTATACGCTACGCCAAAGAAATGTGTATATTAAAAACATTTAAAAATACAACTATCTATAGGATAATATTTTATTCTTAAAAAAATGTTACAAATGACGACCACTGATTACTTTGTTACCTAAGTATTAAGCATTTGTCGAAGTAATGGTTAAAACCCCATTGACTAATGTAAAAACATCTTTCGCCATGGAGGAAATTCTCGAAGCTATAGCTTTTTTCATTTACGCAAAAATATGTTTTTTGTATACCACATCTTTTTGCACTTTTAAAATTTTTTTTTTAACTTTTTTTTTTTTTTCATATTTTATTATTGAATCTTCGCTTATGCGAACTAACAATAAGTATTCAAATCTTAAGACTAAGTAATTATTAGTAGACCAGCCAGTGCCAGACTAACATTTTAGTTCTCATAATAGAATTAGTTAACTTCTTCTAAGCGCAATAGTATACCTCCTTTTCAGACGGGAGTGTCCACTATGTTGTAAGATGTTTCGAGCGAGCGGGTTTGAATGTGTTTCCAGCTTATTTAAATAATTGTCCACATATTTCAGAGTTTCGCTTTTAACTAGTGGAACTTCTAGATTCTTATGGATGTTGCTGCTTTTGACATACCACGGAGCACCAGTTATTATTCTTAGAATTTTATTTTGACGACGTTGTATTTTTCCTATGTTGGAGGCGGAATAATTGAATACCGTAGCACCAAATTGGTTTTAAAATCGAGTTTTATAGTAGAAGTTTGCAATTAAGACGTAACACAGAGTTTCTACCAATTAGCCAATGGATTTGTGTAGCTTTAAGTTTCATTTGCGTTAACTTTGCATCTATATGTGTCTTCCATGTAAGGCGACGATCCAGGTGAATACCAAGATATTTTGTCTCGGTTCGTTAAGGCACCATATGGTTGTTAATAGTGATTGGAGGGCACGTTTCTTTGTGTAAGGTAAAAGTTACGTGAGTACATTTTTGTTCATTTATTTTTATTCCCCATAACTTTGCCAATTTCTCAACTTTGCTTGCGTGTTGTTGCAGCTGGTTCTAAGCCTCTTTAGGGTCTTTGTGAGTGTTAAGAAAAGCAGTATCGTCAGCAAATCTCGACGTGTGTGTGAAACTATTGATAGGCATATCTGCTGTGTAAAGCAAGTACAGAATTGGACCTAGTATACTCCCTTGAGGTACACCAGCCCCTATTGGCTGAGAGGAACTTATTTGGTTTTCCTCTTTGATCATAAATTGTCTGCCGGTTAAGTATTTTTCTAGTAGGCTTGAAATATTAGCTGGTAGATAGAGTTTTAGTTTAATTAACAGGCCTTCGTGCCATACATTGTCGAGTGCTTGAGAGACATCGATAAAAAGCGCGGAGCAGTACTTCTTTTCCTCAAAGGCTTTTCTTATAACCCGTACCATCCTGTGGGCTTGTTCGATGGTACTATGTTGACTTCTGAAGCCGAATTGGTGATTTGGAATGCAGTTGTTGCCATTTAAGATCGGGGCCAGCTCGTTCTTAAGCAATTTCTCAAACATTTTTGACATTGTGGGTAATAGATTAATAGGCCTATATGACTCCACCTTTGAATGATATTTACCAGGCTTAGGAGTCATCTTAACTAAGGCTACTTTCCATGTTTGCGGGAAGTTTTCAAGCCGTATTATCGCATTAAAAATAAAAAGAATCAATCTTTAAGCAGTAAAAGGTAGCTCTAAGAGCATTTTGTTGCTTATTTCGTCAACGCCAGGAGCTTTTTTTCCATCCACACTAGCGATAGCCTCTACAACGTCTGAATATAGGAAAGGTATTTCTATAGGACGTCTGGCAACATCAGGCGGCAATTTTTTTACGTCAGTGCATGCATTGGGAGTAAATACGTCCCTTAAATGGCTTGCAAGCAAAACGCATTTTTCTTGGTCATTTCTTGCCCAGGATCCTTTCAGATTTCGCAGATTTGGTTTTGCGATAACGGGTCTTTTAAGGCGTTTGGCGGAACGCCATAGAGAATAATTTGTTTGGGGACTCGCATCTAGTCCTCCAGGTATTCGTTCATTGATTACATTATATGTACTTCTAACAAGTTTTTTAATCGGTTTGTAAATTCTTTCAGCTTATTTTTAAGTTGGGGCGATCTATACTTTTGCCATTCTCTTCGGGCTCTTCTTTTTTCAGATAAAAGTTTTTCCACATAGGTTGAATAAATTTTAATGTATCTAGCCTGACGGTAGGTGAAAGAAGCATTTCTTACGGCTTCTTTGATATATTATAAATATTTTGTATTTTAACCAATTTCTTCTTTTTGACAAAAAAATATCACTAGTTGCAATTTGGTGAGGACTACATATAGTGAATATTGTGGGTGAGTGATCAGACGATAAATCCAAGGAGGCTTGAGCCTCAATAAGTATGGGGGATATACCGTTTGCTACGCCATAATCTATTACGTCTGGTATTTTATTGTGGTCAGTTGGCCAATATGTTGGTTGTCCAGTTGAAATAACGTAAAGTCTCATTTCCGATACAGAATCATACAAGACACGACCTTTGGGACTTATTACGCGGAAGCCCCAGTACGTGTGTTTAGCGTTATAGTCTCCAGCAGCTATAAAACGGGAACCTAACGATTTGTAAAAACTGTTGTACTGATTCTTAGTTATGGAGAACCTGGGTGGACAATAAACTGACGAAATAACGAGGTTGTGGTAAAATTGATCAATGCAGACGTTTGTTGCTTGTATATAACTTTCGGCGAGACCACCCATCCATTAGTGTTTGATTCTTATTTTTAAAGTGCTTCTAGATGTCATATGAGTTTCGGATATTAACATGACATCAATTTTTTGGTGTGTTAAAAAGTATTCTAGCTCGTTTTTGTGTTGGCGGATGCCGTTTGCGTTCCAGAAACAAACCCTGAGGCAGTTCATGGTCCTTTAAGCATGGCCTGCAAAAAAGCAGGCATTTCTTGCATCATGCCAGCCATTTGCGCCGTGATCTGCGTAAATTTTTTGACCATATTGTCAATTACGGCTTCCAGACGGCTAAAATTGGGACCAGTTGGTTCGTTTGTTGGCACTTCCTGTTGCGTTGTTGACTGGTTAGGCTTACGGGCATTCGGCTGGTTAGACTTTAATGCGTTGGCGTAACAAACTTGACTTGTAGTTACGGCTTCCAGACGGCTAAAATTGGGACCAGTTGGTTCGTTTGTTGGCACTTCCTGTTGCGTTGTTGACTGGTTAGGCTTACGGGTATTCGGCTGGTTAGACTTTAATGCGTTGGCGTAACAAACTTGACTTGTAGTTGGCTGTGCTAATAGAGGCATGTTTGTTGTTGGTATATTAGAAGGCTGGGGTGTGGCAGGAACTACTTTCGGCTTAGATGAGTGCCTAACTGTGTCGAAAACACAACAAACTCTATAGTTAGCCGTGTGATTTCCACCGCAGTTGCTGCACTTCTTCACCCTAGGATCACTTATGGGTTTGTCGCACTTGGTCGTAGCGTGCAGGTCCCCACACACAACAGAAACAGAAGGCAACTTGCAATAAGCTTTGCACTGTACGGGCCCAGATCGCTTATGTGGCGCTTCCACTACCACTCTACGATGCAAAAGATATTTTAAATCGTAAATTGGGTGAGTCTCAGTTTTTCTCAATTGGCCGTCACCAGGCTCGAGCTCCACTCGGAATAGTGGTTGAGGGTACTTATCCCTGTTTTTATGTTTGATACGGATTTAACTCTAAAGCTTTCATGCACAAACTTGTTTTAATTTCATCTGGGTCAACATTTGAGTCTATACCTTTAATTATTCTTGGAGACATTTTGCATAAGTTGGTATGTATAAAAGCTATTGTTCAGTTTCTCAATTTCCGTTATCGTGGTGCGGTAAGCATTTTCGTGATTACTTTGGATTTTCGTCTCGTTTATGTTACCACGTTTTATGCTTGTCACATAAAAATTATTTTCGCCGTTTAATTTAACAGTAACAGGTTGGCCTTTCATCGTATTTTAAAATCTTTGCAGGTTGGCCTGCTTCTGCCGATTTTGGGCTTCTTCCGCTTTTAAAGACTGTTACGTAGCGGTCCATCCCTACCTGTATCTTAGGTGCAGATGCATAATTTGTGCTTGAGGCAACTTTAGCAGCCGACGGTTCAACCCCAGAACTTGATAACGGTGGCCGCAAAAAAGATGGCACATCAGAACTTTATAATTTTTAAATAGAGATTGGGCTAAGTTAGTCCCTTGTTTAGTACAATTATTTAAATTAGGCGCACTTTAACTTAGATTGTTTAAAATTGTTTTTGGTCTTGCATTTAAATAGTTTCTATTATATTCAGGATCTCTAATGTTTTCATTGCTAACACTTAAAATTTTCTACAAAAAGTAGTTTTACTCTAAGACCTACACTTTAAAGAAAAAATTTTTCGGGTGGGGGCAGAACAAAGGGTAGCTCCCATACAAATTAACAATTTTTATCAAATATTCGATACGCTATATCTCGGAAACTATAACAGATATCGAAAACAAATGTTCTACAAAAAGTAATTTTACATCAAGAGTTATGATCAGAAGAAAAAACTTTTTGAGTGGGGGCAGAAAAAGGGGTAGCTCCCATACAAATAAACGATTTCTATGAAATATTCTATATCTCGGAAACTATAACAGATTTCAAAATCAAATGTTCTACAAAAAGTAATTTAACGACAACGCCTGCGTTCAAAAGAAAAAACTTTTTGAGTGGGGGCAGAAAAAGAGGTAGCTCCCATACAAATTAACGATTTCTATGAAATAATTGATACGCTATATCTCGGAAACTATAACAGATATCGAAAACAAATGTTCTACAAAAAGTATTGGACAACAAGGGCTACGATTTGAAGAAAACAATTTTTGAGTGGGGGCAAAAAAGGGGTAGCTCCCATACAAATTAACAATTTTTATGAAATTTTCGATTCGCTATATCTCGGAAACCATAACAGATATCGAAAGCAAGTGTTCCACAGAAAGTAATTGGACAGCAAGGGCTACGATTTAAAGAAACAATTTTTGAGTGGGGGCAAATAAATGGGTAGCTCCCATACAAATTAACAATATATATGAAATTCTCGATTCGCTATATCTCGGAGACCATAACAGATATCGAAACCAAATGTTCTACAAAAAGTAATTGGACGACAACGCCTACGCCTAAAAGAAAAAATTTTTTGAGTGGGGGCAGAAAAAGGGGTAGCTCCCATACAAATTAACAATTTTTATGAAATTTTCGATTTGTTATATCTCGAAAACCATAACAGATATCGAAACCAAGTGTTCCACAGAAAGTAATTGGACAAGGGCTACGATTCAAAGAAAAAAATTTTCAAATGGGGGCAAAAAAAGGGGTAGCTCCCATACAAATTAACAATTTTTATGAAATTTTCGATACGCTATATCTCGGAAACTATAACAGCTATCGACATGAAGGGGTCTACAAAAAGTAATTGGACAACAAGGCCTACGCTCTAAAGAAAAAATTTTTTGAGTGGGGGCAAAAAAAGCGGTAGCTCCCATACAAATTAACGATTTGAACAGCTATCGACATAAAATTTTCTACAAAAAGTAATTGGACAGCAAGACCTATGCTTGGAACGAAAAAATTTTTTGGATAGGGGCAGGGAAAGGGTTAGCACCCATACAAATTAACAATTTTTATGAAATTTTCGATACGCTACTTCTGGAAAACTGTTACAGCTATCGACTTCAAATATTCTACAAAAATCAAATAACTCATACAGTTTGGAGAAAAAGTTGGAGAGGAGCAGGGGGACTAGAACATCCTATAACATTTAGCAAGTTTTATTAACCTTTAAATATGAATAATGCCGAAAACTTTTACAACTCTCGACCTCAAACAATCTTCATCTATTTCTATTATTCATACGAACGTTAAAATTTTGTATAGTTTTCTATGAACTTTTAAACTCGCACAAGGTTTTTTATTATATTATTTGCAGTACAAAATAACTCGAAGGGTATATAAGATTCGGCACAGCCGAATAAAGCGCTCTTATTGGTTTTACTTTGGTTTTTGCTTACGCACCGTTATCTCCACGTTGGAATGTAGTATGGGGTTTCACTATTGAAGCGAAGTTATGTACAAATTTCCTATAGTAACTAGCTAATGATAAGAATTATTTTAAGCCTTTCAAGTTTCTCTGTGTTAGATGGTCCTTTATTGTTTGGACCTTGTTTAATATCCATTTGCGATCCCATAGAGTATATGTATATATTCTGGATCATTAAAGATAGGTAAGCCGATACAATTGTTCAAATATTGTAAGTACTCTGTTTCGAAAACTATATTGCATTCTATGCACTTTAAGCCCACCACAAAAACTATACTATTAACGGTTTGAAAACAACTTGCCTAGATAAGGTAACTAAGTAAACAAAAATACCAATGTGAGGGTATATAAGATTCGGCACAGCCTAATATAGCGCTCTTACTTTTTTTCTTTTTAAAGAAGTGTTTTCAAAAGTTTATACGATAGAGATTGATTTTGTTTCTTTGTTTACATTAATAAGAAAACACACATACATAGGTTTCTTTACTGAACTTTTTTACTAACAGAAAATTGTCCAGTTAAAACTTTAAAATATTCAGTAACTTTATGGTCCCAATTTGTGTTTTTTTATTAAATGTTTTAGGTCAACGAACGCAATCTAGTTAAAAATATTAAAAACTTCAAAAATTTTGAGTAAACGAATGAACTTGTTGTATATAATGCATCCAATGACCAATCATTACGTTCCCTCTTATTGTAAAAGTCGTTGTCGACGTCCAATTTTAGCTACATTTAATTAAGTTCGCCGAAATTAACTTCTCCCGGAACCGGTACTAATTTGAAGGTATGTGTTGATGTAGACATTTTATCGATATTTTTAAGAAAAGAAATACTATAAACAAGGTGTATCTATAGAAGGTGGGAGCGGTTCTGCAAAAACAACAAAATTACAGTTACACAATGAGTTTTGTTGGTAGAAAATCGTCTTACTAATGTCAAAATAGATACTTTTTGTTTACGAAAGTAGTAGGAAGCAGAATCAGTTGCGATTAAAATTTCTTAAAGGTTAAGTTACAGGAAAATTGTAAATTATTGTTTAAAATAAAAACATGAAATAATATTGTTAAAAATTGGTGTAAAAGTATTGTTTATTAAGAATGGCAGTGGAAAAAAACACGAGGAAACCTGTAAAGTATGTTCGTGTCTTGTAATAAACTCTTTACAAGCATTTGCAATATGCACCGGCACATGTGTGAGGTCCACGATAATCCAAAAGTGTATAAATGCTTATTTTGTGAGGAGAAATTTACACAAAAACTAAAAATGCGATATTAGTGTACGCTGACATTACACTTTAACCGTATTTAAAACCAAAAAAAAAAAAGTAGGAACGATTCGCGCAACAATCAAAGGCAAGACAGAGAACAATGTGTGGACAGTTATGATAAGCATTAAATCCCCAGGTCAACTTATTTTATTACAAGATGTCACGTAATGTTTTACAAAGCAGTCTGCTAAATGCAAAAAATCGAGCAGCTCTCAGTGCCACATCCCAGCAGCAACAAAAATGCTCAACCAACAGTGGCTCACGTAAGTACATGTAAAGTACAGCAAGCCTCTCAAGTTCTTAGTCATCTATCTTTAGTTGTATCATCAATAGGACTACTTGCTTTGGTTTTTGGTGATAGTTATTCACACATCGTACTGCTGTTGTATGGTGGTGCTGATTTTATTGCAGATGGCTTGCCGATAACGCTCCTGAAGTGGCACTGTTTGGCTATTTATTTTTTAGCAGTTAATGGCATAACTGAGGGCTACATGTTTGCCATCTAATGGCTATATATTCCACGCTGGAGCGTCTTTCGCTGGGCATAACAAGCGTTATAATTGTTATAACCGTGTGGTCGTATAAAGAAAATAAAAACAACAATAAAAGTTATCAATTAATTATTTATTGTATTTTAAACCAATAAAACATTTATTATTAACAAGTTATTAAAATTGTTTTTAAAATAACTGTTCAGAACTTTTAGTACTTCCATATTCACACGATCATAAATAAAAACATTATTTTGCAATTTAAAAACTAACAATTTAAAAAATAATATTAAGTACTTCATAGCATTTTTTATTTATTCGCATTTCAAATACATTTATAAAACACAAACAATATTAAGATTTAAAAAAACAATTGCAAAAATAATATTTATAACAACTTTACCCACTTGATAACCTATCTTTGATCTTATATTAAAATTAGGAATATAATTTTTTAACGACACCTACGGTCATAGTATTACTGAGGCTGGACTCAAAACATAGCCTAAAAATGTTATCAATTGATATTTTTCTTTTTCATCTTGCACTTCAAAAGCTACTGAAATCAATTTCATGCCAACTATCATTTGTGGTCCTCTTATAGCTTCATATAGTTCATATATATATAGTTAATAACTTTGCATTTACGCATTTGCTCCAACAATTTTTCAATTTGTTCGGAAGGTGTTTCAGGCCCAGGAAAATAGTAAACTTTTGGTTGTATACCTTCTTATAGGCGCACAAAGTAATGACAATGTTTATATTCCACGACACCTATACGACCAAGTTCATCTTTTGGAACAAAAAAGAAGCTTCCACTACCACTTTTTTCTTTTTTGTTGCACACACAGCACTTCCGCATGTTTCGTTTTATGAAAACTTAAAACAACTTTTAAAACTATACGGTTTTTACATATTAAAATTGTTTGTAGTTTTTTTTATAATAAAACACTATATTTCACCTTTTTTAACTTTAAAATAGAAAAAATTCAAGAATTGTTTAAACACTTTTTTAGCTTTTCTTAGAATAGTAAAAGTGTTGTTTGTAAACAAGAAAAAAAACTACATAAACATAAACAAAATTTGACATTAATACAACGAAATACCGTTACTCAGCTGTTTATCAGAGGCTACCTGATATTAGTGTACCCTGACTATTAATATATAATTTAACAGTAATTTAATTTGCAAGTCGACGTCAATAGTTTCGCCGTTGACATTCTCAATAAGGGGTATTATTTTTTTTTAATTAACCGACAGCTTAAATTGATTTAAATTTTTTTATTATTTTTTTTTTCAAGAACTCACTTTAAATAAACTGAGGATTTTATCTACAAAACATCTAAAAACTAATTTTTTTTAATGTTTTAAACACTAATTTAAATTAGAACCTGCAGCACATTATTTTCAAGATAGTTGTAGTTAGCATTCGAAAGTTTTTTTAATTTATTGTACAATACATGTTCACTAATTTTTGTATATATAACAAACGTCAAAACTCTACCAATAACAAAAAGAAATAGTTTCATAAAGCTTAGCTTTTTTTTCTGCCGCCTTTTTATAAGTTGCCTCATACAATATTTATAGACTTCATATTATCGCTTTTGTTTAGGTTTGACTGTATTATAAATCATTCTAACAACTCTACTAAGTGTTAAAGTTATCGAAACTTCTGCCGGCCTGGTTTACTCCAGAAACTTATAAATGGTTTGTATTAAAAAATCATAATTAAAAAGAGAATATTTTTTAAAGCAACTATTTAGTACTAACTTTTAACTGACTCGCAATAGTAACTATATGTAAGTAATTTTAACAGAAATCACATGTACCTAAATGTTAAGTTGCATATTGTTTACATTTACTACATTTGAACAATTTTTTCTTCAATTATTAGAGCTATATTTACACCACTAGAGTTGAGTGTCGAAAAAATAAGTTTAAATTTTAATGAGGGCTAAAAAACAATTTGATTTTTTTAATATTACATTACGTCTAAGAAATTGGTTTTTGTTCCTAATTATAAAAGTTGTTAAACTGATATAAAGTGTATGACAATACAACAACAATCATTTAATACGGTAACTTTTAAAAACTTTAATTTAAAACTCAGACCTTAAATAGTTTGAAAATAGAAAACGTTCTATTTTCAACTGAGATTAGACACAAATATTAACAAATAAGTCTTAATTGTGAAACTTAGGTGGTGTAAATATAGCTAATTTAACGCTTTTACTATTTGTTCAATTTAAAACAAAAGATAATTTTAATTTTCTTTGTAAAGAAAAGCTTAAAAAATTATAAAGTTAAGGTGAGCGAACGTTTTGTAAAATGTGCCCATAAAGTTCTTGCACTCATTTATATATTAAGATCCGTAAAACGACTAACTGTGTAGAAATTATAATTATTAAATTTTATCTTTTATGTCTATAAAATGGCTGTTTTTTACCAACTTAAAAGCTAATCAGCCTTGAAGTGGTTGGCGTTGTCGAAATCGTTGCTCAGTTTTTGGTAATGTGTAATATATACATAAGTGTTAAGAAAACGGCACCTTAAGCGGTTGTCTGTGTATTCAAGGAAATTTGACACAAAAACGCTAATCACGATAAGCCTAAATATATAACAAAATAGTATACTTACATTCTTTAAGCCATAATTAATTGCAATCGGTGTTTGTCATTTACATATGTACATACATGTATTTCTATTTAATGTGATATTTTTATACTTTTTTTGCATACTAGGTGACGATGAGATAGCTCCTAGTAAAATTATCCAAAAGACAGATTCTGATGCTAATCATATTCAACAACAGCAGCCTTCATCAAACACTGCACCTGAGCCTGGCCATAAAAAAGAGAAATCGGTTTTACAAGCAAAACTTACAAAGTTAGCTATTCAGATTGGTTACGCTGGTTCTACAATTGCCGTGCTTACTGTAATAATCCTAGTTATTCAATTCTGTATCAAAACTTTTGTAATTGAAGAGAGGCCATGGAAAAATACGTATGCCAATAATTTGGTAAAACATTTAATTATCGGTGTTACTGTCTTGGTTGTTGCTGTACCTGAGGGATTACCATTAGCAGTTACACTTTCGTTAGCTTACTCCGTCAAGGTAATTTCAAATAGCGTAATACTTTTTTACTAGACATAGAAGATCTTAAAGTTAAACAAGTAAGAGCGCTATATTCGGCTGTGCCAAATCTTATATACCCTTCACATTGGTCTTTAAACATACCCAGCCATCTTTTCTTGCCGAGTTATTTTTTTCTAGGGATGAGCGATATTTCTGTACCTGTGACTTGCAAATCACTGGTAACGACATTGACATAAACCGTGAAGTAGCTGTTTCTACTCTAGTGTTACTTTTAATTTATTAAGTTACTCAAAGTAACATTTTGAAATATTGTGCAGTAAATCTTACCTTCGATGTTACTCTTATTGTACCCTTCACATAGTGATAAGGGTACATATATATCAGCTTGTCATTCCGTTTGTAATTTCTTTATTATCCATTTGCGACCCCATAAAGTATATATATTCTGGATCCTTTTAGATAGGGAAGTTGATGTAGCCATGTTCGTCTGTCCGTCCATCCGTCTGTCCGTCTGTTGAAATCAAGTTTCCGGAGTCAAATAAAAAGATACGGACCAGCTAATGGTATCAAACTATTAGAAATATCCTGGAGACAATCTCTGTTTAAAATCAGCAAAATCGGTTTCCTTTTTGACCGAGATATAAGCGAAAATCCAAAATAACTCATTTTTTTCAGGACAAAATCCGTGCATATATCCCTATATATCTCAGTAAATATAGTCACTCTTACCACAAAACTTGGCACGGATACTCTTAGGGTAAAGGCCCAAATAATGAAAAAATTTTTTTCAGATAGGATCAGGGGAAGTGGTATTTTTCCAACAGTTGCACAAATTTGGTGAAATATTTTATGCGCTATATCCCGGAGACTATAACAGCTTCAAACTTCAACTGTTCTACAAAAAGTAATTGTACAATTAGACCTACACTTTAAAAAAAAGAATTTTTGGGTGGGGGCAGAAGAAGGGGTAGCTGTAATACAAATTAACAATTTTTATGAAATTTTCAATACGCTATATCTCGGAAACTATAATCTGTTATAGTATATATCGAAATCAAATGTTTTGCAAAAAGTAATTGAACATCAAGACCTACGCTTTAAAGAAAAACATTTTTGGGTGGGGGCAGAAGAAGGTGGTAGCTCCCATACAAATTAACAATTTTTATGCAATTTTCAATACGCTGCACAGTGGGGCCAAACGCAAAAAAAATGGTAATAAATCTGTATCTTCGAAAGTATTTGTCCAATTATAAAATAATGTATCAAGCAGTCGTAGAGGAGGACCCAAGGTTTTAGAAAATAAAATTTTGGACTACCCTGTATATACATACGTTGAGGTACAAGGTGTGCAAAACATTTCTATGCTCATAACTTTTGCAAATATCAACCGATTTCAATGATTTTTAGATTTATTTGATGAAAATTAAAATCTGAAAATAAAACATACTCACCCTTACTTGTTACCTGTTACAGTTTAAAAGATATTGGGGTTTGAAATTTAAAATTGTTTATTTTGACCTTGACTTTATTTGGTTTTTTGCAAATGTCTGCAATTGTAGTTATGCTAAAAATATTTTTAAAAATAGTTTTGTATTTTTAAAAAGTTTGTTAAGGCTACCAAAAAAATTTATATAATTATCTTTATTCGTCTAGCCGTGAAAAATATTCAAAGTCAAAATTTTCAAGGTTATTCCAAAAATGGCATAATTTTGACAAAAATTGAGCACAATTGATTAGCTCTTTTTGCAAACATTTGTGAAATTAATTATTTCTTTCTTTACATTTTTTGAAAAAGCAGGCTTCAAAATATATTAGTAGTATATCTTTGAAAGGATTTAGACGTGCACTCTACGCCAGGCATTGGTCGAAAATATGGAATTTTTTAACGAAATTTCAAATTAATCGGCCGAGAAAAAAAAACGCAAGCCAGTTTTTGAAAAATTAGTTCAAAATTAAACTAACTTATCTTTTGGGGTTTCAGTTTTAATTAACTTGTTCACCGCCCGCTCAAAAATGGGGTCACGAGGGTAAGTGTTATTAATATAGGCAAATTTTAAGATGCGTGTTATATAATAGCTCAGAAAATATATTAAAGCTTACTTAATTCTTTTTGTTTTTTGTTTAAATAATAAATAACATAATACTATTATAAAGTTTTAAAATTCATTACGTTAACATAAATCAACAATATTTTTTAAGCTTTCAAATATAAAAAAATTTACACAAAAAAAAACTGTAAATATAATATTTTAGAATTTTCTTAATCTGACCCCTTATTTTGTCGATGGGTAAAAAATATGATTTGTATGCAAATCTCCATCTGTTTACCTTTTCAATGATATATAATATTTGTATATTATTAGTTATTTAATACTATATCAACTGCCCTTAAAACCGCTATCTTGCGTCAAATTTGTTGAAGGTTCATTATTTTGTAGGGTGTGTATAATCATAGTAGCACATAAAGTACATATCACACAATTTTCATCGCCTACATACATACGTACATATGTATGTAATGTTTATTTACTTTAGACTTTCCTCTAAATTATTATTTTATAATTGATATAAGAGTTTGAGATTTCTGATTTTTATATATGTATGTGCCATATATTCATAATTCCTGTAGGCGAAAGCAGGGTACAATATTACACTAATGTACTGACGTATTTTTGGCAACTTTAATTTCCAACTGCATATTGACTAATTTTAGTTATCAAAATTTCACAAAAATGCTTTTTTTTAATCAATCAATTTTTTGTAAAAGTATTTAATAATATTGTGTTTGATTACTCTAATAGTTGATACAATTACGAAAGTAATTAAAAATTATTAACTTCACATTATTTGTATAATTAAAAATGTTTACAAAATATTGTGTTCTAAGCTTGTATATTAAAACTATTAAATATATATACATATGTTTTATTTTAGCCTTTTTTTTAAAGTATATCATTAGGTATGGATAAAGAACAAATTAATTTAAATTCAAACAATATTAATGATTTTCTACAAAATAAAATCCTTAATAAGGACTCGTGACATGGCTTACATACGATGGAAAAGGTTCAAAACTAGTGATCTCAAGGCTATCCATGCATCTGCTCGAAGAAATGTCACAAGACAAGTTAAACATGCTAAATCCTTGTTCTATGAGAGAAAATTCTCATCTGCGATCGATGGCAAGTCCAAATGGAGGGAAATTCGTAAGATTGGTATAGGACAGGGGAACTTACCCTTATGTGGCCCTGATGTTGACGTAAATATTTTGAACCAAAAGTTTACAAATGTCAATGTTTCAGCTCCCGTGAATAACGGCTATGATACTCTTTGCTACGTTTCAGTGGAAAATCCCTTCAGTTTTCGTTGCGTTGATCAGCTTGAAGTTGCTCAAAGTTTCTCTGCGGCCAAGTCCAACGCAATTGGTATGGATGGTTTGAGCCCAATATTTTTGAAAATTTTAATTTATAAGCTTCTTCCATTTTTTACACATTTGTTCAACACTATACTCACTAAATCCACTTTTCCTGAAAAATGGAAGCTGTCAAAGATTATTCCTATCCCTAAAACCAACAATGAATTTCGTCCTATCGCTATTCTTCCCTTTTTGTCCAAAGTGTTGGAAAATCTCATTTATAGACAAATGAACGATTACTTAACGCATCATAGTCTGCTATCTGCAACGCAGTCTGGCTTTACTAAGGGCAAAAGCTGCATTACGGCACTGGTGGACGTAGTAGAGGATCTTAGATCAAAACTTGATACTAACATGTCAGCTTTCCTAATTCTTTTGGACCATAGTAAAGCTTTTGATTCTGTTGTACATACTATTCTCATAAAAAAGCTTCAGAAAATGTTTAGTTTTTCTAGTTCTGCCTGCAACCTCATATCCTCTTATCTAACAAATAGATCCCAAGTAGTTCAGTTTAATAATGAAATATCATCTGCGCTCAATGTCAACAGAGGAGTTCCGCAGGGCTCAATCCTTGGGCCTCTTCTTTTCTGCATCTACATCAACGACCTACCTGACATTTTAGTCCATTGTAAGATACATATGTACGCCGATGATGTACAACTGTACAACTTCAGCAACATCAATGATATTGCTTCTTGTGTGGTTAAAATTAATGAGGATATGAATAGAGTTAACTGCTGGGCTGATAACAATGGATTTTGCATCAACCCCTCGAAATCTAAATGTATTCTCCTTTCGAAATCTAAAAGACCTGTTGACTCCCCACAAGTACGAATAAATGGCCATAATATTAATTTTGTGACCTCGGCACTAAATTTGGGAGTTACGTTTAATAACAGGCTAACCTGGATTGACCATATATCTGCTGTCGTAGGTAGAGTTTATGGTATGCTCCGTAATTTGTGGGCTGTAAAAGATTCCACACCATTTGCCATACGTATGCTCTTGGCAAAAACGTATCTTGTCCCGTCACTTTTATATGGTTGTGAAATTTATACAAATTGTGATAGCAATGATCAACGTAAACTTACAGTTGTATATAATAACATTGCACGTTATGTTTTTCAGAAAGGTAGTCGTGACCATATTTCGGTGTTCTCTTATCAGATTTATCAAATTGACTTCGCTGATCTTCTTAAATGCAAGTGCCTTATATTTCTGCATAGAATTATTACATCTCAACGGCCTACATATTTATATAATAGAATTGTGTTCGCAAGATCTAACCGTGGAAGGAAGATAATTCAACAAAAATATAAAAGCTTATTATCCCAACGACAGTTTCTGATCTTCACAGTAAGTCTTTGGAATAAGTTACCAAATTATATTCAGAGCTTAGGCAACGCCAACACGTTCAAAAGGGAGTTGTTTAAACAGTTTATGTAAAATCGTATTTATTTTTTTTATTGCTACATACTGCCATAAATTATGTTTTTATTTTTTTCCTTTTTCTCATTCTTACTTTTATGTATTTTTTGTCATCATATTACTTTTTCTTTGCACCTTTAATGTTTGATTCAAATTTTACCTTAATCTTAGTATTAATTAGGTTGTTTAACTATTCATTTATAAATACATTTATTTATATTATCATTATTGTTGCTATAAATTAATTTGATTTATTAACTAGTACCTTTCATTTATAAGATATTTTATCTTGTGGTGCTAGGATCCCAACTTTAAATAAATAAATAAAAATAAATAAATAAATAAATAATTTAACAATTTAACAAATAATTTAATCAGAAAAGTCAAATGTTAATAGATTTTTAATATCTGTGGATTCGGAATCTTCTGTTTCAACACAACACAAATATTCGGTAGCCATCTTGCTCTTATAGAATACAAGACTGGATCTGATGATATTAGTAAATATTCCATGGGGTCCGTATTTTGAGCTATTTTTGAACTTTTGCGGGTATTGAGAAGTCTGATTTTTTTAAAATCTTTATTTCTTGCTTCCTGTGCTTCCTCTGTGAGTTCCCCTAAAGCAAAATACTGTTTTGTATTATTTCTTGGCCATGAGCCAGTACCCTGCGTATTGTTGGTGTTACTGATTTTCAGGTATACATATTATTGAGCAGTTCTTTCGTTTCGTTCGCGAAAATTTGAAATTTTTCTGCATTTATTTGCTTTTTACTGTTGATGACAGCCAATATTATCTTAAATCGCTTTAGGATATTTAGGTCAATACTTGTAATTGAGGATGTGATTTCAGGATTTTTAAAGAAACTTCTTGCAGTATTTCCACCGTTTGAACTTCCATAACCATGAAGAGGTTTATCTTTAAACAGCCCAAGATTTTCTTGAATCCTTGTTTTCTCTTCTTTGCATTATTTTTTGCTTTAATATATTTCGGTTTAAGGTTACTTTGGTACTTAATATCAAACGTAAGATGCAGAACAGAACTCCAAAAATCCTATTCTGGCACGAAGTGGTGAGATTTAAAACTTAAAAGCATTTTCATTAACCTTTATTGGTGAATAAAAATGTTGATTTTGGTGTGGTTTTACTTTCCATCATCCTCTTTAGCCGCTTAGGAGATGCAGTTGGTAAGACATCAACAACCCTTTCTGCTTCTTTTAGCTGTGTACGTGTCAGCAAAGCCTTAAATGATTTTATTGCCAGTATGTGTGCTTAATAATTGTTCCTGTTTTTTCCATTTTGGTCTTACCTCGACTTTATCATAGTTTTTTTGGGGTCTTCCTTTTTTTTCTTATAAATATTGATGTTTCCTTCGCCATCCAGTCTTTAGTTTTATTCATAAACTTTTTTATTGAACAATGTGAAGCTTTGAATCTTTGTACCCTTTATAAAAATTTTCAATTGTTATATGTTCTTCTGTATTGAGGATCAAACCATATGAGGCCATTGTTTCAATAGGATTTTCCATTTTATCAGATTGATAAGCAATACCGGAAATGTCCCAGTGCCTGTGTTCTGTAACTTTAGTGAGAGCTTCTCGCATCGAAAAATTTATAGTCGCCATGTAAACGACAGGATGAACACGATAAACCTAATTATTTTACCTTTTAACGTTGTATAATGAGTTTATGTATTATCTAAGTCACACTGTTAATAATCGGAAGACTATGACAATAAAAAAAATTGTCTCGCTGCGAAAACTTCTCACAAGATACAGAACAGGGGGCAGATTACCTTACAGATAGAGCTATGTTTTGACGTTATCTCTATGATTATATTACCCAGAAAATTATGTTTTTTTAGGCAGGTGAATAACTGCAGCCTCTCAAAGAGAAAACAAAAGGGCAAAATAACACATACTTATTTATATTCAATAGCTTTAATATAAAATATATTTTGTAAAAATTTTTAACCATACAAATAATGTGAAGTTAATAAGTTTTAATTACTTTCGTAATTGTATCAACTATGAGAGTAATCAAACACAATATTATTAAATACTTTTACAAAAAATTGAGTGATTTTAAAAAAGCATTTTTGTAAAATTTTGATAGCTAAAATGAGTCAATATGCAGTTGGAAATTAAAGTTCCAGAAATACATCAGTACATTAGTGCAATATTGTGCCCTCCTTTCGCCTACAAGAATT
Organism: Melanophora roralis; assembly: GCA_963583895.1. Taxonomy (NCBI): domain Eukaryota; kingdom Metazoa; phylum Arthropoda; class Insecta; order Diptera; family Rhinophoridae; genus Melanophora; species Melanophora roralis. Next base: position 13,111,915 of record OY757192.1, on the reverse strand, counting down.
ATGGATATATGGCACATATATAAAAATCAGAAATCCCAAACTCTTATATCAATTATAAAATAAGTATTTAGAGGAAAATTTTATTTAAACTACATACATACGTATGTATGTATGTATTTTTGTATGTATGTAGGCGATGAAAATTGTGTGATATGTACTTTATGTGCTACTATGTATATACACACCCTAAAAAATAATGAACTTTTAACGCAAGAAAGCTGTTTTAAAGGCAGTTAATATAGTATTAAATAACTAATAATATACAAATATTATATATCATTGAAAAGGTAAACAGATGGAGATTTGCATACAAATCATATTTTTTACCCATGGAAAAAAAATAAGGGGTCAGATTAACGTAATGAATTTTAAAACTTTAAAATAGTATTATGTTATTTATTAAAAAAAAACAAAAAGAATTAAGTAAGCTTTAATCTATTTTCTGAGCTATTATATAACACGCATCTTAAAATTTGCCTATATTAATAACAGTTACCCTCGTGACCCCATTTTTGAGTGGGCGGTGAATAAGTTAATTAAAACTGAAACCTCAAAAGATAAGTTAGTTTAATTTTGAACTAATTTTTCAAAAACTGGCTTGCGTTTTTTTTCTCGGCCGATAAATTTGAAATTTCGTTAAAAAATACAATATTTTCGACCAATGCCTGGCTTAGGGTGCACGTCTAAATCCTTTCAAAAATATACTACTAATATATTTTGAAGCCTGCTTTTTCAAAAAATGTAAAGAAAGAAATAATTATTTTCACAAATATTTGCAAAAAAAGCTAATCAATTGTGCTCAATTTTTGTCAAAATTATGCCATTTTTGGAATAACCTTGAAAACTTTGACTTTGAATATTTTTCACGGCTAGACGAATAAAGAAAATTAAATAAATTTTTTTTGGGTAGGCTTAACAAACTTTTTAAAAATATTAAACTTTTTTTAAAAATATTTATAGCATAACTACAATTGCAGACATTTGCAAAAAACGAAGTAAAATCAAGGTCAAACACAACAATTTTAAATTTCAAACCCAAATATCTTTTAAACTGTAACAGGTAACAAGTAAGAGTGAGTATGTTTTCTTTTCAGATTTTAATTTTCATCAAATAGATCTAAAAATCATTGAAATCGGTTGATATTTGCAAAAGTTAGTAGCATAGAAATGTTTTGCAAACCCGAGGAGGTCAACTTTGGCACCCTGTACCTCAACGTATGTATATACAGGGTAGTCCAAAATTTTATTTTCTAAAACCTTGGGTCCTCCTCTACGACTGCTTGATACATTATTTTATAATTGGACAAATACTTTCGAAAATACAGATTTATTACCTCGGAAACTATAAAAGATATCGAAATCAAATGTTCTACAAAAAGTAATTGGACATTGAGACTTATGCTATCAAGAAAAAAATTTTTGGATTGGGGCACAAAAAGGGGTAGCTCTCATACAAATTAACAATTTTTATGAAATTTTCAATACGCTATATCTTGGAAACTATAGCAGCTATTGCTATCAAATGTTCTACAAAAATTAATTGGACAGCAAGACCTACGATTTGCAGAAAAAATTTTTGGGGTGTGGGGTGAATACGAGGTAGCTCCCATGCAAATTAAAAATTTTTATGAAATTTTTGAAACGCTATATCTCGGAAACTATAACAACTATCGACATTTAATGTTCTACAAAAAGTAATTGGGCAACAAGACCTTCGATTTGCAGAAAAAATTTTTTGGTTGTGGGGTGAAGAAGGGGTAGCTCCCATACAAATTAACAATTTTTATGAAATTTTCAAAACGCCATATCTTAAAATCTATAACAGCTATCGACATCAAATGTTCTACAAAAAATAATTCAACAACAAAACTTACGCTTTGGAGAAAAAAATTTTTGGTGGGGGTGAAGAACGGGTATCTCCCATACAAATTAACAATTTTTTGAAATTTTCGATACGCTATATCTCGGAAACTATAACAGAAATCGACTTCAAATATTCTACAAAAAGGAATAATCAAATAATTCATACATTTTGGAAAAAAAAATTGGAGAGGAGCAGGCGTACTAGAACATCCCATAAAAATTAACAACTTTTATTAACCCTTTAATATGAATAATGTCGACCTCAAACGTTTCCTCATCTATTTCTATTATCCATACGAACGTTAAAATTTTTTAAAGTTTTCTATGAACTTTAAAACTTGCTGGGTATATTAAAAGACCAATGTGAAGGGTATATAAGATTCGGCACAGCTGAATATAGCGCTCTTACTTGTTAGGTTAAACTTTGCAAAATGTAAAGTAACATTTTTGTGCTTCATGTTTACATTTGGTCATAACTAACAAATCATGTTGCTGCTTTTTTTGTTCTTTAAAAGAAGTAAAGCGCTTGTTTTTGTATGTGTGTTTGTGAAAGTGCTGTTAAAAACTTTACCAGAGAGGGGTCGTCATAGATATGCGCCAAGCACTGTTTGTCCGCGACGGCGTATTAAATTTGGCAATGAGACGGCTAAGGCATTAATACTGAAAAACAGATTTAAACACACATTTATTTTAAATACATATCGTTAGCTAAAATTAAAAAAAGCGCAGCAAACAAAAATAGAACTTTACACGACAAGCGAAAATCTTTGTAAGGGTACAACAATAAACAATTCGCTCATATGCGCAAACAACGCCGTAATCAAAAAATATTTCGAAAAAAAATGCGTATGAAGTTTTTAGTTTTCTCGCATTATATAGAAAAGAATAATTAAATTTTTTACACGTTATAAGTAGAAACATTTTTAATATGAAACTTATATTCGACATAAAGCATAGCATAACAAACAATTCTAAAACTGTAAATCCAAAAATGCATTTCTAGAATTACGACATTTGAGTAAATAAGCGATATATATAAATCATTAGTTAAAATGAAATTTTAGAATTAAAGAAAGTTTTAAAAGTTTTACAGCGCACATATTGAGTATCCAAGGTAAGTATAACTTCGCTTTTCGGACTACGAAAAAATGGTGAGGTTAAGTTTAAATACAAATAAAAATTTCTTTTACTTATTTTGATTAGGCTCCAGTTTCCAAAATCTAAAAGGGAAGTGTTCGTAACGTTTAAAAGCGAAACCAAAGTAACCTATTAAGAATTCAAAAATAAATTAACAGTTTTTAAATATAGGACCTCACTAAATAATGGTTGAAAAAAAGCTCTTGAAAAATTGCCCAAAAGAAAGTGCCATTAATTTATAAAAATTTATAAACACTGTTTCACCGCTGACATGTCGCCATAAAAAAAAATAAAATAAGACAGTTGTTTATATAGTCTTTCGCTGAAAAAAAATATCGATGTAAAATCATTATTTGTTTATCTACAAAAAAAAAATATATTGTAAACCTCTCAAAACCATAAAAAGTCAATAAATTCCAGGCAATTTACTTAACTTTCCTGACTTTATCAGTGCCCCAAAACGACAAATCACAAGAAAAAGATTTAAAAACTCACCATCCGATGCAGAATTTTGTTCTCTGTCGAGCTGTGCACTTAAATTTTTTACTTTTTTCAAATTTCCATTTTGGCCTAATGTCCGGCTACATTGGCAAAATACCCCTATGTGCGTCTGTTGAAATCAAGTTTCCGGAGTCAATTTAAGCACTACGGACCAGGAATTGGTGTCAAACTTTATAAAAATATGTTCCTAAGATTATCGCTATTACGATAGGTTTACCACGGAGCTAGATATAGGCAAAATGCTGCGATTGCCTCAGTTTTTTTTGAACAAACATACAAACTCCATACAAAATATGTATCAAATAAAAACTGGCAGCGCTGTTAAACATGTATTATTGATAGGCATTACCAAATACGAAAAAAGTTTCTAGTATGCTTGGACGTAGGTATGTATGTATGTACATATCGAGCCTTTGGTGCAATACCGTAGTAACTCAAAATTTCAATATTTTGAGCTGGGTATGCAGAAATTATCTTTAGGGAAATATCTATCTAAAGAAAGCAAGATTATGATTCCACCTTTAACTGTTCAGATTCTACAGCTAAAAATGTCTTTATTGCCTCTAGGTATTTCCAACAATATTTATTTGCAATAATGAAATATTTCCTTTATGACAAGAAATTTACTAACAGAAAGCAATTTACGAAAAAAGTATAAAGCAATATTATTTTTTGCTACGTTTTAGGCACAGAAACACAACTGCATAATTTGATTTCTTTTTTACTTGTTCGTATTATTTCATATTACAACTATGTTAGAAAAAAAAATAGTTAAAAGTTAACGATATATTTCGAATTAATTTTTAAGTTTGTCATAGGTTTTGTGACAATAACGATACATCATTGATAGGTTGATACAAAGTACTTAAATATAAATAAATATTTCATATTTTTAATAATTTTTGGCCTTTTTTTATTTAAAAACATTCCTTTTTATTTAAAAACTTGTAAAAAAATAACTTTAGTAAACGAAAATACTATCAAAAAGATGGTTCAAAACTTCAAATGAATTTTTCTCAGTTCACGATTTTTTGGATTACTACGGTATTGCACCAAAGGCTCGATATGTACAGTGGTGGCCACGAATTTAAGACACTGCATTTCACTTATATATTTTTGAAAATTTGACATCTTAATGAATAAATTTTAGATCTATGATATTTTTTCAAAGATTCTAGTAATGTTATGAAAAAAAATTAACAATTGTTTGTTACCTATATACTTTTAGGAATTTGTATTAACATATTTTTCAGATTAGTACAAGTCTTAGCCTGGACATGAATTTAGGACATAGGCAAAATTAAAGTTAATTGACTGAAGTAAAGATCAGCTTTATTAAAGAAAGTTAGTATTTAGTGGGAAATCCTTTATTTTTGATGACAGCAGCGCATCTCCTAGGTAAACTTTCAACTAGCGCCATACAACGTGTGTTTACATACATATGTATGTACAAATGTATGTACATATGTTTATATGTTTAAATGTACATACATACAAACATACTACATATATTTTGGCGTACGCCGAAATCAGCAAGCATGGGTATGTACTTATTATGATTTCTTTTATTTATTTTTAGTATTATACCAAAGAGTATGAATATATAAATGGTGTTTGTTATGCAAAAACATAATTTGTTTTCAAGATCACCACATGATACAGAATAAAAAATAGAATGTAAATATGCACAAAGCAGTTTTATTATAATATTTGAAGTACGAAATCATTCGGCTAGATCATGTGGCTGGGTATTTTAAAGATCAATGTGAATGGTATATACGATTCGGCACAGCCGAATATAGCGCTATTACTTTTTTTATATATAATAATTGGTTAAGTTAAAAGCTTTAAGGTACATACATGTGTACATACTTATACAAATAGTAAAAACTCTATACATATATGAACTTAATTTTGCACACACATCATACCTCTAGTAATAATATGAGTCAAGACTTTTTTTCATCTTTTAACTTACCGTTTTCTTCATAAGTTGATTGTATTAGACATTTTTTTAAATTTTGTTACATACTAAGTTTAATTAAAAATATATATTTTTTACTATTTAGAAAATGATGAAGGATAACAATTTGGTGCGTCACTTGGATGCTTGCGAGACTATGGGTAATGCCACTGCCATTTGTTCAGATAAAACAGGAACTTTAACAACAAATCGCATGACAGTTGTGCAGTCGTACATTTGCGAAAAATTATGCAAAGTTTTACCTACGCTAAATGATATACCAACGCATGTGGGCAATCTTATTACCCAAGGCATTTCAGTTAATTCTGCTTATACTTCAAATATTTTAGTAAGATTTTAAAGTTTTTTTAATGTATTGCTGCGTATACGTTCCTCAATTCTCTCCTAAATTTCAGCCAGGAGCAGATCCAGGGGACTTGCCTATGCAGGTTGGCAACAAAACCGAATGTGCTCTTTTGGGATTTGTGCAAGCATTAGGAGTAAAATATCAGTCCATAAGGGATGAGATTACTGAAGACAAATTTACGCGTGTCTACACATTCAATTCGGTACGCAAGAGTATGGGAACAGTTATTCCAAGGGCAAATGGAGGTTATCGCTTATATAGCAAAGGAGCATCGGAAATTATTTTGAAGAAGTAATTTTTCTTGACGAGCCTTAGTTAATATATAAAATATAATAAAAATTATTATTGCAGGTGCTCTTTTATTTATGGCCATGATGGAGTCTTGGAAAAGTTTACACGGGATATGCAGGAACGTCTTATACGCGAAGTTATTGAACCTATGGCTTGCGATGGACTGCGTACGATAAGTATTGCATATCGTGATTTTGTGCCAGGTAAAGCAGCCATCAATGAAGTTCATATAGATAATGAGCCAAATTGGGATGATGAGGAAAATATAATGACAAATCTGACGTGTCTTTGTGTTGTGGGTATAGAAGATCCTGTAAGACCTGAAGTCCCAGAGGCAATTCGCAAGTGCCAGCGTGCTGGTATTACAGTGCGCATGGTAACAGGCGACAATATTAATACTGCGCGTTCAATTGCTGGCAAATGTGGAATTCTAAAACCAAATGAAGACTTCTTAATTTTAGAAGGCAAAGAATTTAATAGACGAATTCGTGATAGCAATGGAGATGTAAGTATTTATTTTAAAATTCTTTTTTTGCAGGCATTAAAATAAAAATTTTAAACAAATTTTAAGCCAATTTTAAACGGAATTGCTTAAAATTGTAAACCAGTTTTAGCATAAATACATACGGGTAACCTCGCTTTACGCAATTAAGAGGAAATTTTGTGCTGTTGCGATAGCTGAGTTGTTGCGCAAATCGAGTCACAAATTTCTGTGACTGCTTCTTGATTAGAAGTCTTATTTTAAAGAAAAAAATTTTAATAAAAATTTTTTATTTTTAGTTTGGCTTAAGTTCATATAATTTCTTTTTATTAGAAGAAATTATTATCCCTTTCTCTGTTTCAACCAAATACTCTACTACCGTTCAAAGAGTACTGATAATGAAATTGCGTAGCTGCTTTCGAAAATGCATTCTACTCGGCTAGTATCGGTAAAAAATCAGCTTTTTTCAAAATTAAAAAGTTTCTTTCAACATTAGCGGAAAATAATAATTTCTTCTTATAAAAAGAAATTATATGAACTTAAGCCAAACTAAAAATCAAAAATTTGTATTAAAGACAATTAGTTCAACAATAAATAAAAATTAGCAGAAAAAAATTTTTTGAATTAAACAATGGCAAGCTTTTAACAATCGCACTAATTTGAATTATTAAAGAATAAAAACAGAAAAACAAAAATATATTTTTAATAAAAAATTTACAGCCACTTAATTACTTGAGAGTTTTTCGCCACAAATTTTGAGCAACCGTGTACCTTGGGAACTTATAAAATTTGCAAGCCAGCCAGCCGTTGCTTAGGATAAATCCTCCAGGCTCACTTGCGATATTTTTTATGCAACTCACCTGTTTTTTGTTTTAAAAATTTCCATTTTGAGATACTCGAAACTTCTTATAAAAAAGCATTTATCAGCTCGAGATTCAGCATACTGTTGATTTGTGAAATTTGTATTCATTGCAAATCGTTTTCACAGGTATGCCGCTTTCCAGCTTCTGCATAGTTTCTCTCTTTTGTTATATTGTTACTTTAACTAATTTTTACACTAAAGGTATTTATTTTTTATTGCTAAAACAAACATTCACAAACAAAGTTTGTTTTAGAAACAAAAAAAATACGCAATTTTTTGTCATTTCTGGAATAGCAGTAAATCAAAATAATTTTTTTACGTTAGCATAAGATTTAATGGAAAAATGGTTACAATTTCGAATTTATTTAAAATAAACTAATGTAAAACGCAAAACAAAAAAAAAACTTAATTATTTCAATTATTTTTTAATTTATGTTTTAATACCCTTCACATAAGGGTATATATAAGTTTGTCATTCCGTTTGTAATTTCTTTATTATCTATTTGCGACCCCATAAAGTATGTATATATATTCTAGATCCTTATAGATAAGGAAGTCGATTTAGACGTGTCCGTCTGTCCGTGTTATGGTTGAAATCATATTTCTGAAGCACCTGATGTCGCATAGACCCGTAAGTGGTATTAAATTAAATCGAGCAATATCCGAGATATTGGACTCTGTTTATTTCTCTGAAATATATATGTACATAAAAACCACTACAACTGCCACGGTGTTGTCTCGTGCAATGTGCAATATAAGACCGATTCCCAATAATTTTTCTCCACGAACATTTGTTTGGAACATACTTGCACCCCATCTCCCTAAAAGGGTTGCCGTACAAAGTTTAATTTTTTATAAATCGCTCCCACAGCTTCCAGGGTTCTCCTACAAAGGTAAAATGTAAGACCAACCCCAATTAATTTATTCTCCCAAACATTTTTGTGAAACAAAAGTACCCTCTATATCCAGCCCCCAACATGGTTGCTATACAAAATTTAAAAAAATGGGGTAAAAACCCCTACAACTTTTCCGGAGTCGCCCCTAGAGAAATAAAATGTATCACAACCCTCATTAGTTTTTCCTCTGGAGTTGCCCCTGCACGGGTGTAATGTAAAACAGACTCCCAGTCATTTTTCCTCACGAACATTGTCGTGGAAGATACATACAATCCATATCCGCCCCCTAACAGGACTGCCATACAAAGCAAAATTTTTTTTGAAATCGCTCCCACGGCTTCTAGGGTGTTCCTTTAAAGGTAAAATATAAGACCCCCAATACTTTTTTTCCAAAAAATTTTTTGGAACATACTTACCCCTTATCTACACCCCCTAATGGGGTTCAAAACCCCTACAACTTTCCCGTAGTCACCCTAAGAGGATTTAAATATGACACCGATCCCTATTTAAAAATTAGAAATATTTTATAGACATACAAAAATGGATAAAAACAAAAAAAGTTCGAGGTTTTAAAAGGCCTATGTTGAGGGTAAATAAGTTTTGGCAAAGCCGAATATAGCGCTCTTACCTGTTTATTTTAAATTTTATCTCTTAACTGTCACTTTTTCAATCCACATGTATTTGCATATGTCTGTCAAAATTGTCATTTTACAGACGGTTTATAATTTTTGCTTTCACACGTATATATGTAATTGCATCTGAAATAACCTCCAAACCAAAATAAACAACTTATTTTCCTTGTTGTTATTCTAAAAACAGCTGATGACACATGCTTTGTCAGTTGAAAATAACACGCTCTAATTACAAATTTGTCATATGACATTTACATATGTGTTTCACACATGCAATGTTTCAACGCGTTCAGACGGCAGACATCAATTTCGCACTGCAAAATTTGACAAGTCATGTGTACAATACATACCGTCTGAAAGCACTTTATGGAATGAAGTCCATACTGGGGCGGCATAGTTAAGTAGAGAGCGACCGATGGCCCTCCACGTCGCTATGATAGTTTCCTTAACCATGCTCCAAGAGGTGCCAGCAAGAGCCTTAAGGACCTTGTTCCTATTTCCACAATTTCATTTTTATGCTTTCATAAATTTGACATTTCATATGCTAGTGATATGTATGTATGTATGTATTTCAAAGAGAAATTTAAATTTTTCTTTATATTTTTTGCGGGATTTAGTTTGTCGAAGTGGTGAATAAACTTTTTACTTTAACATAATTTTTGAAATTATATAACTTCAAAAAATAAGAAAAAAATCACATATATTTTGTTAATTAATATAACATAACTTTTTATTATCAGTTAAATTAATTAAAAGTACTTTTCATTTTAAAAAAGCATGTATTTTTACGCAGGAAGTTTTAACCTTGGAAGTTATCGAGCTTTAATACTTTCACATATTACTGCTAATTTATCTGGCATTAAATATTGGTTGGATAAAAATTTTCTAATGTCTTTCAATTAATAAAAATCTTTTTTACCCATTTACAATTTTTTGGAACAAATTAAATTAAGCTTCAATACACGGAAAAATAAAAAAACCCTATTTGATAGAAAATTTGAAAATAAGGATAAAAAAACAAATAAAAAAAGTTGCCAGCGATCCTTGGTTTCCGGGGCCTCCGAAATTCCAGTATATGTTTGCGATTATACGGTATATTTTCTATAGATTGCGGTTAATATTGGTATCATTTTAAAGCTTTCGAGAAGATTCCTAAGACTTGATTTACATATGAAGTTTTTTTCGTTGTTAATGTCATGCTTGTAAAATTGGGCGACATAAAAAACTTCTGGCTTCGGGACCGGGCATATAAATTTTAAACTCTAATGGATTTTCTTAAAAGCTTTTAAATTATACCAATACTGACCACATTTGTTTTAAAATACTTCCTATAATCACAAATTTGTACTACAAATTCACAGGCCCATAACTCGGAAACTAGGGTTCACAGGCAATTTTTTTTAAAATTTTTTCTCTTATTGTTAAATTTTTAGGTAAAGCGGCAGTACAAACACTACAAACAATGCAGATAAACTTCTAATTGCAATTTTACTGTTAGTGGATTATTTCTATTCGGTGGTCTTTGAAGCTGGGCGCCAACCAATTTTAAAAGGCATTCCATTTTATCTGCAGTGAGGCGAAATCTTTCATTTAATTCGAAAGTCAACTCAGTTTCGTCGTTACAAATTCTTTTGCTAAATCTTCTAGCTCTTTCTACTACACTAACTTCCGCACTGCACCACATATCCGTTTTTTACAATATCAAGATTATAATATAAAATATTATAAATATTTACTTGTAAAATGTTACTTACTTTTACGGCCTGCGATAGACTCAAGAATTATGACAGATACTACAAAATACAAGGGCCTCTTGTTTATTTCGAGAAACGAACTTGTGTGTAACGTGCTTGTAAAATGTTAACTATATTTGTAAAAAAAATTAACAGACTTGTGACATGTATTTTATAAGTGCAGTTTTGAGAAACACAGACTTGTAAAATAGTTGATTTTTACAAATATTTTACTTGTAATACAACACTTGTAAGGTTTGAAAAACGGCGCCTTGGTGTGTTATTTTATCGTGAACCTCTTGTTTTTTTTTCTGCACTGACTCGCGTACGCGGAGGTGCCACTCTTAGTAGGGCTTTCAAAAATTTGGTGTTGTTTTGTTATGCAACGAAAAACTTTTTTTTCACCAAGAAAAAAATAAGCAATGACTTTTTTTTATTTTGATCAGAAAATTTTAAATTCCCAACATATACTTTAAGTTAAAGAATGTTATTTAATTTTCAATTTCTAATTTTGTGTTACTTTTTGTAAGATATTTTACGACAAAGGAACCTACTTTCAAACGCCTTTTTTCATTCTTAATTATTTCCAGAAGCTTTAAACATAATTAAACAATTGTGATAAATGCTTAGTTGTTTTTACTTAAAAAGGTTAAACGGTTGATTCTGAGATTACGGGCTAATTTCGATATAATTTTTGTGATCGAACTTTTTTGTAAATAAACGTTTTTAACACATTAGCGCATTTATTTAAACAATTTTCAATTCTTACCGAGTTATGTATATTGTTAAAATGCGTCCACAGTTGGAAAGTAAAACCATAATTTTTTTAAGGTTTCGTAATCTTAAAAAAAATTAACCTTGCTTACTTATTTGTTAGCCTTAAATTCTTTGTTATGCTCGTAATTTCAACGAACAGATAATTATATGTGTGTAGATATCTATGGTGTATATTTATTTTCGTAATATTAACACGTAGATATGCCTTGCCTGCTATAATTTTTCAAAATAAATTTACCTGATAGGCAAAGATAACTGTTAGGTACTATGAGCTTTCTTTTTGTTGAAACTACGGGCGTTAATCTTCATTCCTCTGGTTATTCTTGTTGAAAGGATGACAAATATATCTTCACAAAACTCCTTTTATTAACAATTTAAGTATTAACCCTTAGAAAATTGACATGAATCGGAGCTGTTTTTAAAAGCCACACAGAGGAATGACGAACGTTAGGAAGAACAAAACGCGACTGCCATCATTTTGTTAATATTGTCTGTAAAACTCCTGCAACATGTGGACGCAGTTGTAAAAGTTTTCTCAATATCAAAGTTATTAGAAATCAAAAATGTTTGAGTTCAAACGTATATAAGATTTTACGGGGCAATAACGTGTGGACGTCGACAACGACTTTCACAAAAAGGGGGAATATCTTTTTATTAAACATTAATTTCCTTTAATATTTGTTTTTTAATTTTGTTAGAAATTAAGATAAGTTTAGGTGAAAGTGCCATACAGCCAGGGAAATGATATTTATAGACTTGTGTAGGTATTTCTTTTAAGAACAAAACTATTTCGGAAAAAATATTTTAGTGATTACATTTAAAGCTTTATTTAATAGTAGTTAAAAAAATTGAACACATTTTATTTTTCCAAATAAACTTAAAATAAGAGTAAACTAAAAGTGATGGTGGTAAAACTTATGGTATTTACTTTCAGCTTTATGCGTGTGCAGCTACTTATGTATATCACGATAACGTTATCGTTTTGCAACTTCTGCGGTTAAATTTATTTTTCGGAGTAGAACGAGGCCCATTATTTATTAAGGATTAATAGTCGGAAAATCTTTTGTTATAATTTAGCAATTTTTGGGGAATGTTAAAAATTTTGTAGTAGCAGTACAATACTTGACTTGTAGACAGTAGAGCTCGGTCTCGATACTATAAAACTCATCTGTGTCAAATTTTATCGAATATGTTACAAAAATGAGGCCTGTAATTTGATCACAAGAAAAACAAAAACACACAGACGGTTGAACACATTTAATTAACTTAGGAAGTGATTTCGAAACAGTGGCACAAGCGCAAAATACCCGTGCCACGTATGTATGCACGTGCAGTCCGACCACTGGCCGACCATTAGTATTAGTTAAAAGCCAATTTGAATAATTTTGAAATTAAAAGGTTATAGGTCCTTTTTGTAAATGCATCACTTCACTGCATCATGACTTTAAAGCATATTTAAATGCACAGAGTTACCTCATAAATTTTTTTAAATAAAAAAATGGCTTTATATGTTGCACTTTCACTTTTTTCAAACTATTTATGTCTTTTTAAATTTGCGCTTATGATGCAGTTCAGTTATTTATTTATGAACAGGCCCATATATGTAGTGATAAATGTATGGAGGTACAATTGTACCTCCGTCATGAAAGGGACTGTTTTACTTGGAATCAGAAGTTCAGATTGCTGTTGTTTTATTTAAAAGTAATTTTTTTTTCCTTTTATAAAATATTTAAATCAACTGATAAAAAAAAAAAACAAATAATGGAGGCCTTAAATTAAAAATTATTAAATATATAAGTTTTTGCTTTAGAAATTATGATAAGCACAAGTTTTTTTATAGACACATATATACTCTTATTTTTTTGTTTATACAGCTTATATTTAATAACCGTTTTACACGTTAAGACATATCAAGAAACACAAGTCTTTGTTACCACTAAGATTTTTGGTTTTGATATTTACAAAGGTGTGTTTTTAACCCCCTTATTATCGTTTACAACTCAACTCAGTTGTGGTGTGCTTCTAAGTAAAACATGCAGTGTGAAATATTACAAAATTTATGAATTAATTATAAATATATATATATATATATATATATATATATATATATATATATATATATATATATATACATATATATATATATATACATATATATATATATATACATATATGTATATATATATATATATATATATATATATATACATATATATACATATATGTATATATATATATTTTTTTTATATAATTAATATACATATGCCAGCAAAAATGGAAAACTTTCCGTTAAAAACTTATAAGTGGGTTGTTCCACAAATACATAGTAAACAATTGATGCAAAAACAAAAAATGTATATTTGAATTTTTGTTAAAAGATAGTTTTTTTGTGATTTGATATCTTATAGATTCAACAGCATTTAATTGACAAGGTTTGGCCGAAATTACGTGTACTGGCACGCTCATCACCTACAGACAAGTACACTCTAGTCAAAGGTATACAAAAATATTTTACATGATTAAATTGTTTTGTTATTATGTTCTTTAAATTTAAGGTATTATCGACAGTAGTGTTAGTGAAAATCGCGAAGTAGTTGCTGTAACAGGTGATGGTACAAACGACGGGCCTGCTTTAAAAAAGGCTGACGTTGGTTTTGCCATGGGTATTGCTGGTACTGATGTAGCTAAAGAAGCATCAGATATTATTTTAACTGACGACAACTTTAGCAGTATTGTTAAAGCTGTTATGTGGGGCCGAAACGTATATGATTCTATCGCCAAGTTTCTGCAATTTCAGTTGACTGTTAATGTTGTTGCTGTGATAGTAGCTTTTATTGGCGCCTGTGCTGTGCAGGATTCACCACTTAAGGTAAGAATATTATTAAAACGCAAGCACGAGATTTTCAAGTTCAAGTAACTTTATTGAAGTACAGGTTAAGAATAAAGAGAAGGAATAAAAAATACAATAAGATGTGACAAAAGTAAAATACAAAAACAAAACGATTATTGACAATTCATGGATGATTAATTTAGTATGCAAAAGAAGGGTTGTAGTTGATCTGCTTCGTTGCTCTAACACCTCCCTTCGAAGTAGAGATACTACAAGCTGTATTCTTGATGAGTACTTAGGCCCAAGTTTATTTAGCAAGTATGGTGTTTAATTTTTCTAACTGGTTTCGTTAGCATATCAGCTGGCATGTTCTCTGATGATAGATACGTAAGATCTATATTATGATTGCGGATGCAATCGTGTACAAAATGGTGACGGATATCAATATGTTTCGTCCTTGAATTGTAGCCGAAACCCTTAATTAATTTCTGTGCGCTTTGACTATCGTTAAATAGGAGAACGCTTTCGTAGTTTATACCAATGCCACTTAGAATGCCTCTGATGTATAAAGCTTCTTTTGTCGCTTCAGCTATGGCTATATATTCAGCCTCAGTGCTAGACAACGATACTGTTCGTTGCTTACGCGCCTCCCAACTTATGACAGCGCCACCCAAAACAAATGTGTAAACAGAATATGATCGGCGATCTTGGACATCTGCCCCCCAATCGGCGTCAAATACTTCATATAATTCTAAATTTGTTTTGCTGTACCGTAAACCGTAATCGATGGTTCCTCGTTTGTATCTGAGAATTCGTTTAGCTTTTTTCCAGTGTTCTTCATTGTAATTAGAATTAAATTGGCTTAAATAGTTGACTGAATAAACAATATCTGGGCGCGTTGTCACTGCCATATACATAAGTGCTCCTATTAATTGCTGGTAGGGAAATTTAGACATTTCTATTTCATCTTTCACTAACGGACGAGTCAGCTTACAATTAATCTCCAGTGGAGTAAATGCTGGTTTGCATTTTGCCATACCAAAACGTTTCAAAATCATTTCCGCATAGTTTCGCTGAGATAAGAAAACTTGATTTGATACAAGATTTTGGTTAAAGTCAATACCCAAGCAACGCTTTAATGGACCAATGTCCTTCATATCAAATGATTGTGATCATGGCATCTTTATATCATTTATCCATTTAGGCTCGTTTGATGCGATTAATAAGTCATCTACGTAAATTAAAATAAGTAAAACATTGTCTTCGTCTTTCTTTGAGAATAAACAAGGGTCTTTCTTAGTTGGCTTTAATCCCATTTCAAGTAGTCTAGTTGTTAATTTATAATACCACATTAAACCAGATTGACGAAGACCATACAGAGCCTTCTTTAGCCGACATACAGGGTTTTTGAGACTAGATATTGCACGTAGCCATCTGTCAGCTGTCTCTTCGACGCTATGGCTATGCATTTTTATATTATTAGATCCGATAGGCTTACCTGACTTTATTCTGTTCAATATAGGCTCTAGTTGATCTGGAATCTTGATGTAAACGTTTTCTTGGAGTTTACCGTTCAGGTATGCAGTGGTGACATCCATTTGATGTATCTCCAGTTGTATTTCTGCTGCCAATGCTGAAAGGAGCCTAATTAATGAAGAACGGGCTACAGGGGAATAAGTGTCATTAAATTCTTCACCTGGGCGTTGTGCATAACCCTTTGCTACTAGTCGAACCTTCTTTCTTCCACCTTTTTTTGTGCGAAACACTAATCTACTATCAATGATTTTTCTTTGATCAGGCCGCTCGACTATTTCCCATGTATTGTTACGTATTTGGGCTAAATATTCATCTTTTATTGCAGCTTGCCAGTCGCTTCCATCATGCACCTCCATAGCTTGATTGTACGTTGTAGGATCAGCTACCATCGCCATACAGTGGTGGTCACGAATTTAAGACACGACATGTTACTATCTTAGTTATAATAATGGTTACAGCCCTGCAATATCAAATTGGATCTTTCTTGTATTTTAGTGTACCCTGTTTTGTTAAGCAAATATACCGCTATTTGATTTTGTATTATTTTTACATTTTGTTGCTATATGTCTTATATATAATTGAAAACGCGCCTTTAAAGCTGGCCACGAATTTAAGACATACTAGGAATACCTGTTTTTTTAGTGATTTCTTTCTGTTAAAAGTTAAGAAATGTATTTTTTTGACTATTTATGTTGGGATGTATCCAAATATTTAGTAGGAAATGGCTAGAGGTACTTGGAGTTCAGATGCAGAGCGAACACTAATCCAAGGAATGAATGCCGATGGAAAGACGGTAATGGACATTTCCAGGCTCCTGAAATGTTTCAGATCAACAATTTACAATGCCTTGATACACATCAGGAAACATGGAACCACCAAAAATGTCAAGCAGCATCCTAGATCGCGAAAAACTACACCCAGGGAAGATATCTTAATTTATAAAGCAGCTGCCAGATACCCTTTTACGAGCTCAAATAAAATAAAAAATTAAATTTTATCAAATTTTGGTATTAGTTTATCATCCAGGAGAATAAGAAGACGTCTAAATGAAAAATAATTCACGTGGGTGCATTGCAAAACGTAAGCCACTTGTGTCAAAAAAAATATTAAATTCCGACTAGCATTTTTTAGAGAACATCTCAATAAACCAATGACATTTTGGAAAAATATACTTTGGAACGATGAATCGAAGTTTTGCCGCTTTGGTTTTGATGGAAAACAGTTCGTATGACGCCCTCCAAACCTGGAGCATCACCCAAAGTACACCCTTAAAACGGTTAAGCTTGGGGTTGGCAATGTCATGGTGTGGGCAGCATTTTCCGGGCATGGTGTAGGTCCCATTCACAGGATAAACACTAAAACGGACCAGCACATTTATAAAAATATACTAACAGACATTATGATACCATTTACTAAAGACAACATGCCTCTAAAGTGAAAATTTATGCATTATAATGACCCTAAGCACACTTCACGCCTGGTGAAGAGTTGATTAGAGGAAAATAATATCACCGTTCTGAAGTGACCTGCTCAATCTCCGGCTCTCAATCCAATTGATAACTTATGGAATGATGTTGAGGAGCATGTACGAACAGTAAAGCCGAAAATGTTAATCGATTTATGGGAAGAAATCCAAAAAGCTTGGTATGCCATTCCAAACGCACGTTGTATGGCGCTAGTTGAAAGTTTACCTAGGAGATGCGCTGCTGTCATCAAAAATAAAGGATTTCCCACTAAATACTAACTTTTTTTAATAAAGCTGAGCTTTACTTCAGTTAATTAACTTTAATTTTGCCTCTGTCCCAAAATCATGTCCAGGGTAAGACTTGTACTAATCTGAAAAATATGTTAATACTAGACATCTGCATGACTATATTCATTTAGTTGCCTATACACAATAAAAACAATATTCATTCAAACATTTTTCATTCTATGGGAGATAAATAAAGTTAAGCCAGTAACAACACAAGAAAGAATGTATTGTGTGTTACACTCAATGATACAAGAAGAACACATTCATTTTACAGTTTTCGTTTTGAATGTGTATAAAACACACTTGAAAATACAAAAACATAGCAAAGTCTCATTACAGTTAGAGTTTTTATAAAAACATTCAGGTGTTTTTTCGAGTTAATGAATGTTTTAACAATAACAATAACGACAAATTTGCAAACACAAATGAATAATAATTTTTTACACCAATCATACAGCAATATTCACACATTCTATTCAGTATTTATTTATATGAATGTATGGGTAATATTTTGTTTTCGGTTGAAGTTGTTTTTTATTTGCTTTCGCTTGTGGGTTCATTCATTTAGTTTGTTTAACATTGAATGAAAAACACTATGTTGTTGAAAAACAAACGAATGTATTTAAACGGCATTTGGGTGTAGTCAAGCAGACCTCTAGTTAATACAAATTCCTAAAAAAATATAGGTAACAAACAATTGTTAATTTTTTTTTCATAACATTACTAGAATCCTTGAAAAAATATCATAGATCTAAAATTTATTCGTTAAGATGTAAAATTTTCAAAAATATATAAGTAAAATGCAGTGTCTTAAATTCGTGGCCACCACTGTATATACCAACTCGCATTCTTCGAATTCGTCTTCTTCAGACTGAGCCAGGGGTTCACAATCATTGTTACATGAATCGCTTTCAATTTCCTTTGCTGTTTGAAATAGTTTCTTAGGTCGTCCACGTACACCTAATCTCTGCAATTTAGGACGTCCTCTGCCACGTTTCTCATCATTGTCCTCTTGCTTCGGTGAATTATTGCTGACACATATTTCTGCTTTGTCGGTTTCTTGGGAATTTTGTTTGTATTCGATTTCGATGACATTATTATTGCTTTCAAGGTCACAAAAGTCTTCGCATGTATTGTTGAACCCCTTTTCGCTTATAAATTTAACATCGCGACTAGAAATTACGTCTCTCTGCTTTGGAGACCACTTTCGATATGCTTTTGATTCGGATGAATATCCAACGAAAACACATAGTTCAGAACGAGAATCAAATTTACCCTTTGTAGGATTTTTGTTAAACACGTACCCTTTGCATCCAAAAATTTGCATATGCATTACTGTAGGATTCTTTTTTGACTAAAGTTTGTATGGAATTTCACCGTTTGTTTTGTAATACATCTGTTTCGTATATAACACGCTGTTATAATGGCTTCTGTCCAAAACGACGGCGGCGACTCGGCATGTTTCATCATGCAACGTGACATTTCAACGAGTATTCTATTTTTACGTTCTGCCGTACCGTTTTGTTGAGGCGTATGAGGTGTTTTTCTAGATACGCATCAAATTCACGGTTACAGTACTCGCGACCATTGTCTGATTGAAGTATTTTAATTTTTCTGCCCGTAAATGTCACTGCCATTGCTTTATATTTCTGAAAGGCAGTTAATACATCAGATTTTTGCTTTAAAAAATGCACTTCACACCACCGAGATTTATCGTCAATGAACGTAACGAAATATTTTGCACCTGCGTTAGATGTTCATCTCATCGGACCACATACGTCGCTGTGTACAATGTCGAGTAGTTCTTCGGATCTAACGTTTTTATTTTTCGGAAAAATCGCGCGCGTTTGTTTCTGACTTATGCAAACTTCTCATGTTGACAATTTAAATTCTTGTTTAAAATTTAATCCATAAATATTACTGTTTTTTGATATTTCTTTAGGATCTCTTTCATTTAAATGCCCCATTTCGTAATGCCATTAATCGAGTTTGTTTTGAGCTTCGATAAAATTCGCGTTATTTTCATCATTTTTCATATAATTTAAATTGCCTATTGTTTCCGTACGAAGGCACATATTTTTATTCTGATCACTTATTATTGCATCATTTTTACGAAGTAACCACTATCTGTAATTTTTGATACCGATAACAAGTTTGTACGCAAATCAGACACGTAAAGAACATCTTTTAATTTTATTGGTATTATTACCACAATCGTTCACTGAAATTTTAACGTTTCCGATACTGTTAATTTTTGTGTTATTGTTGTTTGCCAAATAAAGTGTTTTATTTACTCTCGAAATTTCCTTAAAATTGTTAACGTTTGCACTCATATGTGAAGTACAACCACTGTCCAAACACCACTTCGAACTACCGTCCGGACACAAACACACTGATTCGGTTGCCGTAAAACAAAGGTTTTGTTTTTTTTTGCTCGATTTTCTGCGCACTCTGTGTATTTTTAATTTTTACTTTACAATTTCTAGCAAAATGTCCGGGTTTGTCACATTTAAAACAAACACCGTTTTGCTTCGGTTTTATAAATTTTTGTTTTTGTTGTTCTCTTTTTATGTATAATTCACTTTTATCTTCTTTTGATTTTCTTGATTCGTGTTCTTCTAGAATTTTTACACGAAGCATCTCGGGCTTCGGCAAATCATCACGTGTTTCTAAAGCACACCGAAAATTCTCGAATGAATCGGGAAAGCTATATAAAAGCAAAATGGCCAAAAGTTCATCACCGATTAAAACACCAATTTCTTTAAGTTTTGCGACTGCGTCGAAAAATTAATTTAAATGTTCACGCACTTTGTCAGTTTCACGCATACGCGATAACGCGTATACGATAACGTGCAGTCACACACTCTGTTATTAAACCTAACTCCGATGAACTCATTGCAAGCATAATGTCTGCGGCCGCCTTTTGATTTTGCGTTTTCCACAGATTAGCCTCTCCAGCATCTGTAGGACAGTTAACATTATCGTCAACGTATGACCACATATCATTTTTTATTAAAATTGCACGCATTTGCATTTTCCACGTATCATAATTTTCCGCGTTTAGCGGCTCTTTACGCACTACACCGGCCATTATTGTTATTTTCTTTTTTTTTTGATACTTAAATAAGTCACACACGAGTTTTTCACCCTATCGTAGGTTAAATTTGCCGTTCTGGGCCCATAACCTATTAAAACGCAAGCACGAGATTTTCAAGTTCAAGTAACTTTATTGAAGTACAGGTTAAGAATAAAGAGATGGAATAAAAATACAATAAGATGTGACAAAAGTAAAATGCAAAATCAAAACGATTATATAAAACTCATGGATGATTAATTCAGTATGCAAAATAAGGGTTGTAGTTGATGTGCTTCGTTGCTCCAACAAATATAAATATTTAATTTGTTATTTTGTTTATTAAAGTTTACGAAGTAAACTAGACTCTATCGTTTAATGATTATTGGTGTGGGTGTGTGTTTTTTTTTCTTTGCAACATATGTCCACTTATTTTTAATGATATGATTAACTGATCTTGCTTTATATTTTTTTAATTTAATTTTTTTGAGTCGAGTTTTAGTTTTAAATCTTGCTTTTTATATAAATCGTCTACCCTAATATTTTTGCTCTGGTTTTACTATTAGCATATTCTACCTAAAACGGCTCTCAATAAGGAAAAAAAAAATTTCTTTTTTAAAAAAATCAATCTGTTTTTTGATAAAAAAAATTCACAGTGATTGAAGTAAATAAATTGATACATATTATATTATTCTTAATTTGGCAAAAGTTGAAGGTATATACGTTGTACGTGTGAAAGTACAAGAGGGAATTAGCGTATGTGATTTGCTTATTTCTTTATTAAACCATCAAATAAGGGAAAAAATAATGTTGCTCGTTTTCTATAATATTTTTCACAACACGATCCTAAAGTCAAAAATTCTTAAAACTTAAATTTGTATGGTAAGACCTATCTAGTGTTTACTAGTGTTTTTTATAAGCAGAACAAATGTTTTTGAGCTTCTCTTTCTGAACAAATTTTTAAAAGCTTTTCATACTTGGACACCGATGCATTTAAAGTTACAAAAAAAAGATGTTTTTATGCCCTTTTCCTAGTGGAAAGTGTATATATTAATTTCTCATTCTGTTTGTATTTTCTACCATATTTATTTGCGACATTTTTAAGTATATACTTATATATTGGATCCTGAATAGGGACGTCGATTTAGCCATGTGCGTCTATTGAAATAAAGTTTCCGCAGCCAAGCAAAGTCCTACGGGCTGGGTTTTAAAATCAAACTATCAAAAATATCCCTGAGACAATCGCTATTTTAAATCAACGTGATCGTATACCTACTTATAAAGATACAAGCGAAAATCCTGATATAGGGTGGTTCCAGTGCCATGCCTGCATTTTAAAAGCTAAGTTAAATAGGATCACTTAGGTTGGTAGCCCCCATATAAATGTAACATTTTTATGAAACTTTGAATCGTTATATTATATAAACTATTAATTTATCGACTTGAACCCTGCTTTGAGGTTTTGTGGGAAAGAAGGTCAATTAAAGAATGAAAATCAAAGCTTTTGTGCATTTATTTTTTAAATCAAAATGCATGAACTGTTAGCCCTCATACAAATAGAACACTTATGATATTTTGGATACGCTATATCGGTAACTTTTGTCATTTTGGAATAAAGTCTAACTTTTAAAATAAAATTTGTTAATTAGGACCACGCGGGGTGGTAGCCCCCATAAAAACCGGTCTCATGTGACGTTGTAGGTACCCTATTTCTCGGAAACTATACTTCAAAGCAACTACAAAGTAATTCTTGCATAGTAAGTATAAACTTTTCGAAATTTTTTTTTTTGGAAATTTAAGCCCCAATGCAAACAGATTAATCTTATGAAATGGTTATTATGGTTTAAAGTACAACTCAGTTAAATTGTAATTGGAAAACAACATTTATTTTTTCATATATTTTATTATTGAATCTTCGCTTAAACGAACTAATAAGTATTCAAATCTTAAAACTAAGTAATTAATACTAGTCGAGTCAGTACCAGACTAAAATTTAAGTTCTCACAATAAGGATAACTAATTTTAAAAGTTTCATCTAAGAGCAACAGTATCCCTTCTTTTTAGGCGGGTGTGTCCACTATGTTGCAGGATGCTTCGAGCGAGCGGATTTGGATGTGTTTCCAACTTATTTAAATACTTCTCCACATAGTTTAGGATTTCGCTTTTTACTAGTGGAACTTCTAGATTCTTGTGGATGTTGCTATTTTTAATATACCAAGGAGCACCAGTTATCATTTTCAGAATTTTGTTTTGACGGCGTTGTATATTTTCTATGTTAGAGGAGGAAGCAGTGCCCCATAATTGTATACCGTAGCACAAAATTGGTTTTAAAATCGAGTTGTTCAGTAGAAATTTACATTCCAGACGTAGCAAAGAGTTTATACCAATTAGCCAGTGGGTTTGAGCAGCTTTTAGTTTCATTTGAGTCAGCTTCGCATCTATATGAGGCTTCCATGTGAGGAGGCGATTTAGGTGAACACCAAGATGTTTTGTCTCGGTTCGTTGAGGCACCATATAGTTGTTAATAGTGATTGGGGAGCACGTTTCTTTGCGTAAAGTAAAAGTTACGTGTGTACATTCTTGTTCATTTATTTTTATTCCCCATAACTTTGCCCATTTTTCAACTTGGGTTACGTGTTGCTGCAGTTGGTTCGAAGCCTCTTTAGGGTCTTTATGAATACTAAGGAAAGCAGTATCATCAGCAAATGTCGACGTGTGTGTAAAACTATTGGTTGGCATATCTGCTGTGTAAAGCAAATACAGAACTGGACCTAGTATACTCCCTTGAGGTACCCCAGCCCCTATTGGTTGAGAAGAACTTATTTGGTTTCCCTCTTTGATCATAAATTGTCGACCGGTTATGTATTTTTCTAATAGGTTGAAAATATTAGCTGGAAGGTTTAGCTTTAGTTTGTATAAAAGGCCTTCGTGCCATACTTTATCGAAAGCTTGAGAGACATCAATGAAAAGCGCGGAGCAGTACATCTTTTCCTCAAAGGTTTTTCTTATAACCTGCACCAGTCTGTGAGTTTGTTCGATTGTGCTATGTTAACTTCTAAAGCCAAATTGGTGATCTGGAAAGCAGTTGTTTTTTTTAATTCAGGACCGGAGTCAGCTTGTTCTTAAGCAATTTTTCGAACAATTTTGACATTGTGGGTAACAAACTAATGGGCCTATAAGACTCTACCTTTGAAGGATCTTTGCCAGGCTTAGTAATCATCTTTACTAAGGCAATTTTCCATATAGGCGTGAAATGTTCAAGCCGAATTATTGCGTTAAAAATAAAAAGAATTATTCTTTTTGCCATAAAAGGTAGCTCTAAGAGCATTTTGTTGCTTATATTATCAACGCAAGGAGCTTTTTTACCATTTAGGTTAGCAATAGCCTCTACAGCATCTGTAAATCGGAAACGTATTTCTAAAGGACGTCTAGCAACAACTGGCGGTAATTCCTTCACGTCAGTGCA
Source organism: Melanophora roralis (assembly GCA_963583895.1). NCBI lineage: Eukaryota > Metazoa > Arthropoda > Insecta > Diptera > Rhinophoridae > Melanophora > Melanophora roralis. The sequence continues at coordinate 13,087,754 of OY757192.1, read as the reverse complement.
AATATTGGGAGTGAACACGTTTTTTGAAATGATTTGCGAACAGATCACATTTTTCTTCGTCATTTCTAGCCCAGGATCCTGTCAGATTACGCAGTGGTGGTTTTGCGATAACGGGTCTTTGAAGACGTCTGGCTGATCGCCATAGGGAATAATTTGTCTGAGGAGTCGCGTCTAGACCTCCGAGGTACTCTTTAAGTGAAGCCATTCTGTGAACCTCCAGCAAGCTTTTTAATTGGTTAGTACATTCTTTCAGCTTAGTTTTAAGTTGGGGCGATCTATGCTTTTGCCTTTCTTTCGGCCTCTCCTTTTTTCAGATAAAAGTTTTTCCACATCGTCAGAAAAAATTTTCTGTACCTGGCCTGACGATAGGTAGAGGACGCATGTTCAACGGCTTTTTTAATGTTCTCATTTAGGACGCTCAGACTGTCATCTATGTCTCCCGGAGTTTTTAGCGGTTGGTTTTCCGAGCAGTGGGCACTAATATATTTTTTATATTTTAACCAATTTATTCTTTTAGATAATAAAAAATCACTAGTTGCTATTTGGTGAGGACTGCAAATAGTAATTATTGTGGGTGAGTGGTCAGAAGATAATACCAGGGAGGCTACAGCCTCAATAAGGTCCGGGGATATACCTGTTACCACGCCAAAATCTATTACGTCTGGAATTTTACTATTGTCCGTTGGCCAATAGGTTGGTTGTCCAAATGAAATAACGAAAAGACACATTTCCGACACGGAATCATATAAGACACGACCTCTGGGACTTATTACGCGGAAGCCCCAGTACGTGTATTTAGCGTTATAGTCTCCAGCAGCTATAAAACGGGAACCTAACGATTTGTAGAAACTGTTGTACTGATCCTTTTGTTATGGAGAATCTGGGTGGACAGTAAACTGATGAAATAACAAGGTTATGGAAAAATTCATCAATGCCGAGCCACCACATGATCTAGGGATAGAATCCTTTGAATCGTAAAAAGAATAGCCACTAATTTTGAAAGTGCTTCTAGATGTCATATGAGTCTCAGAAATCAACATAACATCGATTTTTTGGTTCATCAAGAAATACTCGAGCTCGTTTTTGTGTTGGCGGATGCCGTTTGCGTTCCAGAAACAAACCTTGAGGCAGTTCATGACCTTTTAGCATAGCCTGCAAAAGAGCAGACTGCATTTTTTGCATTTCTTGCATTATGCCGGCCATTTGCGCCATAATCTGCGTAAATTGCTTGACCATATTGTCAATTACGGCTTCCAGGCGGCTAAATTTGGGCCCGGTTGGTTCGCTTGTTGGCACTTCTTGTTGTGTTGTGGGCTGGGTAGACTTACGTGAACTAGGCTGGTTAGACTTTAATGCGGCGACGCACAGTGGGGCCAAACGCAAAAAAATGGTAATAAGTCTTCTGTATCTTCGAAAGTATTTGTCCAATTATAAAATAATGTATGAAGCAGTCGTAGAGGGGGACCCAAGGTTTTAGAAAAAAAAAAAAAATATACATATGTACGTTGATTTTTAGTTTGGCTTTAGTTCATATAATTTCTTTTTTATTAGTTTCTGGAACGCAAACGGCATCCGCCAACACAAAAACGAGCTCGAATATTTCTTGATGAACCAAAAAATCGATGTTATGTGTATTTCTGAGACTCATATGACATCTAGAAGCACTTTTAAAATTAGTGGTTATTCTTTTTACGATTCAAAGGATCCTAGGGATAGATCATGTGGTGGCTCGGCTATTCTAATCAAATCAAGAATTAAACACCAATGGTTGGGTGGCCTCTCGGAAAGTTATATCCAAGCTACGAACGTCTGCATTGATGAATTTTTCCATAACCTTGTTATTTCATCAGTTTACTGTCCACCCAGATTCTCCATAACGAAGGATCAGTACAACAGTTTCTACAAATCATTAGGTCCCCGCTTCATAGCTGCTGGAGACTATAACGCTAAGCACACATACTGGGGCTCCCGCCTAATTAGTCCCAGAGGTCGTGTTTTGTATGACTCAGTGTCGGAAATAGGACTTTTCGTTATTTCAACTGGACAACCAACCTATTGGCCAACGGACAATAATAAAATTCCAGACGTAATAGATTTTGGCGTGGCAAAAGGTATATCACCGGACCTTATTGAGGCTGAAGCCTCCTTCGATTTATCTTCTGACCACTCACCCACAATTATCACTATTTGCAGTCCTCACCAAATAGCAACTAGTGATTTTTTCTTATCAAAAAGAGTAAATTGGTTAAAATATAAAAAATATATCAGCTCTCACTGCTCGGAACACATACCACTAAAAACTCCCCAAGAAATCGATGATTGCCTAAATATCCTAAATGAAAACATTAAAAAAGCCGTTGAACATGCTTCTTCAACATACCGTCAGGTCAAATACAACAAAATTTTTTCTGTCGATGTTGAGGAGCTTTTATCTGAAAAAAGGAGAGCGCGAAGAGAATGGCAACAGCATAGATCGCCCCAACTTAAAACGAAGCTAAAAGAGTGTACAAATCGCTTAAAAAACTTGCTGGAGGTACACAGAATTGCATCAATTAAGAAGTATTTGGAAGGTCTAGACGCAACCCCTCAAACAAATTATTCTCTATGGCGATCAGCCAGTCGTCTCAAAAGACCCGTAATCGCAAAACCACCACTGCGCAATCTAAGAGGATCCTGGGCTAGAAATGATGAAGAAAAATGCGATCTGCTCGCAAGCCATTTAAGAAACGTGTTCACTCCTAATACATGCACTGACGTGAGGGAATTACCGCCTGTTGTTTCTAGACGTCCCATAGAAATACGTTTCCGATATTCAGATGTGGTAGAAGCTATAGCTAACCTTAATGATAAAAAAGCTCCTGGCGTTGATACAATAAGCAACAAAATGCTTATTGAGCTGCCTTTAACAGCAAAAAGAATAATTCTTTTTATTTTTAATGCCATAATACGGCTTGAACATTTTCCACCAATATGGAAAGTTGCCTTAGTTAAGATGATTCCTAAGCCTGGTAAAGATCCTTCTAAGGTGGAGTCTTATAGGCCTATAAGTTTGTTACCAACTTTGTCAAAACTGTTTGAAAAGCTGCTTAAAAACAAGCTTACTCCGATCCTGAATGAAAACAACTGCATTCCAGATCACCAATTTGGCTTTAGAAGTCAACATAGCACAATAGAACAAACTCACAGACTGGTGCAGGTTATAAGAAAAACTTTCGAGGAAAAAAAGTACTGCTCCGCGCTTTTTATAGATGTCTCTCAAGCTTTCGATAAAGTATGGCACGAAGGCCTGTTAAACAAACTAAAGCTAAACCTTCCAGCTAATATTTTCAACCTACTAGAAAAGTACATAACCGGTCGACAGTTTAAAATCAAAGAGGGAAACCAAATAAGTTCTTCTCAAACAATAGGGGCTGGTGTACCTCAAGGGAGTATACTAGGTCCAGTTCTGTACTTGCTTTACACAGCAGATATGCCAACCAATAGTTTTACACACACGTCGACATTTGCTGATGATACTGCTTTTCTTAGTATTCATAAAGACCCTAAAGAGGCTTCAAACCAATTGCAGCAACACGTAACCCAAGTTGAAAAATGGGCAAAGTTATGGGGAATAAAAATAAATGAACAAAAATGTACCCACGTAACTTTTACTTTACGCAAAGAAACGTGCTCTCCAATTCTTATTAACAACCATATGGTGCCTCAACGAACCGAGACAAAATATCTTGGTATTCACCTAGACCGCCGCCTCACATGGAAGCCTCATATAGATGCGAAGTTGACGCAAATGAAACTTAAAGCTACACAAATTCATTGGCTAATCGGCAGAAACTCTGTGCTTCGTCTTGATTGTAAACTTCTACTCTACAAATCGATTTTGAAACCAATTTGGTGCTACGGTATACAATTATGGGGCACTGCTTCCGCATCCAACATAGAAAAAATTCAACGCAGGCAAAACAAAATCCTAAGAATGATAACTGGTGCTCCTTGGTATGTTAAAAACAGCAACATCCACAAGGATCTACTAGTTCCACTAGTTAAATGCGAAATCCTGAACTATGTGGACAAGTATTTAAATAAGCTGGAAGCTCACCCAAATCCGCTCGCCCGAAACATCCTGCAACATAGTGGGCACACCCGCCTGAAAAGGAGGGATACTATTGCGCTTATATGAAGCTTGATAATTAATATGAGAACTTAAATTTTAGTCTGGCACTGGCTAGACTTATATTAACTACCTAGTTTTAAGATTTGAACACTTATTGTTAGTTCGCCATAGGCGAAGATTCAATAATAAATATATGAAACAAAAAAAAAAAAAAAAAAAAAAAATATGTACGTTGAGGTACAGGGTGCCAAAGTTGCAAAATATTTCTATGCTCATAACTTTTGCAAATATCAACCGATTTCAATGATTTTTGGATTTATTTGATGAAAATTAAAATCTAAAAAGAAAACATATTTACTCTTTCTTGTTACCTGTTACAGTTTGAAAGATATTTGGGTTTGAAATTAAAATTGTTGTTTTTGACCTTGACTTTATTTGGTTTTTTGCAAATGTCTGCAATTGCAGTTATGCTAAAAATATTTTGTATTTTTAAAAAGTTTGTTAAGCCTACACAAAAAAATTTATTTAATAACCTCTATTCGTCTAGCCGTGAAAAATTTTCAGGGTGATTCCAAAAATGGCATAATTTTGACAAAAATTGAGCACAATTGATTAACTTTTTTTTGCAAATATTTGTAAAAATAATTATTTCTTTCTTAAGATTTTTTGAAAAAGAAGGCTTCAAAATATATTACTAGTATATTTTTTAAAAGGATTTAGACGTGCACCCTACGCCAGGCATTAGTCGAAAATATGGAATTTTTCAACGAAGTTTCAAATTTATCGGCCGAGAAAAAAAACGCAAGCCAGTTTTTGAAAAATTAGTTCAAAATTTAACTAACTTGTCTTTTGAGGTTTCAGTTTTAATTAACTTATTCACCGCCCACTCAAAAATGGGGTCACGAGGGTAAATGTTATTAATATAGGGGGGATTTCATGTCAAGTGACCCAACTTTTAAAACCGATGTCTTTCGATTGAAAAGAAATTTGTACCAAAGTAAGTTCCTGCAGTGAGTAGTTTAGACACAATTTTTTAACACGATTGGTCAAGAACTCTCTGAGCTAGAGGGGTTCAAAATTTGACGTTTTCGGCAAATAGGTGTTTTTTCTCATACGTGTAGTTTATTACCTTTTGCTTTTAACAAAATTCGTCCCAAATACTTTGGATAGCTTTTTTTTCAATCTTCCAGAAAAAAATATTTTTAAAATTAAAAAATTTTTTTTTTTATTTTTTTTTATAAAATAATTAGAAAAAAATTTTTTTTTTCCAAATGTGCCCATTTTTTTTTTTTTTTTTTGCTCAAAAGAAAGCTTAGGTCTTTTGTTTGAAGACCTTGGAAGTCGCTTAGTGGGATGCGAGTTTGATATCTATAAAAAAATAATGTTTTGTAACTCAAGGTAGAGGTTTTCCAATTTTCGCGTATATTCTATTTTGATTTTTTTGATATTTATGTAAAATTTTCTCTTAAGCAAAAAAAAAAATATTTTATGCTAAGAAACAAAATAATTTAACCTTTCCGACGGTATGCATTGAAAATAAAGTCTCATACACTCGACACTGCATTACCAACAAAATGGTAGGCCTCTGGAATAAAATCACTTTTATATGGCAATGTCTGAACACGTTTTGTAAATATTTTCAATGCATACCGTCGGAAAGGTTAAATTATTTTGTTTCTTAGCATAAAATAATTTTTTTTTTTTTGCTTAAGGGAAAATTTTACATAAATATCAAAAAAATCAAAAAAGAATATACGCGAAAATTGGAAAACCTCTACCTTGAGTTACAAAACATTATTTTTTATAGATATCCCACTCGCATCCCACTAAGCGACTTCCGAGGTCTTCAAACAAAAGACCTAAGCTTTCTTTTGAGCAAAAAAAAAAAAAAAAAAAAAAAAAAATGGGCACATTTGGAAAAAAAAATTTTTTTTCTAATTATTTTATAAAAAAAATAAAAAAAAAAATTTTTTTAATTTTAAAAATATTTTTTTCTGGAAGATTGAAAGTATCGAAAGTATTTGGGACGAATTTTGTTAAAAGCAAAAGGTAATGAACTACATGTATGAGAAAAAACACCTATTTGCTGAAAACGTCAAATTTTGAACCCCTCTACCTCAGAGAGTTCTTGACCGATCGTGTTAAAAAATTGTGTTTAAACTACTCTCTGCAAGAACTTACTTTGGTTCAAATTTCTTTCCAATCGAAAAAAAAGTTGGGTCACTTGACATGAAATCCCCCATAGGCAAATTTTAAGATGCGTGATATATAATAGCTCAGAAAATATCTTAAAGTTTACTTAGTTCTTTTTGTTTTTTGTTTAAATAATAAATAACATAATACTATTATAAAGTTTTAAAATTCATTACGTTATCGTAAATCAAAAATATTTTATAAACTTTTAAATATAAAAAATTTCACAAAAAAAACTGTAAATATAATATTTTGGATGTTTAAAATTTTTCTATATTGACCTTTTTTCTAATAATATTTCTCAAATTTTCTATTGGGCTTCTAAGGTCGTAAGTTTTAAATAAAAAGACTATTTATTTAATATTTTACCCGACGTTTCGTTGGAATTTTTCAACTTCTTCAGGGATGGTGTTTATTAAATTTTTAATCTTATAATTAACAACATTAACATTTATTCACAAAAAAACAAAAAACAACTATAATATTTAATTTAAAAAACATTGTACATTGCACATTTGTCACGAATTACTAACAGAGAATTATTGCATAATTTGCATTTGTGTTGTCTTTGTCATGTGAAGCTTTGAACTTTGCTTTGTACCCTTTATAAAAATTTTCAATTTTTATATGTTCTTCTGTGTTGAGGATCAAACCATATCAGGCCATTGTTCTAATAGGATTTTTCATGTTATCAGATTGATAAGCAGCACTGGAAATGTCCCAGACCACCTTACAGATAGAACTATGTTTTAACGTTATCTCTATGATATCAAATAATTAAATGAATGCATTTCGAGTTGCATCAGTGGTATAAATACCTCAAAATACGAACTATTAGGTTCATGTTATGTCAGGTAGTAAAAACCAATGCAATACAAAAATATTCTTTACTCTAATGTGTGGGAAAACCCACAATAATCATAACAAAATTTAAAAAGCCAATGGATACATCTTATATTACCCAGAAAAATATGTTTTTCTAGGCAGGTGAATAACTGCAGCCGCTTAAAGAGAAAACAAAAGGCTGAAATAACACATACTTATTTATATTCAATAGCTTCAATATACCTATCTATACACACACAGAAAACAATATTTTGTAAAAATTTTTAACCATACAAATAATGTGAAGTTAATAAGTTTTAATTACTTTCGTAATTGTATCAACTATTAGAGTAATCAAACACAATTTTATTAGATACTTTTACAAAAAATTGAGTGATTTTAAAAAAGCATTTTCAGTTATTAAATATACTGTTACCGACATAATTTGCGTACATATCAAATGGTACTTTAAAGAGAACGCTAATTACAACTATGAAAATTAATTGTATTTACTAACACTTGAGAATTTAAAATAAGTATACACAAATGTGTCTTTCACATTCTAAACATTTTAAACCACGATTTGTAGCTTAGTATTGCAGCAAGGCATACATAAAATAATATATTTAAAAAAAACTTAAAAATTAAAAATAGAAACTAAGGTAAAATTAAATGAAATAAAACAATGAACTGAAATAATAAATATTCGCTTTCAGAATTTTAAAGCGACGTCAAACTTTGCTCTTAAAACTTGGTTTTTATTTAACAAATCTTTAAAATTCTTATTTTGAGTAGGTTACATTATAGAAATTCAAATTCAAGCTGCATATTATGCACAGATCCTGATGACGGAAATTTAGTTACATGTTCCAAGTGCATGAATAGTTATCACAGTGCTTGTGGAGGCATAAAAAATGGCACTAATATATTCACTTGGGTCTCCCACAAATGTACTGAGAAACAACAACTGAGGTCTCAACCTAACCTCATTCAGCTAGATTCACAACAAGAAGTGACTACTGCAACGCATCAGACAGATACAAATACACAACCGCAAGAAGTCAAAACCCATGTGGTGTAGACTGGTGTACAATGAATCACAATCCACTACTGCATAGCCACAAAACACTATCTGGTGGTACTGAAAACACGCTTAGTTGTCACAATTCCACTACCGAATCGTTTTTTCGGATAGTTCCAGTATTTTTATACAATGATAAAAAATCTGTTAACATTTACGCTCTAATTGATGATAGCTCATCTCTAACTCTTTTGAATGAAGATGTGGCTAACCTATTAGAAGTGTGTGGTATTAGAGATCCACTTTGTATTCGTTGGACTGGGGAAATATCCCGGTAGGAGGATAATGCCCAGAGAATAAATTTAAAAATTTCATCAACAAAACCAAATTCAAAAATATTTTCAGTTAACAATATTTATGTATACTATAAAAAACCTAAATTTATCTGCCCAGAGTATGGTCGTAAAAAAAAACAAGTAAGAGCGTTATATTCGGCTGTGCCGATTCTTATATACCCTTCACATTGGTCTTTAAATATACCCAGCCGAGTAATTTTGTACTGCAAATAATATAATAAAAATCCTTGTGTGGGTTTTAAAGTCCATAGAAAACTTTACAAAATTTTAACGTTCGTATGAATAATAGAAATAGATGAGGAACGTTTGAGGTCGACAGTAATGCAAGTTTTTGACATTATTTATATTTAAAGGGTAAAAAAAAGTTGTTAATTTTTATGGGATGTTCCCTGCTCCTCTCCAACTTTTTTTTTCAAAATGTATGAATTATTTGATTATTACTTTTTGTAGAATATTCAAAGTCGATAGCTGTTATAGTTTTCCAGATGTGGCGTATCGAAAATTTCATAAAAATTGTTAATTTGTATGGGAGATCCCCTTTGTCAATCCACCCCCCAAAAAATTTTTCCTTCAAATCGTAGGCTTTGTTGTCGAATTACTTTTTGTAGAACATTTGATTTCAATATCTGTTATAGTTTTCTAAATATAGCGTATTGAAAATTTCATAAAAGTTGTTAATTTTTTTTGGGAAATACCCCTTGTTCACCCTCCACCCAAAAAATTTTTTCCTTAAAACATAGCCCTTGATGTACTTACTTTTAGTAGAACATTTGATGTCGATAGCTGTATAGTTTCTAAGATATAGCGTATCGAATATTTCATAAAAATCGTTAATTTGTATGGGAGCTACCTCTTTTTTTGCCCCCACCCAAAAATTTTTTTCTTTAAAACGTAGCCCTTATTGCCCAATTAGTTTTTATAGAACATTTGATTTCGATATCTGTTATAGTTTCCCAGATATAGCGTATAGAATATTTCATAAAAATCGTTAATTTGTGTGGGAGCTACCACCTGTTTTGCCCCCACTCAAAAAATTTTGTCTTTAAAGCGTAGCCCTTATTGCCCAATTACTTTTTGTAGAACATTTCATTTCGATATCTGTTATAGTGTCCGATATATAGCATATCGAATATTTCATAAAAGTCGTTAATTTCTATGGGAGCTACCCCTTGTTTTGCCCCCCATCAAAAAATTTTTTCTCAAGAGCGTAGCCCTTGATGTCCAATCACTTTCTGTAGAACACTTGGTTTCGATATCTGTTATAGTTTCCGAGATATAGCGTATCGAATATTTCATAAAAATCGTTAATTTGTAGGGGAGCTACCCCTTCTTTTGCCCCCACCCAAAAAATTATTTATTTAAGGCGTATCTCCTATGGCCCAATTACTTTTTGTAGAACATTTCATTTCGATATTTGTTATAGTTTCCGAGATATAGCGTATCGAATATTTCATAAAAATTGTTAATTTGTATGGGAGCTACCCCTTCTTTTGCCCCCACCCAAAAAATTATTTATTTAAGGCGTAGCCTTAATGGCCCAATTACTTTTGGTAGAACATTTCATTTCGATATTTGTTATAGTTTCCGAGATATAGCGTATCGAATATTTCATAAAAATCGTTAATTTGTATGGGAGCTACCCCTTCTTTTGCCCCCACCCAAAAAATTATTTATTTAGGGCGTAGCCCTAATGGCCCAATTACTTTTTGTAGAACATTTCATTTCGATATTTGTTATAGTTTCCGAGATATAGCGTATCGAATATTTCATAAAAATCGTTAATTTGTATGGGAGCTACCCCTTCTTTTGCCCCCACCCAAAAAATTATTTATTTAAGGCGTAGCCCTTATGGCCCAATTACTTTTTGTAGAACATTTCATTTCGATATTTGTTATAGTTCCTGAGATATAGCGTATCGAATATTTCATAAAAATCGTAAATTTGTATGGGAGCTACCCCTTGTTTTGCCCCCACCAAAAAAATTATTTATTTAAGGCGTAGCCCTTATGACCCAATTACTTTTTGTAGAACATTTCATTTCGATGTTTGTTATAGTTTCCGAGATATAGCGTATCGAATATTTCATAAAAATCGTTAATTTGTATGGGAGCTACCCCTTCTTTTGCCCCCATTAAAAAAATTTTTTCTTTAGAGTGTAGCCCTTAGCGTACAATTACTTTTTGTAGAACATTTTAAGTCGATAGCTATTATAGTTTACGAGATATAGCGTATAAAATATTTCACCAAATTTGTGCAATTGTAGGAAAAATACCCCTTTCCCTGGTCCTATCTGAAAAAACTTTTTCTGTTATTTAGCTTCTTTCTTTAGGAGTATCTGTGCCAAGTTTTGTGGCAAGAGTGACTATACTTACTGAGATATATAGGGATATATGCACGGATTTTGTCCTAAAAAAAATGGGTTACTTTGGGTTTTCGCTTATATCTCGGTCAATAGTAAACCGATTTTGCTGATTTTAAATAGCGATCGTTAGCGGGATATTTCCAATAGTTTGACACCATTACCTGGTCTGTATCTTTTTATTTGACTCCGGAAACTTGATTTCAACAGACGGACAGACAGACACACAGACAGACAGACAGACGGACATGGCTATATCAACTTCCCTATCTATAAGGATCCAGAATATATATACTTTATGGGGTCGCAAATGAATAATAAAGAAATTACAAACGAAATGACAAACTGATATATACCCTTATCACTATGTGAAGGGTATAATTAAAGACCTTAAAAATATTCCCCTCGAAGAGTACCACAATGTTGTCCCCTCAATGATCATTGGTGTAAACAACCCAAATTTGATTACATCAACTAAGATATGTGAAGGTGGCTGGCAGCAGCCAGTTGCCTCCAAAACAAGATTAGGATGGACACTATTTGGTGGTGATTTAAAGGTAAGAGGTAAATTTAATTATCAAAAATGTATTTGCGGACAAGATGACGAAATTCATAACGTAATCAAAGAATTTTTTTTGGATGAGGGTGTGGGTATTTCACCACTAGAAAAATTGCCTTTAGCCAAAGAGGACCAACATGCTATTGATATTTTGAATAATACCCTCAAATTCGAAAATGGTCGGTACGAAGTCGGCCTTTTGTGGAATTGTGATCAACCAGATTTGCCAAGTAGTTTACAAACAGCTATGAGTCGCTTACAGTGCATTAAAAGAAAAGCTAAAAAAGATCCAATTCTAACAAAAAACCTTAAGGAGCAAATTTTTAACCTAGAAGAGAAAAATTACGCTAGGAGACTTCCAAATAGCGCTCTTAATGAAAATGGGGGTAAAATCTGGTATTTGCCAACCTTTATTGTTAAAAATCCCCAAAAACCCAATAAAATAAGACTTGTGTGGGATGCTGCAGCCAAGTCGGGAAATTATTCTCTAAATGATTTGTTGCTAAAAGGGCCTGATCTACTCACTCCACTTATGAACATTTTATTCAAATTCCGAATGGGCGCTGTAGCTATATGCGGAGACATTGCTGAAATGTTTCATAGAATAAAGGTTCGGCCAGAGGATGCTTGTTCGCAACGTTTTTCGTGGTGGGATGAAAATGGATCCATTGTTGTTTACCAATTAGATGTTCTCACCTTTGGTGCCTCTTGCTCCCCGTTTATCTCGCATTATGACCGGAATATAAATGCCAAAAAATTTAGTGAAAATGAAAAGGTTATCGATGCAATAACAAGGCAACATTATGTGGATGATTTTATTGATTCAGCAAACACAGTTAAAGAAGCGACTGAGTTGACCCTAAATGTTCGTAAAGTTCACGCTAAAGGGGGATTCGTTATGCGAAATTGGTCCTCAAATTCCGTAGAAGTATTAAATGCGTTGGGTGAATTAAAGAGTAACACAAATAAAACATTTGAGTGCAACAAAAATTCTTCTCAGTGGGAAAAGATTCTTGGTCTGCACTGGAACCCAAAAAATGACAGGTTCAAAATTAATTTAAAATTTGTCGGACTTAAGCGACCGTTACCTAATTCTGAACTAATACCTACTAAAAGAGAAGTTCTTCAAGTACTGATGTCAGTGTTTGATCCCCTCGGCTTTGTACCGTGTTTTATGGCATAATTAAAGGTTATACTTCAAGAGATATGGCGATCAGGTATTTCTTGGGACCAAACTCTTACTAACGAACTTTATTTGAAGTGAAAAAACTGGCTAACATATTTACCAACAATTACCGCTGTATCTATACCTCGTTGTTACTCCCTTGCATTACAGCTAAACTTTAGTGCGGAGTTGCATACTTTCGTGGATGCGAGTGAAGACGCCTATGCAGCCGTATGCTATTTTCGGATTGAATATGCTGGTAAGGCTGAAGTAAAGTTTGTTGCCGCAAAATCAAAAGTATCTCCACTTCGACCACTTTCTGTGCCAAGGCTTGAATTACAGGCTGCGGCCATTGGAACAAGACTTATGAAAACAGTTAGCTTTCACAACATAACGTTGAAAAGGAAAGTGATGTGGACTGACTCAAGAACTGTTTTACACTGGTTGGAAGGCGATCCCCGAAAATACAAGCAGTTTGTTATGTTTCGTACTGCCGAGATTTTAAAATTTACAAATGCTAACGATTGGCGATGGGTTCCCAGTGCCATGAATGTTGCAGATTTTGCAACTTAGTATAAGTTACCTAATCAAACATACAATGAGTGGTTTAATGGTCCCTCCTGGTTAAGTAAATCAGAAAACGAGTGGCCTATAAATGAAAATTCAACTGAAAAGTGCATGATGGAAACACACATCTCAGAAATTCGTCCGCGTCATTTAAACATTCATATACGAACATCAAATATGATTTCAATTATCGCTCTTTATTTTTCTGGCTGGTTCAGGTTAAATAGAGCTGTTAGTAATTGGTTGTTGTACTTAGAACGCTGCTTTCAAAAAGTTAAAAAACAGCCATTGACAAAGTCATTAGGCGTGTCCCATTTCAATCAGGCCAAAAATATCATTTTTAAAATGGTGCAAATGCCGACGTTTCCAGACGAGTATTCTGCTATCTAATTAGACAAAGAGATCCCAAAAGGCGGGTTTTGCGATAAACTCAACCTTAATATAGATAAAAATTATGTTATTAGAGTTAAAAACCGCGCTCAATATGCATCAAGTGTTTGTGGTCCTCAACGAGATTTGATACTGCTGCCAGGTAATCATCACATTACAAAGTTAATAATTATGAATTATCAGCTTGCTTTTCATCACTTAAACCACAAAACAGTCATAAATGAAATTCGCCAAGTTTATTTTATCGTTAAACTTAGAGTAGCATACAAAGGTGTTCGAAGAAATTGCCAGCAATGCAAAAATGATTTCGCGAAACCAGTTCCACCCTAAATGGCACCAGTACCACCAGCACGTCTTGGTGCCTTTCAGAGGCCCTTTACATATGTTGGAGTAGATTATTTCGGCCCTATTTCAGCCACATTTGGAAGGAAATCTTTAAAGCGATGGGGTGTTATATACACCTGCCTCACCATTAGAGCAATACATATCGAGGTGGCTCATAGTCTTTCAACAGATTCCTTTTTAATGTCGTTAAAAAATTTTATAGCAAGACGTGGGGTGCCAAACGAAATATTTAGCGATAATGGAACTAATTTTCGTGGGGCTGATCGATTTTTAAAAGATGAGTTAAAAAACATTAACTTTAATGAAGTTCGTACTGATTTGGCTTACAAAGGAATATGTTGGAAGTTCAATCCTCCAGCAGCTCCTCATATGGTGGGAGCGTGGGAGATGCTTATAAGGTCAATTAAAACTGTCTTATATAAAATCTGTCCATCTCAAAAGTTTAGTGATGAGAGTTTAAAAAGCGTACTAATGGAAGTTGAAATGATCGTCAACTCAAGAACCCTTACTCATATTTCCCTTGAAAGTGCTGACCAAGAAGCTGTTACGCCAAACCACTTTATTCTTGGGAGCTCAAACGGAGCTAAGCCGTCCTGCGAAGTAGAAAATATAGATTACAGAATGTGTCTTTGTCAAAGCGAAATATTCGCTAACAGCTTTTGGCGGCGTTGGGTTAAGGAAATGCTGCCAACCTTTACTCGACGTAATAAATGGTCACAATGTGCTAAGCCAGTTAAAGTGGATGATATTGTGCTCATTGTGGATGAAAACTCATAAAGAAATTCTTGGATAAAGGGGAAGATAGTTGAAGTGACAACAGCAAAAGACGGCCAAGTACGAAGGGCAAAAATAAAAACTATAAATGGAATGGTTGAAAGGCCTGCAGTAAAACTAGCAGTATTAGATGCCGGCAATGGATTGGAGTAAATCGCATAGGAACCATTTACTGGGGGTAGAATTGTTACCGACATAATTTGCGTACACATCAAATGGTACTTTAAAGATAACGCTAATTACAACTATGAAAATAAATTGTATTTACTAACACTTGAGAATTTAAAATAAGTATACACAAATGTATCTTTCACATACTAAATATTTTAAACCACGATTTGTAGCTTAGTATTGCAGCAAGGCATACATAAAATAATATATTTAAAAAAAAAATCTGAAAACCTAAAAATAGAAACTAAGGTAAAATTAAATGAAATAAAACAACGAACTGAATTGATAATTATTCGCTTTCAGAATTTTAAAGCGACGTCAAACTTTGCTCTTAAAACTTGGTATTTTATTTAACATATACAATATTCTTCATTAGCTAAAATTTTGATAACTAAAATGAGTCAATATGCAGTTGGGAATTAAAGTTGTCAGAAATCCATCAGTACATTAGTGCAATATTGTGCCCTGCTGTCGCCCACAAGAATTATGGATATATGGCACATATTTATATAAAAATCAGAAATCCCAAACTTTTATATCAATAATAAAATAATAATTTAGAGGAAAATTTTATAAACATTACTTACATATGTACGTATGTATGTAGGCAATAAAAATTGTGCGATATGTACTTTATGTGCTACTATGATTACACACACCCTACAAAATAATGAACTTTCAACAAATTTGACGCAAGATAGCTGTTTTAAGGGCAGTTAATACAGTATTAAATAACTAATAGTATACAAACATTATATATCATTGAAAAGGTAAACAGATGGAGATCTGCATACATATCATATTTTTTACCTATAGAAAAACAATAAGGGGTCAGATTAAAAAAATTCCAAAATATATTTACAGTTTTTTTTGTGAAAATTTTTTATATTTGAAAGTTTATAAAATATTGTTGATTTATGACAACGTAATGAATTTTAAAACTTTATAACAGTATTATGTTATTTATTATTTAAACAAAAAACAAAAAGAATTAAGTAAACTTTAAGATATTTTCTGAGCTATTATATAACACGCATCTTAGAATTTGCCTATATTAATAACATTTACCCTCGTGACCCCATTTTTGAGCAAGCGGTGAATAACTTAATTAAAACTGAAACCTCAAAAGATAAGTTATTTTAATTTTGAACTAATTTTTCAAAAACTGTCTTGCGTTTTTTTTCTCGGCCGATAAATTTGAAACTTCGTTGAAAAATTCCATATTTTCGACCAATGCCTGGCGTAGGGTGCACGTCTAAATCCTTTAAAAAAATATACTAGTAATATGTTTTGAAGCCTGATTTTTCAAAAAATGTTAAGAAGGAAATTATTATTTTTACAAATATTTGCAAAAAAAGTTAAACAATTGTGCTAAATTTTTGTCAAAATTATGCCATTTTTGGAATCATCTTGAAAATTTTGACTTTGAATATTTTTCACGTCTAGACGAATAAAGATAATTAAATAAATTTTTTTGTGTAGACTTAACAAACTTTTTAAAAATACAAAAATATTTTTAAAAATATTTTTTGCACAACTTCAATTGCAGACATTTGCAAAAAACCAAATAAAGTCAAGGTCAAAAACAACAATTTTAAATTTCAAACCCAAATATCTTTTAAACTGTAACAGGTTACAAGAAAGAGTGAGTTTGTTTTCTTTTCAGATTTTAATTTTTATCAAATAAATCCAAAAAACATTGAAATCGGTTGTAATTTGCAAAAGTTATGAGCATAGAAATGTTTTGCAAGCCCGAGGAGGTCAACTTTGGCACCCTGTACCTCAACGTATGTATATAAAGGGTATTCCAAAATTTTATTTTCTAAAACTTTGGGTCCTCCTCTACGTCTGCTTCTTACATTATTTTATAATTGGACAAATACTTTCGAAGATACAGATTTATTACCATTTTTATTGAGTCTGGCCCACTGTGCGGCGTAAGAAACTTGATTTGTAGTTGGTTGTGCGAATGGAGGCATATTTGTAGTTGGTATATTTAAAGGCTGGGGAGGGGCAAGAACTATTTCGGCTTAGTTGAGCGCGTAACTGAATTGTGTGGTTTCCCCCGCAGTTGCTGCATTTCTTCATCCTAGGATCATCTTTTGGCTTGTCGCACTTGGTCGTATCGTGCAGATCCCCACACACAACACAAACAGAAGGCAACTTACAATAAGCTTTAGTGTGGCCATATTCCTGGCAGTTCAAGCACTGTACGGGCCCAGATCGCTTATGTGGCACTTCCACAGTAACTCGTCGGTTCATAATATATTTTAAATCATAGATGGGGGGAGTTTCACTTTTTTTCAATTTGTTATCACCAGGCTTAAGCTCCACTCTGAATAATGGTTAGGGATGTTTTTCCCTGTTTCCCATATTGGATACCGTTCTTACCATAAACCCTTTGCTTAACAAACTGGTCTTGATCTCTTCTGGGTCAACATTAGAATCAATGCCTTCAATAACTACTTGAAGGCCTTTTGCGGTCTTGAGTTGGTAGGTATAGAAGTTTTTGCTGAGTTTTTCGAGCTCCGAAACCGTAGCGCGGTAGGCGTTTTTATGGTTCACTTGAATTTTTTTCTCAAATATGTTACCGCGTTTAACGTTTGAAACATAAAAGTTATTTTCCCCAATCAAACCGACTAAAAACTTGACGAGATCATTTGAGTTTTTTTCCCTCAAATAAATGGGAGGTGTCTTAAAAGACTTTCTTTCTCTAACTGGGGCCTCATTATCCTCTTCCAAAATGATTTTGCGATGAGGTTGGCCTTTTATCGTCTTTTAAAATTTTTGCAGGTTGATATGCTTCTGCCGATTTAGAGCTTCTTCCCCTTTTAAGAACTGTCACGTAGCGGTCCATCCCTACCTGGATCTTAGGTGCCGGTGCAGAAATTAAGCTTGATGCGGCTTTAGCTTTAGGTTCAATTCCAGAAATTGATAATGGTGACCGCGACAAAGATGGTACCTCAGAATTTTTTTTATAATTATTAAATAGAGATTGGGCTAAATTAGTCCCTTGTTCAGTACATTTATTTAAATTAGTCGCACTTGATCTAAGATTGTTTGTAATTATTTTTGATCTTGCATTTAAATAATTTCTACTAAATTCAGGGTCTCTTATGTTCTCATTGCTAACACTTGTGGAGCTTAACACAATGTAAGCATTTCGGCTATCAGGTCCACTGTCACTACGATTACTGTTACTCATTAACAGTTCGCTTTTTTTTATTTAGTTTGTTGTTTTTGTTTTTCTTTTCTCACTTTTATGTGTATATATGTATGTATATTAATAAATTCTTTTGCTACTTATTACTAATATCACCTATTAACAATATTACACTAGCGTACACACGTCCGTACACTACGAGATTAGGAAGGTAACTGGGAAAACAACATGAGATGGAATTATATCCTTCAAATAGTAAAAAGAGTATCAGTGGGTCATTCCGTTTGTAATTTCTTTATTTTCCATTTACGACCCCTAAAGTATATATATTCTGGATCCTAATAGATGGGGAATTCGATGTAGCCATGTCCGCCTATCACTCTGTCCGTCTGTTGAAATTAAGTTTCCGTGAGTCAAATAAAACAATACCGACCTCTTATTGCCGTCAAACTATTAGAAAAATTCCTAGAAACTTCGCTATTTAAAATCAGCAAAATCGGTTCACTATTGACCGAGATTTAAGCGAAAAACCAAAATAACCCATTTTTTAAGAACAAAATCCGTGCATATATCCTTATATATGTATCTTAGTAAATATAGTCACTCTTGCCACATAACTTGGCACGGATGCTCTGAAGATAGGGACCTAAATAAGGGACGAAATTTTTTCAGATAGGATTAGGGAGAGTGGTATTTCCCCTACAATTGCACAAGCTTTGTTAAATATTTCATGCGATAAATCTTAGAAACTATATTAGCTATGGACTTCAAATGTTCCACAAAATTTTTTTTGGCTAGGGGAAGGGGACGAAGTAGCTCCTATACAAATTAGCAATTTTTATG
The DNA here is from genome assembly GCA_963583895.1 of Melanophora roralis. NCBI lineage: Eukaryota > Metazoa > Arthropoda > Insecta > Diptera > Rhinophoridae > Melanophora > Melanophora roralis. The sequence continues at coordinate 13,068,912 of OY757192.1, read as the reverse complement.
AAATTTTTGATACGCTATTTTTGGAAACTATAAAAGCTATCGACTTAAAATTCTTCAAATATTTTAAAAAGTAACTGGACGATAAGATCTACCTTTTTTGGAAAAAAATTTTCGGGTACAGAAAGCTACTCCCATACAAATTAAAAAAATAATCGGACAAAATAACGTGCATTTTGGGAATAATATTTTTGGGTAGTTTCAGGGGAAAGGGGAGCTCCCAGACAAATTAAAAATGTTTGATCAAATATCTGATACGCTTAGGGTAGTTATCTCCAAATTCCAAAAAAGAGGACAGCCAGCGCAAAAAACCCGGACTTTTCCGGACATCAACAAAAAAAATAGTTTCAAACAATTTTATATATATTTATAGGGTTTGTTGTAGGTTTAAATCATAATAAACTTTAAAAAAAAAAAATAGCTTTAAGGGCAAAAATATACTTTTAAAATAATTCAGTAGCAAAGTACTTGAAGTAAATATGTAAGATAAGAATTCTGAGCATAGGGTACTTCAAGTAAGTAAGAAAAAAAACACACTTTTTACGAGATTGGCATCTTTTTTTAACAATAAAAGATACATTCTTTTCGGAAAAATAAAAAAAAGGATTGTTTCTAAATGTTTCAATACCATTAATATTATTTTTAGCCGTTGCATTTTAAATTAGCATTTGTTAAAAAATCTAGGACTTTTCCGGATGCCGATTTTTTTCGAGGACGGATGCCCAAAAAAGAGGACAGTATCCGGGAAAAAGAGGACGGTAAACAACCCTAGATACGCTATATCCCGAAAACTATAACAGCTATCGACATCAAATGTTCCACAAGAAATAATGAGGCTTGCGTTGTGAAAAAAATTATTTTGATAGAAGCAGAGAGAGCCGAGCCCCCCATATTAATGAACAATTTTTATAAAATTTTTGATACGCTATATCTTCGAATGTTCTACAAAAAGTAATGATCAAAAATTCATACATATGGGAAAAAATAGTAGAAGAGGAATAGGGGGACTAGAACCCCCCATACAACTTTTATTACACTTTTAATACCAGTAATGTCGAAAACTTTTAAAACTCTCGACCTCAAATCACCTACATAGTATGTCCTGTGGGGATTTTGCAATGCCGCCGGTCGGCAAGAAAAAGCCGAAGGCTAAAGGGGACGCTTCGGATGTTACGACCGATGACGTGCGCAAGGTGCGACGTACAGAGTCGGAGCTCTCTTCGACTGACGGAGACTAGGAGGAAACCAAGCATGTGAAGATTGGTTCCCCCCTCGTAGCGCGTTCTGTAACGGCGTCGGTCCCTAGTGTTCGTGCTGACGCTAAGAAGGAAGTGGTTCCGGTTGCCATCGCAGCTGCCCCTGCCGTAGTTGCTGCCCCAGCTGCTGTTGCTGCGCCGATGGTCTGTCTGTCGGGGGTTGAAGTAGAGGACGTCAGCGTGGCGGTGTCCGACGCTGCCTCTACATCTGCCGCCGGGTGAAAGAGGAAAAGGGAGAGTAGGCCGTAGAGGAAAATGCCTGTTGGTGTTGTATAGAAGCTTTGTCGCAGCTGAAGGAGATGTCAGGGAGTCTCACCAACGTGGTGGTGACTGAAGGTGTCAGTGCCATGCTGGCTAAGAGGGTGCTGGCCGTTATTAGGACACCATCCGTCGCTGAGCGGGAGAAGGTTGCGGCAAACGTGAAGTTAGGTAAGGTTGGTTGTGGTCCAGCGGGTGCATTGGAAGATCACCCCAGATGTTTTCATGGAGGAGCTCTATGCCCTCAATTTCGGGCGTTTTAAGTAAAGCGTTCGCTAAGTAACGAAGCCGTGGAAGTCCTTGGGGAGTGCTGTCAACGTAGTACTGGAAGGAAGCAGCGAGGCCATGCAGCATTTGCTGAAAAATGGTCGCTTCTACATGAAATTGTTTAGTTTTCTGGTGCGCCCACACGATGCTATTCCCAGCTGTTTTAAGTGCCTTGGCTTCGACCATATGGTGCGTGATTGCCGGATGAACGAGGAGGTCTGTCGTCGCTGTGGACAGGCTGGATACGTCGTTTTAAGTGCGCAAATAATGTGAGATGCCGCAATTACGCCTTTGAGAGGCTGCCGTCAGAGCATCTGATGATGTCGGCGGTTTGTCCGATATATAGTTTTTGGTGGCTGGAGTGAACGCACGCCACTAAAATGGATATTGAGCAAACTAAAATTTTGCAAACGGTCATAAGCCGTGATCTGCGAGCTGAGGCAGGCGATTCGCAGCTTTTCCACTTTTGCAGGAGCCAAATACTTCGGGGGGTTTTACTCGTGGTCTGCCTGGTGGTATGCGAGCTTTTATAAAAGTGGGGGTGACTCTGCAGTTGTTGTGAATGACAGTGACGTGGACTGTACAGTTGTCAGTAGAGCCCAATGGAAAATTTACGTAGCCGTGGAATCGAGGCGAGGGCGGGTGCTATTGGCTAGCATGTACTGTAGGAACGGAGGGCCCATTGAGCCCTATTTAAGTTATATGGATTCGGTGCTACTCATTGCGAGTAGTTCTCCGTTAATCCTTGGCCTGGACGCAAACGCATGTTCCCGTATGTGGTTCAGTAAGATGCCGAGACATGTTCCTGCGCTCCAAACTATATACGAGGAGTTATGCTTAGCGAGTGGCTGGTCACAAAGTGTGTCATGGTGGTCGATGAGCCAAATGACTTGTATACTTTTGATGGGCCCAATGGGAGCATTTAACTGGTTTGACTTAGGGTGGGGAGTGCGTGACGATTGGGGAGTGAGTGACTATAATCTCTTTGAGATTACGGCTTCTCATCAGGTACGACGTTTACGTGAAGTGGTGGACCCGTGATCTAGATCGGATGCGAAGGTACGTAAGGAATCTGCAGAGATCACTCCAAAGAGCTAGACGTGCCAACTACAAAGACCTTGATCAGAGAAAAGCTGACTTTCGGCCAGGCCTTAGGACATACAAGGACATGATCGTTAGGGTAAAGGAGGACGATTGGAGGAGCTTCGTACATGACAATAGGGATGACTCTTGGGGAACGGTTTACTGTATTTGCCGGGGTAGGGATAGAGGCGGACATGGACTGCCTCAAGGTTGGTGACAATATGTTAACAACTTGGCGGGAATCTACGGACGAACTATTGGCCTCGTTCTTTCCAGAATCGGATGTGGTGGACACTTCCCGTTAAGTGGGCTTGCCTGACCCTCCTTTTCTTGAAAGATCCGAGATCACTGACAGTATATCTTGAGTCAGAAGCAGAAAGTCGCCGGGTGTTGATGGTATGACTGGCGACATGTGTAAGAGCATCTTTAAAGCCATAGGCCGTATTCCCGGGGTTCAAAAGATTTCTCTTGTTTTAGTTAAGGTTGCAATGGATAAAACCGTTGCGATGCTGCTGAAAGGCAGGTTGTCGCGGGGACGTCCTCCACTCATTCAGTTTTGCGGCGTTAGTCTCAGATATTCGACTCAGATCTTTTTGGTTATCTGCCTTATGTGATGAAAAAGTTGCCGATTGTTTTTAGTGGCATTATACGCATCCTTAAGAGAGACTGGGGCCTCAGCAGGCGTGCTGTCCGTGCCATATATGAGGGGCTGTTGCTTGCTTGTGCAGCGTATGGTGCTTCTGTGTGGTGCGAAACAGTTATGTCTGTTGCCCTGCAGGAACAAGGTATTGACGTGTCAGAGGGTGGGTATGTTGTCATGTATGCCAGTGTGCCCCTTGATTTGGAAGTTGTGCTGTCATTTTCAAAGTCAAGAAGGGCTATCGCTTCTTGTCCATGATTGGATTTCTGCTTCTTACTTGGTAGGTAGGGCAAGTCAAGCTGCTTTTGGCGAGGAGCTTGATGCTAGATGGAGGAAACGCTGGACAAACAGCGTCAAGGGCAGGGTAACGTATGGTTACATACGTGACGTGACGTTCGTTCGACAGCGTCCAGACTTTGGCTTTGACCTGAGCCTGGGCTTTTTACTAACGGGACATGGCTCGCTCAATTCATTTTTGCATAAGAGGGGCCTGTTTGTGACTCCGTACTCTGCGTTTTTGATGGTCGTGGTATTCTGGAGGACGATAAACCAGGTATCCACATTAATCTACAGCATATCTGTCAACCGCACTAACACAAGAATGTAAATTCTATTTTTTTTAAAGTTTGGCATTTCTCAACAAGAAATTCTACAATTACATCTCAACTGAGTTGTAAACTGTAATAGTTGGCATAATCTTAGTAAAGTATATATGTACATAAAACCCCATGTAAAAAGTGGAAGCTTTTGACTTCTCAGTACTACTCGATACCCTTTTAAAATTTAGTACTCGATACTATTCAAAACGTTAACGTGTTCTTTATATAAAGTAAAACGATATATATGAAAGCATGTACATACAAAAGGGGTTAAAAATTATTTTTTATTTGGAATTGGTTATATTTACAACTTACCAGCGTATCAAGATACTAGAAAAAAACTAATATCAGCATGGGGATTGGAATTGCACAGACAGACAAATAAATACATATATACTTTTTTTTTGATACGTTATGTATCGAAAACTTAAACAGCTATCTACTTTTGATGCAAAGTATATATCAGACTTGGCCCAGCTGTATTCAGCGCTTTATGTCCCCTCCAATTTGTCTAAAAGGAAAAAATTAACGATCTTACATAAGTTTTTATTTTTTTTGTGCCTAGCATTATACGTGGTAACATTTTTGTGTGCGGACGTGTTACGCGAGTGTTAATAAGAGCGAATATTTGTAATAGGTGGCAAACAATTTTTATAATATACATACCAGTGATCTGCAAAAATCACATTTTTGTTGATTTGTGCATGCACACAAATTTTCATATACAATCGATCAAAACACTCGATCGAAAAGTTGCGGGCAAAATCATGCACAACATGCAATTTAATCATACCGAGTGTTTACCACATTTTCAACTATGCATGTTCGGCACTCGGTTTTAATATGAAGCCTTGATTTAATCATTTAGAGTTGATGATGAAGTTTTGCACAATACATGTTTAATACTCGGTACAAATATACATACTTTTTGCGTTGTTTGGTATGATTAAAGTTAAAAAACGAACTTAAAAGATTAAACAATGCAAATACATACAATACATATGTATACAAAAGGCATTAAATCATATTGTAGACATTAATGCGTAATGTTTTGCGGTAAACCAAAGGGCCTATTTACGTAAAACGCGACCCATTATAACTCTAACAAATGTATGGAAAAAATATAAATTTAAAAAACATTTCCATACATTTTGTTTTTGTTCTAGGGCGTTGCGTTTTAGGAAATAAGGGGGAAAGTCAGGCATTAATTTTTTTCTCTAAAATAAAAAGCAAATATTAAAACTTATTTTTATTCAAAAACAAAAATAAAATGGGTTTTCTTTACATGAAAAGTGTAAAATAATACAAAAATTAAGAGATGCTCTATCTAATTTTAAAAAGATTTTTTACGACGAAATGTTTTTAAATAACTAAACTACCAACACACACTTTAACATTCACTTCTTTTTTGTAGGCAGTAAATTATTTAATGCTAACACAATGATTTCTTTCATTTCTATATTTTTGCATTATTGCATGTTGTACTTCGTTTTTCAATCTTAATCATACCAAACAACGCAAAAAGTATGTTAATTTGTACCGAGTATCAAACATGCATTGTGCAAAATTTCATCATCAACTCTAAATGATTAAATCAAGCCTTCATATTAAAACCGAGTGTCGAACATGCATAGTTGAAAATGTGCTAAGCACTCGGTATGATTAAACTACATGTTGTGCATGATTTTTTGTGCAAAGTTGAAACACAATCATTATTCTGATACATTTAAAATGAATAAACATAAGGAGTGCTACGGCATATTTAAAAGATGACGTAGATGTAACTTGTTTTTTTGTGTGTTGAATAATGCTTACTTGTTTTTGAAACACCGGCTGCAGTACTCTGATACATACATATTGTATACATAAGTGAAAAAAAAAAACAAAACAAACTTAATAAAAAAAAGCAAACGGTAAATGAGTTACAGTAATCGTCGTGACAGTGGGCCTAGTAGCAGAAATGCTTATATTGTGTTAAGCTCAACAAGCGTGAGCAATGAAAACATTAGAAACTCTGAATACAATAAAAACTATTTGAGTGAGAAACCAAAAAAAAAACAAACAATTTAAGTGCAAGTGCATCAAATTTAAATAAGTGTTTTGAACAAGAGACAAATTTAGCCCAATCTCTTTTTAAGAATTATAAAAAAATACCGAGGTACCATTATCATCGCGGTCTTCCTTATTGAATTTAGAAATTGAACCTACAGTTGCTAAAGACGGTCACAGTCCACTTTCTTCACAAGCTCCAAAGGTCCAGGTAGGAATGGACCGTTATATAACAGTTCTTAAGAGGGGAAGAAGCCCCAAATCGGCAAAGGTTACAAACGCAGCAAAAATTTTGAAAGATGAAGAAAAGCCGACCTCTTCGCAAAATCGTTTTGCCATTTTGCAGGAGGAAAATGATGCCCCATTACCCGAAAGAAAGTCATTTAAGCCTCCCCCAATATGTTTGAGAGAGAAAAACTCAAATGACCTCATAAAGTTTTCAGCTGAGTTAATAGGCGAAAACAACTTTTATGTTTCGAACATAAAGCGTGGTAGCATTTTTGAAACTAAAATTCAAGTGAATCACGAAAACGCTTACCGCACTACGGTTTCCGAACTCGAAAAACATAAAAAAAGTTTTTACACCTACCAACTCAAGAACGCAAAAGGTCTACAGGTTGTTATTAAAGGTATTGGTTCAAATGTTTACCCAGAGGAGATTAAGGCCAGTTTGTGCAGCAAAGGCTTTAAAGCCAAGTTTGTATCAAACATTAGAAAGAGAGAAAGGTATCCCCAACCAATATTCCGAGTGGAGCTTGAGCCTGGTGATGTAAATTTAAAAAAGAATGAGACTCACCCTATTTATGACCTAAAATATATTTTGCACCGTAGAGTTGTAGTTGAAGCGCCACATAAGCGATCTGGGCCCGTACAGTGCTTTAAATTCCAGGAATATGGTCACACCAAGGCTTATTGCAAGTTGCCTTCTGTTTGTGTTGTGTGTGGTGACCTGCATGCTACGACTAAGTGCGAAAAGCCAAAAGATGATCCTCGGGTAAAGAAATGCAACAATTGCGGGGGAAACCACACGGTCAACTATAAAGGTTGTCCCGTTTTTGATTCAGTTAAACGCTTATATAAGCCGAAAGTGGTTCCTGCCCCTCCCCAGCCTTTAAATATACCAACTACAAACATGCCTCCATTAGCACAACCAACTACAAGTCAAGTTTCCTATGCCAACGCATTAAAGTCTAACCAGCCCAATGCACGTAAGCCTACCCAGCCTACAACACAACAAGAGATGCCAACAAATGAACCAACCGAGTCCAGTTTTAGCCGCCTCGAAGCTGTAATTGACAATATGGTTAAACAATTTACGCAGTTCATGGCGCAAATGGCTAGCATGATGCAAGAAATGCAAAAAATGCAGTCTGCTCTTCTGCAGGCCATGCTTAAAAGACCATGAACTGCCTCAGGGTTTGTTTCTGGAACGCTAACGGCATCCGCCAACACAAAAACGAACTCGAATATTTTTTAATAAACCAAAAAATTGATGTCATGTTGATTTCTGAGACGCATATGACATCTAGAAGTAATTTCAAAATTAGAGGCTATTCTTTTTACGATTCAAAGGATCCCAGAGATAGATCATGTGGTGGCTCGGCTATAATAATAAAATCGAGAATCAAACATCAATGGATGGGTGGTCTCTCCGAATGCTATATACAAGCAACAAACATTTGCGTTGATGAATTTTTCCATGGCTTAGTTATTTCGTCAGTGTATTGTCCACCCAGGTTCTCCATAACAAAGGATCAGTTCAACAGTTTTTACAAATCTTTAGGTCCCCGCTTCATAGCTGCTGGAGACTATAACGCTAAGCATATGTACTGGGTCTCTCGCCTTATAAGTCCCAGGGGTCGTGTTTTGTTTGATTCCGTATCTGAATTGGGACTTAACGTTATTTCATCTGGACAACCGTCGTATTGGCCAACTGATCACAATAAAATTCCAGACGTTATTGATTTTGGCGTAACAAAAGGTATATCCCCGGAACTTACCGAAGCTCAAGCCTCGTTGGATTTATCTTCAGACCACTCTCCCACTATAATCACTATTTTAAGTCCTCATCAATTACCAACAAGTGATATTTTTTCATTTAAAAGAGTTAAGTGGTTAAAATACAAAAAAATTTTCAGCACCTACTGCTCAGAAAACCAACCGCTAAAAACTCCCGAAGGCATCGATGAGTGTCTGTGCAGCCTTAATGAGAACAAAAAAAGCCGTTGATTATGCTTCTTCCTACTATCGTCAGACAAAATACAACAAAATTATTTTTTCCGATGTGCAACAGCTTTTATCTGAAAAAAGAAGAGCCCGAAGAGAATGGAAAAAGCACAGATCACCCCAACTTAAAGCCAAGTTGAAGGAATGTACAAACCAACTGAAAAATTTGCTAGAAGTTTACCGATTGGCATCTCTTAAGGAACACCTCAAAGGTCTAGACTCGACTCCTCAGACTAATTATTCACTATGGCGATCAGCCAAATATCTTACAAGGCCCGTTATCGCGAAACCACCACTACGTAATCTGAGAGGATCCTGGGCAAGAAGTGATGAAGAAAAATGTGATCTGCTCGCAAGTCATTTAACAAATGTCTTCACTCCAAATACATGCACTGACATGAGTAAATTACCGCCTGTTGTTGCTAGATGTCCTATGGAAATACGTTTTCAGTTGTCAGTTGTCGTAGAGGCTATTAATAATTTAAATGCTAAAAAAGCTCCTGGCTTTGATGAAATCAGCAACAAAATGCTTTTGGAGCTGCCTTGCACAGCAAAAAGAATAATTCTTTTTATTTTTAACGCCATATTACGGCTATACAATTATGGGGCACTGCTTCCGCCTCTAACATAGAAAAAATACAACGCCGTCAAAATAAAATCCTAAGAATGATAACTGGTGCTCCGTGGTATGTCAAAAACAGCAACATCCATAAGGATCTAAAAGTTCCACTAGTTAAATGCGAAATCCTGAAATATGTGGACAAGTATTTAAATAAGCTGGAAACACATCCAAACCCGCTCGCTCGAAGTATCTTGCAACATAGTGGACACTCCCGTCTAAAAAGAAGATAACTATTTATATTATGAGAACGTAAATTTTAGTTTGGCACTGGCTGGACTAATATTATTTCCTTAGTCTTAAGATTTGAAAACTTATTGTTAGTTCGCTAAAGCGAAGATTCAATAATTAAAAATTATGCAAAAAAAAAAAAAAAAAAATATTACGGCTTGAACATTTCCCGCCAGTATGGAAAGTTGCCTTGGTAAAGATGATTCCTAAGCCGGGAAAAGATCCTTCGAAGGTGGAGTCTTACAGGCCTATAAGTCTGTTACCAACTATGTCCAAATTGTTTGAGAAATTGCTTAAAAACAAGCTGACTCTGACCCTGAGTGAAAACAACTGCATTCCAGATCACCAATTTGGATTTAGAAATCAACACAGTACCATCGAACAAACCCACAGATTGGTACAGGTTATAAGAAAGGCCTTTGAGGAAAAGAAATACTGCTCCGCGCTATTTATAGATGTCTCTCAAGCGTTCGACAAAGTATGGCATGAAGGCCTGTTAAACAAATTAAAGCTCAACCTTCCATCTAACATTTTCAACCTTTTAGAAAAATACATAACCGGCCGACAATTTATGATTAAAGAGGGAAACCAAACAAGTCTTTCTCAACCAATAGGGGCTGGTGTACCTCAAGGAAGTATACTAGGTCCAATTCTGTACTTGCTTTACACAGCAGATATGCCCACAAACAATCTTACTCATACGTCGACATTTGCTGATGATACCGCCTTTCTCAGTATTCATAAAGACCCTAAAGAAGCCTCAAAATAACTTCAACATCACGTAACCCAAATAGAAAAATGGGCAAAGTTGTGGGGAATAAAAATAAATGAACAAAAATGCACCCACGTTACTTTTACGTTACGCAAGGAAACGTGCCCCCCAATTCTTATTAACAACCATATGGTGCCTCAACGAATTGAGACGAAATATCTTGGCATTCACCTGGATCGCCGCCTCACATGGAAGTCACATATAGATGCAAAGTTGACACAGATGAAACTTAAAACGGTCCAAACCCACTGGCTAATCGGTAGAAACTCTGTGCTACGTCTTGATTGCAAACTTTTACTTTACAACTCAGTTTTGAAACCAATTTGGTGCTACGGGATACAATTATGGGGCACTGCTTCCACCTCCAACATTGAAAAAATTCAACGCCGTCAAAATAAAATCCTAAGAATGATAACTGGTGCTTCTTGGTACGTTAAAAACAGCAACATCCAAAAAGATCTACAAGTTCCACTAGTTAAATGCGAAATCCGGAACTATGTGGACAAGTATTAAAAAAAGCTGGAAACACATCCAAATCCGCTCGCTCGAAACATTTTGCAACATAGTGGACACACTCGTCTGAAAAGAAGGGATACTATTGCACTTAGATGAAACTACTGAATTAATTAATTTTATTATGAGAACTTAAATTTTAGTCTGGCACTGGCTGGTCTAATAAAAAATAAATAGTTTTAAGATTTGAATACTAATTGTTAGTTCGCCAAAGGCGAAGATCCAATAATAAAATATGAAATAAAAAAAAAAAAAAACTATTTAAGTGAGTAATGACGGCGCTTACTGAAAAACAGTTTCGGTCCACTCAAGCCCCCACTCTTCAGGTAGTTTATATTCTAGGGCCTTGAGACGCCTGAGCGTGCACAGACAAATATAGCGGGGATATCCAACCAAACCCCCAATAGAATCGGTTCGACTAGACTTGCTGGCACCAGTAATACCAATAGATACAATGCGCTGAATACGCCTTCAAACGTGCCTAACCCGAACCAATTTCACACAATTTCGCGGCAATATTTTTTTTTCTATGCAAATGAGTAATTTTATTGTTTCTCGAATAGGTAGGAGTACAACAAATAAATTAAGCCGTAAATAAAGAAAAATTTGGTTGGCAAATGTTGATTTTATTCACGATTAAGTGAAGACACATTTATGATACGATTAAGTTAATGCCCCTGCAAAAAATAAAAAAAAAATTCCGCCTTTAAAAACAATGTATGTTCACTTTAAATCTCCTGCTAAAAAAAAAAGACATAAAAGAGATACAATATACATATACACTAATATGTAGATTTTTTTTTATTTTTGCTTTAGGCCGTGCAAATGTTATGGGTTAACTTAATAATGGATACTCTAGCATCTTTGGCTTTGGCCACAGAATTGCCGACGCCAGATTTATTGCTTCGGAAGCCGTATGGTCGCACAAAACCGTTAATTTCACGAACAATGATGAAAAATATTTTAGGTCAAGCTTTGTATCAGTTAGTTATTATATTTGGCCTTTTATTTGTTGGTAAGTCGAAAACGAAAAAGTTATTAATTTACTAATTATAAAATTTTTTTAAAAACTTGTTATATTTTACAAGGTGACTTAGTACTTGATATTGAATCTGGTCGTGGACAAGACCTTGGTGCTGGACCAACACAACACTTCACCATTATTTTCAATACGTTTGTTATGATGACTTTGTTTAATGAAATCAACGCCCGAAAAATTCATGGACAGAGAAATGTCTTAGAAGGTCTCTTTACTAATCCAATATTTTACACCATTTGGGTATTTACTATGATTGCTCAGGTAGGTTACAAATACATGTCGGGAAAATATGCATACAGAAAAACCATTAACAGTGGTTTTGACTGCACAGTTGTATTTTCAATACATTAATAAATTATTGGAACTAAATCCGAAACGTCCAGTAACTTTTTGCAATAAAATAGTTATATTTTTCATTTAAAACAACTGTAAGCAACTCTTTTTAGCAGAAAATCTACAAATTTAACTACAAAAAATTACTTTCAAAATGGGGTTAGTAATACTGAAACCGTTAGGAATTTCGAGAATGGCTTAAACAATTTGTTTCCAAGTTGTGATACAATCGACGAAGCGGGACAGCTGCTGTAAAATGATTTTTGCTATAGAGGTGAAAAAACTTCTCGAGATGCTGTATATGGGCTCAATAAAAAATGAATACATTGTTATTCAAGGCACAGAAAAGCAGAGAATTACATTGAGTCCTCTAAAAAAAGATAACTCGCATATTTACTTATTGTTTTCGGTTAATAAGTATAGCATTAAATACATTCCTCGCTACAGGCTACCGAACACAACCAGTCAAAAATAGAATACACGTGTGCTTATGAGAATAATTTTTTAATTGCTACAATGCAACACAACTACGGGTTGCTGTCAATGCTAATTTTGTGGCGTGGTCGAAATTAAACTAATTTCTATTTTTATACGCGACAGTTAACAGATTAGTGCTGCCAATACGGTAAGATGCAAAAAATATAGCTTAAACAGTACAAAAAGACTTCAGGTGGCACCACAGAAAGTCATATTGCTTATATGTTTATTTTGTAGTGGTAGTCTAGTAAATATTTCAGTAGCAGCCAGTCGGACACAAATTTAGCAAGGAACTTTTGTGTTCGTGTGTTCCTGTGTTCTTGTAGCTTGAATGTGTTTAATGCATATAACTATACATGCATCACAGATAATAACCACTACATGCATTAGTTAGTACTGTTAGATGTATACTAAGAAAATTTTTTTAAACATACTTCATACACGTACTTATTAATCGCATAGGCATGTGCGAAAACGACATACTTAAAAGTATTGCAAAGTAGATAGTGTTACTAGCTAGTTTTGTACAACATTAAGTACAGGATGTCCACCGGCCAGGTATACTACTTTGTTTTGTCGCCATTTTGATAAACATTAGTCTTGACAGTTAATATTTTGCAGTCGTGAAGTAGAGACAAGGCAAATTTATTATGGAAAAATATTCAGTAAACCAATTTGTTTTAATCGTAAAACATTTAGTAAAAATCAATCATCGATTACTGTGGCGATAAGAAACTTACGTGAAATTTTTTGGAGAAACAACGTGCCAACAAGACTACTATTTATCGTGTACTGAATGATGTCGCAAGATCGACGGAAAACATTACTGGTGCTCAAGAAAATTTTAAAAACAATCCAACAACCTCAATTCGATGGTGTGCTCAGGAGCTTTGTCTTCAAAGAACAACTTTGGCCACAATTTTGCACAAGGATTTGCATTTGTTTCCATTTAAGTTTTAGTTGAAACATGGGCTTCCAGAAGTACATATGCCAATAGGATATTACAGCTGTCCCATGACAACCCTGATTTTCATGAAAAAATCATAATGAGTGACGAGGCACATTTTTATTTGAATGGATTTGTAAATAAACAGAATAGTTAGTTCTGGGCAATGGAAACCCCTTAAATTATTCATCAGTCACCTTTGCATCCATTAAAAGTGACAGTCTGTTGTGCAGTTTGGTCAGGAGGAATCATTGTACCTTAGGTTAGTTTAGGTAAGGTAACGAAGGGTAGTGGCGAGTCTAACTCGCCACCTCCACCCGGAGACCCTAAGGCCCATTTTAAATCTCTTCGCAAGAGTCAAGAGGAGAGAAATAAAAAAGATTAAAGACAATCATTCAGTAGGTAAATGAAAAAGAGAGCAAGAGTGCCGTCCGCAAAAAATTCCAAGGAAGTCAGTAGTCTTTGGCGCTTAATCACCTATCTGCGCAGCCACCCAACCCCCTTGATGCAACCTATGATACTCCCTAGCCCACAGCCTGGGACCTCACCAAGTTCATCTAAGAAGAGCCCTCCTTACCACCTCTATCGGCGGATATGCAGCCTAGAGCAGTGGCAGACAAGATATTCTACCCTCTCTATCTCCTCCTGTCCCATTTGCTCGTCATATATCTCACATCGCAATGCCCTGTGAGAGTCCCAATAATGCACCTCAGAACCCGCCTGCTCTCCTTGAGCAGCAGGTCAGTGCCCATCCTGTCCAGCCTGGGTCATAAAAGTCTAGAGATCCTGCAATCAGCCCTGTCCTTTACATGTTTGAAACTGAAAACGCCGTAACCGTAACTGTCCATGGGGAGCGATATCGTGATATGATTTTTTAATGCCACAACTGCATGCTTTGGGCTTGGTTGACATGTGGTTGCAAACAGCCAGGATTACAATTGAATTACTGCGATACCTCTTTCCAAGAAATGTTGATGTTAAATGAAAAATGGCATTTGTGAAGCTAACAAAGTCCCCACGTTTATCTAATGTTATACTTTATACATAATTGCCGACATTAAATAAAACATTTATTAATATATGTATGATCCATGCTCTTTTATTTAATGAAAATTTGTAAACAAACAAAGTAGAATACCTTGCCGGCGGACACCCTGTGTTATCTTATGAAATAAAATACAAAAAAATTTTAAAAATATGTAAAGTACTTTATTCTGCTCTTTCGTGATTAGCTGTTGATGACCCATCTAAACATACATATTTCTATTCATATGCACATCGTAAAACAAGAAATGCATATATGTTTTGCAAACAATGTGTATGTGTGTATGTATGTGTCGTTACTTTTCGTCTTCTACAGAAGTCATTGCAAGGCAATCCCAATCTACTGTCATGGGTACCAAATCGGCAGTGGTCACGGTATCCCTTATCCTTCGTTTATCCAGATCGAGGAAAGACCTTGAACGACCCGGATCTATTCTCGACCAGTAGTTCCACATCTGGGTTTGTTGGACCATCTAGCCTCTGCGATTCTCCTGGAATAGTCATCCATGCGAAGTTTACACAGTTGCCGCACTGGTCCCGTGTCCTCTCACCCACGCCAAGGTGATGTTAGAATGCAACGCCATCCAGTTCAAGGATACCCGACATTCGCGGACTAGTTGGGATGTAGAGTATACATCAGTAATATACCTGATGGCGGCACGGCTGTCGGTGAAGATCCCGATATTACTGCCGAATATCCTGTAGTACCGTGGCCAGTTAGCTGCTTTGCCTATCGCGGACAGCGGATGTCTGAATGAAATGCGGACTCCTGGTTGTACAATGAATATGCCCCCACCAACACCAGTTTTCCCCTTAGACTCATCCGTGTATATCTCCAGATCGACAGGTTCCGAGAAGATGATTGTATCCGCCCTTCTCTTTGAAACAACGAGTGAGAATTTCCTGCGGAGAAAAGGTGTGCAGAAGTCAATCAGATCGGAAACAAAATTGACAGTCCCGATAATATTCGCGTGACTGCATGTTCTGTATTTCCCTTATCCCACAGCAGGCAGCCTTATCGCGGTGTTCAGCGCCATCTTCCTCGCTAGGAATCCGCTAGGAGGCAGTTAAGTAGGGTAAAAAGTGACCTAGTCGGAGTCCTTTTCATTGCGCCTGTCAAAGGGATCGCCATGTTTCCCATCGCCCTCTCAATACGCAGACGATTTGTGACAGGGTCCAAAGCCTTCCATCAGACCATGGCTCCATAAGAGAGAACCGGCACTATTACCGTCCTATAGAGCCATCTAATATTACGGGGACTGTGTTTCCAGGTCTTGCTAGCGCACATACATCGCGGTCTGTGCCTTGGCTGCTCTCGCCTTCACGTTCGGCCTCAAGGACAGCTTACTGTCCAGAATGACTCCTAGATACTTTGCACTATTCGATAAAGTATATACCACTCCGTTTAGTGTCGGGTGGACAAAAGGAGGAATCTTGTATCTGTTCGTGAACAGCACAAGCTCTAATTTAGAAGGGTTGATATATAAACCGTTCTCTGCGCTCCACTGACTAAGTGCCTTCAGAGCCAATTCCATCCCGTTAGGAATGGTATTCAGATATACTCCAGATATCGCAACTGCCACGTCATTCGCGAATGTGACAATTCTCAGTCCCATTAAGTCCATATTTCTGAGCAACAATTTCAGTGTCATGTTCCACAGCAATGATGATATGACACCTCTATGAGGGGTTCCTCTATTGGCTAATCTAGTTACCTCAGCTCGTCCCATTGTAGACCTTATTATTCTACGTTCCAGCAGGTTGTAAATGAATACAGCCAGAGAACTACCAACCCCCAACTCACGTAAGGCCCGGATGACAGATGATGGGTTGACATTGTTAAAGGCGCACTCCATGTCTAGAAACGGCAAGAGTGTATAGTTCCTAAATTCAAGAGACGTTTCGATATAGCCAAGAGTAGAGAGCCGTTGCCACCGATCTGCCATTGGTATAGGCGTGTTGGGATTTCGGCTGGGCAGGATTGACGCCCTTAGGTGCCCTCGACCAGCCTCTCCAGTGTCTTAAGCAAGAAAGAAGTTAGAATTATCGGCCTGTACTCCTTTCTCTTTGTGTGTGATGCCTTATCTCCCTAAAGGATAAAGACAACATTAGATTCCGTCCACTGTGTGGGAATATATTACCAGGAGAGACAAGCCTCGAGAATGCTGAGAAGCCGCGCAGTAACTAGATCAACGTTACGCTGCAGGTCCGCTGGAATCAGTCCATCTGGTCCAGGTGGCTTAAATGGTTTGAAGCTGTTGATTGTCGAAAGCAGCATATGATCATCCAGTTGAATTGGTGCGGATGACCGATTAAAGAGGGTGTGCGTAGGCACCCTATCCGAGGCATTAAGAGATCCTCGAGCGTAGTTCAAGTTTCATCATCCCTTTGGATATAGCCGGGACGATGGGCGATTTGGACAAAAACCTTTCGCTACTAGTGAACGAACCAACGCATATTTCGTGTGTTGAAGGGCACCGGAATAATACCCTCGACCTTTTTCTTACTTCGCACCCTGAAAAGTACGAAGTAGATGCTCTTGCACCTCTCGGGAACTCGGAACGTTGCACCGTTTCCGCCTCCTTTTCGTTCTCCGGGCTTCACGGCGCTTCGACGGCAGCCCCGAAGCGTTCGATTTTTATATACGAAAAGGCATGTTGGGCAGAGCTTAACGATTTCTTTCGGCAGTTTAACTGAAAACTATGTTTCTTGGACAATAATGTCAATGCCATGGCGAAAATGGTTGAAAGTATTATTTTACTGGGAATGAGATCCTTTATTCTGGTAAAAACGATATCCATTAAACCTCGGCAGAAGTCGTGGTTTAACCAGACTTGCAAAGCTGCAGTAAGGTCCAGAGAGGAAGCATTTAGTATATGGCGTGCGAACGAGAACGCCGATACTGATTTGCTACGCAAACAAGCGAGATCTTCGTGTGCCAAAGTATTCAGGCGCGAAAAGGCTTTGTTCGAACAGCGTCTGCGTGCAAGGGTTCTTGATGCCTCCAAAAGTAGCAGGAACTTTTGGTCATTTGTTAAGAGAGTAAGGAACAACGCTGGCTCTTCAATCCCTGCTCTGTTAAAAAATGACATTTTAGTCACCGACCCGGTTGGAAAGGCTAACCTTTTGGTTGGAATATTTGCAGCAAACTCATATTTGCCGGAAAGCAACCAACCACTGCCAGAGCTTGAGAGATTTTCTGGGACTATGCCAGACAGATTCTTTCGAGCTCGTGCAGTTTAAAGGGTTCTTTTGGATCTCTATACTAGTAAGTCCCCTGGGCCGGATGGTATACCAGCACAGGTTTTGAAAGAATGTTCTTCGACGCTGTCGCGTCCATTAGCTTACCTTTTCAGCCGTATTTATCATGCCGGAGTATTTCCGATGTGCGGGAAAGTAGCTAATGTTACGCCGATCTCCAACAAGGGAAAGGCTGAAAACCCTAAAAATTACCGACCAATAGCAATTTGTTCAGCTATCTCCAAGGTTATGGAGAGTATGGTTAACTACCGCCTAGTTAACTATCTGGAGATAAACGGTTTACTAAGCGACCGCCAGTATGGCTTTCGTAGAGGACGGTCTACGGGGGACATACTGGCCTTTCTGACAGAAAAATGGTGTACCTCAATTCATCATTTTTGCGAAAGTAAAGTGGTAGCTCTGGACATATCTAAGGCGTTTGATAGGGTCTGGCACTGTGCGCTTCTATCTAAATTAATTGCTTTTGGTGTCGGTGAACAATTTTCTCGATTTATATCGAGTTTTCTCAGAGATCGCACTATTCGTGTTGTTATAGATGGGATCCCTTCCAAAGAGTATAAAATCAATTCAGGGGTACCGCAAGGCTTCGTCCTCTCTCCTACTTTATTTCTTATCTTGCTGAATGACCTTCTATGTCAAACTTCGAATCCTATTTATTCCTTTGCAGACGACAGCAGCATGTGCCATTCATACTCGTTTGACCATAGACTTAGCTCTTTGGAGATTGGAGCTAGGAGACAGAGTATGAATGCTTCGATTAACCGCGATCTGATGGTAATCTCCAAATGAGGCCGTGCGAATAGGGTCGATTTTATTGACCGTAAAACCCAATGTTGTCTTTTGACACATAAACGCACAATAGACGATGCTGCCTCGTCTGTATTAATGGATGATGTAAGTATTGAAAAGACAGAGACTCTTGATGTTCTGGGCATGAGAATCCAGTGCGATGTCCGCTGGACGTAACACATTTTTCTTGTGTCGAAGGAAGCATCGAAATGTCTTGGTTTTCTTAAACGGTGTAGGAATTACTTTACACCATCTGATCTTCTTAATATTTATACCACTTATATCCGACCAAAAATGGAATACAACTCTCATGTATGGGCTGGTGCCTCAAAGTCTATTTTGGGGCTACTTGACCGCGTACAGGAACGTGCGAAGATACTCATCGGCGACGTTGTGGAATCTAACCGTCTGAATTCACTCGAACACCGTCGTGATGTGGGGTGTGTTTCGCTGTTCTATCGATACTATAATCGAATGTGCTCTGAGGAAATCAGGGAACTTGTTCCCGAGACCCGGAACTTTTTGCGTGATACACGTTTTTCTAGAAGAGCACACCCATACGTAGTCGACTGGCCAGTGAATCGCACCACCCATTACAGGGAGAATTCCTTCTTCGGTCGCACAGTTCGTATGTGGAATAAACTTCCTAGCTGTGTCTTTCCTGCCACAGTAAATATCGAGAAATTTAAATCACAAACACTACTCCCTTAATCCTCCTTGCCATAACCTATTTTCCTGATACCAACACAATGCAATGCATGTGTAGGGGCCATCCCCTGAGTGCTAGTTATTATTAAACAAAAAAAAAACTTGCGCAAACGGCTTGTTTCAAACGAGTTTTTAACGTTACAACAAAAGTTTCTCCAAGTACCACGTTTGGCACTCCTTACTTCGTTCTTAAACCTGTTTAGTGTGGTCTGTACAGAGTCCAGCTTCCTGTCCTCTTTGCATCAATCAAATGTTTCCTGCATGTCTCATCTATGGTGAATGACCACCAAGGCGGTTTCTTCCGGCTCCTAGAATGCGGCAGGGGGGGGGGGGGGGGTGTACGACAATGAAATAACCTCTTTAAAGGAGCTGAATAACGGCAATACCGCATCTTCTATATCACGAACTATAAATATAGACAATAACGGAGGTAGCATGTTCCGCAAATAGGCATTCTGCATCTGCCAGTTCTTCCTCCTGTTATTCACGTGCCTAGTCGCCCTGTCCTGACTTCCCGCGATAGAAAATTCAAGGTGCCTGTGGTCTGAGAAGGAACAGTCATCTGACACCTTCCCTAATAAGGAGCGCAGGAGCGCGCTGACCAATGCTTTGCCCAAAAGCTCATTTAGTATGAAATCAGTCAAAAACTTACCTCTTATGTTGGTGTTTGTGCTGCCCCAGACTTGATGGGTATTTGCATCGTCTCCTATAATGACAGGAATCCGATTTGCCTTTGTAGTGCCGACCGCTTTCCAGACAAGATGGTCGTGCGCCATGTAGCTTGAGAGGATCCACCAGGTTCTGCCATTCATCTCCAAAGCTGCAGTTACAGTATCTTCACCACTATAGTCAGACAGTATGAAGATATTAAGTTGCCTTTTGGCCATTATGCAAGATTTAATCCATCCCTGTACATTCGCGTAACATAACTTGTAGCCGCTGGCACTGAGTCCAAGAATTTTACCCCCAGAGGTCCAGCCTTCCTGGACTAGTACAATGTCTTCGCCCCGTTCTACGGCACGGAGAGTAAGTGCAGCAGATGCTGCTTTAGAGTGGTGGTCATTAATTTGCGTCACCTTCGCCATTGTCTGGATCATAGATAACAGCTACGTTTCCACTCTCTGAACCGGAATACAAAAAAGCGTCCTCGTCCTCCGCTACATCCAGGCGACCGAGAAAATCATCAATCAGACCTCAGCCTGACTGATTATCCTCCTGAAAGGCTGGCTGGGCAGGAACATCACTACTAGTGTCCTTGCCACCACACTCGGTCAATTTGCTTTCACTGGCAGCAAGGGGGTCAAGCTTGTCGTCGCCTCGGTAGATGTTAAGTCTCATACTCTCAAAATCATAGAATATCACACCCCTCCTCTGCCGAAGCGGCGCGAGCGATTGCTTATTCAGGACGACAACCACCTTGTAGCTCCTTTAGCGTCGGAAACCTTGACTACCCCCCAGTCATGAGTGAGGAGATCCTTATGAAGACAAGAATATCTTCGGGTGTGGTTTAGCCGGAATAGTCGCTACAGATTTCGGACGACTAAGGATATCGTGGACCGTGACCACGTCCAACCGCGCGCCTGGCCACACTTCTCCGAAGGCTGCTATGGCTAGTTTCAGCAGATTGGTTGGTTCTTCGTTGGTGCATAAGTTTAACGTGGCCTTGAAACCAGCCAGCGTGATTGATTTGAGGGGCTGGTCCGGGATTTTCCCTAAGGACACTCCATTACACCCCCCCTCATTTTCTGACGGGCTATCTGCAAATTTTCTTGGGAGATGGCTCCGTCGCTTTTGCTCCTGTCAATAACAGCCCTTACAAGCGGACTCTTAGCGACCTCGCTGTAAGGCCTGTTAATGACTCGAGAGGATTTTGGTCTTTTCGCATCCGGTTGTTTGGTGGATACGTCTGAAGTGTCCTCACCTGATCGTTGCCATTTGGGAGCGGCAGAAGACCCTACATCAGGTTCGGATCCTACTTCAGCAATAAAGCCCTTAGCTCAACTTAGCGATGATTCCTGGTTTATCACCAAGTCGTCCAATAATACGCGTAGCGGCTCGCTTGGATGCGGCTTCTTTGCATTGTTGTTACCTGCCGCTTTCTTCAGCCGAATCTGAAGTTATTGGCGCTACTGCGCCAGTACATATAAAAATGGCAGATGATGTGGTGGCACACACATCACCTGCTGTAGTTGCCAAAACGGCAGGGGGCTGGGCAACTTTGGAGACACTTGCCACGACGGGCAGAGGCACATCAATGCTTGTGGGTCTACTGTCATCCGAAGAGTGACCAGAGAATTAAAGCAGTTGGCCAATTCGGGTTCACCAGACTGACCTTCCGCGAAATTTTTTTGTTTTTGTGTTTTGTTATTTTCTAAATTTATAGACATATGACTCCCACGAGTATGCACGTAAAGGGAGGACCATCTTCCAACTGAGCAACTAAGATTACAACCGACCCTTGCTGTAGCATTGGAGGTGCCTACAACTTGGAACTAATCTTCTTTTACCACTAACTAGCCATTCTAGGCGCTGCATCCACAACCTTAACCTTACAAGTAGGTTAGTTTTGGTTCACGGCATAGCAGTGTATAGGAAAGATAGAGGCGTTAACAGAAGGGCTAAACCATTTGTTAGATGTATCCAGAACCCTGGTACTACCTTAAAAAAGGCAGATAGCAGAATACGGCACACTATGCAATACTCTGCTTACGCTCCATTTTAACAGGCTTAATATTTAGAGTGCTGGATCATTTGTCAGATGTATCCAGAATACTGATATTACCCAGAGACTTGAAATGTGAGTCGAGTGTGCAAACTATGCATCACTCCGCTCACACTGTATTCTTATGTTTCCTCCTGTGCATTGCGAAATCCTGGCTTTGCTGGGAAAAAGGGTGACCCATTAGACAAAGAGTATCACAATATTCCTCACCTAGCTCAACTTCTAATATAACTGTTCGATTTTCGCACGCAAAAGTATCGACATTATAGCAGAGGCCCCCCCTATCCGCCACCTGGGAACCTGCCCAATGGGGACTAACAACTCCACATGGACTAACAGCTTAACATGGATCTCGGTTACTTGTGTATACTTAAGCAGAACGTGAAACGAATATATAATAGATAGTGTCTGTTTTTAGCGGTTACTGTACGCACTTATGCATGTTTTCTCAATAATACTTTTTGATTTCCCAAGGTGATATCCATTGTCAGTCTCTGCAGAACAGTCCATTTTTTTTTAATAGTGTATAATATTTAAATGAAGTCAAAAATTCCCAAAATAACTTTTTGCAAAAAAAAACAGAAATATACGTATTTTTTGTTGTTTTTTTAAACAAAGCGAGCTGTGTATGCTATTAAATTATTCTAAGGTAAATAAACAACTAGCAATTATATCGTTACTTCGTAATCTCAGTTTTAGATTTTTGCCTGATTGTGACTTTTTGGTACCGTCTAACAAATACGCCGACATTAAAAAATAGCACCCTTGTCAGTTTTGTGTCGAATTCGACAACAATCAAAACGGCAACGCCAAACATAAAAGGGTGCTTACTAAACAAAGTACTAAATTAGAAAAAGTAATATAACTTGACTACTGGACAATAGTGGTAAACAAAAAAACCGCTCTTAGTATAATTATTTTGTTTTTCTTTTTAACAAAAAGTAAACAAATATATTAGCCCTGAAGATGTTACTCGATGGGTAACGAAATATTGGCAAAATAAATATATAATTTAAAAATTTATCATTAATTGATTAAATAATTAATTGAAATCACCATAATACTCAAGTTGTACATTATACTGTTAACGTCTGGCAAAAATCAATTCTCTGAAACGCAAATTATGTTAATTTTTCTTTTCTAAAAAAGTTCTCAAAATTTCTCCATTTTATTATTTAGACTCTGAGCACAAGACAGATATTAACCTCTGAAACGTTAATAGGCATAACAGTAATCATAGTAAGTTCGTTCGTTTACTCAAAGTTATTAAAAAAAAAATTTAATTTTTTTACTGGATTACGTTCGTTTACACAAAATCCAGCAAATGAGAACACAAATTAAGAGCGCAAAGTGACAGTTGTCTTACTAAGTATTTAAAAGTTTTTACTAATTGGTTGAGGCACCGTATGGTTGTTAATAAAAATTAGGGGGCACGTTTCCTTGCGTAACGTAAAAGTAACGTGGGTGCATTTTTGTTCATTTATTTTTATTCCCCACAACTTTGCCCATTTTGGGATACGTGATGTTGAAGTTGTTTTGAGGCCTCTTTAGGGTCTTTATGATTACTGAGAAAGGCGGTATCATCAGCAAATGTCAACGTATAAGTACGATTGTTTGTGGGGATATCTGCTGTGTAAAGCAAATAGAGAATTGGACCTAGTATACTCCCTTGGGGTACCCCCGCCCCTATTGGTTTAGGACAGCTTAAGCAGTTTCCTTCTTTTATCATAAATTGTCGGCGAGTTATGTACTTTTTCAAAAGATTTAAGATATTCACTGGTAAGTTCAGCTTCAACTTGTTTAACAAAGCTTCGTGCCAAACTTTGTCAAAGGCTTGAGAGACATCTATAAAGAGCGCGGAACAATATTTCTTTTCCTCAAAGGCTTTTCTTATAACCTGTACCAATCTGTGGGTTTGTTTGATGGTACTATGTTGATTTCTAATTCCAAATTGGTGATCTCGAATGCAGTTGTTTTCATTCAGGATCGGAGTCAGCTTGTTTTTAAGCAATTTCTCGAACAATTTGGACATAGTTGGTAACAGACTTATAGGCCTGTAAGACTCCACCTTCGAAGGATCTTTTTCCGGCTTAGCAATCATCTTTACCAAGGCAACTTTCCTCACTGGTGGGAAATGTACGAGCCGTAATATGGCGTTAAAAATAAAAAGAATTATTTTCTTTCCTGTGCAAGGCAGCTCTAAAAGCATTTTGTTGCTAGTTTCATCAAAGCCAGGAGCTTTTTTAGCATTTAAATTATTGATAGTGTAAGAGCTGAAGTAACAAGCGAGGAATGAAACGTGGCAGTTCTCAAGTGTACGCCAACGAAGAACGTGTTCAGCGCTTAGTTATTGAACGGTTTTATATATATTCTTATTAAATGAAGTTTTGTTTATTTTATTATTCTCTATATGTACTTTTTTTTTAATAAAGTGAATTTTCAATTAAAATAGACGTGTTGCCTTTAGGTCAGAAGTGAGATCGAATTCACAAATCTTTAAAGAAATGTGTAATAAATATAATAAATTAAAAATAAAAGTAACGTTAAATTAACAAAAAAAAAAAACTATAAAAAACAGTGACGCATGTGCAAAATAAAACATTAGTTGTTCATAAGTAAATTAGCTTGTGCGCGAAGGTAATTATTAAGTTTGCTTGTGCGGGACGAGCCGGAATGAAAAATTGCTGACGAGTAAAAGTTCTCTGGAACAATGCAAAAACGGACACAAGCATATGAATATAAAAAAGTGATAATTAAGACCATCCTATCATGCTAATGATATTGGTTGGCAGGCATTTAAGCATACGTAAATTATGTAACGGCAAACTAAATAATGTTTTCTTCAAATAATGTCATAGAAACCAAACGTGCAAAGAAAAAAATATACATATACAAAAAAATAGAATATCAACGTATATAACAGTGGTAACGGAGAAAAATTAATTTTGAAAAAAAACCAACAAATATAAAAAAACAGTGTTTAAAGAAACATAAAACGACATAAAATCATGTAAGTAACGATAAAACATGAATATAACGAATAACCAACGGTTACAATAAACGATATTGCAAGCTCAACAGTGCGTGAGAAAAAACAAAAAACGTATACAGTAAAGAACCAAAAGTTGTGTCAAAAACGCTTAACGTTAATATCAAACAATTGATAAAAGTAAGACTGTGAAAAAAAAACATAAAATGCCGTTAATTTCAACACTAAAAGTTGCCTTTTTCAAAGAGCTACTACGGGAACGTAATCTGTCAACGGTCGGTACGAAAAACGAGTTAGTAAAACGCCTCATAGACCACGAAGAGTCTGAGGAAGTCGAAATTGACGAAACGCAAACGAACGATAACTTAGCGGCACAAATCGATGACTTACGCGGCATGCTTGAAAATGTCATGGCTATTGTGCAGAGCCAAGTAAATAAAACGGTGCAACCGCAAAACGATAATCGCGAAACGATATTCGCGAAAACGACATCCACGAAAACGTAAATGTAGAACGGCATCGCGATTTACGATCACCAAATCGGGAAACGCGTGAACGTAATTCGTACAGTGTTAGGGAAATCGCCGATACCCTACCGGAATATGATCCAATCAAGGATCACGTTTTTAGCATCGATCAATTTATCGACCGAGTAGATCAGTCGATGCAAGCGTATAAGTGGAACGAGAAATGTATGATGTTGGCGATTTTTACTAAATTGAAGGGCCCTGCGAAATTGTGGTTGGACGCTTCTGCAACTACCTACGTTACGTAGCACGAATTGGCAGCAGCGTTAAAGGAAGAATTTGGTGTTGAGCCCGATGAAGCGGGCATTCATTTCAAAATGTCAAGATCAACAAGAGAAACTGGTGAGTATATTAATGAATATTGTTTTCGAATGAGCGCTCTGGGTAGACGTCACAATCTGAGTGACTCCGCCATTATTAAGTATACACGCGAGGGGCTAAAGCATAGAGAACTACAACACTCTTTAGCTACTGTTCGATTTAAAACGATGAAGCAAATGCGCGATACATGTAAAGAATATTTTTCGAATATAGCAAGCTGCTCGCGCGAATCAAAGTCAGCGCCAACGCCAAAGCGTAATGAGTCTTGCAACAGTCCCGTGAGCAAACCTCCTGAAAGTATGGAAGCGACGACTCCAGATAAAAAAACCTGTTGTATGCTTTAACTGCTCCGAAGCAGGGCATATATCAAGTTCATGTCCAAAGCCGCCGCGTCGAACAAGATGCAAAGATTGTCAACGTGTACATCCAAAAGGTACCCCCGAACACTGTGGTCAAGGTAGCGTCCGTTGCTCAAATAGCGTGAAAAAAGTTTCGTTAGATAAGAAAGTCACGATCAATAGAGTGGACATGTTCGCATTAATCGATACAGGCAGCGAGTGCAGCATGATAAAGAAATCTAAAGCAGCTCAACTCAATTAAAAAAAGGGAGAAATGTAACATCCGTATTAGCGGCGTGTGTGGCGGAACGCTAGTGTTAACCGAAATGATTAACGCAGAAATAAACATTGATAACGTTAAAATGTTTGTAAACCTTTACGTAGCCGATTATGATACGTTTTCGTCGGATTTAATTATCGGTAATGACATATTTACGAACAATAACATCCGCTTTATTTGCAACGGTAACGGGCAACATTTCGAGTATTTAAACGTGTCGAAAACGGAAGTCGCGGAGAAAGTAAAGAGCGAAATAAATAAAATAGCACCCCACGAAAAACCGAGCGATAATGAAGCGGCCTCCTTACGAATTGCAAAAACCAATATAACCGAAAACGATTTTTTATATTCCATGCAGATTCAAGATGAGAAGATACGTGAAATAGCGGATAAAATAAAGGCTGGTGACAAAGCAATGGCAAAGGATTTTGTTATTAAAAAAGAGCGACTTTTCCGCAAGGTAAACGACAATCTTCTGTGGGTGGTTCCGAAAGCTCTGAGATAGCGAATTATTCAAGAACAACACGACAACGCAGGACATTTAGGAGTCGACAAAACGGTAACAGGTATCCAAAGACATTTCTGGTTTCCGCGTATGCGAAACGCTGTAAAATCGCATATAAAATCGTGTATCGAGTGTGCGTATAATAAAGCACCAGGTGGAAGGGAAGAAGGCGTGTATCATTACGAAAATGTGGACCCCATACCTTTCCATACAGTTCACCTGGACCACCTTGGGCCATTCCCCAAAAGCGCAAAACGAAACGAACATATTCTAGTCATCGTTGACGCATTTACCAAGTTTACCATCATCAAACCCGTCAAAAGCACCGCAACAAAACACGTTCATAACATCCTAAATGAGGTCAGCGAGTATTTTGGTATGCCATCAAGAATTATCACTGATCGAGGAACAGCTTTCACTTCACATGAATTTTCACGGTTTTGTCATGCTAACGATGTAAAACACATTCTAAATGCAGTCCGTACACCTAGAGCAAATGGTCACGCGGAGCGGACTAACCGAACAATTTTAGGAATGTTGTTGCCATCAGCGAAGGACGACAAACACTTGGACGAGCAACTAAGGCGTATCCAATGGTCAATCAACAGTATGAAAAACAAGACGACTGGCAAAACACCACAGGAACTTCTATTCGGCTTTCAACCAAGAGACATCTTACAGCATAAGCTCGTACTCATCCTTCACAATGATGACGTAATGAATTCTGAGGAATTAGACAATCTACGCCACGATACAGCCAAAAAAATTGATGCTAGTCGGAAAAAAGCCAAAGAGTGTTACGACAGGAAACATGCCAAGCCAAAAACGTACAACGAAGGTGATCTGATATTAGTTGAAAATGAACCAGCAGCAACTGGTGCCTCCCGGAAACTAGAACCTCATTACAAAGGTCCTTTTATGGTTACTAAAGTTCTAGACAAGGATAGATATGTCGTAGAGGATTTGCCAGGATCCAGCAGAACACAGCGTCATTACAAATCAATATACTCGTCAGATAAAATCAAGCCTTGGTGCAGCTTACCAGCGAATGAAACCGGATATTCCAGCGATGAAAATGAAGCGGCTTACGATACAGATGATGGTGCTGTCTACAATCGAGGTCGATTATCAACAGGATGGCCGACTGTAAGAGCTGAAGTAACAGGCGAGGAATGAAACGTGGCAGTTCTCAAGTGTACTCCAACGAAGAACGTGTTCAGCGCTTAGTTATTGAACGGTTTTATATATATTCTTATTAAATGAAGTTTTGTTTATTTACTTATTCTCTATATGTACTTTTTTTTAAATAAAGTGAATTTTCAATTAAAATAGACGTGTTGCCTTTAATAGCCTCTACGACATCTGACAGTTGAAAACGTATTGCCATAGGACATCTAGCAACAACAGGCGGTAATTTACTCATGTCAGTGCATGTATTTTGAGTGAAGACATTTGTTAAATGATTTGCGAGCAAATCACATTTTTCTTCATTATTTCTTGCCCAGGATCCTCTTAGATTAGGTAGTGGTGGTTTTGCGATAACGGATCTTTTAAGATATTTCGCTGATCGCCATAGTGAATAATTCGTCTGAGGAGTCGAGTCTAGACCTTCTAGATGTTCCTTAAGAGATGCCATTCTGTAAATCTCTAGAAAATTTTTCAATTGGTTTGTACATTCTTTCAACTTGACTTTAAATTGGGGTGATCTGTGCTTTTGCCGTTCTCTTCGGGCTTTTCTTTTTTTAGATAAAAGCTGTTGCACATTGCCTGAAAAAATTTTTTTTGTCTCGAATTTTATAGTGATCAGTCGGCAATATGTCGGTTGTCCAAATAA
Source organism: Melanophora roralis (assembly GCA_963583895.1). NCBI lineage: Eukaryota > Metazoa > Arthropoda > Insecta > Diptera > Rhinophoridae > Melanophora > Melanophora roralis. Next base: position 13,040,289 of record OY757192.1, on the reverse strand, counting down.
AATAAAGTTAAGTCCGATTTCAGATACGGAATCATACAAAACACGACCCCGAGGACTTATTAGGCGAGAGCCCCAGTACGTATGCTTAGCGTTGTAATCTCCAGTAGCTATGAAGCGGGGACCTAAAGATTTGTAAAAGCTGTTGAACTGATCCTTTGTTATGGAGAACCTGGGTGGACCATACACTGACGAAATAACTAGATCATGGAAAAATTCATCAACGCAAACGTCTGTTGCTTGTATATAACATTCGGAGAGACCACCCATCCATTGGTGTTTGGTTCTCGTTTTGATTATTATAGCCGAGCCACCACATGATCTATCTCTGGGATGCTTTGAATCGCAAAAAGCATAGCCTCTAATTTTGAAATTACTTCTAGATGCCATATGCGTCTCAGAAATCAACCTGACATCAATTTTTTGGTTTATTAAAAAATATTCGAGTTTGTTTTTGTGTTGGCGGATGCTATTAGCGTTCCAGAAACAAACCCTAAGGCAGTTCATGGCCTTTTAAGCATGGCCTGCAGAAGTGCAGACTGCATTTTTTGCATCATGCCAGCCATTTGCGCCATGATCTGCGTAAATTGTTTAACCATATTGTCAATTAAGGCTTCGAGGCGGCAACAATTAGATCCGGTTGATTCGTTTGTTGGCCGTCTTGTTGTGTTGTAGGCTTACGTGCATTGGGCTGGTTAGACTTTAATGCGTTGACGTAGGAAACTTTTTTTTTATATTTTGTTATTGAATCTTCGCTTAAGCGAACTAACAATAAGTATTCAAATCTTAAAACTAAGTAATAAATACTAGTCCAGTCAGTACCAGACTAAAATTTAAGTTCTCGCAATAAGGATAACTAATTTTAAAAGTTTCATCTTAGAGCAATAGTATCCCTTTTTTTTAGGCGGGTGTGCCCACTATGTTGCAGCATGCTTCGAGCGAGCGGATTTGGATGTGTTTCCAACTTATTTAAATACTTGTCCACATAGTTTAGAATTTCGCTTTTTACTCGTGGACCTTCTAGATCCTTGTGGATGTTGCTGTTTTTAATATACCAAGGAGCACCAGTTATCATTCTTAGGATTTTGTTTTGACGGCGTTGAATTTTTTCAATGTTGGAGGCGGAAGCAGTGCCTAATAATTGTATCCCGTAGCACCAAATTGGTTTCAAAACTGAGTTGTAAAGTAAAAGTTTGCAATCAAGACGTAGCACAGAGTTTCTACCGATTAGCCAGTGGATTTGGGCCGTTTTAAGTTTCATCTGTGTCAACTTTGCATCTATATGTGACTTCCATGTGAGGCGGCGATCCAGGTGAATGCCAAGGTATTTCGTCTCAAATCGTTGCGGCACCATATGGTTGTTAATAAGGATTGGAGAGCACGTTTCTTTGCGTAAAGTAAACGTTACGTGGGTACATTTTTGCTCATTAATTTTTATTCCCCATAATTTTGCCCATTTTTCAACTTGGGTTACGTGTTGTTGCAGCTGGTTCGAAGCCTCTTTAGGGTCTTTGTGAATACTAAGAAAAGCGGTATCGTCAGCAAATGTAGATGTGTGCGTAAAACTGTTTGTTGGCATATCTGCCGTGTAAAGCAAGTACAAAATTGGACCTAGGATACTCCCTTGAGGTACACTAGCCCCTATTGGTTGGTAACAACTTATTTGGTTTCCCTCTTTGATTTTAAATTGTCGACCGGTTATGTACTTTTCTAGTAGGTTGAAAATATTAGCTGGAAGGTTTAGCTTTAGTTTGTTCAACAGGCCTTCGTGCCATACTTTATCGAAAGCTTGAGAGACATCTATAAAAAGCGCGGAGCAATACTTTTTTTCCTCAAAAGTTTTTCTTATAACCTGCACCAGTCTGTGAGTTTGTTCTATTGTGCTATGTTGACTTCTAAAGCCAAATTGGTGATCTGGAATGCAGTTGTTTTCATTCAGGATCGGAGTGAGCTTGTTTTTAAGCAGCTTTTCAAACAGTTTGGACAAAGTTGGTAACAAACTTATAGGCCTATACGGCTCCACCTTCGAAGGATCTTTACCAGGCTTAGGAATCATCTTTACTAAGGCAACTTTCCATATTGGTGGAAAATGTTCAAGCCGTATTATGGCATTAAAAATTAAAAGAATTATTCTTTTTGCTGTAAAAGGTAGCTCAATGAGCATTTTGTTGCTTATTTTATCAACGCCAGGAGCTTTTTTATCATTAAGGTTAGTAATAGCTTCTACCACATCTGAATATCGGAAACGTATTTCTATAGGACGTCTAGAAACAACAGGCGGTAATTCCCTCACGTCAGTGCATGTGTTAGGAGTGAACACGTTTCTTAAATGGCTTGCGAGCAGATCGCATTTTTCTTCATCATTTCTAGCCCAGGATCCTCTTAGATTGCTCAGTGGTGGTTTTGCGATTACGGGTCTTTTGAGACGACTGGCTGATCGCCATAGAGAATAATTTGTTTGAGGAGTCGCGTCTAGACCTTCCAAATACTTCTTAATTGATGCAATTCTGTGTACCTCCAGCAAGTTTTTTAAGCGATTTGTATACTCTTTTAGCTTCGTTTTAAGTTGGGGCGATCTATGCTGTTGCCATTCTCTTCGCGCTCTCCTTTTTTCAGATAAAAGCTCCTCAACATCGACAGAAAAAATTTTGTTGTATTTTACCTGATGGTATGTTGAAGAAGCATGTTCAACGGCTTCTTTAATGTTTTCATTTAGGATATTTAGGCAATCATCGATTTCTTGGGGAGTTTTTAGTGGTATGTGTTCCGAGCAGTGAGAGCTGATATATTTTTTATATTTCAGCCAATTTACTCTTTTGGATAAGAAAAAATCACTAGTTGCGATTTGGTTAGGACTGCAAACAGTGATAATTGTGGGTGAGTGGTCAGAAGATAAATCCAGAGAGGCTTGCGCCTCAATAAGCTCCGGGGATATACCTTTTGCTACGCCAAAATCTATTAAGTCTGGAATTTTATTGTGGTCGGTTGGCCAATAGGTTGGTTGTCCGGTAGAAATAACACAAAGACCCATTTCAGATACGGAATCATACAAGATACGACCTCTGGGACTAATTAAGCGGGAACCCCAGTAGGTGTGTTTAGCGTTATAGTCTCCAGCAGCTATGAAGCGGGGACCTAAAGATTTGTAAAAACTGTTGTACTGATGCTTCGTTATGGAGAACCTGGGTGGACAATACACTGACGAAATAATTAGGTTAGCGAAAAATTCATCAATGCAGACGTTTGCTGCTTAAATATAGCATTCGGAGATGCCACCCAACCATTGGTGTTTAATTCTTGATTTGATTAGTATAGCCGAGCCACCACATGATCTATCTCTGGGATCCTTCGAATCATAAAAATTGTTTCCACTAATTTTAAAAGTGCTCCTCGATGTCATATGAGTCTCGGAAATACACATGACGTCAATTTTATGGTGTATTAAAAAACATTCGAGCTCATTTTTGTGTTGGCGGATGCCGTTTGCGTTCCAGAAACAAACCCTGAGGCAGTTCATGGTCTTTTAAGCATGGCCTGCAGAAGAGCAGACTGCATTTTCTGCGTCTCCTGCATCATGCCAGCCATTATCTGCGTAAATTGTTTGACCATATTGTCAATTACGGCTTCCAGGCGGGTAAAGTTGGGACCAGTTGGTTCACTTGTTGGCACTTGTTGTTGTGTGGTTGGTTGGTTTGGCCTTTGTGCATTGGACTGGTTTGACTTTAGTGCGTTGGCGTAAGAAATTTGACTAGTAGTTGGCTGTGCTAACTGGGGAATGTTTGTTGTTGGTATATTTACCGGCTGGGGAGGGGCAGGAACTACCTTCGGCTTGGATGAGCGTTTAACCAAGTCAAAAACAGGGCAACCTCTATAGTTGGCAGTGTGGTTTCCCCCGCAATTACTGCATTTCTTCACCCTAGGATCTTCTTTTGGCTTGTCGCAGTTGGTCGTATCGTGCAGATCCCCACACACAACACAAACAGAAGGCAATTTACAATATGCTTTGGTGTGGCAGTTTAAGCACTGTACGGCACACTTCTGGCACAATTCCTGATATCGTGCATGGTGGAATCCTAAAAACATATTGCAGCGACGAGAAACTTTCGCCTGTGGCCAAGTATCGCAAAGTCAGAGCTAATCTTTCAGACGCAGACATTTGTTCCCTCAAATGTGTGGTTTTCTTTGTTATAATCGGTGCCACTAGATACAGCTTTATTTGAAAAACATTAGCATATATTTAATGTTAATATGCTGAATATTGTAATCAAGTTACCAAGTAATCGAAGTCATTTGAACCCATGCGCACGAAGTTTTTATGCAGCGAAGGTTCTTCAGAACGTAGTACCTTCAGAAGTGTTTGGCAACATCCTTCCATTTTACGATGCTGCACCCAAGCTCGAACCCATATTCTTCTGGATCTTCTTTTTTTCTTTTTACTGGGTTTCTGAAACTGCTATAGCTCCAGCAGTTATTAATAATAAATCTTCAATATCACTGTCACTAAACATTTTAACTTTTCACGTTGCTTCACAAACACAATTTTATACTATTTGGCAGATGGATTTCATAAACATAACAACAACATTATTTAACCGATGTTTGTCATACACACCGGACAAATAAAATTATTTGTGCAGTGTAAAGAGGTATACAAATATTTGTACCAAACATGGCTGACACAAAATCTTCTGCTATTTGTGCAAATAAAATTCAAACAAATATTAGTGCAATCTAAACGCATGCCCAAATATTAGTCACAAACCATACTATTAGCCCAAACCATTATTTGTTGTGTTTGGACAAATATTAGCATAGTCTAAGCGTACCTTTAGTCTAGATGAAATCTTAATATGCAAATATTTCTTTTATTTTTGAACAAATATTCATTAATATATACATTTTTTTATAAGGTCGTAATTATACAATATGGAAAGATGGCTTTTTCCACAAAAGCTTTATCGCTTGACCAATGGCTGTGGTGCATTTTCTTTGGCCTTGGAACACTAGTTTGGGGGCAACTAGTTACTTCTGTACCTACACGAAAATTACCTAAAATCCTATCGTAAGTAATAGTTTGTAGCAAAGTTAAATATAAACATTTATCAAAAGCACAGAACACATGTTATCATTAGTTGTATTCAATTATAATATATTATATATGCATATTAAGCATATCATTTTCAATATATACATATAGTTACATTTATAAGAAAAGCAGTTGACAACTTAGAACAATAAAAATAGGTGCAAATGATTAGTTGATGATCGAAATGTTTGTCAAGTGGTATAATCTGTTGTATAAATAACTTAAGGATTAACAACTGCTTAGGCCGAAAGCATTTAATATATAAGTAAGCACTGCCGATTTCTTTGCTTGCTTCCTTTAAATTGTTCTTTGTGAAGTCACTTTTTGTCTTTATTAATATCAAGGAACATTTTTTGTATTCCTTTATTATTGATAATATTTAAAGTAAAACCGTTAGAAATCCTAGGCGTTATTAATTTCCTTATTTGTTTTTGTATATTGTTAAGTCTTTTAAAAGTTCCAACAGTATTAGCCTTCTTGAGGCATTTACATATATATCCGCTTGTCTGATTTTGTTTAGTTTTAAGCTATTTCATTCTTGTTAACTAATGAATTTAAGTAAGAATCTCAGACGTACTTGTACCAGAAAACGTAGTTTTAAAAATTTTCAAAACACACTGTAAATGAATAATATATTGAGAATCGCAGCTTATAAGGAATAAAAATAAATTAAAATGTAAATATGTAACATTAGTAAAAAAGTATTAACAGCTTTTTTTTTATCAAAGTCAGCCAAATATATATTGTACCCAACAACGTTTTTTTTTTTGAAAGTATAATTGAGTTTTTATTGCAAAAATATATCAAGTATATGATATATGCGGGTATGTACAATGCCTATTTAATGTTTGTGTCGACTGTGTAATTGTTTTATCCTTTTCTTGCTCTCTAACTTAACTACAACACTAATATTCTCCTATTTGTAAATCTGTGCTAACTTGTAAATTTGTCTATATATATATATTTGATAACTTAAGTCAAAATATTTGTTTTTTTACCGACTTATTACCTACTGCCTTTTCTTAGTATATATACATTAAAAATAACAACAAAAATTGCATAAAATCTCAAACTTTACATGCAACTTCGTTACCTTAAGGAAAAAACTATATCAAGTTCAAACAGTAAGCGACAGATTTCACTTTCAATCATTAAAAGTCATGCACCTTAGAACTAAAAAGTACTGGCAATTAACCTGCAACTTCGGAAATGCAGTTTACATATTCAAAAAGAAGCAAATTGGATTGATTTTAAAATATTTCATATGCGTACTTAAAGCCACGAACAAAATTAACACAAAATACTTTTAATGTTTAAAAAATAAAATGCTAAATAGTTTGTTTAAAGTTTTAAACCAATGCCCCCTATTTTCTCATCATTAAATAAGATAAATGCATATTGTCCTCTTATAAAATAAACTTTCTCGTCCTGTACAATCGTATTAGCTTTTTATTTATACATTAAAAAAGCTTAAAAAACGTACTACAAAAAACATGTAAATAGTACTATATTTCCAGTGACTTAAATGACTTTTTACCTCAATCCGAGTCGAAAGTTCTTGCTTTCCTTTGTTTAGATTACAATTTCATAAAAGTACCTAAAGTATAAATTTTTACTTCTAAGTTAATATCATGTTAATTTGTAAAACTTATATGACATCTAGGAGACGTTTAAAAAAGTAATTTTACATATAACGATTTCTGCACACGCCTTTAAGATTCAGGTAGGGGTGGACCGTTAAAAAATCACACGAAAAGTTGTTTCCTTGTCCGAAACCTCGTTTGGTATTAAAAAAAAATCATCCTGCAGAGTCGTATTAGTTTGCAGGGATAGAAAACTCAGACATACATAGTTTAAAACGCCTTCGAACGTATGGGGCTGTCGAAAGCGGCCTTAAATTCGGCAATTAGATGATATGTTGCTGTTTGTTGTGTCTGTAGCTTTTCGACGTCAAGCTTGCGTGCTGTGCCATATCGTACATTTCTGACCACACGAATCTTTGCTGCAAACAGGTAATGATCCGAATCGATGTTACCTCCTCGGATCGATCGTACATCAAACACACTGAATGAATGCTTATAGTCTATTACAAAATCATCAATCTGGTTTTTCGTTGTTTGACATGATAACATTCACGTGCGCTTAAATATATGTATGTAGAAGTCAAAATCTCGTGCTGCTTACTACCCTATTTTTTTGCCGCGGCAAAGTCTACTAGCCTCATTCCGTTGTCGGACGTTTCCTCGTGGAAGCTTTATTTTCCGACTGTAGGACCAAAGGTATTTTCCCTTCCTACTTTCGCATTCGTAAAGTCATGGGCGATGCTGCGGTTATGCTCTCTGTAAGATATTTGATTCGTGGTTAATCCACGGCTAAACTCATGTCTTGATTCTTCGCATATACACATAATACAGCACATTGCGAGCCGAATTCATAGAGAAGGTGGACTCGACAGATCAGTCGACTATTTTTTGTCCATGCAATTTTGTTCACAATATGTTAAAAGTTTGTCTATATGCATCTTCTTGATTTAAATAAATAAGATTTTTAAACTAAAAATTAAAAAAAGTATTTTTAATTTACAAAAAGTAAATTTGTTTTATTTACATTTTTTTTCTGCAAATAATTTGTGTTTTTGTTTTAATGATGCCATATGATTTTGACATTACCTAAACGAATTTTTCGCCCTGCTTTTCTGAGTTCACCTTGTATGAACTCGCCTTGTGTAGTTGTAACGCCTTTCCCAATCAATACCACTGCTTTTAAGGCCGTAGTTCGCCAGTGTTAACACTGCACCTTCTCTGTATAGAGTTTCAGCATTTGGTGCAGCTTTGCAAATCATTGTCCTTAAAACGTTTTTTAGGGTCGTTAACATTGAGGCGGTCCATTAACCTTGTTTTTCGGTTTTTAATAACTTTTACTAGGTGAACGCGTAGCACTCATCAGGTTACTACCTTCAATGGGTATTAAAGGCAGCTACGTTAGGTGAAACCACGGGGTGGTGAGTGCCTACAGTTAAGATGAAGGAGGGACAAAATCTGTCTGGGCTTTGCCAAGTTAAAACCAATCAGACTTGATATCCAACTTCTTCTTCGTCACTCTATCTTCAAACCACTCGTCCACATTTGCAGTCTCCACCAAGTACTAACTTGTGATTTTCTTCTATCTAGAAGGTGGATTTCTTTGTGTAAAAAGAAATAAATCAGCACCTTCTGCTCGCTTAACGTACTGTTTAAAACTCCGAAAGATACTAATGACTACCTTAGTAGCCTAAGTAAACATATGAAAAATGCGGTTAAATGTGCTCATTTGACATATCGGCAAACTTGAAAAAAACTGTGAAGCTAAGAAGCCCTTATGCCACTCTTAATCGAAAGCTTAGATACATCTATAAATAGCGCGGAGCCATATTTCTTCTCCTCATACGCTCTTATTATAACCTGCAGCAACCTGTGTGTTTTTTTCTGCAGGGTGTCTGGTCGCAAATTTTTATTTTTAAATACGATTATTTTAAATAGCAATTGACCGTGCGAAGGGAGGGTGGCGCCGTTGGAATGATCGATTGTGTGTAGTTGTCAGTCACGATATCGTAGTGGTCGAGTGAGCATCACGCGTTCGCTGTGAGCAATAATTTTTACGTAATTGCTTGTCGACAATTTTGTTAAAAGTTCGGTATTCGGCGAATGCGTGATGGGCCGAGTATAAATTTAGATCGTTCGTGGGTGCAAGATTCCGCGCAACTGCTTCGGCTATGAATGTCCCACGGCAAGGCCCAGTCAATCTTCAAGGACTCTCGAAAACATTGATCTGGTTCAAAGCAGTGTACGTGAAAATTCGCGGCTTTCAATACGGAAAAGAGCAGCATTACTGAGACTTACAAGTGCAATTATTCATGAAATCCTTTTAAAATTCAAATCCTTCAAGAACTGAAAGAAAGTGGTTTTGATTTACAGAGTACCACCTTTTTGATCTTACGAAAAAAGTTGAGCAACATTAATTATTTCGCTTGAAAATTTTGACAAGCAACAAATTATACCCAATGGGCGATTTAGTCAAATTTTGCCTTTTTTTCCTATAAAATACAACACTGGGATCTGTATGTATGCAAAAACCAAAGTGTATACAACTACAAGGGGACATCGTTAGCTTATTTAATGCTTCTTTGCTACTAGCCCGTTTAATATTTATTTACTTTACTCACACACTAACAATTTCCCCTTCTAATGTTGTGACAGCTTGAAATTTTTCCTACTAGTAAAATTGCCTGTTTGTGTTGTATCTCTTATGCAGTCACCTTACACAGATTTACCTTTAAAGAATGCTCCTTTAATTCCGTTTGCACGCCTTGCCTACAAGTATGCAGATACATTTGTACGTATGTATTGCATCAAAAATATATTTGGGTACGTCCTTTTTCTTACCTGGTTGGCCGGTTTCATCAGTAATTTCCCTTCAGGCTGATTTAATAGCGTTCCGATTAGAATGCAGCTTTGGGATTTAACCCAAATATGCTTTTTTGTTTTAATACCTGCTCTTAAGTTCCGCTTTACAGTGTCACTATTTGTTTTTTTTTTTTTTTTTGATTATTAAATTTTCACTTTTTTCAATTTTAATTTAAATAATTAAAAACATTTAAAAAATAAACTGTTTATATAATTTTGGCTGTTTTATAAGTTTTGTGCGGAATAACATGAGCATTAGTTTTTTTTACACGAAATTTTATAATGTTGCTTAAATGCTGCCAGATACATTTCACATGTTTTTTACACTACGAACAGAGTAGCACTCTTGGAACACTCCCCCTCATTGCGAATTTCAACGGCGACACTATTGACGTCGACTTGCAAATCAAATTACTGTTAAATTATATTTTAATGGTATTTATTTTCTTTAAAATATCGATAAAATGTCTACATCAACACATACATTCAAATAAGTACCGGTTTCGGGAAAAGTTAATGTCGGCAAACTTAATTAAATGTAGCTAAAATTGGACGTCGACAACGACTTTTACAATAAGAGGGAAAATTATTCCAATATTATTTTACAGATATTTCGTAAAAATATTTTATATTTAAGTTAAGCTTTAAGTAAATTTTTTTCCATTTTCCATGATTTTATATATACATACATACATATATAAATTATTTATTTTCGCATACTAAAAGAACGCAGCAAGATGCCTAACAACTTGTGTAACTATATTTTATTCGCTTTCAAGTTGATCACATATATTGTTTGCAAAATTCGTTCGAATTGACGGTTGTGACGTAGGCTGCACACAATTTGATAATCAATTTTATTTCCTAAGATGACGTCGTTAAGAAATCCAGGTCCTCGAAAACGAACGGTTATCTTCTCACTGATGCGTGCTAACATTTGTTTAAACTAAAATATTTCTAATTCTAAATAAAACATTTGTCCAAAGAAATTCAAGGAACAGCAAAAACTTGAATTTGGGGTATGCAAAGTAAAATATGTGTGTCGGAGGCACATGCTAACTTGATTAGGACTAGTGGCAAATCCCAGTAAAAACTGATGCTTACCTGTAAGCAGGTATGTAAGGGAGAGAAGCTAAACTCCCCCTTACAAACCTGCTTACATAAGGCATGATTTTTATATGGCGAATTCCCACTTGGAAGCATTACCTTTTTAAAAAATAAGCGCATTTTCACAGCTTACATTTAGATGTGAAATAAAAGTTTTCAGTAAGCGCCTCTTTCATGCCTGTTAAAGTCTGCAGCTATGTTGCTTACTAGAAGCACTTTATTCATGCCTCTTTTTAATCTGTGAATTCAAAGCTAATATGAAGCTATTGATGTATGCGCTTACAAAAGGTCCTTTTTTCATGCCTATTAGGAGTTTTGAATAATACCATTGCTTAAATATTTTTAGTTGTATTTTATTTTATTTTCAATTAACAAAAACAATTTAATCAATAAAAATAATTCAATTAATAAATATAATTATTAAAAAAAACGAAACAAACAAAATATAAATGAATAATAAAATTAATTTGCACATATTTTACTTATTTTTAAGGAGTTTTCTCTCGATCAATATTTTCCAGATCAGATTCACTATCTAAAAATGTGTTGTTAAGTTTACATTGCTTCTTCAAGCATTTTTGCTTATATTATCGATTTTTATTTAATCTAAATGCTTTACGTAAATCTATTAGAAACTTTGTTTTAGAGAGACCATCAACTTTAATTGCTTCTGCAATATAAAAAAAAAATTAACATGCATACATGTACAAAAAATTTTGAATTCTTCACGCATACAAAGCTTACCAAATATTGCGTTCACAAACTTAGGGAAGTCGCCGCTTTTTGTCTTGCTTTCCATCAACATTAAAATCAAGTAACATTTTCATATCTATTATATGCACAAGATTTTTTGTTAATCCCCCTAGATTTAAAATATTTTTCATTGTTGAGACCTAGAAATTGAAAGGAAACAATTACTACGTTATCTACGTATAATAAATAACATGAGCTCTCTTACCATTGCTAAATTTGTTTAATCGTTTATATCTTCTTCAATTTGTTGTAATTCAGCCTCTGATTGAATAGGAAATAAATCGGAATATTTTGTGGAAGCAAGACCTGGTGTTGCAAAACATCTAACCATTACCTTCACCTCTGATACCAATCCCACTATTACCTTATTTTGATTAACGATAGTCTCTAAACAAAATTTGTAAATAAAAATTAAGAGGTACCTTTTAAATCATTTATTTGCCTTTTAGAATCATTCATTGATTGTTTTTGGTCCTCAATAATTTCTGTAGATTAAAGACAGTTATTAAAATGTATTAGAAGTACTTAGGCACGAATTTTACCTTTAAAGCTATCAAAATTTCTTTTCAGTTCTAAAACGTCCATTATATTATTTTGATTTACAACTGTTTCTGAAAATAAAAAATTAATAAAAATAATAATAATAATAATTTTTCAGCTAAATTATTTAGTTATCGTACTTACCTTTTAAAATATTAATTTGTTCAGTTAGGCCTTCAATCGAATTTTGAATGCTTTCAGTTATTTTAGAGCGTGGCATTTTTCTAAAACAATTTTTAATTGATTTAATAAAACTATTTATGTTTTTAAAAGTTAATTTTAAAAATAATCTCTTAAAAAAATTTTAATTTATGTATGTATGTTTGTCTGTAAAACAAAACCGGTTTTTTAGTATAATTGCGTATGTAGACAACAACTTAAAAACATGTATGTACTAAGGGAATTAGCAATCTCCTGTTTTTAAAAGGAATATTTAATAATTTTGCATATATTTGATCTGTTCTGAAAGTTTCTTCATAAAACGAGTCAGGATTTACAACGTAAATTCCAAGATCCTGAGATGGAATTGGTTCATAAAAAAAATTTTCTGGACTTATGAAAACTCTTACTACAATGCATCCATTTTCAAGGAATTTTAGTATTTCCCCAGGACAACTACTACCAAGTAAACAACAATTATCAGGGGCATTCGAACTGAAAACTCCTGCATCACAAATAAACGAAGTTATTTTACCTTTTGAGTTTTCTTTAAATCCCTTAAATTGAATAGGTTTTATCAATGAAACTTTAGAAAACCTATTAAAAAGTTGTTGTTCAATTTGGATAGGTTTTTTTATTGTTTTTTTTATTTCCTTCATTGAGTTTTCAAATGGATATGCCGTTATATTAGTAAGGTTGCCGCATTCTTCGACAATTTTGTTTAAATGAAGAAGGTTATGTACGTTGTAAGTTATGCTTGATGGTCCATAATATTTTTGAAATTGTTCCACAAATGTTACTATCATTTCATGAGCATTAGCTTTATAAGGCTCAAGTAAAAGAGGACAACTCATTATCCTGTAAGCGCATGATAGTAATAAAAAGTGGCTAAAAAAATCATCGCAAGTACTTTTCTTTAGAACAACAAGTCCTGTATATAGGACAAACTGTCGAAATTCAACTGCTTTCCATCTAGCTATTTCATCAAACGACCTAGGCTTTCTCACAAACTCTTTTGTAATAAAAGGACGAAGGGAGGTAAGCAAAGATGATGCCACAATTTTAGAAGTTGTCATGAAAAATTCTGTTGTTTTAGAGTTTAATAATAATATAAGCATTTTCTTCATAACACCTAAATCTATTAAGTGCATGACATCAAGAGGAAATTGAGAGATCATTTTTATGCCAATTGACTCTAAAGATATTTCCTTATCTAAGAACATTTTTTGATGAAAATTTTTATCAATTCTTTGACTAAAATCTTCATCAGAACGCAATTTTCCAACAAATGTGGAAAATGTGGTAACTTTTAAAATGCTTTTTCCAGTTTGATTACACTTATTGCATCCATTTAAAGAATTGTGGCCTTTTACGCCACAAACAAACGACCGGGCAGGGGCATCGCACAAAAATGCTCGAATTTTTACTTTTATATTACGTGTTTCGAACTTAAAACCATTTTCATTTAAGCATTTCATTTCTGAAACAAAGTCGTGAAGAAATAAGTTAATATCATATGGTTTTTTTATGCCTACATAACTTCCCACCAGAAAAACTTTAACCATTGGCATATTAACGATGCGAGCAAGTATTGGCCAAAGTCCGACAGAGGAGCTTTTAAATAGAGGTAAACCGTCAATGCCTACATCCAAAATAATTTCCTTGATGTCGAGGTTTTTTATGGCCTTTACTATTTTAAAAAGATTTCTTTCAATACCAACGTGTACATAAAATCCTGGGGCAACAGTTCTCTTCATACATACTTCTTTTGCACCAACGAGAGACTCTACACTTAATGGAATATCTGAATGTACACCATTTAATACATGTAATAAAGCTGATGTACATGCCACAGACGGACGATATTTAAGATACCACTTCCTAATATTAAGTCACAGTGTTTTCTTTTCCTTATCAACTACAAGCTCTGCATTGGAAATTTCATCATCCATTTCTAAAGCCATGCCAAAATTTGCATCGTTTTTGGAGCCCCTTTCCATATCCCCACAAAGTGCTAACAAATTTTTGTTCTTCTCTGTTTGTTTCAATTTATTTAATTGTCTTTTTCCAATATTTTTCGACATTATATTTAGCGATCCGTAACAAAATAAAAACAAAAGAACTGATGAAAAAAATCAAACACAAAAACCGTAAACTTCTTTCAAAAACAAAACAGACACACATACAAAACGCTTAATTTTTACAAATCATAACATATATACTTATGTTTACATACATACCTTTATTACGTACAAGTAAACACAATTTTAGTTTTTTTTTATAAAATTTCTCCGCGATTTTTCTACCGACCTTTAGATTTTAAATACAATTGATAACTAACATTTATTATTATGTAATTTAAATCTTCGTTTTCGGCATAAACTCGGATAAACTCGCTTATCATTGTCGAATCCAAGCCGTTCGCAATACATCCTGCTTCCCTGTAAGGGATAAGAGTAAGCTCTTAATTTTTTTTGCCTTAACTATTACAAAAATCATTTCAATGATTTTCACTTATTTCGTTGCTTCTTAGTAAGATGTAACAGTAAGCGCATTAATAGCGCTTACCTCCCTTACGAGCTTCTTAAAACCATATATTTTTTTACTGGGATTGTTCTTGTACTTCCATTTTTTGCCATGATTCTCCTGCAGACACAATAAATCAGTGCCTATGTTCTGTAACTTTGGTGAGAACTTCTCGCATCGAAAAGTTATGAAACAAAATTTCCAATCGTTTCTCGACATGTGAGAAAAAAGTGTTTCTGTAACTATTGGCGAGAAATTCCTAAATTGTTTACGTCATTACGTTAGAACTGTCAGAAAAGTGAAAAATAGTAAACAAAACCACAAAAAAAGAAGAAGAAAACCATATATAAATTGTGCGTCAGAAATACAAAAAAAGTAAAGAAAATTAAAGAAATTTACAAATTTAAACTAAAAAAATTAAAAAACTTGTTGAAAATTACAAAAAATGTATAGTATAGCTTAAGTGACGGCGGATTTGATATAAACTCCACTAATTTTTCTTTTTGCTGCTTCGAAACTGTCATGTTTTTCTAAAACTCACAAAATGTAAATAATTTTTGAATAACAGAAACATTTACACTTACCTTTTCTATATTTTTATTACTCATTTTATATATTTTAATACTTTTTTTCTTTTAATGTTGTTTTCTCGCGGTCTTTTTATTTGTGAGTATTTTTGACAGTTCAAAGTGAAAAGTTCTCGCTTTAAAACTTTACAGAAACACTTTTTCTTGTGTTTAGCGAGTAATTTCCTTACGTGACAGATAGTTCTCGCATGAAAAGTTACAGAAACAGTCTGGTGAGAAAAGTCAGTTGTTTGTGTCGATTTGTAGCGATTTTGTTTCATTTTGCATGTTTCAAGTGAAAAGTTTCTCGAGGCGAGAGTTATAGAACATGGGCACAGGACTACTTTTAAAGAGGATCACAAAATAGGCTAGTAAAGTGTTGACCTACGTCGCAGATTCTAAAAATCTTTAAGTGCCACTCAAATTCAGTAAGATTTTAGCTGGACTAAGCATTGTTTAATTTTTTTTAATAACGCCATTTGTATCTCTGCGACGACAATCGTTACTAAGTGAATGACAAATGTTTTTACATAGTTTGGACTCACCAATACAGGCTAGCAATGTAGTTAATATTTTAAAATTTTATATATCTTGTCTGGTTATCTGTCTTAACTTGTTACCCTTTTTAAGAGGTTAAAAAAAGTGCCACTGTCAGTAACGCAGAGCTCTCCACAATTTAATGACAACTTATTGCATTGCATTTGACAATTAAATATTTTAATAAGAAGAGCTACCAACAATTTTTTTGGTAACTGCTCATTTATTATTAGGTTTAGTAAGAGAAAAACTTAAATTTTATTTGAAGCGCTAAATATTTTCCATTTGCAGGAACCCCGTAAGCTAAGGACATTTTTCGTTCGGAAACAAACACTTTTTATTAATCGTTTTAAGTCGTCTTCAAAATAAACTTTTTAAGGAGGTTTTCTCAATTGATTCACTTATAAAACTAACAAAAGGGCGGCTATTGCTAAAATTTTATCTGGGTCAGTTTACAACATATTGTGTTAAGTATGTATTTTTATGACCATGCCATCATTCCTTAGAGCTTAACCAACCTTGCATAAAATTGGGATAGGATTTTCAAAAGCTTCTTAGGGAAAAAAGCAAAATAGATAAATCAAGACTCTTCTTTCTTTTAGCTGACCCGTCAACCTAAAAAAACTTAAGAGGTATTGCAAAACATAAATGACATTACACAATGCGAATATATCAGTTTGGTACCGTGAAACAGGTAAAATCTTAATAATTTACTGACAAGGGCATTTGTTAAAACGTACGACGATGACTTTAGGCATAGCTATACTCCACTTAGGGTATTCATCAATATTTCCACTGATACAAATGTGTATAAGTTTGAGAGTAACAAAAATCATTTTTGTTTGAACTTAGGCACCGACGCGTCGGTTTTTGTTGCTTTTTGGATTTATAAGTACCACCGGACCGGACCATCGATTATTAGGAGGATTGAGTAGACTTTTTTTTATTTGCAAGTAAAATTAAAAAACACATTTACTTGCCCCTTTTTCTCTTATAAAGGAAAACGTTTTTTCACTGGTATAATTCACTTTTAGAAATATAATTTAAGCTACTTTGCTTCGAGGTTTTAGGTGTCATTGTCAAAACAACTTCTAGTGTTTATTCAGGCAGACACCTTCAACAACAGTGTTTTATAGTTGCACATATACTTACATATAGATAGCAAAAATATTTGTGGTGTTCATTTAAAATTTAGCCGATTTTTCTTTAGTATATTTAAGAATTTAAACAGCATTTCAAATCTTAATTAAGCAAGTTTCAATAAAATTGTATTCATAAACGAATTTTAGCTTAAAAAACCCTATTTTTAACCGTGTGTTAGTACAAAAATTGGTTCGACCCTATTTTAAGCTAATTTCCAAATCCTTTTTTTGTATTTTTATTGCGTTTTACCAAAGAATATGAATAACTAGAAGCTTCATCTCAACACAAAAATTTTTGTACAGCGGGCTGTAACATTACAACCCGCTCTCTGTTTTTTATTTTTATTCTCTCTATTTTTGTTCTTAACACTCTTTGCACCAGCAATGCCAACTTAGCTATTTTAGAGCTAAATTTAGCTCTTTTTAATTGCTTCTAACTCGAAAATTTTCCCTTTGGCTCTTTTTTAAGAAAAGGAGCTAACTCTTTTTAACTGTGGAAACGGCACGTTTGGCACTTTTTGCATTTTATAGTAAATTTTTCCGTTTTTACCCTATTGTTTTGTCTTTGTGGCATATACGAAACATGCAAAGCTATTCACTGATTTATTTCATT
Source organism: Melanophora roralis (assembly GCA_963583895.1). Taxonomy (NCBI): domain Eukaryota; kingdom Metazoa; phylum Arthropoda; class Insecta; order Diptera; family Rhinophoridae; genus Melanophora; species Melanophora roralis. The sequence goes on along the minus strand of OY757192.1, from coordinate 13,022,821 downwards.
TATTACAAAGCCTGACAAATAAAATCATTATACCGACAGATAACTTCGATTATATATGTATGTAGCTGCAGAATTTGAATCTTAAATAAATAACAAGTGTTATCTAGGATATAACTTTGAGAAAGCATGCGATGATTCTAATATAACTGAATCAGATAAACATATCGTTAAACGTAATTTAATACAGTTCATAAAAACTCTAAATTATGAAATTATGGCAAAGCTTCCAACACATTTTAAGATGTTGGAATAAATATCGGCATTAAGCGTAACAAATGTTTTTTTGCAGGATTCAAAAAATACTTTATGTGTTATAAAAGAATTTGAAGAGGATTTTAAAGAAATTAAAGATCTGTAAAATTGCTTAAAAAATTTGAAATTGTACCTGTGGATAAATTTGGATAGAACCGACCAATTTTGAATCGCGTGCATCATTGTTATTAAAAAATTTTATCTAATGCTAAAGTGGAAAAAACATTCAGTGCTATGAATTTTTTTAAGAATAAACTAAGAAACAGCATGGCTTTGAATACGGCTAATAGTTTAATTCATATAATATATGGTTTACAAAGGTTTAAACTGTTTAAACAACGAGTTACCAGCAAGCGTATTTGTAAAAAAAATTAAATTGAAACATATAACAAATCAAAATATTACATAAAAACAAATCTATGACCGGAAGAAGAAAATGTTACTCTTTTTGAAAACGATTGTTCTTTTTTAACTTAACTTAGTTATATGTAAATGTATATGGTCATATTGTTAATGTTGATAAACATTTGTATCATTTTCTGCTGTAAAATAATTTTATTTAATATTATTATTTTCAATTTTTTTTCTATTATTTTTATTTTGTAAAAAAATCTTGAAGTACAAATTGAATAATAAATACATTTATAGATTTAAAATGGGAAAACCCTAAATTTTTTTATTAGCTCCTTTTAGCTCTTTTTGACTACTCGGTTGGATCCTTTTGCCTCTGAATTGTTGGCATCACTGCTTTGCACAGACAATATTTGAGACATACATACATACATGCATACATACATTACACAAACTCTAACGTGTCTACATTTAACTTTTTTTCTGCTTTAAAACAGCCACAGTGTGTGTGTATCAGAGATCTGCTTCAAGTACTAAATTTTGCGGTGCATTCACTCATTTACTCTGATTTTTTGTGATTCATACCGCTTTTGTTTAATCACAAGAAATGAATTTTAACTAAGAGCTCATTTCAAACTCGCAAATTGAGCTCTTGCACTCCAAATAAACATGCATGTTTGTGAATTTTTTTTTGCGGTATGGTACAAGCCTCAGCAAGAAAACAAAGCGGTGTTTGATTAGTCTTGTATTATTCGTTTTCAAACGAAATATAATATTCGGTCAGCTGCAGCATGTATGATTGAATCGTCTCATTCAGTAGCGCTAAAAATGGAGTACAAACCAATCATGTATGCTACAGTTTTATTCACTTTGGAGTGTGTTACAAAAAAAGTTGCATGCATATGTATGAACTGGGTTTTGTTTGCTAATATACAAATGATAAGTAATAGCCTTTTTACACTTACTCACATCTTTCATCAATTTTCAAAAATGTTATCATCTTTCTATATGAAATATACAGGTTTGTGTGTCAACTTTTTTCGTCATCTTTAAAATATGTTCCTAAATCATTTTGTTTCACCCATCATTTTTCGATTATTTTGGTGTCGTCACTAGAAAAAGAAATATGGCGGTGAAAAGAAAATACCATCACTAGAAGAAAAATACAAATGTCAAAAAATATACAATGAGCGGGACAGAGCAATGTAAGTAAATTTAAATTTTAATTATTTTAAACTGAAGAATTTTTTATTTAACAGCAAAAAAGAAAAATAACATGCGTGTCGTTTGGTCGGATACGGAAGAAAGTATGTTGTTGGACCTTTGGCAGGAAAAAATTGAGGAACTAAGAGGTGCGCGAAAAAACTCTCATGTTTTCCAGGAAATAGCTGATAGTTTGCAAAAAGCCGGATTTTGTGGCAGCTGGGGTGACGTAAGGACAAAAGTGGACAACCTTACCCGGAAATATAGGTAAAAGCAATGAACATTAAGATGAAAAAGTATATTTCACCTACATAGGATACATATTGTATTTCAGGCAAGAAAAAACAAAAATTGGACCTACAGGGGGAGCGCCTTCATCATGGAAGCATTACCACAAAGTCAACAATATCTTGGGAGCCTTTAAATTGAACAACATACAAGAGGCCATGCATGAAAGTACAGGTATGTACATAAGTACATATATAATTTGGCAACAATCATTTAAAAAATATATACATTTATTGACAGATATGTCCACGCTTTTTGACAAAGACGACACAGTTATAGAGCTTGATCCTTCAAATTTCGATCCCGAACAATCGTGCTCAAGCAGCTGGAATGTGTTTGAAACTGAGGAAAGTCAGCGGGGGCAGCCGAAGAAAAGGAAGCTCGACTTAAATTCTGAAATGGTGAGATTGGCTAGAGAGCGTAATCAAATGCAAAGGCAAATGCACCAAGAACGACGAGAGCAGCTTAACGAAATGGTAAAACGGCTTGACACTATTTCGTCACAAAACGCAGCTTTCCAAAAGGAACTGCTTTCTTTCAATTTTGCGAGAAAAGAAGTAAGTAAAACCTTTAATAATGCAAATAAAGCTATTTACCATTTTTTTTATAGGTAGAATTTCAGTTCATACATACCCTCTAAACAATTGAAATTAACTTTTGGATTAAGGTATCTAATAAGTCACTCCTTTTGATCTACTGGTTGATAGTAAACATTTTACATTAATTTCAATATTAAAAATTTCGTATGTTGAAATTCATTGTGAATTTTAAAGTTGAAAAAGTTTCTAACATGTAACTACTTTTATATATTAAAAGTATAAAAATACAAAACTTTTTCGATACAAAAGAAGATAAATTTTTGTATTTTTATACTTTTAATATATAGAAGTAGTTACATGTTAGAAACTTTTTCAACTTTAAAATTCACAATGAATTTCAACATACGAAATTTTCAATATTGAAATTAATGTAAAATGTTACATAGTAGATATTTTAAAAACGAAAATCAAATTTTCTCAAATTATTGCCTTATTTTGTGTTTCATTATTGTATTTGTTTTTTTGTTTTAATCCTTTTTTTACTCCTTAAATGAATTGAATGAATCTGTTATTACTTTAAGTTTTGCTACTGTTTTTTGTTACAAAGTTAATTAGATCTCTATGAAAATATTTTAGTCTTTTTTTAGCTTTATGTAAATGAATTCATTTAATTTAACATTAATTATTTTTTATGTTTTATTAAAGTGTTATTGATATAAAAAACAACATAATGGTTTTAATTAAGAAGAAAATGGTAATGTACATATAAAAGGTTTTAAATTTTTTCTCGTAATTTTTTTTCTCCCTAGTTTTTGGTTAAATAATATAAAACAATAATAACATCTGTTGTGATTATTCGTTGTAATATATAAGTTTAAACAAAATCTCGAAAATGTTAGTTTAAGATAAACATGAATTTTAACAATTTTTTGTTATCGTTAAAGAAACTTAAAACTATCTTTCTGTAAAATATTTTGCAATTGATCGCCTTATGTTTTCTGCTGCTTCTGAAAAATCTGCAGATATGTTGTTGTCGTTTGGTTGCGGACGGGAGTCAGTCTGGTCAATACTCCACGTCTTGCTTTGGACAAATTGTAATTAAACAATTGTTGTTCCGGCGAGGCGGAAGTTGAAAAAGGATATGGCTTCATAACTGTTGGGGAAAATTTGAAGGCTGAGTCTCCGATAAGCAGTACTGGAACTTGTGTATTGCATATAGGCACAGATTTTTCTTTTAAAATGTTTGATGTTTCAATCATTTTACTTAACTGTGACTCTCGGTAGATCTGAGAGTCATTACAACGTCCTGGGCAACCAACATTTACATAAAGAAATCTGTAACTAATTTAAAAAATATAGCATTGTAAAAAACACTTGATTTTCCAAAACTTACCGATAATCAACCAGTGCAAATAGTACCACTGAGTGCCATCCCTTGTAGTTGTAATGGTCAACTGCCTCTGCAGCAGGTGGCTTAATTTTGATATGGCACCCATCTATAAGAAAATATATTGATGCAAATTTTATTATTGTATTATTAATATAAAATCATTTGCTTACCAATCGCGCCTAAACACTGAGGAAATCCCAAATCATTAAATCCTTTGACGCACTCTTCAACCTTTGAAGCTGTTAAGAAGTTTGCTGGAAGGAAATCTTTTGCTAGGTTTTCAATAACTTCCCTACAAAAACTATGCAAGATAATGCAAACGCTGCTACTGGAAACGCCAAAAAGTCTTCCTACAGTACGATATTCAGCTGAAGACCCCAATGTATAAAGAGCTATCGCCACGCGCTTTTCTAATGGAATAGATTTTCGAAATTTGGTGTCTTGTTTACTTAAACCCTCCAACTGATGTACCAGCAATGAAAACGTAGCCCTATCTACTCGCAAGCTCTCTTTAAAGAACTCTGGGCTACCTTTTGGAATATCCTTTTCCCAAAAAGCTCCGTAACGGCTCTAAATTTTGATTTTTATTGTTTATATTTATTCAAATCTACATAAATTATATAAATATACTTACAAATGTCCACAGGCTTCGTGGACTTGATACATTTTGTGTGAAAAGTAACATTTCTTCATCATCTTCATCCTCTAGCAAAATTTCAACAGAATCTGCATATTGTATTAATAATTCCTTTTGCTCTTCAACGGCAGTTATTAATCCAATTATTGCAGATTTATTTAGATCCATTTTATAAAATTTTTATTTAAGCAAACACGTGAAAATAAATATTATGACAGATGAAAGATGTTGCAAATGTAAACACGTTTTTCACATTTTCCACTCGTTCCGCTAAAATGTGAGTAAGTGTAAAAAGGCTATAAGACATATATATATATATGTATGTATAAGTACATATGTAGATGCTGTTTTCTTTATGTTGTTTATTTTGTGCTAGACAAATTGATGGTAAAGGAAGGGATATAAAAAAATAACAAACTTCTTTAAACATTTTTGTACATACATATGTATGTTTTTTTTATTTTCCAGAAATTTTTATGCTGCTTTAAATTTTTTATTTTCAATATTTTTTTAAATAAACAGAATTTTTCTAAAAATTTTTCTTACTTTGATTTCCAATCATTTTTAATTTTTTGATAGCACAGAAGGTACCTTTGTCATGCCTTTGATCAAAATAGATATCAGCAAAATTTAAAGGATTGGCAGTTCGGGCTATAATTTTGTCTTTATATTTCATTCGGAAAATTAAAAACTACCTTAACGTTATGTTTAAATTTCATCATTTATCCTAAGACAGTAACTAAAAGATTAAATATTTCTTTAATTTTTTGTTTCTAGTGAAGATTTAAGGAAAATCGTAATTTTTTTATACAAAGGCTTCTTTTTCTCTTGGCCAGCCTTAAAACCATTTTTCAATTTTTATTTTAAATTCTTAGTGGCTATGTGCTCCCTTGTATACAATGTTTAATGTTGTGTTATTTTTTTGGCAACAAAATGAACTGGTTTTCTCGATTTCCAACTCGTGATAAATCGACATATAATTGGCCATGTGAAAAACATGCTTTTTTGTTTGGTTTTTATCCCATTATAAGCTCTATTTAGTAGTACTTAGACGATTGCACAATATTTTAAAACTAAATGTATCACCCTCTGTTAAAAAAAAACAAATTTTTGTATTGGAGGTACCTCTTCCTCTGCCTCGAGCCTAAAAATGTGTGACTCAAATAGAAAGATGTTCAGTTAAATAACTTTCACAAAATTTTAAGCATATATTGATTATAATTCTCGAGATATACCATCAAGTCCATTTAATTTGTATGGGAGGTACTACGCACACTTAAGGTAAAAAAAAAATATAGCCTATGTCCTTTCAGGAAGCAAAAAAAATAACATTGGTGAAATAATCATCCAAATAGGTTAGGCAGTTCCGGAGAAAAATCAAGACATACAAAAAAACTTTTTCTCTTTATTATATTAGTATAGATTGGTATGTGAATTATGTTATGTGCTGTTTTTTGAAGCCGGTTGAGTGACCGTTTTGGACGTTCGTGTATATTTTGTGATTGTAACAAAATCAAAATACACATGAAACGTTCAAGACATTCACTTCATCGGACTCGAAAAACAGCTTTATAAAAAACCAACAGTTTTAGGATTGTTTGATTCTTGTTAACAATTTAAAATTTTTAAAGAGAAATTAACAAATGAAACAAGAGAATTTAATAATCAAAAACAAGTTATTTTTATTTTAAAATATAAAAAAAGGAACACAGTTATTCAATAGAAACATAATACAATTATGGCTCTAAATAAAACAAAACAAAATAATTAAAAATTAGTAATAGTAACAGTAATAAAAATAATAATAATAATAATAATAATAATAATAATAATAATAATAATAATAATAATAATAATAATAATAATAATAATAATAATATTAAAAATAATAATAATAATAACAAAATAGGAGCAATAATAATAAAAAAAATTTTAATCATAATTTAAGATACAAAATTTGTGTGTTTGATCTTGAGGACAATCATTTTATTTCTTTATTTGTTTATCTTTTTGACAATATTTCGCTACTCTTTATGTAGCTTTTTCAGGAAAAATTAAAATTTCATACCTATATAGCTCACGAGTTTCTAAATATGTAATCAAAAATCAAATAACAAAAAATCAAAAATTGTAAATATTAAAAAAAAGAAAACATTTTGAACAGTACATAAAGAAAAATGCTAAGTTTTTTTAAAATTGTTGAATGTGTATAAAATAAGTGGCTCGTGCCTATAACAAGAATGTGAAAACAATCGTACCAAAGAAATATTCATGTTCGTTGCGCCCACAAGTATTCATAATGATTGTTTGAAATGAGCTCTTTGATTAAAATGCATTTCTTGTGATTAAACAAAAGCGCGTTGAATCAGTTTTGTGATTAAACAAAAGCGGGTTGAATCAGTCTTGTGATTAAACAAAAGCGGTTGGAATCAGTTTGAATCAGTTTGATTCAAATTAAAAATGCGGTACAGAATGCGAGCCACCGCTTTTAAACAAACGAATCAAGTCTCATTTGCAACAGATACATACTCCTTACTGATTTTTTTGGTTAATGTCGATGTTTGGAGCAGAATAAAATTGACGAATACTTTTTTGATTCATACCGCATTTTTAGCCGTAGTGATTGAGTAGGCTCGTTCATACTCCCTGCAGTCCTCTGGTGTGTATATGATTTTTAGGAAACAATAATGAAGTAAAATATCATTATCATTTAAAATAACCATTGATTTCAAACAATTTTTGTGTAAATAACAGTCGCTAAAACGTGTGTAAATTGTAGGGTAAGAATATGCGTTTGGTTATTATACCCTTCACATAGTGATAAGGGTATATATCAGTTTGTCATTCCGTTTGTAATTTCTTTATTATCCGTTTGCGACCCCATAAAGTATATATGTATATTCTGAATCCTTATAGATAGGGAAGTTGATATAGCCATGTCCGTCTGTCTGTCCGTCTGTTGAAATCAAGTTCCTGGAGTCAAATAAAAAGATACAGACCAGTTATTGGTGTCAAATTGTTAGAAATATCCCGCAGCCGATCGCTATTTAAAATCAGCAAAATCGGTTCACTATTGACCGAGATATAAGCGAAAACCCAAAAAAACCCATTTTTTTAGGAAAAAATCCGTGCGTATATCCCTATATATCTCAGTAAATATAGTCATTCTTGACACAAAACTTGGCACGGATACTACTTAAGCAGGGACCCTGGGACCCTGGTCAGATAGGACCAGGGGAAGTGGTATTTTTCCTACAATTACACAAATTCGGTGATATATCTTATGCGCTATATTTCAGAAACTAAAACAGCTATCGACTTAAAATCTTCTACAAAAAGTAATTGTACAATCAGACCTACACTATAAAGAAAAAACTTTTTGAGTGGGGGCAAAAAAAGGGGTAGCTCCCATACAAATTAACGGTTTGTATGAAATTTTCGATACGCTCTATCTCGGAAACTATAACAGATATGGAAATCAAACGTTCCACAGAAAGTAATTGGACAACAAGGCTTACCCTCTAAAGGAAAAATTTTTTGAGTGGGGGCAAAAAAAGGGGTAGCTCCCATACAAATTAACGATTTGTATGAAATATTCGATACGCTATATCTCGGAAACTATAACAGATATCGAAATCAAATGTTCTACAAAAAGCAATTGGACAACAAGGCCTATGCTCCAAAGAAAAAATTTTTTGAGTGGTGGCAAAAAAAGGGGTAGCTGCCAAACAAATTAACGATTTGTATGAAATATTCGATACGCTATATCTCGGAAACTATAAAAGATATCGAAATCAAATGTTCCACAAAAAGTAATTGGACAACAAGGCCTACACTAAAACAGCTATCGACTTAAAATCTTCTACAAAAAGTAATTGTACAATCAGACCTACACTATAAAGAAAAAAATTTTTCAGTGGGTGCAAAAAAAAGGGGTAGTTCCCGTACAAGTTAACGATTTGTATGAAATTTTCGATACGCTATATTTCGGAAACTATAACAGATATCGAAACCAAATGTTCTGCAAAAAGCAATTGGATAACAAGGCCTACGCTCCAAAGAAAAAAATTTTTGAGTGGGGGCAAAAAAAGGGGTAGCTCCCATTAAAGTTAACGATTTGTATGAAATTTTCGATACGCTATATCTCTGAAACTATAACAGATATCGAAATTAAATGTTCTACAAAAAGTAATTGGGCAACAAGGCCTACACTTTAAAGAAAAAAATTTTTTGAGTGGGGCAAAAAAAGGGGTAGCTCCCATACAAATAAATGATTTGTATGAAATTTTCGAAATGCTATATCTCAGAAACTATAACAGATATCGAAATCAAATGTTTTACAAAAAGTAATTGGACAACAAGACCTACACTTTAAAGAACAAATTTTTTGAGTGGGGGCAAAATAAGGGGTAGCTCCCATACAATAAATGATTTGTATGAAATTTTCGATATGCTATATCTCGGAAACTATAACAGATATCGAAATTAAATATTTTACAAAAAGTAATTGGACAACAAGACCTACACTTTAAAGAACAAATTTTTTGAGTGGGGGCAAAAAAAGGGGTAGCTCCCATACAAATAAATGATTTGTATGAAATTTTCGATATGCTATATCTCGGAAACTATAACAGATATCGAAATCAAATGTTTTACAGAAAGTAATTGGACAAAAAGACCTACACTTTAAAGAAACAATTTTTTGAGTGGGGGCAAAAAAAGGGGTAGCTCCAATACAAATTAACGATTTGTATGAAATTTTCGATACGCTATATCTCGGAAACTATAACAGATATCGAAATCAAATTTTCTACAAAAAGTAATTGGACATCGGGGGCTACGCTCTGAAGAAAACAATTTTTGGATGGGGGGTAAAGAAGGGGTAGCTCCCATACAAATTAACAATTTTTATGAAATTTTCGATACGCTATATCTCGGAAACTATAACAGCTATCCACATCAAATGTTCTACAAAAAGTAATTGGACAACAAGGCCTAAGCTTCGAAGAAAAAAATTTTGGGGGGGGGGGGGGGGGGGGGGTGGTAAAGAAGGGGTAGCTCCCATACAATTTAACAATTTTTATGGAATTTTCGATTCGCTACATCTGGGAAACTATTACAGCTATCGACTTGGAATGTTATACACAAAGTAATAATCAAATAATTCATACATTTTGGAGAAGAGCAGGGGGACTAGAACATCCCATAACATTTAGCAAGTTTTATTAACCTTTTATATGAATAATGTCGAAAACTTTTAAAACTCTCGACCTCAATCCTTCTTCATCTATTTCTATTATTCATACGAACGTTAAAATTTTGTATAGTTTTCTATGAACTTTAAAACTCGCACAAGGTTTTTTATTATATTATTTGCAGTACAAAATTACTCGGCTGGGTATATTTAAAGACCAATGTGAAGGGTATATAAGAATCGGCACAGCCGAATATAGCGCTCTTACTTGTTGTACAATTGAATTTGTATCGACTTACACCGACACTGTAGTCATTATTAAAGAAAATTCAAGCATATATTATGCGTAAAGTACATATGCACATCTTACATACTAAACGAAAAAGTAATTAGTATTTATTAGGTTTATTGTAATTAAAAAATTTTGGAGGGTTTAATTTTTTTGTGTTATTTTTTTTATTATGCTAATCTGAAGTAAAGTACATACTCATATTTAACTTTTTTAAGTTTGAAAGAAATTAATTATTTTTTAAAAAGTTGGTTTATTTTCTAAAATTCTATTTTTTATTTTTTTAGTGAAAATTAAATAAAATTAAAGTAAAAAAATATTAAGGTAAAAACTTATTTACTTCTCTAAGATTTCATTTAGTAAAGTTTTATTTTATTTTTTATTATATTTTAAATAGGTATGTATTTTATTTTTTAATATAATTGAAATACGTCTAAAGTGAAATAAAATAAAAGCAAAGGAAAGAACTTTTGCAGCTGAATAATTAAAATAACACTTACACGATGAAATTTTTTATAAATAAATTAAATTAAAAATTTAATTGTGTAATTTTGGTATTATTAATTCAAACATATGTTTAAAATTAAATATATTTCACAAAATTGAAACCAAAAAATTATTTGAATAATTTTTTTAACAAAAAGCATTACGCTCGTATTCATAAAAATTAAAGTAGGCTTACTAAGAGCTTATTTGACAATTATGCTATAGACATCTATCAAGTAAGCCCTTATTAAGCCCACTTTAATTATTATGAAAATGGGGGTTAGTCTGAAGTAAAATAACTCTACCACCGCTTCCAGAGTTTTTAAATTGGGTTGAACTATTTTTTATTTCCAAAATTTTTTCCGAAACAAACCTATCTCTTATATTTAATCCCAATGGGGTCTCCCATACGAAAAACCTTTCTTTAAACCAATCTTTATTACCGCTTCCAGAGTTATCCAATTGGGTTGATATGTATGACCAACTACCATAAGTTTTTTTATTCCTAACATTTTTTTGGTAAAAACCTACCCCCTATCTTCCTTCCCATTCTCCCATTCAAAATCAAATTTCCTATGAAATCAAAAATATTTACCACCGCTTCCAGCGTTATAGGATCACGGGCTGAAATGTATGATCGACTACTATTAATTTTTTACTTTACTTAGGATTTTCCACAAACAAACCAACTTTCTTTTGCAATTTATAGCTCTTTACATGCATGTATATAAATACATATGTGTGTTTATGTTTGGGTGTATTTATTAAAAAAAATTATTAATGTTCTTATTAGTTTTTGTTTTCTTTTAAAAATTAAAATAAATGAAGAAAGCCGAGCAAGTCGTCGCATTCGTTTTGAATCGAAATTAAAAAGTTCTTATTAGAATTCCTATGCTTAAAGCACTGACAACTCGATCGATCGAGTAAAATTTAGATTCGAATCGAATGTCACGATTTGGCCTCAGATAGTGTTGTCAAAAAACCGACTTTTTATAAAACCTGGTTTCCGGTTACCCGAACTTTAAAAAACCGGTTAATCTGCTAACCGCCAATTTAATTACAAAATGTATATAATGTAAAAAAGAATTCATCCTTATTAAAACAACACAAAAATAACCTAAAAAATAGCATTTGTTACACAAAATTTATACTTTATGTAATTTATGGGAAGAAAAACAAAAAATAGTGACTAGAAAAAATTTCTGAGGACCAAATGTGAATTTTATCAAAATAGATAAAACACAGTTTGACTTTATATATTAAACATACATATATACTTTTAGAAAAACAGCTAATATATTTATGTATATTATATATTTTTTTGTTTTCTCTAAATTTCTTACATATTTCATTTACTAAACAATAATTCACAGCGAAATAATAGCACTAGCTGATAACAGTGCGGTAAACACAAAAAAAATAAAAAAAATTGACAATTTCCACAGTTATAAAAAGTCGGTTAACCGGGAGGAGAAAACCGGTTTCTTAAAAACCGAAAATATAGCCCTAAACCGGTGTTTTTCGGTTAATCGGTTAACCGAAATTGACAACACTAGCCTCAGAATTAAAATATTTAAACAGTTTTTTTAATAATAATAATATCAAAATTTAAAAAAAATTTTTGTTAAATACAAATTTATATCATATAGGCTTTTATAGTAAAACAAAAACAATTTCGGTAGTATGTATAACGATTTGAAATAGGTTAGAATATTAAAAAATTCATTTCAATTATGCTAATATAATAATATCTAACGCTCGTATTCCAAATAATTAAAGAATGCTTAATAAGGACTAATAAGACAATTATGCCATAGACATCTGTCAAATAAGCACTTAATAAGCCTACTTTAATTATTATGAATATGGGAGTAAAAGTGTTTTGTTCAAAAGTATTGCAAATGAATACATACATATGCCGTAGACTGAATAAAGTATGTACCTATATTTAAAAAAAAAAAATTAAATAAAATATTTAAAATTTTTATGAAAGTTTTAATTATTTAATTGGTAATTTATTTGAAAAACACAACTTGAATTTGCAACGTGACTACAGCGTAGGGAAACAGGCTTAGTTTTAAGTTATTTTAATTGTAAAGTTTAGTTCAAATTTTATTGTGCTCAAATAAAGATTGGCTTCGGCCAGAAATAAATTTTTTTAAGAAAAAGAGTTTACAATCTCTTAACTTATGTATATACTAGACGTCTGCATGACTACACTCAAAAGCTGTTTAAATACATTCGTTTGTTTTTCAACCACATAGTGTTTTTCATTCAATGCTAAACAAACTAAATGAATTAACCCACAAGAGAAAGCAAATAAAAAACAACTGGAACCGAAAACAAAATATTACTCATACATTCATATAAATAAATACTAAATAGAATGTGTAAATATTGTTGTATGATTGGTGTAAAAAATTATTATTGAGCGCATTCATTTGTGTTTGCAAATTTGTCGTTGTTGTTGTTAAAACATTCATTAACTCGAAAAAACACCTGAATGTTTTTATAAAAAGTCTAACTGTAATGAGACTGCTATGTTTTTTATTTTCAAGTGAGTTTTATACACACTCAAAACAAAAACTGTAAAATGAATGTGTTCTTCTTGTATCATTGAGTGTAACACAATACATTCTCTCTTGTGTTGTTACTGGTTTAACTTTATTTATATCCCATAGAATGAAAAATTTTTGAATGAATATTGTTTTTGTTGTGTATAGGCAATCAAATGAATATATTCATGCAGATGTCTAGTATATACATATTAACATACATATATACACCCAAGCGTATGTATGTATATACATACATACATGTTCGTATGCACATGTTTGTTTTTTTTAAATTGGTGGTTATTGTTACGCTCTTCTGTTTTACAGCCACTTCCATCTTCCCGCCCGCATCCAAAGCGATTTTGAAAACAAATTTCTTTTTTGTATGTGATGCGCGTTCTATAAATGAATATACTTGGGTTTTACCCAATTTAAAGCCCATATCAAGCAAATCTTTTTATTTTTTGAATATTTATTTTGATAACCATTACAAACTATTGGCCTTTCGGCCCTTTGTTTGAAATTGCAACTGTAGGAATCAATACATTGGCATTATATGGAAAGAATATAGATATTTTAATAAATAAATATTAAGCCTTGCAGTCATTTTCATTCATTTTTACCATTTTTCAAAATTCAACTTGTTTTCAGTAATATTAATACATATTTTAATTTTTAGTTATGTATAAAAAATTAAAACAAATAAACGAAAACTCTTTTTATCTTAAATTAAATAACTCATAAATTTTTTACTCTTACTTAACATTTTGTTTTTACAGCTCTCTTTTTAAATTAATATATATAGATGTTGTCATACACTTGTTGTTTTATTGTTTTTATAATAAAAAAGAATGGGAAAAGATGCGATTAATGTATAAGCTCAAGTAACAAGTAAAATTAATAGAGTTGCCAATATCACATTTAAAAAATCGTTAGAATGTTTTAGTTTTATGAATAGAAAATTAAAAAAAAAGCATTTTTAGGCTTAAAATGTGTTTTTAACTAAAATGTACGTAAATTAAGATTTTTTATGATTACAGCCGTTAATTTTTAAAACATTGTAGCAAAAAATTACCTAGTTAATAGTCCAAAATATATAAAATTTTTTATTTAAAATAACTAAACATGAACTTATATTACAAAAAAAAGGCGAATTTTTTCAAAAATTTACAAAAATTTTTTATTTTTGCCTAAATTTCTATTTCTTATTTCTTTACATAAACACCCCTATTCTGCATTTCGATTCGAACCGAAATTTTTTCGTCGGCCTTCTTCACTGTAACTTTTTCTTGGTATATTTTGGCTTTTTCATCTTTTCGTGCTAAAATATCGTCCTTCTTAATAGTAAAATTGAAAAAATTAAGTTTTCCATTTTGAAATATGCGTATTTGCATGCGAAATCGTTGTCGAAATGCAGAATAACGCCTAATACTTTCTCCTTTTGAAACTAAATTCACTACTTAACTCTGTCAAAATTGAGTTATCCATTAGGCATGAGAATTTTTGACAAGCAAAAAACGCCCTCCACTTTTATTTACTTAGGTTTGGCTGTTACGCTTTTTTCGGTAGACTAGTTAAGCATTTTGTGCTTTAAAGTATAAATAAAACTTCTATTTACCTTCTATAATAAAAATAAGTAAGAAAGTTATAGTCGGTCAAGGCCGACCATATTATATTCCTAACTACAATATATTTGCTATTAAGTACCACAGTATGCACAAAATATACGTAGGTTAAGATAACTTTCTTTAAGTGGTGTTAGCATAATATTTGAGCAAAGGCCTACCATGGGAGGTACGGTTAATAATAAATCAACCTCACTTAGCTATTTTAATAATATCGAAGGCATTGTTTATTCGAAATTTATAAGATTAAATGTGATCACCGGAAGTTGGAATTGTATTGGATATATGATACACTATGGAATGATTCTTATAGGATTACGTTTACAATTTAGTCACATAAAGTATTATATATAAAATTTTACAAAATTTGTTATTGTTAAATCTTCACTGTGGGTAATTAATAAATAATAAATACTCAAATTTTAAAGCAGCCAGTGTCATGCAAATATTTAAGTTCGCAACATAAAATTATTTAATTCCAATAGCTTCATCTAAGCGCAAAAATATTCCAATTTTAAAAAAACGAGTGTGTGCCAATAATTAAGATGCTTAGAGCGAGTGGATTTGGATGTGCTCCCAGTTTTTTTTTAAATATTTGTCTATATTGCTTAGTATTTCGCATTTAACTAGTGGAACTTGTGGATCCTTATTAATGTTGCTATTTTTCCTATACCAAGGAGCTTCATTGAATTTTCACTATGTTGGAGGCGGAGGAGGTACCCCATAATTGTATACAAAAGCACCAAATTGGTTTAAAAATCAATTTGTGGAGCAGAATTTTTCAATCGAAGCGAAGAACAGAATTTCTATCAATAAGTCAGTGAATTTGGGTTTTTTAAGTTTCATTTGTGTCATATTGGCAACTATATGTGACTTTCATGTGAAGGGTGAATGCCAAGTTATTTTGCCCTTAGGCGTTGAGGCACAATCCGATTATTAAACAAAACTGGGGAGCACGTTTTTTTGCGTAATGTAAAAGTTACGGGGGCACATGTTTGTTCATTAAGTTTTATTCCCCATAACTTTCCCGATTCTTTACTTAGGTTATGTTGTGTTGCACGTGTGTGCAAAACTGTTGGTTGGTATATCTGCTGTGTAAAGCAAGTACAGGATTGGACCGAATATACTCCCTTGAGGTACACCAGAAACCTATTGGTTGAGAGCAACTTAATTGGTTTCCCTCCTTGATCATAAAATAACATTTATCGAAAGTTTGAAAAGCGCGAGCAATACTTTTTTTCCTCAAAGGCTTTTCTTATAACCTGTACAAACCTGTGGGTTCGTTCGATAGTACTTTGTTGACTTCTAATTGGTGATTCTAAATGCAGTTGTTTTCACTCATGATCGGATTCAGACAGTTTTTTAAGCAATTGCGACATAGTTGGCCATGGTAGCTCTAAAAGTATTTTGCTACTGATTTTATCAAATCCAGAAGCTGTTTTTGACAATTAAATTATTAAAAGCCTTTGCGACATCTAGAAGTTGTTGCCTAGCAATAACAGTTGGCAATTTAATACTAGCAGTGCATGTATTGGGAGTGAACTCGTTCCTCAAATGGTTTGCAAAAAGATATTCACCCCTATTCTACTTGGCGACAACAAGCAATTAATTGTTGCAAATCTGCATTTTAGTTGGCAATATTGTCATTCATTGTTAACTATAAACACAAGTTTTGTATATTGTATTAAAAATCGGTGTTGCTGTTGCCAATATTTGCCTTTGAGTTTATCGTCGTTGTTTTTACTGTAGTATTCTATTGTAATTAAGGAATATTAAAAAAAAACAAACAAAAATTATTAAATTTTATTTTATGAAAACATTAGAAAGACAAAAAAAATAAAAAAAAGGTAAAATTATGTAAGTGCAAACTTTAATAAATGACGGCTTTCTAATTCATAAAAAAAAACCTTAACGAACCATTGATGTATATTACGGTAACAGTCCTGATGACAGAATTCAGCCCGTAGTAAAAAATGCAGTTTATAATGCGATTAAAAATACAATATGTGAATTTCTCTAAGAAACTGTGCAGAAACCAAAGAAAAGAAATTGTACATCACGAAATGAGTCGCTGATAGGTAATAAAAATAAATAAATACCTTTGCCAACAATAACTTTTAATCACAAAAACAACTATGGCTGCACCCATTAAGAAACGCTTTTAAGGTGCAAAAGAAGTCATTTGGTTAATAGCGTTCGAGACACCAAAGTGCCCTAAATTTCTATGTAGAATATACATACATAGGTACTATTACACTGTGTGTAATTTTTTAAGTCATGGAAAAATAACCATATACGGACACCACTACGTGAAAGAAGACCAAAAAAAAAAAGACCCGGGGGCCTTGGTGTCATTTTTGCAAAAAGTGATAATTTTCCCAGGCTTATATCTTGCAAACCGTTCGGAATTTTAATTTACTCTTTGAGGCAAAGTTGTAGCCCTTTTTATCAAAAACAAAAATTGTGAACATTTTTTCTTTTTTTTTTTTCATGTATTTTATTATTGAATCTTCGCTTAAGCGAACTAACAATAAGTATTCAAATCTTAAAACTAAGTAATTAATACTAGTCCAGTCAGTACCAGACTAAAATTTAAGTTCTCACAATAAAATTATCTTATTTCAAAGGATTCATCTAAGAGCAATAGTATCCCTTCTTTTTAGGCGAGTGTGCCCACTATGTTGCAGGATGCTTCGAGCAAGTGGATTTGGATGTGATTCCAGCTTATTTAAATACTTGTCCACATATTTCAGGATTTCGCATTTTACAAGTGGAACTTCAAGATCCTTGTGGATGTTGCTGTTTT
Organism: Melanophora roralis; assembly: GCA_963583895.1. Taxonomy (NCBI): domain Eukaryota; kingdom Metazoa; phylum Arthropoda; class Insecta; order Diptera; family Rhinophoridae; genus Melanophora; species Melanophora roralis. The sequence goes on along the minus strand of OY757192.1, from coordinate 13,005,206 downwards.
TTATATACCAAGGAGCACCAGTTATCATTCTTAGAATTTTGTTTTGACGGCGTTGAATCTTTTCTATATTGGAGGCGGAAGCAGTGCCCCATAGTTGTATCCCGTAGCACCAAATTGGCTTTAAAATCGAGTTGTAGAGTAGAAGCTTACAATCAAGATGTAGCACAGAGTTTCTACCAATTAGCTAGTGGATTTGAGCAGCTTTAAGTTTCATTTGAGTTAGCTTTGCATCTATATGAGGCTTCCATGTAAGGCGGCGATCTAGGTGAATACCAAGATATTTTGTCTCAGATCGTTGAGGCACATTATGGTTGTTGATAGTGATTGGAGGGCACGTTTCTTTGCGTAAGGTAAAAGTTACGTGAGTGCATTTTTGTTCATTTATCTTAATTCCCCATAACTTTGCCCATTTCTCAACTTGGGTTACGTGTTGCTGCAATTGGTTCGAAGCCTCTTTAGGGTCTTTATGAGTACTGAGAAAAGCGGTATCGTCAGCAAATGTAGACGTGTGCGTAAAACTGTTTGTTGGCATATCTGCCGTGTAAAGTAAGTACAAAATTGGACCTAGTATACTCCCTTGAGGTACACCAGCCTTTATTGGTTGAGAAGAACTTATTTGGCTTCCTTCTTTGATCATAAATTGTCGACCGGTTATGTATTTTTCTAAAAGATTGAAAATATTAGCTGGAAGGTTGAGCTTTAGTTTGTTTAAAAGGCCTTCATGCCATACTTTGTCGAAAGCTTGTGAGACATCGATAAAAAGCCCGGAGCAGTACTTCTTTTCCTCAAAGGCTTTTCTTATAACCTGTACCAACCTGTGAGTTTGTTCGATGGTACTATGTTGACTTCTAAAGCCGAATTGGTGATTTAGAATGCAGTTGTTTTCATTCAGGATCGGATTTAGCTTGTTTTTTAACAGTTTTTCGAACAATTTTGACATTGTGGGTAACAAACTTATGGGCCTATAAGATTCTACCTTCGAGGGATCTTTGCCAGGCTTAGGGATCATCTTTACTAAGGCAACTTTCCATATAGGCGGAAAATGTTCAAGCCGAGTTATCGCGTTAAAAGTAAAAAGAATGATTCTTTTAGCAGTAAGAGGCAGCTCTATGAGCATTTTGTTGCTTATTTTATCAACGCCAGGAGCTTTTTTACCATTTAGGTTAGCGATAGCCTCTACAACATCTGCAAATCTGAAACGTATTTCTACAGGACGTCTGGCAACAACAGGTGGTAATTCCCTCACGTCAGTGCATGTATTGGGAGTGAATACGTTTTTGAAGTGATTTGCGAACAGATCGCATTTTTCTTCGTCATTTATAGCCCAGGATCCTCTCAGATTGCGCAGTGGTGGTTTTGCGATTACAGATCTTTTAAGACGTCTGGCTGATCGCCATAAGGAATAATTTGTCTGAGGAGTCGCGTCTAGACCTTCCAGGTACTCTTTCAGTGATGCCATTCTGTGAGCCTCCAACAAGCTTTTTATTTGGGTTGTACATTCTTTCAGCCTAGTTTTAAGTTGGGGCGATCTATGTTTTTGCCATTCCCTGCGGGCTCTTCTTTTTTCAGATACAAGCTTTTCCACATCGTCAGAGAAAATTTTGTTGTACCTAGCCTGGCGGTAGGTAGAAGACGCATGTTCAACGGCTTTTTTAATATTTTCATTTAGGACGCTCAGACAATTATCTATGTCTCCGGGAGTTTTTAGCGGTTGGTTTTCAGCGCAGTGGGTACTAATATATTTTTTATATTTCAACCAATTTATTCTTTTTGATAAGAAAAACTCACTAGTTGCCATTTGGTGAGGACTGCAAATAGTAATTATTGTGGGTGAGTGGTCAGAAGATAAATCCAAGGAGGCTTGAGCCTCAATGAGCTCCGAGGATATACCTTTTGCTACGCCAAAATCAATTACGTCTGGAATTTTATTGTGGTCTGTTGGCCAGTAGGTTGGTTGTCCAGTTGAAATAACATAAAGTCCCATTTCAGACACGGCATCATACAAGACACGACCTCTGGGACTAATAAGTCGCGAGCCTCAGTACGTGTGCTTGGCGTTATAGTCTCCAGCAGCTATGAAGCGGGGACCTAGAGATTTGTAAAAGCTGTTGTACTGATCCTTCGTTATGGAGAATCTCGGTGGACAATAAACTGATGAAATAAGTAAGTTATTGAAAAACTCATTAATGCAAACGTTTGTTGCTTGCATATAACATTCAGATAGGCCACCCAACCATTGGTGCTTAATTCTTGATTTGATTAATATAGCAGAGCCTCCACAGGATCTATCCCTGGGATCTTTTGAGTCATAAAAATTGTATCCACTAATTTTAAAAGTGCTCCTAGATGTCATATGAGTCTCGGAAATCAACATGACGTCATATTTATGTTGTATTAAAAAGTATTCGAGCTCGTTTTTGTGTTGGCGGATGCCGTTTGCGTTCCAGAAACAAACCCTGAGGCAGTTCATGGTCTTTTAAGCATGGCCTGCAGAAGAGCAGACTGCATTTTCTGCATCTCCTGCATCATGCCGGCCATTTGCGCCATTATATAATAAAAATTGTAAACATAAAAAATTAAAAAAAGAGTCATTTTAGATCAAAATCGCAAAAAAACCTTAAAAAGTTCGATTTTTTTTTACCTTTTTCTCCCTGTTCAAGTCTATAGGTAGCACATCGCTCAAAATTCAAGAAAACAATCAACTACAAAAATTTGCCTAATATCTCAATAAACAACTTTTTAGAATATATAAACTTCCTAGGAATGATTCTTAACAACGTTTAGGTAGCGCTTACGCCCCGTCCAAATTAGCAATAAATATCTCAGCAATAAGGCAATAACGTCGGAAGAATAACGGGAAATTATTGCTTATTGACTCGCCTATGTTAAGGGTATGGGAACACGTATATATCTTAATTTATCATAAAAAAACAAACCAAATCAGAAAATCATCGTTTTTTTAAGGAAAATTGTTAGAAATTATTAATTTTTTATCGCTTTGCATCACTTGGCGTCGTTTTTTAAATGTCACTTAAAAACGACAATTGAATTTGATGTTTTATGTCCGCAATAATTGATTTCGAAAAATGGTTGACAATTATTGCTCAATAAAATGTTGGCAATAAATATCTACGCAATAGAGCAGTCCACATTAGAGATAACATAATTTTGACACTTGCTGCAATATATGTTAACATATTTATTGCTAATGAAGACTAGGGGTTAGGTAGCCGCAAAAGTTAAAAATTTGCAAAAATTTTTACATATCATTTGTTTTTTATTTTCTTTAACATTGGGATACTGTGCTGTCTAATACAAAAAAGTTATAAAAAAAAATATTAGAGGGTCTAAAATTCAGCTTGCCATTTGCGGTACGCGGTAGCATTAACACTATCATGTGTAAGTTTTATTTGCTTAAAAAACGCAGTCCAAAATATGGCAAGTCGCTGCGATAGTCACAATATGGCCACAATGAAATCTATTTTCATTTGTTGTATTAGTTGTAGTCCATCTCTTCCCTGTTAGGGCTCATAATCGGTATCAAATCGATCTTGATAGGTAACACCACTTGCTGCAGTCATTTCTGTAAATTCTATCCTACGATCTCGAGTTGGCGGCCTTGGGAATACAATATTTTCAGGTGCAAGCACTGGCAGTGTGGCCGTTATAGTTGCTTTACAAGTTTTGTTCTTCTCAGCATGTCGATTTATACAAGATGTGTAATTAACGCATGCAAAGCAACTGGTTGCATTATGATCACCTGCGCGATTAATCCAGTTTACCGGCTTACAGTACTTCATACTACGTTTGCTTTCGCGTCGCTTTTATATCGTGAGCTGCGTCCCTTGATGCGTGTTCGATCTGTGCGTGATCGCGTGAGTTATTTACTGAGATCTTAGGTAAATTTTTGTAGTTGATTTCTTGATAAGCTTGCGTGCAATAATTTCCTCTTTTTAAATTTATACAATTACTATTTGCTTTTGGATTGTCCTTACTTATTACAAAAAGAGGTAGTAGGTACAAAGGTAATTTTTTGGTGGCATAAACAATCTTTATTAAAAAGTAATAAACAAAGCAATAAAAAAGAGTATGTACATAATTTAATTAAAGGCCATTAACGATAGTTATTGTGAATGGTGTATGATGTATTTTGTAGTTTGGGGTTTTAATCAATTTTAATGTTTGCCTACCTGTTCAAGTTGCAAGACTTTTCGCGGCTTTCACACATGCATATTCACATATTAGAGTTCTCTATTACACAAAAGACAGATACAGTATATGTATTTAAGGCAATTTGATTAAACGTAAGGATGAGATATATTCATAACCGCATGTATGTACATGCATACATTTTCGCAAATTTTTAACTTTTGCGGCTACCTAAGCGCTACCAAAACATTGTTAAGAATCATTCCTTGAAAGTTTATATGTTCTAAAAAGTTGTTTATTGGGATATAAGGTAAATTTTTGTAGTTGATTGCTTCCTTGAATTTTGAACGGTTTGCTACGTATGGACCTGAACAGGGGGAAAAAAGTAAAAAAAATTAAGTTTTTAAAGTTTATTGCGATTTTGATTTAAAACTATCAATTTTTTTATTTTTTTTCGTTCTTTTTGTTGTTGTTTTTGTTCTTTATAAAAAGGGCTACAACTTTGCCTCAAAGAGTAAATTAAAATTCCGAACGGTTCGCAAGATATGAGCCTGAGAAAATTATCACTTTTTGCAAAAATGGCACCAAGGCCCCAAATCTTTGGGGGCCCATAAAAAAGAAAGTGTATGACTTTGGGCAAAACTGGGAGACACGGGTCTTTTTTTTTTTTGGTCTTCTTTCACGTAGTGATGTATGTATAATGTACATATATTAAAACAAAAATTATTTTAAATAATCTCTGTAAATAAAGAAATAATATTATAAATAAAAAAATCCTTTTATTAAGAATTATTATCTTATAGGAGTTACATTAAGAAGATATGTAATATAAAGAGTTGAGAAAAGTTTAATTTCCGTTCAATATTCGTTTTTTCCTCATTAAAAAAACTATATAAAATTTCCGCTTCCATGATTTGAAAAACACACGTTAAACGAAACGCTTATAAATCTTTGCAAATGATACTAATTACATAAAAATATAAACATTATGAGTAAAACAAAAATGTGTGCGCAATTCTTCTTTATTTAACTTTCTTTAACAAAACTTTATTTATTTTACAAAAACTTCACTGAAAACAACAAACAAAAAGAGTCAGCCGACCGAAATATTTCCAGATGTATGTTCTATTCTATTACAATTTTACACAATTGCCGATAAATCGGTTAGAAAATACCAATTAGGCATTGATGTTGTGTTTCATTAATTTTGTTTTTTTATTAATATTGATGTTGCCGTCGCCAAATAGAAAAGGGGTGATTATTCTTCGTCGTCGTTTCTTTCCTTTTGGATTACACAGTGATGGTTTTGCGAAACGGGTCATCTAAGACTTTTGGCGGATCGCCATAAAGAATAACTTTTTTTTTCTAAAATATATTAAAGGTGGGTTAAAGGGTTTTTTTTTCCAGTGGCGGGGGATTAATTTTCCTCTGGGATTAATGCAAAACATATGTGCGACGAGGTTGGGTTTTCTTAATTTTTTTTTGTTGATTTTGGGCTTTTTCCTCTCTTTAAAAATTGTCACAAAGCTCTACCTGCATTTTAGTAGCTTTTGCAGAAATTGGGCTGGGTGAGCCTTTATCAACAGAACGAGTAGATATAACTCCAGAACTTGATAATTAAGACCGCGTTAAGGAATGTACCTCGATATTTTTTTTATGATTTTCAATCAGAGATTCGGCTAAATTGGTCCCTTGTTCATTGCATTTATTTAAATTAATAGCACTTGCACCTAAATTTGTAACAATTTTTGGTTTCTCACCTTAATATTTTCTATTATATTCTGGGTCTCTAATGCTTTCATTGCTTACGCACATTGGTCCCAAATCAAATTTTGTGGCATAAATTCAAAGAACGATGTAAAAGCCGTTTTTTCAACATACACACACTAGCTCTGAGCGAATTATTAAAAAAAACTTAACTTAAATCAAAATAAAAGACATATCGTGACAGAAAATGCAAAACGCCCTATCTAACAAACAATTTAAAATTGGGTTTTTTATAAATTATAGCCTTCAAATATGTACGTCATCTTGCAAAACTCTTTTTTTTCAGCAGAAATAAATTTGTTGATCCTTTTTAACTAACATATATCGCAATAATTTGTGTTAATTGTAAATATATTTTTCATTTACACAAAAATGCTTGCCCCTTCTAAAAAATTTTTAAATGTTAGATAGGGCGTTTTGCATTTTCTGTGACGATATATATTTAAAATTCTGACATGGGAAATAAAACGGTAGCAATAGAGAGGAGGAATATAAGTGCAAAATGATGAATATGCACATACCAACGACTGAAAAGAGACCCCACCTTCGGTTTACAGACAAAAAATAATTAATTTATTGAAAAACTATTTACCCTAGGTATAATTTCTGGTAGTGAAAAGAATAGATTAACTTCTAAGACTGCCACAGAGCCACGCATTTATGGGTTGCCTAAAATTCATAAAGAGGGAGTTCCCCTTCGACCAATTTGCTCCTCTATCAATGCACCGGGTTTTGAACTCTGTAAATATGTAGTAAACATATTAAAAAACTTGACAAGGAAGTCAAAATAAAATGTCAAGTACTCTATTGACTTCAAATCTAGACTGAACGACACCATAAGTGAACAGGACGAAGTTATAGTATCATTTGATGTGTTATCGCTCTTTCCTAGCATACCGGTTAGTCTTGCCATACGAACTATTGAGAACAAATGGACACCCTTGAAAAATTCACATCTATCTCCAAAAAATTATTTATGGATATAGTAAATTTTTGGATAAAAGTCGTAAGATATTTTAAATATCAGGACAAAATATATGAACAACGTAAGGGAATGCCAATGGGATCACCTGCTTCACCGGTTATAGCAGACATAGTAATGGAGGAACCTTAAGATGCTTCTCTTGAAAGGATGAAGACGAAGCCGAAAATATTTACAAAATATGTAGATGACTGGTTCAGCATCATTAAAATTGACAAAATTAAAAATACCTTAAAAATTTTGAACTCCTTTAACCGACAAATTTTAATTTACGATTGAAAAAGTCATGAAATTACCATAATGGACTCTGTTATTATTAGGCAAGGTGGTGTTCTTAAAGTAGACTGGTATCAAAAGCCAACTTCATCAGGGAGAACTTTAAACTTTATTCCAAACACCCGAGAAGTATGATTATTAACACCGCGACAAATTTCATAAGAAGTGTTCTGGGTATAAGCGACGAAATCTTTCACAATAAGAATATAACAAAAATCAAAAACATTCTGAGGCGAAACGACTTTCCAAGCAGGACCATTAGGGATTTATTTAAGCAAGTCAACTTAAAAACAAAATCAGCACCAACCGATAATAAGTCACCAACAATATAAAAATCCATGACTTATATATCAGGCCTTTTTGAACGAATTTGTCAACTATTTATGATAAGGAAAGATTTAAAATAGCTTTAAAAATCAAAAACTCCGATTAATTGTAGTGGAGACGGGTCCAACGTATGCGACAAGTATATGTGGGGACAACAAAATCCAAACTTAAGACGAGAATATCATTACATAAAACTGATTACAAAGCACTTAACAAACCGATTGAAAAAAACGGCACTAGCAGCCCATAGTGCTTAAACTGGACACATACCGAACTAACTATAAAGAAATAAGAGTTCTCGAGGAAGAGAAAAATTATTCGAAGTGTTACATGCTAATTATACATTATTTATTTGCCGCAAAATAAGAGACTTAGTTACAAGAGCGACACGGAGAAATGCGCGCAAATATACAGATATACAATCAACAAACACAGAGGAGCAAGAAAAGCTTAGTTGTCAGAAAAGCTTATAGTAAGCAAAGAAGTTGTTGAAATTAATAAAAATAATTTTTGAAAAATATAATTGTAAAAAGTAAATATCGTTTTTTGTCATTTCTTAAAAAATTTTTGTTAAACATTTTTCGGTGAATATTGTTTCGTAAATAATGATTGTTAAATTTTTGTTTTCAATTTTATTAGAGCCCTGATGATGATCTGCGAAGTAGATCGAAGTATCGGAGCATAAAATAAAAATACATATTTTTCTTTAAAACAACAACTAAAAATTTGAGTTTTTATTCATAAATTAAAATAATTGACCTAAAGCCAAACTAATTATATCACAGAATAAAACTATCAAAGGTCAACAATAAAATATCAACAAAAAAACTTAACAAAAAAGTTTAATTCCTTAAAAATAATTATAATTACATAAAAGGCAAAAAAACATCAAATTATAAATTTATGACTTCCTGTTAAGGCAAAATTTTTAAGCACGACATTTGCGTCAGTTTAAATTTTATTATGTATATTCAACATTGCTAAGCCCTTAAGCCTTCCATCTGTCATGGTTGATGGCAAAGGATGGAGAATGACCTTTCAGCCCTAGCATTACTGACCGGCATTAAAACAAAAATGATGAATATTTTTCTCTGGGTCACTCCTTGATAAAAAAAATCTATTTTTTGCTAGGTGGTCATTATTTGCGATATAAGCAGTTATTTTTATTAATTTTTTTTTTTTTTTTGATTTTTAGTTTGGCTTTAGTTCATATAATTTCTTTTTATTAGAAGAAATTATTATTTTCCGTTAATGTTGAAAGCAACTTTCAATTTGAAAAAAGCAGATTTTTCTACCGCTACTAGCCGAGTAGAATGCATTTTCGAAAGCAGCTACGCAATTTCATCATCAGTACTCTTTGAACGGTAGTAGTGTATTTGGTTGTTAACATCACCTATTAAACTTACATGTAACAGAGAAAAGTATACGGTATCAGTGCTTTTCTTCTGTTTTTATTTTGTAAAAAAGCATAGTGTATATGAAAAATAAACTTCGTCCTAACTTACAAAATAAAAGCAGAAGAAAAACACTGATACCGTATACTTTTCTCTGTTACATGTAAGTTAAATAGGTGATGTTTACAACCAAATACACTACTACCGTTCAAAGAGTACTGATGATGAAATTGCTTAGCTGCTTTCGAAAATGCATTCTACTCGGCTAGTAGCGGTAGAAAAATCTGCTTTTTTCAAATTGAAAGTTTCTTTCAACATTAACGGAAAATAATAATTTCTTTTAATAAAAAGAAATTATATGAACTAAAGCCAAACTAAAAATCAAAAATTTGTATTAAAAACAATTAGTTCAACAATAAATAAAAATTAACATATAACTCACACATGGCACGGTGCAAAATGATCTTTAATAATTTCTGTCAATTTGTCGTTGACAAAAAAAGAAATTAAAAAGTGATTACCCCTATTGTATGATATACAATAATAAAAAGCGTTTCGTTCCATCTGAGAGATGGATAAATGCTTGTCCGTTAGTCAAGTGTTGCCAAAGAGACTTTTAATGGAAAAAAGCATAGTTTATATGAAAAATAAACTTCGTCCTAACTTACAAAATAAAAACAGAAGAAAAACACTGATACCGTATACTTTTCTCTGTTACATGTAAGTTAAATAGGTGATGTTTACAACCAAATATACTACTACCGTTCAAAGAGTACTGATGATGAAATTGCGTAGCTGCTTTCGAAAATGCATTCTACTCGGCTAGTAGCGGTAGAAAAATCTGCTTTTTTCAAATTGAAAGTTTCTTTCAACATTAACGGAAAATAATAATTTCTTCTAATACAAAGAAATTATATGAACTAAAGCCAAACTAAAAATCAAAAATTTGTATTAAAAACAATTAGTTCAACAATAAATAAAAATTAACATATTATTATTAATTTTTAAAATTTAAATAAATCTGCAAGCTGTGGAATTAAAAATTCTAAATCAGTAAGTGTAGTAATATTCTGATTCAGAAGTAAAGGGATGCTAAACAAATAAAGGACGTCCTTTGGGAAACGCGTTTTTAAGTCCTGTAAAACACATTCAATTAAGGATATGTAGCCCTCAATGCGGTATTATATTTCGACATCTTAAAAATTATATTTTCTTTCAAATTTATGCTTTCTAACTAAATTTCCCATGCCAACGCAAATATTTTTTGCCTCTTTAAAAATATTTTCGAATTGTGTTTGGACTTTGTTCCTTTTAGTCTCGAAACACATTATCAGGGTTTTTGTGAACGATGATCCTTTTTTAAAGACGTATCCCCCCTATCATTTCACTCGGATATCTTTTCCAATGCTTAATTTTTACTGCAAATTGAAAAACTGAATCATCGCTTTTAAAACTACTGCGCCATATTACGGCTTAAACACTTTCTGCCAATGTGGAAAGTTGTTTTAGTAAAGATGAAAAGAGCCTTCCAAAGTGGAATTTTATAGGCCTATCAGTCTATTGCCAACCATGTCGCATTTGTTTGAAAAATTGGTAAAAAAAAACAAGTTAACTGTGATCTTAAATGATAACGACTGCATTCCCAATCACCAAATAAATATGAAAACAAAAAAAGGCTACCAATATTTTTATTTTTTTAAATCAAATATAAACTTTTTAACGTTCGGGGCGGGGGAAGGTAATTTGCTTTTTTTCCCTTCCCCTGAATCCGCGCCTGAATTCAACAAACTCTAAACCTTAATATATAACCCTAAATTTTTACTAGACCAAAAACAAAAAAAATCCCTAAAAAGTAGTCATTTGGTTTGCAAATTTGGATTAATTTTCACTTTACTATTTCTTTTAAAATTCCTGAAAGTACAAAACTTACTTACTTTTGCCATGGTTTAGGCTTTAGTTGTATTTCATAAGAAATTATATTAAGCTGTTACTAAAAAACTTTAGAAGGGAGTTAAAAAATCCCAGCAAAAATTGATAAATTACTAAATAATCTAGTTATAAACATTGTTAAATCCAAGTTTTAAAACATGTCCACTCTAAATTCCTCCCTGAACAATTTTTAAATCCAAAACGCAAAAAATAACCCTAAATGTAGGGTAAAAAACATTTAATTTGGCAACAGTGGTAGAGAGTATCTAATTACAAAATTCACGGATTAAACAACACTGTGTGACAAACAAACATCCTTAATTTTTGTTTTTTTTTTGGTGTGATAAAAATTTGTTGTATAAGTTTGTTAAGTAACTCCAAAAAATTTACTGGCAAAAATGCCATGGTTTTGTTCCTCACGGAATATTTCTAAACTCAGTGATTTAGTTGAAAAACATGCTTTGAGAGCTTACCTCGCCGAAGTGCTGCCATTCAAAAATTTTCTTTTTTCAAATCTTCAAAGACTTAAATGTTGCCAATTGAAATATAGTTTTACTTATTAAAATTTCAAACATTTATTTTTTTAATTTCTGCCAAAAAAATGATTTGGGACCAGTGTGCGCTCGTGGAACTCAACACAATGTACTATAGAGTAATATTTGTGGTAGTTATTGCCAACCATGCTTATTCCAGATGAACATTTGTGTGGGGTTTTTTTCATAATATAGACCGATCATATCGGTAACCAGTACGATAGTTGGAGTCTAAAGTTATGCACATAGAGTAATATTTTTGATAGTAGTAGCTTACAACTCTTATTCCGGAACAACATTTGTAGTTGGGCTATGTCAATCAAAAAATTTAAAGATTTAATCGATATTAAGTAAAATAGTTGGTGCCATAAAGTAATACACACAGCCAAATAAAAATTTAAAAAAATATTACCTTTTACAGCAGTTTTCAAAGGTTATTCAGGATTTGATCCCAATATTCTTTGTTTACTTTTAGGGTTTGGTTGGAGTCTACTGATGATTTGGTGTAAGAACCAATGTAATGCATATAGACAAACTTAACCTACAACAAACCCTATAAATAAATATTTCCCTTTATTTTACTATAAACATGCACGAATGAAAGAAAAAATAGCATTTTATTTTTTTACAAATGATTAGAAGTTTCGTGAAGAATTTTTAAAACAAAATGTAGAAGAAACTTTAAGTATTAGGTAAAAAAAAGAATTAAAAACAAGGTGGTTTATAAACTTAGAAATTTAAACTGCAATTTTAAGAGGATGTGTTTATTAAAGAGGTCAGTAGTAATTAGCTTGAAAATCTTAAGTATGTTATATACTTGTGAACATACATACATATATTTTCATACAGATGCCCTTTGAAGTGGTGAAATATTCATTGCGTCAGTGTCTTAATATACTAAGCTGCAAAAGCTCTTTAACATCGGGCCTCAAATGTGTCCATAAAAATGGCGTAATTAGGCGGCAATTAAAACTTGATTTATTTCTACAGATTTCTAAAGTGTCGACCAAAAATGCTTGTTTAAAATACGGTGGTAAAATTTAATAGCTGGATGAAATATTGGCGCGTTGTGTTGCCGAGGATGGAGCGCCCATTTTGCTTTTGTTACAAATATAAATACATACTCACTTATTTACTTGTTTACGTTTTAAAAGAACGGGGGCCAATTATATTTATTATTTATGATAAACCCAATAGGCATTTTTATGCCATCATTTTGTGGTGTCACATGTCTTAGATATGCAACTTGCGGCAATTGGCTGCATTATACTTCGACAACCATCCACACTAAATGCGTAAGATGTTTCAAACGCAATGCTACACACAAAAAAACAACGAAAATTACACTTGATGCCTTTAGTATACTTTAGTACGAACTATTCGAAAAGCGGGCTTTGAAAAAAGTCGAATAATCGATCTTTCTAATTGGCCTAATGGGCCTAACGGACTAACATGCTCCAATCAGTTAAGGAAGTAATTCTAATTTGATCGGTTTACTTTAAGGTGGGTCTCAGACTATTGCTTTTGTGCGTATCAAACATATGCACAAACGCATATTAATAATGCTTTGGATAATAAAAGATATAAAAAGACCGAAATAAAAATTAAACAGAAAATGAAAAAAATAAAATAAATTATGTGTTAGCAAGCTGCACTCTTTTGGTTGATTGGCTAACACTCTACTAACAAGACCAACGAAACATTAGGTCTGTCTGCGTACACATATTTTGTATCATTTTGTGCAAAATGTTACAAAATCTTACAAAATGTTGTCTGCGTACTCCAAATCTCTTGCAGCGAGAGAGCCAAAAAGAAAATTTTTTGACAGTTGGAAGTAAGAGAACTTGCAAAATGTTACTGGAGAAATTTCTTCTTGCAAGATTTTGCAACTAGTTTGAACAGCTGTTTTTATTTACTAATTGAATGAAATAATTTTTGTGAAACGAAAAAAGAAATTGAAATTTAACAATAGTTAGAATTGTGTTGATTTTAAACGTTTATAACAATTTATAATAAACATAACATTTAACTTATTGCTAGAAACGTCCAAATATGCAAATAATTAACCGCGTACACACATGCTAAAATTCTTTTGCTTTGTTATTTGGATTGCTTATACACCATTCAGCTGTTTTCTTGCAAAATTTTACTGGATACTGTCTGTGTACTTTTTGGTATATTTTTAGCCGACAGAGAAAAATTGGTCTTACTCTCCCAAAAAATATTACTGAGTATTTGCTACTGGAAAAGTACGCAGACAGACCTATAGAGTTTTTTAAAGTTTCATTGTTGCTTTGTGTTAAAGTTTACCTTCGTTCCTTATTTTTGTATACACAATTTCAAACTTAAAAAAACGTTAAACCACAAGGATCCTATGCAACATAAACCAAAAAAAGGTCAGTTGCAGGTTTTAGGGAAAAAATTTAATTACAATTTACTTATTTGCTATTATATAAAGAAGGGTTGTATGTATGTATGTATGTATGTATGTATGTATGTATGCATGTATGTATGTATGTTTGTATGTATGTTTGTATTTTATAGCTGGCCAGACCAGTGGACCGATTTTTTTGAAATTTTTACAGGGAGTTCCTCCAAGCCTGGAAGAAACAATAGGCTACTTTTTTTGGAAATTATTAAATACAGATACATTTTTAGAAATTCGGCCAGTGAAGGGATAAAAAGGGGGCAAAAGAAAAAAATCTGCAACCTTCTATCTTCTGAAGTATATAAGATGGAAACAAAATTTAAAAAGTTTTTCGTTTTCCTTAAGAAATAAACAGACAGGTATCTGATGTTTTTTCTTTAATTTTGGATCGAATTGGGAAAAATAGGCTTAAAATATATTTTTGTACTTTTAGTTACTTTTAAACCAATAAAGACAGAAACATTATTAAAATTGCTTTCGATAGGTTTTAAAAATATGATTACGTTTGTCGTACTTTTTTTAATTTTTGACCAAAAGGGGGAAAAAAGGGTTAAAAATGTATTTAAATTTTTTTAGGCGTTTTTTGTAACTTTCAAACCAATAAAGATAGGAACGTTATTTAAGTTGGGTGCGACAGGCCTAAAAATAAAGAGTACGGTTTTTTTTAATTATTGGACCCTATAGGGAAAAAGGGGTTAAATTATGTGTTAGTACTTTTTGTAACTTTAACCACCATTAAAAATAGAAAAATTATTTAAATTGCATTCGTCAGGTTACCAAAATATGTTAATATGTTAATAAACGGCTAGAATTATATATAGAAGTTTGTAAAAGAATTTTTGATAACTAAAGCTTTCTGGATATCTCCAAAACTATAAACGTTATGAATTCCCAATTTTTATATGTTAATTAAAGAGAAGGGCTGACTTATAATTTGTTGCAACTTAAGTGGGGCAACCAGTAAATAAAAATATATATAAATGCTCTTATTTACATATTTTGGTAATTTTACTATGATTGATGTAGCGAAGCACGCCGAGGCTTAGCTAGTTTATGTATAAAATAATGAGTATTAGGCTCTTATTATAGCATAGGTAGGGTGACTATTTATTTCTAGTTAAAAGTCAGTACGCTTTTCAGTTTTTATACCCTTCACATTATCGATAAGGGTATGTTTTTAAGTTTGTCATTCCGTTTGTAATTTCTTTAATATCCATTTACGACCTCATAAAGTATATATTTTCTTGATCCTTATAGATAAGACAGTTGATTTAGCGATGTCCTTCTGTTCGTTAATCTGTTGAAATCAAGTTTCTAAAGCCCCTTGATATTTCTCAGACCTATTTGGGGTATCAAAACGTCAGGTATACTTGCGAAAATTTTGCTATAGAAATTCAGCAAAATCGGCGGATAAGTGACAGAGATATTAACCAAAATCCAAGATTAACTCATTTTTGTTTGTCTAAAACTCGTACATAAGAACCTTTACAACTGCCCCGGAATTGCCCTTAAACAGATGCAATGTAAGACCGACTCCCATTATGTTTTCTTAATTATTGCTATTAAACATACTTACACTCTATCTCCGCCCCCTAAAAGTTTAATTCTTTTTATTTTTTAAATCGCTTTCAGTGGCTCCTACAAGGGTCAAATATAAGACCGACTGCAGTTAATTTTTCCACCAAACAGTTTTGTAAAAAATACTAACGCCACATCTCCAGCCCTAACGGGGCTGCCACACAAAATTAAAAAATAGGGTTAAAACTCCTCCAGGTTCCCAGGAGTCGCCCTTAGAGGATTAATATGTACCACAGACCCCCATTAGTTTCCCCCGAAACAACATTTCGACTTCATAAATACATGCCTTATTGCATAACCACATTTTGTGAAGCGTATATTAGATTCCGCATAGTCAAATATAGCGCTCTTACTTATTTGAGTATAAGAACCACCTCTAACTAAAGTGTTCCAATTAAAACCACCTTCTGAGTCAATTAAAGCCTTTCCGTCCATATTAATGTCTATGTATTCTTGTGAAGAAAATGTTTGATTCAGAAAATAAATTTAAAAAAATGTTTAAACATTTTTGGGCAGTTTTTGATCGACTCTAATTTTAACATTTTACAATAATAATGAAAATTATCGTCGTTATTAGAAACAAATTTAGCTTAAATTACGGAGCCAATTTTTAGACCAGATGTTTGTAATTTCTTAAAAGAAACGATTATCTTTCGTAAAACATTTTTCGTTAATATTATTATTCGTTATTAATTCGTTATTAAATATTATTTTTCGTTATATTTAGGAAACTTCCAATTACGAAAAATCGAAAATGTATGAAATTATTTTGTAAAATATTACATATTCATATTTCGTAAAATATACAAAAGAGGTTTATACGTTTCGTATATTCTACCAAAGAATATTCATATTTATTTGATTATTCATATTCTTTGATTCTACGCAAGAGTTTCATGGTGCAAAATAACGAAAGATTTCTAACAATGAACGAATGAATTCGTTCATATGTTGCATAGATTTTTTCGAGCAAAGGTTTTGCTGGGATGTTAGGTTTTTTTAATAGTTAGCGTAAAATGTCATTATTCGCTCAATATACCGCACCCATGTTTAGAAAAAACATGTTGTCGTCTGTGTTTCTCCACTAAGTCGTTTATAAGGCAACCTCACAGCCACAGCTCTCCAGTAAATAAATATACGCCACTTAAACTGTCTTTACGCGCATGAAACAAATTGCGGCTTTTTTCCGAGACAATTCTCCGATATCATATTAGGCAGCCCAGGGTTTCTTAAGCAAGTGAGTTGCAGCTCTTTTTCTTCACAAGGCATGGCATTACCGTTACTAAGGCTGCTGTGCTATGTTGAAATTAGAGTTGCATGCATTAAGTGATAACTGGTACAAATAAACACACTTCCTTCTTTTTACGAGGACCAATTCACTTTATAAGGGCCTTAAAAAGTACCACTTTGGTTTTTTTCTAGACTATTATTATACAAAGAAAATGAATGTTTTTTGTTTATGTTATGTCAACATAGTTTAAGGCTTCTCCAATCTAGAAAATAATGATTATACAAGTGCTCTAAAAATACGCATGCTCATATGTATATGAATAACTGTATATTTTTTTAACCAATAAAACTTAGTAGAAACTAAATCCACGTAAATATTTAATTATTTAAAAAAAAATACATACTTAATAATAATAATTTTTATTTTAAGATGGGGTCGTGGTCATCCAGAGGAATATACTGATGGCATGCATTTAGGAGAGGAGCGTTTCGACTCCATTGACTCTGACAAGAAACCGCGTGCTGGACAAATTCTTTGGATCCGTGGCTTAACGCGTTTACAAACTCAAGTAAGTAAAACCTTTTGTTTAAATGCTTTATCAAATCGGAAAATTTTGTATTATTTTTTTAAATTATATTATTATTTGTTGATATTTTTTATAATTTTTACTTATTTTATTTATTTAATAATTTATTAAGTTTTTTTATGAACAAATTGTTTAAAAAACAAATATGTATGTATATTCAGTTGGGAAGTGAGTATGCAATATTATTTTTCTTCACATATAAGCATATCGTTGTCAAGTTATTGTGTTCTATCTAACACACAAATCTTATTCTTATAGAACACAATAACTTAACAACGGCGATATGTTTGTATTTCATCATATCCTTAGGTAAACAGATTGCTCATATGCTGCAACGTAGTCCTAACTCAAGAGAACATACTTATATAGCTTTGAGTAAAATGCTTTAAATTTTTTAAGCCAATGGCCCTTCTCACACGAGAACAATTATGCCAGTACAAAATGACTGCTTGGAAACAAAAGAGGTGAAAAGCATGGTTATTTCTTGGCGTAAATTTGCAACCAGCCTTAACCCCGCACTAGCAGCACAAAACCAATACATACATATTAAACCAAACGTCAAAAAATATACATTTTTGCCAGAAACAATTCATTTCGTGTGTTACGAAAAGAACAATTGCTCCCTTAAATTTAAGTCTGATATGTGAAGGGCCATTTACTAGTATTGCTTTAAAAGTCGCATATGTAAAAAAAATTAAACAAAATGTACTTGTGTCAGATTAACCAATTGTGCAATACATTCATATATAGAAGATCGAATGTGAGGTTATTGAAAACATGGTACGAATTGTTGCACTTTTAAAAAGTCCAACCGGTTCAAAATTATAAAATGTGTTAAAGCAAAAAATAATTGGTATTTTTGAATAGTTTAAAAAAAATTCCGGACATACCATATAATCATTGAATCCCTTTTTTCGAATCTATTCTCTTCTATTTATTCGACTTCTGTTTATTTGTGTATGTTCTTGTTTTTGCAAAAACTGCATTCATTCTTATAAAAATTTTTTCGTCTGAATTTATCGCAGAAGCAATCACAAAGTATATAAAATGTAATTTTTATTTGGACAAATTGTTGCATATTGGTATAAAAAAAAAACTCTGTCAAGAAAATAGCAACGACTTTTTTAATTTTATTTATTCGAAATATCACTCTGTTTTAGTAAAGGTTCGCTGCACTAAATACAATTCTGGATCACTTAAATAACGTAAGAACTATAAAAGGTACAACAAAACGTTTTTCGTTTTAAAAAGGGTAAAAAACAATACAAAAACCCTTCTAAGTAACTAAAATAATTATAAATTATAATAAATATTTTTCCACCTTATAATTACTCTTTTAAATAAACGATTTGTGTTAATTTTAAATGCAATTGAAGTTAGCTTATTTTTATAAGGATATTTATTTTTTTAATTTAAACACACGTTTCTAGTTGGTATAATTATTTTTGATTCCAAATTCATAACTTTTGAGTTATATAGACGTTGCAGCAAATAAGCATTATTATTATTTTAATTTTACATTTAACAAATGACAGCTTAATGTTTATCATTTTTCGACAAATAAAATCTAATTTTCGTTGTAAAAAGATAAAGGTACCATAAATATCATTAGCTGATTTACTTCGCTCCTCTTGGGTGCGTTAAAAGTATATCCTGCAGTTGCCCAAAAGAAAACTTAAGCTTATATAAATGAAAATAATCCTCAACAACTTTCATAGGCCGTTAAGCGCTGTCTACAAACCCAAATTATAGTTGTGCAAATATGTACATACATAAGTATGTGCTTATATCCTTAGATAAGCTCTGCAGCAATTTTCCAAAAAAAAATGCATGCAAGCAATATTTGCTTAAATGTTTATTGCTAATAGTTAAAACTAGTTGGGAAAATAAACATACATATAGGTATGTATGTAGGAATTTTTAAAAATTTTAAACACTTGTTCATAATGTTTTTTTTTTTGTAATTTTATGATTAGGTAAACTTTAAAAAAACATTGTTTTTGTACATGCACAAACAAAGTTACTCAGCATAAAAAATGTATATGTATTTATGCTTATATCTTTGTACATATTATGTGTAATTTACCAAAGTTACAGGTACACATTTGTAGCTGTATCTGTTTTACATATGTATGTATAGATATGTATAAGGCTGTTTCGGAAGCCACCTTTACTTTTAAATCACTATTCTTATTAATAAGATATTGTTGTGTAACATATTTTGTTTAAATTTTTTTTATTGAAAACGCCTATACGTTTACAGTTGTCCCAGCAATGTGACAGCATTGCAGTCATAAAAGTTCATTAGTAATTGTAAATAAAAAAAAAAAAATTGTTAACCCTAGAGTACTAATATATTTTTTTGTGTACACTTATACTAATTGTTAGTCAAATCGACTAACATAAATATGTATCCAAATTTTTCAGATCTATGTATGTGCGATAGTTGGAAAATTTTTTTCTAAAGGCGAAGTCTTATAGTCTTCTACACGTATGAAAAAAATTAAATATTTTATAAAAACTGTTACTTTCACTATTGTTTTATAAAACCCAATTTTTAAGCATTGTTGTGGATACATGCTTTTCACTTTACTTAAAAAAAATGAAAAAAATAAGTATAACATTTCAAAATCAATTAAAAATTTAAATTATAATGTCTAAAAATGCTATTATATAAATACTAGTTTATTTTTTTAATTTTATCACAATTTGTCAGACGCTTAGATCCATGGTAACTAAGTACGTTTTTAGAACAAATCAACAAAGAAATCAAAAAAATTTTTGTCAAAATTATCCTAAAATTAATAATTTAATTCAAGAATACGATAACTTAAATAAATAATTCAATTGTAAATAAAATATAACAGTGTAAATAATAATCATACAAAAAAAATAATATTCAAAATATTTGCTCAAAACTTTCATCTTCGTCAGATTCATCACAGTTTTTGAAAAACTTTGTAATTAAATCATCACTCAATTCTTTTTTTTAAACTCATTTTGTTGTTTGAATTAAAACATTAAGCAAAATAACAATTTTGATTATAAACATATATCAAAAAGTTACGTTGTTACTAATTGTTAGTCCAATTGACAAACATTACCCTTAGAAAAAAAATAACAATACCTACTGTTGAAATCAATCTGCTCACAGCAGGAAGACACCATCGATTAAAATTACGAAAAAAATGAGAGCGATCGGTATGAAAACAAAAAAACTATGCACGAAAAGAAGATTAGTGTTATTCGAAATCACTAACATTAGTACTCCAGGGTTAATATTAATTATAATTTTATCGGCGCGTAAATAAATTTAAATTTTCCGAATGTTTTTTTTTTGTTTAAATTTTGACTGAACAGACATTAGAACTATTCAGTATAAGTTAAGCCCTTATGACACTTGATTTTCCACAATTTTTATTGCTATTGGATTGAAAGTAAGAAATAGCAAGCTTTAGAAAGAAGAAAATATATTAAATGGTATGAAAAACGTGGTTGTAAAAACAAAAAGTAAACAGGTATGCAAATGCTGCCTACTTAATATTTGATTGCAAAGCGGAAAATCTCAAATAAATTGTAATAAATGTGCCTAAATATTAAATTTAATTGTAAACTTATAAGAGTTAGCAACACTGAGGAACTTTAATCTTTAACCGTCAATTTTAAGTTTAAAATTTTTTAACATTTTTTTAACAGCTCCTGCTTTTTTATCGATTGCATTTGTGGGGCATTTGAAGTTTTGGCATTTTTCTTAAAATAGCTCAACTCGTCACACTTGGTTAAATTTCCTATACATATAAGTATCTTATATATGCAGATACTGTTTATAAAATACAAAATAAAACAAGTGTCATAAGAGCTTTAGCGATACAGTTACTGTTTATAAAATACAAAAAAAAAAAACAAGTGTCATAAAAGCTTTAGCGATATTACATTTAAATTCGTTCTCAACTTCATCTCTTTTTTGAAAGACCTCTAATTATTATGGATATTAATAATACATACAAATATATATACATATATATATATATATACATATGATAATATTAACGAAACAGAATTTATAAATCAAATAAAGCCCATTTTGAGATTTTTAATTTATACATACATACTTATAGGCACAAATTATTATCTTTAAGTTCTTTTTTCTATAAAGTCAACTTGTTTTCTATATTGCTTTATTGTAAAAAAATAAATAAAAATATAAGCCTGTTTTATAAATTTGAACAACAAAATTTTTTTTAAAATAAATAAATACCTATATTCAAAACAAAAAAAGTTTCATTACAATAATAATGTTTATTTTTGACCGCATTTAGTGAAGCTGAGCCCATATATGGGTAGTTCTTAGATTACCGGACAATTCGATGACCCTCTTTATTTAAATTGGGAAAATTAAAAAATATCCCACTTATTAACTTTTGAATAAAGATTCAAACGATTTTCTAAAATATATTTTCTAAAAATTGTTTTGTTCTTAAAATAAATGCCTACCCAAGTCCTTAAATATCATTCCCCTGGCTGTTCCAAGCCCTACCTTCACTTGAATTTGTTTAAATGTTTAGCAAATATAGTTTACAAATTTTAACCACCCTACTGTTAAATACAAGTGATTTTTTTCTTTTATAAATGTGACATTCCCCTATAAAATCTTATATGCGTTAAAACTCAAAGATGCCTAAGTTTTTTGATATGCAATAACTTAAATATGTAAGAAAACTATATGAGCTGGGTCTACATGTTAAAGGAATTTCACCAACTATATTAACAAATGAAGGCAGTGCTGTTTTTTCCTTCCTAATGAGCGTTTAGACATTTCGTCACTAATTCTTAAAGATAAGAATTTAGATTTTCATTTAAAGGAGTTTTTTATGTATTCTTTATTCCCCTCTCAAGAAAAATGGCCAGGGTAATGGCCATAACTATTGAAAGGAAAGTTTAAAAATAAGTTGAAGTGATTTTTTTTAAAGTAATGGAAATGAATTTAAACAAGCTATTATAAAGAAGAAAAGTATGAATTTATTGGTCAACTGGGGGCATATTTAAAAAAAATTGCATAATTCAGATAAACCTTAGAAAATTGATGTGTACTTATAATAATTGAGTAGCAATAATTAAAAAAAATCAGTAACCCATTTAAAATACGTTTTGTTTCAAAAAACTTCGACGCAAAAAATTACGCTGAAATTAACCCGTAATCTCAGAATAAACCATAAATATACATGTTTAACAGGTGCGTGGCCATATTTGGTTATTAAAATATAGACAGCTAAATAAAAAATAAAAGAAAAATAACTAAAAAAGTTTTTCCAACCACCTATGCTTAATGTTTTAAGTCATGGTTTGAAAACGAAACATTTCTGCCCGTTTTGCGCAGCTCTTATGATTTTTACGCTTATTTTTCAAAGCGAAAGCTATTTGTTGTTCTGTAAAGCTTAACAATCGCAAAGTTTGGCTAAACTTTTAATTACCATATACGAAACATACACAGTATTACCGCGTCCTGCTTTAACGAAACAAAAACTAAATGCCAACAAGTTTGCATGTCTACAAAGATCCCATTTCCTTTAAACCAAATTTGGTTACGCGCCTTTAGTTTCACTGAAGTCTAATTGTGTTTATCCTTTTTTTATTTTAAATAGTAATAGTAGTTTTATTAACAGTACTGGATGCAAAAACTTTGAATTCTTAATTTATTATTATTCCAACAAAGAGGAGGTTTTGATGTTAAACTAAGGGTTAGGTCAGATCTGCTAAATATTTGCAAATAATTATTTGACGCGTTTTGCCTTTAAATAAGTTAATTTTTAAGCTAAAGGCTGGTACTCTGCTCGATTTTACAAAAAAGTTGAGGAACATTAGTTATTTCGTTTGAAAATTTGACAAGCAACATTCTTATATAAACCCCTAAAATATGCTACACTTTTTATATTGTATAGACAAAATCCATATGTTTTTAAGTGTTGCTTGCTAAACAAAAGTTTACTTCACAAATTTCTTGCTCTTTGTATAAAAAATTTTCAATTGTTTTACAAAAAGTATGTTAGTTTAAAAAAATTTGATTTTTTCAAAGTTTTATATTGGGCCTTATTGTGTTTGGCGTAGTCGTGTCGAATACGCCACAAAAACGACAAGGGTGCTATTCATATAGCATTGGCGTTTTTGTTAGATGGTACCAAAAAACTAAAAAGGACTACGCCAACGCCAATCACAGTAAGGGCGGTTGTGTTTGACTTTATTTCATGCTTTGAATAATATAAATCATAAAAAATAATTAAAATAATTTGAATTTGTCTTTTATGTTTTTGTCTTTGATGCATTTGCATACTAATTTTTACCTTTTTACCATATATTTTAAAAGTTTTTTTTAATAAATAAACGACTTAATTACGACCGAACGTACATATGCTGTAGTTATTTCACACGAAAATATAAATGTTGATTTAATGCTGCCAGATACATTTCACATGTTTTTTTCAAAATTAACAGAGTACTACTCATGATACAACTAATCAGGTAATCTCGTCCCTGCAACAACTACAAATTAGTACACAAGTGTCAAACAACAGCTCATACGAAAAAACGATGAGTAATCATTTTTGTTGTTTTATTTTCACAGGGAGAACATAATTTTGACATTTTGGCACTAATCAGCTGGGCCGACGAAACTGCCTGGTTTTTTGTATCATGGTACTACTTTTGCAACAATATTTCAACAATATTTCATATAAGTTTTTTGTATATCGTCACAGAAAATGCAAAACGACTTATCTAACATTTAAAAATTTTTTAGAAGGGGCAAGCATTTATGTGTAAATGAAAAATATATTTGCAATTAACACAAATTTTTCCCATATATGTTAGTTAAAAAGGATCAACAAATTTATTTCTGCTGAAAAAAACGAGTTTTGTGGGATGACGTACATATTTGAAGGCTATAATTTATAAAAAGCTAATTTTAAATTGTTTGTTAGATAGGGCGTTTTGCATTTTCTGTGACGACATAGAGTTTGACAGCTTAACGCTGCAAAATAAAAGAGAAAGGAATTGAATCGATTTTTTACAATGTAAAAGATATGAATCTTTAAAATCAAAGGAGCTTAAAACTATAACTTCCATTGGTCACGCTTTTTGAAACAAAACGTCAAACGTCTGGAAATAATTATATGTATAACTAATATTTAATTTTTTTTTAAAATCCTTGATTAAACGGCGTTAACCTTTAAAAACTGTACCATGTTTTAATTTTAAAGACCATTTTACATTGTCGAGATTTTATACAAATTTATATATTACAACGAATTATATTGGTAATCACAGATTTTGATATTCTTTGCTATACATATATAGCAATTTAAAGGAAATTTAGGGAAAAACTTATATGAAAGTAACAAAATTCTAATATTAGCAAATTTGCATGTAAACAAAGCGATTATCTTGCGATAGTACGCATGTACAAATTTTCCAATTTGGTGATTTTTGTTTTGGAACTTTATTCAAGCCGAATGTCTACATTCTCGAATCAGTTGATAAGGAGAGGTTTGCATAGATTCTTGATATTTGTCGTTAAGTTTTGCTATGAAGTCGATAATTCGCTCGTAACCGGTTTCCATGTGAAGACGTTGAGTAGGGTATCTCCAATGTTTGTTGTTTATGATCTTAAGGCACTTGTTTTGAATTATCTGGAGTTTCTTTAAGTGTGTTTTCGCAGCCTTGTACTAGATAGTGCATGCATAAGGCACAGATCTGAATAATAGATTTTTGTTTGATAATTTAAGTGTTCAGCGTTTATTTAGCATTGGCCACACTGCTCTGATGATTTTACGAGATTTTTTACAAACTTCATCGATGTAGGGAAATTAAATCGCCTGAGTTTCGGAGCCGTAACTAATGGGGGTCGGTTTTGTTTTTTATTTCTCGAAGGCAGACTCTGGCGAAGTTATGAGCGTTTTTAATTCATTTTTGTAATTTTTATATGGCAACCTCCTTAGATGATAGTGATAGGGGGTAAGTATGTTCTAGGAGTATATTTGGGAGGGAGAACTAATGGGGGTCTGCGATATATTTTATTCCTCTAGGGCGACTCCGGGAAAGTTGTAGGGGTTTTTACCCTAATTTTTTTAAATTTTGTATGACAACCCTGTTAGGGGCTAGAGATAGAAAGTACACACAAAAAATAAACTAAGTAAACTTTACTTAAATCAAGCCAAAGTGGTATCAAAAGTACGGTGAGTACAGTTTTCTTGCACCAAGTATGACATTTCTTAGTCCAAGTACGATTTTTCTAGTACGAATTTCTTATTTTTAGCCACAATAGGCCAAAAAAGGATTGATTTAAGTTCGGAACCGTACTAGATGCAAGCCAAAAAAAAAAAAGATTGATTTAAGCTTAAACGGTATTAATCCAAGAATTAAATGTAATTTTTTTGACTTATGTAGCTTTATTAAAGATATTTATAGATATTTATAGATATTTAAAATTTATAATTCAAAAATTACATTTTTGGTACTTACCGAAGCTGAGATTCGATCCAGTTTCTTTTCGCACGCCACTGAGACAGTATTTTCAAATGTAAAATGATATATTCCGAATAGGCTTGATTTAAGAAAATGTAAGTACGGATCGTACTTACAAATTTCAAGAAAGATTTCGGATAAATTCAAGAATAAAATTTCTGAACTTAGAAAGCGGTTTTTCTTTCTTTTGAGGGATTTCTGAATCCGCGCCTGAACAACACCGATATAATCAAAAGACTGATACCGTTATTCATTTCGGTTGCCAACCTTAGGAAATATTGCTATCGAAAATAAATTTTGTTGTTGAAATAACTAATTTTTGTCTACTTTTAATGTTCCTTGTTTAAAGTTGACGAACTTTAATATTAGGTTTTTTAAATCCAAGAGTTAATTTATTTTTTTAGATACTTTACATAACTGATAAGGGTATATATAAGATTGTCATTCCGCATATATATATTCTTGGTCCTTATAGATAGGGAAGTCGATAGGGAAGTTCTTGCTATGGTTGAAATCAACTTTTTTAAGCCCCCCGCAGTCGCAAAGACCCGTAGAATGTTTTAAATTATCAGAAACATCTGTGACAAAATCGCTTTGAAATCCAGCAAAATCGCCCGATAGTTGACCGAGATATAAGCCAAAAACCAAGACTACATATACCTCTGTTTATTCCTCTAACAGGGTTGCCACACAAAATTATGGTAAAATGCCTTACAACTTCCCCGGAGTTGCCCTTAGAGGAATAAAATTGTTACAGACCACCATTAATTTTTCCTCCCTAACATATTCTCAACTCAGTTTTCCTCTCAAACATTTTTCCAGAACCTATTTACCCCCTTTTTCCACCGCGTAAAGGGAGCTGCCACACAAAATTTCAACAAACAAATTAATTTAAAAACCCCTACAAATTCCCTGTTGTCATCCTAGCAAGGTTAAAATACGACACCGACCCCTATTTAAAAATTAGAAATATGTCATAAAAAAAAAAGAAAAAGTTCGACACAGCCGAATATAGCGCTCTTTCTTGCTTGAACTTTATAACGTAAATATATGTTTATTAAATTGATCAATGCTTTTTGATAATTTTGAGAGGGTAACGGCTTTTGTTTGGCAAGCGTTATTATTTGAATTCAATTTTTTTTTGTACATAACAATTTATTTTAGTAAGTAAACTTAATTAAAAAGGGTATTTCCCGGGACTACATCACCTAATGCCGAGAAATTCGATGATTTCGGGATTGACATCTCTAATATGTACATAACTATTTTTTAGCTTACTTTTTATTAAACGCATCACAGACTTGTTAAAATGTAAAATAACAAAAAATATGTAATGTAATTCTTATTAATTTTAGCTTCTACTAAAAATGGCATAAGACTACATTTAAAGAGGCAAATGTGTGCGATTTTCAAAAGTAAGAGCGCTATTTTAGGCTGAGCCGAGTCTTATATAGTATATAAAATATACCCATCACATTAAAAATAACATTACAAATCAAAAACTTTTTTATATGAAGTTTGTAAAAAAAAAATTCATCTAATATGAACATTTCTACAAAATTCTTTTGCACCACGCTTAAAGTCGCTTTTATAGCTTCGAGGAATACTATTGTAAGAATAGTATATAATTTGTTTTCTGGTATCGGTCGTAACATTCCAAATAAGTTTTTTCAACCTTAATGTGAAAATTATAACGACACATATACCATGTCAGGCTTAAGTTCGTCAACTACATATTATAGTTTTCGAAATAACTATCGTATCGAATATATCGCCTTTTATTTGAGGGCTACCACCCATGCTCCTATCCTACTAATGTTTTTCGGCATGTAAAATTATACTAGAATCACATTATAGCAGGTGTGAAGTCGATAGTTTTTATAGTTATCGAGATATAAGGTAACATAAACTTCGTAAACTGGTTCGCTTTGTATGGGGTACCACTCTTCGTGCTTCTATCCTACTTATTTATGTGGAAATAGAAATACTCTGTATCAGGTTTTAAGCTGATATTTGTTTAAGTTTCTGAAATATAGCGAATATAGGGGGCTACTACTTCCCATCCGTCTATCTAAGATTTTGCGTATAGAAAAATTCGTAAAATGTATGCATTTATAAGGGTACCCCTCTTGCTACTTTCTAAACGTAGGAGTGGCAATAGCTACTGATATATGTATGTGTATACCTATGCAGAAGTACATATATGCATATATTTTTATCCTTAAAAAATTGGGTTACCTCAGGTTTTAATTTATATATCGATCCGTAATTGTTCGATCTAGCTTATTTTAAATATCAATCATCTAAAGGACATTTCTATTCAACATTGTTGAAAACTAGACATTTGTTTTATTTTTTGAAAAAGTTTTATTAATTGAAGTATCAAAAATATGTACATACATCAACAAAAACAATGTATACTCGTTAAAATGCCTGTCAATAAAATTTTTTTACATCGGAATTGGGTTAACCTAATTGACGCAATTCTTGGTATATATTTTTCTATCTGTTTGTTAGGATCCTGCTAACTATTATGCGAAGCAAAATAATGCATTTCAGTTTGTTCTTATCTTCCTTGTGTGAATCGCTTGTAACAAAAACAAGTTTTTCGGGCAAAGGAATTTAAACGTAACTTATTTAATCTGTTATTACTTCAAAATTAAAAAAAAAAAAGTTTGAATTATATTACTAGATTGTTTTGGGTACAAAGGCAACCCGTCTAAAAATCACTAAATAGTGATAAAAGGGAGGAAAAGTTCAAACTTAAGCCAGGAAGCAATCGTTTGAGTGAATATCTGAGGCGAAAAAACATTTTATATTATGAAATATCTACTAGAGTGCAAAAATCATATTTTCGAAGAAAAAACGCGAGGAAGAATGTAATAATGTTTTATGCCACAAACCAAAAAGGAAAGCATTTACTTTTCATTAAGATTGATATAAATAAGCCCTTTTGCCGCTGGAACGATGTTATATTTTGTAATAAGACTAAAATTATTATTAACCATGATTAGGTTATGAATAGAGTGTAACGGCTGCCTCTAAGAGCCTTAAAAACCCGTAGTCAGGGTTGGGCAGTATTCGAAATACTTGTATTTGAAATACGTATTTGAAATACAAATACGTATTTTGTATTTGTATTTGAAATACCGCCTTCTAATGTATTTTGTATTTGAAATACCCAACACTGAAGTATTTTGTGTTTTGTATTTCAAATACTTATGATGTCAAAATACATTTTCTTGTTATACAAAAATTTATCATAACCAAAATTGAAAAATTTTACAATTTTCCAGGGAACACTAAACAAGATAACAGCAAGGCGAATTCAAAAAATTTGCCCTCTGCATTTCTCTTTTGTGTTTGACCGGTGGAATGCCAGAAAAATAAAAAAATTTCATACAAAATTGAATATTAGTACCGGCACGTTACGTCGGCACAAAGTATTTTTATTATAAAATTTGCGGTACGAAAACAACTTGAATAGATTAGATGGCTGGACTTACGAAAAGATAAATGTGAAGGGTAAATAAGATTCGGCATAGCCAAATGAAGCGTTCTTCCATGTTTTATACCCTTCACATGAGTGATAAGGGTATAATTAAGTTTGTTATTCCATTTGTAATTCCTTTATTATCCATTTGGGACCCCATAAAGTATATATATTCTGGATCCTTATACATAGGGAAGCCGATATAGCGATGTCCGTCTGTCCGTGTTATGGTTGAAATCAACTTTCTGAAGCCCCCCGATATCGCTTAGACCCGAATGTGGTCTCAAACTGTCACAGATAGTCGCGAGAAAATCGGTATTGAAATTCAGCAAAATGACCGAGATATAAGCAAAAAACCAAGACTACCTCGGTTTTTTGAGTCTACAACAACAACAAAGAACATACTTTTACTTGTAATAATAAAAAAAGAACAAAAAAAGAAAAAAACAGAATCAGTCATGTTGATATTATTGAAACACACCCAAAACAAAAATTTTATTAGTATAAGTGTTCATACATATGTATAACAGCGTTGCCATACAAAGCTTAATTTAAAAATTTTTAAAATTGCTCCTACGGCTTTCAGGATTCTCCTACAAAGGTAAAATGTAAGACCGACCTAAATTATTTTTTCCATTCAAACATTTTTGTGGAACATACTTACTCTTTATCTCCAGCCCATGACATGGTTGCCATACAAAATTTTAAAAAATAAGGTAAAAACCGCTACAACTTCCCCGGAGTTGCCCATAGAGGAAAAAAGTGTATCACAGACCCCCATTAGTTTTTCCTCCCAAACGTATTTCTAGAGCATACTTACCTCCTATCTCTATGCTCTAAGGGGGTTGCCATACAAAATTTACAAAAATAATGTAAAAATGCCCACAACTCCTTCAGAGTTGGCCTTAGAGCAATAAAGTGTACGACCGACCCCCATTAGTTTGCCCTTCCACACATGTTCCTAAAATATACTTACCCCCTATCTCCACGCCCTAATGGGGTTGCCATACAAAATTTACAAAAATGATATGAAAATGCCCACAACTTCTTCAGAATTTGCCTTAGAGCAATAAACTGTACGACCGACCCCCATTAGTTTGCCCTTCCACACATGTTCCTAAAATATACTTACCCCCTATCTCCACGCCCTAATGGGGTTGCCATACAAAATTTACAAAAATGATATGCAAATGCCCACAACTTCTTCAGAGTTAGCCTTAGAGCAATAAAGTGTACGACCGACCCCCATTAGTTTGCCCTACCAAACATATTCCTAAAATATACTTACCCTCTATCTCCATGCCCTAAGGGGGTTGCCATACAAAATTTACAAAAATAATGTAAAAATGCCCACAACTCCTTCAGAGTTGGCCTTAGAGCAATAAAGTGTACGACCGACCCCCATTAGTTTGCCCTTCCACACATGTTCCTAAAATATACTTACCCCCTATCTCCACGCCCTAATGGGGTTGCCATACAAAATTTACAAAAATGATATGCAAATGCCCACAACTTCTTCAGAGTTAGCCTTAGAGCAATAAAGTGTACGACCGACCCCCATTAGTTTGCCCTCCCAAACATATTCCTAAAATATACTTACCCTCTATCTCCATGCCCTAAGGGGGTTGCCATACAAAATTTACAAAAATAATGTAAAAATGCCCACAACTCCTTCAGAGTTGGCCTTAGAGCAATAAAGTGTACGACCGACCCCCATTAGTTTGCCCTTCCACACATGTTCATAAAATATACTTACCCCCTATCTCCACGCCCTAATGGGGTTGCCATACAAAATTTACAAAAATGATATGCAAATGCCCACAACTTCTTCAGAGTTAGCCTTAGAGCAATAAAGTGTACGACCGACCCCCATTAGTTTGCCCTCCCAAACATATTCCTAAAATATACTTACCCTCTATCTCCATGCCCTAAGGGGGTTGCCATACAAAATTTACAAAAATAATGTAAAAATGCCCACAACTCCTTCAGAGTTGGCCTTAGAGCAATAAAGTGTACGACCGACCCCCATTAGTTTGCCCTTCCACACATGTTCCTAAAATATACTTACCCCCTATCTCCACGCCCTAATGGGGTTGCCATACAAAATTTACAAAAATGATATGAAAATGCCCACAACTTCTTCAGAATTTGCCTTAGAGCAATAAACTGTACGACCGACCCCCATTAGTTTCGCCTCCAAAACATATTCCTAGAATAAACTTACCCCGTATCTCCACCTTCTAAGTGGGTTGCCATACAAAATTTTTAAAAATTAGGATAAAAACCCCTACATCTTCCCCGTCACACGTGGAGCGTTAAAAAATGACACCGACCCCTATTTAAAAATGAGAAATATTTCATAAGTAAAAAAAATGGTTAAAAATAAAAAAAGTTTAGGATTGCGAAAGATCAATGTGAAGGGTATATAAGATTCGGCACAGCCGAATATAGCGCTCTTACTTGTTATTAATCACTTTTGTATGTCTCTGGCTAATTTTTAAACTACCCAATAATCTGAAAAAGAGTACATGTTGTATGAATTATGTCACAAGGCTCATGCGAGCTATAAAAAGAATTTTGAATTTCTTTTTGTTTATTATACCTTTTACATAGTGATAAGGGCATATATCAGTTTGTCAACCGTTTGCAATTTCTTTGTTATACATTTGCGACCCCATAAAGTATATATTTGGCTCCTTAAAGATAAGAAAGTTGATATAGCCATGTCCGTCTGTCCGTCTGTTGAAATCAAGTTTCCGGAGTCAAATAAAAAGATACGAACCAGTTATTGGTGTCAAACTACTCAAAATATCCTGGAGACAGTCGCTGTTTAAAATCAGCAACATCGGTTCAATATTGATTGAGAAATAAGCGGAAACCCAGAATAACCCATTTTTTTAGGACCAATTCCGTGCATATATCTCTATATATCTCAGTAAATATAGTCATTCTTGCCACAAAACTTGGCACGGATACTTTTAAAGTAGGGACCTAAATAATGGAATTTTTTTTTAAGAAAGGATCTGGGGAAGTGGTATTTCTTCTACAATTGCACAAACTTGGTGAAATATATAATGCGTTAAATCGTAGAAACTATAACAGCTATAGACTTAAAATGTTCTACAAAAAGTAATTGTACAATAAGACCTCCACTATAAAGAAAAAAAATTTCGGGTAAGGGCAGAAAAAGGGGTAGCTCCCATACAAATTTACAATTTTTATAAAAGTTTCGATACGCTATATCTCGGAAACTATAACAGAAATCGACTTCAATTGTTCTGCAAAAAGTAATTGGACAACAAAACCTACGCTTTAAAGAAAAAGTTGTTTGGGTGGGGTCAGAAGAAGGGGTAGCTCCCATACAAATTAACAATTTTTACAAAATTTTCGATACGCTTTATCGCGGAAACTATAATCGACTTCTAGTCGTCTACGAAAAGTGATTGGATGATAAGACCCACACTATGGAAAAAAAGCTTTTATGTAAGGCAGGGAAAGGGGTAGCTCCAATACAAATTGACGATTCTTATGAAATTTTTGATACGCTATATCTCGGAAATTATAATAGCTATCGCCTTCTAGGGGTCTGCAAAAAGTAATTGGACAATAAGGTCTACACTTTGAAGAACAAATTTTTTAGGGTGGGGCCAGGAAAAGGGGTAGCTCTCATACAAATGAACAATTTTTTTGAAATTTTGGATACGCTACATCTGGGAAACTATAACAGCGATCGACTTCGAATATTATACAAAAAGTAATAATCAAATAATTCATACATTTTGGAAAAAAAAGTTGGAGAGAAGCAGGGGGTCTAAAACATCCCATAAAAATTAACAACTTTTATTAACCTTTTAATATGAAGAATGTCGAAAACTTTTATAACTCTCGACCTCAAACCTTCTTCATCTATTTCTATTATTCATACGAACGTTTTGTAAATTTTTCTAGGGACTTTAAAACTTGCACAAGGTATTTTTATTATATTATTTGCAATACAAAATAAATATATTAAAAGACCAATGTGAAGGGTATATAAGATTCGGCACAGCCGAATATAGCGCTCTTACTTTTTTTGCCATTCAATTTATGAGAAAATAAGGCAGTTTTAACTTCGATAATTTTCGTATTTCTATAGGGCTTCTTAATTAAACTACTTATGCCCATATTCATAATACTTATGATGGGTTCATTAAAGGCTTTTTTGACAGTCATCTATAGGAAAATTGTAAAAATACTTCAAAGAAACTGGCCTAAGCTGTACCTCATTTCTTATATCCGCAGCCGGGTGTTTCACCTAACCTAGCCATTGGGCTACCATTACCCTTGCTCCAATTATTTTTTTCCAAACTGTAAACATTATTCTTAATTTATTTTGTAGAAGTTTTGAAGTTATTAGCTGTAAAAGCTTTCGAAATAAAGCGCAAAAAAATTTGATAAAATTTATGGAATTGTAAGGGGGCTATCATCATCCTTG
The DNA here is from genome assembly GCA_963583895.1 of Melanophora roralis. Lineage (NCBI taxonomy): Eukaryota > Metazoa > Arthropoda > Insecta > Diptera > Rhinophoridae > Melanophora > Melanophora roralis. The sequence goes on along the minus strand of OY757192.1, from coordinate 12,971,542 downwards.
CTACTATCCCAAAGTCAATTTTCCCGCTTTTAAAGTCTCCATACCAAATTTTGTGGTAACTGAGGTACATAGGGGTATATGCATAGATTTTGTTCTAAAAAATCTCAGGATTTTCCTTATATCTCAGCTTCTCGTTGGCCGATCTTACTGATTTCAGTTAACTTTTTGCTCTTAAGTATTTTGAGTTGGAGTTAGTCAGCTTCCTAAATGACAAAGGTAAGCTTTCCAGTCTTGAAGGCTTCCCAAATATAAGAAATGTTTTCAAAAAATTTAACACCAGTTTGTGTTCAACAGGACCTGTAGAAATATTGTTTTCTTTAGCTGGATTTATATATTCTCCAACAAGAGACTGCTTATCCGATGATACTTTTAAAAGTCTAGTGTTCATGAAAGGAAATTCTTGTTTTACATATTAGGGGTTATAAATATATTTTGTATTTTGTATTTCAAATAAAAGATACTAAAATACTGTATTTTGTTTTTGAAATACTCGACTTGAAAGTGTTTAGTATTTTGTATTTGAAATACCACCGGAACATGTATTTTGTATTTTAAATACAGCATAGCATGTATTTTGCCCAACTCTGCCCGTAGTGGTATTTTCACTATAAAATTTAAAGAGTTATAATAAATGGTATGGTGTTATTTGAGGTATCAGGTAAAGAGATTGTTGATTTGAGCTTTTCGACAATAATATGGTCGCACAAAGATATTCTAATATTTTAATGACCTCTTTTTTTATACAAATCACAAGAAACTATTCCTTCTAAGGGGGCAAAATGTCAATATATAACACTGTGTGTAATTTTTTAAGTCATGGAAAAATAACCATATACGGACACCACTACGTGATAAAAGACTAAAAAAGAAAAGACCTGTGTCTCCCAGTTTTTCCCAAAGTCATGCACTTTTTTTTATGGGCCTCCAAAGATTTGGGGCCTTGGTGCCATTTTTGCAAAAAGTGATAATTTTCTCAGGCTCATATCTTGCGAACCGTTTAGAATTTTAATTTACTCTTTGAGGCAAAGTTGTAGCCCTTTTTAAAAAGAACAAAAATTGTGAACATAAAAAAATAAAAAAATAATAATTTTAAATCAAAATCGCAAAAAACGTTAAAAACTTAAATTTTGTTTTACCTTTTTCCCCCTGTTCAGGTCCATACGTAGCAAACCGTTCAAAATTCAAGGAAGCAATCAACTACAAAAATTTACCTAATATCCCAATAAACAACTTTTTAGAACATATAAACTTTCTAGGAATGATTCTTAACAATGTTTTGGTAGCGCTTAGGTAGCCGCAAAAGTTAAAAATTTGCGAAAATGTATGCATGTACATACATGTGGTTATGAATATATGTATCTCATCCTTACGTTTAAATAAATTGCCTTAAATACATATATTGTATCTGTCTTTTGTGTAAAAGAGAACTCTAATATGTGAATATGCATGTGTGAAAGCCGCGAAAAGTCTTGCAACCTAAACAGGTAGGCAAACATTAAAATTGAATAAAACCCCAAACAATAAAATAAATCATACACAATTCACAAAAACTATTGTTAATGGCCTTTAATTAAATTATGTACATACTCTTTTTTATTGCTTTGTTTATTACTTTTTAATAAAGATTGTTTATACCACCAAAAAATTACATTTTTACCTACTACCTCTTTTTGTAATAAGTAAGAACAATCCAAAAAAAATAGTAATTGTATAAATTTAAAAACAGGAAATTATTGCACGCAAGCTTATCAAGAAATCAACTACAAAAATTTACCTAAGATCTCAGTAAATAACTCACGCGATCACGCACCGATCGAACACGCATCAAGGGACGCAGCTCACAATATAAAAGCGACGCGAAAGCAAACGTAATATGAAGTACTGTAAGCCGGTAAACTGGATTAATCGCGCAGGTGATCATAATGCAACCAGTTGCTATGCATGCAATAATTACACATCTTGTATAAATCGACATGCTGAGAAGAACAAAACTTATAAAGCAACTATAACGGCCACACTGCCAGTGCTTGCACCTGAAAATTTTGTATTCCCAACTCCAGATCGTAGGATAGAATTAACATAAATGACTACAGCAAGTGGTGTTACCTATCAAGATCGATTTGATACCGATTATGAGCCCTAACAAGGAAAAGATGGACCACAACTAATACAACAAATGAAAATAGATTTCATTGTGGCCATATTGTGACTATCGCAGCGACTTGCCATATTTTGGACTGCGTTTTTTAAGCAAATAAAACTTACACATGCTAGTGTTAATGCTACCGCGTACCGCAAATGGCAAGCTGAATTTCAGACTCTCTACACTCTAAGTGATGAAAATTCGTTCGCTTACTGCAACGATATAAAAGCTTTGATGGTAAAAATGGGAATGAACTACATCGCTAGTGAACAGAGATTATTTATTGATGATTCTGTTTCAAGCTTAAAAGCAGTGTTGTTGCAAGTGTCGAACCGAAAGCCTACGAAAATAAATGGAAGATTTGCTGTGATTTGAAGGTCATCAATATTTTGTAAGGAATCATCATTAAGGGCGGCTTTCCAAAAAAATTTTTTTTTTTTGTAATTAGGATTAATAAGGTATATGAAGAAGAAAAAGCATACTATGGAGGGCAGTCTGGAAGCAACGTGCGTGTGAACCATAAGGTTTGAATCAGAGTCAGATTCGGACGACGATTTTTATCCTCAACTTAAGAGAGTGCGATTTGCAAGTCCAGGGCCATCAATATTATAAACATAATACGAATATTTTTTTTTATAACTTTTTTGTAATAGACAGCACAGTATCCCAATGTTAAAGAAAATAAAAAACAAATGAAATGTAAAAATTTTCGCAAATTTTTAACTTTTGCGGCTACCTAAGCGCTACCTAAACGTTGTCAAAAATCATTCCTAGGAAGTTTATATGTTCTAAAAAGTTGTTTATTAGGATATTATGCAAATTTTTGTAGTTGATTGTTTCCTTTAATTTTGAACGGTTTGCTACCTATGGACCTGAACAGGGGGAAAAAAGGTAAAAAGAAACTGAAGTTTTTAAAGTTTTTTGCGATTTTAATCTAAAATGATTCTGTTTTTAATTCTTTATGTTCACAATTTTTGTTTTTTATAAAAAGGGCTACAACTTTGCCTGAAAGAGTAAATTAAAATTCCAAACGGTTTGCAAGATATGAGCCTGAGAAAATTATCACTTTTTGCAAAAATGGCACCAAGGCCTCAAATCTTTGGAGGCCCATAAAAAAAGTGCATGACTTTGAGCAAAACTGGGACACTGGTCTTCTTTCATGTAGTGATGTCCGTATGTGGTTATTTTTTTTTCGTGTTGCACTGTGTAGGCTTTTGAATTTTATAGCCGCCAGGAGCTTAAGAAATGCGATGTGCGAATGTGGTTCTAATTTTTCTTTGCAAAATAAACGTCACAGAGTTCATATCTAAGCCCCAAAACACTTTTTTAAGAATACCTAAAGAAAAAACGGGGGAAAAGGATTTACACTTTGCAATTCAATTAAAAAAATGGTATTTCGCAGAAAATTACAAATTTTTGAGCGGATACGGTTTAAATACGTTTATTTTTTCTATAAGAAAAGAGCTTAACGTTGTAATGTATGCTAATGGTGCTCATACAAAACACTAAATTCCAAATAACTAAAGTTATTGTATACAAATCTGTAGGTGTAAAAACAATTTCCTCGCAAATATATTTTAGTACAATTTTGATTTTTGTAATTTTTCCCCACTAAATATTAAAGTATTACCTTAAACTTTGTGATATATTTTTAGAAACATCGTTAACTGTAAAATTTTCATTATACACTGAACTCGCGAAAACGTGAACTAGTTTTTACCAAGCGTGTTCATGTTTTCAATTTTGTTCACGTTTCCGATTGGATATGTTTAAATATTTTCTAACGAATTTAATTTTTTTTTATCAATTTATTGTTACTAGTTCAAAAAAAGTCCAAATCTAGTCAAAACTTAGCAACGCTTTAACCCGAAAAGTCCAATTTAAAAATTAAACAAAAATCAACCTTTTGAAAATAAAACTATGTATACTGCTTATAAATCCTCTTATTGCAACCAGCACAGAAAAAATAAAAACAAAATAGTGTGTTTACAAAAAAAATTATTTGGGGACTCCTAAAATTTATAAAATTAATGTAAACAAAAAAAAATCTCAAAAAAAATTGTTCACGTTTTCAAACTTTCAATGTTTGTTCACGTTTTAGAGTAGTTAATGTTAAATAAAAAATGTTCACTGTATTTGTTTTAATTGTAACTAAAAGTATATTTTTTTGAGGCAAATTTAAAAAAAATTATGTTTTTTTAAATTTTTTTAAGCAAAAACAAGCCGACTTTTTTGAGTGGGGTTAACTTGGTTTTGGGGCTAAAATCTATAACGATCCACCATCACAAACAATCGGCTTGCTCCCTATGCCAAATTTTTTTTCAGAAATGCTACCTTTACTTTGAGCACACGAATATACATATGGACACCCAGCCAGACAGATATGCTTAAATTGGCTAAGGAAATGATTCTGAGTCTGTCTGTATAATTTAAGTTGTGTCTCAGACTATTCTTTTGTGCGTTACCTGGAGCAATACATTCTGCTAGGAAAAGACTTAGCGTTAATAAAAAAAACACGAATATTTTGGGTAATAATTGACTGCACCGAGTACCCAAGTATTCAGCACTTTCTTAACTTAAACAAGTAAGAGCGCTATATTCGGTTGGGCCGAATCTTATATACCCTTCACATTGGTATTTAAATATACCCAGCCGAGTAATTTTGTTCTGCAAATAATATAATAAAAAACCTTCTGTGAGTTTTAAAGTCCATAGAAAAATATACAAAATTTTAACGTTCGTATGAATAATAGAAATAGATGAAGAAGGTTTGAGGTCGAGAGTTTTAAACGTTTTCGACATTATTCATATTTTAAGGTTAATAAAACTTGTTAAATGTTATGGGATGTTCTATTCCCCCTGCTCTTCTCCAACTTTTTCTCCAAAATGTATGAATTATTTGACTATTACTTTTTGTAGAATATTTGAAGTCGATAGCTGTAATAGTTTTCCAGAAGTAGCGTATCGAAAATTTTATAAAAATTTTTAATTTGTATGGGAGCTACCCCTTCTTCACCCCCCACCCAAAATTTTTTTTTTTTAAAGCGTAGGCCTTGTTGTCCAATTACTTTTTGTAGAACCTTTGATGTGGATAGCTGTTATATTTTCCGAGATATAGCGTACCGAATAATTCATAGAAATCGTTAATTTGTATGGGAGCTACCCCTTTTTTTGTCCACAGTGAAAAAATTTTTTCTTTAAAGCGTAGGCCTTGTTTCCCAATTACTTTCTGTGGAGCATTTGATGTCGATATCTGTTATAGTTACCCAGATATAGCGTATCGAATATTTCATACAAACCGTTAATTTGTATGGGAGCTACCCCTTTTTTTGTCCCCACTCAAAAATTTTTTTCTTTAAAGCGTAGGCCTTGTTGTCCAATTGCTTTTGTAGAACATTTGATTTCGATATCTGTTATAGTTTCCGAGATATAGCGTATCGAATATTTCATAAAAACCGTTAATTTGTATGGGAGCTACCCCTTTTTATTGTCCCCACTCAAAAAATTTTTTCTTTAAAGCGTAGGCCTTTTTGTCCAATTGCTTTTTGTAGAACATTTCATTTCGATATCTGTTATAGTTTCCGAGATATAGCGTATCGAATATTTCATAAAAATCGTTAATTTGTATGAAAGCTACCCCTTTTTTTGTCCCCACTCAAAAAAATTTTTCTTTAAAGCGTAGCCCTAGATATCCGATTGCTTTTGGTGGAAAATTTGATTTCAATGTCTGTTATAGTTTCCGAGATATAGCGTATCGAAAATTTCATACAAATCGTTAATTTGTATGGAAGCTACCCATTTTTTTTGTCCTCACTCAAAAAATTTTTTCTTTAAAGCGTAGCCCTTATTGTCCAATTGTTTTTTGTAGAACATTTGATTTCGATATCTGTTATAGTTACCCAGATATAGCGTATCGAATATTTCATACAAATCGTTAATTTGTATGGGAGCTACCCCTTTTTTTGCCCCCACTCAAAAAATTTTTTCTTTAAAGTGTAGGTCTTAGCGTACAATCACTTTTTGTAGAACATTTGATTTCGATATCTGTTATAGTTTCCGAGATATAGCGTATCGAATATTTTATAAAAATCGTTAATTTGTATGGGAGCTACCCCTTGTTTTGCCCCCACTCAAAAATTTTTTTCTTTAAAGTGTAGGTCTTAGCGTACAATTACTTTTTGAAGAACATTTGATTTCGATATCTGTTATAGTTTCCGAGATATAGCGTATCGAAAATTTCATACAAATCGTTAATTTGTATGGGAGCTACCCTTTTTTTGCCCCCACTCAAAAAATTTTTTCTTTAAAGCGTAGGCCTTGTTGTCCAATTACTTTTTGTAGAACATTTGATTTCGATATCTGTTATAGTTTCCGAGATATAGCGTATCGAATATTTCATAAAAATCGTTAATTTGTATGAAAGCTACCCCTTTTTTTGTCCCCACTCAAAAAAATTTTTCTTTAAAGCGTAGCCCTAGATGTCCGATTGCTTTTGGTGGAAAATTTGATTTCGATGTCTGTTATAGTTTCCGAGATATAGCGTATCGAAAATTTCATACAAATCGTTAATTTGTATGGGAGCTACCCCTTTTTCGTGCCCACTCCAAAAATTTTTTCCTTAAAGCGTAGACCTTATTGTATAATTGTTTTTTGTAGAGCATTTGATTTCGATATCTGTTATAGTTTCCGAAATATAGCGTATCGAAAATTTCATACAAATCGTTAATTTGTATGGGAGCTACCCCTTTTTTTGTCCCCACTCCAAAAATTTTTTTCTTTGAAGCGTAGGCCTTGTTGTCCATTTGATTTCGATATCTGTTATAGTTTTCGAAATATAGCGTATCGAATATTTCATACAAATCGTTAATTTGTATGGGAGCTACCCCTTTTTTTGTCCCCACTCCAAAAATTTTTTTCTTTGAAGCGTAGGCCTTGTTGTCCATTTGATTTCGATATCTGTTATAGTTTTCGAAATATAGCGTATCGAATATTTCATAAAAATCGTTAATTTGTATTGGTGCTACCCCTTTTTTTTTTGTCCCCACTCAAAAAAATTTTTTTTTAAAGCGTAGCCCTTGATGTCCGATTGCTTTTTGTACCACATTTGATTTTGACATCTCTTATAGTTTCCGAGATATAGCGTATCGAAAATTTCATAAAAATCGTTAATTTGTATGAAAGCTACCCCTTTTTTTGTCCCCACTCAAAAAAATTTTTCTTTAAAGCGTAGCCCTAGATGTCCGATTGCTTTTGGTGGAAAATTTGATTTCGATGTCTGTTATAGTTTCCGAGATATAGCGTATCGAAAATTTCATACAAATCGTTAATTTGTATGGGAGCTACCCCTTTTTCGTGCCCACTCCAAAAATTTTTTCCTTAAAGCGTAGACCTTATTGTCCAATTGTTTTTTGTAGAGCATTTGATTTCGATATCTGTTATAGTTTCCGAAATATAGCGTATCGAAAATTTCATACAAATCGTTAATTTGTATGGGAGCTACCCCTTTTTTTGCCCCCACTCAAAAAATTTTTTTTTAAAGCGTAGGCCTTATTGTCCAAATACTTTTTGTAGAACATTTCATTTCGATATCTGTTATAGTTTCCGAGATATAGCGTATCGAATATTTCATAAAAATCGTTATTTTGTATGGGAGATACCCCGTTTTTTGCCCCCACTCAAAAAATTTTTTCTTTAAAGTGTAGGTCTTAGCGTACAATTACTTTTTGTAGAACATTTAAAGTCGATAGCTGCTATAGTTTACGAGATATAGCGCATAAAATATTTCACCAAATTTGTGCAATTGTAGGAAAAATACCCCTTCCCCTGGTCCTATCTGAAAAAACTTTTTCCATTATTTAGGTCCCTGCTTTAGGAGTATCCGTGCCAAGTTTTGTGGCAAGAGTGACTATCTTACTGAGATATATAGGGATATATGCACGGATTTTGTCCTAAAAAAAATGGGTTACTTTGGGTTTTCGCTTATATCTCGATCAAAAGTAAACCGAATTCGCTGATTTTAAATAGCGATTGTCTCCAGGATATTTTTAATAGTCTGTACCTTTTTATTTGACTCCGTAAACTTGATTTCAACAGACGGACAGACGGACATGGCTCTATCAACTTCCCTATCTATAAGGATCCAGAATATATATACTTTATGGGGTCGCAAATGAATAATAAAGAAATTACAAACGGAATGACAAACTGATATGCACCCTTATCACTATGTGAAGGGTATAAAAAGGGAAATATTAAGAAGAAAAAGCCGCAACAAAATTGATTTGGATATTCTAAAATGTTTTCTGAACTTAACATCCGTTTAGGTCGGGACCGTGCCATGGAAGTAGCTTTTAACAGAATTGCGTAATAACGTATGCGGAATAAAATAGTAAATTTTATTTGACTTGTTTTTAGTATTACATATGTTCTTAGTTTAATGTAAAAAAAGTTGGGACCTATACGAGCCGCCTTGCGGCACCTATGTATAGGGAACTTCTTCCATTGCCTTTGAAAAGATCGATGTTGGCATCTCGTGGAGCTCTTTTCTGATTTTGTTGATCAAACTTTTAGTGTTTTTTGGCCGAAATCCACCTGCATACCGTCACAGAAAATGCAAAACGCCCTATCTAACAAACAATTTAAAATTGGCTTTTTATAAATTATAGCCTTCAAATATGTACGTCATCTCGCAAAACTCTTTTTTTTCAGCAGTAATAAATTTGTTGCTCCTTTTTAACTAACATACATATATGACAAAAAATTGCGTTAATTGTAAAAATATTTTTCATTTACACAAAAATGCTTGCTCCTCCTAAAAAATTTTTAAATGTTAGATAGGGCGTTTTGCATTTTCTGTGACGATACACTCTTCGTTTTAAATTAGCCCAAAAATCTTCAATTGGACGTAACTGAGGTACGTTTGGAGGGTTTTCATCCTTAGCGACATATGGAATACTAAGTGCGTCCATTGCTTCCAAAGTCTTTTGTTCGTAATGGCTAGATGCTAAATCCGGCCAAAATATAACATTTAAATTTCTGTGTTTCTTCTCTATAAAAACTTTAACTTTAGGCAAACAGTGGTTAACATATCTGTCCGAATTAACCGCCAATCCAGACTCAAAAAACACTGGGTCAGACATTCCAAAGGGACTGATTGCAAGCCACACTAAAACCTTTTTAAGAAACTTGGAGTGCTCAACATACTTTATTTTATCACTAATATTCTTGTTTCCTTCATAATAGTGACTTCCTTGCCATTCGTTGCCATCTAAGGTAAAGTATGACTCATCGTCCATAATGCAAACGATATTGTTTTTTGCGCAAAACGTGTTTTTAACCAAACTTTTTAATCGGATTTTTTGCGTAACTTCTTGAGTTTTTGAAACAGCTGGCTTACTTTTTCTGGTTCTTTTTTTAATTCCCATTTTGTTAAGGTACTTTTTGACCGTTTTTCCATCACACTGAAACTTTTTTCCAAGTTCCCTATACGATTTAGCGATCTTACCTTCAGTTATTTTTTTTAGCTGAGACCTCACCGAAGAGTCTGATAAACTGTATTTTTTTCCGCTACCACTTTTTCTTTGTGTGGTTTTTCTTATTTCGTATCTTGCCAGTATTCTATATACGGAACATCTATTTTCTCCCTGCTCTACAAAGTGGGATACGATCTCTGACTTTTTCCAATCAGGATAACTATCAAAAAAATTACAAATAATTTTACGACGATGTTCTTCTTTTGTTGTCATTTTAAAAGAAATAAGTGTTCAATTTGCACAAACTTAATAAAACAAAATTACTAAACACATGTTTATTCAAAACTAACGGTAAATGTTTGATAGCATAAGAACTTTTTTTTACACAGCGTTACAAAATTTGTTGCGATTTTATTCCGCAAACGTTACTCTTTCCTTTCTCAAACACAAGTTAGGGTGAAAAAATCTTGGCTTTTTTAACATTTTTAACAAAATTGTATCTTCTTCATCTTCGCTTTCAGATGACGATTCTATTAGATACAATACTGCATTTTTCAAAACATAGCCAAGTTTGACTACATTTACTCTTTTTCCTTAACTTGAGGCAATATCTTTTAGCTTTTCCATTGTTTCGCCACCACTTTAATTTTTCTCGCTATTCAATTCGTTAGCTGTTTGTTTTTTCGCTTTTTTTGTTTACATCATAAAACATAATTTTTTTTACTAGTAAAATTTTGTCTAGTAAAAACTTTTAAATACTCAGTAAGACAACTGTCACTTTGCGCTCTCAATTTGTGTTCTCATTTACTGGATTTTGTGTAAACAAACGCAATACAGTAAAAATATTAAAAAATTTTTAAAAACTTTGAGTAAACGAATGAACTTAATATGTATACCATACGGTTCGGATTTCTAAGCAAAAATGTAATAAAGCTTTTCGTTACAAGTTAAAAAATTTAAAAATTTTTCAATGTTTAAATAGTACTATAGAACAATGTTTATGAACAAAAAATATATAAAATTAGGACTTAATAAAAATTTCGAGGGCACACAGTTCTGCGCTCTGAGCGTAGTTTAAATTTTAATTTAAAAAAAAAGTTCCCAAAAACAACAATGATTTGATATAAGTTATTTTATTTCACTTGAAATATAAAACGAAATCAGTTGTTTTATTATTTTGAGGCTTCCAAATTTTTGTATCCAAAAAAAATTTATAATTACCGACTTAAATCAAATTGTAACTATTAAGATTTAGGTAAAATTTAAAAACCACTTATTTTGCTTTTTCAACTTCTCTAATTTTAAAATCAAAATTCTAATTTTAAGTTATTTATATATGTATATATACATACATATATATTCTCGCAAAATTTAAAATTAGGTTTTGGAAAATATAACCAAGTAATTCTTAATCAGCAGGCATTTAGCTGGTTGTTTTAAATTAATAAAAAATAAAAAGTTTTTTGTGTTTCTTAAGATTTTAGAACATATTAAAAAATAAAAAATTTAATTCTCAAACGTTTGATAAAAGATTTACATATTTTTATTGATGGGCGATGAATATACTTAAACTGTAGTCACATTAGTCAAACAATTTGCCCCAAAAAGCATGACCACTAAAAGTTTTAGTTTTAAACTTTTTTTATTTTTTGGAATACATATCTTTGACATTGTAAAAATATCAATCAAATCTTTTTTTGCGTTTATTGTAACACGTTTGCTTGAAACCCCTTATTTAAGGGCAACAAGCATCAAACAATTTTTTGCTTAATACTATAGGAGTAGCAAATTGGTCCAAGCACCGATTTCAAAAATAGGTATTTAATGCAGCCATTAGTTTACCTATAGGTGAAGGCTTTTAATAAAGCCTAGTACCCTACGAGATAAAGAATCTTAAACGTTCTCTTGAGCAAATTGCTGGGCAATTGCCCTGCTATCTCATCATCCATATCGCAAAACCAGCTTAATAAAGTGATAACGTATTTTTTGACAAATATTTAACATATCTGACCGTAACCTTACATACGTTTATACATATATTTATGTTGATTTAATTCTCTTTACACATTTTGCGAGATTTGTCTTTCAACTTTTTTATTTAAGTTTTTATTCCTTTTTTCTTAATTTTTATTTGTTTTTATATCTTTATTGGATTTTTATAAATTTTAATTTTTTTAAGTTTCTGCTCAAAAAAAGTCTCTAGATATTATGTTAATAACGTAGTGTAGAAAATTTATAACATACACTGCTCCTTGTAAAAGAAGGATTTTAAAACTTTTATTCTTTAACAATTTATTCTATCTGTAATTGTGTTTGAACCGAACCCTTAAGCACCTTTACTTTATAACTTAATATTTAGTAACTAATATAAAACAAAAAACAATTTTTTTCTTATATACCTATCCTACATTACAATATGTTTATTACTAAATTATTTATTTTGATTTTTTAATCATATGTTGGCGTGTTCTTATTTTAATTTTTGGAACTGCTTAAAACAAATAAAACCAATCAATCCAACATACTCCAACAACCCAATTATGTGACTGATTATTTTATTGACTGAAATTGCTTGTTACATGTTGCAATAATTTGTAAAACTATGTAAAAAAATCCCATAATAAATAATACATGAAATTTATAAAAATATTAACAAAATTGAACAAAATTCTAATATTCATAAAAATGCAATTACCACGAATTCGATATATAAAAATCAATTCAACTATACATAGATTGCAGTACCGGTAAGAAAAACACAATGTTTTATTTATAATTGCAGTTTAACATTAACATGATTTTTAAATATAACAAAAACCAAAAAACTATGCAAAATTACAAATTGTGTTTAATTTTACATATATAAAATACTTCTACATCCATGCATACATATATTTCTTAAATATTTTGAGATTTTTCTAACCCTTAAAAAAAAATTAAACCTAAAAAATAGAGCCCGACCGAACAGAACCGAACCCGAATTTCCACAGCAAATAAAATGAATAAACTAGTGGCAAAAGCAGAGTTTTTTTTTATTCACTTAAAAAATAATAATATTGCTACTAATATGTTCCCATGGAAGTTGGGTCACTGTTTCGGTAAAGACGCTAAAAATAGGCCGCACACCACTTTTTACCCGGATCCCCAGTAGAACCCAAAAATTTTTTACAAATTGTTAAACATTTATTTTTTGTTGAGGTCACAAGTTCAAGTTTTCGCTTTCAAGTTCATCACACATATTGTTTGCCAAAACTAATTCGAATTGATGGTTGAGACGTAGGCTGCACGCAACTTGATAATCAACTTTATCGTCAGTTTCATTGCTGAACTGAAACTGAAAACGCTCACTTTGCGGCAGAATATTTGTTAAACAAAACACAAAAATTGTAAAATATATATACTTATTACATTTTTTTATATATTGACAATAACTTATTTATATATGTTAATATACAAAAATTTAGTTAAAATTATTTGCGGTAGAATATTTGTGTAAGCAAACACGTGAAAAAACGAAAATAACTATAATCAGCTGTTTACTTGACCATCATGTTGAAAGGCGGCTTAAATAGACAAATTGATCATCAAGTTGCTTTCAAGTTCGAAAAGTTTGAGTGTTTGTCAAAAATGTTTGAGTGTATTGCAACTTTATAGGCAAAAATTTAACGTCTGCCCGCTACGCACACTGGGGATTTTTACATGGAGGTGAGGAAAAAAATATATTTGTCAAAAAATGTAGTGATTTCATCACAAATTTAGTTTTATTTATATAGTAATACACAAAAGTAATTTAAATAAAGAGAGTTAAAGAAATGTTTATCGTTACCTACAATGTAAAAAGCCCTTACTAACAAACAAATTTAAATGGTTTTTTTAATTTATTATTTATTTTAAAAGTACGTAATAAAAAACGGAAGGGTAAAAAATTCTTTTAACCCATTTTAATGGTGAACAGTTGTAAAAAATTTTTTGTGTTAATGTAAAATATTTGAAGAGAATTCCAACAAACCACAATTCTTCTTTCCTTTCAGTAAATAAAAACATTCAAGTAGTTAAAAAAATAAATAAATTCCGTTAAACAACATTTTTTTTTTAATTATTTTATGTTAATGTAAAAAATTCGGCGCAAAGCCGTTAAGTTGCCGCACATACCCCTATGTATTTGCCAATCCAGCCGGACATTAAGCAAAAATGGAAATTTAAGAAATGTTAAAATTTAAGGGCGCAGCTTGACAGATAACGAAATTCTGTATCGGATAGTGAACTTTCAAATCTTTTGCTTGCAATTTGTCGTTTTGAGGCACTGTCAAAGTCAGGAAAGTTAAGTAAATTTGCCTGCAATGTATTAACTTTCAGTCGTTTTGAGAGGTTTACAATATATTTTTTTGTAGCTAAACAAACAAAGATTTTACATAGATTTTTTCTTTCTGCGAAAGATTATACATATAAGAAACTACCTTATTTATTTTTTTTTTATTTTTTATTTAAAAAAAAATTCCTTCAAAATTAAAGAAAGAGGTTTTTTTGTTCTCTTTTTGATTTAAAAAAATAAAACCAAAAGGTTTTTAAAAGTGATGGCAGTCATTATCCTAAAAATCTTTTTCATCACAATAAAACCTGAATTCTCTACTTTTAGACGAAAAAAGAAAACGTTGCGCGTTATTCCGCCATTTTTTTTGTCGAATTTTTGAAAATTTCACTTTTTTCTGTTTTTTCTCATCTTGTGTGTTTACATATGAGTAAGAAACATTTTTGTGGGTCAAAAAAATTTGATAATTAATTGTTTTTTTTTTTTTTATTTTAATTGTTGCAGGTAAATTAAAATTGATTTTTAGCAGGTTAAGTTGGGTTTTACACTCACATTGCATGTATAAAATGGAATGTTCTAGGCAGTAGTTTTTACCCGCCCCAAAACTGGTAATGTATACCTGTGCGACAGCTTTCTTAGTGGCGCTATTTCATGCTACAAAATAACAACAAATCTGTGCTTCAAGTACTCATTTTTTTGATGTATCTATATTGTGGTTATTGCACAAAATTGTTTTCAGAACCCTTTTGAAACTACGAGAGTAAAATGGAAAAGATTAAAGTTATTACAAATAGTAAGGAAATGTATAGATAAATTTGTTAAAGAGAAATTGCGACTTTTAGGTAGAAAATTGTGTGAACTTTCAAAATGTCAAGGAGATGGCGACATGTCAGCGGTGAAACAGTGTTTATACAGTTTTAGAAAATTTTTAAATATACAATGCACAAGATTTTAATACATGGATCAATTGCCTATTGGGCTGTTATCAGAAAACATTTTCGGATTTACAGGCAGAATTTTGCAAGAAAGTTCAGTGTAACGTAGATACTATTAATAGACTTTTGCTCAGTTCTGGCCCACTGATGACTAGCATAAGACCAACTCCAAAAAAGGAGTCATTGCCCTTTAAGAAAAATGCAGTTTTTTTAATTCTTCAGAAGAGGTCTTTGAAGAAACAGACGAAGAAGAACAGTAGCACTTCTGTTCTTAGGGCAAAAGGATATTTTTCAATTAAATTAGTTTTTGTTTCCAAACTTTAAATTACTTGTTACTTCTGTAAATTAGTTATTGTTATATATAAATTACTTTTTTTAAGATAAATTATATACATCTTATAATCATGTCTATTTATTCGGCTTAAGTTCATTATTAAAAATGTGATAGCTAAGAATGGAAATTTTATTAAAAATTAAGTAATTCCGATACTAGCCGAGTGTAATGCATTTTCGAAACCAGCTACGATTTCTCGTCAGCACTCTTTCTATTCGGTACTTCTGTAAGTTAAATGTTGATTTGTTCTATTTAAACAAACTTTAATTAGAATTTGAATACTGGAATTCTATTCATATTCCTTATTGTTTAGATCGAACTAAATCCACATACAACCCTATGTTCTCTTATTCTCATTCTATTTGCATTTATCACTAGTTACTTCTATTATTTATTATAAAGAATATGAATAGAATTCCAGTATTCAAATTCTAATTAAAGTTTATTTAAATAGAACAAATCAACATTCAACTTACAGTAGTACCGAATAGAAAGAGTGCTGACGAGAAATCGTAGCTGGTTTCGAAAATGCATTACACTCGGCTAGTATCGGAATTACTTAATTTTTAATAAAATTTCCATTCTTAGCTATCACATTTTTAATAATGAACTTAAGCCGAATAAATAGACATGATCATAAGATATATAGAAAAAGTGCAAATAAATAACCATAAGATGTATAAATTATATACATTAAATTACAAAAAAAGCGACAAACAAGCTTAAAAAAAATGTGATTGTAAAAAATTAGCAAAATAAAAAAAAATTTGTTGTACAGGGCCGTTTCGGGGGGTGGGGTTTTAGGGCATTTCTGCCACTACACATAAAAGCTTAAAAATTTTACTTTTATAGTATTTGGGCGTAAGTTATCCATTATTTTTATTATATACATTATTTGTGCAAATTTTACTTTATGCCGCCGCCCACGAAAGGGGAGAGGATGACACTGTCCAAGTGTAGATTTTTTTAGCTTTCGCTTACATTTAAAGTTGCATTTGCCTAACAATAGTTTTGAAAACTTAAAAAAAATTTTAATTTTTCAGAGGTGGTATTAGTTCTTCTAAGGGAAACTTTTTCTCCCTTGGCTCGATTTTTAATATTTTTAATCCCCAAATGCCTATGACCACAATACATGTTTCTGCCAAGTTTCATCAATCTAGGAGCACTCAGTAATTTTTAAGAAGCTTTATTGTAAAAAATAAAAGGTAATGTCCGACTAGAATGGCAAAATACCCCTATGTGCGCCGCTGCCGAAAATATTTTCTCTTCAGCCGTCGCCGATTTTAATTGATCGGCTCTTTAGGATTGGTTTCGTAAAGCATTTTTCTCGGTCCATTAGTATTGCATAGTGTCGAAATTGTAACATTTTTGTCAAGTTTCTCTTTTGAAATAATAATAAAAAAAACCGAATAGCTGTTTTTTGGTTGTCTTGCCTTTTCGACTTGTACATATTTTGCAGTTTTAGTGTTATTGATGTTAAGGGACTTATAAAATTTAACCTGGCAACACTAGCTTGAACACATGTTTAAAATAGTTTTATCTTCTCTGCAAATTTTTTAACTAGTTAAGGTAAATAAGGTTGATATTCATATACAACACATTTTCCTTTTTATTACAACAGGTGTGAAGGATGCATCCAAACATAAGAAAATTAATTTAATTTAGGTATGCCCGTTATTTTTACAAATAAATACATAACTGATTGTGTAAAACGCGTAAGCACTGAAAACACTTGTCAAAATTCTGATCTAAATCCTGC
Source organism: Melanophora roralis (assembly GCA_963583895.1). Taxonomy (NCBI): domain Eukaryota; kingdom Metazoa; phylum Arthropoda; class Insecta; order Diptera; family Rhinophoridae; genus Melanophora; species Melanophora roralis. The sequence continues at coordinate 12,954,590 of OY757192.1, read as the reverse complement.
AGTACACGAAATGTAAAAAGCTACATTCGCAAGTAACTGTGACGTAATTTTAGCGTCATCAAAAGCCTCTTCGCTTTAAATGAGTCGTAGTAGGTTTGTGATGACGTCAAAATTACGCCAGCGTCACATGGGCATGTAGCTTTTTGCATTTCGTGTACTGCGGGCTTTTGCACTATATACAACTGATCTCTAATTGAGTCTTACATGATATAAAAATAAAATGGCTACCAAAAGAGGATCTTAAAATCTAAGAAACAATATTTAAATAAAAACAGTATGATGTTAATTTATAATGTGCAAAAACATATTTTATTTATATTTTTTAAAAGAAAACGAAATATGCAAACTACTTATAAAAACTTTAAAGACGCTCTTACTTCAAATAAAACAGATATTTAATAAATTATTTAAATCCAAAGTGTGCCAAAAAGGTGCATATGAAATTCGTGTGCTTAACATTATTTAAGGTTTATGCAAATGTTTTAAAAAATTAAGAAAACAAAAAAATTTTGTTTGGATGCACCTTTTATACATGTTTTTTGTGAGTAAAAAAGGTATTTACCTCTTCTATTCAAATATATTATTATACCCTTCACATAAGTGATTAGGGTATATATAAGTTTGTCATTCCGTTTGTAATTTCTTTATTATCCATTTGGGACCCCATAAGGTATATATATTCTGGATCCCTATAAATAGTTAAGCTGATTCAGCGATGTCCGTGTTATGGTCGAAATCAACTTTCTGAAGCCCCCCAATGTCGCATAGACCCGTAGGTGGTATCAAACTGTCACAAATATCCGCCGAGATATAAGCAAAAAACCAAGACTAACTCCTATTTTTTAATACAAAAAAACAACAAAGAACATACTTATTTATGTATGTATGTAATAATAAAAAAAACAACAAAAAAGGAAAAAACAGAATCAGACATGTTGATATTATTGAACAACACCCAGAAAGGAAAATTGTATTAGTCCTAGAATTCATACATATGACAGAGTTGAAATACAAAGCTTAATTTAAAATTTTTTAAATCGCTCCTACGGCTTTCAGGGTTCTCTTACAAAGGTCAAATGTAAGACCGACCCCAATTAGTGTATCCACCCAAACAATTTTGTGGAACATACTCACTCTCTATATCCAGCCCCTAACATGGCTGCCATACAAAATTTTATAAAATAAGGTAAAAACCGCTACAACTTCCCCGGAGTCGCCTCTAAGGGAATAAAATGTATCACAGACCCCCAATAGTTTTTCCTCCCAAACGTATTCCTAGAGTATACTTACCCCCTATATCCACGCCCTAAGGGGGTTGCCATACAAAATTTACAAAAATGATGTAAAAATGCCCACAACTTCTTCAGAGTCAGCCTTAGGGCCACGCCCTTAGGGGATTGCCATACAAAATTTACAAAAAGATGTAAAAATGTCCACAACTTCTTCAGAGTCGGCCTTAGAGCAATAAAGTGTACGACCGACCCCCATTAGTTTCTTCTCCCAAACATATTCCCATTTCCACGCCCTAAGCGGGTTGCCATACAATATTTACAAAAATGATTTGAAAATGCCCACAACTTCTTTAGAGTCGGCCTTAGAGCAAATAAGTGTATGACTGACCCCCATTAGTTTTTTCTCCCAAACATATTCCTACAACATACTAACCCCCTATCTCCACGCCCTAAAGGGGTTGCCATACAAAATTCACAAAAATGATATAAAAATGCCCACAACTTCTTCAGAGTCGGCCTTAGAGTAATAAAGTGTACCACCGACCCCCATTAGTTTCTTCTCCCAAACATATTCCTAAAACATACTTGCCCCCTATCTCCATGCGCTAAAGGAGTTGCCATACAAAATTTACAAAAATTAAATGAAATGCCCACAACTTCTGCAGATTCGGCTTAGAGCAATAAAGTCTACGACCGATCCCCACTAGCTTTTTCTACCAAACATATTCCTAGAACATACTAACCCCCTATCTCCACGCCCTATGTGGGTTGCAATACAAAATTTACATAATGATATGAAAATGCCCACAACTTCTTTAGAGTTGGCCTTAGAGCAATAAAGTGTACGATCGACCCCCATTAGTTTCCCCTCCAAAACATTTTTCTAAATATACTTATCCCCTATCTCAACGCCCTAAGAGGGTTGCCATACAAAATTTAAAAAAATTAGGATAAAACCCTTACAAATCCCCTGTAGTCACCCGTGGAGCGTTAAAAATGACACCGACCCCTATTTATAGCCTGTTTAACGATGTCGAACGAAAACCTATACGAAAGAAAGGTAGTGACTACCAATAAATTTGGGTTTACCTATTTCGACAACTTTCGATCGCCTTTACTGACAGGTTTGTTCTCAACAGAGAAAAATAAAAATAACAAAATGCGTGCATACTTTGGGGCATATTCATAAACAGTTTTTAAATTTGCAATAGGTTTGTTAAGCGAAATTTTCATTAAAATCAATACTTCAAATCCCTTTTTCAATTTAAAAATTTGTTTTTTCCCTTTAAAGTGTGGATCAAAATATATATATATATTTTTTTGATATAAGTTTTGTAATAATGTCTGTTTACGTAGCAAATTTTTTTGCACTCACTTTCATAATAAGTAAATTTTAATACATAAAGCAGAGATGTTAACTTCCTTAAATTATAAAGCACTAAGAGACAAAGAAAAAAACCTTTTCAATAATGTGTTCCTTTTTTATGTTAAAATTAACATATGATATTATTAACAAGTCTTAGTTTTTTGGGATATTTAAATTATGGCTTAGCTACAAAAATGACGCTCTTTATTGTTTAAGAAATTTTTTACTTGTTAGAAGAAATTATTATTAAGGGGACCCTTTATTAAAGTATCATGAGATTCAACAAAGATGGTTCCCGCATTTCTTCCTTAACAATATAAGTTTCATTTTGCACATTTTTAAATAAATATTTTTAAGACAACCAACATCTTTTGAATTGTTATGTTATTATAACCAAAGAAATACATTTGTTTTAATTTTTTATGTACCTATAACTAGAATTTTGGATCATTGATTTTTTAAACATACTTCTTTACAAAATATACACATAGCTATGGCGATTTATTGAAAGAATTCGCCATTCATTTGGCCTATAATTTGTTATGGTTTTATTTCATTTATAAAATATAAATATATGAGGAATTTATTTATGAGCTATATACCAAATGTAGTTTTATACGCGTAAAGGTCTGTAAAAACCCATAGTAAGAAGTTAATTGATTTTTGGTGTATTTTGAGAAGGGGGAAAACAATATATATAATAAAAGCAATCAAATGAAAATACAATGTAAACATTATCAAAATTATTTTGCAGATTATCTTTAGATCATATATGAATGCTCAACATTAGTTTACAATCGTGTGTTTCTAACGGTACTTCATGAATATGTATTTAGCCCGCCCGCAACACTGACACCAGATAATCAGGAAACAAAAATACATAAAAAAAGTTAATTTTTTGGTTAATTTAATGGTAATTAGTTAAATTTGTTTACAAATCGCTACAAGTGGTCTTAAATTAGTTAAAAACTCGACATAATTGACATCACTGAAAACATTTCATAATTAAAACTTATAAAATTTTTGTAGATTTTTTTTTAAATCAAATTTCATTAATTTTGCTTTCAAAATATGGTGTTTACCAATAACCCTTGAGAACATATTTAACTTATATTTTTTAGCATTTTAATACAAAGTGGACTTCAATTAACATCAAAAACAGAAAGCAAAATAACAAGTGACTGATTTTGACATTTACGTTCGCATATTTAGCTTGCGTTCGACTTATGTAGGTAAACCCAATTTTGTATGAAAATGCTTTCGTTTTCGTTCGACTTGTCTTTCGAGTGAACGTTCGCTTAAAGTATACTTAGGAAAACCAAAATCAGTTTTCTTTCGCTTAGAATACGAATGAAATTATTCTTTCAAAATCGGTAAACATGCTATTAAAAATTAAAAATATTTCATAGGTAAAAAAAAATTGATAAAAATTAAAAAGTTCGGGATTTCGAAAGGCCAATGTGAAGGGTATATAAGATTCGGCACAGCCGAATATATCGCTCTTGTTTTTTTTATACATATGTAATATAAAAATATAAATTTAAGAAGTACCCAAGAAATGAACTTTAAATATTTAGGAATAATTTCGAATATTATTCAGAGTTTGACCCCAATTTTACTTTATATATCGAGCCATAACCGCCGAAAAAATGTATCCCACAAATTCGCAATTTTACAGGGGAAGGTTTTTTTTAATAAAATCAGTTTGAATAAAGCCATTATTTTAAAATTTTTAATGTAAATATTGTTTTGTGTAATACATTTAATTTTAATAATTTTAAATAGATATTTGCATCATAACGGTTGTTTTTGTGGGATACATTTTTTTTGCTTTCCTTCTGGCAACCTATTATTAAAAACGTGTGTGGGTTACACAAAAATTTATTTTAAGGAAGTGACTTCCCGTTTTTTTATTTAATTTTTTTACTTACCCCTTAAAATTAAATTTCAGATTAACGATAGATAGGGAGCAAATCTTTAACAAGTCCATCCCATTTTAAATTTAAATACTCGTGTTGGAATTTTACGGGTATAGTTTTTTTATCGCAAAGCGTTTTCAAATCCTTATATTTAGCAGAAGAAATGTTTAATACATCATCATATAATTGAGTAGGTCCCTTATAAACTATTTCGGAGTTTCGTCTGGATCGTGGAATTGAATTTAGATCATAATATACGGGAGCTACCCCTTTTTTTGCCCCTACTCAAAAAATTTTTTCTCTAAAGTGTAGGCCGTGTTGTCCAAGTACTTTCTGTTAAACATTTGATTTCCATATCTGTTACAGTTTCCGAGATATAGCGTATCGAAAATTTCATACAAATCGTTAATTTGTATGGGAGCTACCCGTTTTTTTGCCCCACTCAAAAAATTTTTTCTTTATAGTGTAGGTCTCATTGTACAACCACTTTTTGTAGAAGATTTCAAGTCGATAGCTGTTTTAGATTCCGAGATATAGCGCATAAAACATTTCACCAAATTTGTGCAATTGTAGGAAAAAATACCACTTCCCCTGGTCCTATCTGAAAAAAATTTTTTCGTTATTTAGGTCCCTGCGTACCAAGATTTGTGGCAAGAATAATTATATTTACTGAGATATATAGGGATATATGCACGGATTTTTTCCTAAAAAATGGGATGTTTGGGTTTTCGCTTATATTTCGGTTAATAGTGAACCGATTTTGCTGATTTTAAATAGCGATCGGCTGCGGGATATTTCTAACAATTTGACACCAATAACTGGTCTGTATCTTTTTATTTGACTCCGGAAACTTGATTTCAACAGACGGACAGACGGACATGGCTATATTAACTTCCCTATCTATAAGGATTCAGAATATACATATACACTTTATGGGGTCGCAAATGGATAATAAAGAAATTACAAACGGAATGACAAACTGATATATACCCTTATCACTATGTAAAGGGTATAAAAGCAAAAACATATTTTGCCAAAGAAAAAAAACCTGGGATAGGTACCTTCCACATATGTATTGTTCTAAAGCTTCTAAAAATCTTTATCTTTAATTAAAGTTAAAAAAAATTGTGTTTTTTTTATTTTTTTTCACTGTGTTTCATTTATTTTAAAAGGGAATTTAATTGTATCCCACACAAGCGTTCAAAGAAAATGTAAACAACTCACCATATGCATTTACATTAAAATTGTTTTTGTTGTAAAATCATAACGGTTTAATCTACAGCCATAAAATTTTGACAGATGATGCAAATGATGTTGAACTATCGATTTCGATAAAAAAACAAAAATCGATTATGGTGTGGGATACATTTTTTTGGCGGTTATGGCTCGATATGTGTAAGGTCTGTTGTAAGTTAAGTTTCTTAACTCTTTAATGTATTTTTAATTAGCTTATAATAGTTTTCAATAAGTTTGATAAGGCAGAAACTACTCATGAGGCTTTTAAAGAATTTGATTAAAGGCTGCTGATGATTTAGCGTAAGAATTAACGAAATGCTTATATACAAACCTAACCTACAACCAACCCTTTAAATTTGCCTAATTTTTTAAAAAATAGTTTTCTAGATTTTTAAATATGGTATACAGTTTTTTTTCTACCATCTAGAGAACTTTTTTAGAAACTCACAAAATTGCATTTTTAAAATTCGCCAAACCTTTTTTTTTTAGCCAAAAAAATATTAATTGATTAGCAAAATACCATGTGATATAAAAAATAACAAATTTTTACTTTTCAAACGCTTATTTCTTGAAGCTAGGAAAAAATTATACCTTAAATGGGTTTGTATTGTTTTTGCATAAATTAAAAAAAACCCGAAAAAACACTCAAAAAAAAATTTGTTTAATTTAAGTTACTAAAAAACTAAAACAGTTAACTTTTTACTAATCACAAAGGGACCGAGGAAACGGACCCAAGTGGGCTGCACAACTATCACTTCATCACTTCCGCAGCCACCTGTTCTACCTAACTTTTCACTACATGTATGTCTTTTTTATGTTGCCTTTATATAAAGATTGCCTCTGTCAAATCTTTTTTAAATCGGCTTACAAAAAAATAGAAAGAATAGCTCCATTTATAATTTTTTTAACAAACATGTTAAATTTATATGCAGATAATAATAACTTTATATATTTTAAAATAGCTTAAATAAAGCAAAATTAACTAATATATTTTTATCATTTTTTTACATATAAGTCCGTGGATGCAATACGGGAGACGAAAGTGTAAATCAATACTTCTAAATATAAACACAAAGAAAAAATTACTTAGATATTGTAGAAATACTTTAATATTGACTGTTTTGCAAGCGTATCATAACTACATTTTGCATCATAAAACACTAAAATTCGTCCACCGCCATTCACAACTTCTAATATTTCGAAAAAAGCATTCCAAGCTAGTTTTTAAACTAACCATAAAAAATCCGTATGTATTATATATGCTTATACCTTTAAAAAATATTTATATTAATATATAAATGTAACTATATTACCAAGCAAAGATAATATATTTATTTGAACAGTTCTAGATTAAATATTATTCCCAGAAATAAGAGTCATCAACCTAGTTGAAATAAGAACAAATCCTGTTTCCTAGTTTCTTTTGTATAGATTGTTTAGACACATATATAATTCCAATGCTATTTTTTAGAATTCCATATACATACATTTCACGAAACTTAAACCCTCCCCCTTTTTTCCATCTCATTTTATTTATTAAAATAATAAACTAAAACTGATGTAAGAATACAAATAAATAAATTTAAATTTAATTAAAAAGCTTAGAAAATTACCTCCCAGCAAAACCTTTGCTTACTGAGCAATTAAGCATACAAAATTGGATATAATGAAAACCCTATGACCAAACAACTATTTATTTTTGTTTGAGTTTTTCCAAAATTTACGACACCCACTTACAAATAATTACCCAGCATTATCTAAAAAGATAAATGTCTTTAAAACAAAGGTGTTGTATAAAGTATATTTCGTAATAATTTTTTTACATATACATATGTCTACAAATGTAATTTAAAAGGCCTTTACGAATAGCTCATTACTCTGTAGTAAACACCTCATTACCTTGTAACTTATGAAACCATGGCGGCTTTTTCTAAAATTCAAAAAAATTTATTGAGTTATTTCTTGTTAAACTTAAGAATTTAATTTTTTAAACGTCCTAAGTGCAAAAATTATTACTCCAATTATGGGTACGCCGGTATACTAGTCAGTAAGTGCGCAAGTTAACCAGACAGTGGTCGCAGGTTCAATGCCCGCCATAGATTTTGGAAAGTTTGCATCGTCCTATTTTTCTTACCTTTTATTTCTTCTCTACAACCTAGCTTTACTTATATTTCCACTCTTGCTATCTTTTTCTGCGAGTACCACAAAAGGACCGAATGAGCGGACTTAATGAAGCATTATTCTTTCCTATGGTTCGCAACATATCGCTCATTTTTTTAAACAACGTCATAACTCAAGAAAAGCAGTTTTTGAGTTAACGATGCGGACTTGTAGTTAATATTATGCTTTATACTGTACATACATAAATTTAATCTTTAAATTGTTTCTACTTTTTACTTTTAAAGAGAAAATACCGTTTGTCTTTTCGGTGAATGTAAGCCAATTGAAAACTTCAATAGAACTTTTTTCGAAATGGCTTTTTTGAGCAAATGTCGGAGACGACACATAATTTATTTCTTTCTTGATTGTGATGGGTGTGGCGTATGCCACGCTATTTTTTCAGAAAAATACATTTTTATTCAAAAAAAAACTAATTTTATTTTTCTAAAAGGCTCTTTAAACTTTTGAGCTGCAGTAAACTTTTAAATTTTGTGACATGATAACTTGGTATGTTGCTTATAATATGAGCTAAAATTTATTAAAATCATTTCAAAAATTCTAAACTATTCCCAATTAAATGGTAGCACATACTTTAGAAATTTTTAATATGGGTATATTAATTTAAAACTTGGTTACTAAAATGAAAAAAATTATAAAAAAAATCGATTTGTTTAAAAATTTGTCAAATATGTGCTACCATTTAATTGGTAAAATATACACTTTTTCCTTCATAACGAAAAATCTCGGGATAGGGAGTCAATTCAAAAAAAGTGATTTATAGCAAAGAATATGAATAACTAGAAGCTGCATATCAACACAAAAATTTTTGTATAGCGGGCTGTAACATTACAACCCGCTCTCTGTTTTTATTTTTATTCTATCTGCTTTTGCTTTTAACACTCTTTGAACAGACAATATTTGAGACATACATACATACATGCATGCATACATTACACAAACTCTACCATGTCTCTACATTTAATTTTTTTTCTGTTTTAAAACAGCCACAGTGTGTGTGTTGTGTATGATTTTTAGGAAACAATAATGAAGTAAAATATCATTATCATTTAAAATAAGCATTGATTTCAAAAAATTTTTGTGCAAATAACAATCGCTAAAACGTGTGTAAATTGTAGGGTAAGAATATGCGTTTTGTTATTGTACAATTGAATTTGTATCGACTCACACCGAATAACAGTGCCATTATTTTAGAAAATTCAAACCAATATTATGCGTAAATTATGCACATCTCACATATTAAACGAAAAATCAATTAGTATTTATTAGGTTTATTGTAATTAAAAATTTTTGGAGGGTTTAATTTTTTGTGTTATTTTTTTAATTATGCAATAATGAAGTAAAGTATATACCCATATTTAATTTTTTTGAGTTTGAAAGAAACTAATTATTTGAAAAAGTTGGTTTATTTTCTAAAATTCAATTTTTTTTTGAGTGAGAATTAAATAAAATTAAAGTAAAAAAATATTGGGGAAAACTCGTTTACTTTTCTAAGATTTCATTTAGTAAAGTTTTATTTTATTTTTTATTATATTTTAAATATGTATTTTATTTTTTAATATAATTGTAATACGTTTAAAGTGAAATAAAATTAAAGCAAAAGAAAAAACTTCTTCAGTTGAATAATTAAAATAACACTTTAAGGAGTATTAAGAAAAGTTTACGTATTCTGTAATTAAATAAAATAGGAAATATATGTGCAATACTTCCCTTGCCGAGGTAATAAATATTTGTCACAAATTATAGTTGCTAAAAACTCTTTCTCTTTGTTTGGGACAACTTTTTTCTATAGCCTAAGCGCAATGCTTTCGAAGTAACATCAATTAAAGAAAGGATAATATTAATAATCTAAGAAAAAAACAAATATTGATAAACAACTCTGGAGTCAACTGGTAAGGTTAAAAAATGCTTTTGAAGGTATGAAACGATTTTCATTGTTATTTGTAAACAAAACGTTTAAATTATAGAAATTCAAACAAAATCAATCTTAATGAAATTTAAAATTTCTTTGTTTGAATATCAAAAAATCAAAAAAAAATGTTTAATTTACATTCAAGAAAACCCCGAGAAAATACAATTTTTCAATTGAAAAAACCTGAGTGGAGAAATATTCAAACAAAAATTCAAAGAAAAAAATTAATATTATTGTAATTTTAAAATTGCTTACAAAAATACCGAAAGAAAAAAATAAACTTATGCTAGATTTACACGATAAAATTTTTTATAAAAAAATTTAATTAAAAATTTAATTGTGTAAGTTTGGTATTAATAATTCAAACATATGTTTAAAAATATAAGTACATATATATTTAACGAAATTGAAACCAAAAAATTATTTGAATAATTTTTTTAAATAAAAGCATTACGCTCGTATTCATAAATATTAAACTAGGCTTACTAAGAGCTTATTTGACAATTATGCTATAGACATCTCTCAAATAAGCTCTTATTAAGCCCACTTTAATTATTATGAATATGGGGGTTAGTCTGTAGTAAAATAACTTTTCCACCGCTTCCAGAGTTGTAAAATTGGGTTGAACTATTTTTATTTCCAACATTTTTTCCGAAACAAACCTATTTCTTATATATAATCCCAATGGGGTCTCCCATACAAAAAAAACTTATTTTAAACAAGTCTTTATTACCGCTTCCAGAGTGATCCAATTGGGTTAATACGTATGACCAACTACCATCAGTTTTTTTATTCCTAACATTTTTTTTTGGTTAAAAACTACCCCCTATCTTCCTTCCCATTCTCCCATTCAAAATCAAATTTCCTATGAAATTAAAAATCTTTACCACCGCTTCCAGCGTGATCCTAGAGGGCTGAAATGTATGATCGACTACTATTAGTTTTTTACTTTACTTCTTAGGTTTTTCCAGAACAAACCAACTTTTTTTTGCAATTTATAGCTCTTAACATGCATGGATATAAATACATATGTTTACTTATGTTTGGGTGTATTTATTAAAAAAATTATTATTGTTCATATTAGTTTGTTTTTCTTTTAAAATTTAAATATATGAAGAAAGCTGACCAAGTCGTCGCATTCGTTTTGAATCGAAATTAAAAAGTTCTTATTAAAATTTCTGTGCTTAAAGCACTGACAACTCGATCGGTCGAGTAAAATTAAGATTCGAATTGAATGTCACGATTTGGCCTAAGAATCAAAATATTTAAAAGCTTTTGTTAATAATAGGTATGTCTGCGTACTTTTCCAGTAGCAAATACTCAGTAATTTTTTTTGGGAGAGTAAGACCAATTTTACTCTGTCGGCTAAAAATATATCAAAAAGTACGCAGACAGTATCCAGTAAAATCTTGCAAGAAAACAGCTGAACGGTGTTTAAACAATTCAAATAACAAAGCAAAAGAATTTTAGCATATGTGTATGCGGTAAATTATTTGTATATTTGGACGTTTCTAGCATCAAGTAAAATGTTATGTTTATTATAATTTTTTATAAACGTTAAAAATCAACGCAATTCTAACTATTGTTAAATTTCAATTTTTATTTTCATTTCACAAAAATTGTTACATTCAATTAGTAAAAAAAAACAGCTGTTCAAACTAGTTGCAAAATCTTGCAAGAAGAAATTTCTCCAGTAACATTTTGCAAGTTCTCCAACATCCAACTGTCAAAAAATACTCTTTTTGGCTCTCCCGCTGCAAGAGATTTGGAGTACGCAGACAACATTTTGCAAGATTTTGTAACATTTTGCATAAAATGATGCAAAATATGTGTACGCAGATAGACCTAATATCAAAATTTAAAAAGTTTTTTTGTTAAATACAAAATATTGAATAATTTTTTGTTGAAAAAAATTTGTCATATAGGCTTTTATAGTAAACAAAATCTAATTAAACAAAAAAAAGAAAACAATTTCAAGGTAGTATGTATAACGGTTTGAAATAGGATAGAATATTTAAAAATTCATTTCAATTATGCTTAATATAATAATATCTAACGCTCGTCTTCCAAATAATTAAAGAAGACAATTATGCCATAGACATATGTTAAATAAGCACTTAAAAATATTTAAAATTTGTATGAAATTTTTTATTATTTAGTTAGTAATTTATTTGAAAAACACAACTTGAATTAAAGAAAAAATATTTTTTTTTTAATATTTTGAATAAAAATATTTACAACTTACAGCTATGGTAAAAAAGTAGTTCAATAAATATTTTTTGTAAATCCTAAAACTATAACTCTGTTCAAAAAACTAACTTTATAAATTAAAAACTTTGAAAAAAAATATGTAAGGTTTTCTTTTATATAATCAAAAATTTATAACTTAAAATGTTAAAAGGCAGTTAAAAGTTTTAGGGCATTTAAATTCGTTGGTTATTGACAAAATTTCATTTTTACAACAATAAAATGTGTATATTCACCCTATAACTAGACTTTGTTAGTTATTTGCACATAATCTGTATTGAAACAACACTTTTGTACTTTATGTATGTATGTGCTGTTAATCGAAGCCAATTAAGTGATTGTCTATGACGATTTATTTGTATTCTTGTATTCATGTAAATGTTCTTAAACAGTCACTCAAGTGGCTTCGAAAAACAGCATATAAATTCTTTCAATATAGAAAAATTAAATAAGAACCAAAACTAAAGTAATAAGAATTGAAAGCAATGTTATGTTATTATGTATATACATACGCTTGCGTGTATATATGTGTGTTAATATGTATATACATACATACGGTTGTATGTATATACATACATACATGTTCGTATGCACATGTTTGTTTTTTAAAATTTGGTGCAATTGTTACGCTCTTCCGTTTTACCACCACTTCTATCTTCCCGCCCGCATCCAAAGCGATTTTGAAAACAAATTTCTTTTTTGTATGAGATGCGCGTTATATATATGAATTTTCTTTGTTTATAGGCATTAATGCTCAGTACCACATGTATTCAAATTGACTACTAAACCTTTGACCTTATAAAAAAATTTCATTTTGTTTACCTGTGTTATGTTTTAATAATACATAAATACGCACATACATACATCCATCCATACATACATACATACATACATACATACATACATACATACATACATACATACATACATACATACATACATACATACATACATACATACATACATACATACATACATACATACATACATACATACATACATACATTCATACATACATTTATTATTGACACATGTTATTTTTTTCCTAATTAAAGATTGGGACTGAAAATCGCAAATGCCACAGGAATGTTTTGGGGGTTTTTAAGCCGCAATCTCTAAAGCTATGCAAAATGCGATTGTCGGAAAATTTTAACAGAAAAAAAGAAGTTTGGAAAGATATAAATGGAATACGTTTGGATAATTTTCTCTGCTGCCAAATTTTGGTATATGGTTCCGCTTTCTCTTCCAATGTACCTTAACCAGTAATTTAAGGCCATGATTCACTATACTAGATGCTGTTACAATTTAAATTGTTGTCTCCTACCACACACGATTACAGCAGTGTAGTAAAATTCTTTAAATAATATTTGAAGTTTGACTTCAAATTTGACTGTTACTTTTGTTGACAGATATAACGACTAAGACTAATAATGACTCTTAGTTGTTTACAAAGTGAGCTTTAGCTAAAGTTAAATCTAATTAAAGTAAACTATAAAGTGACCTTTAAAATTTTCGGTTATTTCAACCTCCTTTTAAGTTAAACATATAATTTGTTCAACGTATGGCAATACTAGTACAATAACCCACAATTTTTTATTTATTTTTTTTTTTTAATGTTTAGGTATGCAGTGGAAACGACTTGCTTTCATTTGTCTGCTCACACCAACAACAAACGAATGAACAATTTATACGGCAACTTTAAATAAATTAACCTTACGTTAAATTTTAAAGGTAGGATAAGCTTCCCATTTAGCTTATCGAACACTTTTGCTTAAAGCATACTTGTAATAAGGAAAATGTATTAATCTGTACTATAACATCTTTACTTTAGCCTATCAGACAGATGTAATAATGGGCCTAATTATGATAGTGAGTCATGGCCTTGTGCATGTCATACCCCGTATATTAAAATTAAAAAAAAACTTAAACTCCATGTTCTGTACAAGCAAAACTTTAAATACCGGAGAATTTAGCCTCTGGTTAGTTCTTATTTACACTACGTCTTTGCAAGCCATCGCTTTGTTTAAAAAACTTACTATTTGTCTTGTAGCCAAGCGAACTACCTCGAATGTTTAATTTTACAAATAGTTATATAAAGGTGTAATACAAGAACACCTTTGATTTGCAGGCTAATTGTCATAGTTTTATCATTCAGGTATTATCTAATCGCCCGATGGGTACAAAGTGTGTCGCATTTAATTCAATTTGCGGCCATTGAAGGGACAGGGAAAGTAGTGACCTTAATAAATATTTTATTTTAACTTCTGAGCTGCCCAGAAAAAACTTAGAAGTGATAAGGCATTACAAATATCTTACTTTTTAAGTACTATTGCATACCGTCTATATTACCTAGCAGTTGTTAAACAACGACTTATTTCTTATCTAAAATTTAGGCAGATAGTTTCAGTTTGACAATTTCTTAACTTATTCTAACTTAACATTTTAATCCAGTTTGAACTTTAAATGCAACAATGAGTAACTGGGGTCCCAGGATTATTTAAATGACAGCAAGGTAATAGCTTGTGTAAGTCCCTCTTTGTAAGCGAGCATGGTAAGTACTTATTTAACTCCCTCTTTGTAAGCGAGCATGGAAAGTACTTGCCTCTAATACCATCGACATGTTAAAATAGTGGGGTTAAATGCTAATGAGAAAGAGGTTTTTGGGTTTTAACTCATTACAAAGCAATGTAAGTATTTACTGGGTGTAAATTATGAATACACCTGTCATTTGTCCATAAAAATATTTATTTTACTTACGTGCAAGTTTTTCATTCAACAGACGTTAGACATTCCTAAGTTTCAGCTGAGAAAGGTCGACAAATACCCAGGAAAGTCGCATAACTTTTAAATTGAATCGAATTGGTAATTCAGATTGAAACCATTTCTTTGAATATACTAAATTCTCTACCTGGTTTCATATTAGCAACAACACTTCTTGACTATTTCTTCAGCTAATAAATATATATTATTATCCTTCTGGTAGTTTGAGTGTACAAAGCGATGGTTCGTCGAAATCCTATAATAGATTAATTATAGATATAATTTTTATTTTGCAATATAATATTACAGAACATGGGCAAAAAAGTTAGTTTTTGCCTTTTTGCATGCATGTTTTTATTCTTTTGTTTGTTTTGATTGTTGTAATAATCATTAATAATCTTAAGGCACGTAATAGTATATCTCTCTTTATATATCCAGTAATTTTTTAAATATATTGTGAATGTGATATTTATGTCAATAATTTTCTAAACTGTGACTATGATTTTTAATATTTTTTAATTTCTTTTTAAACATGTCTTTGAGTATACTAACTTAGGAAAGCGTTTTTTAAGCATAAATTTAGCAATAATTGTTAAGTCGCAGATATATGTATATTACAGGTACATACATACTTATATATCGTTCATTTCTGAAATAAATAAAAAAAAGGTTAACATAGACTGTGTTTCAAAACGCAGTTTGCTTTGCATCACAAAATATCAAGTCTTTCCTGAAAGCAAAGATGAGGTTTTTGATAGTATCTTCTACTTCCAAATGAGTGTTTACAGCTATTTTAATGTCCTGGAAGCAAAAAACGTTGTCAAAATTTGAGGGATTGTATAAGGGAAGAAGTTGAAAACTTGTAATTCAAAGCAAACTGCGTTTTGGAATACAGCCATACATATTAATTTCGTTTTAATTTATACCCAATCATTTTCTTCTTTTAAAAGTAAATGAAAATGAACTCTTATAAAACGATGCACATACCAATGAATGTACATAAGACTTAACATTTTTGTTAAGTCATCTTTTTTCAACGAAAGACGTAAAAAGCTTTTACATATCTAAAAAGCCTAAAGCTAATGTTAGAAAAATTAGAGAACCCAGAAATTGGTTACTAGAAAATAAGAGATTTGGATTTCCCTTTATTCTTAAATAAATATATATGTCCAGCAATGCCAACTTGCGCTTTTAGCACTATTTGTGGTGCTTTTTAATGCCTCAGAACGCCAAATTATTAGTTTTAGTGCCAAATTGAGAAAAATCACTAAGCTCTGGTGCATTGTTGATTATTCGGTACTGCCTTTAGTGATTTTTACAAGTCTTAAGAATTATCAGCAATTATTGTATGCAGTGACTGTTTTTGCAAATCTTACGAAACTCTATTTATCTCACATCACATTGGTATTTTTATTAAAAAGTGTATTTACCGCTCGATTAACAATTCACTTTGACATATTTTAGTCAACTTTAGAAACCGAGTATGCTTGTACTATTTTTCAAAGTGGCTGCATGGCCCGTTTTAAACCAAAACATATGTTTTACATAACTTAACTTAAACTAAAAATTTCATTGGTTCTTACTTATACCAAATCATCAGTACACTTCAACCAAATTTTTAAAAAACCGCATGAATAAATTCTGCGTTTATATAATAACTTCCATAAACATTTCAAGAATTACTATAAACAAAGCCAAACATTGAAGAGCTCTTTTAAAATCCAATTAACCATATTTCGTTATTCAACTGTTTTGATCTTCTTTTTCCCTTATACATGTGAATAACCATTGGTTACCATTTAATGTATCATAAGGGCTACTGAAAACAAAACCTTTTTGTATTATAACAATCTCTAAATATTGCGAAATTTTAGATCAAATCCGGAATAATATTTAATAAAGGATTAGCGGGAGGCGCATGGTGTATAATGAATAGGATTCATTTTAAATCAAGGTTTTTAAGATATGCAAAATTTTGTGGATAGTCATATTTGAAGCAGTTTTAGCCCCAAGTTATATGCCCTGCGAGATATGGAACCTCCACCTTTCAACATAACCCAGCCTTTTAAATATAATTAATTTCTTTTTTTGTTATAAAGAAACAAAACCTTTTCCTGTAAACAGGATTAATAACACAGGTTAATGTTGAATTTTTTTTTGCTATGCAGCTTTTCAGATTTTTGTAAAACCCGAAAAAATTGTGTAAAACCCACCGTCAGTTATACTCTCCTAATCGGTCAAATCGTGCTTGACTGTCAATCCGACTGGGTGTCCATGTATTCTTGTAATCAAAGTTTTTCGGCCGCATTTTTGAAGATATGATAAAGTGTTAAACAAGCTGTTTTATATAATAGATGCCAAGCCAATTGTTTGTGGTAATAATAAGTCGATTTTGTAACAAATCCCTTATTAAAATGTTTTCCTGGACTAAGCATTTAGTGGTATAACTGTGTCGAATATTTTTCTATGTTCACAAAGTTTTGCGTATGTGTTTAACTTTATGCCAATAAGTATTATATTGAAAAAATATGATCGGTAAATTTTTTTAAACAATCCCAATAAAAATGTCTGCCGGACCATACATTTTGGGGTATAACTAGGGTGACCATTCGTACTGATTTCATTAGTACATGTACTGATTCTTCATTTAGTATACTGATTAAAATATTATGTACTGAAATGTACTGATTTTTCAGAAATCGTACTGATTGTTCTGATTTTTAAATATAAATTGAAATTTTTATTTTTTCCTCAAGTTTGTTAAATTGTAGAAAAACTAAAAGTTTGATACGTATATTATTTATCGACCTTTTTCTTTTTTATGATAATTAATTGTATGTTCTTTACAACAGGATTTTAAGGTCATTAAAAACTATCTCCAATGTAAATAAAAGACTAATTTTCATTTTCAATATTTTCCGACGTTTCGTTGGTTATTTTCCAACTTCATGAGGGTTATTTTTGAATTTCATTTAATCTGGCAATATAATTTTGTTACAGAGAAATAAGAGATTAAAGGAATACAATTAGAGTTACATATTAAATTTTTTTTTTTTTTTGATGTTAAAAAATTATTTTCAACGATTTGCAAAAATATAAAAATCTACGTTGATATTTTTAAAGGAGCCAAAAGTGTATTAAAATAATTTTAATCGTTCAAATTTTGCTTTCAGTCGATCAAAACTGCCCAAAATCTTTAAAAATTGTTTAAAAATTTATTTTCTGAATCAAATATTTTCTTTATAA
Organism: Melanophora roralis; assembly: GCA_963583895.1. NCBI lineage: Eukaryota > Metazoa > Arthropoda > Insecta > Diptera > Rhinophoridae > Melanophora > Melanophora roralis. The sequence goes on along the minus strand of OY757192.1, from coordinate 12,936,494 downwards.
GGCTAAAGTTGACTAGTGGTTTTATTTGGATCGCTCTAATTGAAGGTGATTCCTAAACTAATCTAATATACCCTTCACAGCGTGTGGTTATGCAATAAGGCATGTATTTATGAAGTCTTAAAGTTGCTTAGAGGGAAAACTAATGGGGTATGTAATACATTTTATTCCTTTCAGGCCGACTCCTGGGAAGTTAGAGGGTTTTTACCCTGTTTTTTAAATTTTGTGTGGCAACCTTGTAAGGGCTAGAGATAGGGGGTAAGTTTATTCCACAAAAATGTTTGGTGGAAAAATTAACTGGGGTTGGTCTTATATTTAACCTTTGTAGGAGCACCCTGGAAGATGTGAAAGCGATTTAAAAAAATAAAACTTCGTATGGCAACCCTGTTAGGGGGCGGAGATAGGGTGTAAGTATGTTTAACAGCAATACACCTGTACATTGCACCTGTGTAGGAGCAATTCCGGGACAGTTGTGGAGGTTCTTATGTACAAATTTTAGAGAAATAAACAGAGGTAGTCTTGGTTTTTGGCTAATATCTCTGTCAGTTATCCGGCGATTTTGCCGAATTTTTGTAGAATTTTATAGATTTTCGCAAGTATACCTGATGTTTTGATACCCAAAACAGGTCCGAGAAATATCAAGGGGCTTAAGAAACTTGATTTCAACAGATTAACGGACAGAAGGACATCGCTAAATTAACTTTCCTTTTTATAAGGATCAAAAAAATATATACTTTATGGGGTCAAAAATGGATATTAAGGAAATTACAAACGGAATGACAAACTTTTATATATTTTTGTCACTAACATAAAGGGTATAAAAACTGAAAAGCGTACTGATTTCGTACCAGAAATAAATGGTCACCCTAGGTATAACTGCCTCGAACATAACCTTATCTCATCACCTTATGCTACCCACAAAACATTTAATAGACTTTTCTAATGAATAATTTAAAGTTTACCATGGGTCTCCTGTGTATGTATGTTAAAACGGGGTAATTTAGTACTCTACTTGACAGCTTGGATGCAATGTAAGATACCATTAAACAACTCATATACAGTATTTATCGGTTATATGCATTTCTGAAAATGCATAGCTTTCTGTGCATATAAGCGGGAAATGCAAATATAAAAACTCGTTTATATGCATCAGCAGTGCACATATAAAAACTTTGATATTTGCATAAAGGTTTCTTATAAAAAAGTAGACAAAATCCTTTTCATCATCTCCGCTTGATTGGAGCTCAGAAACGATTTCCTCCTCGTTAGGTGGTGCATGACAAAGTAAATTTTCGTCCAAACTTAACAAATTTTTCAAATTCACCTCCAAATTCTAAACCTAAGTCAGCAGTTATAAATATTTCATCTTTGCGATTTTACATCACTGGCAGTTTGTGAGATTCCGAACCAACTTACACTGAAATATGTCTATAAAAAATCATATAAATTGGAAAAAATAAGCTTGTATATTTTGAAACCACATTTTTAAAGCAGTTAAAAATGGTACTAGGAGTGCTCGCTTGGCTATACATATATAATGCTGCTAACATATAAGGCTTTTCTTGAAATCTTCAATATTTTTGGCAGACTCTAGAAAGCATATTTTTATACCCTTCACATAGTGATAGGGTATATATCACTTTGTCATTCCGTTTGTAATTTCTTTATTATTCATTTGCGGCCCCATAAAGTATATATATTCTGGATCTTTATAGATAGGGAAGCCGATTTAGCGATGTCCGTCTGTTGAAATCAAGTTTCCGGAGTCAAATAAAAAGATACAGACCAGGTAATGGTGTCAAACTATTAGAAATATCCTGGAGACAATCGCTATTTAAAATCAGCAAAATCGGTTCACTATTGACCGAGATATAAGCGAAAACCCAGAGTAACCCATTTTTTTTAGGACAAAATCCGTGCATATATCCCTATATATCTCAGTAAGTATAGTCACTCTTGCCACAAAACTTGGCACGGATACTCCCAAAGAAGGGACCTAAATAATGGAAAAAGTTTTTTCAGATTGGACCAGGGGAAGGGGTAGTTTTCCTACAATTGCACAAATTTGGGGAAATATTTTATGCGCTATATCTCGTAAACTATAAGAGCTATCGACTTAAAATGTTCTACAAAAAATAATTGTACGCAAAGACCAACAAAAAATTTTTTGAGTGGGGGCAAAAATAGGGGTAGCTCCCATACAAATCGACAATTATTATTAAATATTCGATACGCTATATCTCGGAAACTATAACAGATATCAAAATAAAATGTTCTACAAAAAGTAATTGGGCGAGAATGCCTACGCTTCAAAGAAACAATTTTTTGAGTGGGGGCAAATAAAGGGGTAGCTCCCATACAAATCGACAATTATTATAAAATATTCGATACGCTATATCTCGGAAACTATAACAGATATCAAAATAAAATGTTCTACAAAAAGTAATTGGGCGAGAATGCCACCGCTTTAAAAAAAAATTTTTTTGAGTGGGGGCAAATAAGGTACCGTGAAATAACTCCCAAATGAAATAACTCCCAATGGAAAAAATGAAATAACTCCCAAATGAAATAACTCCCAACGAAAATGAAATAACTCCCAATCGAAAAAAATGAAATAACTCCCAACGGTAAAAATGAAATAACTCCCAATGTTTGGGAGTTATTTCATAAAAGTCACAAAAAAGTGAAATAACTCCCAAATGAAATAACTCCCAACAAAAAAGAAATAACCCCCAATTACAAAAAAAATAATTGTTTTATGAAATAAGTCCCAACGGAAATGAAATAACTCCCAACAATAATGAAATAACTCTCAACGAAAATGAAATAACTCCCAACAAAAACGAAATAACTCCCAATTAAAATACATATATATAATGCGAAAACCTTTTGTATCCATAAATTAGATGTTACTAACGTAAAACTATTTTCTAAACAAACAAACCAAATGACTGCCGGCCTCCGTCTGGACGCAGGATAAGTTAACTCTCGTGGATCGAACCGCCGGCTTTGTTACAGCTTTAGGACAGGCGCGTGGACTTGAGGCACCTTTTTGTTTAAACAATTTTTTAATAAAAAAAGAGTTATTTAGGTAGCCGGCCTTCGGCCGGGCGCAAGAAAAAAAAACTCCAGTGCATTCGATCCGCCGGCTTCGCAGTAGCCTTCGGCCGGGCAATGGACTTTAAGCTCTACTGCTTTCCATATAAAGCTTCGCCAAATAAAACATGAATTTTATGACACTTTAGTTATGAAGCTGCAAATACTTCCGATGCACTACAGTGTAAAGTATATTCCCCGGCCGAAGGCTACTGCGAAGCCGGCGGATCGAATCCACTAGAGTTTTTTTTTCTTGCGCCCGGCCGAAGGCCGGCTATATATGCCATTTTTTTTAAACCCAAAATTTTCAATTCATTGTCCCCTTTTGTATCCATAAATTAGATATCACTAACATAAAATTATTTTCTAAACAAACAAACCAAATGACTGGCGGCCTCCGTCTGGACGCAGGATAAGTAAACTCTCGTGGATCAAACCGCCAGCTTCGTTACAGCTTTAGGACAGGCGCGTGGACTTTAAGCACCTTTTTGGTTAAATAATTTTTTTTAATAAAAAGGAGTTATTTAGATAGCCGGCCTTCGGCCGGGCGGAAGGAAAAAAAACTCCAGTGCATTCGATCCGCCGGCTTCGCAGTAGCCTTCGGCCGGGCAATGGACTTTAAGCTCTACTGCTCTCCATATAAAGCTTCGCCAAATAAAACATGAATTTTATGACACTTTAGTTATGAAGCTGCAAATACTTCCGATGCACTACAGTGTAAAGTTTATTCCCCGGCCGAAGGCTACTGCGAAGCCGGCGGATCGAATCCACTAGAGTTTTTTTCCTTGCGCCCGGCCGAAGGCCGGCTATATACCCACGGTTTTAAAACCCCAAAACTTTTAAATAAATGTCATCTTGTATACTAGCGTGATTAAATTTTTTTAAATGCTCTGGTATATACACTTGCTTTTAGTAAAATGAAATAACTCCCAATAAAAATGAAATAACTCCCAACAAAAATGAAATAGCTCCCAATAAAAATGAAATAACTCCCAATAAAAATGAAATAACTCCCAATGATAGAAAATGAAATAACTCCCAACAAAAATGAAATAACTCCCAACACTTTGAAAAAATGAAATAACTCCCAACAAAATTTCATTGGGGGTTATTTCATTTGGGAGTTATTTCATTATGAAATATGTATGGAAAAAAATTGGGAGTTATTTCATTTTTTCATTGGGAGTTATTTCATTTGGGAATTATTTCACGGTACCGGCAAATAAAGGGGTAGCTCCCATACAAATCGACAATTATTATAAAATATTCGATACGCTATATCTCGGAAACTATAACAGATATCAAAATAAAATGTTCTACAAAAAGTAATTGGGCAAGAATGCCTACGCTCTAAAAAAAAATTTTTTTGAGTGGGGGCAAAACAAGGGGTAGCTCCCATACAAATCGACAATTATTATAAAATATTCGATACGCTATATCTCGGAAACTATAACAGATATCAAAATAAAATGTTCTACAAAAAGTAATTGGGCAAGAATGCCTACGCTCTAAAAAAAATTTTTTTTGAGTGGGGGCAAAACAAGGGGTAGCTCCCATACAAATCGACAATTATTATAAAATATTCGATACGCTATATCTCGGAAACTATAGCAGATATCCACATCAAATGTTCTACAAAAATTAATTGGAACACAAGGCCTACGCTTTAAAGAAAAACATTTTCGGATGGTGGGTGAAGAAGGGGTAGCTCCCATACAAATCGAAAATTATTATAAAATATTCGATACGCTTTATCTCGGAAACTATAAAAAATATCGAAATGAAATGTTCCACAAAAAGTAATTGGGCAAGAATGCCTACGCTTTAAAGAAAAAATTTTTTGAGTGGGGCAAAAAAAGGAGTAGCTCCCATACAAATCGACAATTATTATAAAATATTCGATACGCTATATCTCTGAAACTATTACAGATATCGAAAGGAAATGTTCTACAAGAAGTAATTGGGCAAAAAGGCCTACGCTATAAAGAAAAAATTTTTTGAGTGAGGGCAAAAAAAAGGGGTAGCTCCCATACAAATCGACAATTATTATAAAATATTCGATACGCTATATCTCGGAAACTATAAAAAATATCAAAATGAAATGTTCTACAAAAAGTAATTGGGCAAGAATGCCTATGCTTTGAAGAAAAATTTTATTGAGTGGGGGCAAAAAAAGGGGTAGCTCCCATACAAATTAACAATTCGTATGAAATATTCGATACGCTATATCTCGGAAACTATAACAGATATCCACATCAAATGTTCTACAAAAGGTAATTGGAACACAAGGTCTACGCTTTAAAGAAAAACATTTTCGGATGGTGGGTGAAGAAGGGGTAGCTCCCATACAAATTAACAATTTTTATAAAATTTTCGATACGCTTCTGGAAAACTATTACAGCTATCGACTTCGAATATTCTACAAAAAGTAATAATCAAATAATTCATACATTTTGGAGAAAAAGTTGGAGAAGAGCAGGGGGACTAGAACATTTAATAAGTTTTATTAACCTTAAAATATGAAATGTCGAAAACTTTTAAAACTCTCGACCTCGAATCTTCTTCATCTATTTCTATTATTCATACGAACGTTAAAATTTTGTTATCTTTTCTATGGACTTTAAAACTCGCACAAGGTTTTTTATTATATTATTTGCAGTACAAAATTACTCGGCTGGGTATATTTAAAGACCAATGTGAAGTGTATATAAGATTCGGCACAGCCGAATATAGCGCTCTTACTTGTTTAACGTATTATATTTTGTCGACAGTATGCCTTGAATGCATGCATGATCCCCTGATCTAGTGGCTGTAAAATTGAGGTGCTATTTGCTAGTAAATATTGAACGTCAGCGTTCTTTAAACTTATTGCTTATGAGCTGTAGCATTATCAACGAATAAGGTTACTTTTCTATTTTGCTGAACAATTTCTACATCAAAAGCTAGCGTTATTTCAGTCCAAATGTCATATGTCATCCATGCCTTGTTTTGCGAAAAATACATAATGAGTACTTTTTTATTTTTAAAACATCGACGCTGTTTTGGTTTACCTATGGCAAACATTTTTTGATAGATAGGAATGATAATTTATGTTGAAACAATTTTGGTATAATTTTTAAAAATTGTTGATGATGCAAATAGAAGACATTTTCTTTTGAAAATAATTCAAATAGTACACAAACTTTAGTTTTTTTAATAGAAATGAGCCAACCAAATTTTCTAAAGATTGATCTATTATTGACCGTACCTACCGTAGTAGGCGTAAACCCGAAATTTGAATTAAGCTCACCTAGAAAGTCGCCTTAACCTGCGCATATTTTGTACATGCGGTGGTACCTTTTTTAAAATAAATTATGGTGTAGGGTACATATAAAATGACGACGACTACATTACTATTATTTGTTCCTTTATAAAATTTAACAAAATAGGCAAAAACTTTCTGAACCGGAATCACGCATACTAATAAGCTGACTTTTTTTTTGAAATCTGATTAGGACGGATTTAATTAACCGCTCTATTTGGAATTGCGTTTTTTGAGAATATTTGGTCATAATATATTTTTAATTTAAAAATATGTTTTCGTCTGTACAGTGAAATTCAGAGTAAAAAACGATACATTAAACTGCAAAACGCTTTTAAATCACAATAATTTAATTTAGCACCTAGATGGTGAAGAAGTTCAATTTTATTTTGCTTTATTATACAAACAGAAACGTAAACGACATTTAGTTTATTTGAAAAACAAGGTTCAGTATACGCTTTTGTAGTTTGAAAACTTACTTTGTTAATGTGAGATTTCTTTATTTATTGCTTTTTATTTTTAGCTGATATTATTGTGTTGCTCAACGTAACATTAAATCGACAAATCTGTTTTAAAATTGTTTTTAAACTGCTTTGAGATGAATACATAAGTATATATCCAGCTAAAACTTACGTTGATTTGTAATGAATTAAAATGACAATAAATTGTATCTACTAACGCATTGGAATTTTAACTCATTACTTCAACACAGCGATGTCATAAGAAGCAAATTCTAATCGCGCTCGCCTAAAAAAGATTTGAAATAACTTGTTTTACATATATTTACTTCTTTAGCTAATAGGGCCTAATTTCTTCTGTGTAAATAAAAACTTGTTTTATTAAAATTTTGCCAACGTTTCGTCGATTTTTTGTCGACTTCTTCAGAGCTTTGTCTATTTTATTGAAAACAATTAATTAAAACATATTACATGTATACATATATACAAAAACTTACAAAACAGTAATTGATTTTTCACATTTAATTAACGATTAAGTTGAGTTTAATAAACATTAAAAAACAAATATTAAAACAAAATAATTTAACGTTTACTACATTTAACCACAAACAAAAAATAACTATTGTATGGCAGCTCTATTACAATTATTAATGTTGTCAGTGTCCTTTTTCAAGTTCATCCTCTGTTTTATTTTACGTTGTATGTGTAAGCTTTCTTTGATGTACCTTTTTCTCTTTGTATTCACTTTGTCGATTATTATAACTTCTTCAAAATCAGCTGTGTGACCTGTCTTCAATATATGTTGTGCCAGTGCTGGTAACTCTTTACCTTTCGATATGTCTGCTTTATGTTAATTTATTCTTGTATTTAATGTTCTTTTGGTTGTTCCTATATAAATAAAATCACAGCTTTTTTTATCATTCCCGCTACATTTAATTTCATACACAATGTTGTTTTGTTGTTGTTTGTGTATTGGATCTTTGTAAATACTGTGTTTGTTGTTGCGTTTGTCTTATAAGCAAAATGTATGCTTTCTTGTGTTGTTATTTTTTTGATTCGAGTTTTGTCAGTTAGGCCAGGGATGTACGGTACACTGTAAAATTTTTTGTTTAAATTTTCATTGCTGTTTTCAATGTTGGTATGATATTTTTTATTAAGGCGGTTCTTTGTGTCCAATATAAGCTCGCCAACTACTTTTTCAGGGAAACTATTTTCTTGCAGTACGGTGTAAATTTTCTTCTCATTTTTATTGTAAAACTGTGTGTCGCTTATTTGAAAGACTTTCTACAAAGTTTTTGGCTGTGTTTATTATTTGACTTCTGGGCTGAGTCGTAAAAAAGTTCATTTATCTTTCTGACGCCATTGGCTTTGAATGCCAGTCAAAAGTAATTTTATCCCCCTGTCTTCTTAGTTTTTTATCGAGGTATGTGATTTCCTCATCGTGTTCAATCTCTATCGTGAATTTTATTTTTGGGTGGTATTGATTGAGGGTTTTTAGGATTTCATTCTGGTCGTCAAATTTTATTATAGCTGTTATGTCATCTACATATTTGGCTATGTATTTTATTTGTATGTTTTTTTCCTTTAATTCTATCATTGCATCGTCAAGAAGATCGTCTAGTACTATGTCTGCTATAGTAGGAGACGACGGGTTCCCCATTGGCATTCCAAACACTTGTTGATAAATGTTTTTGTCATAAATGAAATAGTTATTCTCAGTAAGGCAGAATTGTGACATTTAAAAGAAAAATCAGGAATACACCGAGAGAAAAATACATATTGACGGCCTTTGAAAAAACGAAACAATTTCTAAAGAGACACAGTGAAATAGTTATTTTTCAAGCTGATAAAGGTAAGAAGACAGTAGCATTGTACAGCGATACTTACGAAAGGAAAATAAAAGAATTACTGGATGACAAAAATACATACAAAGTTTTAAGAACAGATCCAACGACAAAATTACAAAGAACCAACAACAACATCGTTTCTGACTTGTACAAATGTGGACGCATAGATTTGTGGCAAAAACAACAGCTCAGTTGTCCAGCTCCAACAGCCCCAAGAATATACGGCTTACCAAAGATCCACATGGCTGGAACACCTCTCAGACCTATAATATCGTCTATAAAAGTACCTTGTTACAACCTGTCTTAAGCATATCGGACAAATTTTGAAGGGGATAATATCATTAAAATATAATATTAAAAATTCTGTAGATTTTAAGAACCAATTGAAAAATATTAAACTAGACACGAACGAAAAAATTGTATCTTTTGACGTCATATCACTGTTTACAAACATTCCCGTTTACACTGCAATTCGCAACATTATAAGAAAATGGGACACGATAAAGGATGGCACAAAAATTCCGAAGACTAAATTTCTGGAAATTTTAAAATTCTGCCTTACTGACAATAACAAAAAAATTTATCAACAAATGTTTGGAATGCCAATGGGGAACCCGTCGTCTCCTACTATAGCAGACATAGTACTAGACGATCTTCTTGACGATGCAATGATAGAATTAAAGGAAAAAAACATACAAATAAAATACATAGCCAAATATGTAGATGACATAACAGCTATAATAAAATTTGACGACCAGGATGAAATCCTAAAAACCCTCAATCAATACCACCCAAAAATAAAATTCACGATAGAGATTGAACACGATGAGGAAATCACATACCTCGATAAAAAACTAAGAAGACAGGGGGATAAAATTACTTTTGACTGGCATTCAAAGCCAATGGCGTCAGAAAGATAAATGATTCTTTTTACGACTCAACCCAAAAGTCAAATAATAAATACAGCCAAAAACTTTGTAGAAAGAGTCTTTCAAATAAGCGACACACAGTTTTACAGTAAAAATGAGAAGAAAATTTACACCGTACTGCAAGAAAATAGTTTCCCTGAAAAAGTAGTTGGCGAGCTTATCGCCCATGTTCTGACAATCGCATTTCGCAAAATATTGGCGATGCGATTTGAAATCGCATAACAGGTGTTCTGAAGTTCACAATCGCAAGAAAGTTTGCGACTTCAAATCGCAAGAGGTAGATGAGGTGAACCGATGTTTTTTGCCCAAACTAGGTTAAAAACAGCCAATCAAACTATGCATAATTATAGTATATGGGGTTTTTGTTATAATTTTCACAATTTGTTTTATTTTTTGTAAACAGTCTCAATAAAAATTAAATTTTAAAAAACTGTTAGTTATGTACATCTTCATTTTTCAGTTGCTTACTTTTTTTATGTATGAACTTTATTGGAAAACAAGAAAGAAAAAATGTTGTTGCAGAAAAAGGTACAATTTGTTATATATTCCTTGGTTTTTTGTTTTGTAATTTTTATGAGAAACATGTTTTTATCATCGAAAAAAAAAACAAAACGCAAAAAAAAAACGCGTGAACTACAGAACATGCAAAAAAATTTTTTGCGATTTACAAATCGCATGTGATTTGACAATCGCGTGAGAGTCAGAACATGGGCGTATATTAGACACAAAGAACCGCTTAAATAAAAAATATCATACCAACATTGAAACCAGCAATGAAAATTTAAACAAAAAATTTTACAGTGTACCGTACCTAACTGACAAAACTCGAATCAAAAAAATAACAACACAAGAAAACATACATTTTGCTTATAAGACAAACGCAACAACAAACACGGTATTTACAAAAATCAAAGATCCAATACACAAACAACAACAAAGCATTGCGTATGAAATTAAATGTAGCGGGAATGATAAAGAAAGCTGTGATCTTATTTATATAGGAACAACCAAAAGAACTTTAAATACAAGAATAAATGAACATAAAGTAGACATATCAAAAGGTAAATAGTTTACAGCACTGGCACAACATATATTGAAGACAGGTCACACAGCTGATTTTGAAGAAGTTAAAATAATCGACAAAGTGAATACAGAGAGAAAAAGGTACATCAAAGAAAGCTTACACATACAACGTAAAATAAAACAGACGATGAACTTGAAAGAGGACACTGACAACATTAATAATTGTAATAGAGCTGCCATACAATAGTTATTTTTTGTTTGTGGTTAAATATACCCTACCAGAACAGTGACAGTCATTTGACCGGTCATATGACCGACACAGAAACTTTGTGTACGTGTGATCTTGCATCTCTCTAGCACCTTCAGATGTGATAGAAATATTGGTCACAAATGACCGAAAAAAATGTTTCAGTGTTAGTTTCGGTCACAAATTTCTTGTAGGGTAGTAAACGTTAAATTATTTTGTTTTAATATTTGTTTTTTAATGTTTAATAAACTCAACTTAATCGTTAATTTAATGTGAAAAATCAATTACTGTTTTGTAAGTTTTTGTTTATATGTACACATGTAATATGTTTTAATTAATTGTTTTCAATAAAACAGACAAAGCCCTGAAGAAGTCGACAAAACGTTGGCAAAATTGTAATAAAACAAGTTTTTATTTACACAAAAGAAATTAGGCCCTCTTAGCTAAATAAGTAAAAATATGAAAATCATTTAAAATACTGGCCAAACACATTCTAATTAACATAAATTGTTTTATTTTATCAAATAAAACTGTTATAATCGTTAAAAGGTAACTTCTTAGTAACAGATGGTTAGTAATAGTCATTTAAAAATATGTTGTTTAGTAATGATTATTCCTAACCAAGTTTTTGCTGGGTAGTAATGCACTTTGCGCATAACAACACTCGACAAGTGATTATGTAGGAGTATGTTTCCCTTGCTGTTAAAGAAAAAAATATATAGTTCTTAATCATTGTTTGATGTTAACTTTTGCATTTAAAGAAAAATACAAACTATACATATATGAATGTATGTTTGTGTATTCAGAAACGTTATTACAAACCTCTTGGCGAGTGTGTTAAATATTTATTTATTATATAACATAGTGCTATGTAACATACATATATTTTATTGTTTCTAATTTTGTGATCCGTTTTTTTTTAATTATGTATCGTTATAATAATGGTTTTTATACAGGCATGTTCTGAAAAGCATATGGTTTTAAACTACAATTGTGATTTTTAGTCATTTATTAAATTAATTTACATACATATATTAATTTACATATATATATTATACATATGGGTACCGTGAAATAACTCCCAAATGAAATAACTCCCAACGAAAATGAAATAACTCCCAATCGAAAAAAATTAAATAACTCCCAACGGTAAAAAGAAATAACTCCGAATGTTTGGGAGTTATTTCATAAAAGTCACAAAAAAGTGAAATAACTCCCAAATGAAATAACTCCCAACAAAAATGAAATAACCCCCAATTACAAAAAAAAATAATTGTTTTATAAATAAGTCCCAACGGAAATGAAATAACTTCCAACAATAATGAAATAACTCCCAACGAAAATGAAATAACTCCCAACGAAAACGAAATAACTCCCAATTAAAATACATATGTATATATAATGAGAAAACCTTTTGTATCCATAAATTAGATGTTACTAATGTAAAATTATTTTCTAAACAAACAAACCAAATGACTGCCGGCCTCCGTATGGACGCAGGATAAGTTAACTCTCGTGGATCGAACCGCCGGCTTCGTTACAGCTTTAGGACAGGCGCGTGGACTTGAGGCACCTTTTTGTTTAAATAATTTAAAAAAAAAGAGTTATTTAGATAGCCGGCCTTCGGCCGGGCGCAAAGAAAGGAACATCCAGTGGATTCGAACCGCCGGCTTCGCAGTAGCCTTCGGCCGGGCAATGGACTTTAAGCTCTACTGCTTTCCATATAAAGCTTCGCCAAATAAAACATGAATTTTATGACACTTTAGTTATGAAGCTGCAAATACTTCCGATGTACTACAGTGTAAAGTATATTTAGATAGCCGGCCTTCGGCCGGGCGCAAAGAAAGGAACATCCAGTGGATTCGATCCGCCGGCTTCGCAGTAGCCTTCGGCCGGGCAATGGACTTTAAACTCTACTGCTTTCCATACAAAGCTTCGCCAAATAAAACATGAATTTTATGACACTTTAGTTATGAAGCTGCAAATACTTGCGATGCACTACAGTGTAAAGTATATTCCCCGGCCGAAGGCTACTGCGAAGCCGGCGGATAGAATCCACTAGAGTTTTTTTCCTTGCGCCCGGCCGAAGGCCGGCTATATACCCACGGTTTTAAAACCCCAAAACTTTTAAATAAATGTCACCTTGTATACTAGCGTTATTAAATTTTTTTAAATGCTCTGGTATATACACTTGCTTTTAGTAAAATAAAATAACTCCCAATAAAAATTAAATAACTGCCAACAAAAATGAAATAACTCCCAATAAAAATGAAATAACTCCCAATAAAAATTAAATAACTCCCAATGATAGAAAATGAAATAACTCCCAACAAAAATGAAATAACTCCCAACACTTTGAAAAAATGAAATAACTCCCAACAAAATTTCAATATGAAATAACTCCCAATGAAAAATAATGAAATAACTCCCAATTTGTATGGAAAAAAATTGGGAGTTATTTCATTTTTTCATTGGGAGTTATTTGATTTGGGAGTTATTTCACGGTACCATACATATGCATTGTCAGTTCAAAATAAGCTGATTAAATAAATAACCAAGTGGTTCTTAATCGGCATGCATTTAGCTGACCAGTTTAAAATAACAAAAAATTCAAAAAGTTTTTTGAAAAGAACACATTTCTTGTGATTTTAAATCACTTTTACTTTCACTTTCAGAGCATGCTTAATTTTGAAATTTTGCTTGCTAATTATGCTTTTATGTAACAGATATTTTATATTTTTAATGCATTACTTTGTTGTTAATTAATACAAATTTTTTATGTTTTTTGTTTCTTTTATTTTTTCGTTTGTTTCTTTTGGTTTTTGCTCGCTATTTCCCGTTTTTTGTTGTTGCAGTTGCGCGTTATCCGTGCATTTCGTTCTACATTGGAAGATTTGAATGAGCGACGCTCTATGCATAGCCTGCACAGCTTACGTCGTCCACGCACAGCTAATATCCCCTATGGTGCAGGGCCTTCCCCGCTTTACAATAGTAATTTTTTAAGCCCTAACTACCATAATTTTCCACTAATGCCTCAGCAAAATAATCAACAGTCACAGCCGTCACAAGCAAAACAAAATGCTATGCAACTTCCAGTTGATATGATCTATATAGATGAAGATCCTTCAGCACATAAATATCAAAAACACAACGGCAGCAATGGTAGTGGAGCAACTTCCAATTCACAAAAAAAAGTGGTTGATCAACATCAATATAAACAGAGTATTGAACTCGATAAAAAAAATAAATCATCACCTGAATCGACTCATATTGAAACACGAATTTAGATATCAAAACAAGTAACGGAAATGTTCATTTAATTCATCGCTTATTATTATGTAAACTTTTGCAAAACACATACCTACATAAAAAAAACTATCATTTTGGATCGCAAACGTTTATTTTTTCATCCTTTTACTATTTACTATTATTCTTAAGTCTAAAATTTAGATTACAGAAAATAATAAAAATTAATAGTTTTAAAAATTTCCTTTTAAGTTCAGTTTAATTCGTTAACCTTGTCAATAGTCAGGAAAAACAATAATTCGTTTTAATATTAAAAAAAAGTTTAAAAACATCTAAAAAAACCTTATATGCTGTTTATAGAACACGAAAGGCGAAACGTCTTGAACTTTTGTTGTATATTTTGTTATTGAAACAAAAACAAAACACATACAAAATGTCCAATACGTATCGCCTTTCGTGTTTTATAAAGAGCACATTAGTATTATGTTTATTGAAAGCGGCTTAGGAGAAAATCTTATTAACATTACCCCCAAAAAACGTTGTAGTCTGGCTAGTGTGGTTTTCTTTTAAGATATGTAATCTTATTAGAGCTACCTATAGAAATTTAAATTAAGTATTAGCTATATGTTTCCGAAAAATGTAAATGTTGACATCCCAAGTACATCTGTGTAGGCATCTGAAAATTAAAATGCCGAACAAATTGAAAACAAAAACATTAAACACAAAACAAAGTTTAACATTTGCTTGCAGTTATGTATGTATATAAATACAAATTCATTTTGACGTACAAAAGAAAAGCTAATTTCCCGTTTTTCAAATTATACACGTGCTTTTTAATCAGTTATTGTTCTCAATAAGGATTATTTGATTTGTCAACTATAGTGCATGGATGTCTTTTCTTTTTCATTAGGTAATACGTTAATGTTAGAAAAAAAAATAATCCTTAAAAAGATTAATGGCAGGATAAACTAGCATATACAGTTGCCAAATCTCTCAAAAAAATTGTAAGTGGTTACAAAGTATAATATTGTAACTCAAAAGCGGAGGCATTCCTGTGTGTGACAGATTTTTTTTTAGTCTTTCTGATTTCAAAAAGAAATTTTTAGAAAAGACAGTAAGAAAAACAACAACTTTGTTGTTTGTTTTTTGTGACAGTTTGACATAAACAAAACTTGAACTTGTGCCCTATGAGTAGACTACTGACTGTGTGTCGAAACTTGAAATTTTGTACCTAAATATTAGTTTAACCGCCTTATATATTTAAATAGTGCTTTTTGTTTTAAAAGTCTATAGTCAACTGTGATATATTTTTGTTAAAAAGTGTTAAAAAAATATTTAACAAAACCACTATTAGGGAATTCGTTTTTTTTGTGTAATTTTGCACGTAAACAATATTATATTAAGTGATTTTACAAAAAATTTTAATATGTACCATATAAATTCGGGTTTAAAAAAAATATATTTTGTTTAGTTTCTTGTAAACTTAGCTTTTCGAATATAGTTATGAACATAAGGTCTTAATCTTTTTTATGTTGTTTATGCATTCTTAAACATTCAATACAAGAATGTTCATTAATAAAAAATTTTTAAAGAAGTATTAGCTTTGCAAAGCGTAAGGATAATTAAATCCTTACAGTAGTAAAAGGAGGATATAAATATCGCAGACTACAAAAACCCCACAACTAAAAATTTATCTAAATTATTTCCCTTTATAAATCAAAATCTATATCAAATTTTACCGAACACTAAAGTTTTCTTTGTATTTATAGTTACTTAAATAACTTTTATTTATATTGCTTTTGTTTATTGATTTATAAAACAATTTTAGTGCGTGAAGTTTGTTTTTGCAAATATTTTGGCCAACGTACTTACTAAAGTGTATAATTTAGGTTTTAAGTAATTAGCAAGATATTCGCCATAAATAACGCTTAAAACCTAACTTTTAACAATTATTTATTTAGAGAAACAAATTATCTACACTGAAAAAATCCATGCAACAATATATAAAAAAAACTCGTAGATTTTTTTGGAAGAATATACAAAATTTCTTGTTCTTTACAATTAAAGCTAGGCTATAACTTTGAAATTTTACAAAATCAATAAAAACCTCTCGTAAAATTTATTATCGTTATAAATACAAAACTTTCGTAGTTATTCCGAAAAAATTAAGTAGAAACATTTTTTAATTTTATGAAAGTAGCAAAAATCTTTTGAAAGTTTTTTATTCGTAAATCATACGAAATTTTCGTTTAAATAACGAAGCCATTTTTTAGACCAGAAATTCGTAAATTCTTAAAAGTAACGATTATCGTTTTTTTATATTTTTACAAAACTTTCAATTTGAAAATGTTTCGTACTTTTTTTATATATGTATATGAAATTAGATTGCAAAATATTAAATAATTTTAGCAGAATATACCAAAGAATTTCGTATATTCTACGCAAGAATTTCGTGGTGCGAACAAAACGAAAGTTTTTGTACAATGTACGAACGATTTCGTTTACATGTTGCATACGTTTTTTTGAGTGTAGTTGAGAGCTTCGTTAGTCCCATGCTTAAAGAAAGTTTTAAGGTAGGAAACTGGAAATCAATTCTTACGGGGGTTTGATTAAATTATTGTATTTTATTTTTAGTTCATAAAATATTCAAATCTTATTACTTATTTTGAATTAATTTTTTTATACCTTATATATTTTAAATAAAACATTAACAGTTTGAATAATTTATCAATCTAATAACAAATGTATTATTTTATTTTTTATTTAATCAGTTGCCTTAGTATCTAATATAAATACGCAAATATATTTACCTTAACATTTGTTAATATGTTTAAATATATGTATATTAACAACCCTTTTTTAAATTAGGCAATAAACACTTTAAACCTATACTTATAATCATAATAAAAAAACATACGGGCATGTTTTGCTTTTCACTTAAAATTTTAAATTATTTCAGTTTAAAAATATAACTTTTTGTTTTTCTTGTTCTGCGAAAACTGTAATTTTTAGTTCGTAAACAAAACGACAAAAAAGACTGAAACGTTAATTTCAGAACAGCAATATGTCAAAAATTAGTGATTTATAATTCAAAGTGGAATGCAGAACTGGCCTAATGATTTCAATCATTTAATACTTTACACATTTTTTTTCGCTTTTATGGCAATGCCACAAAAATTTATTTTAATAATTCGGGTAATCAAGTGTCTAAAAATGTTTACGTAATAAAAATTGAATAAAGATTTTCTTTCTACAACTTACGCTAACAAAGTGAAAAATATAAAAAAACCCATTAATATCTTAATTTGACACAAATAAGAATTCAGTAGGGACTGAACTTTATTACTTTAAAAAATTTTTCTTAAAACAAATGCTTCAACTATAAATAAAAGAACATAAAATATTAAAGTCTTTAATACCAATCTGATAGACGGTTAAAGCACTGCATACACTTTGGCGTTAGTATAAAAAAATTAAAAAACGAAAATGATTTAGTTGACCCACCACGATACATAGGCCAATAGCTGGTGTTTACAAACAAATAACTAACCACCAAACAAAGAGTACTGATTATGAAAATCGTAGCTGATTTCGAAAATGCATTCTACTCGGGTAGTATTAGTAAAAAATCAAAAAAATATCCATTCTAAAAACTAGCGCTAATAAAATTAAAAATGAAAAAAAAAACATTAATTTCATCAATTGCAAAAAAGAAGAATTTAGTAGGGATTAAACTTGAGCCTAAAGTAACTATAACAAAATTGTCATTAGGAAAAAATTTTAATAAAAAAGTAAATTAAAAAAATAACACTTAAACAAGCTTAAAAGATGTTTCTTTTGTTTTAGTGATTTGATTAGGGGTTTTCAATTATTTATATTTTCCGCTTTTTTGTGAATTTTTTAGCAGGATCTCGGGAAATAAATAAATACGAAACTCGATTTTACTTATAGAAAGCAGCTGTTTAATTTATGCGTGACATAACTGATACGTATAGACAAACAACGTGGTTTAATGCTAGTTGAAGACTGATTTATTTATTCTTACTGACATAATTATAAACATGAACTTATTAATAATATAACTAAGAGAACACTAAGTGAGAACTTATTTATTAAGAGAACTTTATGTTAAATACACATCCTTCCTCCCAACTTAAATAAAATCATTTCCCACCTATAACTTTAGTCCTCTTAGCCATACTTCGAGTAACAACTCGTTGCCCCTCTTCCTCAGTAATTTCACCTTGAATTTCTGTAGTCGTATCCGTAATACTACCCTGGATCCCTGTAGTCGTTTTATCTAAGTCTTTACGAGTTCCAACCAAAGTTCTATCCAAATTTGTATTCTTTCTCATTTGATCCGTATGTGCCTGTTTTTGTATTTCATTGACCAAAACCAGGTACCTGTAACTACTTAGTTTACTAATAACCTTTCCCTTTACCCATTTAACAAAATTGGAAAAAACATTTCTGTACCATACTTCCTCCCCAACATTGAATTGTACTACTTTATTCTGATAAACTTCTGAACCGTGTTTAATTCCCACATTTGGTTTAACTGATTTTGAATTGGTTTCCCCTGCAACATTCAATTTATTAGAATTTAACACATTAAGTAATGTTCGTGGTTTGTATTGAAAAATCATTTCTCCAGGTGTTGAGCCAGTTGAAGAGGTCGGAGTTGTTCTATACTTTAATAAAAATCGGTCAATTCTTAGCTGCAAAGATATACCGGCCTCTTTTAGCTCCAACAGTGATTTCCGCAATCCATTTTTGAAAGTTTGTACCGCTCTTTCCGCACTGCCGTTAGATTGGGGGTGGTATGGTGGAGACTTAAGAGGAACTATATTGTTAGATTTACAAAATTCACCAAATTCTCTGGAGCTAAAAGGAGGCCCATTATCACTTACAATACTAAATGGAAGCCCAAACGTAGAAAAAATTGACCGAAGTTTCTCAATTACTACATCTGCTGTAGTTGTTTTAAAAGGAATAGCCTCCATCCATTTCGAATATGCATCATACAAAATCAAAATCTGTTGTCCCTTTAAAGAACAGAAATCGATATGAATTCTTTCAAATGGATATGTTGCCTCTATCCATTTTGATAGATTAGCCGGCTTTGAGTTTTTCGTAGACTGACAAAAATCACATTTATTATTGAAGTTTTCAATATCTTGGTCCATACCTGGCCACCAAACAACTGTTCTTGCCAAAGCCTTACTTCTAACTATTCCTATATGTTGATCATGAATTAATTTCAAAACATCATTACGTATAGTAACCGGTATTACTATTCTATCACCGTAAAATAAACAACCATTTTCTGTAGCAAGTGAATCTCTTTTTAAATAATATTTTTGTAGCTCTCCTGTCTTTTCTGTTGGCCACTTGCCCGTTATAATAGAATTATAAATTTCCGTCATACACGAGTCATTTTTCATCGACTCTTTTACCTCTTCTGCATTCAATGGAAAAGTTGAAGTGCTCAAACTATTTATGCTATCATATTCAATACCTGTGTTATAACCCATTGGCAATCTTGATAATGCATCTGCATTCACCATTTCCTTTGCCTTTTTATATTTAATGTCATATGAATACATTGACAAGAAAATAGCCCACCTCTGAAGACGATTTGCTGCCACACCCGAGATATCTTTTCTCTCACCAAAAATCGCCCGTAAAGGCTGGTGATCACTATGTATAGTAAAATTAAACCCAAAAATATATTTGTGGAATTTTTTTACCGCAAATATAATGGCCAATGCCTCTCTATGGAGCTGAGAATAGTTACGTTCTGCAGCACTCAACGTGCTTGATGCAAACATCACTGGACGTTCCACACCATCAATAACATGAGACAATACTCCACCTACCCCATATGGACTTGCATCCGCGGACACAATGATTTTCTTTGTAGGATCATAGTGTGTCAATATATTTATGTAATTAACCAATCGCTTACTGCGTTGAAAACTGTCACTATGCTCTTTTCCCCATGCCCACTTTACCTTTTCCTTTGTCAACTCATATAAGCAATGTAGTTCGCCAGACAAATTAGGAATACATTTATTATAATAGTTAATCATCCCCAAGTATGACTTCAATTGAGTTTTGTTGCTTGGTTCTGGAGCATTAACAACGGCATCCACCTTCTGTGGGCTTGGTGTTATACCAATTCCATTTATCCGATACCCTAAATAATCAATTTCCGATTTAAAAAATTCGCACTTTTCCAAATTCACCTTTACATTGTATTCTAACAACCTATCTAAGACCTGTATAAGATTGACTTTGCAATCGTCTTCCGATTTACCTCCAATAACTATATCATCAAAATAAACTTGAACATTTTCAATATTTCGTAAAATCTGATCGATTATTGAACAAAATATCTGGGGTGCTGTTTTGAGGCCAAAAACTAATCTAGTAAATTGAAATAAACCCACATGTGTGTTGATAGTTAGCAGTTCCCTAGAACGTTCCGAGACAGCGACCTGTAAATAAGCCCCCGTCAAATCTAGTTTGGCAAATACTTTCCATCCTGCCATAGATGCCAATATATTATTAATACGTGGTATTGCGCTATGTTCCATCTCTACAAATTTGTTTACGGTTCTTTTACAATCTACGCAAAGCCGGATTGACCCATCCCCTTTATTGACAATTGCCAATGGACTGGCCCAATTGCTTCTCGTTACAGGTACTAACACTCCGTCATCGCATAATCTGTTGAGTTCGTTCTCAACCTTAGCCCTTAGGCCATAAGGAACGGTGTTTGCTTTGCAAAAAATTGGATATGAATCATTTTTCAATACAATTTCCGCTTTAAAAGTTCTTATAACAGAATCGTTTGATTTAGTAAAAATCGCATTATACTTTTCTAAAAATTTCATTTTATTCAATTTCAATTCAGAATCAGTTATTGCCAAATTAACGTTACAATACTCATACTCAGTAAAAAAATTTTTCCAACCACAAAAAATGACATCCATCCAATTCCTACCCAGTAATGGGTAAAAATACATTTCTGTATTTAAAACGATTAGTTTTAGGTTAAAATTACAACGCTTAAAATTTACACTAACCGTAAATTCTCCAAGCGTTTTAACTCTTTCTCCAGAGATTAATTTTATAGAAAATTCATCCTTTAAAAGTTTATATTTTGAAAAATACTTGTAAAAATCTCCCTTATGAATGACGGTAACACACGCCCCTGTATCTACTTCAAATTCTACATCAATGTTCTCAATACCTAATTTAAGTTTTAAAGGTTTAATTTTAAGAGATGTTATGTTATTTATATAATTACACAGTTGCTCCTCTTCTTCATTTTCGTCTTCCAAACTCTTAATTCTCGGTTGTCCTCTCTTTTTTTTACAAAATTTTTGCATGTGGCCTTGCTTACCAGAATTAAAGCAAATCACATTTTTATAAAATTTTTGCTTCCCGTTACCCGCTTGTTTGTTGTTGTTGACTGCGCTGCTTTGTTGTTCTGCTTGCTCCCCTCTTCTTGACGTTCCATGACCTTTTTCCTTCAACGCATTAATGTTTTCATCATCCTCTTTGATCAATGCTACGTTCGTTGTTGTTATTTCCACTGCATTTGCCAATTCTATAGCTTGTTGGAATTTGTTTAAGTCAACTTCACTCAATAATCGTTGTGGTATTTTTTCGTTTCCAACTCCACATACAAATTGAATTAATAATGCTTTATCCAAAAAGTCACAAAAATCACAATATTGTGCTTGTTGTTTTAGCTCAATAACAAACTCTGCTAGTTTCTGATCCACACTTCTATAAGTTTTTAAAAAATTTATAACATTCTGCAATAATATTTCTTTTTGGCTTTAAATGGCTCTTTAATTTGTTCACCAACTCTGAATACGTATAGTCATTTTCTGTTTTAGGAGATGTTAAAGAAACAATTACCCGGTATAATTCTGCACCACCAAAACTGCACAGAAATCCAATCTTTTCGGGGTCTTTTATAGAATTTAATTTAAAAAGATGATCCAATCTGCGAGCATAAAGATCAAAATCTTCTCCTAGTAAAAAAGGGTCTGCAGAACCAATAAATTTAGCCATTTCTACTTCATCTGCTTCTTTTTCCTCATGTACTTTGTCTTCTTCCTTTACCATTTAAAAGTACTTTTTTTTTTTTTTTTTTACTCGTCGCCAATGATACGTATAGACAAACAACGTGGTTTGATGCTAGTTGAAGACTGATTTATTTATTCTTACTGACATAATTATAAACATGAACTTATTAATAATATAACTAAGAGAACACTAAGTGAGAACTTATTTATTAAGAGAACTTTATGTTAAATACACATCAATAACCATACAAAACAGCTGTTTAAACCAATCTTATGGTCAACACTGTATTTGATTATAGGTGACTTACCATTACGCCATAACCAGTTGAAATTTGGCTTTTATGGCAACGGTTATGGTTATGACATTATGTTATGACACGTATGAGTTAAGCTTTAAGCTTTTGTTAATTTTGATTTTATGAAAAAGGTTATTACTTAATATTAAAGTAAATGTTGAATAAGGTTAATACTTGCTCATATTTTCACAAAAAAAATTTTTTAAGGTATTTAATTGAAATCGGTTTCCTTTTTTAATATTTACATAAATTATTAAATTGCGTGGATGTTTTTTTAACGAATAAATTTCGATGTTAAACTATTTAATTTATTTACGTTCACGTTCACCTTTGTAAGATATTTAAAATTATTTTTAAAAATTCATGAGAAGAATATAATAAAACTATACATTAAAAAACACATACATATGTATATTTACGACTTGTATGCAGATAATCAAGCTTGCAGATTTTATAAACCTACAATATATTTTCAAAAAAGATCGGCCGGATAGACAGGGGTATGTGCGGCTCGCTCTTATTGTACAATGAAAATCTAATGTAATATAATGTGACTTAAAAACGTTACAAAAATCGTTCTTGAAATAGAGATACCTAAACGAAAATTAAGGGAGAACTCTTTCCAATTTAAGAAAATACATTTATTTTCAAATTAGCCGCTTTGGATGTCAATTAGGTCAATCAATGTTTCTTATGTACAACCCATTTTGTAAAATACATGTTGCTCAACATTAAAAATGGACCCTTTGTTGCAAAAAGAGTACAAAATACATATGTAAGTACATATGTAATTTTTAAATTGTTTTGTTTTCTTATTATACCCTTCACATACATAAGTGATTTCCTTATTATCCATTTGCGACCCCATTAAGTATATATATTCTGGATCCTTATAGAAAGGGAAGCCGATTTCAAAATTTTAAAAATTAAAGTAAAAGTTCATACATCATTTGAAAAAAATTAGGGTAAAAACCCCTGCAGCTGCCCTAATCACCCTAAGAGGGAAAAAATATGACACCGACCCCTAATTAAAAATTAGAAATATTTTTTAAATAAAAAAAACGGATAAAAATATTTTTAAACTTTCTTAGCAAGTTTGTTGGCGTTTTAAATATAAATTTTCTATTTTTATCAAACAAACATAGTTGCATTTGTACTATGGATCCCAGAATAATAACTGTAGATTTAAGGCAAATACATCATGCATGGCATTTACCACGGTGTAAAAATTATTTATTTTAAATAAGCTACTTCGTAAGTACAGCATTGTTTGTTTGTGTGTGTGTGTGTGTTTTTTTTTTGTTATGTTTTACCTAGGGCTCAGGCATACTGGTAACGCCCCGTCCATATTAGCAATTATTTTTTCTGCCGTAAAACTGTTTTATTTTTAATTTTTTTTTTTTTTTTGCATTAAAACAATCTCATATTAGAAGCACAAATTTTTTGTTTATTTTTTCTTTAAGAAGTTAACAAAACACAAAAAATTATTACCAAGGAAAGTAAAAAATGGCATATGCCATTATTTCGAAAAAAAAAAAAATCTTTTACCTAACTTATCCTAAAATATCTTTTTAAATTGTTTTAATGGGTTGCTAAAAATGTCAAGATATTTTTATGGTTTGAGTTATCAAACTCCCTATATATATAAAACAAAAAATTTCCTAATATTGCCCTTCTTGCATGCTTATAACAGCTACTTGTACGCTGTTAAATTTCGAAACAATAAATGTTTGAATTGTTTGTTGTATTGAATATTTTCGTATTCTATAAAATCTGACACCAATTGCAAGTAACGTACAAGTGTAACTATAAAACAAGTAAGAGCGCTATATTCGGCTGTGCCGAATCTTATATACCCTTCACATTGGTCTTTAAATATACCCAGCCGAGTAATTTTGTACTGCAAATAATATAATAAAAAACCTTGTGCAAGTTTTAAAGTCCATAGAAAAATATACAAAGTTTTAACGTTCGTATGAATAATATAAATAGATGAGGAAAGTTTGAGGTCAAGAGTTTTGAAAGTTTTCGACTGCTCTTCTCCAACTTTTTCTCCAAAATGTATGAATTATTTGATTATTACTTTTTGTAGAATATTCGAAGTCGATAGCTGTAATAGCTTTCCAGAAGTAGCGTATCGAAAATTTTATAAAAATTGTTAATTTGTATGGGAGCTACCCCTTCTTCACCCCCCATCCGAAAATGTTTTTTTTCAGAGCGTAGCCCTTGATGTCCAATCACTTTTTGTAGAACATTTGATTTCGATATCTGTTATAGTTTCTAAGATATAGCATATCGAAAATTTAACAAAAATTGTTAATATGTATGGGAGCTACCCCTTTTTTTGCCCCCACTCAAAATTTTTTTCTTTAAAGCGTAGGCCTTGTTGTCCAAATACTTTTTGTATAACATTTGATTTCGATATCTGTTATAGTTTCCGAGATATAGCGTATCGAAAATTTCATACAAATCGTTAATTTGCATGGGAGCTACCCCTTTTTTTGCCCCCACTCAAAAATTTTTTTCTTTAAAGCGTAGGCATTCTTGCCCAATTACTATTTGTAGAACATTTCATTTCGATATCTTTTATAGTTTCCGAGATATAGCGTATCGAATATTTCATAAAAACTGTTAATTTGTATGGGAGCTAACCCTTTTTTTGCCGCCACTCAAAAAAATTTTTCTTTAAAGCGTAGGCCTTCTTGCCCAATTACTTTTTGTAGAACATTTCACTTCGATATCTGTTATAGTGTCCGAGATATAGCGTATCGAATATTTCATAAAAATTGTTAATTTGTATGGGAGCTACCCTATTTTTTTCCCCCACTCAAAAAAATTTTTTCTTTAAAGCGTAGGCATTCTTGCCCAATTACTTTTTGTAGAACATTTCATTTCGAAATCTTTTATAGTTTCCGAGATATTGCGTATCGAATATTGTATAATAATTGTCGATTTGTATGGGAGCTACCCCTTTTTTTGCCCCCACTCAGAAATTTTTTTCTTTAAAGCATAGGCCTTGTTGTCCAAATACTTTTTGTATAAATTTGATTTCGATATCTGTTATAGTTTCCGAGATATAGCGTATCGAAAATTTCATACAAATCGTTAATTTGCATGGGAGCTACCCCTTTTTTTGCCCCCACTCAAAAATTTTTTTCTTTAAAGCGTAGGCATTTTTGCCCAATTCCTTTTTGTAGAACATTTCATTTCGATATCTTTTATAGTTTCCGAGATATAGCGTATCAAATATATATTATAATAATTGTCGATTTGTATGGGAGCTACCCCTTTTTTTGCCCCCACTCAAAAAAATTTTTCTTTAAAGCGTAGGCCTTATTGTCCAATTACTTTTTGCAGAACATTTCATTTCGATATCTTTTATAGTTTCCGAGATATAGCGTATCGAATATTTTATAATAATTGTCGATTTGTATGAGAGCTACCCCTTTTTTTGCCCCCACTCAAAAAATGTTTTTCTTTAAAGCGTAGGCATTCCTGCCCAATTACTTTTTGTAGAACATTTCATTTCGATATCTTTTATAGTTTCCGAGATATAGCGTATCGAATATATCATAAAAATCGTTAATTTGTATGGGAGCTACCCCTTTTTTTGCCCCCACCCAAAAAATTTTTTCTTTAAGGCGTAGCCCTTATTGCCCAATTACTTTATGTAGAACATTTCATTTCGATATCTGTTATAGTTTCCGAGATATAGCGTATCGGAAATTTCATACAAATCATTAATTTGTATGGGAGCTACCCCTTTTTTTGCCCCCATTCAAAAAAATTTTTTTTTAAAGTGTAGCCCTTAGCGCACAATTAATTTTTGTAAAACATTTTAAGTCGATAGCTGTTATAGTTTACGAGATATAGCGCATAAAATATTTCACCAAATTTGTGCAATTGTAGAAAAAATACCCCTTCCTCTGGTCCTATCGGGAAAAACTTTTTCCATTATTTAGGTCCCTTCTTTAGGAGTATCCGTGCCAAGTTTTGTGGCAAGAGTGATTATACTTACTGAGATATATAGGGATATATGCACGGATTTTGTCCTAAAAAAAATGGGTTACTCTGGGTTTTCGCTTATATCTCGGTCAATAGTGAACCGATTTTGCTGATTTTAAATAGCGATTGTTAGCGGGATATTTGTAATCGTTTGACACCATTTACTGATCTGTATCTTTTTATCTGACTCCGGAAACTTGATTTCAACAGACGGACAGACAGACAGACGGACAGACGGACATGGCTATTTCAACTTCCCTATCTATAAGGATCCAGAATATATATACTTTATGGGGTCGCAAATGAATAATAAAGAAATTACAAACGGAATGACAAAGTGATATTTACCCTATCACTATGTGGAGGGTATAATAAACGTATATCTTTTTATACCCTTCACATAAGTAATAAGGGTATATATAAGTTTGTCATTCCGTTTGTAATTCCTTTATTATCCATTTGGGACCCCATAAAGTATATATATTCTGGATCCTTATAGATAGGGAAGCCGATTTAGCGATGTCCGTCTGACCGTCTGTCCGTGTTATGGTTGAAATCAACTTTCTGAAGCCCCCCGATATCGCTTAGACCCGAATGTGGTCTTAAACTGTCACAGATAGTCGCGAGAAAATCGGTATTGAAATTCAGCAAAATCGCCCGATAAATGACCGAGATATAAGCAAAAAACCACGACTACCTCGGTTTTTTGAGTCTACAACAACAACAAAGAACATACTTTTACATGTAATAATAAAAAAACAACAAAAAAAGAAAAAAACAGAATGAGTCATGTTGATATTATTGAAACACACCCAAACCAAAAATTTTATTAGTATAAGTGTTCATACATATAACAGCGTTGCCATACAAAGCTTAATTTAAACATTTTTAAAATCGCTCCTACGGCTTCCAGGGTTCTCCTACAAAGGTAAAATGTAAGACCGACCCGAATTATTTTTTCCATCCAAACATTTTTGTGGAACATACTTACCCTCTATCTCCAGTCCCTGACAAGGTTGCCATACAAAATTTTAAAAAATAAGGTAAAAACCGCTACAACTTCCCCGGACTCGCCCGTAGAGGAAAAAAATGTATTACAGACCCCCATTAGTTTTTCCTCCCAAACGTATTCCTTGAGCATACTTACTCCCTATCTCCACGCCCTAAGGGGGTTGCCATACAAAATTTACAAAAATTATGTAAAAATGCCCACAACTTCTTTAGAGTTGGCCTTAGAGCAATAAAGTGTACGACCGACCCCTATTGGTTTGCCCTCCCAAACATATTCCTAGAACATACTTACCCCCTATCTCCACGCCCTAATGGGGTTGCTATACAAAATTTACAAAAATGATAAAATGCCCACAACTTCTTCAGATTTGGCCTTAGAGCAATAAAGTGTACGACCGACCCCTATTGGTTTCTTCTCCCAAACATATTCCTAGAACATACTTACCCCCTATCTCCACACCCTAATGGGGTTGCCATACAAAATTTACAAAAATGATAAAATGCCCACAACTTCTTCAGAGTTGGCCTTAGAGCAATAAAGTGTACGACCGACCCCCATTAGTTTGCCCTTCCAAACATATTCCTAGAATATACTTACCCCCTATCTCCACGCCCTAATGGGGTTGCCATACAAAATTTACAAAAATGATAAAATGCCCACAACTTCTTCAGAGTTGGCCTTAGAGCAATAAAGTGTACGACCGACCCCTATTGGTTTGCCCTCCCAAACATATTCCTAGAACATACTTACCCCCTATCTCCACGCCCTAATGGGGTTGCCATACAAAATTTACAAAAATGAAAAAATGCCCACAACTTCTTCAGAGTTGGCCTTAGAGCAATAAAGTGTACGACCGACCCCCATTAGTTGGCCCTCCCAAACATATTCCTAGAACATACTTACCCCCTATCTCCACGCCCTAATGGGGTTGCCATACAAAATTTTCAAAAATGATAAAATGCCCACAACTTCTTCAGAGTTGGCCTTAAAGCAATAAAGTGTGCGACCGACCCCCATTAGTTTGCCCTCCCAAACATATTCCTAGAATATACTTACCCCCTATCTCCACGCCCTAATGGGGTTGCCATACAAAATTTACAAAAATGATAAAATGCCCACAACTTCTTCAGAGTGTGCCTTAGAGCAATAAAGTGTACGACCGACCCCCATTAGTTTGCCCTCCCAAACATATTCCTAAAACATACTTACCCCCTATCTCCACGCCCTAATGGGGTTACCATACAAAATTTAAAAAAATGATAAAATGCCCACAACTTCTTCAGAGTTGGCCTTAGAGCAATAAAGTGTACGACCAACCCCTATTAGTTTGCCCTCCCAAACATATTCCTAGAACATACTTACCCCCTATCTCCACGCCCTAATGGGGTTGCTATACAAAATTTACAAAAATGATGAAATGCCCACAACTTCTTCAGAGTTGGCCTTAGAGCAATAAAGTGTACGACCGACCCCCATTAGTTTGCCCTACCAAACATATTCCTAGAATATACTTACCCCCTATCTCCATGCCCTAAGAGGGTTGCCATACAAAATTTACAAAAATTATGTAAAAATGCCCACAACTTCTTCAGAGTTGGCCTTAGAGCAATAAAGTGTACGACCGACCCCTATTAGTTTCTTCTCCCAAACATATTCCTAGAACATACTTACCCCCTATCTCCACGCCCTAATGGGGTTGCCATACAAAGTTTACAAAAATGATAAAATGCCCACAACTTCTTCAGAGTTGGCCTTAGAGCAATAAAGTGTACGACCGATCCCCATTAGTTTGCCCTCCCAAACATATTCCTAGAATATACTTACCCCCTATCTCCACGCCCTAATGGGGTTGCCATACAAAATTTACAAAAATGATAAAATGCCCACAACTTCTTCATAGTTGGCCTTAGAGCAATAAAGTGTACGATCGACACCTATTAGTTTGTCCTTCCAAACATATTCCTAGAACATACTTACCACCTATCTCCACGCCCTAACGGGGTTGCCATACAAAATTTACAAAAATGATGTAAAAATGCCCACAACTTCTTCAGAGTTGGCCTTAGAGCAATAAAATGTACGACCGACCCCTATTAGTTTCTTCTCTCAAACATATTCCTAGAACATACTTACCCCCTATCTCCACGCCCTAATGGGGTTGCCATACAAAATTTACAAAAATGATAAAATGCCCACAACTTCTTCAGAGTTGGCCTTAGAGCAATAAAGTGTACGACCGACCCCTATTAGTTTGCCCTCTCAAACATATTCCTAGAATATACTTACCCCCTATCTCCACGCCCTAATGGGGTTGCCATACAAAATTTACAAAAATGATAAAATGCCCACAACTTCTTCAGAGTTGGAACTACAGCAATAAAGTGTACGACCGACCCCAACTAGTTTGCCCTCCCAAACATATTCCTAGAACATACTTACCCCCTATCTCCACGCCCTAATGGGGTTGCCATACAAAATTTACAAAAATTATAAAATGCCCACAACTTCTTCAGAGTTGGCCTTAGAGCAATAAAGTGTACGACCGGCCCCCATTAGTTTGCTCTACCAAACATATTCCTAGAACATACTTACCCCCTATCTCCATGCCCTAAGGGGGTTGCCATACAAAATTTACAAAAATTATGTAAAAATGCCCACAACTTCTTCAGAGTTGGCCTTAGAGCAATAAAGTGTACGACTGACCCCGATTAGTTTGCCCTCCCAAACATATTCATTGAACATACTTACCCCCTATCTCCACGCCCTAATGGGGTTGCCATACAAAATTTACAAAAATGATAAAATGCCCACAACTTCTTCAGAGTTGGCCTTAGATCAATGAAGTGTACGTCCGACCCCCATTAGTTTGCCCTCATAAACATATTCCTAGAACATACTTACCCCCTATCTCCATGCCCTAAGGAGGTTGCCATACAAAATTAACAAAAATAATATAAAAATGCGCACAACTTCTTTAGAGTTGGCCTTAGAGCCTATTTAAAAATTAAAAATATTTTATAAGTAAAAAATGGTTAAAAATAAAAAAAGTTTGGGATTGCGAAAGGTCAATGTGAAGGGTATATAAGATTCGGCACAGCCGAATAAAGCGCTCTTACTTGTTTTTTTTTAATTCAGTTTTAATAAAATTGTAAACTTTCTATAAAAGAAAGCTTAGAAGTTATTAATAATGTAAGAAAGAATATAATAAGATTTAATCAAAAAATTCAAAAAAAAAATGTCAAACAAAATACAAGAAATTATTGACTAAAATTACAATTAACATTTATTTAATTGAATATTGATCGGATGCATATATTTCGTCACCTAATATGCAAAAGGGCGTAACAACAAAAAAAATCAAAATCGAGTTTTTGATTGATTATAATGCACTAAACTTAATTACGTGTCTCTCCAGAATTTTGAACTTGTACGTCAAGAAAAAACGATTTTACAAACGAAATTCAAAAGGCCGTAACAACAAGTGCATAAATTTCAAAAACAAAAAGCCGTAACAACACACTTGAATGAAAAAACTTACTCTTTTTATTTTTAAATAACTAAGTTGCCTACGATTTTTTTGTCAATTTGTGTTTGTACTTTTTTCGTTTAATGTTAACGGTAATATTTTGAGTAAGTGGTATTGTGAAAAAATTAAATAAATATTAAAATATTTGTAAAAAAAAGTAAAATGGAAAATAATAATAATGAAACTGAAGAAATCCACATCCGTTAAAAGTACATCATTTAGATCATACATACTTTCTTGATTACGATTCGCTTCCAAAGAGATACCTATATATTCGACCAGGTAAAGAATCACTGTTTGATGATCTACATACATATGCATTCAAAATTTTACTAATTTAAATTCATTTATAGGTAAAAAAAGAGATCTCACGAACTTGATTCGTGCCTTGGCATACGACAACACTGGAATCATTTTTTTTTAAAGAAATATTGCAGATGAATATGCGATTCTTCCACAACGAACAGCAAAAAAATGCACTGATTAAGAACCTTGTCGATTACATACCCAAAGATTAAAAATTTCGAAGAAGAAATGGGAACATCTTCAAGACCTCAAATCTATACTTTTATGACAACATTTCATTTGAAAATTAAATATAATTTTTTTTAATATTCTATACTGAAGGATTTTTCCTTTTTCTAAAATAAATTTTTACATACATATTTAATGAATTTAATATTGTTTTAGTTTTTTATCATTTGAAATATTAAGTTAATAGATATTTTAAAATATTTATGTACTGTGTAAATACAATGGCGCATATTCAGAAATGATATCCAAGTGTTTACTTTTTTAAGTACCTATTTAAGTTATTCTTAGTTGATTACTATCAGCACGACAAGTTTCAACTTAATCATGGGTAAAGCTGTAACTAAGTCTCAACTAACAGATACATTTAAAGAACAGCTGATTGATTTCATTTCATTATTTACATATTTGAAAAGTACAACAATTTTTCATCTGGCGACCAATTTAAGTCTCTCTTAAGAACCCAAAGTAATAAAAACATATTTTTTCTAACAATAATAATAAACTTATCTTATTTTCTTTAATAATTGCGTCTATTTCGTCCACAAAAAAATCAAACAAAAAAGAAAACAAACTAGAGATGTGTTTTTAGTCAACAAAAATCTATTGAATACAGTGTTGCATTGCTGAAAGCAGTTGTTGCGATAGTTATGATTTGTGAATAGGATATTTAACTATCTATGAACTATTTTTTTTGGTTTCTGTTTTATAAGTTTCGACTTTAGTTACGATTTCTGAATATGCGCCAATGAATTTTAATAAATTTTGTTTTTAATTAACTTAATACAAAACATGTTTAATATTAATAAAGTGGGAAGAATACTTTTATTCTAAACACAAAATCACCATATATCATGTTTAATGTTGTTACGTCTTTTTGTTTCAAAAAATCGAATCCCAAAAAGGCGTAACAACAAATCTTAATAAATAAGTCTGTAGCCGTGTTTTAAGCAAGACAATAAAATATGTCTCTTAAATCTAAAATATATTTCATTCTACAACGTTTTTGCTTCTCCTATAAAAAAACAAGTAAGAGCGCTATATTCGGCTGTGCCGAATCTTATATACCCTTCACATAGACCTTTCGCAATCCCAAACTTTTTTTTCTTTGTAACCATTTGGGGTCGGTGTCATTTTTTAACGCTCCACGGGTGACGGAGAAGTTGTAGGGGTTTTTATCCTAATTTTTACAAATTTTGTATGGCAACCCCCTTAGGGCGTGGAGATAGGGGGTAAGTATGTTCTAGGAATATGTTTGGGAGGGCAAACTAATGGGGGTCGGTCGTACACTTTATTGCTCTAAGGCCAACTCTGAAGAAGTTGTGGGCATTTTTTCATTTTTGTAAATTTTGTATGGCAACTCCATTAGGGTGTGGAGATAGGGGGTAAGTATGTTCTAGGAATATGTTTGGGAGAAGAAACTAATAGGGGTCGGTCGTACACTTTATTGCTCTAAGGCCAACTCTAAAGAAGTTGTGGGCATTTTTACATCAGTTTTGTAAATTTTGTATGGCAACCCCCTTAGGGCGTGGAGATAGGGGGTAAGTATGTTCTAGGAATATGTTTGGGAGCGCAAACTAATTGGGGTTGGTCGTGCACTTTATTGCTCTAAGGCCAACTCTGACGAAGTTGTGGGCATTTTATCATTTTTGTAAGTTTTGTATGGCAACCCCATTAGGGCGTGGAGATAGAGGGTAAGTATGTGCTAGGAATGTGTTTGGGAGGGCAAACTAATAGGGGTCTGCCGTACACTTTATTGCAATAAGGCCAACTCTGAAGAAGTTGTGGGCATTTTATCATTTTTGTAAATTTTGTATGGCAACCCAATTAGGGCGTGGAGATAGGGGGTAAGTATGTTCTAGGAATATGTTTGGAAGAAGAAACTTATAGGGGTCGGTCGTACACTTTATTGCTCTAAGGCCAACCCTGAAGAAGTTGTGGGCATTTTTACATAATTTTTGTAAATTTTGTATGGCAACCCCCTTAGGGCGTGGATATAGGGGGTAAGTATGTTCTAGGAATATATTTGGGAGGGCAAACTAATGGGGGTCGGTCGTACACTTTATTGCTGTAAGGCCAACTCTGAAGAAGTTGTGGGCATTTTATCATTTTTGTAAATTTTGTATGGCAACCCCATTAGGGCGTGGGGATAGGGGGTAAGTATGTTCTAGGAATATGTTTGGGAGGGCAAACTAATAGGGGTCGGTCGTACGCTTTATTGCTCTAAGGCCAACTCTAAAGAAATTGTGGGCATTTTTACATAATTTTTGTAAATTTTGTATGGCAACCCCCTTAGGGCGTGGAGATAGGGGGTAAGTATGTTCTAGGAATATGCTTGGGAGTGCAAACTAATAGGGGTCGGTCCTACACTTTATTGCTCTAAGGCCAACTCTGAAGAAGTTGTGGGCATTTTATCATTTTTGTAAATTTTGTATGGCAACCCCATTAGGGCGTGGAGATAGAGGGTAAGTATATTCTAGGAATATGTTTGGGAGGGCAAACTAATGGGGGTCGGTCCTACACTTTATTGCTCTAAGGCCAACTCTGAAGAAGTTGTGGGCATTTTTACATCATTTCTGTAAATTTTGTATGGCAACCCCCTTAGGGCGTGGAGATAGGTGGTAAGTATGTTTTAGGAATATGTTTGAGAGAAGAAACAAATAGGGGTCGGTCGTACACTTTATTGCTCTAAGGCCAACTCTAAAGAAGTTGTGGGCATTTTTACATAATTTTTGTAAATTTTGTATGGTAACCCCCTTAGGGCGTGGATATAGGGGTAAGTATGTTCTAGGAACATGTTTGGGAGGGCAAACTAATGGGGGTCGGTTGTACACTCTATTGCTCTAAGGCCAACTCTGAAGAAGTTGTGGGCATTTTATCATTTTTGTAAATTTTGTATGGCAACCCCATTATGGCGTGGAGATAGGTGGTAAGTATGTTCTAGGAATATGTTTGGGAGAAGAAACTAATAGGGGTCGGTCGTACACTTTATTGCTCTTAGGCTAACTCTAAAGAAGTTGTGGGCATTTTTACATCATTTTTGTAAATTTTGTATGGCAACCCCCTAAGGCGTGGAGATAGGTGGTAAGTATGTTCTAGGAATATGTTTGGGAGAAGAAATTAATGGGGGTCGGTGGTACACTTTATTGCTCTAAGGCCAACTCTGAAGAAGTTGTGGGCATTTTATAATTTTTGTAAATTTTGTATGGCAACCCCATTAGGGCGTGGAGATAGGGGGTAAGTATGTTCTAGGAATATGTTTGGGAGAAGAAACTAATAGGGGTCGGTCGTACACTTTATTGATCTAAGGCCAACTGTGAAGAAGTTGTGGGCATTTTATCATTTTTGTAAGTTTTGTATGGCAACCCCATTAGAGCGTGGAGATAGGGGGTAAGTATGTTTTAAGAATATGTTTGGGAGGGCAAACTAATAGGGGTCAGTCGGACACTTTATTGCTCTAAGGCCAACTCTAAAGAAGTTGTGAGCATTTTTACATAATTTTTGTAAATTTTGTATGGCAACCCCCTTAAGGCGTGGAGATAGGTGGTAAGTATGTTCTAGGAATATGTTTGGGAGAAGAAATTAATGGGGGTCGGTGGTACACTTTATTGCTCTAAGGCCAACTCTGAAGAAGTTGTGGGCATTTTATAATTTTTGTAAATTTTGTATGGCAACCCCATTAGGGCGTGGAGATAGGGGGTAAGTATGTTTAGGAATATGTTTGGGAGAAGAAACTAATAGGGGTCGGTCGTACATTTTATTGCTCTAAGGCCAACTCTGAAGAAGTTGTGGGCATTTTATCATTTTTGTAAATTTTGTATGGCAACCCCATTAGGGCGTGGAGATAGGGGGTAAGTATGTTCTAAGAATATGTTTGGGAGAAGAAACTAATAGGGGTCGGTGGTACACTTTATTGCTCTAAGGCCAACTGTGAAGAAGTTGTGGGCATTTTATCATTTTTGTAAATTTTGTATGGCAACCCCATTAGGGCGTGGAGATAGGTGGTAAGTATGTTCTAGGAATATGTTTGGGAAAAGAAACTAATAGGGGTCGGTCGTACACTTTACTGCTCTAAGGCCAACTCTGAAGAAGTTGTGGGCATTTTTACATAATTTTTGTAAATTTTGTATGGCAACCCCATTAGGGCGTGGAGATAGGGGGTAAGTATGTT
Organism: Melanophora roralis; assembly: GCA_963583895.1. Lineage (NCBI taxonomy): Eukaryota > Metazoa > Arthropoda > Insecta > Diptera > Rhinophoridae > Melanophora > Melanophora roralis. Next base: position 12,900,704 of record OY757192.1, on the reverse strand, counting down.
CTAAGAATATGTTTGGGAGAAGAAACTAATAGGGGTCGGTCGTACACTTTATTGCTCTAAGGCCAACTGTGAAGAAGTTGTGGGCATTTTATCATTTTTGTAAATTTTGTATGGCAACCCCATTATGGCGTGGAGATAGGTGGTAAGTATGTTATGGGAATATGTTTGGGAGGGCAAACTAATGGGGGTCGGTCGTACACTTTATTGCTCTAAGGCCAACTCTGAAGAAGTTGTGGGCATTTTATCATTTTTGTAAATTTTGTATGGCAGCCCCATTAGGGCGTGGAGATAGGGGGTAAGTATGTTCTAGGAATATGTTTGGGAAGGCAAACTAATGGGGGTCGGTCGTAGATTTTATTGCTCTTAGGCCAACTCTGAAGAAGTTGTGGGCATTTCATAATTTTTGTAAATTTTGTATGGCAGCCCCATTAGGGCGTGGAGATAGGGGGGAGGTATGTTCTAGGAATATGTTTGGGCGAAGAAACTAATAGGGGTCGGTCTTACATTTTATTGCTCTAAGACCAACTCTGAAGAAGTTGTGGGCATTTTATCATTTTTGTAAATTTTGTATGGCAACCCGATTAGGGCGTGGAGATAGGGGGTAAGTATGTTCTAGGAATATGTTTGGGAGAAGAAACTAATAGGGGTCGGTCGTACACTTTACTGCTCTAAGGCCAACTCTGAAGAAGTTGTGGGCATTTTTACATAATTTTTGTAAATTTTGTATGGCAACCCCATTTGGGCGTGGAGATAGGGGGTAAGTATGTTATAGGAATATGTTTGGGAGGGCAAACTAATAGGGGTCAGTCGGACACTTTATTGCTCTAAGGCCAACTCTAAAGAAGTTGTGAGCATTTTTACATAATTTTTGTAAATTTTGTATGGCAACCCCCTTAGGGCGTGGAGATAGGGGGTAAGTATGTTCCAGGAATATGTTTGGGAGGGTGAACTAATGGGGGTCGGTCGTATTCTTTATTGCTCTGAGGCCAACTCTGAAGAAGTTGTGGGCATTTTATAATTTTTGTAAATTTTGTATGGCAACCCCATTAGGGCGTGGAGATAGGGGGTAAGTATGTTCTAGGAATATGTTTGGGAGAAGAAACTAATGGGGGTCTGTGATACATTTTTTTCCTCTACGGGCGAGTCCGGGGAAGTTGTAGCGGTTTTTACCTTATTTTTTAAAATTTTGTATGGCAACCTTGTCAGGGACTGGAGATAGAGGGTAAGTATGTTCCACAAAAATGTTTGGATGAAAAAAATAATTCGGGTCGGTCTTACATTTTACCTTTGTAGGAGAACCCTGGAAGCCGTAGGAGCGATTTTAAAAATGTTTAAATTAAGCTTTGTATGGCAACGCTGTTATATGTATGAACACTAGTACTAATAAAATTTTTGTTTTGGGTGTGTTTCAATAATATAGACATGACTGATTCTGTTTTTTTCGTTTTTTGTTGTTTTTTTTTTGTTCTTTTATTATTACATGTAAAAGTATGTTCTTTGTTGTTGTTGTAGACTCAAAAAACCGAGGTAGTCGTGGTTTTTTGCTTATATCTCGGTTATTTATCGGGCGATTTTGCTGAATTTCAATATCGATTTTCTCGCGGCTATCTGTGACAGTTTGATACCACATTCGGATCTATGCGATATCGGGGGGCTTCAGAAAGTTGATTTCAACCATAACACGGACAGACGGACAGACGGACATCGCTAAATCGGTTTCCCTATCTATAAGGATCCAGAATATATATACTTTATGGGGTCCCCAATGGATAATAAAGGAATTACAAACGGAATGACAAACTTATATATACCCTTATCACTTATGTGAAGGGTATAATAAAAAGTGTTGTTTAGCCCTTTTGCATATAAGGTGACGATTTTTAATGTGATATTTGATATTGCGTTTACAACCTGCTTGCAAAGTGTGTACTTGTGTATATGGTTTAATTTCATATTGCATTTGCTGCTGCTGCTGCTATATTTACATTGAGCCAACTTGTAAAAATTTTTTCGAACTTTTATCAATCTAATAATGCGTATGTATAAATGTTATGATAGTTATGCCATACGAAAATTTATGGTTATGCAGGTTTATTGTGATAGCCTGACACTCTGAGAGCATGAAATCGATTTCCACTAAAGGCTTTAGTTTTTTCTAATTTTTATCACTACTTAATTTCCATTGCTTTTGTTTCTCCTGTCTCTTTCGTAGTAGAATATACAAACGGAACAATTTTACTGGCTTAAGTCATATTTTGTATCCCTTCTATCAACGGCTGCTTGTTTAGCTAAGTTCTTATCATAAGTTTAAAAAAAATTCTGAAAACTAATAATTGAGTGACTGACTACTATGTAACTTACTTGAAGTGAGTTGAAAAGTAATGTAGAGTAAGACAATTCAGGGCCGCCTAGCTTATTGTATAGTTTAAATATTAGCTGCTTTTATCAAAAAGTAATCCAAGTATCTCTGAGTATTGGTAGTAGTTTTTAGATTTAAGTTAACTCCGTTTTCAACAGGGTTGTGTTTTCAATAGAATTTGACAACTGTCTCTCTGTAAACTTCTAAAAATTTGTGTTGTCCGGTAGTTACAATGGCTTAAGCCCCTATAATAACTTTTATTTACTTAAACTTATGATGACATTTTTAAAGGCTCACTGGATCTTGACACCCGTTTTCCAAAATATATGTATGGATTGGTATGCCAGAAAATATTTCATATGAAAAAAGTTATATATGTACTTGATAAAAACACAATTTTTGTTATTATCTTTATCTAACTTTATAATTTTTAACAAAATGTAAAAAAATTGGTGGCTGTATTTTATTTACTTTTTATCCCTCAAAATATTAGTTAATAATTTTTTTTTCAATTTAAAAAAGCGCTTTATTTGTACTAACTACTTTGATTATAAAATAATGCATAAAGCTAAATTAAAAAAATACTTAAAAAAATATTTTAGTTTTCTGTTTCTTCTCCTTTTTAAAGGTTATAGGTGGCGAATTGCAAGAACGCTTAATTCCGGTCCCCTACAGCAAGAGTTCTACCGATCAAGCTGTAAGCCTTCCTTTTGTTTATTTACTTGTTTTAGTTTGTAATGATTTTAATATAGTTTTGTTTGATTGCTTAGTATATAAATAATCTCTTTATTAACTTTTTATGTAAAACAATGCAAAATATGCTTAATATAACCAATTTTATTTGTCTAGCAGTTTGTAGCAGTTTTGCAGCTTTTGAAATATGTGTAAAAACATTTTGAAACGGTTAAGTTAATTAAAGTTCTAATTTATATTAATACAGAGCTTAGCTCAAAACCCTTATTTTCAAATAATAAACTAATCGCTGTAGAGTAACAAATATTGTCAACACCAAAGGCACAAAAACCAACGAAAAACTTGTCGAATGCTTCTGTGACACTTGAAAAAATTAAAAAAAGATTCTTAAGTATATTACAGTCCACTTCTTGGTCAGATTGTTATAGCTAGGTCTTAACCAAGGCAATAGAATCCTTATACCTAGATACAGTCATTAATGGAAAAAACCAAGTATCTAGACTTTAAAAGCGAATTTGTTTTTAGTTTTTTAGCTTTGTACAACCACTTAATAGTGCTGGGCAATTCCATTGTGACGGTTGTGACCACTTTATTCAAACTTTTTATTACAATGCATATATTTTGAACTTGTCCTCTAAAAAAGGATGTTATTAGTTTACAAGAGTGGTATGTGTTTAAAGATTTAATTATAAGTAGACACTAAAATAACATGATTTTTTGTTCATAGTGGTCACTAGAAGACTGTGACGGTACTAATTTAAATATTAAGGAATTTAGCTTTGATGGTCATATTTTTAACAATTTTATAAACAACACCCAAAATTATTTTGATTTGTTTGATCTTTTACAGTTCTTTAACTTATTAAAAGGCTGAATTCCAAAACGCAGTTTGCTTTGCATCACAAAATTTTAAGTTTTTCCTGAAAGCAAAGATGAGGTTTTTGATAATATTTTCTACTTCCAAATGAGTGCCTACAGCTATATTAATGTCCTAGAAGCAAAAACCGTTGACGAAATTGTAAGGAGTGTAGAGGGGAAGAAGTTGAAAATTTGTGTTGCAAAGCAAACTGCGTTTTGGAATTCAGCCAAACTGTTTCTACAAAAAATTTTTTTTTTGTCATAGAAAAACTTTTAAAAAATGTCACGTGCGCGACATTTTCTTCAAAACGTAAAAAAGGCAGAATAATGTAATTGATTATAATAATAGATTTTGGATGTTTGCAAATAATTTTACCAAATGTTAGGTATAATAACACAAGTATACACGGTTTTGGAGCTGAGCAACTACAAGTTATTCCTAAAGCCATTTGGAGCGCTGAATTCGAATCCGGGTTCCGTTTTTCCAGATTGGTTTTAGCTTTCGAGATATTGCATAATTACCGTTATTTGCGTTTTTTAAAAAGATGATGTTACTTATATGCAAATATCTTCAAAAATAATAGTTGGTTTATAGAATTATTATTTTTTGTTGAAAGATAATAAAATTGCTAAAACAACCATGGGTCGCTTGTGAAGATTAGTCAAGAAATGATTGTGTTACAGTGGACACAATTTCAAAATTCATGAAACATTTTATGATATTTTGAAATGTTGCTCTTTTCAACTTATTTTTTTACACCAGACAATTAAAAATTTTACTATTTTATTACATAGGACATTAGCTTATTTCAATACGCACATTTTGCGCTGAACAAGACCCAGATTGGTGCAAAAATGACAAAGCTACAGATGATTTAGTCAATAAACCCACTCTTTGCTTCCAAATGATTGGCGGTTATATATCAGTGACTTTTGTTTCAGTGTGAAGACAGTTCCACTCCTGCAACCGCGATGCGAGCAATTCTGATTTTTGTTTCGATAAATCTAAATCACTAAATCAGTCATTTACCATACCTTGCGATATTATGTGTGTTTCTTTCATGTTAAAATCTTCCGTCGGTGACGAACAGTTCGTCGGTGACAAACTGAAAGTTCACCTAGAATTTGCACTCACACTTGGACAAATTGGCAAAGGGTCATTGTTCGTACGGGGAACTAGCTTGGACACTGATGACACGTCAGCATATTTATACTTTGATAGTTTTTTTGCATTAAGACCGATCACACTCATCAAGCAAAAATAACAATCATCTACATGATTTTTCGGCTGTCTCCATAATATTGGGATTAAAAATAAAAAGTATGCTTCTTGACCAAGTGACCAGTTGTACAGTTTTGTGCTACACGCTTTACAAAATAATTTCGGTACCCACGGCTTGTGAGTGTTTTCCACACAGATACCAAAATAATAAGAATATGCATCTCTCAGCGCTTTTGATATATTTCTTCCACTTTTTCCGATAATATAACATCCCCAAACATAGCAAAAACGCTTAGAATCAACTCTGCCCTATTTTCTTTATATTTTAACACGTTTTGGAACAAAATATAACTTTAAGTTTACAATTGAAATGGCGTTTCCACCGATGCCAACAGCTGATTGCCGTTATTACAGTGCAGTGCAGCCAAGATGCAAGAGCCCGAAAACTAGAACCAATCTTGAAAAACAAAATCCGGATTCGAATTCAGCGCCTCAAGTAACGTTCAGATTTGTTCTCATCGGCTCAGCTCCAAAAGTTGACCGGAATTTGTAAACCTGTGTAATATAATAAAGAGTTGTCTTAAAGATTTAATTACACAACGGTTTCAGAACTATTTGGCCCGCAATGATAAAAATGGAAAAATTTTCAGCAAAAAAAAAACGATTTTTTTCGAAGATTTATTAAAAATGGCAAATGGCAAATTGCAAAAAACTTTCTATTTTTAACACCTGATCATAAAACAACACATATTTAAAATCTTATAAGCCTTCCTTCGTGAAAATCTATTGATAAATAAATATCTAATTTACAATTAAGTGAAGTTCCTGGTGTTTACAAAAATTGAGTTTCCTTAAGACTGTCCCACCGTTTTTATTATTGCAATTGAATAGTCCAAGTTTGTTACGATAAATACTTCCAAAGTTGAAATAAAGCCGTTTTTTCTTTTAACCCATAAAACTTTGTTTTAATATTTAGCGGTTTTTGATTTATTCAAACCGAAATTATAAAAAATATTCTTTGTTATTGCCAAAATCGAAAAATTTTTGTTCCTTTTTGAAAATCTTTAAAAAAATAAAAAAAACTTTTTAATTTTTTAACAGGTACATACAAATAACAGCCAGTATTCCAAATACCAAAAACTTTATTTGATGCAAATCAATGCATAAATGGTGTTTTTATTAACAAAAGCTTAAGTTACCTGTCTATTTTTTATCTTTAAATACGTATTAAAATAATATTTTGTATATGAGTATTTTAAGGTTATTCTGAAGCAAACTTCTTCGATAGTTTCCGAATTCGATAAAATTGTATAAACAAATATAAAAATCCATTTTTATATTGCAAGCGCGTAATTTTTTTTATTATTAACTACAGTGGCAACCCTGTAGCTCAGAATTAAGGGAAAATGTGAAAAAGGACCCTTATAAAAAATGTAATAACTTTTGTTGTGTAAAAGATATTGAAAATATTTTTTTAAAATTGCGATTAACAAGATTTGAAGGTTTAAAATTTTTTAATTTAATTTAATTTAGAAAGCAGTTTTTAAAAATATTTTATAATATTGAAGCAACTCCACCTAAAATGGCCGAAAACGGAAAAAAATTATTCTCTCCTTTTTAGTTAAGATCATTCAGTCAGTACACGTCTTAAAGAGGCATAAAATTATGTAAAAAGAAAAGGGTTGTTTTTATCAAATTTTAATTTGAAAACAGTTAATTTAAATTTGGTGTTTGCATATCTATGTTGTGTGCAATTTTTTTACAGGGACTGAACCCAAGTTTAATTTTCGAATTTTTAAAAAAAGAGAAAAAACAAGTCAGAGCGCTATATTCGGCTGTGGCGAATCTTATATACGCTTCACATTGGTCTTCAAATATGTTATGGGATGTTTTAGTCCCCCTGCTCTTCTCCAAAATGTATGAATTATTTGATTATTACTTTTTGTAGAATATTCGAAGTCGATATCTGTTATAGTTTCCGAGATATAGCGTATCGAATATTTTATAATAATTGTGAATTTGTATGGGAGCTACCCCTTTTTTTGCCCTTACTCAAAAAATTTTTTCTTTAAAGCGTAGGCCTTATGGTCCAATTACTTTTTGTGGAGCATTTGATGTCGATAGCGGTTGTAGTTTCCCAGATAAAGCGTATCGAAAATTTCATACAAATCATTAATTTGTATGGGAGCTACCCCTTTTTTTGCCCCCACTTAAAAAATTTTTTCTCTGAAGCGTAGGCCTGGTTGCACAATTACTTTTTGTAGAACATTTCATTTCGATATCTGTTATAGTTTTCGAGATATAGCGTATCGAATATTTCATAAAAATCGTTAATTTGTATGGGAGCTACCCCTTTTTTTGCCCCCACTCAAAAATTTTTTTTCTCTGAAGCGTAGGCCTTGTTGCCCGATTAATTTTTGTAGAACATATCATTTCGATATCTGTTATAGTTTTCGAGATATAGCGTATCGAATATTTTATAAAAATCGTTAATTTGTATGGGATCTACCCCTGTTTTTGCCCCCACTCAAAAAATTTTTTCTTTGAAGCGTTGGCCTTGTTGCCCAATTACTTTTTGTAGAACATTTCGTTTCGATATCTGTTATAGTTTTCAAAATATAGCGTATCGAATATTTCATAAAAATCGTTAATTTGTATGGGAGCTACCCCTTTTTTGCCCCCACTCAAAAAATTTTTTTCTCTGAAGCGTAGGCCTTGTTGCCCGATTACTTTTTGTAGAACATTTCATTTCGATATCTGTTATAGTTTTCGAGATATAGCGTATCGAATATTTCATAAAAATCGTTAATTTGTATGGGAGGTACCCCTTTGTTTGGCCCCACTCAAAAAATTTTTTCTTTAAAGCGTAGGCCTGGTTGCACATTTATTTTTTGTAGAACATTTCATTTCGATATCTGTTATAGTTTTCGAGATATAGCGTATCGAATAATCCATAAAAATCGTTAATTTGTATGGAAGCTACCCCTATTTTCGCCCCCACTCAAAAAATGTTTTTCTCTGAAGCGTAGGCCTTGTTGCCCAATTACTTTTTGTAGAACATTTCATTTCGATATCTGTTATAGTTTTCGAGATATAGCGTATCGAATATTTCATAAAAATCGTTAATTTGTATGGGAGCTACCCCTTTGTTTGGCCCCACTCAAAAAATTTTTTCTTTAAAGCGTAGGCCTGGTTGCACAATTACTTTTTGTGAAACATTTCATTTCGATATCTGTTATAGTTTTCGAGATATAGCGTATCGAATATTTCATAAAAATCGTTAATTTGTATGGGAGCTACCCCTTTTTTTGTCCCCATTCAAAAAATTTTTTCTCTAAAGCGTAGGCCTTGTTGCCCAATTACTTTTTGTAGAACATTTCATTTCGATATCTATTATAGTTTTCCAGATATATCGTATCGAATATTTTATAAAAATTGTTTAATTTGTATGGGAGCTACCCCTTTGTTTGGCCCCACTCAAAAATTTTTTTCTTTAAAGCGTAGGCCTGGTTGCCTATTACTTTTTTTTAGAACATTTCATTTCGATATCTGTTATAGTTTTCGAGATATAGCGTATCGAATATTTTATAAAAATTGCTAATTTGTATGGGAGCTACCCCTTTTTTTGGCCACATTCAAAAAATTTTTTCTCTGTAGCGTAGGCCTTGTTGCCCAATTACATACTTTTTGTAGAACATTTCGTTCCGATATCTGTTATAGTTTTCGAGATATAGCGTATCGAATATATTATAAAAATTGTTAATTTGTATGGGAGCTACCCCTTTTTTTGCCCCCAATTAAAAAAATTTTTTCTTTGAAGCGTAGGCCTAGTTGCCCAATTACTTTTTGTAGAACATTTCATTTCGATATCTGTTATAGTTTTCGAGATATAGCGTATCGAATATTTCATAAAAATCGTTAATTTGTATGGGAGCTACCCCTATTTTCGCCCCCACTCAAAAAATGTTTTTCTCTGAAGCGTAGGCCTTGTTGCCCAATTACTTTTTGTAGAACATTTCATTTCGATATCTGTTATAGTTTTCGAGATATAGCGTATCGAATATTTAATAAAAATTGTTAATTTGTATAGGAGCTACCCCTTTTTTTGCCCCCACTCAAAAAATATTTTTTTCGAGGCGTCGGCCTTGTTGCCCAATTACTTTTTGTAGAACATTTCGTTTCGATATCTGTTAGAGTTTTCGAGATATAGCGTATCGAATATTTTATAAAAATTGTTAATTTGTATTAGAGCTACCCCTTTTTTGCCCCCACTCAAAAATTTTTTTCTTTAAGGCGTAGGCCTTGTTGCCCAATTACTTTTTGTAGAACATTTCAAGTCTAAAGCTGTTATAGTTTACGAGATATAGCGTATCGAATATTTCATAAAAATCGTTAATTTGTATGGGAGCTACCCCTTTTTTTGCCCCCACTCAAAAAATTTTTTCTTTAAAGTGTAGGTCTTAGCGTACAATTACTTTTTGTAGAACATTTGATTTCGATATCTGTTATAGTTTCCGAGATATAGCGTATCGAATATTTTATAAAAATCGTTAATTTGTATGGGAGCTACCCCTTTTTTTTGCCCCCAATCAAAAATTTTTTCTTTAAAGTGTAGGTCTTAGCATACAATTACTTTTTGTAGATCATTAGATTTCGATATCTGTTATAGTTTCCGAGATAAAGCGTATCGAATATTTTATAAAAATTGTTAATTTGTATGGGACCTACCCCTTTTTTTGCCCCCACTCAAAAAATTTTTTCTTTACTTTTTACTTTTACTTTTTGTAGAACATTTGATTTCGATATCTGTTATAGTTTCCGAGATATAGCGTATCGAATATTTCATAAAAATCGTTAATTTGTATGGGAGCTACCCCTTTTTTTGCCCCCATTAAAAAAATTTTTTCTTTGAAGCGTAGGCCTAGTTGCCCAATTACTTTTTGTAGAACATTTCATTTCGATATCTGTTATAGTTTCCGAGATATAGCGTATCGAAAATTTAATAAAAATCGTTAATTTGTATGGGAGCTACCCATTTTTTTGCCCCCACTCAAAAAATTTTGTCTTTGAAGCGTAGGCCTTATTGCCCAATTACTTTTTGTAGAACATTTTATTTCGATATCTTTTTTAGTTTTCGAGATAAAGCGTATCGAATATGTTATAAAAATTGTTAATTTGTATGGGAGCTACCCCTTTTTTTGCCCCCACTCAAAAAATTTTTTCTTTGAAGCGTAGGCCTAGTTGCCCAATTACTTTTTGTAGAACATTTTATTTCGATATCTGTTATAGTTTTCGAGATATAGCGTATCGAATATTTTATACAAATTGTTAATTTGTATGGGAGCTACCCCTTTTTTTGCCCCCACTCAAACACTTTTTTCTTTAAAGCGTAGGCCTTGTTGCCCAATTACTTTTTGTAGAACATTTCATTTCGATATCTGTTATAGTTTTCGAGATATAGCGTATCGAATTTTTCATAAAAATCGTTAATTTGTATGGGAGCTACCCCTACTTTCGCCCCCACTCAAAAAATTTTTTTTCTCTGAAGCGTAGGCCTTGTTGCCTAATTACTTTTTGTAGAACATTTCATTTCGATATCTGTTATAGTTTTCGAGATATAGCGTATCGAATATTTTATAAAAATCGTTAATTTGTATGGGAGCTACCCCTTTTTTTGCCCCCAATCAAAAAATTTTTTCTTTAAAGTGTAGGTCTTAGCGTACAATTACTTTTTGTAAAACATTAGATTTCGATATCTGTTATAGTTTCTGAGATAAAGCGTATCGAATATTTTATAAAAATTGTTAATTTGTATGGGAGCTACCCCTTTTTTTGCCCCCACTCAAAAAAATTTTTTTTTTACTTTTTACTTTTACTTTTTGTAGAACATTTGATTTCGATATCTGTTATAGTTTCCGAGATATAGCGTATCGAATATTTCATAAAAATCGTTAATTTTTATGGGAGCTACCCCTTTTTTTGCCCCCACTCAAAAAATTTTTTCTTTGAAGCGTAGGCCTAGTTGCCCAATTACTTTTTGTAGAACATTTCATTTCGATATCTGTTATAGTTTCCGAGATATAGCGTATCGAAAATTTAATAAAAAACGTTAATTTGTAGGGGAGCTACCCATTTTTTTGCCCCCACTCAAAAAATTTTGTCTTTGAAGCGTAGGCCTTATTGCCCAATTACTTTTTGTAGAACATTTTATTTCGATATCTTTTATAGTGTTCGAGATATAGCGTATCGAATATTTTATAAAAATTGTTAATTTGTATGGGAGCTACCCCTTTTTTTGCCCCCACTCAAAAAATTTTTTCTTTGAAGCGTAGGCCTAGTTGCCCAATTACTTTTTGTAGAACATTTTATTTCGATATCTGTTATAGTTTTCGAGATATAGCGTATCGAATTTTTCATAAAAATCGTTAATTTGTATGGGAGCTACCCCTATTTTCGCCCCCACTCAAAAAATTTTTTTTCTCTGAAGCGTAGGCCTTGTTGCCCAATTACTTTTTGTAGAACATTTCATTTCGATATCTGTTATAGTTTTCAAAATATAGCGTATCGAATATTTCATAAAAATCGTTAATTTGTATGGGAGCTACCCCTTTTTTTGCCCCCACTCAAACATTTTTTTCTCTGAAGCGTAGGCCTTGTTGCCCGATTACTTTTTGTAGAACATTTCATTTCGATATCTGTTATAGTTTTCGAGATATAGCGTATCGAATATTTTATAAAAATCGTTAATTTGTATGGGAGGTACCCCTTTGTTTGGCCCCACTCAAAAAATTTTTTCTTTAAAGCGTAGGCCTGGTTGCGCATTTATTTTTTGTAGAACATATCATTTCGATATCTGTTATAGTTTTCGAGATATAGCGTATCGAATAATCCATAAAAATCGTTAATTTGTATGGGAGCTACCCCTTTGTTTGGCCCCACTCAAAAAATTTTTTCTCTAAAGCGTAGGCCTTGTTGCCCAAATACTTTTTGTAGAACATTTCATTTCGATATCTGTTATAGTTTTCCAGATATATCGTATCGAATATTTTATAAAAATTTTTTAATTTGTATGGGAGCTACCCCTTTTTTTGCCCCCATTCAAAAAATTTTTCTCTGTAGCGTAGCCCTTGTTGCCCAATTACTTTTTGCAGAACATTTCGTTTCGATATCTGTTATAGTTTTCGAGATATAGCGTATCGAATATTTTATAAAAATTGTTAATTTGTATGGGAGCTACCCCTTTTTTTGCCCCCACTCAAAAAATTTTTTTTTGAAGCGTTGGCCTAGTTGCCCAATTACTTTTTGTAGAACATTTTATTTCGATATCTGTTATAGTTTTCGAGATATAGCGTATCGAATATTTCATAAAAATCGTTAATTTGTATGGGAGCTACCCCTTTGTTTGGCCCCACTCAAAAATTTTTTTCTTTAAAGCGTAGGCCTGGTTGCCTATTACTTTTTTTTAGAACATTTCATTTCGATATCTGTTATAGTTTTCGAGATATTATAGCGTATCGAATATTTCATAAAAATCGTTAATTTGTATGGGAGCTACCCCTATTTTCGCCCCCACTCAAAAAATGTTTTTCTCTGTAGCGTAGGCCTTGTTGCCCAATTACTTTTTGTAGAACATTTCGTTCCGATATCTGTTATAGTTTTCGAGATATAGCGTATCGAATATATTATAAAAATTGTTAATTTGTATGGGAGCTACCCCTTTTTTTGCCCCCAATTAAAAAAATTTTTTCTTTGAAGCGTAGGCCTAGTTGCCCAATTACTTTTTGTAGAACATTTCATTTCGATATCTGTTATAGTTTTCGAGATAGAGCGTATCGAATATTTCATAAAAATCGTTAATTTGTATGGGAGCTACCCCTATTTTCGCCCCCACTCAAAAAATGTTTTTCTCTGAAGCGTAGGCCTTGTTGCCCAATTACTTTTTGTAGAACATTTCATTTCGATATCTGTTATAGTTTTCGAGATATAGCGTATCGAATATTTAATAAAAATTGTTAATTTGTATAGGAGCTCCCCTTTTTTTTTGCCCCCACTCAAAAAAAATTTTTTTCGAGGCGTCGGCCTTGTTGCCCAATTACTTTTTGTAGAACATTTCGTTTCGATATCTGTTAGAGTTTTCGAGATATAGCGTACCGAATATTTTATAAAAATTGTTAATTTGTATGGGAGCTACCCATTTTTTTGCCCCCACACAAAAAATATTGTCTTTGAAGCGTAGGCCTTATTGCCCAATTACTTTTTGTAGAACATTTTATTTCGATATCTTTTATAGTTTTCGAGATATAGCGTATCGAATATTTCATAAAAATTGTTAATTTGTATGGGAGCTACCCATTTTTTTGCCCCCACTCAAAAAATTTTTTCTTTAAAGCGCAGGCCTTGTTGCCCAATTACTTTTTGTAGAACATTTCATTTCGATATCTGTTATAGTTTCCGAGATATAGCGTATCGAATATTTCATAAAAATCGTTAATTTGTATGTGAGCTACCCCTTTTTTTGCCCCCACTCAAAAAATTTTGTCTTTGAAGCGTAGGCCTTATTGCCCAATTACTTCTTGTAGAACATTTTATTTCGATATCTTTTATAGTGTTCGAGATATAGCGTATCGAATATTTTATAAAAATTGTTAATTTGTATGGGAGCTACCCATTTTTTTGCCCCCACTCAAAAAATTTTGTCTTTGAAGCGTAGGCCTTATTGCCCAATTACTTTTTGTAGAACATTTTATTTCGATAACTTTTATAGTTTTCGAGATATAGCGTATCGAATATTTTATAAAAATTGTTAATTTGTATGGGAGCTACCCCTTTTTTTGCCCCCACTCAAAAAATTTTTTCTTTGAAGCGTAGGCCTAGTTGCCCAATTACTTTTTGTAGAACATTTTATTTCGATATCTGTTAAAGTTTTCGAGATATAGCGTATCGAATATTTTATACAAATTGTTAATTTGTATGGGAGCTACCCCTTTTTTTGCCCCCACTCAAAAAATTTTTTCTTTAAAGCGCAGGCCTTGTTGCCCAATTACTTTTTGTAGAACATTTCATTTCGATATCTGTTATAGTTTTCGAGATATAGCGTATCGAATTTTTCATAAAAATCGTTAATTTGTATGGGAGCTACCCCTATTTTCGCCCCCACTCAAAAAATTTTTTTTCTCTGAAGCGTAGGCCTTGTTGCCCAATTACTTTTTGTAGAACATTTCATTTCGATATCTGTTATAGTTTTCAAAATATAGCGTATCGAATATTTCATAAAAATCGTTAATTTGTATGGGAGCTACCCCTTTTTTTGCCCCCACTCAAAAATTTTTTCTCTGAAGCGTAGGCCTTGTTGCCCGATTACTTTTTGTAGAACATTTCATTTCGATATCTGTTATAGTTTTCGAGATATAGCGTATCGAATATTTTATAAAAATCGTTAATTTGTATGGGAGGTACCCCTTTGTTTGGCCCCACTCAAAAAATTTTTTCTCTAAAGCGGAGGCCTTGTTGCCCAATTACTTTTTGTAGAACATTTCATTTCGATATCTGTTATAGTTTTCCAGATATATCGTATCGAATATTTTATAAAAATTTTTTAATTTGTATGGGAGCTACCCCTTTTTTTGCCCCCATTCAAAAAATTTTTCTCTGTAGCGTAGCCCTTGTTGCCCAATTACTTTTTGCAGAACATTTCGTTTCGATATCTGTTATAGTTTTCGAGATATAGCGTATCGAATATTTTATAAAAATTGTTAATTTGTATGGGAGCTACCCCTTTTTTTGCCCCCACTCAAAAAATTTTTTCTTTGAAGCGTTGGCCTAGTTGCCCAATTACTTTTTGTAGAACATTTTATTTCGATATCTGTTATAGTTTTCGAGATATAGCGTATCGAATATTTCATAAAAATCGTTAATTTGTATGGGAGCTACCCCTTTGTTTGGCCCCACTCAAAAATTTTTTTCTTTAAAGCGTAGGCCTGGTTGCCTATTACTTTTTTTTAGAACATTTCATTTCGATATCTGTTATAGTTTTCGAGATATAGCGTATCGAATATTTCATAAAAATCGTTAATTTGTATGGGAGCTACCCCTATTTTCGCCCCCACTCAAAAAAATGTTTTTCTCTGTAGCGTAGGCCTTGTTGCCCAATTACTTTTTGTAGAACATTTCGTTCCGATATCTGTTATAGTTTTCGAGATATAGCGTATCGAATATATTATAAAAATTGTTAATTTGTATGGGAGCTACCCCTTTTTTTGCCCCCAATTAAAAAAATTTTTTCTTTGAAGCGTAGGCCTAGTTGCCCAATTACTTTTTGTAGAACATTTCATTTCGATATCTGTTATAGTTTTCGAGATAGAGCGTATCGAATATTACATAAAAATCGTTAATTTGTATGGGAGCTACCCCTATTTTCGCCCCCACTCAAAAAATGTTTTTCTCTGAAGCGTAGGCCTTGTTGCCCAATTACTTTTTGTAGAAGATTTCATTTCGATATCTGTTATAGTTTTCGAGATATAGCGTATCGAATATTTAATAAAAATTGTTAATTTGTATAGGAGCTCCCCTTTTTTTTTGCCCCCACTCAAAAAAAATTTTTTTCGAGGCGTCGGCCTTGTTGCCCAATTACTTTTTGTAGAACATTTCGTTTCGATATCTGTTAGAGTTTTCGAGATATAGCGTACCGAATATTTTATAAAAATTGTTAATTTGTATGGGAGCTACCCATTTTTTTGCCCCCACTCAAAAAATATTGTCTTTGAAGCGTAGGCCTTATTGCCCAATTACTTTTTGTAGAACATTTTATTTCGATATCTTTTATAGTTTTCGAGATATAGCGTATCGAATATTTCATAAAAATTGTTAATTTGTATGGGAGCTACCCCTTTTTTAGCCCCCACTCAAAAAATTTTTTCTTTGAAGCGTAGGCCTAGTTGCCCAATTACTTTTTGTAGAACATTTTATTTCGATATCTGTTATAGTTTTCGAGATATAGCGTATCGAATATTTTATACAAATTATTAATTTGTATGGGAGCTACCCCTTTTTTTGCCCCCACTCAAAAAATTTTTTCTTTAAAGCGCAGGCCTTGTTGCCCAATTACTTTTTGTAGAACATTTCATTTCGATATCTGTTATAGTTTTCGAGATATAGCGTATCGAATTTTTCATAAAAATCGTTAATTTGTATGGGAGCTACCCCTATTTTCGCCCCCACTCAAAAAATTTTTTTCTCTGAAGCGTAGGCCTTGTTGCCCAATTACTTTTTGTAGAACATTTCATTTCGATATCTGTTATAGTTTTCGAGATATAGCGTATCAAATATTTTATACAAATTGTTAATTTGTATGGGAGCTACCCCTTTTTTTGCCCCCACTCAAAAAATTTTTTCTTTAAGGTGTAGGTCTTAGCGTACAATTACTTTTTGTAGAACATTAGATTTCGATATCTGTTATAGTTTCCGAGATAAAGCGTATCGAATATTTTATAAAAATTGTTAATTTGTATGGGAGCTACCCCTTTTTTTGCCCCCACTCAAAAAATTTTTTCTTTACTTTTTACTTTTACTTTTTGTAGAACATTTGATTTCGATATCTGTTATAGTTTCCGAGATATAGCGTATCGAATATTTCATAAAAATCGTTAATTTGTATGGGAGCTACCCCTTTTTTTGCCCCCACTCAAAAAATTTTTTCTTTGAA
Source organism: Melanophora roralis (assembly GCA_963583895.1). NCBI lineage: Eukaryota > Metazoa > Arthropoda > Insecta > Diptera > Rhinophoridae > Melanophora > Melanophora roralis. The sequence goes on along the minus strand of OY757192.1, from coordinate 12,883,871 downwards.
GCGTAGGCAGAGTTGCCCAATTACTTTTTGTAGAACATTTCATTTCGATATCTGTTATAGTTTCCGAGATATAGCGTATCGAAAATTTAATATAAATCGTTAATTTGTATGGGAGCTACCCATTTTTTTGCCCCCACTGAAAAAATTTTGTCTTTGAAGCGCAGGCCTTATTGCCCAATTACTTTTTGTAGAACATTTTATTTCGATATCTTTTATAGTTTCCGAGATATAGCGTATCGAATTTTTCGTAAAAATCGTTAATTTGTATGGGAGCTACCCCTATTTTCGCCCCCACTCAAAAAATTTTTTCCTCTGAAGCGTAGGCCTTGTTGCCCAATTACTTTTTGTAGAACATTTCATTTCGATATCTGTTATAGTTTTCGAGATATAGCGTATCAAATATTTTATACAAATTGTTAATTTGTATGGGAGCTACCCCTTTTTTTGCCCTCACTCAAAAAATTGTTTCTTTAAGGTGTAGGTCTTAGCGTACAATTACTTTTTGTAAAACATTAGATTTCGATATCTGTTATAGTTTCCGAGATAAAGCGTATCGAATATTTTATAAAAATCGTTAATTTGTATGGGAGCTACCCCTTTTTTTGCCCCCACTCAAAAAATTTTTTCTTTGAAGCGTAGGCAGAGTTGCCCAATTACTTTTTGTAGAACATTTCATTTCGATATCTGTTATAGTTTCCGAGATATAGCGTATCGAAAATTTAATAAAAATCGTTAATTTGTATGGGAGCTACCCATTTTTTTGCCCCCACTCAAAAAATTTTGTCTTTGAAGCGTAGGCCTTATTGCCCAATTACTTTTTGTAGAACATTTTATTTCGATATCTTTTATAGTGTTCGAGATATAGCGTATCGAATATTTTATAAAAATTGTTAATTTGTATGGGAGCTACCCCTTTTTTTGCCCCCACTCAAAAAATTTTTTCTTTAAAGCGTAGGCCTTGTTGCCCAACTACTTTTTGTAGAACATTTCATTTCGATATCTGTTATAGTTTTCGAGATATAGCGTATCAAATATTTTATACAAATTGTTAATTTGTATGGGAGCTACCCCTTTTTTTGCCCCCACTCAAAAAATTTTTTCTTTAAGGTGTAGGTCTTAGCGTACAATTACTTTTTGTAGAACATTTCAAGTCGATAGCTGTTATAGTTTACGATATAAGGCGCATAAAATATTTCACCAAATTTGTGCAATTGTAGGAAAAATACCCCTTCCCCTGATCCTATCTGAAAAAACTTTTTCCATTACTTAGGTCCCTTCAAAAAATTTTTTCTTTGCTTTTTACTTTTACTTTTTGTAGAACATTTGATTTCGATATCTGTTATAGTTTCCGAGATATAGCGTATCGAATATTTCATAAAAATCGTTAATTTGTATGGGAGCTACCCCTTTTTTTGCCCCCACTCAAAAAATTTTTTCTTTGAAGCGTAGGCCTAGTTGCCCAATTACTTCTTGTAGAACATTTTATTTCGATATCTTTTATAGTTTTCGAGATATAGCGTATCAAATATTTTATAAAAATCGTTAATTTGTATGGGAGCTACCCCTTTTTTTGCCCCCAATCAAAAAATTTTTTCTTTAAAGTGTAGGTCTTAGCGTACAATTACTTTTTGTAGAACATTAGATTTCGATATCTGTTATAGTTTCCGAGATAAAGCGTATCGAATATTTTATAAAAATTGGTAATTTGTATGGGAGCTACCCCTTTTTTTCCCCCACTCAAAAAATTTGTTCTTTACTTTTTACTTTTACTTTTTGTAGAACATTTGATTTCGATATCTGTTATAGTTTCCGAGATATAGCGTATCGAATATTTCATAAAAATCGTTAATTTGTATGGGAGCTACCCCTTTTTTTGCCCCCACTCAAAAAATTTTTTCTTTGAAGCGTAGGCCTAGTTGCCCAATTACTTTTTGTAGAACATTTCATTTCGATATCTGTTATAGTTTCCGAGATATAGCGTATCGAAAATTTAATAAAAATCGTTAATTTGTATGGGAGCTACCCATTTTTTTGCCCCCACTCAAAAAATTTTGTCTTTGAAGCGTAGGCCTTATTGCCCAATTACTTTTTGTAGAACATTTTATTTCGATATCTTTTATACAAATTGTTAATTTGTATGGGAGCTACCCCTTTTTTTGCCCCCACTCAAAAAATTTTTTCTTTAAGGTGTAGGTGTTAGCGTACAATTACTTTTTGTAGAACATTTCAAGTCGATAGCTGTTATAGTTTACGATATAAGGCGCATAAAATATTTCACCAAATTTGTGCAATTGTAGGAAAAATACCCCTTCCCCTGATCCTATCTGAAAAAACTTTTTCCATTATTTAGGTCCCTTCTTTAGGAGTATCCGTGCCAAGTTTTGTGGCAAGAATGACTATACTTACTGAGATATATAGGGATATATGTACGGATTTTGTCCTAAAAAAATTTGTTACTTTGGGTTTTCGCTTATATCTCGGTCAATAGTAAACCGATTTTGCTGATTTTAAATAGCGATTGTCTTCAGGATATTTCTAATAGTTTGACACCATTAACTGATCTGTATCTTTTTATTTGACTCCGGAAACTTGATTTCAACAGACAGACATGGCTATATCAACTTCCCTATCTATAAGGATCCAGAATATATGTACCTAATGGGGTCGCAAATGAATAAAAAAGAAATTACAAACGGAATGACAAACTGATATATACCCTTATCACTATGTGAAGGGTATAAAAACAGCAGAAGAAAACACCGGAGAGTCAAGTGAAGTTCGCCATCTGATGGTATTTACCTATTGTTGTGTGCGGACGTGTTCCGCGAGGGTTAATAAGAGCGACTATATTATTAAGAATTGGCAAAAATTTTGGTAATATACACATGTATACATAAGTGCGAGAAAAAAATAAACAAAAAAAAAATAACAAAATAAAAAGAAAACGAACGGTTAATGAGACCGACCCTGGATATAATAGAAACTATTTAAATGAAAAACCAAAAATAAATACAAACAATTTAAATGTAATTACGCCAAATTTAAACAAGTGTTTTGGACAAGGGTAAAATTTAGCCAAATCTCTTTTTAAAAATTTAAAAAAATACCGAGGTACCATCCTCATCGCGGTCTTTCTTATAAAGTCCTGGAATTAAAACTTAATTTGCTATAGGCGGTCTCAGCCCACTTTCTTTAGAAGCTTCAAAGTTCCATATAGGGATGAACCGCTACATTACAGTTCTTAAAAGCCCGAAATCCACAGAGGCTACCAAACTAGCAAAAATTTCACAAAAAAACAAAAAAAGCCAACATCGCAAAATCGTTTTGCCATACTGAAAGAGGAGAACGATACCCATATCAGAGTAGAAGACATTTAGGCCTCCTCCAATTTATTTGAGAGAAAGAAACTGGAACGACCTTATTAGGTTTTTATTGGGATTAATCGGTGAAAATGGCTTTTATGTGTCTAAAGCTACGGTCACATATACTATAAAATATTTTCCTGAAACATGTTTGCTCATATTTTCCTTAAAATTTTTTTATGTTTGTTTAATGGTCACATTAGCACAAAATATTTCACAAAATTTGTTTTCTCAAACAGCTATGAAACAGTTTTAAACAAAATAGGTGCAAACATGTATTCCCTGCAGTCACACTTGAACAAATATTTTCTATAGTTATTTGTTTGAGCAAACAGTCAATATATAGAAATTTGTTTTCTTTAAAAAAAACATTAATAACTACAAATTTCTGTCAAAATAATAAGTTTGTGTTATCATAAAAAATCGAGTGGGTAAGTGGGTTTAACGCCGAAAACAGGAAGGATGTTGTGCAAAATTACTGTTGCAGCTACGTTGTCAAACTCCAAAATTGTACAAAAACTTTTAAGGACAACTGATTTTGATTGTTTGATAAGTACAAGATAGTTTCAGTAAAACAGGAAGGATGTTGTGCAAAATTACTGTTGCAGCTACGCTGTCAAACTCCAAAATTGTACAAAAACTTTAAAGGACAACTGATTTTGATTGTTTGATAAGTACAAGATAGTTTCAGTAAAAAATATTAAAATATAAAAATGTACATTTTTGTAGGAACACATAGTTTTTATACATCGACGTGGGTTCAAACGGCCGTATATGGTGGTGTCTTCAAAAAATGTAGCTTTCATGAAACTCTCACAAATAATAAATTATATTGGCATATTCCAAAACCACTTTCAACCAGGAATGTACCAGTGCCGTATGTTTTTGTTGCGGATAATGCCTTTGCATTAAGTACTAATATATTGAAGCCTTATAGTACTCGAAATTTGAATGCTATTCAAAGATTTTTCAATTGTCGCCTCTTAAGAGCAAGGCGAGTAATAGAAAATACTTTTGGATTTTTGTCTGCACGTTTTAGAGTAATGCGCAGCCTTATTAAGCTGAATCTATTAAAAACAAGGCAAGTGACATTTGCATGCTGCGTGCTACACAATTATTTAATGAGCCGCAAAAGTTCATTATATTAGAACAAAAACCTAGTTTGTGAAATAAACTAACATTAATTTTTAAAATATACTATATTCAAATACATATATGTATATATATATTAAAACAAATAGTTTAGTTTTTGAATAAAATAATATAATTTATAAAATAATTTTAGTTTAATTCAAAGGCAGTAAATATATTTGAAACAAAAAATTTCTTTAAAATATTATTTCTATTGTTTTTACCACAGGTCACAATATATAAAAATCAAGAAAATAAACCACAAAATTAGTTTATTATGCCCTTCACATAGTGGTAAGGGTATATGTATATCAGTTTGTCATTTTTTCCGATAGGATCAGGGGAAGTGGTAGTTTTCCAACAATTGCACAAATTTGGTGAAATATTTTATGCGCTATATCTCGAAAACTATAACAGCTATCGACTTAAAATGTTCTACAAAAAGTAATTGTACAATAAGACCTACATTAAAAAAAAATTTTTTTGGGTGGAGGCAAAAAATAGGGTAGCTCCCATACAAATTTACAATTCTTATTTTCGATACGTTATATCTCGGAAACTGTAACAGATATCGAAATGAAATGTTACACAAAAAGTAATTGGACAACAAAACCTACGCTTTGAAGTAAAAATTTTTTGGGTGGGGGTTAATATGGGGTAGCTCCCATACAAAGTAACAATTTTTGTACAATTTTTGATACCCTTTATCTCGGAAACTGCAACAGATATCAAAATCAAATGTTCTGCAAAAAGTAATTGGACAACAAAACGTACGCTTTGAAGAAAAAATTTTTTGGGTGGGGGGTGAAAATGGGGTACCTCCTATACAAATTAAAAATTTTTATGAAATTTTCGATACGCTATATCTTGGAAACTGTAAAAGATATCGAAATCAAATATTCTACAAAAAGTAATAATCAAATAATTCATACATTTTGGAAAAAAAAGTTGAAGAGGAGCTGGGGGACTAAAACATCCCATGAAAATTAACGACTTTTATTAACCTTTTAATATGAATAATGTCGAAAACTTTTAAAATTCTCGACCTCAAACCTTCTTCAACTATTTCTAGTATTCATACGAACGTTAAAATTTTATAAAGTTTTTTATGGACTTTAAAGCTCGCACAAGGTATTTTTATTATATTATTTGCAGTACCAAATAACTCGGCTGGGTACATTAAAAGACAAATGTGAAGGGTATATAAGATTCGGCACAGCCGAATATAGCGCTCTTGCTTGTTTTTTGCATTATATTGTTGCTCATATATATTTGTTTTAGGCGATTTCATTTATAATTTATTTTTAAATGTTTCAACACTCTTGAAGCAGCTGTTATTTGTCACTGTTTGTTCTTACAAAAACTTTGTAAGATCAAACAATTATTTGTCCAAAAAAGTGGAAAATATTTGACACAGAGTGGTCACATTATAGTCACATTAGAGAAACTTTTATTTGCTACCAAATAAATTTGTTTTCTCAAAATCTTGTTTTCACCCTAAAAATATTTGATGGTCACATTACAGCAAAGAAATATTTGATATTTTCGGGCAAATGTTTCATAAGTGTGACCGCACCTTAACATAAAACGTGGTAGCATTTGTGAGACAAAAATTTAGATAAATCACGAAAACGCTTGCCGCACCACAGTTTCGGAATTCGAAAACCTTAAGAAAAACTTCTACACTTATCATCTTAGGAACGTTAAAGGCCTCAAGGTAGTAACAAAAGCTATTGACTCTAACGTTAACCTGGAAAAGGTAAAGACCAGTTGGTGCAGCAAAAGTCTTAAAGTCAAATCTATATCAAACATTAGAAGCAGAGAAAGGTGATGTTATTTTTTTTTTTTTTTTGCATATTTTTTATTATTGAATCTTTGTTTAGGCGAACTTACAATAAGTATTCAAATCTTAAAACTAAGTAATTCATCCTAGTCCTGTCAGTACCAGACTAAAATTTAAGTTCTCACAATAAGGATAACTAATTTTAAAAGTTTCATCTAAAAGCAATAGTATCCCTTCTTTTTAGGCGAGTGTGCCCACTATGTTGCAAGATGCTTCGAGCGAGCGGATTTGGATGTGTTTCCAGCTAATTTAAATACTTGTCCACATAGTTTATGATTTCGCTTTTTACAAGTGGAACTTCTAGATCCTTGTGGATGTTACTGTTTTTAATATACCAAGGAGCACCAGTTATCATTCTCAGAATTTTGTTTTGACGACGTTGTATTTTTTCTATGCTGGAGGAGGAAGCAGTGCCCCATAATTGTATACCGTAGCACCAAATTGGTTTTAAAATCGAGTTGTAGAGTAGAAGTTTACAATCCAGACGTAGCACAGAGTTTCTACCAATTAGCCAGTGGGTTTGAGCAGCTTTAAGTTTTATTTGAGTCAGCTTCGCATCAATGTGAGGCTTCCATGTGAGGCGGCGGTCTAGGTGAATACCAAGATATTTTGTCTCAGTTCGTTGAGGCACCATGTGGTGGTAAAAGTTACGTGGGTACATTTTTGTTCATTTATTTTTATTCCCCATAACTTTGCCCATTTTTCAACTTGAGCTACGTGTTGCTGCAGTTGGTTCGAAGCCTCTTTAGGGTCTTTATGAATACTAAGGAAAGCAGTATCATCAGCAAATGTCGACGTGTGTGTTAAACTATTGGTTGGCATATCTGCTGTGTAGAGCAAGTACAGAACTGGACCTAGTATACTCCATTGAGGTACACCAGCCCCTATTGGTTGAGAAGAACTTATTTGGTTTCCCTCTTTGATCATAAATTGTCGACCGGTTATGTAATTTTTTAATAGGTTGAAAAAATTAGCTGGAAGGGTTAGCTTTAGTTTGTTTAAAAGGCCTTCGTGCCATACTTTATCGAAAGCTTGAGAGACATCAATGAAGAGCGCGGAGCAGTACTTCTTTTCCTCAAAGGTTTTTCTTATAACCTGCACCAGTCTGTGAGTTTGTTCGATTGTGCTATGTTGACTTCTAAAGCCAAATTGGTGATCTGGAATGCAGTTGTTTTCATTCAGGATCGGAGTCAGCTTGTTCTTAAGCAATTTTTCGAATAATTTTGACATTGTGGGTAACAAACGTATAGGCCTATAAGACTCTACTTTCGAAGGATCTTTGCCAGGCTTAGGAATCATCTTTACTAAGGCCACTTTCCATATAGGCGGGAAATGTTCAAGCCGAATTATCGCGCTAAAAATTAAAAGAATTATCCTTTTAGCTGTGAAAGGTAGCTCAAAGAGCATTTTGTTGCTGATTTTATCAACGTCAGGAGCTTTTTTACTATTTAGGTTAGCGATAGCCCCTACAACATCTGTAAATCGGAAACGTATTTCTAAAGGACGTCTGGCAACAACAGGCGGTAATTCCCTTACGTCTGTGCATGTATTAGGGGTGAACACGTTTTTTAAATGATTTGCAAACAGATCGCATTTTTTTTCGTCATTTCTGGCCCAGGATCCTCTCAGATTGCGCAGTGGTGGTTTTGCGATTACAGATCTTTTAAGACGTCTGGCTGATCGCCATAAGGAATAATTTGTCTGAGGAGTCGCGTCTAGACCTTCCAGGTACTCTTTCAGTGATGCCATTCTGTGAGCCTCCAACAAGCTTTTTATTTGGGTTGTACATTCTTTCAGCCTAGTTTTAAGTTGGGGCGATCTATGTTTTTGCCATTCCCTGCGGGCTCTTCTTTTTTCAGATACAAGCTTTTCCACATCGTCAGAGAAAATTTTGTTGTACCTAGCCTGGCGGTAGGTAGAAGACGCATGTTCAACGGCTTTTTTAATATTTTCATTTAGGACGCTCAGACAATTATCTATGTCTCCGGGAGTTTTTAGCGGTTGGTTTTCCGCGCAGTGGGTACTAATATATTTTTTATATTTCAACCAATTTATTCTTTTTGATAAGAAAAACTCACTAGTTGCCATTTGGTGAGGACTGCAAATAGTAATTATTGTGGGTGAGTGGTCAGAAGATAAATCCAAGGAGGCTTGAGCCTCAATGAGCTCCGAGGATATACCTTTTGCTACGCCAAAATCAATTACGTCTGGAATTTTATTGTGGTCTGTTGGCCAGTAGGTTGGTTGTCCAGTTGAAATAACATAAAGTCCCATTTCAGACACGGCATCATACAAGACACGACCTCTGGGACTAATTAGTCGCGAGCCTCAGTACGTGTGCTTGGCGTTATAGTCTCCAGCAGCTATGAATCGGGGACCTAGAGATTTGTAAAAGCTGTTGTACTGATCCTTCGTTATGGAGAATCTCGGTGGACAATAAACTGATGAAATAAGTAAGTTATTGAAAAACTCATTAATGCAAACGTTTGTTGCTTGCATATAACATTCAGATAGGCCACCCAACAATTGGTGTTTAATTCTTGATTTGATTAGAATAGCCGAGCCACCACATGATCTATCCCTAGGATCCTTTGAATCGTAAAAAGAATAGCCACTAATTTTAAAAGTGCTTCTAGATGTCATATGAATCTCAGAAATCAACATAACATCGATTTTTTTGTTCATCGAAAAAAAATTCTAGCTCGTTTTTGTGTTGGAGGATGCCGTTTGCGTTCCAGAAACAAACCATGAGGCAGTTCATGGTCTTTTAAGCTTAGCCTCCAGAAGAGCAGACTGCATTTCTTGCATCATGCCGGCCATTTGCGCCATTATCTGCGAAAATGTTTTGACCATATTGTCAGTTACGGCTTCCAGGCGGCTAAAATTGGGCCTGGTTGGTTCGCTTGTTGGCATTTCTTGTTGTGTTGTAGACTGGGTAGACTTACGTGAACTAGGCTGGTTAGACTTTAATGCGGCGGCGTAAGAAACTTGATTTGTAGTTGGTTGTGCCAATGGAGGCATATTTGTAGTTGATATATTTAAAGGCTAGGGAGGGGCAGGAACTATTTTCGGCTTAGTTGAGCGCTTAACTGAATTAAAAACAGGACAACATCTATAGTTGGCAGTGTGGTTTCCCCCGCAGTTGCTGCATTTCTTTATCCTATGATCATCTTTTGGCTTGTCTCACTTGGTCGTATCGTGCAGATCCCCACACACAACACAAACAGAGGGCAACTTACAATAAGCTTTAGTGGGGCCATATTCCTGGCAGTTCAAGCACTGTAAGGGCCCATATCGCTTATGTGGCACTTCCACAGTAACTCGCCGGTGCATAATATATTTTAAATCATAGATGGGGTGAGTTTCACTTTTTTTCAATTTGATATCACCAGGCTCAAGCTCCACTCGAAATAATGGTTGGGGGTGGCTTTCCCTGTTTCTTATATTGGATACCGTCCTAACCATAAACCCTTTGCTTAACAAACTGAACTTGATCTCTTCTGGGTCAACATTAGAATCAATGCCTTTAATAACTACCTGAAGGCCTTTTGCGGTCTTGAAGATCATCTTTTGGCTTGTCGCACTTGGTCGTATCGTGCAGATCCCCACACACAACACAAACAGAAGGCAACTTACAATAAGCTTTAGTGGGGCCATATTCCTGGCAGTTCAAGCATTGTAAGGGCCCAGATCGCTTATGTGGCACTTCCACAGTAACTCGTCGGTGCATAATATATTTTAAATCATAGATGTGGTGAGTTTCATTTTTTTTCAATTTGATATCACCAGGCTCAAGCTCCACTCGAAATAATGGTTGGGGGTGTTTTTCCCTGTTTCTTATATTGGATACCGTCCTAACCATAAACCCTTTGCTTAACAAACTGAACTTGATCTCTTCTGAGTCAACATTAGAATCAATGCCTTTAATAACTACCTGAAGGCCTTTTGCGGTCTTGAGTTGGTAGGTATAGACGTTTTTGCTGAGTTTTTCGAGCTCCGAAACCGTATCGCGGTGGGCGTTTTCATGGTTCACTTGAATTTTTGTCTCAAATATGTTACCGCGTTTAACGTTTGAAACATAAAGTTATTTTCCCCAATCAAACCGACTAAAAACTTGACGAGATCACTTGAGTTTTTTTCCCTCAAATAAATGGGAGGTGGCTTAAAGGACTTTCTTTTACGAACGGGGGCCTCATTATCCTCTTGCAAAACGATTTTGCGATGAGGTTGGCCTTTCATTATCCTTAAAAATTTTTGCAGGTTGAGATGCTTCTGCCAATTTAGGGTTTCTTCCTCTTTTAAGAACTGTCACTTAACGGTCCATCCCTACCTGAATCTTAGGTGCCGGTGCAGAAATTAAGCTTGATGCGGCTTTAGCAGCTGCAGGTTCAATTCCAGAATTTGATAACGGTGACCGCGACAAAGATGGTACCTTAGAATTTTTTTTATAATTATTAAATAGAGATTAAGCTAAATAAGTCCCTTGTTCCGTACATTTATTTAAATTAGGCGCACTTGAACTAAGATTGTTTGTAATTTTTTTTAGTCTTGCATTTAAATAATTTCTATTATATTCAGGGTCTCTTATGTTCTCATTGCTAACACTTGTGGAGCTTAAGACAATGTAAGCATTTCGGCTATCAGGTCCACTGTCACTACGATTACTGTTACTCATTAACAGTTCGTTTTTTTTTATTTAGTTTGTTGTTATTGTTTTTCTTTTCTCACTATTATGTGTATATACATATGTATGTATATTAATAAATTCGTTTGCTACTTATTACTAATATCACCTATTAACAATATTTCACTCGCGTACACACATCCGTACACTACGAGATTAAGAATGCAAGTGATGTTAAATTGAAAGGTAAAACTAAGTCACAAATTAAGTATAAATATTGTTACGTTTATTGCTTTTATAAACGTTGGTTTATTTCCTTTAAATAAACCGGGGTTCTTTTTATTGCCAAAGTAACAATAAACACTTGAAATTTTATTTTAACAGTTTAAAACTTTATTTATTTAAAACACACTGTCGTATACTTATTTACAATCTTCTTTAAAACACTTAAAGTTATTCACCTTTATTATATAGCACTTTTGAATGTTCACTTATTCAACTCGGCATTCGTGTTGCTCGACTATTTATAGTGGTTGGTAATACGGTGTAATGTTCCACATGGTTCGAGAGCACACTAGAACTTTCCATCGAATGGCAGTTACATTTAAATAACTTCTTAGCGCAGACAACTACCGCCAATCATGTTAGATACCAAGTCAACTTTTACATACCCAGTCAACATTTAACTCCGTAATACTACCGCCCGCTTAAGCCCGTTCGTCCCGAACAGGCAAAGATTCACTTTTTCCATAATTGACGAGGCGCTCGAGATGAACCACTTTCATCTTTGATCTTGGGCTTTTGTATTTTTGAATTCTATACACGACATCATTTATTCTTTTTATCACCTTATACGGTCCATCCCAATGGGTTTGTAATTTAGGAGACAACCCCTTTTTCCGTTGTGGGTTATATAGTAGAACTAGCTGACCCTCATTAAAACCTTTGGAATTCGCTGCTAGATCGTATCTGGCTTTCATTTTGTCACTGGTCATTTTAATCCGGCCACGTACGAATTCATGAACTTGGTTATGATCTTTTTGTTACCTTGAAGAGTCGTCTGAATTATACTGCTGCAGTGGTCCTCCACTTCTTCTTACTGGGCCTTTGGCTGCGATACATCGTCCACAGTTTGCTATCTGGCTTTCATTTTGTCACTGGTCATTTTAATCCGGCCACGTACGAATTCATGAACTTGGTTATGATCTTTTTGTTACCTTGAAGAGTCGTCCGAATTATACTGCTGCAGTGGTCCTCCACTTCTTCTTACTGGGCCTTTGGCTGCGATACATCGTCCACAGTTTGATATCCAATCAGCAACAGATTTTTGACATCCAACTCAATAGAACCGGTGTTTAATCTTTTCTACTTGCGTTGTAGTGCAACCATTATCTCTTCGTAGTTTTCTCTGCAGCCAATAGGTATGCTTTCCAGAACTTGAGCTGCGTTACCTTTTAAGGCCAAAATCAACTCTAAGGCCTTTTCTTCATTGTTCCACGCGTTTTTATTGGCGACTGTCTCGAACTGGAACCTTAAAACATTAAATGGTGCGCTACCGTCAAAAGTAGGGGCCTTTATTCTGTTCGGAATTTCTGGAATTACTCGCACTGGTACCTCATGACATTGAAGACTATTAATTTTTGTTTCCAGATTTTTGAATTTTTCGTCAACATCTTTGACTTGTAGTTGCAATTTACTATTGAAGTCGTTTGCTTGTGCAACCATGCCATTTTCAAGGGGAGATAGTTTTTTTTATCGATTTTAATAACTTCCTTTACAATGCCCTCTACTCTGTTGTTCACAGCTTCACAAATTTCTTGAAGTTTTATCTTCATAGCTCTAGACGTTTCCTGAACTTCCTGGAAATTCGTTCTAGAGGTTTCCTGAACTTCCCGAAACTTAATTTTTATTTCCTAATTATTAATTCTAAAAGTTTCCTGAACTCCCTTGAAATTAATTTTAGAAGTTTCCTGAGCTTCTTGGAAATTAATTTTAGAAGCTTTTTGAACTCCCTGGAATTTCATTTTCATTTTTTCCATCATACCAGCAAGCATTGTGCCTATATCGACATTTTTTGTTTTTGTACAGGTAACAACCTCCAGTTCTTCCTTTTCGTCAAACTCATAAACATCAATGTCGATATTACGCCGCTTACATTCCTCAATTAGCCTCTTTTGTAACTCTGCCTTATTACCTGCTGTAGGTAATGTCAGCTTGCTCAGCTCTCTTTTTAGCTGCTCAACTTTAAGCTTCTCGAATTTCATGTTTATTAATATGCAATTCCGCTTCTGACACCAATTGTTACGTTTATACCTTTTATAAACGTTGGTTTATTTCCTTTAAATAAACCGGGGTTCTTTTTATTGCCAAAGTAATAATAAACACTTGAAATTTTATTTTTACAGTACAAAATTTTATTTATTTAAAACACACTGTCGTATACTTATTAGCAAACTTCTTTAAAACACTTAAAGTTATTTACCTTTATTATTTAGCACTTTTGAATGTTCACTTATTCAACTCAACTGTTAAACTTAACCTGCTTGCGGCATTCGTGTTGCTCGACTATTTATAGTGGTTGGTAATACGGTGTAATGTTCTACAAGGTTCGAGAGCATACTAGAACTTTCCATCGAATGGCAGTTACATTTAAATAACTTTTTAGCGCAGACAACAACCGCCAATCATGTTACATACCCAGTCAACATTTACATACCCAGTCAAGATTTAACTCCGTAACAATATTTTGCATCATAAAGTTGTTTTTAAAGCGCCACAAAAGCAATCTAGACACATACAGTGCTTGAACTGCCAAAAATATGGCCGCACCAAAGCTTAATATAAGTTGCCTTCTGTTTGCGTTGTGCCACGACCAAGTGCGATAAACCAAAATATGATCCTAAGTGGAAGAGGTGCAGCAATTTTGATGGTAACCACACTGCCAAATATAGAGGTTGCCCTGTTTTTGATTAGTTAGGCGCTCATCTAAGCCTTAAATAGTTTCTGCCCCTCCCAAGGAGTTAAAAATACCAACAAGTGCTATGCCCGCATTAGCACAGTCAACAACGAGACGAGTTTTTTATGCTAATGCATTAAAGACTTATCAGCCCAACACAAGTAAGCCTAACCTGTTCACAACACCACAAGAGGTGCCAATAAATGAACCAACCGGTTCCAATTTAAGCCGCCTCGACAATGTGGTTAAACAATTTACGCAGATCATGGCACAAAGGGCTGGCATGATGCAAGAAATTAAAAAATGCATTTTTCTCTTTTACAGGCCATGCTTAAAAGGTCATAAACTGCCCCAGGGTTTGTTTTTAGAATGCAAGCGGTATTCGCCAACACAAAAACGATTTCGAGTATTTTTTAATACACCAAAACATTCATATAATGTTTATTGCCGAGACTCATATGACATCTAGAAGCACTTTCAAAATAAGTATATACGATTCAAAGGATCCCAGAGATAGATTATATGGTGGCTCTTCTTTAATAATCAAGTCGAGAATTAAACACCAATGGATAGGTGGTCTCTCCGATTTTTATATACAAGAAACAAACCTCTACATCGATGAATTTTTCCATGGACTACTTATTTCGTCAGTGTATTATCCATTCAGATTCTCAATAACGAAGGATCGGTAAAACACTTTTTATAAATCTTTAGGTCCCGCTTCATAGCTGCTGGAGACTATAACGTTAATCAAACGTACTGGGGCTTCCGCCTAGTTCGTCCCAGAGCTCGTGTTTTGTATGATTCCGTATCTGAACTGATCATAATAAAATTTCAGACGTTATCGATTTCGGCGTAACAAAAGGTATATCCCCGAAACTTACCGAAGCTCAAGCCTAGTTGGATTTGTCATCAGACCACTCGCCCACAATAATAACTTTTTTTAGTCCTCACCAAATTGCAACTTGTGATATTTTTTTGTCTAAAAGAATAAATTGGTTTAAATACAAAAAGTTTATCAGCACCTATTGCTCGGAAAACCTTTCGGTAAAAACTACCGAAGACATCGATGATTGTCTGAGCAGCCTTAATAAAAACATTAAAAAGGCGTTAAACATGCTTCTTCTAACTGCCGTTAGACTAGCTGTAGCTAACTTAAATGTGGGTTTTCACACTAGACTAATTGTGCTGGCATAAAATCGCAGTTTGTAGGCTTTTTCGGTGAAGAGAGTGGTTTTTGGTTGGCACAATTTTTCAAGCAGCTTCAACCACTGTTGGAAAATGTGGCACAATCGTGCCATTTTTGGCACAATTGAAAGTTTAGTGGCACAGTCAACTAAATTTTGGCACTTTTCCAAAGAATCCAAAATTAAAACAAAATGTTTTATTTTCAGTTTCTATACGTTTTTAGGAGAAGCAAATTATGGATTAATATCAAAACTATTGGTGTTTTCCTTTCTGGCAAAAATGTTACATTAATGCTACCATTCTAAAAATACATGCAAGAGTGAAAACAGTTATCGTTTTCCTTTCTGAACATGTTGCACAAATAACTGGCAAGAGTGTAACATATGTATCTTACCCCCAACTATATTTTAGTGTAACAAAGTACCACTTTTTACAGCTGTGTTATGTAAGTAAATACTTTTTTATGCAGACGAGTTTTTAACACAGAGTGCAGTTTTTATTTAAATCAAGACATTTTTCTGTTGCATTGAAACAAAAAAAAAATGGACAACTTTATAAGTGTGGGTGTAAACTGATAAAAATATTACACATACTTATTGTAACATTTTTTTTAGAATGGAAAACACCATATGTTTCAATATTTTTACACCTGAAAAAATATGGTGCCAGAAATATATTTTGTCAAAAAAATGTTTTTAAGGATCCTTTATCCTATGTGCTTTACGTTATCTTGAATTTTTTAAACAAAATTACGTATCATTAACCTTTGCAATAGTATTAAACAACACTTAAATGTAAGACGAAAAGACAAAAATCTCCCAAAAACAACTTAACCTAATAAAAAAAATTATTTTTGCATAATTTAAAAACTATAACTAAAATGTTTTTAGACCTAAAAGAAGCTAATGTAGTAATTATTGTTTCTTTTAAAAAAACATATAAGTTTATGGCATACCTATAGAACTATTTAAAACATAGTTTCAACTAAATCGCATCGGTTAATTTATTTTGGCAAAAAGGTCCAGTTTAGCAAACCGGGCTGCATTAAGCCAGTAGTAAATAGAGTGATTATGGTTATGATACGTTATTTTAAATTTTAGTTTTAAGTTGTTTGTTTTTAATAGCTGAAGTTTAAAATTTTATACACTTACTTAATGCAATGTTGTGAATCGTAATCAATAAATAAGCCAATTTCGATTTTTTTGGTGGTACGCTGTTTTGCATTTAGGTGCCGATTTTTTAATATTAATAGCTGCGTTTGATTTGCCTTCTTCAGTTCTTCGTAAGATTTGTTCTTGTTATAATAATTTATGTAAACCGTATTAGTTAAATCTGTAAAAAATTTTAATAAAAATTGTTGTTATGGTTTTGGCACTTTTTAAGATAATTTGGCACTTCCAAGATGACGTTTTGGCACCAAACTGAAAATCTTAAATACCATCACTGGCTTCAACCCCGCACAAGCAGAACAAAACTAACTCATACAAAGGCAAACGTGAAATAAACAAAGAAAATACTAACACACACAAAGCTGTGTATACGTGCACAATTTTATGCCTAGTGTAAATAGAAAGAACAAAAGTTGTGCGGATTAAAAATTAGTCTAGTGTGAAAATCCTCAATGAGAAAAGCTCCTGGGGTTGATAAAATAAGCAACAAAATGCTTTTAGAGCTACCTTTTACAGCTAAAAGAATAATTATTTTTATTTTTAACGCCATATTATGGCTCGAACATTTTCCGCCAGTATGGAAAGTTGCCTTGGTAAATATGATTACTAAGCTTGGAAAAGATCCTTCGAAGGTGTAGTCTTAAGGGCCCATAAGTCTGTTACCAACTATGTCTAAATTGTTTGAGAAATTGCTTAAAAAGAAGCTGACCTTAATATTGAATGACAATAATTGTATTCCAAATCACAATTTGGCTTTCGGAGTCAATATAGTACTTGGAAAATACTTTGTGCCAACTCACCACGGCACAAAGGCCAGTGTTAAACGGCTGATGTTTACAGCCAAAATAATAACTAACAACTTAACAAAGAGTACTGTTGATGAAAGTCGTAGCTGTTTTTAGAAAATGCATTCTACTCGGCTAGTAACGGTAAAAACTAGTTTTTTTCAATAAAAATTTTTTCCTTTCTTAACTAACGCTAATAGAGTGAAAGCTAAGAAATATTAATTTCTTCATTTGCAAATAATGAGAATTTAGTTAGTATTGAACTTAAACTTGCCAATTATCGTAAGTCCAGCAGAACTCCTCTAATGCTTAATCTAATTGGTTTTGATATTTGTCGTCCTTTCTATATAAATGAAAATCTAACTATAACAAATCACAAAATTCTGAAATCTGCTATTACTCTTAAAAAATCAAATAAACTTTTTTCGGCGTTTACTATGCGAGGCCTTGTCTATGTTAAGCTTGAAAAAACTGGTAAGCCGATACGCATTGATTCCCTGGATGATCTGGATAATTTATTTTGTAAATCTTAAAGAAATGTTTTTAAAATTTATTATATTATATTTTATTTGTACTCAACCGCTGTTTATTTTTATTTATGTGAATATGAAAATTTGTTGTTCTACTGTTGCTTTTTTTCTTGAATCTTGTACAACATATATAAAAATAATATTTTTTGGCCCTTTTACCCTTGTTAGCATTGCTCAAAAGAAAAGTTTTTTCTATGACTCGAGTAGTAAATAACTCAGTTTATGGTTCCAAAGACAATACTTTTGATATGATTCGTGTTCTCTGCAAACAAAAAAACGGCTTAAATATATGTCACATTAATGCACAAAGCTTAAATAATAAAATCGACGAATTTCGTTATATCTTTGAAAACTCTTGTGTAGATATCGTTTGTGTATCTGAGACCTGGTTTGATCCTGGTGTTCTTAGCTCTGCGTTTGATTTAAAAGATTTTAATATTTTTCGTTGTGATAGAAAGTCTCATGCAGGTGGTGTTGCCATTTATGTAAAAAGTGGAATTACGTGCAGTAGACGTTGCAGCTCTAATTCAAACGAAAAAATAGAATACCTGTTTGTAGAGATTTCTTCACTAGGTAACAAAATGCTTGTTGGCTGTGTTTACAGACCCAATCAGTCGATTAAAACTGATATTTTTCTGGATGTTCTTGAAAATCTTACACTAAATTACGAAGATATAGTTATATGCGGGGATTTTAACTCTAATATTCTAGTTGAAACACATCTTGTTAACGATTTCAATGCTATTGGTCTCTTTCCAACTAACACTAGAACTCCCACTCACTATACAGTAACAAGGAATACATTGTTTGATATTATTTTTGTTAGCAATAAGGACAAAGTCTTACTTTACGACCAGTTGACTGCATCATGTTTTTCGAAGCATGATTTATTATTTATATATGTAAATTTTTCACTTCAAAAGACACAAGATGTCGTCACCTTTTATGATTTTAAGAATATAAATTACGATGTGCTCTCTTATGATCTACTAAGTATTGACTGGAACTTGATTTATGTTATACCGTCTTGTGAAGATCAACTAAGTTTTCTGGAGGAAAAGTTGAACTATATGCTTAAAAACTCTGTGCCTGTAAAAACTTTTATAAATAACTATAGAAAAAGACCTTGGTTTACAGCTGACATAAAAATAGCAATCAGGAAAAGAGACCAAATCTTTAGCCGTTGGAAACGTTTTAAGACTGAAGCTTTGCATGAGGAATATCGCTGTGCTAGGCGAGATGTCAACCGGAAAATTAAACGCGCGAAAACATCTCATTACTCTAGCGTGTTTGCCTCTGCTGCTGGCTCCAAAAAGACATGGAAAAATATACGTGATATTGGTATATGTAAACCTAATACGGTACAAACGACCGAACTTGATGTAGAAAGCCTTAATGAAAAATTTATAAGTGTTCCTTCTTCTCCGTCTGTTCCTAATTTTTACACTCAAAACCAAACTACAGCTATCTGTCAAAATTTTTTAAATTTTAACTGTGTAAATCAACACGATGTATATTTAAGCTGCCTGGGTATTAAGTCGAATGCCATTGGTACGGACAAAATCCATCCTAAATTTCTAAAAATAATTCTCCCAGTTTTGCTGCCCTATATAACCTTTATTTTTAATACAATTATAACTAAATCAGTCTATCCCTCAAACTGGAAATATGCAAAAATTGTGCCTATCCCTAAGGCAAATAATGAGTATCGGCCTATTGCTATATTGCCCTACCTTTCCAAAGTATTTGAGAAGTTGATCTATCAACAAATATATAGGTTTGTTCAGGAAAACGGTCTTCTTACTGAGAGACAATCTGGCTTTCGCCCAAAGCACAGCTGTATAACTGCTCTGATTGACGTTTCTGAACAAATAAGACAAAATGTTGATAATGGTGATTTAGCATTCCTCGTTCTGTTGGATCATTCGAAGGCATTCGATACCGTTGACCACAATGTCCTTTGTATGAAGTTACAAACCATGTTTAATTTCTCCAGTCCGTCAACACGACTGCTATCTTCGTATTTATCAAACCGTCAGCAGTCAATATTCTTTCAAGATAAACTTTCAAACCCTCTACAGGTAAATAAAGGTGTACCTCAAGGTTCAATTCTTGGCCCATTGCTCTTTACAATCTACATCAATGATCTTATCCAACATTTGTCCTACTGTAAGGTCCATATATATGCTGACGACGTACAAGTTTATATAGGTGCAAACTTAACAAACGTGGGTGATTGTCTTCAAAAACTTAGCGCAGATCTCGAACGTGTTCACGATTGGGCGACAGCTAATGGTCTTTGCCTCAACCCAACTAAATCCAAATGCTTAGTTATTACACCAAAATCAATTAAGAGTCACATTGAAGCATCAGTTTATCTGAATAAACAACGAATAGAAATTGTGAGATCAACAAAAAACCTTGGAATTATTTTTAACAATACTTTGACTTGGTCTGATCATATTAACTTTGCTTCTGGAAAAACATACGCTATGTTACGAACCTTATGGAAAACTCAATATTTTACACCATATAAAATACGCGTTTTACTTGCTAAGACATATTTAGTTCCAAATTTGTTATATGGGTGCGAGATTTTTGCTAGCTGCGATTCCGCCAGCTTTAGAAAATTAAATGTAGCCTTTAATGCCGTAGTGAGATATGTTTATGGATTGAAGAAGTTCGACCGAGTATCATCCGTTGGTAAAACATTATATGGAGTGCCTTTTAGTGGCCTCTTGAAAATACGGACTCTACATTTGCTACATAAAATTATTCATACACGTGAACCTGCATATCTTTTTGAAAGAATTTTGTTTACTCGCTCCCGCAGATCTAATGACGTGATTCAGTTAAGACATCGCACATTAATATCTGACTGGCAATTTTTTATTCATTCAATTCGTCTTTGGAACTCTTTACCTACACCTATAAAACTTTTAAGCAATGCTACGCACTTTAAAAGGGCCCTTCTAGAGCATTTTGCCTAATTGCAACAAAATTTTATATTTATTTATAACTGTCTGTACTGTTTGTTTTTTATTCATTTTTATTCATTTATGTAAACCAAATTATAAATTGTGCACATTTTTTACCTGTTAGTTTTTTTTTTTTTTTTTAATTTTAATTTAGCATAATTTTTCATTTTGTTATTTTAGTTTTTTCTATTTCTTTTTTTTTTATAATGAAATTTTATTTTGTACTATCCTAATTTACCAAAAACTAATCCCGTACTTTAATTATAAGACTTATAGTCTTGTTGTATGGGATATTAAAATAAATAAATAAATAAATAAATAAAATAAATAAAAATAAAATTGCCTTAAAACAAATAGTTTAACTAAAAACAAATAAAAAACTTCATGCATGTTGTAGACACGGAGTGCTTGTAACGTAATGTAATTCAAAAATTAATAGTAGTGAGTATTTACTATATTTGACCAATTTGTAATATGTATATAAAAAGTAATTGGATTATTTTTTACAAAAATTTAAAAAATTGTTGATTTGATATTGCACATATTTTGTAAATAAATTATGTGACAATTTACATACTTTTTTGTTTTATAATGCATTTTAGGATTCTAAAAAATTCGCGAGGTCGCGGGATTTTAAATTTAAAAAAAAGTTACTACATCTTAAATGCAGGTCCTATTTGATATTTTTCGCAATTCTGAGCTACAGAGTTGCCCCTGTATTTGAAAGTTACAAAAAAATTGACTCGTTTGCAATATTAAAATGCATTTATACATTTATTTACAAAATTTTATCGAAAACGATAACTATCGACAAATTTCGCGCTAAACTAACTTGAAAATACTCACATAATAAAAGGTTGTTAAAAATGATATAAATGCAGTTAATTGTTAATAAAATCACCATCTATTAATTGACTTTTATCAGAAAATGCTTCTGGTATTCGGAATTAATAATGAAACAGTTTACGTCCACAGCTTCAAGCAAAACCCCTTCTCGGAGAAAACAGGCCCATATTTGAAACGTCGGCTGCAACTTCGCGAGCTCACATTATACTTTTCCAAATTTCTTCACAAATCTTTGAATACAAGTCGTTGTACACTTGCAATAATAATTTCATTTATAAACTTACAAAATTTTTAATTTAATTGCACTCTTAAATGTTTTGTTGATTTTCGTTTGTTCTTTATTTTCTTCTACAAAACATGTGGTTTTGTTTATAAAATTTATAAAACTTTTGTGCTGTTTTTGGAAGCCGAGTAGTGATTGTCTTGGGACAAATTATGTTTTTTCTTTGTTTTTTAAAGCGAGAGCATTTGAAAAAGCGCTTTCAGAATAAAAAAAAACTTTTTTACAACTTTTTAATCAACAATTTGACGTGTATGGAAAAAACATTATGCTGGTAGTTTGTTGCCTTATTAAATGTTGCTACATCGGTCTGTTACAAAATTTTTAAATTTGTGCTTTGGTCAAATTTTTTTCATTAAATTTTAAAAATAACATTTTTTTTTAATTGCACTATTCGATCGCAAATTGTAATAATTAGGAACCATTACCCTATTTGTAAATAAAATCAACATTTATACATAAATTTTTACCCGGGAAGGCTTAAGAAATTTCAGATATGTGTGTAGTTTTATGATCAAGTAATAAATTTATAAAGTTTTGACATTCTCTAGTTATTATTAATTTTGAAAAAGTAAAAATACTCATCATTTCGCCCAAAAATTTGAAATTTTTTTATCATTGAGGGCCAAATAATTTCTACGACTTAAGGATGATTTTATTGGAAGTCTTTCAGTGGTTTTCTTAAAAAAATACGAATTAGGAGGCCTTTCTGTATCTATTGAATTTTAAATTTCAGTTGGTTTTGTACATCAAAAAACTGATCATCAAACGTCAAAACACAAGTTAAAATTTGTTGAATAGTTTAACCAGCAGAGACAGCAGTCAAAAATGCCTAACATATTTGCTTTTTGCCGTTTTTTGCTATTTTTCCATTTATTTTTTGATCTTGCGTACACTTTTATTAAAAAAAATATATTTTTATAAAAAAAATTAAAAAACCTTCAAGCTTTTTAACGATACTTAAAATTTTTGACAACTACAGATGTTAAAAATGACTAGCTCTGGCCAAATATTAAATTTAATATCGGCCAAGGAAAAACGAGCAAAGTCCATTTAATTGTTTGTTGCAACAGTTTTTAATACATTAAACGTTTTTTTATACATTTTTGTTTTGTTTTTTATTGCTATAAATAATTCTTTTCCGTCTTTTATAGTAATCAGCCTTGGTGATGTTATAAACTTAATGTATTAGTAGGGAAAATATGTATAATTACAATTTAGAATGGTAATTTTGGGACGAAAAGCAAAAATAATGATGCAAAGTGGGGCAGATTCGAATATTCTTGGAAATATTTCAGCCATTTCTGAACAGCTTGTCCGATTGGCAAAAAATTTTACATGAACATAGAAAAGCAGTATTTTAGTTTATGCTTTAAATAAAAATATTCTTTCCTCTTAGCTCAATGGCAGCGCTCTCAAGTCGCAAAAGGAACACCTCGGTTACGAGAAATTTTGCATCGCTTGCCATTTATTTATTTTTTTTTATACATATCAGATTTTCTTAATGTTTTGCATACTTAATCAATGCTTGCATAAAGTTCTACAAAAAATACGCTTACCTCTCTTATATTTAATTTAAACTTTTTTAAATATTAATTTTGTGAAACCTTGGTCCAGTTTTTTCGTTAATTTGGACTCAATGTAAATATAACTGATTTACATAAAAAGTTTTTGTAAGTTAGACAAGAAAATTAAAGGAATTTAAAAAATAATGGCAATACAATACGTAAATCCATAACTACGCCGTTTCACAAGGTTAAATTTTTTACAAACAATGAAATAAAGTTTTAAAAAAGCTAAATAATGCAAAAGTTATAGACATTGTTTATTACAAAAGCAATTTGGAGGTTTAACTGGGCATTTAAATACACATGATTTTTGCATCCCTAACTTGTATGATGCAGTGCAGTGAAGCATTTACGAACAAACCCTAACATTTAAACATTTCATAATATAACATATAATATAACAGCTATCATACTTTGTTTTCTACACACATGGTAAATTTTTAACTAATTAAGTAGATACGTGCTTTTTTCTCCCAAAAAAAAATTCTACATCGCATGTCGGAATAGGTTAACGTTATCCAATTTTACACGAGCAGGTGTCATGCGAAAACACACAGTTTTCTGATATACTAAGGTTTTTTAACTTATCGCTTTAATGTACGTCTTGATGAGACATAAGAAAACCAGTACAAAAATTCCATGGATTTTATTAAGAGTTTGACCTTTATGAAAACGTGAGTATGTCTCGTTAAGACGTATGCACATTTATGTACTGGCAGGAAAATTTACTTGAAAGTGTTGTTTCGTAAAAATAGTATTAATAATATTAATATCAAACGGGTTCAGGGTACACTAAGCCAGGTAATATCAGGGCAAATTCAAAAAATTCTCCTTCTGCATTTCCTTTTTGTGTTTGAATGCGGGAGTGTCAAAGAGATTAAAAAATTCATACAAAAATTAATATTTGCAAAAGTAAATGTCAAATTTATTTAAGTCAGCCGGGCTCTTAGTATTACCTGTAAGACTGTACCCTGAACAGGTTCAATTAAAACAAAATCATCATTTTAAAACAATAAGTAATGGAAAACAATACATATGTTAATATATTTTATGGATGCTTATAGAAAAAACTAGGATAAATTTGCACGTGTGCATTCTTTATATTGAGTCAGGATATAATTGGTGTATTTTTTTATTAATAATTAAATAATATCTGCATCGTTAGTCCTTTATTTGAAACTTAACATGCTTGCTGCGTAATAGCCTTTTTACACTTACTTACAGCTTTCATCTTTCATCAATTTTCAAAAATGTTATCATCTTTCTATATGAATTATACAGGTTTGTGTGTCAACTTTTTTCGTCATCTTTAAAATATGTTCCTAAATCATTTGGTTTCACTTATCATTTTTCGATTATTTTGGTGTCATCACTAGTGAACGAAGTTGAATAAAAACAGCAATGTATACAATAAAGGGTTGTTTTTATCAGGTGAGGTTATTTCTACAACAAAAACGACATTTCAGAAACATGTTTTTGACATAAAAAGCATAAAACATGGATGAAAAAAGTATTGATTTGCTTTCTTAGCGCCATCTTATATAATTGCGTCTTGTAAACAATTAGAACTATATATGTGTGTGTGTGCATATGTTTTTTTAATACAAATGGGAATATATGTACATACACACAACATGCATGCATTTTGTAAATTTCGCAAAGGCAGAAAATTAAACAATTAATAAATGTTTACATACAATTTTTATTTTATTTACATTTATTTTATTTAGTTTTCAATAATTTTGAAAACAAAAATTCTGTTAATATAATTTTTTTCATTATTTTATCTCTTATCACTTGGCGTCTTATATACAGTAAAAATTGACGGATGAAAGATGAAAGATGTTACAAATGGGCATTTCCATGTCATCGTACGTGACATTTGTACGCCTACAAAGTGGTGTAGATTTTGCAAAAAGAGTGGTAACTGAAAAATTGTTTCGTCAATATGTTACATTTAGAGGGTACTACAATCTTTCTTTAAGTTCTTACACCAAGCCAAATATTTTTCCTTGATAATCCATAATTTTTAAATAAAAAAAGATTTTTAGATGATTTTGTTACGAACAAATCTTAATATCGTTCGTGACATACCGTATGTGACAGATTTTTCTCTTATAGTATTTGTCTGAAAAAAAAAAATATGTTTTTTAAATATATGTATACATAACAAATTTAAAAAGAATTAAAAAATGTTTATTCGGTGATAATAGCAATAAAAACAATAAAAGGTTATTTTCATTTCTTACTATACACTATGTACTTGGGCGCTGCCACTTAATTATTAAATTTTAATTTTTTCTCTTACTGAATACGCAGTTCGAGACACATTTATATACTGACTATCATGATAAGTAAACGAATGAAGTTTTCTTATTTTTGGGATGGGCTGGACATTTTGAGATTTTTCATGGAGATGAGCAGAAAACCCTTCAATATCTTCGGTAGCAACATAAAACAAATTAACTTTTTCCACATATTTATGAGCACATTCATAAAATGAGAAAGCATTTGCTTTTACAATTTGCCAGACCTTTCTTTTAACAGTACCACCTACTCCGTCAACTGCACCTTTACCATGTGATGTGGCAAAGAAGTTCCATTTTAAATGTTGGCAGCTAAATTTGTTTACAAAAGAGGGAATACTTTTTAAAATGAATTTGTTTTTAAATTAAGCGCTACTCCAATCAGAAAATATGTATATAGACGATATATCTTCATATTGTTCGCTTATTTCAAGCATAGTTTTTGTAATAAAATAGTAAACATCAAACTTATTGTGTGTTAATTTGTCGTTAATTATTTTTTTGTCTTTTTTGGCTGCATCTGCGAACTTTTTTCGATAGATATGCTGTCATTCAGCCTCCTTTTTCCGGTACTTCTTTATTTGTTCTTCGTTTTTCTTCAAGTCCTCCCTCCATTTCTTTGTAGTCTCATAGCTATTTTTACCCATCTTAATAAAATATTTATAATTATAAAGGAATTTGAAAGTATTAAATTGAATTATGTTACTTACAATATCGTATGCTACAAACTTTGAAAGACTATAAAATTTTTATTGCATCAAATTTAAAAAAAAAATCGATCAATATTTGTTTGCGAGATTTATTTTGCTTTGCACTTTTATTTTTAAATACTTGCGACCGGTTGAATTCAAATGATGACGACAAATAACGTTTTTGCATTACGTACGTGACATTGGAATATCATTTAAAGCAAACTATAAAAAATACCGCTATTCGAACTCTAAATTTTTAATTTCATAATGGATCTTGGCCATTGATGTTGTAACATTATTTTTAAAGTATAATTGGAATATTAGAATTACCTAAATTTAGCCACTAGTTAAGAGAAAATAGTTAATTTCAAATTCTAGAAATTGATCAAAGAGATTACCAGTTTAATCTGCTATTTTTGCTCTTTTAAAATTATAATTAGCTATAAATACTTTTACATAATAAAATTTAAGTGTTTTATTGCTCTTTGGTATATTTAAAAAAAAGTTGCGATGACTTTTATTTTTCCAGCCGTGGTTGACATATTCATGGAAATGCCCAAATGTAAACACAATTTTCACATTTTTAACATATTCCATGCGTTCCTGCAAAATGTACGTAAGTGTAAAAAGGCTATAAGGAGTTAAGCTATTTTTCCGACGAAAAGAAATCAACCCTGTTAGCAATTCAGCTTTGTTTTAAAAAAAGCAGGAATGTGAATTTTGTGCTTTAGTTTCGAAACAAAAGTGCTGTTTTCTCACTTTTGGGTAAAATTATGCAAATGAGTAACCGAAAATTAATTTCTCAAAACAACAAGAATACACAAAATAGGGGAAGCATAAAAAGGAACTTTATTACCAAAAAATTTATTTCAAGAAAGTTACTTTGTTGATTTAAAATCTGTTAGTTTTTGCAGAACAACATTTGAGAAATAAAATTACTGGCATCATCATATTCGCCAAACGCGTAATAACTTTTTACTTGTTCTTTAAACAGCTGATTGTTGGAGAACTTGTCTTAAGAACACGGAAAAAGTACGGGCTGCCTTGTTCAGAAAGATAAAGAATATTTCTCGTAAGTTCCCAACGTTGAATATGGGAACGCAGCGAAACTTTGTTCTTCGTCAAATTAATATTAAAAAACATTAAATGAAAGATGTAAAAACTAGTACAACCTAATTTTTTTAAGCGATTATTTTGTGCGACTTTTTTGTTCTAAACGACTTTTTGTGCTACTTTTTTAAAGATCTCAGCGGTCACCCTGTTTTTATACCTGCTGCTTGGCTTAACACAAGCACAAAAACTTGCGTTAACGAACCAAAGTGAATTAGCAGTGGCCAACAATTCAGAGGCAAAAAGACCCAACCGAGTAGTCAAAAAGAGCTAAATTAAAAAATTGAGGAATTTTCCGTTTTAAATCTATGAATGTATTTATTATTTAATTTGTACTTCAAGATTTTTTTCAAATTAATATTAATAGAAAAAAATAGAAAAAATGAATAATAATATTAAATAAAATTATTTTACAACAGCAATTGATACAAATTTTGATCAACATTAACAATATGACCATACAAATTTACATAGAAATAAGTAAAAAAAATATTTTCATTTATTATATGTTTCAATTGAATATATTTTTACAAATACGCTTGCTGGTAACTCGTAGTTTAAGCAGCAGGTGCTACACTTTTGTGAACCATATTTTATATGAATTGAACTATTAACCGTATTCAAAGTCATGCGGTTTTTTATTTTATTCGATACGATAATATTTTTGAAACAAGCAATGATGTACCTTAATCCAAAATTAGTCGGTTCTATCTAAATTTTTCCACTGGTACAATTTTAAATTTTTTAAGCAATTTTACAGCTCTTCAATTTTTTTGAAATCATCTTTTATAACACATAAAGTATTTTCTAAATTCAACAAATAACATTTGTTACGCTAAATGGCGAAATTTGTTCCAGCATCTTGAAATTTTTTGGAAGCTTTTCTCTGATTTCATAAATTAGTGTTTTTGTGAACCATATTAAAATACGTTTAACGATATGTTTATTTAATACAGCTATATTAAAATTTTCGCATGCGCTCTCAAATTTATATCCTAGATATCAGTTGTTATTTATTTAAGATTCAAATTCTTCAGCTATATAATTGAAGCCATCTGGCGGCAAAATGATTTTATTTGTCAGGCTTTGTATTAAATGAAATAAATCAGTGAATAGGTACGTATGTTACGTAAATGCCACAAAGGCAAAACAATAGGGTAAAAACGGAAGAATTTACTATAAAATTCAAAAAGTGCTAAAAGTGCCGTTTCCACAGTTAAAAAGAGCTGTGTAAGCTCCTTTTTTAAAAAAAGAGCTAAAGGGAAAATTTTCGAGTTAGAAGCAGTTAAAAAGAGCTAAAATAGCTAAGTTGGCATCGCTGTGAATTAGTTACATACATGATACAAATAATCAGGTAGACTCGTCGGACCAACTAAAATTTCAAAATAAGTTGTTTTTGTTTGTTTACATCAGTTAGATACGCGCAAGTACACAGCTAACGTTTTTTGCATTTTGCCTCTTTCAGTTTGCTTGGAATTCGTTTGATAGCTAAAAAAATTTTGTTCTCCCTGTAAAAATGAAACAGTCAAAATTATTCCTAAGCACGGAGAGAATTTCATAATATTTTGATTCTACAATGTCTAAATACATTGTATTACCATGTAAAGCCAGCCTTTTTGGATCTATTGGAATTTCGTCAAAAAATCGAATATAATATTTTTTTTTTAACTTTTTGCCTAAAAATAAAAAACTCGAGATACAAAATGTTTACAAGTAGTTTCTTTAAAAATTGTAACAAAAGCGACAAGCAAAAGAAACTGAAAATAGAAATAATTTTTTTTAAAATATTTTATTTGAATGAATAAAAATAACGACTACTTTTGTATAATTTATTTTAGAGATATAAATTCTTGTGGACTTTCTTTAAACTATTTCTTATCCTCATATATAAAAAATATTTTAACTCAAAGCTTTTTTTAATAGTTTTTTATAAACAAACAGTGTGCTAATATATTTTGAAATATGCATTTTTTCTTAAATGAAAAATAAAATGTATGTGTCTGCCTCTCATTTTCTTTTAAAAAAGCGGCAAATCTTTCATTTTCAAAAATCGAGAAATTCAGGGCGAAAATTGTCCAAAAGTCATAAGTCTATTTTTGTCACAAAAAAATAGTTAAAATGACGATAACTTGTCAAATATGGCAGCTATGTACACAACTCAAAATATAAAATGACGATGAGTGGAGAACAGTAATACCAAGCAACAAGATCATGATACAATGTATCAGGTATACTTGTCCCTGCAACAACTACAAATTAGAGCCAAAGTTTCAAATAAGCTCAAAGAAACATTTTTACATTTATGTTTTTTAACTCTCAAACGAATTCCAAACAAATTGGCAGAGGAAAATGAAAAAAAAGGTTTGGATGTGTACTTGCGCGTACCTACCTATAGTAAACATACAAACACAACTTATTTTGACATATTGTCTCTAATCAGCTGGGCCGACGAGTCTACCTGGTTATTTGTATCATGCAACAAGATGAGAACACAAAAAAATACGAAAGAGAAACGAAAAATTTCCAGTACCGATAATCGCAAGGCGAATGTATTACCGACTACCCAGACCCGTCAAAAGTGACATTTAAAAATTGGATTTTTTAATTTTTGCTTAAGTGGCTCGCTGGTTTTAAAACTATTATCAGAATGGGACAAAAAATGCTACAACATGTGGGTTAGAGAAAGCAGAAAGACATTACCATTCTTAAAAAAAAGTTAAATACAATTTTTTGGCTTAAAATTGCAACGAAAATTTTATTTTTCTAAGTTATAAATTAAAATTATAAAAGAACCTTTAATAATGCCCTGTATTTAGAATATTGTATGTACAAAACACAGTAGTAAATCAATTAGTGTAGTTTTAATGCTTTTTTGTTGTGTATTTTGCCTTGTAAGGTAATTGTACCATGGTGTAGCAGCAGAGTTGAAAAATAAGGCAGTAGTCCTCAACGCAGTTTGCATTGAAATACGAAATTTCTCATTTCTTCTATAAATAATAATGCATGGTACATTATTATAAGGATTGTATAATAAAGGAAGAACTTGAAATTTGGAGCTGCCAAGCAAACTGCATTTAGGAATAAAGCCTAAGTCACTCAAATCATAATCAAGCCGTTTAAAGGGGAAAAATGTGCAAACGTTTGCTGATAAATTTTCTCATAATATGTAGGTATGTACAAATATTATTTAGTACATATTAGAATTTTTAAAAAAGATTAATGATTTGTTTTGAAGCAAAATTTGTAAATAGCTTGTTTTGTTTTAATCGATGCTTATTGAGATTGCAATTTCCAAGACCAATCACGAACTAAACTATACAATTAAAAAAAGGAAATTATGTTTAAGTTGCAACATTATAGAAAATCAAGAAAAGTCATACACACCATTAATAAAAAAAGTTGAAGAAAATATAAAAATTGTTAAATATGCTGGCAGGATTAAAAACCGCTATGCTTTAAATTAAGAAAACTGCTCGAATAATACAAAAATTTTATAAAAAGGTAAAGTGAAAATTAAGTATATCCCTTCGGTTTTACATACATATGTATTTTTTACTTAATAGGTACATTTATTATTTAAATTTTATTTTTTTTTTAAATGTAACCTTATAATGTATTGACTCTTAAGTTTAATAAAGTTTTCTTTTGAAGAATCCATTTTGATTTGATACATTTTTTTTATGTAAGACGCAAATGTTGTCTATAATTATGTTAAAAATATTTTGTTTATAAAACAAGAATATCTTAATTCAAAATATATCAAATTAAATATAAAAAATAGTAACAATTTTATATACTATGTATTCTCTTCTATTTATTATTATTTTATTTATTTTCATACTTTTAAAAATGCGACTGTAACCCAAAATCTCTCTGCTGGATAACTACTACTGCGATTCTTCTCTACTTTGCAAGTACATAACATATTCATCAATTACACGCAAGCACGCAAAAGTATTTATTGTTTGTCTTAAAATTTTTATTTTTATATTTTTTCTAAATGTTAAAAAATCATAAAAAAATTAACAAACTTACATAGTTAATAGTCAATGCAAAAAAGCACTTAACGTTACAATTATTGTCTTGTTTGGGAAAATACTTTCTAAATTTGCAAGAGGAATGCTTATATATACCTACAAAGCTTGCAGTGAATGAAATGTAAGAACATTCATGCACATGTAGATCCAACGTAATTTTGACGTCATCATAAGGCCACTAGGTTTTTAATGAGATGTTGTTCCATTAGGATGACCTTAAAATTACACCAAGGCCGAGGTACATTGATGGAATTTTGAGCAACTAATCAGCTGACTTTTATTTCCACCAAATTTTTTCTAGCTTAGCTTGGCAAATTTTTTATAGTTGTGTATACTGTATGTATGCGTGATTGCAACATTTTTAACAAATAAGCTGGATTTAGCAACAACAAATCAATCACATGTTAATATTTTACAGAAAGTTATAAGGTCTGTCTGCGTACACATATTTTGCATCATTTTATGCAAAATGTTACAAAATGTTTTCTGCGTACTCCAAATCTCTTGCAGCGAGAGAGCCAAAAAGAGTATTTTTTTGGCAGTTGGAAGTTAGAGAACTTGCAAAATATTACTGGAGAAATTTCTTCTTGCAAGATTTTGCAACTAGTTTGAACAGCTGTTTTTATTTACTAATTGAATGAAATAATTTTTGTGAAATGAAAAAAAAAATTGAAATTTAACAATAGTTAGAATTGTGTTAGTTTTTAACGTTTATAAAAAATTATAATAAACATAACATTTTACTTCATGCTAGAAACGTCCAAATATACAAATAATTTACCGCGTTCACATATGCTAAAATTCTTTTGCTTTGTAATTTGAATTGTTTACACAACGATAAGCTGTTTTCTTGCAAGATTTTACCTGATACTGTCTGCGTACTTTTTGATATATTTTTAGCCGACAGAGTAAAACTGGTCTACTGGAAAAGTACGCAGACAGACCTATTGTTGTAGCGACGAGGTCATCTTTTAATTCCGCCATGGCCACAGGCAAAAACAAAGCACCATGGCAAGGCATAGTCACTGCGACAACACCTAGAACAGACACGATACCAAATCTCCGTAAGCAAAAATTCTGTTTTTGCAGTTTGAACGCGTACACAAACTCGAGAAAAAAACAGTTAACTGCTAAAACGGCCATAACTTGTAAGGTAATTGCACCATGCAAGGCTAATTGAATGAGGTTGGAGCAACTGATCAGCTAACTTTTATATCCGCCATATCTTTTCTAGCTTACCTTGGAAAATTTTTCATGTTATATAATGGTTGTGCATACTGTGTGTGGTCGCAATATTTTTGAAAATTAAACTAGAACTTAGCCATATTCTTGATAGTGCATTTGTATTTATTTTTTCTTGCCTGTTAGTTATTTAAAAATCATAGTCTGAAAGGTCTAGCCTTATCCGTGTCATCTCTGCTGATGGATTTTTGTGAGAAAAACCAGATACCAGTGGTGTATCTGTCACAACAATAAATCTTCGTCCATAAATGGTATGGCCTAAAAATGTTTATTGCCCAGTGTATGGCTAATAATTATTTTTCTATTATTGGTTTATTTAATTCGTGTTTAGTAGTGCCTTGCTGGCGTATGATATTGGTAGATCTGCAAAGTCAGATGCGAATTTACTAGTAATTCTTTTAGCTCCTCAAAGGCATTTTTGCATTCTTTAGACCAGTCAAATTTCGCGTTTTTCTTTTGCAGGCTGTTAAAACATTCTTCGCAAAATCTGGAGTGAACCTTCTGTAGTAGTTTCAAAATACAGTAAAACGTCTGACTTTATCCGCGCTTGTAGGTTCTGGGTAATTTTTTATGGTTTCAAATTTAGATGGATCCGGTTTGATTCCATGTTGCGTAATTAGATGGTTTAGATATACAACTTCTGTGCCTATGTTCTGTAACTTTTGTGAGAACTTCTCGCATCGAAAAGTCATGAAACAAAATTTCCAATCGTTTTTCGACATGTGAGAAAAAAGTGTTTCTGTAACTATTGGCGAGAAATACCTAAAATGTTTGCGTCATTACGTTAGAACTGTCAGAAAGGTGAGAAAAAGTAAACAAAACCACGAAAAAAGAAGAAGATAACCATTTATAAATTGTGCGTCAGAAATAATAAAAAGTAAAGAAAATTAAAGAAGTTTACAAATTTAACCAAAAAATTTAAAAAAATAAAAAAACTTGTTGAAAAAATTACAAAAAAATTTATAGTATAGATTTAAAGACGGCGGAGTTGACATAAACTCCCCTAATTTTTCTTCTTGCTGCTTCGAAACTCTAATGTTTTTCTAAAACTCACAAAATTTAAATAATTTTTGAATAATAGAAAACATTTACACTTACCTTTTCTATATTTTTATTACTCATTTTATATATTTTATTACTTTTTTCTTTAAATATTGTTATCTCGCGGTTTTTTATTTGTGAGTATTTTTTAACAGTTTATAGTGAAAAGTTACTGCTTTAAAACTTTACAGAAACACTATTTCTTGTGCTTACGTGACAGATAGTTCTCGCATGAAAAGTTACAGAAACAGTCTGATGAGAAAAGTCAGCTGCTTGCGTCAATTTGTAGCGATTATTAAACAAAATCACTAAAAATCGACGCAAGCAGCTGACTTTTCTTTGCATGTTTCAAGTGAATAGTTTCTCGAGGCGAGAATTACAGAACATGGGCACTGGTTGCAGAAAGCAACATTTATTGCCATTTAGTTTTAAATTATATTGTCTCAACCTGTTGAGTACTTTAATTAAATTATTGTTGTGGTGTTGTAAGCTGCATCTGCATTTTGCTCTTTTAAACCTGTTCAGTACATCTTCTAGTCGTGTAAGTGGAAACTTATGGTTTACTATCTTATCGATGAGTTTTCGAAAATCAATCACCAGTCGCCATTTCTTTACATCAGTGTTGGATTTTTTTCGGGACTAGTAAAAGGGGTGCATTATAAGGGCTAGCAAAATACTTAGTGATGTCACTGCTTAGTAATTGTTGTACCTGTTCCCCTTTCTCTTTTCTCTGTGTGAGTGGTAACCTATAGTTTTCTACGTACATTGGTGTGTTATCTGTGGTTGAAATTCTTTGATTGTAAAAATGGTTTGTGGATAATGATTCGCTTTCCAAGTAAAAAATGTCTTGTGGTATGCTTTAAAAATTTCTGGTGATTCCTTTACCTTCTTGTCGGCGCATTCGATGTTCAGAGATGCCATCAATCCGTTTATGCTGTCTTCCTCGTGCAGTTCACTCTTATTACACTTAAGAGTGTCGAAGTGCTTAGGTGGTTGGAACCCTAGATTAATGTTTTCCAATTTTACCGCATGACTGTTGGTGTTTAGTATTTTAATGTGTGTGAAACCTTTTCGTGGTGCAATGGAATTGCTTATAAAAACTTCTTTATATGGTAGTTGGTTGAAAATTACGCTGTCTTCCTCTTATTCTAAATTTACTGGAAAATTTGCTTCATTCTTGGAGGTACTCTTAACTCTAATATATCCAAAGGTTTTGTTTCAATAAGAATAATGACCTCGTCTTCAATGAATAATATACTTATAGTGTAAGTTTCATAATCTATTTTAGTGAAAAATTTTGTTATAAAATCCCTACATAGTATTCCGTCGTAACTTATCGGAAAATCTAAATTTACCAATTGAAGTGAATGCTTAATCTCAGAAAAATTTTATTTTAAGCAGTATGGTGCCTATTGAATTAATGATTTCATTAGTTATACCAATAAGTTCGCAAGTGCTCTTGCTGTCACATAGTTCGGTGTTTTTTATGTTTGTGTTCTTGCATAATGATATGTCCACGCCGGTGTCAATTAAAAATGTTAGTCGTTTTGTTGCATTTGACGCATATATAATTTTTCACTACCACCGTTCAAAGAGTACCGATGATGAAATTGCGTAGCTGCTTTCGAAAATGCATTCTACTCGGCTAGTAGCGGTAGAAAAATCAGCTTTTTTTAAATTGAAAGTTTCTTTCAACATTAACGGAAAATAATAATTTCTTCTAATAAAAAGAAATTATATGAACTAAAGCCAAACTAAAAATTTGTATTTTTTTGATTTTCTTCCGTTCTTAGTGTTTTTCTCCAAAACATGCGGTTTGTTTACCAAGTGTGGCAATATTGTTGATAGAATCTATTTTTCAAATTGAGAGCATAAGAAAACCGCTGAAACAAAGTTATGCCGGTGTTCTGTTTCATCATTATGTCTTAAGGTTTTAGGGGCAAGATTCCCTTTTTATTACAGATTGTCCACAAAACCGTCGCTATAAAGCTTATATTATACGTACCATAACATAACACCATAGTTATAACTCTTTTCATAAAAACCAAAATTTAAGGTGATCTCGTTGGCACAGCTGATTATTTTTGATCCTTGTTGATAGTTGCTCGTTAAATATGTAACACAAACAACTTTCATTTCCTATGTTGTGACAGTTAGAACGTTTTTACTTTGGATTGCTGTAGTTCTATTTTTTATGCGGCCTGCTTTTTAAATCCACCTTGGTTATAACGTAAACTTCGGTTTCCATTAGACATGAAATCACTTAAATTACACAATAACATCATATTACTGTCAAATGTAGACCGCTCCTTTAGCGTTTTTTTATACCCTTCACATAAGTGATAAGGGTATATATAAGTTTGTCATTCCGTTTGTAATTCCTTTATTATCCATTTGGGACCCCATAAAGTATATATATTTTGGATCCTTATAGATAGGGAAGCCGATTTAGCGATGTCCGTGTGTCCGTCTGACCGTCTGTCCGTGTTATGGTTGAAATCAACCCCCGATATCGCATAGACCCGAAAGTAGTATCAAAAGTTTCACAGATAGTCGCGAGAAAATCGGTATTGAAATTCAGCAAAATCGCCCGATAAATGACCGAGATATAAGCAAAAAACCAAGACTACCTCGGTTTTTTGAGTCTACAACAACAAAAAACATTCTTTTACATGTAATAATATAAGAACAACAAAAAAAATAACAAAAAAAGAAAAAAACAGAATCAGTCATGTTTATATTATTGAAACACACCCAAAACAAAAATTTTATTAGTATTAGTGTTCATACATATAACAGCGTTGCCATACAAAGCTTAATTTAAACATTTTTAAAATCGCTCCTACGGCTTCCAGGGTTCTCCTGCAAAGGTAAAATGTAATACCGACCCAAATTATTGTTTCCATCCAAACATTTTTGTGGAACATACTTACTCTCTGTCTCCAGCCCCTGACATTTTTTAATTTTAATTTTAAAAAATAAGGTAAAAACCGCTATAACTTCCTCGGACTCGCCCGTAGAGGAAACAAATGTATCACAGACCCCCATTAATTTCTACTCCCAAACATATTCCTAGAATATACTTACCCCCTATCTCCACGCCCTGAGGGGGTTGCCATACAAAATTTACAAAAATGATATGAAAATGCCCACAACTTCTTCAGAGTTGGCCTTAGAGCAATAAAGTGTACGACCGACCCCCATTAGTTTGTCCTCCCAAACATATTCCTAGAACATACTTGCCCCCTATCTCCACGCCCTAAGGGGTTTTCCATACAAAATTTACAAAAATGATGTAAAAATGCCCACAACTTCTTCAGAGTTGGCCTTAGAGCAATAAAGTGTACGACCGACCCCCAATAGTTTGCCCTCCCAAACATATTCCTAGAATATACTTATCCCCTATCTCCACGCCCTGAGGGGGTTGCCATACAAAATTTACAAAAATGGTTTGAAAATGCCCACAACTTCTTCAGAGTTGGCCTTAGAGCAATAAAGTGTACGACCGACCCCCATTAATTTCTTCTCCCAAACATATTCCTAGAATATACTTACCCCTTGTCACCACGCCCTGAGGGGGTTGCCATACAAAATTTACAAAAATGATATGAAAATGCCCACAACTTCTTCAGAGTTAGCATTAGAGCAATAAAGTGTACGACCGACCCCCATTAGTTTGCCCTCCCAAAAATATTCCTTGAATATACTTACCCTCTATCTCCACGCCCTAAGGGGGTCGCCATGCAAAATTTACAAAAATTATGTAAAAATGCCCACAACTTCTTCAGAAAAAAAAAATTTACAAAAAGGATATGAAAATGCCCACAACTCCTTCAGAGTTGGCCGTAGAGCAATAAAGTGTACGACCAATCCCTATTAGTTTCTTCTCCCAAACATATTCCTAGAACATACTTACCCCCTATCTCCACGCTCTAAGGGGGTTGCCATACAAAATTTACAAAAACTATGTAAAAATGCCCACAACTTCTTCAGAATTTGCCTTAGAACAATAAAGTGTGCGACCGACCCCCATTAGTTTGCCCTCCCAAACATGTTCCTAGAATATACTTACCCCCTATCTATACGCCCTAATGGGGTTGCCATACAAAATTTACAAAAATGATATGAAAATGCCCACAACTTCTTCAGAATTTGCCTTAGAGCAATAAAATGTACGACCGACCCCCATTAGTTTTTCCTCCTTAACATATTTCTAGAATATACTTACCTTCTATCTCCACGCCCTAAGGGGGCTGCCATACAAAATTTACAAAAGTGATATGAAAATGCACACAACTTCTTCAGAGTTAGCCTTAGAGCAATAAAGTGTACCACCGACCCCCATTAGTTTCCCCTCCAAAACATATTCCTAGAATATACTTACCCCGTATCTTCACCTACTAAGTGGGTTGCCATAAAAAATTGGTAAAAATTAGGATAAAAACCCCTACAACTTCCCCGTCACCCGTGGAGCGTTAAAAAATGACACCGACCCCAATTTAAAAATTAGAAATATTTCATAAGTAAAAAAATGGTTACAAAGAAAAAAAGTTTGGGATGCGAAAGGGTAAATAAGATTCGGCACAGCCGAATATAGCGCTCTTACTTGTTTTTCATATAACACCGTTGTTAGTGCAAATGTAAAAACAACAGTGTTATAACATCACGTTTCAACTATGATTCATGGCTAATTGAGACTAGTCGTCATGGCGAGTCCCCTATAATTAAATTCAGTATTACTTTTAAATACTTATATACATATGTATGTATGTAAGTATGTATGTATTTATGTATGCATGTATGTATGTATGTATGTATGTGTGTATGTATGTATGCATGTATGTATGTATGTATGTATGTATGTATGTATGTATGTATGTATGTATGTGTGTATGTATGTATGTATGTATGTATGTATGTATATATGCATGTGTGTATGTATGTACAGATGTAAGTACACATATTGTATGAAAAGTGAAGGTTCGTTTCAATTAATTTATATAATAGTAAGATAATCATATAAAAAATATTAAACAGTAATTTTTAATATACGTATCTCTGTATGTATGCACTTAATATACTTATGAAATAAAAGTAGTTCTTTAAAATATCAATCAACAAGCCAACATTTGAGAAAATTAATGTGTCATAATTGGCATGTGTAAACAACAAGTAAATTAAAAACAGGTTAAAAGTACCTGCTATGAGAAAGTAGGGGTTTCTCTTGCAAGATATTTGATATGGCCGCATATTAAAGAAGGTATTTTCGCAATATATTATACTATAGCGCAAACACACGCTTCCATCTGCATGCAAAAATTGGAACAGATTTACAATTCATTATAATAGCTATGTATGTATATAAGCTTTATGACTTACATAAGTATATGAGATCTGTTTCCTAAAGGTGATTTTATACGAGATGTATTTTACATATCACTTGTCGCTTATGCAAACCACATGTAATTGCGTATGTCTGTCAAAACTGCCATTTTACAGATGGTAAATGACATTTTCTTTCACACGTACGTATGTAATTGCATCTGACCTAACCTCCAAACCAAAATAAACAACTTACGTTCCCTTGCTATTGTTCTACAAATAGCTGATGACATGCCTTGTCAGATGAGAATAGAACGCGCTTTAATTGAAAATTTGTCATATGACTTTTACATGTGCTTCAAACAAGCAATATGGTCACGCGTTCACACGACATTTATCAATTTTGTAGTGAAAAATTTGACAGCTCATATGTAAAATATATTTTGTATAAAACCACCTTAAGCTCGCGTGTAAAAACTAAGAATAATGGTGTTTTTTTTGGTTAATATAAAAATTAATACATCTCTTTTATGCGCAAAAACTGCATATAACTTTTTTTAGAAAAATGTAAGCTGCTTGAATTTCTTTTAAATTTGTGTTTATATTTGTTACTGTTCAAAACTACGCAAGACTTGCTGACGTCTGGTCTTTATTAGCCATAAACATAATTTTAACATGAGCATGCACATAGTTGAATTCGGCTAACGCTGCGGCCACAAGTTCAAGTTTTCGCTTTCAAGTTGATAACACATATTGTTTGTCAAATTCATTTGAACTGATGATCATGACTTAGGCTGCACGCAACTTGATAATCAACTTGATCATCAGTTTCATTTCCAAGATGGCGTCGTCAAGGAATAAATAAAAAATGTTCACTTTGCGGCAGGATATTTGTTAAACGAAACACAAAATATGTTTTATATATTACATTTGTTATTTTATTAAATTTTTTATTTATTTGCTACTGAATTTTAGTACAACGACACACAAACTATTTTCATTAATTTATTTATAAATGTTTTCATACGAAACGTACACGAAAATTAAGTTAAAACTACTTCTGATAAAATATTTGTGTAAGTTAACACGTGAAGAAACAAAATTTTATGAAAAATAACTATAATCAGCTTGTAACTTGATGATCAAGTCAAAAGACGATTTGAATGGAAAAATTGATCATCAAGTTGCTTTCAAGTTCGAAAAGTTTGTGTGAGTTTAAAACAACTTGAAAGGCAGAAATTATATGTCTGGCCGCTAAGTAACACTACGTTTTGACGAGACAAAAATTTGTTAAGACAAATGAGGTTTGATAGCAAAAGTGTTTGAACAAACATTTGCTCTGACAACGATGGCTATACCAAAACAAAACATCGCAGTAAATGGTCCAGACGAGACAGGCCCATGTGCGGACAAAATAAAGTTCAATTGCACAACAAAAACTTTTGGCTCGTCAAGACGCCAAGTTATGTAGACCGCTTATATTTATGTTATACGTAATTTTCTGTATGACATTTGATAACAACAAAAATGTGTATTAAAAAGTACGCCATGAACATTTGCACGTACTTTCCACTTACAATCACATAAATAAATAAGTATTGGTATTCTGCCGTCGTCATAACCACTGACTTAATTACTGCAACATATAAAATAAGGTGGACTTATACAAGGTGGTGTGATTATTATTTTTTATGCTTTGCCTTTACACCTAGCTGTCAAAAGCTTTACGCTTTTCGTTTGTTTGCTTGTCTTTTTGTTTCTTGTTTTTACCATCTAGGTGTTTGTCCCCGGATTTTCAAAGTAAAAATACCATGTGGTTGTTGGGGTTTTACTTGAAGTTCTTGCGCTACCACCTTATATGGATCCACCTTGATATTAAACCAAACATCGGGTTAACTCAAGGCGCTTTGAACAAGGTAGGAGCAACTGGTCAGCTAGCTTTTATTTCATACACAGATAATTTTAAAAATATAGTATTATGTGTACAGAAAATGCAATGCACTAAAAACAAATATATTACGGGTTTGATGCTGTTTGTAGCTGCATGCATTCTGTATACATATGTCTACAAGTTGTTTTTATAGGGACGAGGCCACATTTTCAATACACCTTATGGTTTACCAAAGAAAAGTTGTTGTTATAAAACAGATACCTTGTTAATGTGGTTTGAACTTATTTGTTTAAAAAGGACGTTACTATTTTTAATTAAATCTATATCATATTATATACGAAACGAAAACACCATAAACAAGTTTGGGTTCTATATAAAAAGGGCCGGTAATTTTAAAGTAGTGATAGCCAAACAAAGACGAATTGAAAAATTGTATATATTACGCAACAACGCGCCTTAAAACTTACCGGGTCATTTTTTTTTTGTTCTTTTGAAGGCCTATTTACACCTTCTTCTGTCATATTTTACTGTTAATGTCATACTAATAGAAGCGTTCATAAGGCCTCTGATTGCCTTTTTAATATATCCGATAGACATTCCAATCGCAGTTCCTAAGGAAGTGTTTATTTACATTTTAAATTTATTTCTTAGAACCAGAAAGACATTAAAATTGCCCTTCTTTAATAAGGGGGAAATGATTGACATATGTATGTATGCATTTTATTTTTGTATTTTTTCCTATTAAACTAAGAATGTAAAATCAAAGGGCCTTTCAACAGATGTTGATTAAAAGGTTTCCCAGAGGCCTCGCTAAAAGAAGCTAATTTGAAAGGCATTACATAAGTATGTAATAAAAGCTTTGCGTTTTCTAAATGGGGCTAAATAAGGCATTTATGAACGGTCTCTTACATCTTTTTACCGCTGGGAAATCTTTACCATTCTATTTGAACTTTTTCAGTATTGGTGAGTACAATACAAGTATGAACAGTGTAGAATCTTTAAAGTCGGGCTTATTTGGTTTGGCGTTCTCATTTAGATTACTGTCCAATTCCAAAGTATATATAACAAAGCAGCCAAAATTCTGCAACAAACAAAATCTCGTTATTTTTATTTGGCATGTAGGCTCTTTATGAACAAATTTTGTTTAGTTTTTAATCTATGTACATAGCTTGACAACTAGCCATAATAATTATCACGAGCAAAAAATTATCAGCTGGGTGTTTAACTTAACCTTGTTCGTTGTACCATGGGAAACAGCATTCCGTTGCTCTGCCGACGTTTTCTCTATTATTATATCCCATTTCAACTCTACGAAAAGTACTTCCATCCCCTCGTTCTGTAACTTGTAAGAAGTATTTGCTGCGAGAAATTTTTTGAAATATAATAGTGTTTCGATTATTAAAAGTGTAATATATATAATCCATAATATTTCAACTTACAGCTTTTAAAAACGTTGTAGGGTATATATGTACATATATGTATGTATTCACTCTTCTAAAAAGGCGATTATAAATTTTTAAATCCGGACATTTTTATACCATTCACATAAGTGATAAGGGTATATATCAGTTTGTCATTCCCTTTGTAATTTCTTTATTATCTATTTGAGACCCCATAAAGTACACACATCTGGATCCATGCCCGTCTGTCTATGTGTCTATTTAAATCAAGTTTCCGGAGTCAACTTAAGTACTACGGACCAGGTATTGATGTCAAACTATCAGAAATATCCCTAAAATGATTGCTATTTAAAATGAGCAGTATCAGTTCACCACGGAAAATACTTCGATTGTTCTAGTTATACCCTTCACATAGTGATAGGGTATATATCACTTTGTCATTCCGTTTGTAATTTCTTTATTATTCATTTGCGACCCCATTAGGTATATATATTCTAGATCCTTATAGATAGGGAAGCCGATTTAGCGATGTCCGTCTGTCCGTCTGTTGAAATCAAGTTTCCGGAGTCAAATAAAAAGATACAGACCAGTTAATGGTGTCAAACGATCAGAAATATCCCGCTAACAATCGCTATTTAAAATCAGCAAAATCGGTTCACTATTGACCGAGATATAAGCGAAAACCCAGAGTAACCCATTTTTTTTAGGACAAAATCCGTGCATATATCCCTATATATCTCAGTAAGTGTAGTCACTCTTGCCACAAAACTTGGCACGGATACTCCTAAAGAAAGTTTTTTCAGATAGGACCAGGGGAAGGGGTATTTTTCCTACAACTGCACGAATTTGGTGAAATATTTTATGCGCTATATCTCGTAAACTATAACAGCTATCGACTTAAAATGATCTACAAAAAGTAATTGTACGCAAAGATCTACATTTTACAGAAAAAATTTTTTGAGTGGGGGCAAAAAAAGGGGTAGCTCCCATACAAATCGACAATTGTTATAAAATATTCGATACGCTATATCTCGTAAACTATAACAGCTATCGACATAAAATGTTCCACAAAAAGTAATTGTACGCAAAGATCCACACTTTAAAGAAAAAATTTTTTGAGTGGGGGCAAAAAAAGGGGTAGCTCCCATACAAATCGACAATTGTTATAAAATATTCGATACCCTATATCTCGGAAACTATAACAGATATCGACTTAAAATGTTCTACAAAAAGTGATTGTACGCAAAGATCTACACTTTAAAGAAACAATTTTTTGAGTGGGGGCAGAAAAAGGGGTAGCTCCCATACAAATCGACAATTATTATAAAATATTCGATACGCTATATCTCGTAAACTGTAACAGCTATCGACATAAAATGTTCTACAAAAAGTAATTGTACGCAAAGATCCACACTTTAAAGAAAAAATTTTTTGAATGGGGGCAAAAAAAGGTGTAGCTCCCATACAAATCGACAATTGTTATAAAATATTCGATACCCTATATCTCGGAAACTGTAACAGATATCGACTTAAAATGTTCTACAAAAAGTAATTGTACGCAAAGATCTACACTTTAAAGAAACAAGTTTCTGAGGGGGGGGCAAAAAAAGGGGTAGCTCCCATACAAATCGACAATTGTTATAAAATATTCGATACCCTATATCTCGGAAACTGTAACAGATATCGAAATCAAATGTTCTACAAAAAGTAATTGTACGCAAAGATCTACACTTAAAAGAAAAAATTTTTTGAGGGGGGGCAAAAAAAAGGGTTAGCTCCCATACAAATCGACAATTGTTATAAAATATTCGATACCCTATATCTCGAAAACTATTACAGATATCGACTTAAAATGTTCTACAAAAAGTGATTGTACGCAAAGATCTACACTTTAAAGAAACAATTTTTTGAGTGGGGGCAAAAAAAGGGGTAGGTCCCATATAAATCGACAATTGTTATAAAATATTCGATACCCTATATCTCGGAAAGT
The DNA here is from genome assembly GCA_963583895.1 of Melanophora roralis. Lineage (NCBI taxonomy): Eukaryota > Metazoa > Arthropoda > Insecta > Diptera > Rhinophoridae > Melanophora > Melanophora roralis. Next base: position 12,839,580 of record OY757192.1, on the reverse strand, counting down.
GTAACAGATATCGACTTAAAATGTTCTACAAAAAGTAATTGTACGCAAAGATCTACACTTTAAAGAAACAATTTTTTGAGTGGGGGCAAAAAAGGGGTAGCTCCCATACAAATCGACTGTTATAAAATATTCGATACCCTATATCCCGGAAAGTGTAACAGATATCGACTTAAAATGTTTTACAAAAAGTAATTGTACGCAAAGATCTACACTTTACAGAAAAAATTTTTTGAGTGGGGCAAAAAAAAAGGGTAGCTCCCATACAAATCGACAGTTGTTATAAAATATTCGATACCCTATATCTCGGAAACTATAACAGATATCGACTTAAAATGTTCTACAAAAAGTGATTGTACGCAAAGATCTACAATTTAAAGAAACAATTTTTTGAGTGGGGGCAAAAAAAGGGGTAGCTCCCATACAAATCGACAATTATTATAAAATATTCGATACGCTATATCTCGTAAACTATAACAGCTATCGACTTAAAATGTTCTACAAAAAGTGATTGTACGCAAAGATCTACACTTTAAAGAAACAATTTTTTGAGTGGGGGCAAAAAAGGGGTAGCTCCCATACAAATCGACTGTTATAAAATATTCGATACCCTATATCTCTTGAGTGGGGCAAAAAAAAAGGGTAGCTCCCATACAAATCGACAATTGTTATAAAATATTCGATACCCTATATCTCGGAAACTATAACAGATATCGACTTAAAATGTTCTACAAAAAGTGATTGTACGCAAAAAATTTTTTGAGTGGGGCAAAAAAAAAGGGTAGCTCCCATACAAATCGACAGTTGTTATAAAATATTCGATACCCTATATCTCGGAAACTATAACAGATATCGACTTAAAATGTTCTACAAAAAGTGATTGTACGCAAAGATCTACACTTTAAAGAAACAATTTTTTGAGTGGGGGCAAAAAAGGGGTAGCTCCCATACAAATCGACTGTTATAAAATATTCGATACCCTATATCTCGGAAAGTGTAACAGATATCGACTTAAAATGTTCTACAAAAAGTAAATGTACGCAAAGATCTACACTCTAAAGAAAAAATTTTTTGAGTGGGGGCAAAAAAAGGGGTAGCTCCCATACAAATCGACTGTTATAAAATATTCGATACCCTATATCTCGGAAAGTGTAACAGATATCGACTTAAAATGTTTTACAAAAAGTAATTGTACGCAAAGATCTACACTTTACAGAAAAAATTTTTTGAGTGGGGCAAAAAAAAAGGGTAGCTCCCATACAAATCGACAATTGTTATAAAATATTCGATACCCTATATCTCGGAAACTATAACAGATATCGACTTAAAATGTTCTACAAAAAGGGATTGTACGCAAAGATCTACACTTTAAAGAAACAATTTTTTGAGTGGGGGCAAAAAAAGGGGTAGCTCCCATACAAATCGACAATTATTATAAAATATTCGATACGCTATATCTCGTAAACTATAACAGCTATCGACTTAAAATGATCTACAAAAAGTAATTGTACGCAAAGATCTACATTTTACAGAAAAAATTTTTTGAGTGGGGGCAAAAAAAGGGGTAGCTCCCATACAAATCGACAATTGTTATAAAATATTCGATACGCTATATCTCGTAAACTATAACAGCTATCGACATAAAATGTTCCACAAAAAGTAATTGTACGCAAAGATCCACACTTTAAAGAAAAAATTTTTTGAGTGGGGGCAAAAAAAGGGGTAGCTCCCATACAAATCGACAATTGTTATAAAATATTCGATACCCTATATCTCGGAAACTATAACAGATATCGACTTAAAATGTTCTACAAAAAGTGATTGTACGCAAAGATCTACACTTTAAAGAAACAATTTTTTGAGTGGGGGCAGAAAAAGGGGTAGCTCCCATACAAATCGACAATTATTATAAAATATTCGATACGCTATATCTCGTAAACTGTAACAGCTATCGACATAAAATGTTCTACAAAAAGTAATTGTACGCAAAGATCCACACTTTAAAGAAAAAATTTTTTGAATGGGGGCAAAAAAAGGTGTAGCTCCCATACAAATCGACAATTGTTATAAAATATTCGATACCCTATATCTCGGAAACTGTAACAGATATCGACTTAAAATGTTCTACAAAAAGTAATTGTACGCAAAGATCTACACTTTAAAGAAACAAGTTTCTGAGGGGGGGGCAAAAAAAGGGGTAGCTCCCATACAAATCGACAATTGTTATAAAATATTCGATACCCTATATCTCGGAAACTGTAACAGATATCGAAATCAAATGTTCTACAAAAAGTAATTGTACGCAAAGATCTACACTTTAAAGAAAAAATTTTTTGAGGGGGGGCAAAAAAAAGGGTTAGCTCCCATACAAATCGACAATTGTTATAAAATATTCGATACCCTATATCTCGAAAACTATTACAGATATCGACTTAAAATGTTCTACAAAAAGTGATTGTACGCAAAGATCTACACTTTAAAGAAACAATTTTTTGAGTGGGGGCAAAAAAAGGGGTAGGTCCCATATAAATCGACAATTGTTATAAAATATTCGATACCCTATATCTCGGAAAGTGTAACAGATATCGACTTAAAATGTTCTACAAAAAGTAATTGTACGCAAAGATCTACACTTTAAAGAAACAATTTTTTGAGTGGGGGCAAAAAAGGGGTAGCTCCCATACAAATCGACTGTTATAAAATATTCGATACCCTATATCCCGGAAAGTGTAACAGATATCGACTTAAAATGTTTTACAAAAAGTAATTGTACGCAAAGATCTACACTTTACAGAAAAAATTTTTTGAGTGGGGCAAAAAAAAAGGGTAGCTCCCATACAAATCGACAGTTGTTATAAAATATTCGATACCCTATATCTCGGAAACTATAACAGATATCGATTTAAAATGTTCTACAAAAAGTGATTGTACGCAAAGATCTACAATTTAAAGAAACAATTTTTTGAGTGGGGGCAAAAAAAGGGGTAGCTCCCATACAAATCGACAATTATTATAAAATATTCGATACGCTATATCTCGTAAACTATAACAGCTATCGACTTAAAATGTTCTACAAAAAGTGATTGTACGCAAAGATCTACACTTTAAAGAAACAATTTTTTGAGTGGGGGCAAAAAAGGGGTAGCTCCCATACAAATCGACTGTTATAAAATATTCGATACCCTATATCTCTTGAGTGGGGCAAAAAAAAAGGGTAGCTCCCATACAAATCGACAATTGTTATAAAATATTCGATACCCTATATCTCGGAAACTATAACAGATATCGACTTAAAATGTTCTACAAAAAGTGATTGTACGCAAAAAATTTTTTGAGTGGGGCAAAAAAAAAGGGTAGCTCCCATACAAATCGACAGTTGTTATAAAATATTCGATACCCTATATCTCGGAAACTATAACAGATATCGACTTAAAATGTTCTACAAAAAGTGATTGTACGCAAAGATCTACACTTTAAAGAAACAATTTTTTGAGTGGGGGCAAAAAAGGGGTAGCTCCCATACAAATCGACTGTTATAAAATATTCGATACCCTATATCTCGGAAAGTGTAACAGATATCGACTTAAAATGTTCTACAAAAAGTAAATGTACGCAAAGATCTACACTCTAAAGAAAAAATTTTTTGAGTGGGGGCAAAAAAAGGGGTAGCTCCCATACAAATCGACTGTTATAAAATATTCGATACCCTATATCTCGGAAAGTGTAACAGATATCGACTTAAAATGTTTTACAAAAAGTAATTGTACGCAAAGATCTACACTTTACAGAAAAAATTTTTTGAGTGGGGCAAAAAAAAAGGGTAGCTCCCATACAAATCGACAATTGTTATAAAATATTCGATACCCTATATCTCGGAAACTATAACAGATATCGACTTAAAATGTTCTACAAAAAGGGATTGTACGCAAAGATCTACACTTTAAAGAAACAATTTTTTGAGTGGGGGCAAAAAAAGGGGTAGCTCCCATACAAATCGACAATTATTATAAAATATTCGATACGCTATATCTCGTAAACTATAACAGCTATCGACTTAAAATGTTCTACGAAAAGTGATTGTACGCAAAGATCTACACTTTAAAGAAACAATTTTTTGAGTGGGGGCAAAAAAGGGGTAGCTCCCATACAAATCGACTGTTATAAAATATTCGATACCCTATATCTCTTGAGTGGGGCAAAAAAAAGGGTAGCTCCCATACAAATCGACAATTGTTATAAAATATTCGATACCCTATATCTCGGAAACTATAACAGATATCGACTTAAAATGTTCTACAAAAACTGATTGTACGCAAAGATCTACACTTTAAAGAAACAATTTTTTGAGTGGGGGCAAAAAAGGGGTAGCTCCCATACAAATCGACTGTTATAAAATATTCGATACCCTATATCTCGGAAAGTGTAACAGATATCGACTTAAAATGTTCTACAAAAAGTAATTGTACGCAAAGATCTACACTTTACAGAAAAAATTTTTTGAGTGGGGCAAAAAAAAAGGGTAGCTCCCATACAAATCGACAGTTGTTATAAAATATTCGATACCCTATATCTCGGAAACTATAACAGATATCGACTTAAAATGTTCTACAAAAAGTGATTGTACGCAAAGATCTACACTTTAAAGAAACAATTTTTTGAGTGGGGGCAAAAAAGGGGTAGCTCCCATACAAATCGACTGTTATAAAATATTCGATACCCTATATCTCGGAAAGTGTAACATATATCGACTTAAAATGTTCTACAAAAAGTAAATGTACGCAAAGATCTACACTCTAAAGAAAAAATTTTTTGAGTGGGGGCAAAAAAAGGGGTAGCTCCCATACAAATCGACATTGTTATAAAATATTCGATACCCTATATCTCGGAAACTATAACAGATATCGACTTAAAATGTTCTACAAAAAGTGATTGTACGCAAAGATCTACACTTTAAAGTAACAATTTTTTGAGTGGGGGCAAAAAAAGGGGTAGCTCCCATACAAATCGACAATTATTATAAAATATTCGATACGCTATATCTCGTAAACTATAACAGCTATCGACATAAAATGTTCTACAAAAAGTAATTGTACGCAAAGATCCACACTTCAAAGAAAAAATTTTTTGAGGTGGGGCAAAAAAAGGGGTAGCTCCCATACAAATCGACAATTGTTATAAAATATTCGATACCCTATATCTCGGAAACTGTAACAGATATCGAAATCAAATGTTCTACAAAAAGTGATTGGACATCAAGGGCTACGCTCTGAAGAAAAAAAATTTTCGGATGGGGGGTGAAGAAAGGGTAGCTCCCATACAAATTAACAATTTTTATAAAATTTTCGATACGCTACTTCTGGAAAACTATTACAGCTATCGACTTCGAATATTCTACAAAAAGTAATAATCAAATAATTCATACATTTTGGAGAAAAAGTTGGAGAAGAGCAGGGGGACTAGAACATTTAACAAGTTTTATTAACCTTTAAATATGAATAATGTCGAAAACTTTTACAACTCTCGACCTCAAATCTTCTTCATCTATTTCTATTATTCATACGAACGTTAAAATTTTGTTATTTTTTCTATGGGCTTTAAAACTCGCACAAGGTTTTTTATTATATTATTTGCAGTACAAAATTACTCGGCTGGGTATACTTAAAGGCCAATGTGAAGGGTATATAAGATTCGGCACAGCCGAATATTGCGCTCTTACTTGTTTTTATTATATAATCTTCGCTTAAGTGAACTAACAATAAGTATTCAAATGTTAAAACTAAGAAATTAATACTAGTGCAGTCAGTACCAGACTAAAATTTATGTTCTCAAAATAAAATTTATTAATTTCTAAAGTTTCATCCAAGCGCAGTAGTCTCCCTCCTTTTTAAACGGGTGTGCCCACTATGTTGCAAGATGCTTTGACCGAGCGGGTTTGGGTGTGTTTCCATCTTATTTAAATATTTGACCACATAGCTCAAGATTTCGCATTTAACATGTGGAATTTCTTGGTCCTTGTGGATGTTGCTGTTTTATCACCAGTTATCATCCTTTTTTTGACGGCGTTAAATCATTTCTATGTTAGAGGAGGAAGCAGTGATCCATAATTGTATACCGTAGCACCGAATTGGTTTTAAAATTGAGTTGTATGGTAAGAGTTAACAATCCAGATGAAGCACAGAGTTTCTACCCATAAGCCAGTAGATGCTAGTACCTTCAAGTTTTATTTGCGTCAACACTGGGGCTCCCGCCTAAAAAGTCCCAGAGGTCGAGTCTTGTATGATTCTGTATCGGAAATGAGATTTCACGTTATTTTAACTGGGCAGCCAACATATTGGCCAACAAACCACAATAAAATACCAGACGTAATAGATTTTGGCGTAGCAAAAGGTATATCACCGGAGCTTATTGAGGCCCAAGCCTTCTTGGATCTATCTTCTGACCACTGACCAACAATAATCACTATTTGCAGTCCTCATCAAATAGCAACTTGTGATTTTTTCTTAACAAAGAAAGTAGATTGTTTGAAATATAAAAAATATATTAGTGCCCACTGCTCGGAAAACCAACCACTTAAAACACCTGGAGACATTGATGATTGTCTGAACAGCCTTAATGAAAACATAATAAAAGCCGTGGAACATACTCCTTCTACTTATCGTCAGGCCAAGTACAACAAAATTTTTTCTGCAGATGTTGAAAAGCTTTTATTTAAAAAAAAGGAGAACCCGGAGAGAATGGCAAAAGCATAGATCGCCCCAACTTAAAAATAAACTGAAAGAATGTACAAACCAATTAAAAAACTTGCTGGAGGTGCATAGAATGGCATCACTGAATAAATATTTTGAAAACCTAGACGCGACTTGCCAGACAAATTATTCTCTATGGCGAGCAGCCAGACGTATAAAAAGACCCGTTATCGCAAAACCTCCACTGCGTAATCTGAGAGGATCCTGGGCTATTAATGACAAAGAAAAATGCGATCTGTTTGCGAGTCACTTAAGGAACGTGTACACTCCCAATACATGCACTGACGTGGGGGAATTACCGCCTATTGTCGCTAGACCTCCTATGGAAATACGTTTCCGATTTTCAGATGTTGTAAAGGCTATCGTTAACCTAAATGATAAAAAGGCTTCTGGCGTTGATAAAATAAGCAACAAAATGCTTTTATAGCTACCTTTTATCGCTAAAAGAATTATTCTTTTTATTTTTAATGCCATAATTTGGCTTGAATATTTCCCGCCAATATGGAAAGTTGCCTTAGTTAAGATGATTCCTAAGCCTGGTAAGGATCCTTCCAAGGTGGAGTCGTATAGGCCTATAAGTTTGTTACCAATTTTGTCAAAGTTGTTCGAAAACCTCTTTAAAAATAAGCTGACTCCGATCATGAATGAAAACAATTGCATTCCAGATCACCAATTTGGCTTTAGAAGTCAACATAGCACAATCAAGCAAACTCACAGACTGGTGCAGGTTATAAGAAAAACATTTGAGGAAAAGAAGTACTGCTCCGCACTTTTTATTCATGTCTCTCAAGCTTTCGATAAAGTATGGCACGAAGGCCTGTTAAACAAACTAAAGCTAAACCTTCTAGCCAATATTTTTAACCTTTTAGAAAAGTATATAACCGGTCGACAATTTATGATCAAAGAGGGAAATCAAATGAGTTTTTTTCAACCAATTGGGGCTGGTGTACCTCAAGGGAGTATCCTAGGTCCAATTTTGTACTTGCTTTACACGGCAGATATGCCAACAAACAGTTTTACGCAAAATAGAGGTCTTATTGTCTAATTACTATTGGTCGATAGCTGTTATAATTTTCGAGATGTAGCGTATCAAAAAATTAATAAAAATTGTTAGTTTGTATGGGCGCTACCCCTTTCCCTGCCTCTACCAAACAATTTTTTTTTCAAGGTGTGTGTTTTTTGTCCAATTAGTTTTTTTTTTTGAACATTTGAAGTCGATATCTGTTATGTTTTCCGAGATATAGCGATATCGAAAATTTCACAAACATTTTTATTTTACCCCTTCCCAGGCTCCTACCCAAAAATATTTTTGTCCAATAACTTTTTGTAAATTATTTGAAGTCGATTGCTTTTATAGTTTCCGAGATATGGCGTTCCGAATATTTTATAAAAATTGTTGATTTGTATGGGAGCTACCCCTTCTCCTGCTCCTACCAAAAACAATTTTTTGTAAAATAAAGGTCTTACTGTCCAATAACTTTTTGTAAATTATTTAAAGTTGATAACTGTTATAGAATAGAATAGAATAGAATAGAATAGAATAGAATAGAATAGAATAGAATAGAATAGAATAGAATAGAATAGAATAGAATAGAATAGAATAGAATAGAATAGAATAGAATAGAATAGAATAGAATAGAATAGAATAGAATAGAATAGAATAGAATAGAATAGAATAGAATAGAATAGAATAGAATAGAATAGAATAGAATAGAATAGAATAGAATAGAATAGAATAGAATAGAATAGAATAGAATAGAATAGAATAGAATAGAATAGAATAGAATAGAATAGAATAGAATAGAATAGAATAGAATAGAATAGAATAGAATAGAATAGAATAGAATAGAATAGAATAGAATAGAATAGAATAGAATAGAATAGAATAGAATAGAATAGAATAGAATAGAATAGAATAGAATAGAATAGAATAGAATAGAATAGAATAGAATAGAATAGAATAGAATAGAATAGAATAGAATAGAATAGAATAGAATAGAATAGAATAGAATAGAATAGAATAGAATAGAATAGAATAGAATAGAATAGAATAGAATAGAATAGAATAGAATAGAATAGAATAGAATAGAATAGAATAGAATAGAATAGAATAGAATAGAATAGAATAGAATAGAATAGAATAGAATAGAATAGAATAGAATAGAATAGAATAGAATAGAATAGAATAGAATAGAATAGAATAGAATAGAATAGAATAGAATAGAATAGAATAGAATAGAATAGAATAGAATAGAATAGAATAGAATAGAATAGAATAGAATAGAATAGAATAGAATAGAATAGAATAGAATAGAATAGAATAGAATAGAATAGAATAGAATAGAATAGAATAGAATAGAATAGAATAGAATAGAATAGAATAGAATAGAATAGAATAGAATAGAATAGAATAGAATAGAATAGAATAGAATAGAATAGAATAGAATAGAATAGAATAGAATAGAATAGAATAGAATAGAATAGAATAGAATAGAATAGAATAGAATAGAATAGAATAGAATAGAATAGAATAGAATAGAATAGAATAGAATAGAATAGAATAGAATAGAATAGAATAGAATAGAATAGAATAGAATAGAATAGAATAGAATAGAATAGAATAGAATAGAATAGAATAGAATAGAATAGAATAGAATAGAATAGAATAGAATAGAATAGAATAGAATAGAATAGAATAGAATAGAATAGAATAGAATAGAATAGAATAGAATAGAATAGAATAGAATAGAATAGAATAGAATAGAATAGAATAGAATAGAATAGAATAGAATAGAATAGAATAGAATAGAATAGAATAGAATAGAATAGAATAGAATAGAATAGAATAGAATAGAATAGAATAGAATAGAATAGAATAGAATAGAATAGAATAGAATAGAATAGAATAGAATAGAATAGAATAGAATAGAATAGAATAGAATAGAATAGAATAGAATAGAATAGAATAGAATAGAATAGAATAGAATAGAATAGAATAGAATAGAATAGAATAGAATAGAATAGAATAGAATAGAATAGAATAGAATAGAATAGAATAGAATAGAATAGAATAGAATAGAATAGAATAGAATAGAATAGAATAGAATAGAATAGAATAGAATAGAATAGAATAGAATAGAATAGAATAGAATAGAATAGAATAGAATAGAATAGAATAGAATAGAATAGAATAGAATAGAATAGAATAGAATAGAATAGAATAGAATAGAATAGAATAGAATAGAATAGAATAGAATAGAATAGAATAGAATAGAATAGAATAGAATAGAATAGAATAGAATAGAATAGAATAGAATAGAATAGAATAGAATAGAATAGAATAGAATAGAATAGAATAGAATAGAATAGAATAGAATAGAATAGAATAGAATAGAATAGAATAGAATAGAATAGAATAGAATAGAATAGAATAGAATAGAATAGAATAGAATAGAATAGAATAGAATAGAATAGAATAGAATAGAATAGAATAGAATAGAATAGAATAGAATAGAATAGAATAGAATAGAATAGAATAGAATAGAATAGAATAGAATAGAATAGAATAGAATAGAATAGAATAGAATAGAATAGAATAGAATAGAATAGAATAGAATAGAATAGAATAGAATAGAATAGAATAGAATAGAATAGAATAGAATAGAATAGAATAGAATAGAATATGTGAAGAAGTAACTAGAATTGCCATATACATATGTAATTAGTAATTAAATTCTGCAAGCATAAAATTTCTATATAAGAGTGCGTTTTTTACATAGCTTGACAAGTTTTCCCATGAACTATATCCTTCTTCTCCGTTTAATACATTTATTAAATACAGATCATCAAAAGTTTTCTTACCGGTAAACCTATACCTGATTTCCTCAAGCACTGGATAAACTTCCATGAAATGCGATAAGTTTTTGTCTTGTCCCATGTTACATAAACTACACACCCTACTTCTGCTATTAACATAATGGTTTTTCTTAAGTGGCAGTATGTCACATCGTACTTTTGTTATGGCTGATATATCTCTTATATCAAGGTTCTGTATTTCAAAATGTAACGAGCCCATAGCCGGAGTTAAGTTTTTGTTGAAGCGTGTGGTGCTAGATGCTGCCTTTTGTACTATTGCTAAATTATCATTAGTTTTTAATTCATGAATAAGTTTGATAATTTTTAAACGCCATTCATCTACAGTAAGGCTTGCATTAAGATATGCACTGAACTCCTCCCCAAGTTTATTCAGTTCTTTGGCCCAAAATATATTTTTCCTTAAAACAATTTTAGAAAGACAATTTTATTTTCTTTATCAGGCTCAAGTTCAATACTTTACTAAATTCTCATTTAATTGCAAATGAAGAAATTAACATTTTTAGTTTTTACTACTTTATTAGCGTTAGTTAAGAAAAAAAAATTTTATTGAAATAACAAGATTTTTACCGATTCTTGCCAAATAGAATGCAATTTCGAAAAACCGCTACGATTTTCATATGGAAGCCTCTTAATACCATCTGATAGATGGTTAAGGCTACGCTAACTTAGTGTTGTAACTAAGATATAGATTGCGTTAGTATAGTAATAGGTTTAAGTGGAAAAAACTTCGTGCCGATTCACCTCGCCACATGGATCAGTGGGTTAAACGGCTAATGTTTACAACCAAATTAATAACTAAAAACTGCTGTTAATCCCCAAATCTGTGCTCCATAGGCTTGTATTGCCCGATACACCGCTTGAAAAACTTTCCATTTTGAACATAGAGACACTTTTTGTTTTTCCATATATCCATGCCATGTTACGTTAATGGATCTTTTGGCAGAGTTGTTTCTATTTTCAGCGTGTTTTGTAAACGACGTTCGTGGAGTTAATATCATACCTAAATAGCAAAGTTCTGTTGCAATTTTTATCTCTTGTTGCATATAGTGCCATTTTTCTTCATTCGCTAGTTTGCCACCTTTTCTAAAAACCATAATTTCCGATTTATTCATGCTAACCTCCATGTCATACATTATACAATAATCTTCAAGACGAATTATCATATCTTGCATTTCTCTTATTTCGTCTGTGAAAATCGCTATATCGTCGGTATATAACAGAACTCTTATGTTTATATTTTCTATCATTAAACTTCCTTCTAAGTAATCATGCATATCGTTTACGAAAAGGGCAAAAAGTTGTGGTGACAATAGGCAACCCTGTTTAACACCTGAATAGGTTTTAAAATAGCTTGAAATTTCATTTCCTGTCCACACTGCAGACTTTGTATTGCTATATTATTTTCTAATAATTTTACAATTTTTGTGGACAATCCCATCGAGTTAAGTTTAAAAATAAGTTTTTGTCTTGGTACTTTGTCAAAGGCTGCCTAAAAGTCCACAAAAAACGCGAAAACTTTTTTGTGTTCCTCAAATTTAAAGTGTATTATTGCTGCTAGGCTATAAATATTATCAACAGTAGAACACTGCTTTCGAAACCCTGCCTGGAACTTATTTAAAATATCGTATTTCTCCACCCAGTTTGTTATTCTCTCATTTATTATTCCCATTGGTACCTTTGCTATACAGTTCATAAAGGCAATGCCTCGATAGCTACTTGGTATATTGGGATCCCCCTTCTTAAAGATTGGGAATATTATGCTTCTGTAGAAGGTGCTGCTTACTACGCCCTTATTAAAAATATTATTGTATGTTTTAGCTAACTGTTCTATAAGTTCTGTGGTGGCATTTTGTAAAAATTCATATGTGCCTCTGTCCACACCTGGAGCTATATTTTTCTTCATCTTGTTTAGAACGTTTGTTATTTCATTGCCAGTTATAGGTCTTTTCGCTTCTTCATCTGTATTCAACATATGTGCGTAATGAATTTTATTAGGGCTCTTATTAAAACTAAGAAGTCGAGCGAAGTACATTTTGAAATGTTCTGCTGAAATATTTAATCCAATTTGCAATGAACTTCCCCTTATTTCGTTTGCCAGCTTCCACCAACTTTTCGAGTCTTTAACCATATTTATTTTTATGACAAGTTCTTTAAAATATTGAGTTTTTCTGTTTTCACAGCCCGTTTTTTTCTGTGCTTGCAAATATTTTACTTTATCCTCCTCTCTATTTGTTTTTGGTAGCCTTTGATTAAAGCAAACGCTTTTTTCTGGCGTTCCAACATTGGTAATTATACCATTTTTGTTTAAAGCAAGGGTAGCTATGTTGTGGATTTATGGCCGACGTTCGTATTGCCGCTACAAAGTCCTCTAAATTTAAAACTTGTCCATCTCTTACAGGAGGATTTTCATTTAATATTTTTTGGTAGGACGCTTTGTATGGTAAACGGTCTGCACCGTTTAGTTTCAAGTTCAGTTTAATTGGCATGTGATCGAACGAAATTATATTTTCCACCTCAAAGCTTTCGACAAAGTGTAGGCCTTCCATATGCACCGCGCATAGATCGTTAACAGAGCTTCCAACATTATTTACAAATGTCAGATTTCCATTTTCATCGCCAGTTGTTCTACCGTTCAATACAACAAGACCGTAATCGTTACAAAACTCAATAAAATCTTTACCGCTGGCATCTACTGTAATAATCTTTGATACCCTTACTTCCTTCCCCATCACAAACATTTTTTTTATAAATGTCATCTATACCTTGCTGTATTAGACTAATCCCTACGTTTATGTCTCCCATGATTATTGGTATTATTTCATTATTTTCCAGAAAAAAATCCTTTAGCGCCAGAAAATCGTTTCGCCAAATTGCTCTTCTCATATACAGTGGTATCAGCAATAAATTTATTTTGCAGTATTTTATACGAATTGTATCAACACCATTATAACATTAAAGCAGTGACTGAATCCTCTAGATTTAAGGTTTACTTTAACCCCGTATAGACAGCCTCCGAATCTACTATTTCTTGTTGCAGGTTTCCAGTAAAGTTCATGCTTAATAAAAAATTTTTTCATATTATTAGTGTTTTCATCTGTTACATGGGTTTCTTAAAAAGCAAATACATCGAAATTGCCCAGATACCTGAAAAAATCTGGAAATAGATTTTTGTTTTCTAACCCGTTAACATTGTAGGACACAAAAGTTATGTTTATAGCAGGGCTTTTGCTTGCAGAAGTATAACCAATTACATTTACATTATCACAAACAGTCTCATTACAATTTTTACTACAATAATTATATTTACTTTTAACATTTAGTTTTTTGAAGTAGATTTACTTAACAAATATTTATATTCAAAATTTATTCCTACTACATTGTCTCCGAAAAGTTGCTTCAGTATTAGCTCCGCATCTAATTCACCATGCACTAGTTTTTTATTTCGATTACACCTTAGCCATTTATCCCCAATTCTTAAGCGATCATCTCTTGCAGCTACACGATGCAACTTGCTGGCATTTAAAATCTCTCTTTTTAAAACCAGCATTGCTCTTTTATCTTGTTGTCTGTCAGTATTTAGGTCCCTTTCAATATATGTATATATATATTTGTTCCTGCCAGTTTTTTAGAATTTCTGAGTACATTTGAGGTATTCTGTTCCGAGTCTAGTTCCGCTATCAGTGGGACTTTGCCATTACGTTCTTGTTGATTTAACCATGGAAGAATTAGACACACTAGAAACTTCACTACTTTATTGACACCACTAGCACTAGGTTGACTAGGCCGCTTGACCTTTAAATATAAGGCTTTTGAGTTTGAAAATGTCCACCAATTGCTCTATCCTTATTCTATCTGCTTCTTTTTCTGCTTTTAAATTATTCATTCATTTCTTGCTGTAGCATTTTATTTTGCATTTTTAACTTAGCTACATCGCCTGTTAAATAATCCAATTTGCTTACAATTTTTTTGTTACCCTCTGTTATTATAGACCTTGGTCTTCTACGCTAAGATCACCAACCTTTGGTTTGGCATCAATATTATCTTGCGAAATTTCTGCTAGCATTCAAAAATCTTCATGTGGTAGAGTTTGTAAGATTTGTAGTTTTGTTGTTTGGTTTTTTTTCAGTTTTTTTTTATGAGCGGATGCACGGCTGGTGAGAGGGTTGGAACCCCCTGAGTAAACCACGCCATAGCTAGTCGGCGAACCTCACCGAGCTGGAACTGGTCCGTCACATAAATGTGACATACATAGTTTTTGAGCTAATACTATAATTATTCTTATTTAGTATGGCAGTACCACTCATATCAGCCAGTATTTTGTTAAGGCAGCACAACAGCTGACGACTTGTTTTCAATAAATATCGTGAATTTTAAAAACAGTGTTTATCTTTTTCTGGCACTTGAGTATTTTTGGCATGAGACGCCCTTAATATTTTTGATAATTCTTACTATTTCTTGGGGATAATATTCTTCTGTACCTCAATCACAAGGACAGAACGCGTACATCAAACGACTCACCAAACACCAAAGCACTCAATCCAAATGCACGCACCAAGTTACAACTCCTGGATACTGAGATTCTTAAACAAAAGCAGGAGCCAACACAAAGCACGTCTGTATTTGAGAAACACTATAGAAACGACCATCCTGTTATAGTTTCCCAAATAAAGCTATCCCTTCCCCTACCAAAAAAGAAAATTTCCAAAATGTAGGTCTTATTGTCCTATAAGTGTTTGTTAAACATTTAAAGTTGATAGCTGTTATAGTGGCCGAGATATAGCATATCAATAATTTCATAAAAATTGTTAATTTGTATGGCGGGGTAGCCCCTACCCAAAAAGTTTTTCTTTAAAATGTAGGTCTTATTGTCCAGTTACTTTTTGTAAAACATTTGTAGTTAACAGCGTATCGAAAATATCATAAATCTTTTTAGTTTGTATGGGAGCTACCCCTTTCCCTTCCAAAAAAAAAATAATAAAATATAGCCCTTATTGTACAATTACTTTTTGTACAACATTTGAAGTCGATAGCTGTTATAGTTTTAAAGATTTAGCGCGTTAAATATTTCACAAAATTTGTTCAATTTTGAGAAATATAACTTCCCCTGATCCTATCTGAAAAAATTGTTTCCCTTATTTTGGTCCCTATCTTCGGAGTATCCGTGCCAAGTTTTGTGGTAAGAGTAACTATATTTACTGCGATATATAGTGATATATGTACATATGTACGAGTTTAATCCTAAAATAATTGGTTATTTTGGGTTTTTGCTTATATCTCGGTCAATAATGAACCTATACTGGTTTTAAAAAGCGATTGTTTCAGGGATATTTCTAATAGTTTGACACCAACAACTGGTCCGTACTACTTTTTTTGGCTCCGGAAACTTGATTTCAACAGACGGACAGACAGACATAGCTATATCGGCTTCCTATCCAGAATATGGATAATTCCAAAAAAAAAAATTACGTAACGCCAGATTTCATACATCTTTCTCAGGGGAAAGCTCATGTTTTTTTTCTTTTGATTTACAGTTTAAATGAAAGAAGAGGCTTTACTTTAATAACTTGTATATATATAAATATAAAAATTTAAGTACATATTTTCCTAACAAACAAGAATAGTTTGTCCTGTCGTTACGTTACCGTTTCCTGGAATCGCTCATATATATATTGTTACGTTTATACCTTTTATAAACGTTGGTTTGTTCCCTTTAAATAAACCGGGGTTCTTTTTATTGCCGAAGTAATAATATACACTTGAAATTTTATTTTAACAGTACAAAACTGTATACTTATTTACAATCTTCTCTAAAACACTTAAAGTTATTCACCATTATTATTTAGCACTTTTGAATGTTCACTTATTCAACTCAACTGTTAAACTTAAACTGCTTGCGGCATTCGTGTTGCTCGACTATTTATAGTGGTTGGTAATACGATGTAATGTTCCTCATGGTTCGAGAGCACACTAGAACTTTCCATCAAATGGCAGTTACATTTAAATAACTTCTTAGCGCAGGCAACAACCGCCAATCATGTTACATACCCAGTCAACATTTACATACCCAGTCAACATTTAACTCCGTAACACTACCGCCCGCTTAAGCCTAAGGCATAGATTCACTTTTTCCATAATTGGCGAGGCGCTCGAGATGAACCACTTTCATCTTTGATCTTGGGCTTTTGTGTTTTTGAATTCTATACACGACATCATTTATTCTTTTTATCACCTTATACGGTCCATCCCAATGGGTTTGTAATTTAGGAGACAATCCCTTTTTCCGTTGTGGGTTATATAGCAGAACTAGCTGACCCTCATTAAAACTTTCGGAATTCGCTGCTAGATCGTATCTGGCTTTCATTTTGTCACTGGTCATTTTAATCCGGCCACGTACGAATTCATGAACTTGGTTAAGATCTTTTTGTTTCCTTGAAGAGTCGTCTGAATTATACTGCTGCAGTGGTCCTCCACTTCTTCTTACTGGGCTTTTGGCTGCGATACATCGTCCACAGTTTGCTATCCAATCAGCTACAGATTGTTGACATCCAACCCAATAGAACCCGTGTTTAATCTTTTCTACGGTTTTCGTTACGCCAAGGTGACCACCGCTAGGACCATCATGAAACTCCTTTACTACCTCTTCAATTTTAGAGGATGGCACCACAATCAAATTCGTTTTCGACTTACCATCAACGCTTTCCCATTGACGATAAAGTCATCCGTTAATTAGCTGCAGACTATTCCACAGCGCCCAATATGATTTCATCAGTGGACTTTCCGCTGATATTTGGTTACGGGTTGGCCTTTTGTCTTCTTCCTTTGCCGAAATAATTTTCGCCAGTACAGGATCGTTTCTTTGTGCCGCTGACTAGTGGTCACTTGTCTCTATGCGTGTGAGTCGAACATCAACGACGCCTTCTTTTTCTTCAGCTTTTAGTCCATATTTGCATTCTGATCTGCTAGGTCTTCGGGAGAGTGCATCCGCATTTCGATGCTTAGCGCCTTTTCTATTTGTTTGTTCTACTACCCGCAACCGGTTGTCCATACAACCTCCCTCTAAACGTGGTGTTATTTTCTCATGTTCTATAACAAATAGCTTCCTTACAGACGCCTTATCTTTGTAGCCAACATCAAGGGGTTTTTTAGTATTCCGCCAAATCATTGTCTTTTGTCCCATATGCAGACTTATTCCTTGATTGATCATAAAATCTGCACCTATGATTACTACGTCTACAATCTCGGCGACAATGAAAACATGGTTTACACTTTTGTTGGCAATAGTTACTTTTACATTTATTTTACCATAGACAGTAGCAGGCTCTCCACTAGCCGTTCGTGGACTTACGCCATATAACGGTTCAATTGTTTTATTGACTAAATCGGGTCTGATAATAGACTGCGACGCTCCTGTGTCTATAGCAAAAATATGCCTTCGACCATTGATATACCCCCAAGCAGTAAGGTTGCTATTTTTCTGTTGCCCAACTAATATGGAGATTGTGGGGCCCTCAGAACCTAGCTCTTGCCCCGTTAGGCTAGCTTGTGCCATTTTATTTCTTGATTTTAAGTTTACGCGTTTGCTCTTTCCAGGTGGCGAAACAGATCTAGCCCTCTTTGTCGGTGCTTTACAATTTCGCTGAAAATGCCCGATCTTACCGCAGTTATAGCATTTGGCTCTGGCTGCACCTCGCTTTTCTTTCAACGCCTGTATAACTGCATTTTTTATCTCATCTACTATATCTCCGTCTTCTTTTGCAGTGATTTCAAGATTTCTTTCCTGATGTATTTGCGGCTTAGAGAGTAATTTTGCAGTCTCCTGTGTCAACGCGTATGATACGGTTTCTGCAAACGTTGACCTCAGTGCGCCAAACACTGCTCGTTTTATTTCAAGATCACGTATTCCACCCACAAATGTTTCTATCTTAAATTGATCCAAAAATGTGTGGTTCTCGCCTGGAAATGCCAACTGTACCAAACGCTCGATCTCTGTTGCAAAATCTTGTAACGATTCGTTGGCTTTCTGTACTCTACCTCGAAACTCCATTCGGTATATATCTCGTTTGTGCTCACCGCCATACTTGCGTTGTAGTGCAACCATTATCTCTTCGTAGTTTTCTCTGCAGCCAATAGGTATGCTTTCCAGAACTTGCGCTGCGTTACCTTTTAAGGCCAAAATCAACTCTAAGGCCTTTTCTTCATTGTTCCACGCATTTCTATTGGCAACTGTCTCGAACTGGAACTTAAAAACATTAAATGGTACGCTACCGTCAAAAGTAGGGGCCTTTATTCTGTTCGACATTTCTGGAATTACTCGCACTGGTACCTCATGACTTTGAAGATTATTAATTCTTGTTTCTAGATTTTTACATTTTTCGTCAACATCTTGGACTTTCTTATTAAAGTCACTTGCTTGCGCAACCATGCCATCTTCAAGGTGAGATAGTTTTTTTTTATCGATTTTAATAACTTCCTTTACTATGCCCTCTACCCTGTTGTTTACAGCTTCAGAAATTTCTTGAAGTTTTAACTCCATAGCTCTTGACGTTTCCTGAACTTCCTGGAAATTCCTTCTAGAAGTTTCCTAAACTTCCCGAAACTTCATTTCTATTTTCTCATTATTAATTGTAAAAGTTTCCTGAACTCCCTGGAAATTTATTCTTGAAGTTTCCTGAGCTTCTTGGAATTTCCTTTCTATTTTTTCATTATTAACTCTAGAAATTTACTGAACTTCTTGGAACATTATTTCCATTTTTTCCATTATAGCAGCAAGCATTGTGCCTATATCGACATTGTTTGTTGTTGTACAGGTAACAACCTCCAGTTCTACCTTTCGTCAAACTCATAAACATCAATGTCGATTTTACGCCGCTTAAATTCCTCAATCAGCCTCTTTTGTAACTCTGCCTTATTACCTGCTGTAGGTAATGTCAGCTTGCTCAATTCTCTCTTAAGCTGCTCAACTTTAAGCTCCTCAAATTTCATGTTTATTAAAATGCAATCCCACTTCTGATACCAATTGTTACGTTTATACCTTTTATAAACGTTGGTTTATTTCCTTTTATTAAACCGGGGTTCTTTTTATTGCCGAAGTAATAATAAACACTTGAAATTTCATTTTACCAGTACAAAACTTTATTTATTTAAAACACACTGTCGTATACTTATTTACAACCTTCTCTAAAACACTTAAAGTTATTCACCTTTATTATTTAGCACTTTTGAATGTTCACTTATTCAACTCAACTGTTAAACTTAAACTGCTTGCGGCATTCGTGTTGCTCGACTATTTATAGTGGTTGGTAATACGGTGTAATGTTCCACATGGTTCGAGAGCACACTAGAACTTTCCATCAAATGGCAGTTACATTTAATTAACTTTTGAGCGCAGACAACAACCGCCAATCATGTTACATACCCAGTCAACATTTACATACCCAGTCAACATTTAACTCCGTAACAATTAGTATTTTATTTATAATAAAAAAATTACAGGAGGAATGACAAACTGATATACACTTATATTAGGCAGCATGTAATTGTGGCAAATGGTTTAGTTCAATTCCAACATATCTTTCTTTATCTGATGAAAAGGAGTTTAAACATTAGTTAAGTACAATATTTTTTAATGAAACCGTATTCTTTGCTTCCGTTTCATTATTTTTTTTTAAGGTACAATTATTTTTTTAAATTTTTAAAAACTAATTACTTAAAATATATGTTCCTCTTTTAATAGGTAAGCATTTTTCATTATTAAAAGAACTTTTTACCCGACAATAAAATTGCATTTTACCAGTAAACAACAAAAGGAGGAAATAACAGTAAATAAAATCATAAGGTTCTCTATCTCCAACTTATCAAAAAAGTAATCTTAAAAAACCCGATAAATAAAATGTCGTTACAAAATTTAAAAATTTTGCGAAATAAAATCTTCAGTATTTTAATATGAAATATATATATATATACACCCCTGACCAGAACAATTAGTACACATACAAACTTATTCTTAATTCAATTACTTTTTACCTTCTACTTTAAACTTAGTACAGAAATTTCAGCACCAACTAAAAGAAATGTTATGGCACCAGGCTTAAGGAAAAAAAGTATATATATATCAGGTATATATCAGCCTGTCATTTTGTTATTTCTTTATTATCCATTTGAGATCCCATAACGTATATATATTCTGGATCCTTATATATAGGGAAGTCAAATAAAGTGATGCGGGCCAGTTATTGGTGTCAAACTATTAGAAAAACATATGTATATAGAAGGGCATAAAAAACACGCAAAGAGTATCCTGTATGCTTGGATGTAGGTGGTGTTGTCATATGGATATATGTAGGTACATATTTATGTATGTACATTTGTATGTATTACATATGTATGTACACATGTATGTATGTTTTTATATTTAAATGTACATACTTAAAAAAATACATATAATCTCGCATGTGCCGGAATGAGGCAAACATATTGTCAGGTTTATACATTTTATAAACGTTGGTTTACATCCTTTAAATAAACCAGGGTTCTTTTTATTGCCAATAAATAAAAAAACACACTTTAAATTTTATTTCATCAGTACAAAAATTTATTTACTTAAAACACACTGTCGTATACTTATTTACAATCTTCTTTATAACACTTAATGTTATTCACCTTTATTATTTAGCAATTTACACTTATTCAACTCAACGGTTAAACTGAAACTGATTGTGGCATTCGTGTTGCTCGACTATTTATAGTGGACGGTGGTAGTCTGTAATGTTCCACAAAGTTCGAAAACACTCTAGTACTTTTCGGCGAATACTAGATAGCAGTTACATTTAAATTAATTCATTATGCTTTTCGTTATATTAGTTAGCCACCATTCCGAAATAACTTCTAAGCGCAGACAAAAACCGCCTATAACGCCCCACAACTTATAAAATTATCATGTTACATGCCCAATGAACATTCAACTCCGTAACACTACCGCCCGCTTAAGCCTGTTCGTCCCGAATAGGCATAGATTCACTTTTTTCTCGAGGCGCTCGAGATGAACCACTTTCATCTTCGATCTTGAGCTTTTGTACTTTTGAATTCTATACACGATATCATTTATTCTTTTTATCACCTTATACGGTCCATCCCAATGGGCTTGTAATTTAGGAGATAATCCCTTTTTCCGTTGTGGGTTAAATGATAGAACTAGCTGACCCTTATTAAAGCCTTCGGCATTCGCTGCTAGATCATTTCTGGCTTTCATTTTGTCACTGGTCATTTTTATCCGGGCACGTACGAATTCATGAACTTCGTCAAGATCTTTTTGTTCACTTAAAGAGTCGTCTTCATGCTCATCTATTGTTGTGGGCTTTGTACCGAATTCTTAATCAACTGGCAGCTTCAGCTCGGTTCCAAACATACACCCAGTTTTTTTTTTTTTAATAATAACCAGCACTCAGAGGATGGCCCCTACACATGCATTGTTGGTATCAGGAAAATAGGTTATGGGAAGGAGGATTAAGGGAGTAGTGTTTGTGGACATTTTTTTTTTTTTTTCATATATTTATTATTGAATCTTCGCCTGTGGCGAACTAACAATAAGTGTTCAAATCTTAAAACTAGGTAGTTAATATAAGTCCAGCCAGTGCCAGACTAAAATTTAAGTTCTCATATTAATTATCAAGCTTCATATAAGCGCAGTAGTATCCCTCCTTTTCAGGCGGGTGTGCCCACTATGTTGCAGGATGTTTCGGGCGAGCGCATTTGGGTGAGCTTCCAGCTTATTTAAATACTTGTCCACATAGTTCAGGATTTCGCATTTAACTAGTGGAACTTGTAGATCCTTGTAGATGTTGCTGTTTTTAACATACCAAGGAGCACCAGTTATCATTCTTAGGATTTTGTTTTGCCTGCGTCGAATTTTTTCTATGTTGGATGCGGAAGCAGTGCCCCATAATTGTATACCGTAGCACCAAATTGGTTTCAAAATCGATTTGTAGAGTAGAAGTTTACAATCAAGACGAAGCACAGAGTTTCTGCCGATTAGCCAATGAATTTGTGTAGCTTTAAGTTTCATTTGCGTCAACTTCGCATCTATATGAGGCTTCCATGTGAGGCGGCGGTCTAGGTGAATACCAAGATATTTTGTCTCGGTTCGTTGAGGCACCATATGGTTGTTAATAAGAATTGGAAAGTACGTTTCTTTGCGTAAAGTAAAAGTTACGTGGGTACATTTTTGTTCATTTATTTTTATTCCCCATAACTTTGCCCATTTTTCAACTTGGGTTACGTGTTGCTGCAATTGGTTTGAAGCCTCTTTAGGGTCTTTATGAATACTAAGAAAAGCAGTATCATCAGCAAATGTCGACGTGTGTGTAAAACTATTGGTTGGCATATCTGCTGTGTAAAGCAAGAACTGGACCTAGTATACTCCCTTGAGGTACACCAGCCCCTATTGTTTGAGAAGAACTTATTTGGTTTCCCTCTTTGATCATAAATTGTCGACCGGTTATGTATTTTTCTAAAAGGTTGAAAATATTAGATGGAAGGTTTAGCTTTAGTTTGTTTAACAGGCCTTCGTGCCATACTTTATCGAAAGCTTGAGAGACATCTATAAAAAGCGCGGAGCAATACTTTTTTTCTTCGAAAGTTTTTCTTATAACCTGCACCAGTCTGTGAGTTTGTTCGATTGTGCTATGTTGACTTCTAAAGCCAAATTGGTGATCTGGGATGCAGTTGTTTTCATTCAGGATCGGAGTCAGCTCATTCTTAAGCAATTTTTCGAACAATTTTGACATTGTGGGTAACAAACTTATAGGCCTATAAGACTCTACCTTTGAAGGATCTTTGCCAGGCTTAGGAATCATCTTTACTAAAGCAATTTTCCATATAGGCGGGAAATGTTCAAGCCGAATTATTGCGTTAAAAATAAAAAGAATATTTTTTTTGCCATAAAAGGTAGCTCTAAAAGCATTTTGTTGCTTATATTATCAACGCCAGGAGCTTTTTTTATCATTTAGGTTAGCAATAGCCTCTACAACATCTGTAAATCGGAAACGTATTTCTAAAGGACGTCTAGCAACAACTGGTGGTAATTCCCTCACGTCTGTGCAAGTATTGGGAGTGAACACGTTTTTGAAATGGTTTGCGAACAGATCACATTTTTCTTCGTCATTTCTAGCCCAGGATCCTCTCAGATTACGCAGTGGTGGTTTTGCGATAACAAGTCTTTTAAGACGTCTGGCTGATCGCCATAAGGAATAATTTGTCTGAGGAGTCGCGTCTAGACCTTCCAGGTACTCTTTCAGTGATGCCATTCTGTGAGCCTCCAACAAGCTTTTTAGTTGGGTTGTACATTCTTTCAGCTTAGTTTTAAGTTGGGGCGATCTATGTTTTTGCCATTCCCTGCGGGCTTTTCTTTTTTCAGATACGAGCTTTTCCACATCTTCAGAGAAAATTTTGTTGTACCTAGCCTGGCGGTAGGTAGAAGACGCATGTTCAACGGCTTTTTTAATGTTTTCATTTAGGACGCTCAGACAATCATCTATGTCTCCGGGAGTTTTTTGCGATTGGTTCTCCGCGCATATTTTTTATATTTCAACCAATTCTTTTAGATAAGAAAAACTCACTAGTTGCTATTTGGTGAGGACTGCAAATAGTGATTATTGTGGGTGAGTGGTCAGAAGATAAATCCAAGGAGGCTACAGCCTCAATAAGGTCCGGGGATATACCTTTTGCCACGCCAAAATCTATTACGTCTGGAATTTTATTATTGTCCGTTGGCCAATAGGTTGGTTGTCCAGTTGAAATAACGAAAAGTCCTATTTCCGACACTGAGTCATACAAGACACGACCTCTGGGACTAATTAGGCGTGAGCCCCAGTATGTGTGTTTAGCGTTATAGTCTCCAGCAGCTATAAAGCGGGGACCTAATGATTTGTAGAAACTGTTGTACTGATCCTTCGTTATGGAGAATCTGGGTGGACAGTAAACTGATGAAATAACAAGGTTATGGAAAAATTCATCAATGCAGACGTTCGTAGCTTGGATATAACATTCCGAGAGGCCACCCAACCATTGGTGTTTAATTCTTGATTTGATTAGAATAGCCGAGCCACCACATGATCTATCCCTAGGATCCTTTGAATCGTAAAAAGAATAACCACTAATTTTAAAAGTGCTTCTAGATGTCATATGAGTCTCAGAAATACACATTTTTTTTTTTTTTTTTTGCATAATTTTTAATTATTGAATCTTCGCTTTAGCGAACTAACAATAAGTTTTCAAATCTTAAGACTAAGGAAATAATATTAGTCCAGCCAGTGCCAAACTAAAATTTACGTTCTCATAATATAAATAGTTATCTTCATCTAAGCGCAATAGTATCCCTCCTTTTTAGACGGGAGTGTCCACTATGTTGCAAGATACTTCGAGCGAGCGGGTTTGGATGTGTTTCCAGCTTATTTAAATACTTGTCCACATATTTCAGCATTTCGCATTTAACTAGTGGAACTTTTAGATCCTTATGGATGTTGCTGTTTTTGACATACCACGGAGCACCAGTTATCATTCTTAGGATTTTATTTTGACGGCGTTGTATTTTTTCTATGTTAGAGGCGGAAGCAGTGCCCTATAATTGTATACCGTAGCACCAAATTGATTTTAAAATTGAGTTGTATAGTAGAAGTTTACAATCCAGATGAAGCACAGAGTTTCTACCCATAAGCCAGTGGATTTGTGCAGCTTTAAGTTTCATTTGCGTCAGCTTTGCATCTATATGAGGCTTCCATGTGAGGCGGCGATCCAGGTGAATACCAAGATATTTTGTCTCGGATCGTTGAGGCACCAAATGGTTGTTAATAGTGATTGGAGGGCACGTTTCTTTGCGTAAGGTAAAAGTTATGTGAGTACATTTTTGTTCATTTATTTTTATTCCCCATAACCTTGCCCATTTCTCAACTTGGCTAACGTGTTGTTGCAGTTGACTCGAAGCCTCTTTAGGGTCTTTATCAATACTGAGAAAAGCAGTATCATCAGCAAATGTGGACGTGTGCGTAAAACAGTTGGTTGGCATATCTGCTGTGTAAAGCAAGTACAAAATTGGACCTAGTATACTCCCTTGAGGTACACCAGCCTCTATTGGTTGGGAACAACTTATTTGGTTTCCCTCTTTGATCATAAATTGTCTGCCGGTTAAGTATTTTTCTAGCAGGCTTGAAATATTAGCTGGTAGATAGAGTTTTAGTTTGACTAACAGGCCTTCGTGCCATACTTTATCGAATGCTTGAGAGACATCGATAAAAAGCGCGGAGCAGTACTTCTTTTCCTCAAAGGCTTTTCTTATAACCTGCACCAGTCTGTGAGTTTGTTCGATTGTGCTATGTTGACTTCTAAAACCAAATTGGTGATCTGGGATGCAGTTGTTATCATTAAGGATCGGACTCAGCTTGTTTTTAAGCAGCTTTTCGAATAGTTTCGCCAAAGTTGGTAACAAACTTATAGGCCTATAAGACTCCACCTTCGAAGGATCTTTACCAGGCTTGGGAATCATCTTTACTAAGGCAACTTTCCATATTGGCGGAAAGTGTTCAAGCCGAATTATGGCATTAAAAACAAAAAGAATAATTCTTTTACCTGTGAAGGGTAGCTCTAGAAGCATTTTGTTGCTTATTTTATCAACGCCAGGAGCTTTTTTGTCATTTAGGTTAGCGATTGCCTCTATAACATCTGAAAATTGGAAACGTATTTCTATAGGACGTCTAGCTACAACAGGCGGTAATTCTCTCACGTCAGTGCATGAATTGGGAGTGAAGACGTTCCTTAAATGGCTTGCGAACAGATCGCATTTTTCTTCGTCATTTCTAGCCCAGGATCCTCTCAGGTTACGCAGTGGTGGTTTTGCGATTACGGGTCTTTTAAGACGTCTGGCTGTTCGCCATAGAGAATAGTTTGTTTGAGGAGTCGCGTCTAGACCTTCAAGGTATTCCTTCATTGATGACATTCTATGTACTTCCAGCATGTTTTTTAATCGGTTTGTACATTCCTTCAGCTTATTTTTAAGTAGGGGCGATCTATACTTTTGCCATTCTCTTCGGGCTCTCCTTTTTTCAGATAGGAGCTTTTCAACATCGGTTGAGTAAATTTTGTTGTATCTGGCCTGACGGTAGGTAGAAGAAGCATTTTCAACGGCTTTTTTAATATTTTCATTGAGGCTACTAAGGCACTCATCGATTTCCTCGGAAGTTTTTAAAGATTGGTGTTCCGAACAGTGCGTGCTGATAAATTTTCTGTATTTTAACCAGTTTATTCTTTTTGACAGAAAAATATCACTAGTTGCAATTTGGTGAGGACTGCAAATAGTAAAAATTGTGGGTGAGTGATCAGAAGATAAATCCAAGGAGGGTTGAGCCTCAATAAGCTCAGGGGATATGCCTTTTGCTACGCCAAAATCTATTACGTCTGGTATTTTATTGTGGTCAGTTGGCCAATATGTTGGTTGCCCAGTTGAAATAACGTGAAGTCTCATTTCATTTTCAGAACCATACAAGACACGACCTCTGGGACTTATTAGGCGGGAGCCCCAGTATGTGTGTTTAGCGTTGTAGTCCCCAGCAGCTATAAAGTGAGGACCTAAAGATTTGTAAAAACTGTTGTACTGATCCTTCGTTATGGAAAATCTGGGTGGACAATAAACTGACGAAATAACGAGATTATGGTAAAATTCATCGATGCAGACGTTTGTTGCTTGTATATAACTTTCGGAGAGACCACCCATCCATTGGTGTTTGATTCTTGATTTAATTAATATAGCTGAATCACCACATGACCTATCTCTGGGATCTTTTGAATCATAAAAAGTATAGCCACTTATTTTGAAAGTGCTTCTAGATGTCATATGAGTTTCGGAAATCAACATGACATCGATTTTTTGGTGTGTTAAAAAGTATTCGAGCTCATTTTTGTGTTGGCGGATGCCGTTTGCGTTCCAGAAACAAACCCTGAGGCAGTTCATGGTCTTTTAAGTATGGCCTGCAGGAGAGCAGACTGCATTTTCTGCATCTCCTGCATCATGCTAGCCATTTGCGCCATTACCTGCGTAAATTGTTTGACCATATTGTCAATTACGGCTTCCAGGCGGCTAAAATTGGGACCAGTTGGTTCACTTGTTTGCACTTGTTGTTGTGTTGTAGGCTCGGTAGACTTACGTGCATTAGGCTGGTTAGACTTTAATGCGGCGGCGTAAGAAACTTGATTTGTAGTTGGTTGTGCCAATGGAGGCATATTTGTAGTTGGTATATTTAAAGGCTGGGGAGGGGCAGGAACTATTTTCGGCTTAGTTGATCGCTTAACTGAATTAAAAACAGGACAACCTCTATAGTTGGCATTTCTTTATCCTAGGATCATCTTTTGGCTTGTAGCACTTGGCCGTATCGTGCAGATCCCCACACACAACACAAACAGTAGGCAACTTACAATAAGTTTTAGTGTGGCCATATTCCTGGCAGTTTAAGCACTGTACGGGCCCAGATCGCTTATGTGGCACTTCCACAGTGACTCGTCGGTGCATAATATATTGTTACGTTTATACCTTTTATAAACGTTGGTTTATTTCCTTTAAATAAACCGGGATTCTTTTTATTGCAAAAGTAATAATAAACACTTGAAATTTTATTTTAACAGTACAAAACTTTATTTATTTAAAACACACTGTCGTATACTTATTTACAATCTTCTTTAAAACACTTAAAGTTATTCACTTTTATTATTTAGCACTTTTGAATGTTCACTTATTTAACTCAACTGTTAAACTTAAACTGCTTGCGGCATTCGTGTTACTCGACTATTTATAGTGGTTGGTAATACGCTGTAATGTTCCACAAGATTCGATAACACAATAAAACTTTCTAGCGAATGGCCGTTACATTTAAATAACTTCTTAGCACAGACAACAACCGCCAATCATGTTACATACCCAGTAAACATTGACATACCCAGTCAACATTTAACTTCGTAACACTACCGCCCGCTTAAGCCTGTTCGTCCCGAACAGGCATAGATTCACTTTTTCGATAATTGGCGAGGCGCTCGAGATGAACCACTTTCATCTTTGATCTTGGGCTTTTGTATTTTTGAATTCTATACACGACATCATTTATTCTTTTTATTACCTTATACGGTCCATCCCAATGGATTTGTAATTTAGGAGACAATCCCTTTTTCCGTTGTGGGTTATATAGTAGAACTAGCTGACCCTCATTAAAACCTTCGAAATTCGCTGCTAGATCGTATCTGGCTTTCATTTTGTCACTGGTCATTTTTATCCGGCCACGTACGAATTCATGAACTTGGTTAAGATCTTTTCGTTCCCTTGAAGAGTCGTCTGAATTATACTGCTGCAGTGGTCCTCTACTTCTTCTTACTGGGCCTTTGGCTGCGATACATCGTCCACAGTTTGCTATCCAATTAGCAACAGATTGTTGACATCCAACCCAATAGAACCGGCGTTTAATCTTTTCTACGGTTTTCGTTACGCCAAGGTGACCACCGCTAGGACCATCATGAAACTCCTTTACTACCTTTTTAATTTTAGAGGATGGCACCACAATCAAATTCGTTTTCGATTTACCATCAGCGCTTTCCCATTGGAGATAAAGGCATCCGTTAATTAGCTGCAGACTATTCCACAGCGCCCAATATGATTTCATCAGTGGACTTTCCGCTGATATTTGGTTACGGGTTGGCCTTTTGTCTTGCTCCTTTGCCGAAATAATTTTCGCCAGTACGGGATCGTCCCTTTGTGCCGCTGACCAGTCGTCACTTGTCTCTATGCGTGTAAGTCGAACATCAACGACGCCTTCTTTTTCTTCAGCTTTTAGGCAATACTTGCATTCCGATCTGCAAGGTCTTCGGGAGAGTGCATCCGCATTTCCATGCTTAGCGCCATTTCTATTTGTTTGTTCTGCCACTCGTAACCGGTTATCCACACAATCTCCCTCTAAACGTGGTGTTGTTTTCTCATGTTCTATAACAAATAGCTTCCTTACAGACGCCTTATCTTTGTAGCCAACATCAAGGGGTACTTTAGTATTCCGCCCAATCATTGTCTTTTGTCCCATATGCAGACTCATTCCATGATGGATCATAAAATCTGCACCTATGATTACTTCGTCTACAATCTCGGCGACAATGAAAACATGATGTACACTTTTGTTGGCAATAGTTACTTTTACATTTATTTTACCATAGACAGTAGCAGGCTCTCCACTAGCCGTTCGTAGACTTACGCCATATAACGGTTCAATTGTTTTATTGACTAAATCGGGTCTGATAATAGACTGCGACGCTCCTGTGTCTATAGCAAAAATATGCCTTCGACCATTGATATACCCCCAAGCAGTAAGGTTGCTATTTTTCTGTTGCCCAACTAATATGGAGATTGTGGGGCCCTCAGAACCTAGCTCTTGCCCCGTTAGGCTAGCTTGTGCCATTTTATTTCTTGATTTTAAGTTTACGCGTTTGCTCTTTCCAGGTGGCGAAACAGATCTAGCCCTCTTTGTCGGTGCTTTACAATTTCGCTTAAAATGCCCGATCTTACCGCAGTTATAGCATTTGGCTCTGGCTGTAACTCGTTTTTCTTCCAACGCCTGTATAACTGCATTTTTTAACTCATCGACAATTTCTCCGCCCTCTTTTGCGATAATTTCCAGATTCCTCACCTGATGTATTTGCGGCTTAGAGAGTAATTTTGCAGTCTCCTGTGTCAACGCGTATGATACGGTTTCTGCAAACGTTGACTTAAGTGCGCCAAACACCGCTCGTTTTATTTCAGGATCACGTATTCCACTCACAAACGTTTCTATCTTAAACTGATCCAAAAATGGGTGGTTTTCGCCTGGATATGCCAACTGCACCAACCGCTCGATTTCTGTTGCAAAATCTTGTAGCGATTCGTTGGCTTTCTGTACTCTACCTCGCAATTCCATTCGGTATATATCTCGTTTGTGCTCACCGCCATACTTGCGTTGTAGTGCAACCATTATCTCTTCGTAGTTTTCTCTGCAGCCAATAGGTATGCTTTCTAGAACTTGCGCTGCGTTACCTTTTAAGGCCAAAATAAACTCTAAGGCCTTTTCTTCATTGTTCCACGCATTTCTATTGGCAACTGTCTCGAACTGGAACTTGAAAACATTAAATGGTGCGCTACCGTCAAAAGTAGGGGCCTTTATTCTGTTCGACATTTCTGGAATTACTCGCACTGGTACCTCATGACTTTGAAGACTATTAATTCTTGTTTCTAGATTTTTACATTTTTCGTCAACATCTTGGACTTTCTTATTAAAGTCACTTGCTTGCGCAACCATGCCATCTTCAAGGTGAGATAGTTTCTTATCGATTTTAATGACTTCCTTTACTATGCCCTCTACTCTGTTGTTTACAGCTTCAGAAATTTCTTGAAGTTTAAACTCCATAGCTTTAGAAGATTCTTGAACTTCATGAAACTTCATCTCTATTTTTTCATTATTAATTCTAAAAGTTTCCTGAACTCCCTGGAAATTCATTCTAGAAGTTTCCTGAACTTCTTGGAATTTTCTTTCTATTTTTTCATTAATAACTCTAGAAGTTTCCTGAGCTTCTTGGAATTTCTTTTCTATATTTTCATTGTTTACTCTAGAAGTTTCCTGAGCTTCTTGGAATTTCTTTTCTATTTTTTCATTAATAACTCTAGAAGTTTCCTGAGCTTCTCGGAAATTTATTTTAGAAGTTTCTTGAACTTCCTGGAAATTCATTTTAGAAGTTTCTTGAACTTCCTGGAATTTCACTTCTATTTTTTCCATCATAGCAGCAAGCATTGTACCTATATCGACGTTGTTTGTTGTTGCACAGGTAACAACCTCCAGTTCTTCCTTTTCGTCAAACTCATAAACATCAATGTCGATATTACGCCGCTTAAATTCCTCAATCAGCCTCTTTTGTAACTCTGCCTTATTACCTGCTGTAGGTAATGTCAGCTTGCTCAACTCTCTCTTGAGCTGCTCAACTTTAAGCTCCTCGAATTTCATGTTTATTAAAATGCAATTCCGCTTCTGACACCAATTGTTACGTTTATACCTTTTATAAACGTTGGTTTATTTCCTTTAAATAAACCGGGATTCTTTTTATTGCAAAAGTAATAATAAACACTTGAAATTTTATTTTAACAGTACAAAACTTTATTTATTTAAAACACACTGTCGTATACTTATTTACAATCTTCTTTAAAAGACTTAAAGTTATTCACTTTTATTATTTAGCACTTTTGAATGTTCACTTATTTAACTCAACTGTTAAACTTAAACTGCTTGCGGCATTCGTGTTACTCGACTCTTTATAGTGGTTGGTAATACGCTGTAATGTTCCACAAGATTCGATAACACCCTAGAACTTTCTAGCGAATGGCCGTTACATTTAAATAACTTCTTAGCACAGACAACAACCGCCAATCATGTTACATACCCAGTAAACATTGACATACCCAGTCAACATTTAACTTCGTAACAATATTTTAAATCGTAGATGGGGTGAGTTTCACTTTTTTTTAATTTGATATCACCAGGCTTAAGCTCCACTCGGAATAATGGTTGGGGGTGTTTTTCCCTGTTTCTCATATTCGATACCGTCCTAACCATAAACTCTTTGTTTAGCAATTTGGTCTTGATCTCTTCTGGGTCAACGTTAGAATCAATGCCTTTAATAACTACCTGAAGGCCTTTTGCGGTCTTGAGTTGGTAGGTATAGAAGTTTTTTCTGAGTTTTTCGAGCTCCGAAACCGTGGCGCGGTAGGCGTTTTCATGGTTCACTTGAATTTTTGTCTCAAATATGTTACCGCGTTAAACGTTTTAAACATAAAAGTTATTTTCCCCAATCAAACCGACTAAAAACTTGACGAGATCATTTGAGTTTTTTTCCCTCAAATAAATGGGAGGTGGCTTAAAGGACTTTTTTTCACTTACAGGGGCCTCATTATCCTCTTGCAAAATTGCAAAACGATTTTGCGATGAGGTTTACTTTCATCGTCTTTTAAAATTTTTGCAGGTTGAGATGCTTTTGCCGATTTAGGGCTTCTTCCCCTTTTAAGAACTGTTACGTACCTGTCCATCCCTATCTGGATCTTAGGAGCACACGCAGAAATTGGGCCCTTAGCGCCTTTAGCAGCTGTTGGTGCGACACCAGAACTTGATAAAGAAGACCGCGATGAAGATGGCACCTCGGTATTTTTTTTATAATTTTTAAACAGAGATTGGGCTAAATTTGTCCCTTGTTCAGTACATTTATTCAAATTAGGCACACTTGCACTTAAATTATTTGTATTTGTTTTCGGTTTTGCACTTAAATAGTTTCTATTATATTCAGGGTCTCTAATGTTTTCATTGCTAACCCTTGCTGAGCTTAACACAATGTAAGCATTTCGGCTATTAGGCCCACTGTCACAACGATTACTGTTACTCATTAACCGTTTGGTTTTTTTGTTTTGTTTAGTTTGTTTTTATTTTCGATTCTCACTTATGTCTTGTAGGTATGTATACTAACAATTTTTTTTAATTTGTAACTTATTACAAATATCACCTATTACAAATATACACTCGCATAGACACGTCCGTACACTACGAGATTAAGATTTAAATTTCTCGATATTTACTGTGGCAGGAAAGACATCACTAGGAAGTTTATTCCACATACGAACTGTGCGACCGAAGAAGGAATTCTCCCTGTAATGAGTGATGCGATTCACTGGCCAGTCGACTACGTATGGGTGTGCTCTTTTAGAAAAACTTGTATCACGCAAAAAGTTCCGGGTTTCGGGAACAAGTTCCCTGATTTCCTCAGAGCACATTCTATTATAGTATCGATAGAACAGCGAAACACACCCCACATCACGACGGTGTTCGAGTGAATCCAGACGGTTATATACCACAACGTCGCCGATGAGTATCTTCGCTCGTTCCTGTACGCGGTCAAGTATCCCCAAAATAGACTTTGAGGCACCAGCCCATACATGAGAGTTGTATTCCATTTTTGGTCGGATATAGGTGGTATAAATATTGAGAAGATCAGATGGTGTGAAGTAATTCCTACACCGTTTAAGAAAACCAAGACACTTCGATGCTTCTTTCGACACAAGAAAGATGTGTTCCATCCAGCGGACATCGCACTGGATTCTCTCGTGCCCAGAACATCAAGAGTCTCTGTCTTTTCAATAATTACATCATCCATTAATACAGACGAGACAGCATCGTCCATTGTGCGTTTATGTGTCAAAAGACAACACTGGGTTTTACGGGCATTAAAATCGACCCTATTCGCACGGCCTCATTTGGAGATTACCATCAGATTGCGGTTAATCGAAACATTCATACTCTGTCTCCTAGCTCCAATCTCCAAAGAGTTAGGTCTATGGTCAAACGAGTATGAATGGCATATGCTGCTGTCGTCTGCAAAGCAATAAATACGATTCGAAGTTTGACATAGAAGGTGATTCAAAAAGATAAGAAATAAGGTAGGAGAGAGGACTGAGCCTTGCGGTACCCCTGAATTGATTTTGAACTCGTTGGAAGAGATCCCATCTATAACAACACGAATAGTGCGATCTCTGAGAAAACTCGATATAAATCGAGAAAATTTCTCCCCGACACCAAAATCAGTTAATTTAGATAGAAGCGCACAGTGCCAGACCCTATCAAACGCCTTAGATATGTCCAGAGCCACCACTTAACTTTCGCCAAAATGACGAATTAAGGTACACCATTTTTCTGTCCTCTACGAAAGCCATACTGGCGGTCGCCTAATAAACCGTTTATCTCCAGATAGTTAACCAGGCGGTAGTTAACCATACTCTCCATAACCTTGGAGATCGCTGAACAAATTGCTATTGGTCGGTAATTTTCAGGGTTTTCGGAAAGGCTAGAGATCGGCGTAACATTAGCTACTTTCCAACATATCGGAAATACTCCGGCATGATAAATACGGCTGAAAAGGTTAGCTAATGGACGCGACACCGTCGAAGAACATGCTTACAAACGTGTTTACGACAGTTTTAGCCTCTTGGTTTGGTACAGCGTATACCTCTAGACATTTGCTAAAGTAGTCGATTACCACTAAGACAAAACGATTTCCCGCTTTACTGATAGGAAAAGGTCCTGCTATATCGATCACTATTCGAACAAAGAGAGCACCTGAATTATACTGCTGCAGTGGTCCCCTACTTCTTCTTACTGAGCCTTGAGATGCTTTACATTTTTCGCAGTTTGCTATTCAATCAATTAAATTCGTTTTCGATTTACCATCAGCACTTTTCCATTGGCGATAAAGGCATCCGTTAATTAACTGCAGACTATTCCACAGCGCCCAGTATGCTTTCATCAGTGGACTTTCCGCTGATATTTGTTGCGGGTTGGCTTTTTGTCTTCCTCCTTTGCCGAAATAATTTTCGTTAGTACGGGATCGCCCCTTTGTGCCGCTGACCAGTCGTCACTTGTCTCTATGCGTGGGTCGAACATCAACAACGCCTTCTTTTTCTTCAGGTCTTAGACAATATTTGTATTCCGATCTGCAGGGTCTTCGGGAGAGTGCATCCGCATTTCCATGCTTAGTACCTCTTCGATGCTCGATACCGAAATCCAACGGGCTAGCTGCCCTTCTGGTTGTTTAAATTGTAGCAACCACCTGAGTGCGGAGTGGTCGGTTCTTATCTCGAAGTGTTGTCCATACAGGTATTTGTGGTAATGTTTTACCCACTCTACCACTTCCAGAAGCTTTAGACGTGTAACACAAAAATTTCTTTCAGGCTTTAAAAGTGTTCGAATGTAGTAGCCTATGACCTTTTCTGTACCGCTGACAACTTGTGCAAGAACACCACCTATCCCGTAGCCACTCGCATCACTATCCAGCGCAAATTTCTTCCCAGCAATTGGATAGGCCAGGACTGGTGCTATGCATAATAATTCCTTGAGCTTCTCAAATGCTTGTTCTTGTGCGGCAGCCCACACAAACGGTCGTGACTTCTGGGTAAGCTCATGTAGACTGGCAGCGACACTGGAAAAATTTGGCACAAACCTTCTATAGTAGGTACAAAGGCCAAGAAAACTGCGTAGCTCATGCAGATTGTTTGGGCGAGGCCAGCTCTTTAGAGCTTGAATTTAATTTTCATCGGTTGATATACGATTTTCAGCAACGCGGTGGCCCAAATATTTTACCTCTGTGTGGAACAATGCACATTTTTTCGCACTTAATTTAAGTCCAGCCAATGATATACGCTTGAGGATTTCTTCTAGATATTTCAGGAGGTCGCCAAAACTTTTCCCCATGGCAATAATGTCATCAAGATACACACAGACATGTCTTCCAATGTAGTAACCGCTCGAATGTTGCTGGGGCATTGCATAGCCCAAATGGCCTTACATTAAACTGGCACAGCCCATCACTTGCACTAAAAACTGTTTTCTCCTTATCTTTTTCAGAGATTTCTACTTGCCAAAAACCGCTTTGCAGGTTTTATGTGGAGAACCATTTCGTTCCAGCAAGCGTATCCAGCGTGTCATCTATCCTTGGTAGTGGGTTACTGTCCTTCTTGGTAACGTCATTCAGTTTTCTGTAATCGACGCAGAATCTAGTGCTGCCATCTTTCCTTTTAACCAACACTACCGGGGAGCTCCAAGGGCTTGAAGAAGGTTTTATTACTCCACTCCGCTCCAAGTGCTTTTACTTCGTTGCGTTTGGCTAGAGGAATACTTCTGGGAGCTTGTTTTTAATGGCCTTGCATCTCCTGTATTTATCTGATGTTTTACAAGTGATGTTCTTCCTTGCTGTTGTCCTTTCAAGGCGAAGATGGAGGCGTGCTTTCTAAGCAGTTTTTTTCTTTATTTTTATTGGACGAGGTTAACCCTTTAACCCATTTCTCTATGCACTCTGATAGATTCTCCTGTTTTTTGTTTGACATACTGACAGGGCCCGATCCCATTTTGCAATTTATTATTGCCAGCACACTGGCCCACTTCGCAATTCGGCTTGATGACTTTTTCGCATGTTAGCACCCTAACAGGGACTTCTCCGTTGTTACAGATTCTCAGGAGGGCTTTTGCTGTTATTAAATCACTTTTTCTATCTGTTTGTTCTACCACCCACAGCCGGCTGTCGGCACAATCTCCCTCTATATGCGCCCATACTAAACTTTCTGACTGTGGTGGTATTTTCTCTTGTTGTATAGCAAACAGCTCCCTTACAGGCGATATTTCATATTCCGCCAAATTATTGTCGTTTGCCCCAAATGCAGAATAATTCCATGATTGATCATAAAGTCTGCACCGATGAATACTTCGTCCACAATCTCGGCAACAATGAATACATGATTTACACTTATGTTGGCAATATTTACTTTTACGTTTATTTTACCATAGACAGTAGCGGGCTCTCCATTAGCTGTTCGTAAACTTATGCCACATAACGGTTCAATTGTTTTCTTGACTATATTAGGTCTGACAATAGATTGCGATGCTCCTGTGTCTATAGTAAAAATATGCCTTCGACCATTGATATACCCACAAGCAGTAAGGTTGCTATTTTTCTGTTGCATGACTGATATGGAGATTGTGGGGCCCTCGGTTATGGGAGCTAGCTCTTGCACCGTAGTGCTAGCTCGAGTTAGTTTAACGGTGACTCATTTGCTGATTTAATGTTTACGCCTTTGCTGTTTCTAGGTGGTGAAACAGATGTAGCCCGCTTTCTTGATGCTTTACAATTTCGCTTAAAATGAACCGCTCTTACCGCAGTTATAGCATTTGACTCTGGCTGTACCTCGCTTTTTTTCCAACGCCTGTACAACTGAATTTTCTTTATTTCATTCACAATATTTCCGTCTTTTTCTGCCGTAATTTCGAGATTTCTCACCATATGTATTTGCGGCTTAGGGAGTAATTTTGCGGTCTCCTGTGTCAGCGCGTATGATACGGTTTCAGCAAAAGTAGACTTCTGTGTGCCAAACACCGCGTGCTTGATTTCAGGATCACGTATTCTACTCACAAACGTTTCTATTTCAAATTGATACAAAAATTGATGGTTCTTGCCTGGGTATGTCAACTGCACCAACCGCTCGATTTCTGTTGCAAAATCTTGTAACGATGTGTTGGCTTTCTGTATTCTGCCCCGCAATTCCATTCAGTATATATCTCGTTTGTGTTCGTCGCCATACTTTCGTTGTAGTGCAACCATTATTTCCTCGTAGTTTTCTCTGCAGCCAATAGGTATGCTTTCCAGAACTTGTGCTGCGTTACATTTTAAAGCAGAAATTAACTCTAAGGCATTTTCTTCATTATTCCACACATTTCTATTGGCAACTGCCTCAGCGGGAACTTAAAAACATTAAATGGTGCACTACCTTCAAAAGTAGGGGCCTTAATTCTGTTTGACATTTCTTGAATTACTCGCACTGGTACCTCATGACATTGAAGACTATTAATTTTTGTTTATTTTTTCGTCAACACCTTGACTTGTAGTTGCAATTTGCTATTGAATTCGCTTGTTTGTGCAACGATGCCATTTTCAAGGTGAGGTAGTTTTTTTTTATCGATTTTAGTAACTTCCTTTACTATGCCTTCTACTCTGTTGTTTTAACTCCATAGCTCTAGACGTTTCTGAACTTCCTGAAAATTCATTCTAGAAGTTTCATAAACTTCCCGAAACTTCACTTCTATTTTCTCATTATTAACTCTAAAAGTTTCCTGAACT
The DNA here is from genome assembly GCA_963583895.1 of Melanophora roralis. Classification (NCBI taxonomy): domain Eukaryota; kingdom Metazoa; phylum Arthropoda; class Insecta; order Diptera; family Rhinophoridae; genus Melanophora; species Melanophora roralis. The sequence continues at coordinate 12,801,220 of OY757192.1, read as the reverse complement.
CCCTGGAAATTCATTTTAGACGTTTCCAGAGCTTCTTGAAACTACATTTCCATTTTTTCCATCATAGCAGCGAGCATTGTACCGATATTTTTTGTTGTTGTACAGGTAACAAACTCCAGTTCTTCCTTTTCGTCAAACTCATAAGCATCGATGTCGATATTACGCAGCTTGAATTTTTTTAACAGACTCTTTTGCAACTCTGCCTTATTACCTGTTTTCGGTAATGTTAATTTGCGCAACTCTCTCTTGAGCTGCTCAATTTTAAGCTCCTCGAATTTCATGTCTGCTTATTAAAATGTAATCTCATTTCTGACACTAATTGTTACGTTTATACCTTTTATAAACGTTGAATTACTTCCTCTAAATAAACCGGGGCTCTTTTTATTGCCAATAAATAATAAACAACACTTGAAATTTTATTTCAACAGTACAAAAACTTTATTACTTTAAACACACTGTCGTATACTTATCTACAATTTTCTTTATAATACTTAATGTTATTCACCTTTATTACACAGTGCAACACGAAAAAAATAACCATATACGGACATCACTACGTAAAGGAAGACCAAAAAAAAAGACCTGTCCCTCCCAGTTTTGCCCGAAGTCATGCACTTTTTTTATGGGCCCACAAAGATTAAAGGCCTTGGTGTCATTTTTGCAAAAAGTGATAACTTTTTCAGGCTTATATCTTGCAAACCGTTAGGAATTTTAATTTACTCTTTGAGGCAAAGTTGTAGCCCTTTTTATAAAGAACAAAAATTATGAACATAAAAAATTAAAAAAAGAATCATTTTAAATCAAAATCGCAAAAAACTTTAAAAACTTCGAATTTTTTTTACCTTTTTGCCCCTGTTCAGGCCCATAGGCAGCAAACCGTTAAACATTCAAGGAAACAATCAACTACAAAAATTTACCTAGTATCCCAATAAACAACTTTTTAGAACATATAAGTTTCCTAGGAATGAGTCTTAACAACGTTTAGGTAGCGCTTAGGTAGCCGCAGAAGTTAAAAATTTCCCGAAAATGTTTAATCTATTTGCCTTAAATACATATATTGTATCTGTCTTTTGTGTAATAGAGAACTCTAGTGAATACAGATATGTGTATATGCATGTGTGATAGCTGCGAAAAGTCTTACAACCTAAACAGGTAGGCAAACATTAAAATTGCTGGAAACCCCAAACAACAAAATACATCATACACAATTCGCAATAATGATCGTTTGAGGCCTTTATTTAATTATGTACATACTTTTTTTATTGCTTTGTTTATTACTTTTTAATAATGATTGTTTATACCACCCAAAAAATACCCATGTACCTACTACCTATTTTTGTAATAAGTAAGGACAATCTAAAATAAAATAATAGTTGGATTAATTTAAAAAGAAGAAATTAATGCACCTAAACTTATTAGGAAATCAACTACGAAAATTCACCTAAAATCTCAGTAAAGAACTCACGCGATCACGCACCGACCGCACACGGATCAAGGGACGCAGCTCACAATATAAAAGCGACGCGACGCTCACATCGAGGCATTACGCTTGCGGTCATCAATACAGAAAAAATAATTCTACAAGGTTTTAAAAGGAATATAATCTTTTAACTAGTGAATTTAAAGGAGCATATAAGTTGTTTTTCGACGAATTAGATTTGACTGGTGAAAATTACACACCTAACGCAGTCTTTCGCCAATGTTATAGCAATCTCATAGCATTGTTGAGTGGAGGCAAACATAGTATGAAATATTGTAAGCCGGTAAACTGGATTAATCGCCCAGGTGATCAAGATGCAACCAGTTGCCATGCGTTAATTACACATCTTGCCTAAATCGACATGCTGAGAAGAACAAAATTTATAAAGCAACTGTAACAGACACACTACCAATGCTTGCACCTGAAAATTTTGTATTCCCAAGGCCGCCAACTACAGATCGTAGGGCATAATTTACAGAAATGACTACAGCAAGTGGTGTTACTTTTCAAGATCGATTTGATACCGATTATGAGTCCCAACAGGGAACAGATGGACCAAAACTAATAACACAAATGGAAATGGATTTCATTGTGGCCCTATTGGGACTATTGCAGCGAATTGACATATTTTTGACTGCGTTTTTAAAACAAAAAAATTTTACACATGCTGATTTTATTTCTACCGCGTACCGCAAACGGCAGGTTGAATTTCAGATCCTCTACACTCCAAATGATTACAATTCGTTCTTTTACTGCAATGATAAAAAAGCTTTGGTGGTAAAAATGGGAAAGAACTACATCGCTTGTGGGTGGAGATAATTTATTGATGGATCTGTTTCAAGCTTGAAAGCAGTGTTGTTGCATGTTTCGAACCGAAAGTCTTTCATTCCGCTAGCAATGTATATTAACATGAAAAAAGCTATGAAACATAATGAAAAAAAATCAAATAATATGAAAATAAATGGAAGTTTTGCTGTGATTTGAAGGTCATCAATATTTTGCAAGGGATAAGGGCGGCTTTTCAAAATTCTTTTGTTTTCTTTGTAATTGGGATTCGCGCTCACCTGTGAATTAATTTTAATGTAATTCGTGGAGCCCAAGAGGAAGTGAGCATGAACAAATGAAATAACAAAGACTGAAGAATGCACCTTTAATTGACAATACTCAAGACATCTTGCTTCCACCGCTCCACATAAAATTGGGAATTGTTAAAAAATTCATTGAAGTGGCCGTTGTAAATTGTTCAAGCGCATTCGAATGTTTGAATAGCGTTTTCCCAAAGCGTAGCGATGACAAAATGAAAAAAAGTATTGCAGTAAACTAAGAACGAATTTTTGTTCACCTCGCTATACTATACTAGCTATTTACACTGTAAATGTTTTCTATTCTGCCTTTATTTTTTGTCTTCATTTAAAAGGCGTACTTAAAGCCCGGACGATTCGGACGACGATTTGGGTCCTCAACTGAAGAGAGTTCGATTTGCAAGTCCAGGGCCATCAACTTTATAAACATAATACGAATATTTTTTTTGTAATAGACAGCACAGTATTTCAATGTGGAAGAAAATAAAAAACAAATGAAATTCAAACATTTTCAGGAAATTTTTAACTTTTGCGGCTACCTAAGCGCTACCTAAACGTTGTTAAGAATCATTCTTAGGAAGTTTATATGTCCTAAAAAGTTGTTTATTGGGATATTAGGTAAATTTTTGTAGTTGATTGTTTCCTTAAATTTTGAACGATTGGCTACCTATAGACCTGAACAGGGGGAAAAAGATAAAAAAAATTCGAACTTTTTAAAGTTTTTTGCGATTTTGATCTAAATTGATTCTATTTTCAATTTTTTATGTTCAAAGTTTTTGTTCTTTATTAAAAGGGCTACAACTTTGCCTCAAAGAATAAATTAAAATTCCAAACGGTTTGCAAGATATGAGCCTGAGAAAATTATCACTTTTTACAAATATGACACTAAGCCCCCAAATCTTTGGGGGACCATAAAAAAAAATGCACGAGTTTGGGCAAAACTGGGAGACACGGGTCTTTTCTTTTTTAGTATTTTATCACGTAGTGGTGTCCTTATATGGTTATTTTTCCATGACTTAAAAAATTACACACAGTGTTATTTAGCAATTTACACTTATTCAACTCAACATTAAACTTAAACTGATTGAGGCATTCGTGTTGCTCGACTATTTATAGTGGGCGGTGGTAGTCTGTAATGTTCCACAAAGTTCGAAAACACTCTAGTACATTCTGGCGAATACTAGATGGCAGTTACATTTTTATTAATTAATTCATTATGCTTTTCGTTATACTAGTTAGCTACCATTTCGAAATAACTTCTAAGCGCAAACAACAACCGCCAATAACGCCCCACAACTTATAAAATTATCATGTTACATACTCAGTCAACATTTAACTCCGTAACAATATGTATGTATGTATGTATGTTCTTATTATGATTTCTATAATTTATTAGTAGTATTATACCAAAGAATATGAATATATAAATGGTTCTTGTCATACAAAAACGTAACTTGTTTGCAAGATCACTTCATGATGCGGAAGAAAAAATAGAAAGTAGATATGCACAAAGTAGTTTTATTGTAGTATTTAAAGTTCGAAATCATTCGACTAGATCATATGGCTGGGTACTTTAAAGATCAATGTGAAGGATATATAAGATCCGGCACTGCCGAATATAGCGCTCTTACTTGTTTTTATTATTGCTTTTTATTAAGCTATATTTTGGCAGCTCAAATTTTATAATATTAATTTGGTATTGAAAACCATTCAGGTCCAATATATCAATGCTCCTTCAAACAAAACACCTTAAGTTATACTTAAACGAAGCTTTAGGGTTTTTAAGTTCTTTTAACTCTTTTATTTATTTAAAAATACACACAGCACAATAGACAAAACACGTCTGCTTACTCCAGTGTTGCCACGTTTTTTTTTCTTTATAAAAAAAAGTAGATGGAAGGAAAATCTCGACATACAGTCAATTCAAAAGAAATCTGGTTTATAAGCATAATGCTTAGTTCTAAGTATATACAATTTGACTAAGAAAACATGGAGCCTAAAAATTTTGTTGACCAGTGTAGTTAACCATCGAATACATTTTATTAAAAACTAACCGTAAACATAACGTAAAGGTATTTATTCGCGAAAACCATAAGAAACGGATCCCACACCAAAAACATATACATATATACATATGTATGCATATGTTTTTATATGTTTTAATAAAGATTTCAAAATATTTTCATTACAAAAGTTTAATGAATTTTTGCGAGCTTATCAACTTGTGTTTTTGTTGTTACACTCTTTGTCTTTTTCTCTATTTGTTTTGGTTTCGCAGGGGAATATGTTCAGTCCCCAGAGTCCAACATGGCTATCATGGATTAAAATGCTTTATCCGTTATTTTAGGTTATTCGTGTTTGAAGATTTGTACTTACTATAAGCAAACATACTTATTTTAGTTTGTAACTTAACATAGCTTAATGATAAACAATATGGTATAAATTACACGGTGCAGCACTAAAACTTGGAAAAATCTGAAACAAATGACAATGTTATTGCGACCCATCCAAATTCTGTACTCAATTTCTATTTACATTTACACAGCGATGGCTCCGAGTTACCGGCATTGTTAGCGAAGGTTTGATGGGTGATGTACGCAATTTTAGAAAACATTTGCTTTTAAGCCCATAAAGAAGCAAGAGAATTGTGTTCTGTATACTAATCTTATGCTATAAGTATATATTACTAAGCCATCCAAATAGGATGCTGAAGCCATGGCTAAATTTAGCTCCGTTTGTTGTGTTCTTTGCTTCTAATACAAATTGTATTTAACAAAAAAGAATAAAAAACACCAACCTAAATCGATGCTAGTTGTTCATGCTTAGCTACAGGGTGTCTGGTGGCATATTTAAATTTTTTTATATACGATTACTACAAAAAGTAATAAAAGATGCGGGGGGAATCGATTGTTCGCTGTGAAGACAGTTTTAAAAAAGTAATTACGTAATTGCTCGTCGAAAATTTTGTTGACAGTTCGGTATTCGGCGAATACGTGATGGACCGAGTGCTAATTTAATTCGATTGTGGGTGCAGAGGTTCCGCGCAAATGTTTCGACTATGAATATCTTACGGCCAGGGCCCAGTCGATCTTCAAGGACTCCCGAAAACATTCAACTGGTTGAAAGCAGTTTACTTGAAAATCCGCGACTTTCAATATGGAAAAGAGCAGCCTCACTGGGACCTTCAAGAGCGATTGTTCATGAAATTTTAAAAAGAATCTGAACTTCCATCCGTTAAAGAACTAAAAGAAAGTGGCTTTGATGTACGCAAACATTTTTGTAAAATTCAATTCTTAAGGGCGACGTGGCTCTTTTATACTTCAACGGCCACGTCAACAAGCAAAGCTTCCATTACTGGTCTCCAAGAACGCAAAACCCTACATTTAAATATCCAAAATCATTGCATTGCCCCAGCATGACTGTTTGGTGTGCCTTATCCACGCATGCGTTAATTGGACCATTTTTTTTTTGAAAATTCTCGAGGCCAGGCGACAAATGTCAATGGTGAAAATAATCGATGCATGATTACGAAATTCTTTTTTGCAAACCTGCGAGCAGATCCATCGTACTCTTTACACACGTGGTTTCAACAGCAGGGGCGTCTGTACACACAATCAGAGCTTTGATGAATTTGCTTCGGAAAAATTTCCGTCAAGAACTGATCAGTCGCTTTGGGGACATCCCTTCCATAGCCACCAAAGGCGCCTGATCTTACTCCCATTGATTTTTTTATGGGGCTACCTCAAAGAGAAGAAGAAGAAGAATGACAATCCATAATCTCTTGTAGTTTTAAAGAAAAATATTCGTCGGAAAATTAGCTCAATTGACCCGAGTTTACTGCAGCGTGTGGCGTGGCGCAGAGCACAAAGCTTTGTTTTGAACAATATGCTCAACTCGACGGAAGACATCTGGATGACATACTCTTTAAAAAATAAAATTCGCACTTCCAGGCTTTGTCCAATGCCTTAATAAAACTTTGTGACAATTATTACATTCTTTACTTAAGTTTAAAAATATTATTCTGCGACCAGACACCCTTTATTTTGTTTTTTCGTTATTCTATTGACAACATATTTCACAACCGGAAGCCTTTCGTTTTGCAATAACTAGCAGACTGCTGGGATACGATGTACATCTTTTATCTTTGCAAGGATGTTAACAGTTATAACTATTAAACTCCTTTCATAAAAACAGCCTTCACTCTCTTTTGCGTTTGAACTGTCAAACCTGTGTCGAAATAAAGAATACATGTTCATACATACTTAAGTCTTAACATGTACAGAAACTTAATGCGTATTTTGGCACATCAATATGTACGCCTAACAGCGTTGGCAGTATTTGTTAAACTTTTTGTATGGATTTTGTTCTTAAAAAAAAGGGCAATCGAAGTATCTCGCCTATATCTAGGTTCGTGGTTAACCGGTATTGCTCATTTAAAACAGCGATCATCTCAGGGATACTTCTCATAGTTTAACACCAATACCTGGTCCGTAGTATTTAAATTGACTCCGAACACTGGATTTCAACAGATACACATACGGACAGACGGATATGACTGAAAGGACTTCCCTGACTATAAGGATCCAGTATATATTTCCTTTGTGGGGTCGCAAATGGATAATGAAGAAATAACAAATGGAATGGCAAACTGATATATGCCGTTTTCACTATGTGAAGGGTTATATAAGGAGCATCTCTCCAATAATGAGCCTATATAAAATTCACTGGCTTTCACTAAACTTAAAAAAGACTTAGGTTAGCTAATTGTGGCTTTTTTTTACCCTTCACATTAGTGACAAGGGTATATATACTCACAAAATTTAAAAATATTTGGGTAAAAACCTCTACAACTTTGCCGGAGTCGCCCTTAGAGGAATAAAATGTATCACAGACGCCCAATAGTTTTGCCCCCCAAACATATTCCTAGAACATACTTACCCCCATTAGTTAAGGGGGTTACCACGGATTAATTATGAAACAGACACAGTTAATGTGGCCCAAAATTAAAGACTTTTAGTAAATAAGATCTGAATGTTAGTTTAATTAATTTCTTAACAATAATGTAATGTTTTTATACTATATGTATGTATGTTTTTCAATTTTTTGTTAGTTAAGTAATTTGTATATATGTATGTCAAAATATTTCTGTTTCCGTTTTCTTTGAATTTTTTGTTAATAATATTTAAAATACTTTTTTTTAATTTTTCTCAAATTTTCTATTGGGCTTCTAAGGTCGTAAGTTTTAAATAAAAAGACTATTTATTTAATATTTTACCCGACGTTTCGTTAGAATTTCCCAACTTCTTCAGGGATAGTGTTTATTAAATTTTTAATCTTATATTACACAACATTAACATTTATTCACAAAAAAAACAACTATAATATTTAATTTAAATTTAAAAACATTGCACATTGCACATTTTTCACGAAGTACTAACATAGAATTATTGCATAGTTTTTTTTAATTGTTTAATAAAAATATTAATTTTCCTGAAGAAGCTACCCATTATGGTGGCGAAATTTTAGAAAAAAGAAAAAACAAATATAAAAGATCTTGAGCTTGAAGTAAATAGGACAAAACATTTAAACAAAAGATCAAAGAAAATAGGCGAAAATTTACAAAAAAACATATTTTTTTAAAATTCGGTGCGTAAGTGTTGTCAAAGTTTTCATTTTGGCACACACCTTTTCCCTCGCGCTTTTATGTCAAAGTTTGAAATGTCACGCAAGCAGACGAAGTTTTATCTGACATGTTCTTTGAAATGTAATCCTAAAAAATACTTAAAACAGACTTTGTTCTCTTTTCTTAAACACAGAGAATTCCATAATATTTTGATTCTACCTATACAAAGTGTAAATACTTTGTATTAACATGTAAAGGCACCTTAGTACTACGACCTACCCTAAGCTAATTTTTAAATAATTTTCAATTTTAAAGGCATTTGAAAGTTTTGGGAATGGCTTTTGTATGTCCTCGCAAAGGCCTTCAATCCCTTTCAAGTTCTAACAAAAAGAGTTTTTTTGTAGCAGTGTTTTTTTAAAATGCATGTACATATTAGAGAACGGAATGAATGATTTCGTTTTTATTGCCTATTAAAATATTCACTGCTATTGCATTGCTTTTATTCAACAACAATTACTATTGATATTGCAGTCAGCGTAGCCAGAATGATGATTTCATCATATTTTTGATGATGTTTGGTCAAGAATATGATTTGATGATTTTTTTCCTCAAATGATGATTTTTAAATTTAAAAAATTATGATTTTTTTATTTTTTAAAGTGTGCACAAATACACAATTTGTATAACAGCTTTTAGTAGCAGAAAACTTTTAAAGCAAAAAAAAATGTATGTTAGCTTGTAGGTAGTCTCGTCGGCCCAGCTGATTAGAGCCAAAATGTCAAAATAAGACAACAAAAATTATTACTCATCGTTTTTTTTTTGTATATAAAATGTTTGTTAACGCTTTGGTAGTAATTTGTAGTTGTTGCAGGAACGAGATTTACCTGATTAGTTGTATCATGTGCATACCCAAATGAATAACGGTTATGCTATGTTTAGAAGTATTGGGTTGAGAAAAACTCAGACGTGTTTGGATAAGGTTTTTTTATGTAACTAACGTTAACAAAATTTTTTGAAAAATATCCTTTTAAATACATATAAAAAATGTTCATAATGTGTAATAAATTGCAACGCCTTTATCTTAATGCTTGAAAACATTTTTGTTTTTATTATTTTGGCTTTAGTTTATATATTTTAAATTGCTTTTTACTAAGAAAAATTTTAAACTTCGTCCTACACACAGAAAATTCTATAGGTTATATTTGCTAAAAACATAGTAAAAATTCAACTAAAAAAATGGAAGAATGGCAGTAACTATGTTTCTAAGGTAATATACCTTAAATTTTAGTTGGTTCCTATGTTCGAAAAATCAACTAAAAAATTAGTCATAGTTACTTAGAAACTTATTAAACTAACAACGAAAGCATAGTGGATTACCCTTATACCTTTGGCAAAATTTACCTTTTTTTGAATTAGCTAATCCCCAAATCATATTAAAAATTTTTTTATTTTGATTCACAATATTTTATTGAAAATTGCGCATATTATAATTTACTTTTATCTATGCGGGTATATTCAAGAGGTTAATTTGTTTCAAAAGTTGAATTAAACGCGAAAAAGAATTTTAAAACTTGAAAAAGCAAACAAAAACATGCCATTTTTTATATTTTTTTTTGGGTACCGTCGAAACAAAATTAACTTCTGGAACATACCTGAGAGGAAAGCCATGACCGGATTCCAAATTTTAAATTTCTTATTTGCGGAAGCAGAAAAACAAGGTTTGAGTTTTGAGAAGCCAAACTTGCTTTAAGAATATGACTGTAATGCTTCTTGAACTGGTAACAGGGAATAATTCTGTTGATAAGAAAATTGTTTTTTTAAAAACCTAGATTAACAACAAATGCGTTAAAACTCACTTTTTAAATCATTTCTATGAATTGCCTCCGCATTTCCTTAAAAATCCAATTCAAAATATTTTATTGTTTTATTTTATATAAATTTTTTACGCACCTTCATTTTCTAAAATATTTTTTTACCATTGACAACCAAAAAATAAAAAAACAGTAAAAACTAATTTCAAAGAAGATACCTAATTCGCTTAGTAACATTAGCTTGGATTTTTTGTTAAATTAAAATTAAAGTTATGTATTTGACTTAATTAGTAAAACTTAGTTTTTCGTTTTCATACAAAAATAAATTAATTAACGGAGCTTGGTTAATATGACCTTGATTATTTTTTTGTGTGTAACTTACAAAAAAAATCCGTTTTCATTTCTGGCTAATATGTAAGTTAAATACATAGGTCTGTTTTAAAAACAATTAGTTTAACAAAAAATGAGAAGTGTTTAAAAAATTAAAAAAGCAACCACCGTAAATATAATTTTAGGTAAAAAATTTCCTTGTTTGACAAGTTTAATATAAAATTTTGTAAACTAAATTGATAAAAAGATATTCAAAATTTAGATGATGTGCTATAAAAACTTTGTTTTTGTAACCTTAATTTTGCTAGAGCATCTTGGTTGTGAAGAATTTTGGTCAAAAGTGTCAAAAATTATTTGCACTGTTTAATAGAATGTTTTTACACATAAAAGCCTAATTTCACTACTATTTTTGCACAAAATATTTATTTTTAAATTTTATTCAAAAAACGTGATGATTTTCTTCCCAAAGCTTCTGGCAACGCTGATTGCGGTGCAACCATTCATATTTTTTGATGATTGCGTTATATACCCTCGCTTTGAGAAATGCCGGTACATGTCAAGCAACGAGCTATAAAGATGACGCATTGAATGTATGTATATAACCATTCACTGCTTCGTAAGACATTCGTTGCCATCGTTAAAAGCTCGTTGCATTACAAAAAAATGAAGTGTGAAAAAATTTTAAAAAAATTTAAAAGTTGAATTTTTTATTTAGTTTTATAAAAAAAAATTACATATGGCTTAACTTTCTCATTATTAATAAAATACAAATAATAAGGTGATGTTTTAAATATCTAGTTTTACTTAATCAGACACGAAACCATTCACATATTCATTGCTTTTGCTTTATATTCATTGCGTAGCTGGATATTAATTGCCTTTTGACGTATAAGCAGAAGGCACGCAATAGCACTGCATCGTTTTCGTTGCTTTTACTTATTGTGATTGTGCCGTGTCTTGCTTTTTTGAAATAATGTGAATTGACAACAACGCACTCATTTTTTGTGAATGCATTCACTAGCCTAAAATATGGCATTCAAACCGTTCTCTGGTACATACTTATATTAACTTTTCTTTTTGTGTAACGGATGACGGACTCCATGTGCCACCCTTTTAAGTGCTCACATTTCTTACAGGGTCAGAACCATGATACAACTAATCAGGTAATCTCGTCCCTGCAACAACTACAAATTAGTACAGAAGTGTCAAACAAAAGCTCATAGAAAAAAAACGATGAGTAATAATTTTTGTTTTTTTTTCACAGGGAGAACATAATTTTGACATTTTGGCACTAATCAGCTGGGCCGACGAGACTATCTGATTCTTTGTATCATGGTCAGAACCATATTTACATATCGCCCGTTTGACAACACAACGTCATAACCCAAAGAATGCATTTTTGGAGTTAACGTACAGAATAATGGGTTATGTTGTGGTTTATACTGTGTATAAACTTCACCTTTAATTTGCTTTTGAAGTTGTTTCTCTTTTCAAGTAAATGTATGCAAATCGAAAACTTCCAATGGTTTTTTCCGAAATTACTTTTTCGAATTATGATGTTCTGGCAAATAAAAGTGCTTTCACACGATATGTATTTTATACATGACTTGTCAAATTTTGTAGCGCGAAATTGATATATGCCGTGTGAACCCATTTAAACATTGCATGTGTGAAATACATACATGTGTTAAAGTCATATGACAAATTTGTAATTAGAGCGTGCTCTATTTTCTCAGAATAACAACAAGGAAAAATAAGTTGTTTATTTTGGTTTGGAGGTTATGCCAGATGTAAATACATATGTACGTGTGAAAGCAAATATTATTGATGACGGACTCCATGTGCCACCCTTTTAAGTGCTCACATTTCTTACAGGGTCAGAACCATGATACAACTAATCAGGTAATCTCGTCCCTGCAACAACTACAAATTAGTACAGAAGTGTCAAACAAAAGCTCATAGAAAAAAAAACGATGAGTAATAATTTTTGTTTTTTTTTCACAGGGAGAACATAATTTTGACATTTTGGCACTAATCAGCTGGGCCGACGAGACTATCTGATTCTTTGTATCATTTAAACATTGCATGTGTGAAATACATACATGTGTTAAAGTCATATGACAAATTTGTAATTAGAGCGTGCTCTATTTTCTCAGAATAACAACAAGGAAAAATAAGTTGTTTATTTTGGTTTGGAGGTTATGCCAGATGTAAATACATATGTACGTGTGAAAGCAAATATTATTAACTTCTTGTAAAATGACAATTTTGACAGACATACGCAATTACATGTTGTTTACAAAAGTGACAAGTCATGTGTAAAATACGTATCGTCTGAAAGCACTTTAAGTGATAATTACATACATATGTATATGTACATATGTTGCTTATGCATGTTTCATATGCTTTTTTGTTTGTATGTATATGCTTCCTATGTTTGTGTTTTTTTTTTTATTATTTATTAGAGGGAGTGTGTGAAACAGTAGCAAGGTTTTATGGTTAAAACTATTTATATGTAGTAAAAAAGTTCTGTTTCCTTGGCATTAGTAAAATTTTGACGTTTATATAAAACTAAAAAATAACCAACAATTCGGGGTTTAAACAGTTTACCAAAAACCTAACGTGGCAAACGATATTAATATCAACATCTAAATAATAAAATAGTTGTGTTCAATAACTTTCCAATAAATACTAGCAACGAGAGAGTAAAAAGGAATATCTCAAAATTGCTCTCAAACATATTTAAAAGTAAATGAACACTTTAACAGTCAAAACTTGCAAGCAAATTTATTTTGTTATTGTAAACTTTTTTTATAAATCTTTTGGAAAACATAATGACAGAAAGACAGCTTGAATAATTTCTGATAGTAAAACTTTTACTACTAGAAACAATGGCGCATATTCAGAAATGATATCTAAGTGTTGACTTTTTTAAGTACCTATTTAAGTTATTCTTAGTATCAGCACGACAAGTTTAACTTAATCATGGGTAAAGCTGTAACTAAGTGTCAATTAACAGATACATTTAAAGAACAGCTGATTGATTTCATTTCATTATTTACATATTTGAAAAGTACAATAATTTTTCATCTGGCGACCAATTTAAGTCTCTCTAAAGAACCCAAAGTAATAAATACATATTTTTTCCATTTCGTCCACAAAAAAATCAAACAAAAAAGAAAACAAACTAGAGATGTGTTTTTAGTCAACAAAAATCTATTGAATACAGTGTTGCATTGCTGAAAGCAGTTGTTGCGATAGTTATGATTTGTGAATAGGATATTTAACTATGTATCTATGAACTTTTTTTTGGTTTCTGTTTTATAAGTTTCGACTTTAGTTACGATTTCTGAATATGCGCCTATCTTTTTTGCTCTCTAGTTGCTAACACTTTGTGTACGTGAACACTTACTAGCAAAAATTATCGAAAATTTTTAAAAATTTTCTGTAAACGAGCACACCAAATTTTCGGTATTAGAAAAATTTAATTTTTCAATTTTTAATGCAAAATTTTGTTAACAAGTTTTCTTAGATAGTCGTTCAACGATTCGACGTTTAATATAACTGACCGATAAGTTAAAACTAAAATACAACGAAAGCGAAACAAAACTTAAGCCTTAAAAACATCCTAGCCTTTATTACAACCTGATAAAAATGGATAAGGCAAAAACGTAATGGCAAGAAAAATATGAAAAATAAATAAAAAATGGGTATTCCCATGAAGGAAAAAAGTGGCCGGCATAAAAATTCATACAACAAAAAAATCTTGGTTATAAATTTACTTTGAGTTAAATAAAGATATTTACTTACTACCAACACCCCGGTACCGAACAAGAGGGCTGACGAGAAACTGTAGCGGGTTTTGAAAATGCATTCCACTCTGCTAATGCCGGGAAAATAACTCTTTCGGTAACATTCTAAAATAAAAACACAAGTATACACGGTTTTGGAGCTGAGCAACTACAAGTTATTCCTAAAGCTATTTGGAGCGCTGAATTCGAATTCGGGTTCCGTTTTTCCAGATTGGTTCTAGTTTTCGAGATATTGCATAGTTACCGTTATTTGCGTTTTTTTAAAAAGATGATGTTACTTAAATGCAAATATCTTCAAAAATGTTCGTCTGTTTATGCAATTATTATTTTTTATTGAAAGATAATTAAATTGCTAAAATAACCATGGGTCGCTTGTGAAGATTAGTCAAGAAATGATTGTGTAACAATGGACACAATTTCAAAATTCATGAAACATTTTATGATATTTTGAAATTTTTCTCTTTTCAACTAATTTGTTTTACACCAGACAATTCAAAATTTTGCTATTTTATTACATAGGACATTAGTATATATCAATACGCACATTTTGCGCCAAACAAAACCCAGATTAGTGCAAAAACGACAAAGCTACAAAAGATTTAGTGAATAAACCAACCTTTAGCTTCCAAATGATTGGCGGTTATATATCAGTGACTTTTGTGTCAGTATGAAGACAGTTCCACTCCTGCAACCGTGAGCGAGCAATTCTGCTTTTTGTTCCGATATCCAAATCACGAATCAAGTCATTCAGCATACTTTGCGATATTATGTGTGTTTCTTCCACGTTAAAATCTTCGGTCGGTAACGAACTGAAAGCTCACCTAGAATTTGCATGCACACCTGGGAAAATTGGCCAAGGGTCATTGTTCGTACGGGGAACTAGCTTGGACACTGATGACACGTCAGCATATTTATACTTTGATAGTTTTGTTGCATTAAGACCAACCACACTTATCAAGCGAAAATAACAATCATCTACATGATTTTTCGGCTGTCTCCATAATATTGGCATTTAAAATTAAAAGTATACTTCTTGGCCAAGTGACCACTTGTACAGTTTTGTGCTACACGCTTTACAAAATAATTTCGGTACCCATGGCTTGTGAGTTTTTTTTCACACAGATACCAAAATAATAAAAATATGCATCTCTCAGCGCTTTTGATATATTTTTTCCACTTTTTCCGATAATATAACATCCGCAAACATAACAAAAACGCTAAGAATCAACTTTGCGCTTCTTTCATTCCATTTTCACACGTTTTGGAACAAAAAATTACTTTAAGTTTACAATTGAAATGGCGTCTCCACGATGCCAACAGCTAATTGCCGTTATTACACTGCAGTGCAGCCAACATGCAAGAGCCAAAAAACTTGAACCAATCTTGAAAAACAAAAACCGGATTCGAATTCAGCGCCTCAAGTAACGTTCAGATTTGTTCTCATCGGTTCAGCTCCAAAAGTTGATGGGAATTTGTAAACTTGTGAAATTATCACTATAAAAATTAACCAGAAAGCCTGTTTAAAAAAAAAGAAATAGATCGCAAAACACGCTACGGAAAAATCGATATACATATATTTATGAATTCACCTTGTTTAATTTTGAAAGCAAAAATGTGTTTTACCCTAGCCGGTTAAATGATATGGATAAAATGCAGTTATTGTTATCCAACAAGGTGTGTGGACTTACTCGTTGTGCTCCTTAATTTTTAAATATGCATATGTATGTATATGCAAGAAAGTCCCTGCCGTCAAATGAGTAGCTAACTACAAAAAAAATTAGCTTTAAGTTAGCTTCTATAGACTAACTTGAAACCAACTACTACGCAATTCAAAATTTGCATTAACCAAAATGTATACAAACACGGCGCAGTATTTTTTTTAAATATGATTAGATTGCTTTAACAAGTCAAGCAGAAGAAAACTTGTCCTTTCAATATATTATTTTACATTTAAAAACAAAGTGTCTCGGTGGCCTAGAGGTAACGCGCTTGTGCTGCAGTGCAGAAATCCCTGGTTCGAATCTCAGCGTCGGTAAATACAAAAAATGAAATTTTTAAATTGTAAATATTAATTATTAATATTAATAAAATATAAATAAAATATAGAGTTGTTCTTCTTTAATAAAGCTCCATAAGTCAAAAACAAATTACATTTAGTTTTAGAAATAATCCCGTTTACGGCCTAAATCAATCTTTTTTGGCTTAAATCAAGTACGGTTCCGAACTTAAATCATTCCTTTTTTGGCTTAACTGTGGCTAAAAGTAAAAAATTCGTACTTGAAAAATTTTACTTGGAGTAAGAAATTTCGTACTTGATTTAAAGCTAACTTAAAGTAGTAAGTTTATAGCTAGCTACAAAAAGTTAACTTTAAGTTAACAGCTAGGTAACTAACTTCAAGTTAATTAAAAGTAATGCAGAATCGGACAATTGACTACTTCCTAGGACATCGCAATGTTAAAATAGTTAGTTAATTCAATATAAAAGTAATGCAAGTGTCAACCACCACTACTTGAGAAATAGTTAGCTTCAAGTTAATTTTAAGTTAACTGAATGTCCGACAGGGGTGTTACAAATATTATTCGCTTGTGCAAATTTTTCTTATACCCAGCTGCAATTATACCGATGGATTTAGAATCAGATTTGATCAAAGCATCAAATGTGTAACAGCTACTCATTTGAAATCATGTTCTTATCTGAGACAATTTTTTGCTCGTCCAGATTAAAGTGCATTGAACAAGGAGATAGCAACTGATCAGCTTACTTTAGAAAATCACAAGGCAGCATTAACAGTACAGCAAATACATTAAAAATAAACAAATCGATGACGTTTTTGTAACAACAAAATGCGTGTTATTGTTAAGTATTTTAAATGAGTTATTGCTGTAGCGCCAAGCCCACTTTTAATTTAGCCATCGTTCATATATAGTATGCAGACATCATAAGCCGTAACCGCCGCTGAACATTTTTGCTTGAGAAAGAAATAATAATATTTTTTTTAAATATATTTGAGAGTGTTTTGTAGAAGCAATCCTTAGTTTATTTTAAGAAGTTGCAACCAGAAATAGGGATAGCCAAAAAAACTAAAAAGCATTTGAGTTTAAATGCTTGAAAAAAATTGTCAGTAGTATTCCAACGGAACAAATCGGTTAAATGACAATTAATGATTTCAAATTACGCGAGAGTGAACATTGTTATTTTAAACAACTTTCGACATATACTGCAGTACGCAAAGAAGTATTTCTTCACAGTATTTTATATGACGTGTTTATATTAATAAATGAGGGCTTGGAGCACAAAAGTTGTAGTAAATTATGTTTAAAAATAAGAAACAAAGGGGTTAAAGTTAGGTGCTATTTGCAATATTACTTTATGGTTAAATAAGAAATACCATCTTTTACATAAACAAATTATCTTGAAGTAGGAGAAGTTGAACTTATACACTTTGTGCTTTAAAATTTTCTAAAAGTTCTAAATACATAAATGAACCCATTCCCAATAATGCCTATTTAGAAAGGCACATAGGCTAATTTTTTTAAAAATAAAACTTAATAAATAAAATCTTTTACATATTGTTTTTTGCTAAAATTTTTTAGTCGTCTTAATCACATAATATGATGATGGGCTTGGCTTAGACTCCTTTCGGAATTTCAGTGAAGGTTTTTTAAACTAACACTGTGTTTTAAAAAAAGTTGTGCTATTAACTTCTTGGTTCGTACGGCAACATTTCGAGCTTTCATGTTTACTTTGGTGAATTTGTCTTGCTCATTCATAATAACATCTTTGTATAAAAGGTACTAGGAGTCATCTTTCTGAAGCATATACGTTGCATCTCTGAGGTCCAGTTCACTACTTCTAAAAAATCTTTGGATGAGCTCTAGGGATAAAAGTTGTGAATTTGCCTTTATGTGACGCGGATTCAGGGCGCCGGAAATATTTATTATTCCTAGGTCTAATTCATTTTTCTCACATGAAAAATGTCAAAATTTTACTTATGCACACATACCCTATACTACCTATTATACCAAATTTTTTTTGAGTTTTTTCTTCGGTTTTAAACAGCCCTTATTGCTAATCTTTCTATTAAACTAACTATCTTTACATATACACATATCTCTGTTCATTATTATTAACAAATGTAACTATTCCTACACTTGCTTACAAATAACTTTATAAACTGTATCTGCTTCTGTCAATACATAATTATATTTTGTAACTGTTTGTCTGTATGTTGTGAGTTTTTTTAACGTATTAAAAACTTTTAAAATGTAAAATATTCTTTTTAGTAATAATTTTAATTTTTTTATACAACTGTTTAGATACGCGTGGTTAATGCCTTTCGTCAGGGTTTGGATGCTCGGTACGGTGACCATGCAAATACATCATTGGCCGAAGTCCTTCGCAAGCAGACCTCGCTTAGTAAACGTCTTTCGGAGACTTCTTCGTTGGAATATGCTGATAATATACCAGATGAGTTAACAATACCAGAAATAGACGTTGAACGTTTATCCTCTCATAGTCACACCGAAACCGCCGTATAAAAATAATGCAAACAGAAAATATAGCACCAGAAATAATACATGTAGGTGTAATAAATAATTTTAGGTACATGCCCTACGGCCGCGTTATCATAGCTGCTAACGTTATACTTATGTACATAAATACCCAGAAACATCTTTTAGGTGGTCACACCTTACATAGTAACAAGCCGTAAGCCGTTATAAAAATCACTTTTTTCAAACAATTAGTAATGGCGTTCTTTGCGTGACCTTTAAGTGCTTTAAGACGGGTTGAATTTTGAAAAAGACTCCAAATTTATTACTGAAAATAATTAATACCGTCGTCTGAGTTCTTCTTTGTTGCACGGTACTTTTTTAGAAACATTGAGTTAGGAATTGATTATAAAAAAAGGCATATGATTAATGTGTTTTTCTTTATTCCGTAACCTTTTTTGTGGTATTCCAAATATATTGGAAAATATTAGGCTCCAAACTTTTTTCACATTCACGGTTTTACAGTTTCATCAAGATTGTTTTGCTCAATTGCTTACTTTTTGCGTTATTTTTATTCAAAGAACGTAAATCAACACAAGAATACAATAAAACTAGTGGCAACATATAATAATAAAAAAACCAAAGATTTGGTTGCACAAAACAAATATCCATTTTGCCGTATTTTGAAGAAAGCAAAATATATAAAATTCAAACTAATCCAATGCGAAACAACCACTTTTAATATTTCGCTAGATAAATCTTAATTACAAAAGGACGCTTGCCACCCACAATGTTTTATTGTTTTCTTCTATACCGTAAATAAATAGTTAAGTAAAAGTTTTTTATTGATATTTTGTGTTATTAAAATTTAAGAAAAATCGTAACATGTGAAGAAATAAATACCAAACTGAAATAACTTTAAACATGAATATTTTGTGGCTAAGTGTTTGCTGCTGTTAAAGTTTGTAAATAATTTGCCGTTTAAGCCTGGGTTTTTGCTTTTTTCGAATATGTATAAGTTGTAACAGTCACGTTAAAAGACAGTACACGTGTTTAATCCTGGAGGTTTTTGTAAAACAAGTTTGTCATTATTTCCGCTAGAAAATAAACATAATAGCGGAAATCACTCTTGGTAGCATATTTGCAATTAATGCAGATATGCATTAGTTGCTTGCTATAAAGTGTGAGTATCTTTTTCTAAGAGTGTAGCAAACTTATGGCAACATCTGGTTATGTTGGTGTTTAAAAAACAAGAAGTATTTGTTTTGTTAGTTAAAAACCTATACTTATTACTGTGACAACATTTTTCTTAAATAAATCAAAAATATAAAATGGCTAAATCAAGGGGAAAGAAAATTATCATAAATTTTTGGTTTAAAGTGCCATGGATGATACAGATTTCGAGCAGCTGTATGCATTTACTTCGTCAAACAGATCAAAGCTGTCATAAAATTAACCGCAGCCAATAATCCAATGCTAACGGTGTCGCTGTTTTCTTAAGAAGTAATAAGCTGGGTATTTGTAGATCAAAAAGTCGATTATTTGGGTTTTTGACGACTATTTCACTTTTAAATAATATAACCCTAGTAATAACAATGTATTTTTTGTAAAAAATACTAATAGCTTTCTGTAAATTTTGAAATTTAAAAAAATACTCGTATATGTTCATTTTATTATAAAGTGTTTTAGACTATAGGGTAGGTTAAATGAATTTTCAGGCTAGTTGCAGTAAAAACTTCGAATTTTATAAACACCAATTAAGAGGGAATTACTGTTAATTAGTCTTTTTCTATCCTTAAATACACGGTCTTCTAACTAAAAACCTCTGCAAATAACAAATAAGCGCGTCGGCCGCTAACGCCGTATAACATTGTGAGCGCTGGTTTTTTTGTTGTTGTTTTAAGTCAACTAGTCAGCTGTTTTTGTGGTGCAAATTTTTGTGAGGCATACATATATGCACTAATTTTTTGCTGTGCAAATTTGCTTAACTGAAGCAAATTGCATTTGCTTTCATTTTGTTTTTTGTAGTCTTGCAAATTAAATATGTATGTCTTGCTAGACTTGCAAGATCTGCACAATTTGCAAGGGTTGTTTGCATCAAAGACTGAGTTCCGCAAATTTTTTATTATGTGTGTCTTTATTATATCTCATCGCTTTAAGCAATCGTTCTTAATTTGATTTAGATTCTTAGACTTCAGTTTAATCCTCTCCCTTATTGATTAATTTGATTTGATTTAGATTCTTAGACTTCAGTTTAATCCTCTCCCTTATTGATTAAATTTATATATAAAAAATATGCCGAATCAAGCAAAAAAAAAATTCTGTTAAAAAAAGTTACGTGAAATGTCGCATAAGGTCACTGCCTAAAAGAGCAGCGCAGTAGCCTTTTCTTCGCGTCATTTGATTTTTGTTGCGGTAAAATTCGGAGAATAGGAAGAACTTTGTTTTTTAACACAAAAAATACCTGAGCCCCATGATTGTAACTCAGGGCTTAAAAGAATTTTTGCGTGTATAATTAAAAAATAAAAAAACATTACTAATCGTTTTTCTCGGACTCACTATGGTGTGTCGTCTGCAAAAAAGAACTCACACGACGATATGTAAGTCATAAATTTTTAATAAAAGAGTGTTATATTTTTAACCTACATCTGCTCATATTCGAAAAATAGCAAGCAAATATAGTTGCTTAGTTTGATTTAAAGGTTATGTCAAATGTAATTGCATATGTACTGCACTTGAAAGGTGTATTAAAAAGGTGACATAGGCGCTAAAACAACAACCTGGCAAAATTCGTTTTTATTTTGTTGAAGCTAAATTCTCAATCTAATGTCAAAATCGTCATATATTTTACATTTTATAACGTTGTATATGCTGCACACTTAATGCTTTCTTGTAAAAAGTTATTTATGTAAATTTGAAGAGACATGAAGAAACCATATGGTGGAAACAAAAGTCAGCTGATCAGTTGCTCCCACCTTTTTAATACCCCATGTGTACGTGTGAAAGCAAAAATTAAAAGCATCAGTAAAATAACAATTTTACAAGATATTTTCAATTAAATATGAATCTTAAAAGTGGCAAGCCAAAGTGAGAAAGTACATCCCGTATATGTAGTAGTTGCCGAAAACGCTATAAAAACAACATGTATTAATTTTTGTAATTTAAATGAAAATAAATAGTTTTTTAGCAAAGTTTAAAGCATTGTTACTTCTTGTATCTTTGAAATATGTTAAAACTTTGAAGTTTTTTTCTGGGTATATATGTAAAAACTTGTAATGTATCTTCAATGTTTGTAAATTAGTTATAATAAAAAATTGTGTTTGTTAAAACTGCCTTTTTTGAGTTTTTTTCTTGTTTATTTATTTATAGTTTAGTTAAATTTTAAATTATAAGCGCCAAAAAGTTTTTTTCTTTTTGTTAAGAATTTCAAAAACATAAATACATATACTTATAAGTATATACATGTATGTATATTAATACTAAGCAAAATAGAAAAAAAATATCTTAATTAAAAGCAAAAATTTAAATTATGAATACATTAACTGTGTTATATTTGTTAGTCGTAAAAAAAGTTAGAAAAAGGTAAATAAAAACCTACTTGGAGCTACTTTCCTAACCTACGCTCAAATGTTTTATACAGGGTGGCCTATGAAAGCTGCTGCCAAAAAAAAACTTTTTGAGATGTCGCACATGTGTAACCGTGGGTGGAGGCCACTTCAAGTATCGCATATGTATTAAAGTCATTCATGAAGTTTTGAAAATAATTGAATTAAAATGACCTCCACTCTCGCCATTTGTTAAATGCCTGCCGATTAGGAATAGCCTGGTACTTTCTTCAATTACCTTATTTTTTAATTCGCAATAAATTAATTAAATGATTTTTGTGATTTTAAAATAACAAGTGATTTAAAACCATGTGATTTTTAGAACATGCTTGATTGTTGGATTTGTGTAGAATTTTGGGAAGTTTCTAAGGGTAGTGTTTAATAGAGTCTTGCCTGAAGGGCACTTGCGACCTAGGTTTCAGTGCAGCAAAGATTGTCTGTACTGGTATATTTAGAATCGATGGTACTTTTGAGGTCTTTTTAAATTTGATTGTTTTCAAACTTGTTTTGACAATAGTTGTGTCTTGATTGTTGCACAGTTTATTGTTTAAGCGAGCAGTTGCGATATCTTTTAAGTGGTATAAGTTACTTTCGAAGAGCATGTTTATACAGGTGCTGTTCGAACACCTCTAAGTGCAAAGTGTATAGTCGTTGAAATCTTAGACTTAACTTTTCTAAGCAGCAATATTGCCCTGATGTAAAAAAATAGAAGAGCATCGTTAATTTTAGACAACAGAATCGTTTTTACAACCGGTACCAATGAAAAAGTGTTGCAATTAAGCTTGGGACTCGAAAGACATTTTGTAATATTTAGGTGATTCGATAAGGATACTCTTAGGTTACCTATTTGGGGTTTTCTTTTGTATTTATTGTTCAGAAAAAGTTCAACAGTTTTATGATAATAAAAAGGCGACAGTTGGCTATTATTGAAAAGTTTAGTTCTAGTCACTAGGTAGGTGGGTAGTCATGTAGGTAATTTTCCCCTTTTGTGGAAATTTTTTTGGAAATTATTAAAGCGTAGGGTAAAAGGGACGGATATTCCATTTGAGACAAAATGTAGGGAATTTGTAATATGTTCGATTTTTTGTTTTAATTTACTATAGTTTATTTAAAAAAGAGTTGAAAATTAATATATTTAGCATTCCCAAGTTATTTCAAATAAAACCCCTGCAATTAATTTTCCAGCAATCTAGAACGGCAAAAATTTACGTTTTGCATCTGTAACTGAAAAGAGTTAAAACAATTAAACCTACGTTAGCACCAGACTGATTAATTTTAGATACATTGAACTCGCGAAAACGTGAACTAATTTTTACCAAGGGTGTTCATGTTTTCGATTTTGTTCACGTTTCTGATTGGATATGTTTTAATTATTTTCTAACGAATTTAATTTTTTTTTATCAATTTATTGTTATTAGTTCAAAAACATCCAAATCTAGTCAAAACTTAACAACGCTTTAACCCGAAAAGTCCAATTTAAAAATTTTAAAACCTAAGCTTTTGGGTAATACATAATTGTCTTATTAATCTGACCACAAAAATCAACCTTTTGCAAATAAAACTATGTATATCGCTTATAGATCCTTTTATTGCATAATTCGGGGACTCCCAAAACTAATAAAATTAATGTAAACAAACAAAAAACCTCAGAAAAAACTGTTCACGTTTAAGGGCTTTCAATGTTTGTTCACGTTTTAGAGTAGTTAATGTTAAATAAAAAGTGTTCACGTTTCTGGATGTTCACGTTTCTGGATATTCACGTTTTCGCGAGTTCACTGTATATGTATATTCGTGGATTCCGTATCAAAATCTCTTTCGAATGGCATATATTATGTGCACAAAATGAGAGCAAAGAATTCGCTTTACGTTTAATATATAGATTAGGAAATAGTAAGCAAAGTCAAAAATTAATTTTCGATTTTACGATCAAGTATTTTAATCTCGATTTTTAAAGTCGATTAATCGAAGCTCATAATCGATTTTCATTCAAAGTCGATTTCTGTTTTGATGCTATATTAAAAAGAATATATATACATATACCCAGTAAAAATTTTACTTACAAAATAAGTAGAAAAGTAAGTAGAATTATCGTTAATCACTACTTACAATTCGAAGTTTTTGCTGGGATGTAGACACATATCTATTACTAGCTGACCCAGTGAACTTCGTACCACCCAACAATTATTGAAAATATGGATTTTTTTAAAAGCGTTCAAAGTTTATTTAGTCAAATAGTTTATTGGAATATATTTATAAAGAAAACAAAAATTCAAAAAGAACACAAAAATATGGCATTTCAGGTAAAAGCTGTTAAAAAAGCTATGTATTTTCGTGCATGGGTTATGTTTAGATTAATTTCCTTCAGTGCAGTACCTTGTGATATACGACATTTTTTGTTTTGTTATCAGGTGCAAGTACAAATAAAGCAGATGGTTTGCACACACGTGAACATGCAACGTATATTTGGGCATTAAAAAAACATGTATTTTCTAAATTAAGACCACAAATACTCAAGGATTGTCCATGTGATTTGTTAATAGTCATTGCGAATGCAAGACGAATAGGAAATTGAATTCGCTTAAACTCAATAGGCATATCGGTTGGTATCATCGGAATTCTCGGTATGGGAACTTCTTCACCTTTCAATTTTCCTCTAAGTATAATTGCGTGAATAACATGGACCATCAGTTTTGTTATTACTTAACGCGTTCCATTGCAAAGTTTTGGTTGGTTTAAATTTCGAAGCACGATAACTACCGAGCCAACCTTCAGTTGTAAGCCAGGCACATCCAAGAAGTTTAAAACTTCAGTTGGATAGTTGGTGGCTTCATCTTTGTTACACAATCAATAGAAGAATGCAGAGTACCCACGATTTGATTCTGAACTATATAGTTTAAATCATCCACATCTATATTTTTAGTTGCTAAAATTGCCCGTTCACTCAACCAGTCATAATTTTTCACATAAGTAATTATGTTGGGGAATACTTTCTGGTTGAGCTGTTCTTTTGACGATACAAAATTACAAAAATTTTGAGGAAACGAAATCAATCCATTTAGTTCGTCGACACGAATACGGCCATTACCGATAATCAACAATTGGTTGAAGAAATCTTCAACTGATAAATCGTACAGCAAGCTAACTCTCATGTTTTCTGTCAACTGCAGTATCTTTGCAAATCGCCACAGAATGAGGATTTAACGCAAGCAATTATTCGATCAGCAGCCGTCGATCTTGTAATGACTGGTAGTGTTTGTCGGAAATCACCAGGCAGTAAAATCATTGCACCTCCAAAACATCTTGAGTCACTGCGCAGATCTCTAAGTGTTCTTTTAAGAGCTTCTATTGCGCGTTTGTGTGCCATTGTGCATTCGTCCCAAATAATGACATTACACGCTACTAAAACTTTGGACATGGCGGAGTTTTTCGCAATGTTACATGTCGGTTGCTCTATATTTTTAAGGTTTAATGACAATTTTAACGCTGAGTGACCTGTGCGGCACCCTTCTTACAATGTGGCCACAATTTTAGATGAAGCTACCGCTACAGCAATGTTGGATCTCGTACAAACAGTGGCTAAAATCAATGACATGACGAAAGTCTTCCCAGTTCCACCGGGGGCATCAATTGCCTTCAATATTTTATCATAGACTTCCTTCTGTTGGAGGTTTAAGAGGGAAACATTGGTTTGAACTAATTGGTTCAAGTCATGTCGATCGTATTCACGTTCAGGCTCCAATTCTCGATTTAGTAGCTCATTCATTTAATGTTCTGGTGCTGGCAGTCCTAACCTGACTAACAAATTGCCGCAAATAAGGTAACGCATCTCTTCAATTAAGAGCAAGGCCCGGTTATGCATTTTTTTTCTCCATAGTATTATTATTGAATCTTCGCTAATGCGAACTAACAATAAGAATTCAAATCTTAAAAATAATTTTATAATAAGGTAAGTAAGGTTATGCATCTTTGCATTGACTTCAAGATTTGGATTTCTCGAGCTGACATTGTCCTTGTATTTGTTCCACAGGTCACTTGGACTTGACGGGAAGCATGTCAATAGCAAATAATGACAATAGCAAATAATGTTCGCATATGCCTCAGCGATTGTCGTATCCCAATGAGTATCGTTTTCCAGCAAATTGAGTTCTTGACATGCAGCACAAAATGTTGGGCAGACTTTACCATTAACAGTACGAAATGCTGCAATTGATGTTGAATCACGAACATCCACCAGCAACAGCCGCAAATAAAAGGTATCATCATTTTTCGGATTAACTGTATAAATTTGACCAATAGTATCATTTGAATGCACATCCGGATGCCCAGGAACCATAGTGCCTTTCTTTCGATATTAAAATTTTTTTTAATAAGCGTTCCAAGTGTAATACCGTGGCATCTCTGAGTAAAGTAAGGTTTGTGCAAACGGATCGTTTTGACAAACAGCAAAGAAACTTGTCAATGTTCTCGCTGGAGGCATTTCAGCACGTTGAACAACATTTGCCGCAGTGAAATATAATCGTTGGCCATTCTCGAGATGCACTGCTAAATGTGCAACAGTGGGATGACATTCGCGAATAGGGAATGAGAATATACGCCAAATCGCCTGATTGCAGTTCACATATCGCTCAACTTAATAATGCGTAATTTCATCGTTGCCATTGGAGGTTTGGATGCTAAAAACAGCCATATCGCTGCCTTTCGTGACATATTTTCAGATGTACTTGATCGACTTCACTGAATTAGAATATTCAACATTGCAATCTGTCTTAAATGATTTGGAAAGAAGTGGCAGATATAAGACAGTCCAACTGTTGTCAATCACAAAATCGTTTCCTTTTAATTTCTTTGTAATAGTTTAATCGTTGTCAATGGGCGATCAACGCCGATACAGTGGATAACCGTCATTGCCAGGGATAGTCTCCGCCGTCAATTTTCGTGGATAATGTTTGGAACACTTGCGGTCGACCATGCACGGAGATTGGGGGTTGATGGTGCCACACGGATCATGAATCATATTTGTAATTACAACATCATGTAGTTCTTGATCTGTTTCGGAATCAGGGATCTCGGCACTTATAATATAACCTATCTGGTCTGGTCGAACTTTTTCGACTAACCAAATAAGAATGCGTGCATGCGGCAAGCCTCGTTTTTGCCATTTTATTGAATACATCCAGCATCGAGTATCTCCGAATACGTATTGCCTAGCAATTTATATAACCAGCAAACGAATTTTTTGTCTTAACACACAAAATATTATCCTTAATAGCATGTCAATAACGTTATAAACATGTTTTGTTTGTTTCTTTGATAATTATTGAAAATTGCTGATAAAGCGTGAATAGAATAGCTGAGCCTATCGCCTCTTTTATGATGGAAAGCTATTACCAAGAAAAACTTCACAAACAGTTCAGTTTATAATTACTTCATTATTTTGTAGCCCTATCCGCCCCTTGTAAATATTTTTTTTTATTTTTTTAAATGTTTGTTGTGCTTACAAAACAATGTATAGAAAAAAGTTGCGTTAATGACTCGCTATCTGACAGACAGATTCATCATTGCATAGCCTAAATGCTTAGGGCAAGACTTGAACTATGTATTGGTTAATTGTGTAGCTTCTGAACTAAAAAAGATAGAATTATAATTAAATTTACGCTCGACGGGTTTTAAAAGTTATGAATGGATTTTTCGTACTTTTTTTGAAATATTAGACCATTAGGCGAGACAGGGTAAAAACCATATTTTTAAACCGAAAAAGATAAAAAGGGGCTGAAATTATATTTTATTGCATTCCACAGGTTTCGAAAAAATATGAATATAAAATTTTAATAATGTTGTTCCTAAGGGGTAAAAACGGATAAACATTTTATTGGTAATTTTTAGGTTATTTCTGTTACTTTTAAACTATTAATTTAAATTTCGTTCAACTGGTTTAAGAAAAATATGAACACATTTTTTTAAGTTTTTTTACAGTTATTGAGACTTATATAAGAAAGTATTTTTGTTGTATGGGAGATGCCATGCCCATTATTCCCTTTTCTCCTAAGTATACTCACCTCAATTATGTATGTTACCAAACATAAGAATCCATAGACAATTTTAAGACTATAGCTATAAGAGTTATTGAAGTACATGTAAAAAAAATCCAATTGTACGGGAGGTGCCACACCAAAAAGCTTGGAGACCTTAGCTGTCACAGTTAATGAGATACACATATAAATATTTCCATGCTATTAGAGGTTCCACACCCATAATTCTGTCTATACTCATCTTAGTTATGCATATTAGCATAATAAATATCCATACTAAATTTTGAGATTTTAGCTGTTACATTTATTGACATATATATGTAAACATTTTTTCTTGTAAAGGAGGTGCCACGTCTATTATTTTCTTCACGCCCATACAAAGTTCAGCTATGCATATTAGCACTATAAATATCCGTACAAAGTTTGGAGACTTAATCTATTACAGTTATTGAGGTATATACAAAAAATTATTTTTGTTGTATGGTAGGTGCCACGCCGTTTAATTTCTTCCGATCCATACAGAGAACAATTATGCATATTGGCACTATAAAGATCCGCACGAAGTTTGGAGACTTCAACTATTACAGTTGTTGAGATATATACAAAAAACTATTTTTGTGTTATGGAAGGTGCCACGCCCATTTATTTTTTCCCGCCCATACAAAGCTTAATTATGCATTTTAGCACTATAAACATCCGTACGAAG
Source organism: Melanophora roralis (assembly GCA_963583895.1). NCBI lineage: Eukaryota > Metazoa > Arthropoda > Insecta > Diptera > Rhinophoridae > Melanophora > Melanophora roralis. The sequence continues at coordinate 12,772,251 of OY757192.1, read as the reverse complement.
TTTGGAGACTTTAGCTATTACAGTTATGGAGATATATACAAAAAACTATTTTCGTTATATGGGAGTTGCCACGCCTATTTATTTCTTCCCACCCATACAAAGCTCAATTATGCATATTAGCACTATAAACATCCGTACGAAGTTTTGAAACTTCAGCTATTACAGTTGTTGAGATATATACAAAAAACTATTTTTGTTGTATGGGAGGTGCCACGCCCATTTATTTATTTTTGCCTATACAAAGCTCAATTATGCATATTAGTACTATAAACATCCGTATGAAGCTTGGAGACTTCAGCAGTTACACTTGTTGAGCTATATACAAAGAGGTGCCACGCCCATTCATTTCTTTCCACCCATACAAAGCTCAATTATGCATACTAGTACTTTAAACATCCGTACGAAGTTTGGAGACTTCAGCTATTATAGTTTTTGAGATACATACAAAAAACTATTTTCGTTGTATGGGAGGTGCCACGCCTATTTATTTCTTCCCGCCCATACAAAGCTCAATTATGCATATTAGCACTATAAATATCCGTAAGAAGTTTGGAGAATTGAGCTATTACAGTTGTTGAGATATATACAAAAAACTATTTTTGTTGTATGGGAGGTGCCACGCCCATTTATTTCTTTCTGCCCATACAAAGCTCAATTATGCATATTAGCACTATAAACATCCGTACGAAGTTTGGAAACTTCAGCTATTACAGTTATTGAGATATAAACAAAAAACTTTTTTCGTTGTATGGGAGGTGCCACGCCTATTTATTTCTTCCCGCCCATACAAATTTCAATTATGCATTTTAGCACTATAAACATCCGTACGAAGTTTGGAGACTTCAGCTATTACAGTTATTGAGATATATACAAAAAACTTTTTTTGTTGTATGGGAGGTGCCACGCCCATTTATTTGTTTCCGCCCATACACAACTCCATTATGCACATCATTAAATTATTTAGCTGTACCAAAAACTGTGCGATTTGTATGGGAGGTGCCACGCCCAGCCGGAATTTCCAAAAACAAATTAGCCTAAAACGCATTCCCAGATATCGGGTATGTCTTTTTTTTAAGTTTCATTAAAATCGGTTCAGCCGTGCTTGAGTTATAAGCGGTGTCACTAACAAAAAAAAATTGTTCTTTTATGATACCAATGTATAAAATAAAATAAGTCTTAAAATTTATAAACGCACTGTGTTAATACTGTGCGCTGCATTTTTTTCTTTTTCTAACTAGAATGCACTTTTAATTAATTTTCGCCGTTAACTTTTGCTTATTTTAAAACAGTACACTCACGCTACATTAACACATGAATTTTGGGTGCAAATAGTTTGTAACAAATGGTTTTTAACAAGTAAGAGCGCTATATTCGGCTGTGCCGAATCTTATATACCCTTCACATTTATCTTTAAGGTACCCAGCCGCATCATGAAGTGATCTTGCAAATAAATTATGTTTCTGTATGTCAAGCACCATTTATATATTCATACTTTTTGGCATTAAACTAATAGTACACAAAACCGCTATATTCGGCTGTGCCGAATGTTAGATACTCTTCACATTGGACTTTCGAAACCCCAAAACTTTTTTATTTTTATCCGTTTTTTTTGTTTATGAAATATTTCTAATTTTTAAACAGGGGTCGGTGTCATCTGCAGGGGGTTTAACCCTAATTTTCTTCAAATTTTATATGGACTTTTACTCTAATTTTGTAAAATTTTGTATGGCAACCCCCTTGGGTGATGGTGATTGGAGGTAAGTATGTTCTATGAATATGTTTGGGAGGAAAAAATAATGGGGGTCTGTGATATATTTTATTTCTCAGGGGGCGGCCATGGAAAATTTGTAGCGGTTTTTACCCAATTTTTTCAACTTTTGTATGGCAATCCTCTTAAAGCGTGGAGATAGGGGGCAGGTATGTTCTAGGAATATATTTGCGAGTAGAAACTAATGGAGGACGATCCTATATTTTATTTCTCTAAGGCCGATTCTGTAGAAGTTATAGGCGTTTTCACATCATTTTTGTAAATTTTGTATGGCAAGCCCGCTTAGGTGATGGAGATAGGGGGTAAGTATACTCTCGCGATTCGTTTGGAAGGAAAAACTAATGTGGGTCTGTAATACATTTTATTCCTCTGGGAGCGACCTTGGATAAGTTGTAGCGGTTTTTACCCTATTTTTTTTCCAAATTTTGTATGGCAATAGAATTAAAAATATGAGGTAGTCTTGGTTTTTGGCTTATAACTCAGTCAGTTACCGATTTTTTTGCAGATATTTCTGACAGTTTGACCCCACTTATAGGTCTATGCGACATCGGGGGGCTTAAGAAAACTTATTATGATTTATTTTATTATACCCTTCACATAAGTGTGTGTATTATCCATTTGCGACTCCATAATGTATATGAATATACTCTGTATAGATAAGTAAGTCGATATAGACATGTCCGTCTGTCACTCTGTACGTCTGTTGAAATCAAGTTTCAGGATTCAATTTAAGCACTACGGACCAGGTATTGGCGTCAAACTATTAGAAATTTTTTTTTACAGGCTCACAAACTCCATACAAAATAGGTATCAAATGAAAACTAGGAACGCTGTTAAACATGTATTGTGGGTGGGCATTACCAAATAGGAAAAAAGTTTCTAGTATGCTTGGACGTAGGTATGTATGTATGTATGTATGTATGTATGTATGTATGTATGTATGTATGTATGTATGTATGTATGTATGTATGTATGTATGTATGTATGTATGCATGTATGTATGTATGTATGTATGTATGTATGTATGTATGTATGTATGTATGTATGTATGTATGTATGTATGTATGTATGTATGTATGTATGTATGTATGTATGTATATATGTATGTATGTATGTATGTATGTATGTATGTATGTATGTATGTATGTATGTATGTATGTATGTATGTATGTATGTATGTATGTATGTATGTATGTATGTATGTATGTATGTATGTATGAATGTATGTATGTATGTATGTATGTATGTATGTATGTATGTATGCATGTATGTATGTATGTATGTATGTATGTGCATATGTATGTATTTACATACATCAGCAAGCATATGTAAATATTTACTTACTACGATTTCTTTTATTATACCCTTCACATAAGTGATAAGGGTATATATTATTTTGTCATTTCGTTGGTAATTTCTTTATTATCCATTTGGGACCCCATAAAGTATATATATTTGGATCCTTATGGATAGGGAAGCCGATTTAGCGTTGTCCGTCTGTCCGTGTTATGGTTGAAATCAACTTTCTAAAGCCCCCTTGTAAGTGGTATCAAACTGTCAGAGATATTCGCGAGAAAATCGGTATTGAAATTCAGCAAAATCGCCTGATAAATGGCCGAGATATAAGCAAAAAACCAAGACTACCTCCTTTTTTTCAGTCTACAACAACAACAAAGAACATATGTACTTATGTATGTAATAATAAAAAAAAAACAACAAAAAACAGAATCAGTCATTTTGATATTATTGAACCACACCGAAAACGAAAATTTTATTAGTATTAGTATTCATACATATAACAGGGTTGCCATACAAAGCTTAATTTAAACATTTTTAAAATCGCTCTAACGAATTATTTTATCCATCCACACATTTTTGTGGGAAATACTTACCCTCTATCTCCAGTCCCTCATATGGTTGCCATACAAAATTTTAAAAAATAAGGTAAAAACCGCTACAAAAAATGTATCACAGACCCCCATTAGTTTTTCCTCATAAAAGTATTCCTATAGTATACTTACCCCCTATCTCCACGCCCTAAGGGGGTTGCCATACAAAATATACAAAAATGATATGAAAATGCCCACAACTTCCTCAGAGTGGGCCTTAGAGCAATAAAGTGTACGACAGACCCCCATTAGTTTGCCTTCCCAAACATATTCTTAGAATATACTTACCCCCTATCTCCACGTCCTAAGGGGGTTGCCATACAAAATTTACAAAAATTATATGAAAATGCCCACAACATCCTCAGAGTTGGCCTTAGAGCAATAAAGTGTACGACTGACCCCCATAAGTTTGCCTTCCCAAACATATTCCTAAAATATACTTACCCCCTATCTCCACGTCCTAAGGGGGTTGCCATACAAAATTTACAAAAATGATGTAAAAATGCCCACAACTTCTTCATAGTTGGCCTAAGAGCAATAAAGTGTGGGACCGACCCCCATTAGTTTGCCCTCCCAAACATATTCCTAGAATATACTAACCCTCTATCTCCACGCCCTAAGGGGGTTGCCATACAAAATTTACAAAAATGATATGAAAATGCCCACAGCTTCTTCAGAGTTGGCCTTAGAGTAATAAAGTGTACGACCGACCTCTATTAGTTTTTTCTCCCAAACATATTCCTAGAACATACTTACCGCCTATCTCCACGCCCTAAGGGGGTTATCATACAAAATTTACAAAAAATGATATGGAAATGCCCACAACTACCGCAGAGTTGGCCTTAGAGCAATAAAGTGTACGACCGACTCCCATTAGTTTGCCCTCCAAAATATATTTCTAGAATATACTTACCCCCTATCTCCACCCTCTAAGTGGGTTGCCATACAAAATTTGTAAAAATTAGGATAAAAACCCCTACAACTTCCCCGTCACCCATGGAGCGTTAAAAAATGACACCGACCCCTATTTAAAAATTAGAAATATTTGATGAGAAAAAAATGGATAAAAATAAAAAAAGTTTGGGATTTCGAAAGGTCAATGTGAAGGCTATATAAGATTCGGCCCAGCCGAATATAGCGCTTTTACTTTTTTTTTTAGTATTATACCAAATATTATGAATATATGTATAAATGGTGGTTGTAATACAAAAACGTAATTTGTTTTGCAAGATCATTTCATGATGTAAAAAGAAAATAGGAAGCAAATATGCACAAAGCAGTTCTATTGTAATATTTGTAGTACGACATCATTCGGCTAGGGCATATGGCTGGGTACTTTTAAGATCAATGTGAAGGGTTTATAAGATTCGGCACAGCCGAATATAGCGCTCTTACTTGTTATTACTTAAAATGTTTCTATTACTTATTGCTAAACCTGTTTTTTAAGAAAAACCACCAGCACTAAATAAGAAATAAAAAAAATTTGGTCTCAGGTACGAACTCACGACTTCGGGCCCGTAGCACAAATTGGAAAAGCAGTGGTTATCCCATTTTGCTAAACACGCTTTAAACAAAGTTGCTTAAAAGCGTTCAAAGGTATGCACATACAGTAATAATATGTATATTTTGCATAAAGCCAAGTGAATCAATGCGATACATGTATAAAAAGGGTATTTGTATTTATTTACTGTGGGCCTGGGAAGTGACAATTGCATGCCTTAAGTTGTAAGTCTGGAATGTAGAAATTAATTTTTATTGCAAGAACTTAGATTTAGGAAATCAATATTACTTTTCATATTTTATTATCAGAGAATACAAAAAAGGGAAAAATTTGTTCTTTATAGCAAAAGAAACTTAAAAGAAAGTGGTAAAAAGTTTTTGATTTTGTAGAGTTATATAAAATTTTTTTAATATTTTAAGACTTAATAAGCGATCACGTATGCTTTAGAATTTTTATATGTTCATTTTCTTTGCTTTTAAACAAAAGTGTAGTATATTAGCGTTTCTTTTTCTTTGTAACACAGCTACTTAGTTCCAAAAATTTTAACATTTACAAAAGCAAAGTAATAAGCAGTGATGTCAACTCTTGTATCATCAAAACACTGTGAACACATACAAATAGGGTAAAAATGAAAAAACTTGCGGGTAAAAAAGCACCCACCTAAATATTTGTTCCCTGACAAAAAAAACTAGACCACAGGTTCCATTTTAGCTGACATAGACTAGTAACAATATTGTCCTATACAGAGTAGGGCAAAATACATGCTGTATTTGAAATACAAAATACTTCTTCCGCTTGTATTTCAAATACAAAATACCAAGTACTTTCAAGTCGAGTATTTCAAATACAAAATACAAAATACAGTATTTTAGTATCTTTTATTTGAAATACAAAATACATTTATAACCATTAATCATGAACACAAGATTTTTAAAAGTTTAATCAGATAAGTAGCCTCTTGTTGAAGAATATATAAATCCTGCTAAAAAAAACAATCTTTCTACAGGTCCTGATGAAAACAGACTGGTGTTAAATTTTATGAAAACAGTTATCTGCAAGGCACATTCAACAAGGTAAACCCTTTTTGTGTTTGAACGGTAGAATGTCAGAAAAACTAAAAATTTTATACAAAACTAAATTTTTAAAACGTGAAAATGTCAAATTGATTTTAATCAGCTGGGCCCTTAATATTACCTGGTTAAATGTGTCTTGGTTCTCTGTATGTGCCTTGTATGTGAAAAACAAGTTAAATTAAAAGTAAAGTAATATCAAGGCGAATTCGAAAATTCGCCCTCTGCATTTCTTTTGTATACCCTTCACATAGTGATAAGCAAGGCACATTCAACCAGGTAATATTAAGAACCCAGCTGATTAAAATCAATTTGACATTTATACGAAATAAAAATAAATTTTATACGGAATTTTTAATTTTTCTGACATTCTACCGTTCAAACACGAAAAAGGAAATGCATTCGCCTTGAGTTTACCTTTTTGAATGTGTATATATATTCTGGATCCTTTTAGAAACTATAACAGCTAGCGACTTCTAATGTTATACAAAAAGTAATTGTATGATAAGGCCTACACTTTGAAAAAAAATTTTTTTTTGGGTAGAAGCAGGGCAAGGGTTAGCTGCCATACAAATAAACACTTTTTATGAAATTTTCGAAACGCTATGTCTCGGAAACTATAACAGATATCGAAATCAAATGTTCTACAAAAAGCAATTGGACAACAAGGCCTACGCTCCTAAGAAAAAAAATTTTTGAGTGGGGGCAAAAAATGGGGTAGCTCCAATACAAATTAACGATTTGTGTTAAATTTTCGATATGCTATATCTCGGAAACTATAACAGCTATCGACTTCTACTGTTCTACATAAAGTAATTCGATGATAAGACCTACATTTTGGAAAAAAAAGTTTGAAGAGGAGCAGGGGGACTAGAAGATCCCATAAAAATTAACAACTTTTATTAACCTTTTAATACGAATAATGTCGAAAAATTTTGTAACTCTCGACCTCAAATCTTCTTCATCTATTTCTATTATCCATACGAACGTTAAAATTTTGTAAAGCTTTCTATGGACTTTAAAACTGGCACAAGGTATTTTTATTATATTATTTGTAGTACAAAAAAACTTGGTTGGGTATATTAAAAGAGCAATGTGAAGGGTATATAAGATTCAGCAGAGGCAAATATAGCGATCTTACTTGATGTGTTTAAACGTGTGAATGTCAAAAAAATTTTAATTTTTATACAAAATTTAATTTTTTTTGACATTCACATTTCTAAATCGAGTTGCATTCTTAATCTCGTAGTGTACGGACGTGTCTACGCGAGTGTAATATTGGTAATAGGTGTATTAGTGGTTAACGAATTTATTAATATACATATATACACAGAATAATGAGAAAAGAAAAACAACAAACTTAATAATAAATAAAAAAAGCGAACTGTTAATGAGTAACAGTAATCGTAGTGACAGTGGGCCTGAAAGCCGAAATGCTTACATTGTGTTAAGCTCAAGCATTAGCAATGAAAACATCAGAGACCCTGAATATAACAAAAACTATTTGAATGCAAAACCAAAAATAAATAAAGACAATTTAAGTGCAAGTGTGCCTAATTTAAATAAGTGTGCTGAACAAGGGACAATTTTAGCCCAATCCCTTTTCAAAAATTATAAAAAAAATACCGAGGTACCAAACTTATCATTTGCTAAAGGCGGTCCCAGCCCACTTTCTACAGAAGCTCCAAAGGTCCAGGTAGGGATGGACCGCTATATTACAGTTCTTAAAAGGGGTAGAAGTCCGAAATCTGCAGAGGTTACCAAGCCAGCAAAATTTTCAAAAGATGAAGAAAAGCCTACTTCATCGCAGAATCGTTTCGCCATATTGCAAGAGGAGAGCGATACCCCTGTTGTTGAAAAGAATTCATCTAAGCCTCCTCCAATATATTTGAGAGAAAGAAACTCCAACGATCTTATTAGGTTTTTAGTTGGTTTAATAGGTGAAAATAGCTTTTATGTGTCTAATATAAAACGTGGCAGCATTTATGAAACAAAAATTCAGGTAAATCACGAAAACGCTTACCGCACCACGGTTTCGGAGTTTGAAAAAATTAAGAAAAGCTTCTATACTTACCAACTTAAAAACGCAAAAGGCCTTCAGGTAGTTATAAAAGGTATTGACTCTAACGTTGACCCGGAAGAGATTAAGGCCAGTTTGTGCAGCAAAGGCTTCAAAGTTAAATCCGTATCGAACATGAGAAACAGAGAAAGGCATCCGCAACCATTATTCCGAGTGGAGCTTGAGCCTGGGGATTTAAAACTGAAGAAATGTGAAACCCACCCAGTTTACGATTTAAAATATATTTTGCATCGTAGAATTATTGTTGAAGCGCCACATAAGAGATCTGGACCCGTACAGTGTTTAAACTGCCAAGAGTATGGCCACACCAGAACTTATTGTAAGTTGCCTTCTGTTTGCGTTGTGTGTGGGGACCTGCATTCTACGACCAAATGCGACAAACCAAAAGATGATCCTAGGGTGAAGAAATGCAGCAATTGCGGTGGAAACCACACTGCCAACTATAGAGGTTGCCCGGTTTTTGATCTAGTTAAGCGCTCATATAAGCCTAAAATAGTTTCTCCCCCTACCCAGCAGTTAAATGCACCAAATGTTACTATGCCCCCTTTAGCACAGCCAACAGCAAGTCATATTTCTTATGCTAATGCATTAAAGTCTAATCAGCCCAATACAAGTAAGCCTAATCAGACCAACACAAGTAAGCCTAATCAGCCTACAGCTCCACAAGAATTGCCAACAAATGAACCAATCGGTCCCAATTTTAGCCGCCTGGAAGCTGTAATTGACAATATGGTCAAACAATTTACGCAATTCATGGCGCAAATGGCTGGCATGATGCAGGAAATGCAAAAAATGCAGTCTGCTCTTCTGCAGGCCATGCTTAAAAGACCATGAACTGCCTCAGGGTTTGTTTCTGGAACGCAAACGGCATCCGCCAACACAAAAACGAACTCGAATATTTTTTAACACACCAAAACATTGATGTAATGTTAATATCCGAAACTCATATGACATCTAGAAGCACTTTCAAAATAAGTGGCTATTCTTTTTACGATTCGAAGGATCCCAGAGATAGATCATGTGGTGGCTCGGCTATAATAATCAAATCGAGAATCAAACACCAATGGATTGGAGGCCTATCCGACTGGTATATGCAAGCAACAAACGTCTGCATTGATGAATTTTTCCATAATCTCGTTATTTCGTCAGTTTATTGTCCACCGAGATTCTCCATAACGAAGGATCAGTACAACGGTTTTTACAAATCTTTAGGTCCCCGCTTCATAGCTGCTGGAGACTATAACGCCAAGCACACGTACTGGGGCTCCCGCTTAATTAGTCCCAGAGGTCGGGTGTTGTATGATGCCGTGTCTGAAATGGGACTTTATGTTATTTCAACTGGACAACCAACCTACTGGCCAACGGACCACAATAAAATTCCAGACGTAATCGATTTTGGCGTAGCAAAAGGTATCTCCTCGGAGCTTTTTGAGGCTCAAGCCTCCTTGGATTTATCGTCTGACCACTCACCCACAATAATCACTATTTGCAGTCCTCATCAAATAGCAACTAGTGATTTTTTCTTATCTAAAAGGATAAATTGGTTGAAATATAAAAAATACATTAGCGCCCACTGCTCGGAGAACCAACCGCTAAAAACTCCCGGAGACATCGATGATTGTCTGAGCGTCCTAAATGAAAACATTCAAAAAGCCGTTGAACATGCGTCTTCTACCTACCGTCAGGCTAGGTACAACAAAATTTTTTCTGACGATGTGAGAAAGCTTTTATTTGAAAAAAGGAGAGCCCGAAGAGATTGGCAAAAGCATAGATCACCCCAATTTAAAGCTAAGCTGAAAGAATGTACAACCCAACTAAAAAGCTTGCTGGACGTTCACAGAATAGCATCACTGAAAGAGTACCTGGAAGGTCTAGACGCGACTGCTCAGACAAATTATTCCCTATGGCGATCAGCCAAGCGTCTTAAAAGACCTGTTATTGCAAAACCACCTCTGCGTAATCTGAGAGGATCCTGGGCCAGAAATGACGAAAAAAATGCGATCTGTTTGCAAATCATTTAAAAAACGTGTTCACCCCTAATACATGCACAGACGTAAGGGAATTACCGCCTGTTGTTGCCAGACGTCCTTTAGAAATACGTTTCCGATTTACAGATGTTGTAGGGGCTATCGCTAACCTAAATAGTAAAAAAGCTCCTGACGTTGATAAAATCAGCAACAAAATGCTCTTTGAGCTACCTTTCACAGCTAAAAGGATAATTCTTTTAATTTTTAGCGCGATAATTCGGCTTGAACATTTCCCGCCTATATGGAAAGTGGCCTTAGTAAAGATGATTCCTAAGCCTGGCAAAGATCCTTCGAAAGTAGAGTCTTATAGGCCTATACGTTTGTTACCCACAATGTCAAAATTATTCGAAAAATTGCTTAAGAACAAGCTGACTCCGATCCTGAATGAAAACAACTGCATTCCAGATCACCAATTTGGCTTTAGAAGTCAACATAGCACAATCGAACAAACTCACAGACTGGTGCAGGTTATAAGAAAAACCTTTGAGGAAAAGAAGTACTGCTCCGCGCTCTTCATTGATGTCTCTCAAGCTTTCGATAAAGTATGGCACGAAGGCCTTTTAAACAAACTAAAGCTAACCCTTCCAGCTAATTTTTTCAACCTATTAAAAAATTACATAACCGGTCGACAATTTATGATCAAAGAGGGAAACCAAATAAGTTCTTCTCAACCAATAGGGGCTGGTGTACCTCAATGGAGTATACTAGGTCCAGTTCTGTACTTGCTCTACACAGCAGATATGCCAACCAATAGTTTAACACACACGTCGACATTTGCTGATGATACTGCTTTCCTTAGTATTCATAAAGACCCTAAAGAGGCTTCGAACCAACTGCAGCAACACGTAGCTCAAGTTGAAAAATGGGCAAAGTTATGGGGAATAAAAATAAATGAACAAAAATGTACCCACGTAACTTTTACCACCACATGGTGCCTCAACGAACTGAGACAAAATATCTTGGTATTCACCTAGACCGCCGCCTCACATGGAAGCCTCACATTGATGCGAAGCTGACTCAAATAAAACTTAAAGCTGCTCAAACCCACTGGCTAATTGGTAGAAACTCTGTGCTACGTCTGGATTGTAAACTTCTACTCTACAACTCGATTTTAAAACCAATTTGGTGCTACGGTATACAATTATGGGGCACTGCTTCCTCCTCCAACATAGAAAAAATACAACGTCGTCAAAACAAAATTCTGAGAATGATAACTGGTGCTCCTTGGTATATTAAAAACAGCAACATCCACAAGGATCTAGAAGTTTCAATAGTAAAAAGCGAAATCCTGAACTATGTGGACAAGTATTTAAATAAGCTGGAAACACATCCAAATCCGCTCGCTCGAAGCTTCCTGCAACACAGTGGGCACACCCGCCTAAAAAGAAGGGATACTATTGCTCTTAGATGAAATTTTTGAAATTAGCCATCTTTATTGTGAAAACTTAAATTTTAGTCTGGTACTGACTGGACTAGTATTAATTATTTAGTTTTAAGATTCGAGTACTAATTGTTAGTTCGCTTAAGCGAAGATTCAATAATAAAATATATGTTAAAACAAAAAAAAAAAAAAAAAAAAACATTTCTAAATATCCGCTTAGCTCTTGATATTATCTGAATGAGTGAGCCCTGGGAAAGATCGTGCCTTGCTAAGGCAAAGACGTGAATGAATACAAAGACAAAGTTTCCATTCTTTTTTTTTAAATTGTAACTTTTTCAATTTTTCTAATGACAACTTTTTGTATAACAAAAAAATGTATTTTGCAAAAATGTATTTTGCCATCATAAGTATTTGAAATACAAAATACTTCAGTGTTGGGTATTTCAAATACAAAATACATTAGAAGGTGGTATTTCAAATACAAATACAAAATACGTATTTGTATTTCAAATACGTATTTCAAATACAAGTATTTAAAATACTGCCCAACCCTGGTCCTATATAATGCATTCATGGACCATGTCATTGTGAAAGAAGAACTTGTGGCTAAGCAGTAAGTGTTCGTGCTTAAATGATCGTATATTGAGTTGTCAAATTTTTAAATTAAACCTTTATGGTGTACCACAGAGTAGTTTTAAAATTGCTCTGATCTAACGCAAAAATGGGTTACATGGTCTGGCTCTAGGGCATCATAATTTTTAAATATACCATTATTCCTACATACAATTAGGTTACTTTGAGAGTAGTCCTACTCTTTTATCCACCGATCCATACACGAATGAATGGACAAGTCGCGTTATCTGAAGGGTTATTATTTATGTTTTATAACGAAAAATTAGCAAATGCTTGATTTTTATGTTAAGATCGGTCGATTTTTGTGCAACAGTGAAAAAATGTTTCGCCGGAATAGTAAAAGTTTGATTTTACTAACAAAGGTAGTGAAGCTCTTAACCAAGTTTAGCCAGATTGGGGACAGTTTCCTTTTTCTTGGCGTTAAAAGTTCCGGAAAATCAGTGGACCCCTCAAAAAATTGTGTTATCACTTTTTGTTCAAAGGCTGATTCAGACTTCATTATAACGCCAACTTTTATTTTGCAATATTGTTCCTAAATATTTTTACATTTTATGCCAAAAATAACCTAAACTTTTTTATTTATTTACTTGCTTTTCCCAAAAAAATAAACAAATAATTTTTTGTCTATTAATCTACAACAAAAAAGTCAAGAAAAATTTTTTTTTTACTAAAAAGGGACTTAAAAACTCTGTGGGAAACCGTTAAAAGAACCAAAATACCTGCTTTTCAATAACGGGTATCTAACGAAATTTCGGGTATTGCATAAGCAAAAAAGCACAGAGAAATATCCGGATAACAACAAAATGGCAACACTGGTAATAAGTTGCCATTAAAATCTTTGTTTATTATTTGTTTATCTTGTTTATTTAATTATCTATTTTTTCTAGTTTTTTGACCTTTTTAATGTTAATAAATAAGTCTATTTTTTAAGCTTTAGGTCTATTTTTATGTTTATTTTTTTGCAAAATTTTATCAATATTTCGCCACTCCGTTGTGTGGCATCATCAGGAGGTTATTTCAGTTAAATATTAAATTTGTTATTTTGGTTTTAAAATTAGCTTTTGGCTTTTCGAATAACGATTATAATATTAACAAATTTTTAATATAAACTTTAAAATATTTTGTTAAAGAAAATTTACAAAAAATGTACTAAAGCTAAAATATTTGAAAATTTAAAAAATGTGTTATTACAAAATTTTATACTATTAAAAAAAAGTATCCATATACCAATATAAGTGTGGTTGTCAATTTCAATCTATTCTAATATAAAAAATCCTAATATTAAGAATAAAAGTGTTACTAAAAAGTAATAATAATAAGTGTTATACAGAGAAACAACATATAAATACCCAGCATACCATTATCGGAGCGCTCTTATATATGAGCTCATATATGAGCGATTTTATGAGCTTCTGTGAGTGTTTCCTGCGTGCATACTTCTGAGCTCATAAACGATAGATTTTATGTGCTTTTTATGAGTAATTTCTGCACGCTGACAGATAACGGTAAATTCCAGCTAAGCAGAAGAAAGAAGTTACACAAATTAATTCATTAGTGAATATTTTTGGAAGCGTAAAGACAAAATTGTGAGTTATTTTATATTAAATACAAAAATAATACATAATTAAAATAATGAAAAGAGCAAGCTTAAAAGAAAGCAAATTATTGATAAGTGAACTTCGTTCAAACAAATTAAGAAAAGAAAATCCAGCATGTAATATTAAAAATAATAGTGTTGTTGAAGAAAATAGTGACAGTGCACTGGAATAAGAGCTCAAAATGCGTTTTAAAAAAAGAGTCATAAAACACTCTTTTATGCATTATATTTAGAGCTCTTTCAAGAGTGACTAGTTTACTGGAAAAAGCCACTCAAATATGAGCGTTTTAAGACTGTTTATGATTATTTTTTGAACTCTTTATGAGCGTCAGCGTTCCGACAAAAGAGTCTTTATGAGCTCATTTAGAGCGCATATGGTATGCTGGGTATAAACAAACAAAAAACCACAATACATGCATAAAAAAGTTTAGAAGAATCTACCCAGCATACCATATGCGCTCTAAATGAGCTCATAAAGACTCTTTTGTCAATCATAAACAGTCATAAAACGCTCATTTTTGAGTGGCTTTTTCCCTTAAACTGGTCACTCATGAAAGAGCTCTAAATTTTATGTATAAAAGATTATTTAAGGACTCTTTTTTTAAAACGCATTTTGAGCTCTTATTTCAGTTTTCGTTTACACTTTCTCTTTCTAAAATACGTTCACTGTCACTATTTTCTTCAACAACACTATTATTTTTAATATTACATGCTGGATTTTCTTTTCTTAATTTGTTTGAACAAAGTTAACTTATTATTAATTTGCTTTCTTTTAAGCTTGCTCTTTTCATTATTTTAATTATGTATTATTTTTGTATTTATTATAAACCACTATTTTGTCTTTACGCTTCCAAAAATATCCACTAATGAATCAATTTGTGTAACTTCTTTCTTCTGCTAAGCTGGAATTTACCGTTATCTGTCAGCATGCAGAAACTACTCATAAAAGCACATAAAATCGATCGTTTATGAGCTCAGAAATATGCAAGCAGGAAACACTCACAGAAGCTCATAAAATCGCTCATATATGAGCTCATATATAAGAGCGCTCCGATAATGGTATGCTGGGTAGTAAGAACAATAGTTACAAAATTTTATACTAGTGTGTATATTAATTTAAGCTGTTCCAATATAAAGGTGTAATGTTAAGAATGCTAGTGTTACTAAAAATAATATTAAGTGTTATATACAAAAACCAAACATATAAATATAAACTAAAAAACAATAAAACATGTATTAAAAAATCTCTAAAGAAATTAGTTTAACATTGTATGTTTAATATGTATTAATGTAGTTACAAAAGATTAGTATCAAAAGTTTGTGTAAAAAAAGTGTACATTAATACAAAAAAACAATCATTTAAAAAAAAAAAAAAGTTAACTCATGAAAAAACATATACACATGTATCTATGCCTAAAAAACCATATTAGTTAAAGTTATATATGTGCTTATACAGTATTGAAACATTCTCAAAGTCTGGGTAGTGATTGAATTCCGAACAGTGAGAAGATAACGCTGTTTTCTGTGAACTAGTGTCCCTATATCTCTGGTCAGATATGTGTCCAGCAATTCTTGTCTTAAAATTATTTTTCGTAGTTCCTACATACACTTTCCTACATTCCTCCATATCATTTCCCTTGCAAGGTATCTTATAAACTATATTCGCCATATCCAACTTTTGTATTCTATCTTTTGTTTTACTAAATAATTTACCTAAAGTATTGTAAGTTTTAAAGGCCATGCTATACTTCTCACAGTCAAACACTTTTGACCTTTTATCTCTTTCTGTCACTCCTGGTACATAAGTAAATGATTTATAAATCTTCGGTCCCCTTTCATTATTCCGACTGTCTGCATTTTGGTCTGTAAATTGATTAATTAATTTAGAAATAAGTCCCCTGGGGAAACTGTTATCCCTTGAAATATTCCAAATAATCCTCTTATTCTTCCTACGAAATTCTTTGTCACTTATTGTAAGTACCCTTCTCACCAAATTCCTTGCCGTATTTGTAATAACTTGTTTGCTATGCTTAGAATAATAATTAATTATCCTTCCAAAAGCCGTTGGTTTTTGGTACCAATCTACTTTTAAGCCGTTACCTTTCCGTATAATTAACGTATCTAAATAAGAAAGTCTTGAATTGTTTTCTTTTTCCATTGTAAACTTAATACTTGGATGAAAACTATTTAAAGTGTCTAACATATACTCACTAGAGGAATCAGAAACAATACAAAATAAATCATCCACATACCTAGTCATAATTCTCGGTTCTATTGTCATTTTCCCAATACAAGTATCCAATAATTCTTCCATAACTATATCTTCCACTATCGGAGAAGCAGGAGAGCCCATAGGAAGTCCATTATCCTGAATATATATATTTTTATTATATTGAAAATACCTGTTGTCCTCAATGCAAAATTTTAAAATCTTTAAAAATAGGTCCTTACCAATATTTGTATATTCCTTAACTTTGTCCCACTTTTCCCTTATGATATCTATAGCTACATTCACCGGAATACTCGGGAAAAGAGAAACTACATCAAATGAAATTAACCTTTCATTGTCCTGTATTTGTTTGTCTTTTATCCTATTCCTAAATTGCAAAGAGTCCTTGACATTATACCTAGACTGAGCTGATGTGGGTCCCCATCCACATGGGTATAACTGGAAACGAATACGCCGACAAAGCAGTGAAATCTAGCTACCTACATCCGGCGCCCGAATTTATGCCCATCTCAAAAAACTACTTGTGTAAAACATCAGTAGCTAAATTTAATAAGTTGATGCTTCAAAAATGGAGTAGCTACGACCACCCATATAAACACATTAATCCTAACCGTGAAAAAATCCAGCTGCCTACCTCAACCAATTGGCATAGAAACAAATGTTACACAAGAGTTCGTACAACCCACACCAGACTCACGCATCAACATTTATTCGCAAGAGAACCAGAACCTGAATGCCCTTTCTGCAACAGCGCCCCACTAAAAATTCCCCACTTACTTAGGGACTGCCAAGCAGTACTACAAATTCGTACAGAAACATCCGGATCCTCAGATTCCACTGATTTGCTGAAAATTGTATCAACGGATAATATAAATAAAATTTATGAATTTTTACATAAACTAAATTTAACGAACAAAATTTAATATAACTCCAAGTCAATGTAAGCCGATAGCCTTAGATGCTAGTGCTTTTATCCTTTCGCTTATTTATTGTAATTTTAATTGTAATAAATAAAAATAATAATAATAATAATAATACCTAGACTGATCAGTAATTTTTCTAAGAATGTCTGCTATGTATCTACATATACCATAACACGGAGAATTCACATACGAGAAAATTGGCCTCAAAGGAAAATTTTCCTTATGAATCTTCGGAAGTCCATATAATCTGGGCGCTGTAGCTACATTAGTTTTTAATATGTTTCTTTCCCTAACTGTAATAATGTCCTTCTTAAAAAGTTCTTCAACTTAATCATTATTTGTCTTCTGCAATCTACTTGTCGGATCTTTATTTACTAATCTGTACTGTGTCCTATCACCTACAATATTGTCCATTCTCAAATTATAGTCCTCCTTTTTAATAGCAACAGTACTGTTTCCCTTATCTGCTTTTAAAATAAGTAAATTTTTATTTTTTTTTTAAAACCTATCTGCTTCATCTACCTTTGTTTAATTATCTATTTTTTCTAGTTTTTTGACCTTTTTAATGTTAATAAATAAGAGTATTTTTTTAAGCTTTAGGTCTATTTTTATGTTTATTTTTTTGCAAAATTTTTTCAATATTTCGCCACTCCGTTATGTGGCATCATCAGGAGGTTATTTCAGTTATATATTAAATTTGTTATTTTGGTTTTAAAATTAGCTTTTGGCTTTTCGAATAACGATTATAATATTAACAAATTTTTAATATATGCACATAAACTTCAAAATATTTTGTTAAAGAAAATTTACAAAAATGTACTAAAACTAAAATATTTGAAAATTAAAAAAATGTGTTATTACAAAATTTTATACTATATTGGTATATGGATACATTTTTTAATAGTATAAAATTTTGTAATAGTATAAAATTTTGTAATAAGAAAATTGACTTATTCATTAACATTAAAAAGGTCAAAAAACTAGAAAAAATAGATAATTAAACAAAAAGTGACGACTGAGGGAGAGGATTTAATACAGACCATACAGGAAAAGGAAGATCAGGAAATAGCAAGGACTAAGTTTACGACAATTTTAGATAGTCATATGAATAAGGCTAAACTAACGGACAGGGATAAACTTATTTTAAATAAGGTAGATGAAGCAGATAGGTTTTTAAAGAAAAATAAAAATTTACTTATTTTAAAAGCAGATAAGGGAAACAGTACTGTTGCTATTAAAAAGGAGGACTATAATTTGAGAATGGACAATATTTTAGGTGATACGACATAGTACAGATTAGTAAATAAAGATCCGACAAGAAGAACTTTTAAGAAGGACATTATTACAGTTAGGAAAAAAACCTATTAAAAACTAATGTAGCTACAGCGCCCAGATTATATGGACTTCCGAAGATTCATAAGGAAAATTTTCCTTTGAGGCCAATTTGCTCGTATGTGAATTCTCCGTGTTATGGTGTATGTAGATATATAGCAGACATTCTTAGAAAAATTACTGATCAGTCTAGGTATAATGTCAAGGACTCTTTGCAGTTTAGGAATAGGATAAAAGAAAACAAATACAGGACAATGAAAGGTTAATTTCATTTGATGTAGTTTCTCTTTTCCCGAGTATTCCGGGGAATGTAGCTATAGATGTCATAAGGGAAAAGTGGGGCAAAGTTAAGGAATATACAAATATTGGTAAGGACCTATTTTTAAAGATTTTAAAATTTTGCATTGAGGACAACAGGTATTTTCAATATAATAAAAATATATATATTCAGGATAAGGGACTTCCTATGGGCTCTCCTGCTTCTCCGATAGTGGAAGATATAGTTATGGAAGAATTATTGGATACTTGTATTGGGAAAATGACAATAGAACCGAGAATTATGACTAGGTATGTGGATGATTTATTTTGTATTGTTTCTGATTCCTCTAGTGAGTATATGTTAGACACTTTAAATAGTTTTCATCCAAGTATTAAGATTACAATGGAAAAAGAAGACAATTCAAGACTTTCTTATTTAGATACGTTAATTATACGGAAAGGTAACGGCTTAAAAGTAGATTGGTATCAAAAACCAGGATACTTATTTCTAAATTTATTAATCAATTTGCAGACCAAAATGCAGACAGTCGGAATAATGAAAGGGGACCGAAGATTTATAAATCATTTACTTATGTACCAGGAGTGACAGAAAGAGTTAAAAGATCAAAAGTGTTTGACTGTGAGAAGTATAGCATGGCCTGTAAAACTTACAATACTTTAGGTAAATTATTTAGTAAAACAAAAAAAAAGAATACAAAAGTTGGATATTGCGAATATATTTTATAAGATACCTTGCAAGGGAAATAATATGGAGGAATGTAGGAAAGTGTATGTAGGAACTACGTAAAATAAACTTAAGACAAGAATTGCTGGACATAAATCTGACCAGAGATATAGGGACACTAGTTCACAGAAAAAAACGTTATCTTCTCACTGTTCGGAATTCGATCACTACCCAGACATTGAGAATGTTTCAATATTGGATAAAGAAAAAAATTATAAACGTATATACATGTTAGAAATGTTAAATATTATTAACAATGTTGCCCAGAATTACAGACATCTAATATGTAAAAAATAACAGAGATAGGATTTATATAAGCACATATATAATAGTGACTAATATGGTTTTTAGGCATACATACATGTGTATATTTTTTTTCATGAGTTAATTTTTTTTTTAAATGATTGTTTTTTAGTATTAATGTACACTTTTTTTACACAAACTTCTGATACTAATCTTTTGTAACTACATTTATACATATTAAACATACAATGTTAAACTAATTTCTTTAAAGATTTTTTAATACATGTATTATTGTTTTTTAGTTTATATTTATATGCTTGGTTTTTGTATATAACACTTTGTAAATTCTGTATGATTTTTTTATTTTTGCAACAAAATAAAACAAATCTTATCAGAATTGAAATTTAATAAACTTCCTTAATTTTTGTTCTTCAAATCTGTTTTGATTCTCCCACGGTCTAGTCAGCCAAAGCGTGAGAATCGATGCGTCAGTTTTTCGTTTTGACTGCATATACAAACATGAAATATTTATTTTGCAGGTGCTATTCAAATTACCAGTCAGACAGTATGAAATCCAACGCTTTTCCCTGGCTACCTGTGGGAAAACATTTTAATGAAATATAAGCAATTCCGGCTCAGATAAATTCTTTACATATAATTTCTTTTATTTTTTAATTTTATTTTAATTATTTGTTTTTGCAAATTATTTAGTATATAAGCATGATCATTTTTAATAAATGCGATCATTACGTTTACGACTGTTGTTGTTAATTAACTTAGTGATCGACTTTTCTTGGTGTACCACCTTGAGAACTCCTTTAAATTTTCTACAAAATTATTCTGGTGAACCACCAGGATAATTCTATACAGAAATTTTATACCATTGACTTATTCTGGTGTACCACCAGAATAATTCCAATTATAAAAGCGAGGCAAACGAGCCGTCGCAACGAACATTGGCGACCGTGACAGGGCCTGCAACCTTCGGTTCATCTACTCAACGTTTGACAGGAACCAAACCTGCAATATTTCCATACCGTGGAACCCTCAGCAAAGCTTCTCCAGAAGCTGAAGGAAATCGGCGAAAGCATCGCCATCATAATAAGGAACCTCAACAAGGATTTCAGTAGTCGCAAGACGACTGCTTACTATGAAGAACGACTGGCCAGGCTCAAGGTTGCATGGGCAGAGTTCGAGGATGCGGACAACAATCTACAAACAATTCGAAGGATGTAGACACAGCTGACGAATACTTTGTGTCCGACTACTACACCAAAGTAAGGTCTATGGCAACAAAGTATATCACGCTGATAGAACGTGAGCTTGACACTCAAGGTCAAGCATCAGACACCAAGCAACCTCAGGGTCCCTCAACCTCAAACACCGAACGATCAAGTGGTGGTGCAACTGATGGTCATGATGGCCTCATTAGCCGGTCTCTGGGTAAAATGGCGGCTCTAACCCGTCAACTAGAAGGACTTCAAAAGAGCGACCAAGAAATGACCTACTACGAGATAAAAAAGGCAACAATTACCCACCTATGGCAGCAAGTGGAACAACTTAACGACGAGATACTGGACAAATATCCTGATCCAGATCAAGTTGGCTATAATTCAACGAAATACGTGCACCTCGAAAAAGAAGCCCAAACAGCAATCATCCAGCTCACAAGTGCTACTAAGCACCTCCGATCCGCCACCTCGGGAATTGTAGCTAGATGACCGTCATTGCCCTTACCCACAATCGACATCACCAAATTTGATGGTGATTATATGAAGTGGACCTCCTTCTCTGATCTATTTACCAGAATTATCCGTGAGCAACCCATATCCGACGCTCACAAAATGTGGTATATAAAGAATAACGTAATCGGTGAAGCAGCAAATATCATTGCTCATTTCGCGATTACGGGAGAAAATTACCGAGCGGCATGGCTACTGCTGGAAAACCGCTATAATAACAAAAGGGTTATGGTGGCTACAGTAATTCAAAGGTTACTAGATCAGCCATCTGGTGCTGGCTCTTTGAACGCTCTTAAGCGACTACACGATACAACAAAGCAGAGCTTAGCAGCTCTATCCAACATGGGTCTCGAGACTACGTCATGGGATCCACTTCTTATCCACCTTTTAGTTAAAAAGGTGAACAAACCCGTACACAGTCAATATGAACAAACAATTTCCAGGCCTAAGGAGCTACAAAAAATCAGCGATTTTTTAAGCTTCATCGAGAACTACTTCCATACTTTTGAAGCAATGGGATATAAGGAGAAAGCTCCCGTCAATATTCCTAAAACTTGCGCGCTTACTACACAACCCCAACTCGAAAGCAGACAATGCATTAATTGCAAGAAAGATAATCATCCATTATATCGATGCAAGGAATTCCTATCGCTTAGCTCAAAAACGCGGCTTAACCTGGTACAGAAGCAAAAGTTATGTGTAAGCTGCTTTAGCAATAGTCATTCCACCAAACAATGCGCGATCGCAGGCCGCTGCCAAAAATGTGGGAAAAAGCACCATACGCTGGTTCACCTTGAACCTAACTCACGACAGATTGCGACATCAGCAGAACAAGGAATTTCCTCCAATATGCCAATTAAATCAACCAAAGACGAACTTAAACCTTGTACTGAGCCAGCCACGACTAGTAATCAATTATCGGAACAAGCGGCTTCCCTCGTCACTACACCAGCAGTTGTAGTAGAAGGCAGGGCTGTGAATTCTGCAACTCCCAGGCCCTATGTTTTACTGGGAACAGCATTGGTAAAAGTTAAGGCGAATGGTCTGGAAACCGAATGCAAGGCGATTCTCGACTCAAGATCGCAAGTCAACCTAATTACAGAAAGATTAGTTACCCGGCTTGGACTCCCTGCTAGGCCTGCATCTATCTCCATAAATGGCATCGGAAAAAACCAGACCAAGGTTCAAAACCGAGTCAACATTACACTTCAGTCTCGACTCAACAATTTTTCAGCACGTTTGGAGGCATTTGTGTTGCCACAAATAATTGCTCCTCAACCTTCGCATCATATTAATATTGACAGGTGGCCTATTCCCAACAATATAGCACTGGCAGACCCAAACTTCAATCGTCCAGACAAAGTCGATATTCTTTTAGGAGCAGAATATTGTCATCAACTACTCGCTATTGGACAGATTAAACTTTCCGATAACCTCCCAGTCTTGCAAAATACAATATTAGGCTGGCTGGTATCCGGAAGAGTGGCTGCCCAGCATATACCAACAGCTTTGTGTGGGGTCCTGACTGAAGAAGACAAGATGAGCCAGGCAATCGAGAGATTTTGGAATCTGGAAGAAGTCGATAGCACACACCGTCAATTATCAGCGCAAAATGCACAGTGTGAAGCGCATTTTAACCAGCACTCTGCACGTGACAAGGAAAGATGATTCATAGTAAGACTTCCATTTTGTATTGAACCAAGTTCTTTAGGAGAGTCACATAGTATCGCCTTCAATCGATTCCTGTCATTGGAACGACGATTATCCAAGGACACTGTGTTAAAGCATCAATACACACAACTTATGAAGGAATATGAAGCATTAGGCCACATGACCAAGGTCGACATAGACAAGGTAGAAGGGGCAAAATACTTTATTCCCCACCACTGCATATTACGACCCGAAAGCAGTACCACCAAAATTAGAGTTGTGTTTGACTCCTCTTCGAAAATATCATCCGGGAAATCATTAAACGATATTCTGCATACTGGACCACCACTACAAAATGACTTATTCACTATTTTGCTGCGCTTTCGATTACCGCGCTTCGTATTCACAACAGACATAGAAAAAATGTTTCGCCAAATCTCGATCCATCCCAAGGATAGGCCATACCAGATAATCCTATGGCGACCGGATATCACCGAGCCCATCAACTATTTCACATTAATTACCGTTACTTATGGAACTAGTCCAGCACCCTATCTAGCAATCAGATGTTTGAAAGAAATAAGCCGGGAGAACCAACTCCAGTTTCCCTTAGCAGCCAATTTTTTGGAGAAGAACTTTTACGTTGATGATGGGCTGGGTGGAGCTGACAGCTTAAGTATAGCCTTGGACACCCAACGCCAACTGCAGCAAGTTATGGCGCGGTATGGATTTAACTTACGAAAATGGAGCGCCAATCACGTTCAACTACTTCGTAATACCCCAGAATGTGATCAAGAAGTCAGCCTCGATTTCTCCGCAGAGGAAACCAACTACACTAAAACATTAGGATTGGCTTGGTTACCCAAAGGTGACCAACTTTAAATCAAGGTAAACGTACAACCAATCAAAGCTGTAACCAAAAGGACAGTCACTTCAGATTTGGCATGCATTTTTGACCCACTGGGTCTCCTATCTCCTGTCGTTGTCAGAGCGAAAATGTTTGTTCAAGAGCTGTGGAGCCTGAATCTTTCATGGGATGAAGCCGTGTCTTCCGAATTTGACTCTCGGTGGCGAAACTTTCGGAACAATCTCAAAGAACTCGAAAACTTTCAAGTCCAGCGACATGTATATAAGAGTAATATTTCACACAAACCACAACTTCATGTCTTCTCCGATGCGTCAGAAAAGGCATATGGGGCAGCAATATACATTAGAACATTTTTACTAAACAAAACGATAGTGGTATACTTGTTATGTGCATAATCTCGGGTAGCGCCTCTTAAGCATCAAACGCTTCCAAGGCTAGAATTATGTGCTGCCCAGTTAGGAGCTTACTTGGCGGTAAAAGTTAAATACGAATTGGACATGATTACAACACCAACATTCTACTGGACTGATTCAACAATAGTGTTGAACTGGATAAACTCGAGATCATCCTCCCTTCATACATTCGTTGCAAATCGAATAGCTTCTATTCAGGAGAGCACGAAACCTGAACAATGGAGACATGTGAGTCAATCCAGCGGACATCATATCTAGAGGTTTAGGCCCACAACAACTACAACAGACACCCCACTGGTTGTACGGGCCATTTTTCCTTAACGGAGACGAAAAACATTGGCCTTCAGCTTTTAGTCCAACTTCTGACTCAGCCGTTATTGAAAGGAAACAAATCCCTCACAACTTACTAGCATCGATTGATAGTGAAAACTTGCTACACAGAATAAACCACAGGAACTCATTGAAAACGGTTCAACGAATTATCGGATATGTCCTTAGATTCGTCAAAAATGCCAAAAGTAGCTAGGAATAAAGACAAAACAGGCCCACTCTCACCCCTTTTGAGCTTCACGATGCTCTTGTTATCATCGTTCGAACTACACAACATTCGAACTTCAAGGAAGACATCCAAGATTTGCAAAGGCAGAAGGAACTGAAAAAATCGAGTCAGATCAAAAGCCTATCATCATTCCTAGCTGAGAATAATATCATAAGAGTCGGAGATCGGCTAGAAGAATCCGCATTGAGTTATAATGCCAAACACCCCATGCTTTTGCCGTTCAATGACATAATCAGCCGATTAATCTTCGAATCCATACACAGGGAGAATAAACACTGCGGTCCTACTGCGCTTCTTGCAACCGCTTCTGGCCCATTAAGGGAAAGCACTTGGCTCGGGAAGCTGTCCATAAATGTATACACTGCGCAAGATCAAAACCAAGGCTTCTTCAACAAATCATGGGAAATTTGCCAGAGACAAGGGTGACACCCGCAAGGCCTTTTATCAACGCAGAAGTTGACTATTGCGGCCCAATATGGGTACACTTCAAGACCAGAGGAAAACGACCTCAGAAGGCATATATTGTGGTTTTTTGTTGCTTTTCTTCAAAGGCAGTTCTTCTAGAGCTAGTAACGGATCTCACAACCGATGCATACATTGGAGCCCTTAAGAGATTCATAAGTCGAAGAGGGCATTGTCAAAACCTTTATTGCGATAACGCTACCAACTTCATAGGAGCGCGAAATAAACTTGCAGAATTGTCAACTGCTGTATTTTCTACAACAGCTCACGAACCTATCCAGCAAGAATGCGCGACTAAAAACTTTAATTTCCATTTTATCCCTCCGCGATCTCCGCATTTCGGTGGATTATGGGAAGCTGCTGTAAAATCCACTAAGGGTCTTTTGATCAAGGAAATATCAAGCGCATCCCTGACTTATGAGGAAATGGAAACCGTGGTCAAAGAGGTTGAAGCAATCCTGAATTTAAGGCCAATTGCACCATTACCAAGTAATCCTGGTCATTTCTTGATTGGGGAGCCTCTCACGGCCCAGGCTGACGTGACTGCATAAACAACATCCTCAACCTTAGCAAAACATTGGGAATTAGTCTCCCGAATAAAACATCAGTTTTGGAAAAGGTGGTCACAGGAGTATCTCAATGAGCTCCAGCAGCGTAGCAAGTGGCAAACTAAATCACAAAATATACAGCTCGGCACCATTGTCGTTGTACAAATATTTATAGTAAATATCAACCCAAACACTTGAATTTGGACTGTACTATATTTTATTTTTCCTGTAAATCTTCAAGCACTTGGAACTTGAAGACAAAATGATTAAAATAATTAAAAAACCAACTTTCTGCTAGTTACTAACTAATTTTTATTTTTATTCAATTATTTATACTAAATTTAAATACACATTATGCTGACTTGACAATATAACAAAAATGTAATTTGATCTATTAAACCAAAAATAACTTAATATTAACCAATTACAATTGAAGAAAATAAACCAAAAATAACTTGAAATTGACCAATTATAATTAAATGAAATTTGATATACTTAATATTAGGGGTATTCATTATGAGCAAAATTATGAGTATACCCTGATAGGGGTATTCACGATATGCAAAATTATGAGCTTTAACATCCTCCCCCCCGTTGAACGGATGTTTAACAAAGTTTACAACAGCAGCTGCTATACCTGGGAGATATGGTTGAACTAGACGTCTAGGATAAATCTATTACCTTGATGGCGGGGCATTGGTATCGGTGTCATCTTAGTATCTCGTAACTCAATGTTTTCGTGAGTGGTCACAGTGCTCGTTGAATTTTTTACCTTACATCCTTTCTTACATTTACTTAGCAGTATGGCGAGTGTGGCTAAACTTATTGAAAGTGCTAGGTACCCAACCGCATGACTGTGTTGTTGGTGGGACTTAAGTTCATTCGGTAAGTCCAAAATTGTTTGCTCTTTTAACGACTTCTGTAAGGTTAGTAGCTCCTTTATATTTTTGTCATCCACGTTATCCAGGCTAATATAGGTTGATTGATTCACGGATTGAGTATCGTAACCTGTTGCCGATAAGTCGGAAATCCTGCCAAGGCTGGTGTATGACGACCTTATTATAGTCGATATAGTTTTTTGTCCACTCATGGTAACAAACTCATTTTTAAGAACACATTCTGGCTGAAGCGCAAGTAAGCCGGATCCTTTAAACGAAAGATTAATAATGTCTCTGTTACAAACAGCTGTTGCACGTGATGGCGATGAGGTGGCATATATCCATTGATTTCTCTTGTTAAGTGGGATCCATTTGGAGTTAGATTTTTCTATTTGGCAAGTAGGTGTAGTTTTGTTATTATACAAATTTATTTCACATTCACACATCTCTGAACCATAGCTGTATTGGATATGAGCGTTGGAACATAGGAAGACGTCTTGTTTTATGATGTTGCAGGAGTTTAGCTCTGACCTTGTTAGAAGTATATATTGTTTACGGGACGGATTTATACCCAGAAAGGTAGTACATGGCTTGATGGCCACCATGCTGTTGTTTATTGTGTTGGGTACAGGAGTCAAATATAATACCATAAACTCCTCATCTTTAACTAATGGTAGAGTGACCTTGAACACTACATGTTGACTAGTGAGCCTTCCTTGAACCGTCATCAGTTTAAATAGTTCTAGGAGTTCATCCTTATCAGTAACGGGAAGATGGGTTGACGTTGGTGCATGCAGTTTTATTTGATTGACTTCACCTTGTAACTGGTCTGGAGTTAGTAATACTGGACTGATTTTTCCGTGATGCGTATCGATAAGAGTGTTGAGAATTGACGACTGTGTTTCTTTTACATTCTTTGCAGCCAAAGTTAATTCTAGAACTCCAGAATTAAATAGTTGTGTAAGTTGTACTTGAACTAGCCAATTACCGATGTTTTCCACAGTATCCAAAATGGTTTTAAATTTCCGTTCCAATTGCTCAAATTTTGCCTTAGCTGCCATTTGATTCTGTCGCATAATATTCAGTGTCGAGTCGACAATTGATGTTTGATTTTTTAGCAATTTTAGTAAAAATGACTCATTTTCCTTTACTTGTCGAATTGTATCAGATATTTGGTCAGCATAGTCTGAGTCCAATATTCCGAATAGCGAATAAGCAACATTTCCAACTATATTCAGGGCTCCTCTTTTACTTCATAACAATCGATTCTCCAGCTGTAATTCACCTTCTAATTGCTTGAGGTGATCAATAATGTGCAGACATGATTCGTTTTGCCTTATCAGTTTACAAAGTTCCTGTAAGGATTTTGTGCCATTGGTCAGAATGGATGTTTCCGACCAGTAGGTGGTTAAATCGTAATAAACAAATATATTCCATTCGGTAGTTGCCATTAAGGTTGTACCGATTTGCTCAAAGTGGATTCCCAATTTGGATCCAAATTTCCTATTTTCGACTGGATTCCCAAGTACTAATGGTAGTAGAAGCATCACTATGACTAATGTTAAATTAATAGGATTTGTGCATGTTCTCTTTCTTTTGGCCTTGGGTTCTTTGTTGCAGTCAGAGGAGAGGTCAAAACCAGTTTGCTCGTTATCATTTGTACCATCAACAGCTGTCTTAGAATCTTGATCAATGGGTAAGAGGGCAAGTCGGTGTATTGGCCGTTTGAATATTCCATTAGTAGTTTTTATTTCTACGACTCTAACGACACCATCATCACCAGGGTGAGCTTGTACAATTCTCGCCAAGGGCCATCTCATAACTGGTAGGTTGTCTTCCTTGACTACTACCATGTCTCCAATCTTGATGTTAGGACACTGTTTAGTCCACTTATAACGTTGCTGGAGCTGGTTTAGATACTCAGTAGACCATCGTTTCCAAAATTCTTGCTTGAGATGAGAGACAAGTTTCCAATGGGACAAGCCTGATACCCTTGCTGGAGCTGCACTGCTGTCTATTTGCGATGTGAGCGCCTCACCAATAAGAAAGTGACCAGGAGTAAGTGCCTCAAGATCGTTTGGATCATTCGACATTGGCGTCAATGGGCGGGAGTTAAGAATTGCCTCAATTTCTACTATTATTGTTTCCAGTTCTTCCTGTGTTAGAGATGCTGATGCAACGCTGCGTAATAGAAGATGCTTCGCTGACTTCACTGCAGCTTCCCATAACCCGCCGAAGTGTGGTGCTCGCGGTGGAATGAAATGAAATTGAATACCTTTTGAACTGAAAGTGGAAGTGATTGCTTCTTGTCCCTTGTTGGAATGGATGCTTTCGGCCAATTCTGATAGTTGATTTTTAGCACCAATGAAATTCGTAGCGTTATCAGAATATATGTTCTGACAACGGCCTCGACGGCTGATGAAACGTTTCAGTGCACCAATGAATGCTTCAGTTGACAGATCGGTTACCAATTCAAGATGTGTGGCCTTGGTTGCAAAACAACAAAACACAGCTATATATGCCTTGGTTGGCCTTTTACCTCTGGTCTTGTGGTGAATCCAAAATGGACCACAATAGTCAACTCCTGCATTTATAAAGGGACGAGAAGGAGTGACACGAGGTTGGGGTAAATTTCCCATGAATTGATGGATTAGTTGTGGCCGCGCTCGGGTACATTTAACGCATTTTTGGACTGTTGATCGAGCCATTATTTTGCCCTTTATTGGCCAAAATCGTTGTCGTATGATGTATAATAGTGCTTGCGGTCCGCAATGTTTGTTTTCTTCGTGAGCCATTGTAAAAAGAAGTTTTACGAGGGGATCATTGTAGGGAATCAGCATTTGATGTTTTGCATCGTATGATATGGATGATGCCTCTAATCGGCCCCCTACTCTGAGTATCTCTCTGTCATCGATGAATGGAGACAGACTACTAATTGAACTCTTTTTATCAACCTCGTTGCGTTTCTGAAGTTGATCGATTTCTTGTGCGAAGTCAGCAATCTGAATTTTGTGGATAATGAAGAAGAGTGAGTTTTCTAATTCCTTTGAAGTCAAGAATAAATCTTTCGGACGAAGCATCTTGGGTGTTCTTGAGTTGTTTATAAATCGCATAACATATGCTAGAATCCTCTGCAGCGTCTTAAAGGAATTCTTGTGATTGATTCTGTATACCAGATCGTTAGAAGTTGATACCTCAATTGCTGCGACCGGAGTCACTTTCTTTCTTTCATTATCATTATGGGTTGCTACAGATGGCAAAAACTTTGAGGGCCATGACTCGTCCCTTCCGTGAAGGAAAAGAGGTCCGTAAAGCCATAAACTACATGTTGGCAATTCCGCTGCTTGAAGTCCTCTAGACAATACGTCAGCTGGGTTATCCTTTGATCTCACATGTCGCCATTGATCAGGTAGCGTTAATGACTGAATTGTTGATATCCTATTAGCCACAAAGGTGTTAAAGGAGGAGGATTGTGCGTTTATCGAGGACAGCACAATCTCGGAGTCAGTCCATAGATGTATTGGTGTATTCTGTAACTTGAGGTCGCCTTTTATTCTATCTGCAAGTTGGGCCGCTATGACTGCTGCACATAGTTCTAATCTGGGTAGTGTCTGCTGTTTCAACGGAGCCACTCGTGATTTTGCACACAGCAGTCGTACTATCACGCGTCTATCCTTAAGAATTGCTCGAACATATGAAACTGCACCAAATGCCTTTTCAGATGCGTCTGCAAACACATGCAACTGCAATTTCACTGGAACCTCCCCATTGAATAGATGGCGTGATATCTTAAAGCCGTTTAAGCTACTCAAATCATTTCGAAACGCCTTCCAAGTCGCGCAAAGATTATCAGGTAAAGGTTCATCCCAACCTAGGCTTTGTTGCCACAATTGTTGGATGAAAATCTTTGCTTTAACCACCACAGGAGAAAGAAGCCCAAGAGGATCAAATAATTTTGCTATATCAGAAGTTGCGGTACGCTTCGAAATTACTTCAAGTTGATTGAGTTTCACCTTGGCGCAGAATTGATCGGCTTTGGGCAACCAAAATAACCCAAGAGTTTTGATAGTGTTTGTATTGCTGCCATTGAAATCCAGATTAACTTCTTGGTCACCAATAGGGATGTTTTTCAGTAATTGTGAATGGTTTGCGCACCATTTTTTCAAACTGAAGCCATGCTTTTTTAAAATGGTGATGAGTTCTCGTTGCATTTCGATTGCTACATTGAGGTTGTCTGAGCCTCAAAGACCATCGTCCACATAAAAATTGTCTTTTAGCATCTGAGAGCCATATGGGAAATTTACAGAGTTTTCATCAGCTATTTTTTGTAGACATCTCGTGGCCAGGTAAGGCGCCGCACGTGTTCCATACGTAACTGTGGTTAATTTGTAATAATCAGTGGGTGCATTTGGATGCTCTCTCCAGATAATTACTTGAAATTGATGATTGCTTGGATCAAGTAGAATTTGTCGATACATCTTTTCGATATCCGTTGTAAATACGAATTTTGGCAATCGAAATCGGAGGAGAATTGAAAATAACTCACTTTGCACAGTAGGACCAGTGTACAGTAGATCGTTCAATGAATAGCCTGAAGAAGTTTTAGCTGACGCATCAAAGACCACTCGAAGTTTTGTCGTAGAGCTATCTGGTTTCAGTACGCTGTGGTGAGGAATAAAATATTTTGGACCACACAAGGTATCGATATCGACTCTTTGCATGTGGCCTAATTGTTTATACTGTCTCATGAATTCTACATATTGTGTCCGGATAGCTTCATCTTTCAAGAGTTTGCGCTCTAAGCTCGTGAACCTGTTAAAAGCGATGGCATGCGATTCTCCCAAGGCCTCTGGGTTTTCTCGAAAGGGAAGTCTGACTATAAATCGACCTTCTTGGTTAGTATGCACATGCTGATTACAGTCCATTTCACATAACTTGTCGGAGGGTGAGAGTGGTCGTTCGATGGTCTTAAGCTCGTCTAATTTCCAGAGCTGTTCTATGGTTTCTTCTAACGATGTGGGGGTATCAAATATCGCACAAGTAAATGCGCATTGAGAATTTTGTGACGCATACCCCGTGACTGAACCACCTACAATCCAGCCGAGAGCAGTGTTCTGTATCACTGGTAAGTCGTCATTAAGGCGAATTGTTCCACTCTGGGTGAGTTTATAGTAAAATTCTGCTCCAAGCAGAATATCTATTTTTTCAGGAACATTGAATTGGGGATCTGCCAATGGAATATTGCTTGGAATGTTCCAGGTTGAAATGTCAATATGTCGACTTGGTTGTGGTGGTATGATACTTGGTAGCACATACGCATCTAGATTTGCAGAGAAGTTGAGATCCCTTGACTTCATCTCGACCTTTACACGATAATTTGACCTTTTCTGAGTCTCACCAACACCATCGATACAGAGCGAGGTCTCTGTGGGAGACATAAACAATTTTTGTGTTACACGTCTTGATACGAGATTAACTTGTGATCCTGAATCAAGTACTGCCCTGAACTGGCTTGAAATACCGTTAGGAGCAGAGATAATCACCTTTGCTGTTGCTAATAAAACATACCCCCGGCACCTCCCTGCAGCATTTGTAGCTGCTGAAGTTGTTACGACAGTGTTTTCTGATGACGTGACTGGTTGAGCACCTGATTGAGGGGATGTTGTTCTTGAGGCTAAATTTGAGTTGGAGGAGGATTGTTGAGGTATTTGTTGCAAATGCAGCAAAGTGTTGTGCTTTTTCATACACTTCTTGCAGCTGCTTGAACTGCAAGTTTTTGATGTATGACCTGTTTTGAAGCAGTTTACACAGAGTCCTTGTTTCTGAACCCATTGAAGCCGGCTTGATACTGGCTGGTGCAAAAACTGGTTGCACTTATAGATATTGTGGACTCCATTGTGGCAGAAGTTGCAGGAACTGTTTGTTATGCTTGATGATGCAATCGATGAAGTAGCCTTGTTTGTGGTCTTCTCCTTTTGACCAATAGCTTCCATTGACTGAAACTGGATTTCCAAAAATGATAGCAAATCGACTATTGTAGGTACTTCTCTGAGTTCCTTCAGTGATTGAACGAACCTGATGTGTGTGGTTTTATCCAGCTTTTTTATTAAAATCTGCAGCAATATTGCATCCCATGAAGTTGTCTCAATACCAAGGTTGTTTAGTGCTAACAAGCATTCTTTAGTAGTGTCATGAAGACCCTTAATGGCCGTTACATTTGATGTACCTGCTGATTGATTCATTATTTTATCAACCAAGTTTGCTACCAGAATTCGTTTGTTGTTGTACCGATCTTGTAGTGTTTTCCACGCAGTGACGTAGTTAGCGTCTGATAGGGAAAAATGGCTTATTAGGTGCGCTGCTTCCCCAGATACATTGCTCTTCAGGTACCACATTTTTTGGATTGCAGGTATCGGTTGCTTATCTACCATTTCAGAAAACAACTCATAAAACTGGCGCCATTTTAGGTAGTCACCATCGAACTGTGGTATAGTGATCTTGGGCAGCTGTAATGAGCTTCGGGTTGATGCACATGGGATATCGACAGTTGCTTGTGCTGCATCAACGTCGTGGATCTTATCTGCCATAATGGACCAGTTGGTTACCTTTTCCTGAACCAAATCGTTAAGGATGTAGAAGTCTTCCGTATTGAAATCAAAGGCAGATGGATCTTCAATGTTTTCAAGAATCTCATCATATAGATCTTGGATTTGGTTCCAGAGCTTATTGATAGTGTCCAGCTTTACGCTATAATATGCACGGGGATAACTATCATCGTTGTTCGTGGAGCCACTTAGCATTTTTCTTAAGGCTGTCATCCTGGCTGCTGCCCTGCGGATGAGTCCTTGATGATTGGTACGAATTGGGGTAGTAACTCCATGAGCCACATTACCATGCTTCTGCATAACAACCGCATGATTTGTACTTAGAGTCTTTTGTTGATCTTCATCTGCGGGCTTAAGACGCCTAGCTTCATTTTCAAATATTTCTAAGTATGTTTTAGACAGTTCATTAATTTTCGAGTAATAGTCTCCAGTAAAGTACTCGTGACTTGTGGCCAAGTCTGAGACAACATCCAGCGATCGTAGCCTAGTATCTTGATCCTCGAACTGATCCCAAAGTTCAGTGAGGCGTCGGGCACGTTCGTCGAAGTAAGTTGCTGCTGTTTTTCGAATGGCTGAATCCTTTTTGAAGTTACGAATGAGCGCCTGAATGGCTTCACCTGTATTCAGCAGTAAATCTAGCAGTTGATTTGGCTTATCCATCTCAGAAGATCACGTCGGGGTCACCAAAAATGTACAAATATTTATAGTAAATATCAACCCAAACACTTGAATTTGGACTGTACTATATTTTATTTTTCCTGTAAATCTTCAAGCACTTGGAACTTGAAGACAAAATGATTAAAATAATTAAAAAACCAACTTTCTGCTAGTTACTAACTAATTTTTATTTTTATTCAATTATTTATACTAAATTTAAATACACATTATGCTGACTTGACAAAATAACAAAAATGTAATTTGATCTATTAAACCAAAAATAACTTAATATTAACCAATTACAATTGAAGAAAATAAACCAAAAATAACTTGAAATTGACCAATTATAATTAAATGAAATTTGATATACTTAATATTAGGGGTATTCATTATGAGCAAAATTATGAGTATACCCTGATAGGGGTATTCACGATATGCAAAATTATGAGCTTTAACAGTCGTAATTAAAGATAATTTACCGGTCATGAACTGACGACTCGGAAAAGTAGTTGAAACATTTCCTGGACCCGATGGCTTGGTCAGGACAGCGGCGGTAAAAACATCAACTGGGGTCATTAAGCGAGCCATCGACTTCCTCGCTCCTCTTCCGATAGAACCAGATGACCATGAAGGAAGAGATAATTCACCACCCCTCAAACGAAGCGGCGCGCCCAGCTACTTTAACAAAAATTCTCCACCTCCAAAACGTGGCCACTTGACCACAACAGGCATGCTCGTGATCCTAGCATTGTTTCTTCCACTAGTGACGTGCCAACAAGTCACTTATACTCAGATTAAAGGCAACCCTGGTATACACTTCGAACATATTGGTAAAATCAAACCAGTTCTTTCAAAGTGGAAACTTCTGATATATATTGAGCTGGCACCATTTCATAATGAATTACAGCTTTTGTTTAACGGGACCAATGCCTTGACGGATGCCTGTAATTACTCATACTTCCACACTCAATGTTCCGGACTGATAAACCATTTTCGCAACATCCAGAACGACATGCATGCTGGTCTAGAAAATCTTTCTAAACGAAAAAAACGAGGCGCAATAGATATTGTCGGCAACGTAGCAAACTCCTGATTCGGTGTTCTGGATTCAAAATATGCTGAGCAAATGTCCGACACCATCAACAGTATCAAAAACGATGAAGCCCGACTACAAGAGCTCCTGCGGAATCAAACTTCATTCTTGGACTCTACCGTTAACCTAGTGAAGCAGACTGAGGCTCAGACTCAAAATGGTTTTGAAAAAATCAACTTTAAAATCATCAAACTCATAAACCGCACAGACAATGACCAACGCTCGCAGCTCATTTTATCCCTAAGCATCCAGTTAGTTATAATAGCGGACAAGGTTCAAAAAATGCACACCTCTATGATTAACTTGTTGGCTGATACTTATCATGGCCGGATCAGCCCTATTCTGCTAACCCCACAACAATTTGCTAGTGAAGTGGATAACATAAAGGCTAATCTTCCAACAGATTTAACATTACCAGTAGTGGATATCATTCATATATATTGTATCGCGGCAGCTCATGCATCAATCTCCAATGAGCACATCATCTGCACCTTATTTATTCCCTTGTCAAATCAAAATGAATATGATTTATTCTACCTTACACCAGTCCCACAAGTAATAAACAATTCATTAGTAGCTATCATACCGACATCAAAAATGATAGCTCTTAATGCTCATCGTGATAAATATTTCCCAACGGATGACAACAAACTGCTTGGCTGCAATACACTGGAGCGCAATACCCTTTTGTGCCCAAATGTCATACTACTTACCACAAGGGTGCACCACCATGCAGCTGCGAGATACATTTATTCAATAATGAATCTGATTCAAGCTGCAATATAGAAGTAATAGCCAACAACAACGTATGGTATCAACTGTTTGAAAGAAATCAATGGCAAGTCGCAACCCATCAACAACTCAAATTAAGTACATTGTGCAATGGAAAGAGCAGCTATCAGCTTGTGCAAGGTACGGGGTTAATAACACTCCCAGCAGGGTGTACTATAAAAAACGAGATGATCACGGTAAGCAGTTATCAAGCCATCACATCAACTCTCCATCAATCCAATACAGCTAACGGGATGTCATTTTTTAATTCGTTGCATGATGTGGACAACCTGACGCAATCTTTGATATATCGTTCAAGTATTGAGGAAATAAACCGATTGCAGGCAGAAGTGAAAGCACAGCTACGCGATATCCCAGTAACGACAAGCCATCATGAAATACATAGTTTGACAGCCAGTTACTTTGGATTGGCGCTCATTTTAATTTTATTCATCATCCTACTAAGAAACTACATACGAAAGAAGAAGGTCAACGCTCAGCTTGACACTGCTTAGATTAAGTCCCCGGAATTGATTTATGTGAGCTGTTTAACTATTCTTCCCGGTCCCCCTAAGGGGGGCAGTATGTTAATTCAGTAGGATTTTTTTATTTTTGCAACAAAATAAAACAAATCTTATCAGAATTGAAATTTAATAAACTCCCTTAATTTTTGTTCTTCAAATCTGTTTTGATTCTCCCATAGTCTAGTTAGCCAAAGCGTGAGAATCGATGCGTCAGCTTTTCGTTTTGACTGCATATGCAAACATAAAATATTTATTTTGCAGGTACTATTCAAATTACCAGCCAGACAGTATGAAATCCAATGCTTTTCCCTGCCTACCTGTGGGAAAACATTTTAATGAAATATAAGCTGTTCCGGCTCACATAAATTCTTTACATATAATTTCTTTTATTTTTTAATTTTATTTTAATTATTTGTTTTTGTAAGTTATTGAGTATATAAGCATGAACATTTTTAATAAATGCGATCATTACGTTTACGACTTTAAAATCATCAAACTCATAAACCGCACAGACAATGACCAACGCTCGCAGCTCATTTTATCCCTAAGCATCCAGTTAGTTATAATAGCGGACAAGGTTCAAAAAATGCACACCTCTATGATTAACTTGTTGGCTGATACTTATCATGGCCGGATCAGCCCTATTCTGCTAACCCCACAACAATTTGCTAGTGAAGTGGATAACATAAAGGCTAATCTTCCAACAGATTTAACATTACCAGTAGTGGATATCATTCATATATATTGTATCGCGGCAGCTCATGCATCAATCTCCAATGAGCACATCATCTGCACCTTATTTATTCCCTTGTCAAATCAAAATGAATATGATTTATTCTACCTTACACCAGTCCCACAAGTAATAAACAATTCATTAGTAGCTATCATACCGACATCAAAAATGATAGCTCTTAATGCTCATCGTGATAAATATTTCCCAACGGATGACAACAAACTGCTTGGCTGCAATACACTGGAGCGCAATACCCTTTTGTGCCCAAATGTCATACTACTTACCACAAGGGTGCACCACCATGCAGCTGCGAGATACATTTATTCAATAATGAATCTGATTCAAGCTGCAATATAGAAGTAATAGCCAACAACAACGTATGGTATCAACTGTTTGAAAGAAATCAATGGCAAGTCGCAACCCATCAACAACTCAAATTAAGTACATTGTGCAATGGAAAGAGCAGCTATCAGCTTGTGCAAGGTACGGGGTTAATAACACTCCCAGCAGGGTGTACTATAAAAAACGAGATGATCACGGTAAGCAGTTATCAAGCCATCACATCAACTCTCCATCAATCCAATACAGCTAACGGGATGTCATTTTTTAATTCGTTGCATGATGTGGACAACCTGACGCAATCTTTGATATATCGTTCAAGTATTGAGGAAATAAACCGATTGCAGGCAGAAGTGAAAGCACAGCTACGCGATATCCCAGTAACGACAAGCCATCATGAAATACATAGTTTGACAGCCAGTTACTTTGGATTGGCGCTCATTTTAATTTTATTCATCATCCTACTAAGAAACTACATACGAAAGAAGAAGGTCAACGCTCAGCTTGACACTGCTTAGATTAAGTCCCCGGAATTGATTTATGTGAGCTGTTTAACTATTCTTCCCGGTCCCCCTAAGGGGGGCAGTATGTTAATTCAGTAGGATTTTTTTATTTTTGCAACAAAATAAAACAAATCTTATCAGAATTGAAATTTAATAAACTCCCTTAATTTTTGTTCTTCAAATCTGTTTTGATTCTCCCATAGTCTAGTTAGCCAAAGCGTGAGAATCGATGCGTCAGCTTTTCGTTTTGACTGCATATGCAAACATAAAATATTTATTTTGCAGGTGCTATTCAAATTACCAGCCAGACAGTATGAAATCCAATGCTTTTCCCTGCCTACCTGTGGGAAAACATTTTAATGAAATATAAGCTATTCCGGCTCACATAAATTCTTTACATATAATTTCTTTTATTTTTTAATTTTATTTTAATTATTTGTTTTTGTAAGTTATTGAGTATATAAGCATGAACATTTTTAATAAATGCGATCATTACGTTTACGACTGTTGTTGTTAATTAACTTAGTGATCGGCTTCTCTTGGTGTACCACCTTGAGAACTCCTTTAAATTTTCTACAAAGTTATTCTTGTGAACCACCAGGATAATTCTATACAGAAATTTTATACCATTGACTTATTCTGGTGTATCACCAGAATAATTCCAATTATAAAAGCGAGG
The DNA here is from genome assembly GCA_963583895.1 of Melanophora roralis. NCBI lineage: Eukaryota > Metazoa > Arthropoda > Insecta > Diptera > Rhinophoridae > Melanophora > Melanophora roralis. The sequence continues at coordinate 12,733,550 of OY757192.1, read as the reverse complement.
CAAACGAGCCGTCGTAACAAACATTGGCGACCGTGACAGGGCCTGCAACCTTCGGTTCATCTACTCAACATTTGACAGGAACCAAACCTGCAATATTTCCATACCATGGAACCCTCAGCAAAGCTTCTCCAGAAGCTGAAGGAAATCGGCGAAAGCATCGCCATCATTATAAGGAACCTCAACGAGGATTCCAGTATTCGCAAGACGACTACTTACTATGAAGAACGACTGGCCAGGCTCAAGGTTGCTTGGGCAGAGTTCGAGGATGCGGACAACAATCTACAAACAATTCGAAGGATGTAGACACAGCTGACGAATACTTTGTGTCCGACTACTACACCAAAGTAAGGTCTATGGCAACAAAGTATATCACGCTGATAGAACGTGAGCTTGACACTCAAGGTCGAGCATCAGACACCAAGCAACCTCAGGGTCCCTCAACCCCAAACACCGAACGATCAAGTGGTGGTGCAACTGATGGTCATGATGGCCTCATTAGCCGTTCTCTGGGTAAAATGGCGGCTCTAACCCGTCAACTAGAAGGGCTTCAAATGAGCGACCAAGAAATGACCTACTACGAGATAAAAAAAGGCAACAATTACTCACCTATGGCAGCAAGTGGAACAACTTAACGACGAGGTACTGGACAAATATCCTGATCCAGATCAAGTTGGTTATAATTCAACGAAATATGTGCACCTCGAAAAAGAAGCCCAAACAGCAATCATCCAGCTCACAAGTGCTACTAAACACCTCCGATCCGCCACCTCGGGAATTGTAGCTAGATCACCGTCATTCCCCTTACCCACAATCGACATCACCGAATTTGATGGTGATTATATGAAGTGGACCTCCTTCTCTGATCTATTTACCAGAATTATCCAAGAGCAACCCATATCCGACGCTCACAAAATGTGGTATTTAAAGAATAACGTAATCGGTGAAGCAGCAAATATCATTGCTCATTTCGCGATTACGGGAGAAAATTACCAAGCGGCATGGCTACTGCTGGAAAACCGCTATAATAACAAAAGGGTTATGGTGGCAACAGCAATTCAAAGGTTACTAGATCAGCCATCTGGTGCTGGCTCTTTGAACGCTCTTAAGCGACTACACGATACATCCAAGCAGTGCTTAGCAGCTCTATCCAACATGGGTCTCGAGACTACGTCATGGGATCCACTTCTAATCCACCTTTTAGTTAAAAAGGTGGACAAACCCGTTCACAGTCAATATGAACAAACAATTTCCAGGCCAAGGAGCTACAAAAAATCAGCGATTTTTTAAGCTTCATCGAGAACTACTTCCATACTTTTGAAGCAATGGGATATAAGGAGAAAGCTGCCGTCAATATTCCTAAAACTTGCGCGCTTACTACACAACCCCAACTCGAAAGCAGACAATGCATTAATTGCAAGAAAGATAATCATCCATTATATCGATGCAAGGAATTCCTATCGCTTAGCCCAAAAACGCGACTTAACCTGGTACAGAAGCAAAGGTTATGTGTAAACTGCTTTAGCAATAGTCATTCCACCAAACAATGCGCGATCGCAGGCCGCTGCCAAAAATGTGGGAAAAAGCACCATACGCTGGTTCACCTTGAACCTAACTCAAGATAGATTGCGACATCACCAGAACAAGGAAATTCCTCCAATATGCCAATTAAATCAACCAAAGACGAACGTAAACCTTGTACTGAGCCAGCCACGACTAGTAATCAATTATCGGAACAAGCGGCTTCCCTCGTCACTACACCAGCAGTTGTAGTAGAAGGCAGGTCTGTGAATTCTGCAACTCCCAGGCCCTATGTTTTACTGGGAACAGCATTGGTAAAAGTTAAGGCGAATGGTCTGGAAACCGAATGCAAGGCGATTCTCGACTCAAGATCGCAAGTCAACCTAATTACAGAAAGATTAGTTACCCGGCTTGGACTCCCTGCTAGGCCTGCATCTATCTCCATAAATGGCATCGGAAAAAACCAGACCAAGGTTCAAAACCGAGTCAACATTACACTTCAATCTCGACTCAACAATTTTTCAGCACGTTTGGAGGCATTTGTGTTGCCACAAATAATTGCTCCTCAACCTTCGCAGCATATTAATATTGACAGGTGGCCTATTCCCAACAATATAGCACTGGCAGACCCAAACTTCGATCGTCCAGACAAAGTCGATATTCTTTTAGGAGCAGAATATTGTCATCAACTACTCGCTATTGGACAGATTAAACTTTCCGATAACCTCCCAGTCTTGCAAAATACAATATTAGGCTGGCTGGTATCCGGAAGAGTGGCTGCCCAGCATATACCAACAGCTTTGTGTGGGGTCCTGACTGAAGAAGACAAGATGAGCCAGGCAATCGAGAGATTTTGGAATCTGGAAGAAGTCGATAGCACACACCGTCAATTATCAGCGCAAAATGCACAGTGTGAAGCGCATTTTAACCAGCACTCTGCACGTGACAAGGAAGGAAGATTCATAGTAAGACTCCCATTTTGTATTGAACCAAGTTCTTTAGGAGAGTCACATAGTATCGCCTTCAATCGATTCCTGTCATTGGAACGACGATTATCCAAGGACACTGTGTTAAAGCATCAATACACACAACTCATGAAGGAATATGAAGCATTAGGCCACATGACCAAGGTCGACATAGACAAGGTGGAAGGGGCAAAATACTTTATTCCCCACCACTGCATATTACGACCCGAAAGCAGTACCACCAAAATTAGAGTTGTGCTTGACTCCTCTTCGAAAATATCATCCGGGAAATCATTAAACGATATTCTGCATACTGGACCACCACTACAAAATGACTTATTCACTATTTTGCTGCGCTTTCGATTACCGCGCTTCGTATTCACAACAGACATAGAAAAAATGTTTCGCCAAATCTCGATCCATCCCAAGGATAGGCCATACCAGATAATCCTATGGCGACCGGATATCATTGATCCCATCAACTATTTCACATTAATTACCGTTACTTATGGAACTAGGCCAGCACCCTATCTAGCAATCAGATGTTTGAAAGAAATAAGCCGGGAGAACCAACTCCAGTTTCCCTTAGCAGCCACTTTTTTGGAGAAGAACTTTTACGTTGATGATGGGCTAGGTGGAGCTGACAGCTTATGTATAGCTTTGGACACCCAACGCCAACTGCAGCAAGTCATGGCGCGGTATGGATTTAACTTACGAAAATGGAGCGCCAATCACGTTCAACTACTTCGTAATACCCCAGAATGTGATCAAGAAGTCAGCCTCGATTTCTCCGCAGAGGAAACCAACTACACTAAAGCATTAGGATTGGCTTGGTTACCCAAAGGTGACCAACTTTAAATCAAGGTAAACGTACAACCAATCAAAGCTGTAACCAAAAGGACAGTCACTTCAGATTTGGCACGCATTTTTGACCCACTGGGTCTCCTATCTCCTGTCGTTGTCAGAGCGAAAATGTTTGTTCAAGAGCTGTGGAGCCTGAATCTTTCATGGGATGAAGCCGTGTCTTCCGAATTTGACTCTCGGTGGTGAAACTTTCGGAACAGTCTCAAAGAACTCGAAAACTTTCAAGTCCAGCGACATGTATATAAGGGTAATATTTCACACAAACCACAACTTCATGTCTTCTCCGATGCGTCAGAAAAGGCATATGGGGCAGCAATATACATTAGAACATTTTTACCAAACAAAACGATAGTGGTATACTTGTTATGTGCAAAATCTCGGGTAGCGCCTCTTAAGCATCAAACGCTTCCAAGGCTAGAATTATGTGCTGCCCAGTTAGGAGCTTACTTGGCGGTAAAAGTTAAATACGAATTGGACATGATTACAACACCAACATTCTACTGGACTGATTCAACAATAGTGTTGAACTGGATAAGCTCGAGATCATCCTCCCTTCATACATTCGTTGCAAATCGAATAGCTTCTATTCAGGAGAGCACGAAACCTGAACAATGGAGACATGTGAGTTCCAAGGACAATCCACCGGACATCATATCTAGAGGTTTAGGCCCACAACAACTACAACAGACACCCCACTGGTTGTACGGGCCATTTTTCCTTAACGGAGACGAAAAACATTGGCCTTCAGCCTTTAGTCCAACTTCTGACTCAGCCGTTATTGAAAGGAAACAAATCCCTCACAACTTACTAGCATCGATTGATAGTGAAAACTTGCTACACAGAATAAACCACAGGAACTCATTGAAAACGGTTCAACGAATTATCGGATATGTCCTTAGATTCGTCAAAAACGCCAAAAGTAGCAAGGAAGAAAGACAAAGCAGGCCCACTCTCACCCCTTTTGAGCTTCACGATGCTCTTGTTATCATCGTTCGAACTACACAACATTCGAACTTCAAGGAAGACATCCAAGATTTGCAAAGGCAGAAGGAACTGAAAAAATCGAGTCAGATCAAAAGCCTATCACCATTCCTAGCTGAGAATAATATCATAAGAGTCGGAGATCGGCTAGAAGAATCCGCATTGAGTTATAATGCCAAACACCCCATGCTTTTGCCGTTCAATGACATAATCAGCCGATTAATCTTCGAATCCATACACAGGGAGAATAAACACTGCGGTCCTACTGCGCTTCTTGCAACCGCTTCTGGCCCATTAAGGGAAAGCACTTGGCTCGGGAAGCTGTCCATAAATGTATACAGTGCGCAAGATCAAAACCAAGGCTTCTTCAACAAATCATGGGAAATTTGCCAGAGACGAGGGTGACACCCGCAAGGCCTTTTATCAACGCAGGAGTTGACTATTGCGGCCCAATATGGGTACACTTCAAGACCAGAGGAAAACGACCTCAGAAGGCATATATTGCGGTTTTTTGTTGCTTTTCTTCAAAGGCAGTTCATCTAGAGCTAGTAACGGATCTCACAACCGATGCATACAATGGAGCCCTCAAGAGATTTATAAGTCGAAGAGGGCATTGTCAAAACCTTTATTGCGATAACGCTACCAACTTCATAGGAGCGCGAAATAAACTTGCAGAATTGTCTACAACAGCTCACGAACCTATCCAGCGAGAATATGTGACCAAAAACTTTAATTTCCATTTTATCCCTCCGCGATCTCCGCATTTCGGTGGATTATGGGAAGCTGCTGTTAAATCCACTAAGGGTCTTTTGATCAAGGAAATATCAAGCGCATCCCTGACTTATGAGGAAATGGAAACCGTGGTCAAAGAGTTTGAAGCAATCCTGAATTTAAGGCCAATTGCACCATTACCAAGTAATACGAATGATGATGCTGCATTGACACCTGGTCATTTCTTGATTGGGGAGCCTCTCACGGCCCAGGTTGACGTGACTGCATAAACAACATCCTCAACCTTGGCAAAACGTTGGGAATTAGTCTCCCGAATAAAACATCAGTTTTGGAAAAGGTGGTCACAGGAGTATCTCAATGAGCTCCAGCAGCGTAGCAAGTGACAAACTAAATCACAAAATATACAGTTCGGCACCATTGTCGTAATTAAAGATAATTTACCGGTCCTGAACTGATGACTCGGAAAAGTAGTTGAAACATTTCCTGGACCCGATGGCTTGGTCAGGACAGCGGCGGTAAAAACATCAACTGGGGTCATTAGGCGAGCCATCGACTTCCTCGCTCCTCTTCCGATAGAACCAGATGACGATGAAGGAAGAGATAATTCACCACCCCTCAAACGAAGCGGTGCGCCCAGCTACTTTAACAAAAATTCTCCACCTCCAAAACGTGGCCACTTGACCACAACAGGCATGCTCGTGATTCTAGCATTGTTTCTTCCACTAGTGACGTGCCAACAAGTCACTTATACTCAGATTAAAGGCAACCCTGGTATACACTTCGAACATATTGGTAAAATCAAACCAGTTCTTTCAGAGTGGAAACTTCTGATATATTTTGAGCTGGCACCATTTCATAATGAATTACAGCTTTTGTTTAACGGGACCAATGCCTTGACGGATGCCTGTAATTCTTCATACTTCCACACTCAATGTACCGGACTGATAAACCATTTTTGCAACATCCAGAACGACATGCTTGCTGGTCTAGAAAATCTTTCTAAACGAAAAAAACGAGGCGCAATAGATATTGTCGGCAACGTAGCAAACTCCTGATTCGGTGTTCTGGATTCAAAATATGCTGAGCAAATGTCCGACACCATCAACAGTATCAAAAACGATGAAGCCCGACTACAAGAGCTCCTGCGGAATCAAACTTCATTCTTGGACTCTACCGTTAACCTAGTGAAGCAGACTGAGGCTCAGACTCAAAATGGTTTTGAAAAAATCAACTTTAAAATCATCAAACTCATAAACCGCACAGACAATGACCAACGCTCGCAGCTCATTTTATCCCTAAGCATCCAGTTAGTTATAATAGCGGACAAGGTTCAAAAAATGCACACCTCTATGATTAACTTGTTGGCTGATACTTATCATGGCCGGATCAGCCCTATTCTGCTAACCCCACAACAATTTGCTAGTGAAGTGGATAACATAAAGGCTAATCTTCCAACAGATTTAACATTACCAGTAGTGGATATCATTCATATATATTGTATCGCGGCAGCTCATGCATCAATCTCCAATGAGCACATCATCTGCACCTTATTTATTCCCTTGTCAAATCAAAATGAATATGATTTATTCTACCTTACACCAGTCCCACAAGTAATAAACAATTCATTAGTAGCTATCATACCGACATCAAAAATGATAGCCCTTAATGCTCATCGTGATAAATATTTCCCAACGGATGACAACAAACTGCTTGGCTGCAATACACTGGAGCGCAATACCCTTTTGTGCCCAAATGTCCAAGCTACTTACCACAAGGGTGCACCACTATGCAGCTGCGAGATACATTTATTCAATAATGAATCTGATTCAAGCTGCAATGTAGAAGTTAAAGCCAACAACAACGTATGGTATCAACTGTTTGAAAGAAATCAATGGCTAGTCGCAACCCATCAACAACTCAAATTAAGTACAGTGTGCAATGGAAAGAGCAGCTATCAGCTTGTGCAAGGTACGGGGTTAATAACACTCCCAGCAGGGTGTACTATAAAAAACGAGATGATCACGGTAAGCAGTTATCAAACCATCACATCAACTCTCCATCAATCCAATACAGCCAACGGGATGTCATTTTTCAATTCGTTGCATGATGTGGACAACCTGACGCAATCTTTGATATATCGTTCAAGTATTGAGGAAATAAACCGATTGCAGGCAGAAGTGAAAGCACAGCTATGCGATATCCCAGTAACGACAAGCCATCATGAAATACATAGTTTGACAGCCAGTTACTTTGGATTGGCGCTCATTTTAATTTTATTCATCATCCTACTAAGAAACTACATACGAAAGAAGGTCAACGCTCAGCTTGACACTGCTTAGATTAAGTCCCCGGAATTGATTTATGTGAGCTGTTTAACTATTCTTCCCGGTCCCCCTAAGGGGGGCAGTATGTTAATTCTGTAGGATTTTTTTATTTTTGCAACAAAATAAAACAAATCTTATCAGAATAAAATTTAATAAACTCCCTTAATTTTTGTTCTTCAAATCTGTTTTGATTCTCCCACGGTCTAGTCAGCCAAAGCGTGAGAATCGATGCGTCAGCTTTTCGTTTTGACTGCATATGCAAACATAAAATATTTATTTTGCAGGTGCTATTTAAATTACCAGCCAGACAGTATGAAATCCAACGCTTTTCTCTGGCTACCTGTGGGAAAACATTTTAATGAAATATAAGCAATTCCGGCTCACATAAATTCTTTACATATAATTTCTTTTATTTTTTAATTTTATTTTAATTATTTGTTTTTGTAAATTATTTAGTATATAAGCATAAACATTTTTAATAAATGCGATCATTACGTTTACGACTGTTGTTGTTAATTAACTTAGTGATCGGCTTCTCTTGGTGTACCACCTTGAGAACTCCTTTAAATTTTCTACAAAGTTATTCTTGTGAACCACCAGGATAATTCTATACAGAAATTTTATACCATTGACTTATTCTGGTGTATCACCAGAATAATTCCAATTATAAAAGCGAGGCAAACGAGCCGTCGCAACAAGCACACTTAATGTTATTTTTAGTAACACTAGCATTCTTAACATTACACTTTTATATTGGAACAGCTTAAATTAATATACATACTAGTATAAAATTTTGTAACTATTGTCCTAACTAGATTCTTCAAAACTTTTTTATGCATGTATTGTGGTTTTTTGTTTATATTTATATGTTGTTTCTCTGTATAACACTTAATATTATTACTTTTTAGTAACACCATTATTCTTAATATTAGGACTTTTTATATAAGAATAGATTGAAATTGACATACACACTTATATTGGTATATGGATACATTTTTTAATAGTATAAAATTTTGTAATAACACTTTTTTTAAATTTTCAAATATTTTAGTTTTAGTACATTTTTGTAAATTTTCTTTAACAAAATATGTATTTTGAAGTTTATATTAAAAATTTGTTAATATTATAATCGTTATTCGAAAAGCCAAAATCTAATTTTTAAACCAAAATAACAAATTTAATATTTAACTGAAATAACCTCCTGATGATGCCACACAACGGAGTGGCGAAATATTGAAAAAATTTTGCAAAAAAATAAACATAAAAATAGACCTAAAGCTTAAAAAATATACTTTTTTATTATCTTGTTTATTTATAAAATATACATATGTATATATTTTTGAATGAAAACTGTACCTTAAAACTGTTAAAAAGTTGCAAAATAATAAAAGGCAAAAATGCAAAAACAGAAAAAACGATTAAATAAAGAGAAAAAATAGCAAAAACAGCCTTTTTGCCTTCTATTTTTTTGCAATCGCTCCCACAGGTTTTTCTTTAAAGGTAAAATGTAAGATCGACCCCACTTAGTTTAATCTCTCAAACGTTTTTGTGGAACATACTTACCCTCTATCTCCAGCCCCCAACATGGTTGCCGTACAAAAATGCAAAAAAATGTGGTAAAAGCCCCTACAACTTCTTCGGAGTAACCCCCAGAGGAATAAAATGTATCACAGACCCCCATTAGTTTTTCCTCCCAAACGTATTCCTAGAGTATACTTATCCTCTATCTCCATCACCTAAGCGGGTTGCCATACAAAATTTACAAAAATTATGTAAAAACGAACATAACTTCTACAGAGTCGGCCTTAAAGAAATAAAATATGCGACCGACCCCCATTAGTCTCTACTCGCAAACATATTCCTTACTCTTGCCCCCTATCTCAATGCCCTGAGAGGGTTGCCATACAAAATTTTAAAAAATTAGATAAAAACCCCTACAACTTCTTAGGAGTCGCCCCTAGGGAATTAAATGTACCACAGGCATCATTAGTTTTCCCTCCAGAATATATTCCTAGATTTTACTTTCCCCCTATCTTCGTCATATAATGGGGTTCACACACAAAATTTACAAAAATGATGTGAAAAAGCCCAAAACTTTCTCAGAGTCGGCCTTGTACGACTGACTACCATTAGTTTCAACTCGCATACAAAATTTTGAAAAATTGGAGTTAAAGTCAATACAAAATTTGAAAAAATTAGGGCAAAAACCCCTGCGGCTCCCTAATCAGCCTAAGAGGGTTAAAATATTACACTGACCCCTACTTAAATTCATAAATAAAAAAACGGACAAAAATAAAAAAAGGTTCGGGATTTCCAAAGTCTAATGTGAAGGGTATATTTTAGATTCAGCACAGCCGAAATGCACGTAAATGCTTGTGTGGCACATGATTAAAGCTCAATTTATCAATCACATGATTGATTAAGGAAGCTTGTGTCTTGTATTTTGACCTTTACAGAGAAATAAAATAACAATTGCTTTTAAAATTTTAGTTTGCAGATTTTTTATTAGAGAAACAAAAATGTATTATTTTTCCAGCAACACATAAATACAAACATACATATAAAACATATTACACACAAGTAGGATAATATCAATTTTAAAGACATTGCAATTGCTTTGTGGCTTTATTCTGAGTTTACCTTCTATGGATTTCCTTTAGTGCGGCATAACACTATTATGACAATAAAAAGCTTTTGAAAATTTTACTTATAGGAATTGTTAGTTACAATAAAACTACTTGAATATATATATAAAAACATTACAGTAGTTTGTTTTATCATAAAAATATTTATTGTAAGAATTTAATTTTAGTCCGGCACTAAATTGACTAAAATAAAATATTAACTTTTAGGATTTAAAAGCTTATTGTAAGTTAAAAGAGGTTAAGATTCAATAATAAAAAAGTATTTTAAAAATTAGAAAAACCGGGTGCCTTTCTAAAAGCATTTTTGTTTCCATCACAAAGTTTCAACTTCTTCATTTATACAACCTTTACAATTTTGACATTGTTCCTTATTTTTAATACATTAGTATAAAGATAAACACTCATTTCGTGGTGACATTATCAAAACCTTAAGTTTTATTTAAAAAAAAAAATGAAATTGCGCAATGCAAAGCAAACTGCGTTTAGGAATACAGCCATATACACATACATACTTGTAACTTTATAGGGTTGCAAAGAATACTTAGGTTATAATTTTACATACTAATTAAACAAATAATTACTTACATATTTAAAAAAAACGTAAATAGATTTTTTTGAAAAAAAAATTACTTAAGTTCTGATATAAAAATATATCCTTTTTTTGTATTTTAATTCGAATCAAATTTTTTCAGTTCCTCTTTTTCGCTGTGGAAAAGTTTTGTCACAAATATCTTAAACTTATTATCAAGGTTGGCAACCGTTACCGATACCGTTTAAATACTGTTTGAATTTGGTTACTAGTATTGATACCGATACCGAAATAATTTGTTTCGCAAAATACCTGTATCAAAATACCGTTTCGTTTGATACCGGCAACAATATACGGTATTACGATTATATGCTTTGGTAATAAAAATCCAAGAAATAATGAAAGTAGCAAAAAATTAACACATGTACATATGCATTATATGTCATATGAACTTAAACTGTTTCTTAAAAGCAGTATTGCTAAATTCACGTTCCACAATTGAAACGCGGTTATTGTTTTGCTTCCTAACAAAGCAAACTTATAAAGATGATTGCATTATACTTGCAGTATCTTTTTTTAACAATATTTCGTCTTGTAACTTTGTAAACAAAAAGCTTGGTGTTAGCTTTACCAGGTACACAAGTTAATGTAGAAAGATTATTTTCAGGGGTTAAATGTATAAGTTCATTCGTTAACTCAAAGTTTTTAAAAATTTTTGAATATTTTTACTGGATTGCGTTCGTTTACACAAAATCTGTTTGTTTTTTCACAAGTTGAATAACGAAAAAAATTAAAGTGGTATAAAAAGTAATTTAATGTTCACAGGCGAAACAATGGAACAGCTAAGAGATATAGCTAGTACTTTAAATTTAGGGGAAAGAGTAAATGTAACCAGACATGGCTATGTTTTACAAAATGCAGTATTGTATCTAATAGAATCGTCATCTGAAAGAGAAGATGAAGAAGATAAAATTTTGTAAAAAATGTTAAAAAAGGCCGAGATTTTTTCACCCTAACTTGTGTTTGAGAAAGGAAAGAGTATTATGCAATTCTGGTAAAAACTACTTCCATGACACGGTCCCGACCTATACGGATGTTTAATTTCGAACACATTTTAGAATATCCAAATCAATTTTGTTGCGGCTTTTTCTTCTTAATATTTACTTTTTTTTAAGTTGAAAAAGTCCTGAATACTTGGGTACTCGGTGCAGTCAATTATTACCCAAAATTAAATATTCGTGTTTTTTTTTAGTAACGCTAAGTCTTTCCTTAGCAGTATGTATTGCTCCAGGTAACGTACAAAAGAATAGTCTGAGACACAACTTAAATTGTACCGACAGACACAGAATCATTTCCTTAGCTAATTTAAGCATATCTGTCTGGCTGGGTGTCCATATATTCGTGTGCTCAAAGTAAATGTAGCATATCTGAAAAAAATTTTGCCATAGGGAGCAAGCCCATTGTTTGTGGTGGTGATCGTAATAGACTTTAGCCCCAAAACCAAGTTAACCCCACTTACAAAAGTCAGCTTGTTTTTGCTTAAACAAATTTAATGCATTTTTCGAGTAATCAAGTAATTGCAATATATTTTAATCTATCAGCTGTTTTGAGTAGGTAAACTTTTTGTTAAAATTTTCCGTGCGCGTACTATTTACTTAAAAAATTTTAAGTGAGAGAAATTTGGTAAAATTTGGATAAGTTACTGGACTTTACTGGAAAAGTAAACGAATGAACCTTATATTGAACCCTACCCTCAATAGGTTAGATGAGGATAGTTTAAATGCAGTCATTGTGATTCGACCCAACGTGGAGCTGTTTTAATCAACCATATATTGTGTTCCTTATTATATCCATATGCATATAAAAAAGTAAAGGCTTTTTAAATATCCCAAACAGTAAACTTAAATGTATTTTTCAGGGCTATAAATTATTAAATAAATTTTTATTTATATTTTTTTTTTCAAAAAATTGACTTTGATTTAGAAACTGAAAAAAATGTTTTTGATGTAATATTTTTTTAAACATTTTACCTTAAAAAAGTGCAAAGTATTTACCAGGGTGCACTAGTGCCCTCTGCATTTTCTTTTCTGTGTTTAAAAAGATAAATGTCAAAAAATTTAAAACTTAATAAAAAATTATTAAATTTGTAATTCACTTTCTAAAATATTTATAATCTGCTAGGCTCTTGATATAACCTGAATAGGTGTACCCTGGTATTTACATATTTTTGTGAATACTAATTTTTTATTCATTTGAAAAATATTTTTTTGATGTTTGAAATTCTATTAGTTTTTAAAAATGTTTTTAAACAATGTACCTACTTCTACAAGTCAGCAATTAATTTTTGTTGTTAGCCAAATAAAAAGAGAACATATAAATAAAACACCGATAGGTATAATTATACTGATAAAATCAAAATACCAATATCGATACTGAAATTAAAGAATTAATGCCGTTACCGATACCGAAAAGACAAATTTTTTAATACCGTTACCGATACCGTTATTCGTTTCGGTTGCCAACCTTGCTTATTATACATGTGTTTTTTGGTTTATCGCAAGGCGAATTCATACAAGGTGAACGCAGGGCGAAAAATTCGTACCTATAATGTCAAACACAAATATGACAAATTATTTGTATATGTCATCATTAAAAAAACACAAACTATTTGCGGAAGAAAAACGTAAATAAAACTAATTTTACACCGTTTTTTTGCACAAAGCACAAGAACGCATCATTTGATTTTACTGTTTGTTAATTAAAAACACTTCTTTAAATTTTTAGTTAAAAAATCTAACCGATGCGTAATTTTTTTTCAAATCAAGAAGAAGCACATAGACAAACTTTTGACATATTGTGAGGAAAATTGAACGAGTAAAAAATAGTTAGCTGATCTGTCGAGACCACTTTCTCTATGAATTCGCCTTGGTCTATCTCTAACTAAAATGTGCAAAATAGTTTTGTTAAGATGGATAAAACAATTTCGATTTGAAGTGTAGAATGCAGGTGGTGTTAGGTTACTCTTCTATTCATAATACCTTACAGCACCGCATATCAAATGCATTGTCGTATTAAACTGTGCCAATCGTTTACGTTTAGAAACAATGTTTTTGTTTTTTTTAAATGATGAAAGCAATATTGCTGCAAGAAAATAATTATTGTGTTAAATCATTTGAATGAAATCTATAATTTTTACTAAAAAAATTTACTTTATTAGAAGTACCAACATCTTTTCTATTTTCAATATTGTTTAGAAATTCATATGTAAAAACATTTTGGCCCTGCAAGCCATCAGGAATTTTTAAGTTTCAATGTAATGTTAACACGTAATTTGCTGCATTAGAAAATAAATTACAAAATTTAAAGTCTCGAATTTTTCGCATTATCCAAAAATAATACATGCAGTAGCAATTTTTATTACTGATCACGTAAAAAAGCAGTTTCATGTGTTCTCCATTAATTTTATTGAAATTGTATATTTTAATTAAGCTTTTTTTAAAAGTTTAATTAATATTATTTCAATACTTTCCATATTTTAACCTTTTTCTTTCAACAAGTTGCAAACAGAAAAAAACTAAAATGGCAGAAATACTAAGCTGACAGATTATTGGTTGGCAATAATTGCCTAAGCAGTTGCAACTTTAGGTTTTCGTGTTATATCCTTTCCTTTTTTTATTTTCTAGCGCTGTTCCTTGGTAATAAAAATACTTTAGTGTTCGTGGAGTAAAGACGTCTTTTGGTGGTTGTCCGTTCTTTTAATTAATTAATGTACATAGTTTATCTATGCTATTTGTTTTTAATGTCTGCGTCGTCTGTGAATAATAAAATTAATAACAATAATAAAAAAAAGTAAACTCAACAAATAAAACAATCTAAAACCAACTAAAAACAATAAAAAAATTACATCTGACAAAAAAGAAACATGACAAAAATTCGGTGAAGAAAACAAAAACTAAACTGAAGAAACTTAACAAACATAATTAAATTTTAAGAAGCAAAAACAAAATTGAAAAAAAAAAAAACAGAACCAAATAAACGGGACAATCAACAACACGCGCCCAACCAGTGATGGACAAACTTGACGAGTGATGACAACGGGTGGCCTGTTTTTACATCGTTTTACCAGATCAGGGATTTTATGATACCCTAAAAATAGTATATCCTTTTCTCAACTCCTGACGAACCTATTTCTTTGCTAAATGGACCATGTGGTGTCAATTGCTGATTAACTGCCCAACGGCGAAGGTATAATACTGGCCGTTGGTGTAGTCAAGTTGGCAGCGATTGATTATCGGCGTTGTATATTTAGCAAACGAGGTACTTTGATTTCTTTTTCTCTCTATTTGGGATGACAGGACGGTTCAAAATACATTTTTGCAATATACGTGGGCTGAGAACGAATTTCTTCTCAGTGTATGCTCACGTGAGTCTCCATCGGCCGAATGTTCTAGCACTTTGTGAGACTCATGTATCCGAAAATGCTAACCCTCAGGTACCTGAGTACCACCTTTTAACACTCTTTTCCCTCCATCGGGGCATTGTGGTATATATTCGAACGGACGTTGTGTACCAATGTCAGCAACCATTTGACATGTTTGATGCAGAATTTAGCTGTCTTTGGGTTAAATTCAAGATCAGGTAGCACACTCTGTACTTCGGATTTCTTTATAGAAGTCCAAACTCTGGAAGGGATATCACTATGGGTGGCTTTGACTCCCTTTCTGACTTCGTGGCCAAAATCCTTGGGGATTGTCCGAACAGTAAAATTGTTGTTGCTGGTGATTTTAATGGTCACAATTCTTCTTGAATTCGCCATCCCGGCCTTACGACTCCAGAGGGCCGCTATGTTGAGTTAGTCGCCGCCCACAATCACCTTGCGCAACTGGTGAGCGAACGAACGTACATTTCGTGTGTTAAAGGGCACCAGAATAATACCCTCGACCTTTTTCTTACTTCGTACCCTGAAAAGTACGAAGTAGATGTCCTTGCACCCCTCGAAAACTCGGACCATTGCACCATTTTCGCCTCCTTTTCGTTCTCCGGGCTTCACAACGCTTCGACGGCAGCCCCAAAGCGTTCGATTTTTATTTACGAAAAGGCTCGTTGGGTGATTTCTTTCGGCAGTTTAACGTGAAACTATGTTTCTTCGCCATAGCATTGGAAAATCGTTGAAAGTATTATTTTACCTTTATTCCGGTTAACACGATCTCCAGGAAACCTGGGCAGAAGTCGTGGTTTAACCAGACCTGCAAAGCTGCAGTAAGGTTCAGAGAGGAAACATTTAGTATGTGGCGTACTAACAAAAACACCGATACTGATTCGCTACGCAAGATCTTCGTGTGCCAAAGTACTCAGGCGCGAAAGGGCTTTGCTCGAACAGCTTCTGCGTTGAAGGGTTCTTGGTGTCCCCAAAGGCAGCAGGAACTTTTAGTCATTTGTTAAGAGAGTAAGGAATAACGCTGGTTCTTTAATCCCTGCTCTGTTAAAAAATGGCATATTAGTCACCGACCCAGTTGAAAAAGCTAACCTTTTAGCTGAAATATTTGCGGGAATTCAAATTTGTCGGAAAGCAACCAAACACTTCCCGAGCTTGAGAGATTGTCTGGGACTATGCCAGACATATTCCTTCGAGCTCGTGCAGTTAAAAGGGTTCTTTTGGATCTCAACACTAGTAAGTCTCCTGGGCCGGGTGGTATACCAGCACAGGTTTTGAAAGAATGTTCTTCGACGCTGTCGCGCCCATTAGCTAACCTTTTCAGCCGTATTTACCATGCCAGAGTATTTCCAATTTGCTGAAATAAAGCTAATGTTACGCCGATATCCAAAAAGGAAAGGTTGAAAAACCTGAAAATTACCGACCAATAGCAATTTGTTCAGCGACCTCCAAGGTTATGGGGAGTATGGTTAACTACCGCCTGGCTAACTATCTGGAGATACACGGTTTATTAAGCGACCGCCAGTATGGCTTTCGTAGAGGACGGTCTACGACGGACTGGCCTTTCTGATAGAAACATGGTGTACCTTAATTCATCATTTTGGCGAAAGTAAAGTGGTGGCACTATGCGCTTCTATCCAAACTTGGTGCTTTTGGTGTCGTTGAAGAATTTTCTCGATTAAATCGAGTTTTCTCAGAGATCGCAATATTTGTGTTGTTAAAGATGGGATCTCTTCCAATAATTTCAAAATCAATTCAGGGAAACCGCAAGGCTCCGTCCTCTCTCCTACTTTATTTCTTATCTTTCTGAATGACCTTCTATGTCAAACTTTGAATCCTATTTATTCCTTTACAGACGACAGCAGCATGTGCCATTCGTACTCGTTTGACTATAGGCCTAGCTTTTTGGAGATCTGATGGTAATCTCCAAATGGGGCAGTGCGAATAGGGTCGATTTAAATGCCCGTAAAACCCAATGTTGTCTTTTGACACATAAGCCCACAATAGACGATGCTGCCTCGTCTGTATTAATAGATGGTATAAGTATTGAAAAGATAGAGACTCTTGATGTTCTGGGCATGGAAATCCAGTGCGATGTCCGCTGAACGGAACACATTTTTCTTGTGTCGAAGGAAGCATCGAAGTGTCTTGATTT
Organism: Melanophora roralis; assembly: GCA_963583895.1. NCBI lineage: Eukaryota > Metazoa > Arthropoda > Insecta > Diptera > Rhinophoridae > Melanophora > Melanophora roralis. The sequence continues at coordinate 12,716,402 of OY757192.1, read as the reverse complement.
CCTTAAACGGTGTGGGAATTACTTTACACCATCTGATCTTCTCAATCTTTATATCACCTATATCCGACAAAAAATGGGATACAGCTCTCATGTATGGGCTGGTGCCCCAAAGTCTATTTTAGGGCCACTTGACTGCGTACAGGAACGAGCGAAGATACTAATCGGCGACGTTGTGGTATCTAATCGTCTTGATTCACTCGGACACCGTCGTGATGTTGGGTGTGTTTCGCTGTTCTATCGATACTATAATGGAATGTGCTCTGAGGAAATCAGGGAACTTGTTCGCGAAACCCGGGACTTTTTGCGTGATACACGTTTTTCTAGAAGAGCACACCCATACGTAGTCGACTGGCTAGTGAATCGCACCACTCATTACAGGGAGAATTCCTTCTTCGGTAAACTTCCTAGTGATGTCTTTCCTGCTATAGTAAATATCGAAATTTTTAATCAAATGTCCACAAACACTACTCCCTTTATCCTCCTTTCCATAACCTAGTTTCCTGATACCAACGCAATGCAATGCATGTGTAGGGGCCATTGAAGCCATAGTAATATTAACACGTAACAAAGCGTCACAACCATGGTGCAATCACTTTACATTGTGATGGTTAATCAACAACTGTTTTGCTAAAGTATTTTTAGGCTAGGCAATTTGGGTAGAAGAGGCAGCCGTGGAAGGAAACGATACAGCTCATTTGGGTCCATTATTTGTGTAACCTGTAGAGAAGGATATAAACAGTGGAAATAAGAGTCAAGACAAAGTCTAGAAAAGGATTAGAAAGAGAGGATGAGGCAGACTTACAAGGGCTTTTGACGGAAATTGCACCCGCACTTCCAGACTGGTAGACTTGCGCACTAAGTTTCTAGCCTACTAGAGCACTGAGCATGTTTAGCGCGGCATCTTGTAAAAACACTTTGTTTTTTTGGTTTAACACCTGAGTCTCTGTTGGGTCAGCTGATCTTGACATTGTTAAAACTATTTTTACGGGCACATTACGCGTATGGTTTTGCTTTGTTGTAGTTTTTGCCGAAATCCCTATACCTTGAAAAATTATTGTACCATGACTGCATCAAAATGCCTTATTTCAATTTTATTTTTAAGTCTTACAATACAGTACAACCTCGGTCATATCTGTAAACTTTTCTTAGAGGCTTATTATCAAAATATTCATACACAATTTTATATAAACCTTTTATAAGGGTAAATTTTTGGAAAATGTAGTGTTTTTCTGGTAACGCTTCACGGACCTCACTAAAAATAATTATAAATAAACAAAAAAAAAAAAATTAATAAATAAGTAACACAAAAGTATGCAGGTACGTGTGTAGTTTATTAAAAAAATCTAAAGTAACATCCCTGTCGGCAACCAGCCTAAGTATGAACAAATTAACGTTTAAATAACAATTTGTGACCATAATGATTTACACCTGGATTACTTTTCAATGGAAGCAACCAACTATTTAAACCTTGCGATGTCCAAGGCCGAAGTCAATTGTCTGACTGTCTTTTTTTCAACTAACTTAGAGCTAGTTACATAGTAGTCACTTATTTTTTGTTTAGTTTTTGTAATATACATATATATGTATATGGTAATTACGTTAGCACGCATCCGTTGATAAAAAGGATACCATTTCTGTAACCTGCTAAAAACGAGAGAGAAGAGAAACAAATAAAATTTTAATTTTGTAAAAATAAATATAAGGAATAAAGTTTTATTCACTTTACAAAACATAGGTAGATTCTGGTTTGAATCGAGCCTATGCTTTTAGTGTGTCAGACTTGTCTCACCAACAAGCATGTATATAGGAATAATAAAAACAAGCCTGCGTTAACAATACAGCAGAAACAACTATACGGTTTAAAGTCATATTTATCAAAACAAAGATTTGTTTGGACCCACTCGAATACAGTCCTCGAAAATAATATTGCTTTTGACAGTTTCTATACTATTTTCTCGGGAAAGACATTCGATAGCGGTCATTGTCAGCGAATTTAAAAGATCTCCATGCAGAGTTGGGCAAAATACTAGCTTTGCTGTATTTGAAATACAAAATACTTTTTCCGCTTGTATTTCAAATACAAAATACCAAATACTTTCAAGTCGAGTATTTCAAATACAAAATACAAAATACAGTATTTTAGTATCTTTTATTTGAAATACAAAATACAAAATACATTTATAACCATTAATCATGAACACAAGATTTTTAAAAGTTTAATCAGATAAGCAGCCTCTTGTTGAAGAATATATAAATCCTGCTAAACAATCTTTCTACAGGTCCTGATGAAAACAGACTGTTGTTAAATTTTATGAAAACAGTTATCTACAAGGCACATTCAACAAGGTAAACGCAAGGCGAATTCAAAAAATTCGCCCTCTGCATTTCCTTTTTGTGTTTGAACGATAGAATGTCAGAAAAATTGAAAATTTCATACAAAATTAAATTTTTATAACGTGAAAATGTCAAATTGATTTTTATCAGCTGGGTCCTTAATATTACCTGGTTAAATGTGCCTTGGTTCTCTGTATGTGCCTTGTATGTGAAAAACAAATTAAATTAAAAGTAAAGTAATATCAAGGCGAATTCAAAAATTCGCCCTCTGCATTTCTTTTGTATACCCTTCACATAGTGATAATGGTATATATCAGTTTGTCATTCCGTTTAAATTGTTTTATTTTCCATTTGCGATCCCAAAAAGTATTGATATTCTGGATCCTTATAGATAGGGAAGTTGATATAGCCATGTCCGTCTGTTAGTCTGTTGAGTTTCCGGAGTCAAATAAAGTGATACGGACCAGTTATTGCTGTCAAACTTTTGTAAATATCCTGGAGACAATCGCTACTTAAAATTAGCACAATCGGTTGACTGTTGACCGAGATATAAACAAAAACTCAAAATAACCCAGTTTTTTAGGACAAAATCCGTGCATGTATCCCTATATATCTCAGTAAATATAGTCATTCTTGCCATAAAACTTGGCACGGATACTCTGAAAATTGGAACCTCAATAAGTAAAATTTTTTTTTTCAGATAGGATCAAGGAAAGTGGTTTTTTCTCTGCAATTGCACAAATTTTGTGAAATATATTAGATGCGCTAAATCTTAGAAATTATAACAGCTATCGACTTCGAATGTTTCAAAAAAAGTAATTGTACAACAAGACCTACACTTTGGAGAAAAAATTTTTTGAGTGGGGGCAGGAGAAAGTGTAGCTCCCATACAAAATAACAATTTTTATGAAATTTTCGATACGCTATATTTCGGAAACTATAACAGCTATCGACTTCTAGTGTTCTACAAAAAGTAATTTTATGATAAGGCCTACACTTTGAAAAAAAGGTTGAAGAGGAGCAGGGGGACTAGAAGATCTCATAAAAATTAACAACTTTTATTAACCTTTTAATACGAATAATGTCGAAAACTTGTATAACTCTCGACCTCAAATCTGCTTCATCTATTTCTATTATCCATTCGAATGTTAAAATTTTGTAAAGTTTTCTATGGACTTTAACTGGCACAAGGTATTTTTATTATATTATTTGCAGTACAAAATAACTCGGCTGGGTATATTAAAAGAGCAATGTGAAGGGTATATAAGATTCGGCAAAGGCAAATATAGCGATCTAACTTGATGTGTTTAACAGTGTGAATGTCAAAAAAATTTTAATTTTTATACAAAATTTAATTTTTTTGACATTCGCATATCCAAATATCCGCCAAGCTCTTGATGTTACCTAAATGAGTGAGACCTGTAAAAGATCGTGCCTTGCTTAGGCGAAGACGTGAATGAATACGAAGACAAAGTTTCCATTCTTTTTTTTTTTAATTTTTCAATTTTTCTAATGACAACTTTTTGTATAACAAAAAAATTTATTTTGCAATAATGTATTTTGCCATCATAAGTATTTGAAATACAAAATACTTCAGTGTTGGGTGTTTCAAATACAAAATACATTAGAAGGTGGTATTTCAAATACAAATACAAAATACGTATTTGTATTTCAAATACGTATTTCAAATACAAGTATTTGAAATACTGCCCAACCCTGGCTCCATGTGATCACCTGTCGTTTAGTTTGCAGCAGCAAATCTTTCGATCTTGAATGTTTGTTAGCGACATCTTTAACGAACATTTTGCGATATTAATAATGAATAATTAAAAGCACCTTTTCAATTCGATATTGATATCAAAATAGATTTGTTTTTTTTAAATCGCTTTATGTTCTTTTCTAATATAATTAGTGATACTTCGACAATTAAGATCTGGCAGTATTTGATTTTGTTCCCATTAAAAATAACGAGTTCAAAAGTAAAAAAAAATTACTGAAGAAAAGTTTGAGAAAGGATCGTTATTTCTCGTAACTCAGGTCGGGTGAAGATGTGTAAGAAACACACCATTTAACAGAATATGTGTATACTTCAACATTGGGGTACTTCTAAGCTACTTTCTAGCTAGTTAATTATATTAAAAAGGCAGTTCCCGACAGAGATATCTGTGCAATTGAGTTGTCCTATTTGTGTGTCTGTGTGTTAGATGATGTCAAGTGCTAGATGCAGAAAACTTTAACTATAACTACGTATACGTTTATAACATCTTTAAAAACGGCTTCTAAACTGTGACCTAATACCTATAGATATATGTATGTACCTATGAAAATACATAAACATATTTAAACAATTATGCTATATGCTCTCTCTCATTTTATTTAGATAAGTTATTTTCAGATGTTGACTGTAGCTGCTCTTGATGTTGTTGTTGCTGCTGCGTTACATCATTATCAGCAGTGATAAACGACACCGATTCGGACGATTTTTTTATTTTTTCACAGTAATCATTGAATATATCACGAAAACGTGTCCAGCACTTTTCGGGAACCGTTATAGCTGTGCGAAAATTTGACTTTACCTAGAATTAAAAAAGAAAAATAAAACATTTTTACTACATATACATATAAGCAATAATGTACAGAAAAACATGCATTTAATCACTTGATGAAAAATGTTTCGCAAATTACTCATGCAAAGGCCAGAAATAAAAAAACAAATTAATTGGATTTTCACTCAGTTTCCTTTTATTTGTGAACAAAACTAAATAAGAACAAGTTTTTTAGACATATCATTCAACTCGTAATTGGTTTTCAAACTCTTGAAGTAGAATACTACATTTGCACTTAAACTAAATCTAGTAGATTTGAACTTTTTTTTAAATATAGATCATTTACACAGCACATTTTTTTTCAATTAGTAAGTTTTAAACTAACTGTCGGCAACAATTACAAGCGGTGGCTGAGTAAAAAAAAACTTTACTCCATTTACTTAAAACCGTAGCTGTAGTAAAGATGATTCCTTAAAGGATGGAGTCTTATAGGCCCATAAGTTTATTACCCACAATGTCAAAATTGTATGAGAAAGTGCTTAAACACGAGCTGGCCCCGATCTTCAATGGCAACCAGTGTGACCAGATTATCAAGTAAAGTCAAAGCTAAATCACGTTTAAAAAACAACTAAAAAGAGCTTAAAACAAAAACATAAAGCCAAAAAATAAAGCTAAAGTTTTTAATGCGTTTTTAAAACTTTCTTCGTTATTTGGACATTTTTCATAATATGGAAGAAACGATTGTGTGCTAAAAATATTTAAAAAGGAAATTTGTTTTAAAAATTTTTATTTTATTTAAAATAACTTAGTAGACCCACACCTTAAGTAAGAAGAAAAATAATATGTAATATGTAATATAAGTACATACGCATATACAAGAACTTTTTAAAAAAGTTTTTAGAAGCAGGTATTAATTTGCTGCCTGTTTTGGTAAAAAAGACGAATTTGTAAGTGAAATATATATGAAATAAACAAAAAACGAAAATTTGTTTTTGTTTAAATATAAATAATACTCACTCCCAATTCGTTCATTTTTTTACAGAAGCACGCAAAAATTAAGTCATTTAATTAACCAACTTTTTTTATAAATACAAACACATAAAAACAACAAAAAATCGAAACTATAAGATTACTTTTACACGATGCAATTTTTTTATATTTCTTCAATAAAATTTTTTTTTGTTGACAAAAAGAGTATAAAGAGACTAGTTTTCTTCAGATTAAAATCGAAAAATTTCATTCAAGTTACATACATATATGTATCATGAAAAATATTTTCATGTAAATTTTGTTCAAGAAAACAAAAAAAAAAAGACAATCTTTAATGTAAAAAGTTACATTGTAAGAAAGCATTTTTAAAAGTATTTTGACTTATAAAAAATATTATAATTTTTTAAACCTATCTATAAAAATAATAATTATCGTTATAAACCGTTTTTATTAAAATTAAAAAAATTGTCGTCCTGCTAAAAAAACAAAATTTACAAGGACTTGACTTTCAACAAATATATCGTCACAGAAAATGCAAAACGCCCTATCTAACAAACAATTTAATACTGACTTTTTATAAGTTATAGTCTTCAAATATGTACGTCATCTCGCAAAACTCTTTTTTTTCAGCAGAAATAAATTTGTTGATCCTTTCTAACTAACATATATGGCAAAAATTTGTGTTAATTGTAAATATATTTTTCATTTACACAAAAATGCTTGCTCCTTCTAAAAAATTTTTAAATTTTAGATAGGGCGTTTTGCATTTTCTGTGACGATATGTAGTTTAATACCATCAAAATGATGAGCTATACGTGAGCTTAAAAAATTATTTCGGTACTGTTTGGTTTGATTTTTTTGACAAAAATACACTTTAAAATTCTTATTTAATAAAAACATTAATATAGAAATTTGTTTCAACTAAGGACATAAGTGTTTATACATTTTAAAGAAATATAATTAAAGATTTTAAAATTTAACCAAAAAACGGCAAAAACTGTTTGTGTCGCATATGTATTTTTTTTTGTCTATTAAATTGCCGCATTTAAAAGCATTTTTTTTGGGGAAACAAATTCTTACGTTTTTTTTTTGTAAAATCATACCATATCTTTGTTTTATTGAATTTTTGTGCTGATTTGCGTTCTTTAAATGTCGCTAGAAGTAAATTATTAAACAAAACAATAGTTCGGAAACTGTGATGTTGAAAATTCGAAGAAAATTTGGAACCTAAAACCTTTCAGTATAATTAAGATATATGTATACTGAAAAATAAAATACGGAAAATTTGTATCCTTCTATCTAGCTCCAAAAACTACTGAAAAATGCTTAATTCAATTTCTAAAAAATATCAAAAAAAGGTTTAAGCTAAATGTAAATATTTCGGACTAAATAAAGAAAAATAAAGCTAAATTTAGCTCGAAAAAAGCTAATATGGCCACACTGATGGCAACAACTACATTCCAAATCACCAATTCGGCTTTAGAGGTCAACATAGTCAAACATAGCTCAAACAAACCCACAGGATGGTACACGTTATAAGAAAAGACTTTGATGAAAAGAAGTACTGCTCCGCGCTTTTAATCAATGTCTCTCAAGCATTCGATAAAGTATGGCATGAAGGCCTGTTAAACTAAAACTCAATATACCAGCTTATATTTCCAACCTGCTAAAAAATTCTTAACCGGCAGACAATTCATGATCAAAGAGGTAAACCAAATAAGTTCTTTTCAGCCAATAGGGGTTGGTGTACCTCAACGGAGTATACTAGGCAGTGATGTTATACACTTTTTTAAAAAGTCTTTGTACAGTCGAAAAAAAATCTCTATTTTTCCCTACGCTCTCAAAAATTTGTCACTACAAAAATCCCTACTTTTTAATGCAAACATAAATCAACACAAATAAAAGGAACCTACGTATGTATTTAGGTTTTATACAAGTAAAATGTACTTAAAGTTTTTGTACGTACATTCTATATACGCATATAAGCAAACACATAAACAAGGCTTCTTGATTTTGATCAAGTTACTTTGTCAAAGTGGTTTATTTTCGTGTCTAATAAATTTGGCTTGTTTTTAATTGTGTTAAACTTTGTAAAAATTGTTTTAAACTGTTTAAATTTTAAAATTAAATTTATACTGAAGTGAAATTTATACATCTATACACATTTTCATAGCAATAAAATAGTTTTTTTTTGCAAGTGTGTGTTTTATATTGTGCGAATTGTTTTGACCAGCGTACACTTATCAGGTAGGAGCGATTCTGCAAAAACAACTAAAAACGTCATAAGAATGTCAAAGACAAATAACAAAAACTCACAAAATCTTTCTTCTTCTTTTTGAGCTTTTCTTACGATACTACAGTTGTTGTTTGTATAAAAGGAAGAAAATACATAAACATAAACAAAATTTGACATTAATATGAAATACCATTACTCAGCTGTTTATCTGAGGCTACCTGATATACGTGTACCTTGGTCTTGGCAATGTAACTAGGCATTTTTTCTTTTACCTTGTATGAATTTACCTTGTACATAAATCAGTCTGTTCATATAATTAAAATAAAATAACGAAAAATAATAATAAACATAAAAGCAAAGGATATAAATTATTACGAGTCACAAATCGTCAATTAAACAAAACAGAAATTTGTACTTTGTACTTTTGGGTTGGGTTTTCTTATAAAAAAAAAACCCGCTTGTTTTGAACGATTGTTTCCTCATAACTGTACAGTTGTAAAGCTATTTATTTTAAATGCAATTCGTTACTCTGGAAAGTGTAACAATTTTTAGATTCATCTTGTAAAAAGATCGGACAATGCATATTGAAGGTAAAGATTTGTTTCCTTAAAGCAAGCCGAGGAGTCCGAAGAAGATGATAAATTTATTTTACTGAAACATAATGTATATTAATTCAATATCACTGCTCAAATGGCGGGAAATACTCAAAAGAAATGATAATATGCAATGTTGCCTTACAACAATTTTACGCGTTGCTTGCAAAAATTGAAAAAGAGTGCCAGATTAATATATTTCTGCAAAATCCCTACATTTTGACGATTTTAAAAAATCCGTCTTTTTTTCCCCACGCTTGATTTTTTTAAACGAAAATCCCTACGAATAGGGATTTTTCCCTACTTATAACATCACTGATACTAGGTCCAATTCTGTACTTGCTTTACACAGCAGATATGCCAATCAATAGTTTCACACACACGACGACATTTGCTGACGACACTGCTTTTCTTAGTATTCATAAAGACTCTTAAAAGAGGCTTCGAATCAGCTGAAACAGCACATAATTCAAGTTGAGAAATGGACAAAGTTATGGGGAATAAAAATAAATGAATAAAAATGTACACATGTATAGGGTGACCGTTTATTTCTGTTTCAAAGTCAGTACGATTTTAAGTTTTTATACCCTTCACATCAGTGATTAGGGTATATACATATGGGGGATTTCATGTCAAGTGACCCAACTTTTTTTTCGATTCGAAAGAAATTTGGACCAAAGTTAGTTCTTGCAGAGAGTAGTTTAGACACAATTTTTTAACACGATCGGTCAATAACTCTCTGAGCTAGAGGGGTTCAAAATTTTACGTTTTCGGCAAATAGTTGTCTTTTCTCATACATGTAGTTTATTACCTTTTGCTTTTAACAAAATTCGTCCCAAATACTTTTGATAGCTTTTTTTTCAATCTTTTTTTAACCTTTCCGATGGTATTCGTTGAAAATATTTACAAAACGTGTTGAGACATTGCCATATAAAAGTGATTTTATTCCAGAGGCCTACCATTTTGTTGGTAATACAGTGTCGAGTGTATGAGACTTTATTTGGTACTTGCATACCGTCGGAAAGGTTAAATTATTTTGTTTCTTAGCATAAAATATTTTGTTTTTTTGCTTAAGAGATAATTTTACATAAATAGCAAAAAAATCAAAATAGAATATACGCGAAAATTTGAAAACCTCTACCTTGAGTTACAAAACATTAATTTTTATAGATATCCCACTCGCATCCCACTAAGCGACTTCCAAGCTCTTCAAAAGAAAGACCTAAGCTTTCTTTTGAGCAAAAAAAAAAAAAAAAATGGGCACATTTGGAAAAAAAAATTTTTTTTCTAATTATTTTATAAAAAAAATAAAAAAAAAAATTTTTTTAATTTTAAAAATATTTTTTTCTGGAAGATTGAAAAAAAAGCTATCAAAAGTATTTGGGACGAATGTTGTTAAAAGCAAAAGGTAATAAACTACATGTATGAGAAAAGACACCTATTTGCCGAAAACGTCAAATTTTGAACCCCTCTAGTTCAGAGAGTTCTTGACCGATCGTGTTAAAAAATTGTGTCTAAACTACTCTCTGCAAGAACTAACTTTGGTTCAAATTTCTTTTCAATCGAAAGACATCGGTTTTAAAAGTTGGGTCACTTGACATGAAATCCCCCATATACATAAGTTTGTCATTCTGTTTGTAATTTCTTTAATATTCATTTGCGACCCTATAAGGTACATATATATTTTGTAGTCTGCAACACTCGTTTACAACACCTAATCACCACCAATGCTAAAACCAACACATGCCAACACATTTGTAGGGTAAATAAGTATCAAATTTATTTACTTGCAAAAAATAAGTACAACCACCAGTGTTGCCACCAGCAAAATGTTAAATTACACATGGATCATGCCAAAATTACACATGCTTTCTATTTTTTTTTTAAGTTTAAATAAGTTTTTTTTGGTGAAAAAGTAACGATTTAAATTTTTTCAAATTAACGATTAATCGTTTTTTTTCACAAAAATAACGGCTAAGAACAAAACGAAAAATTCATAGTTTTGTTTATAGTAATTTAAACTTAAAAATAAACAAAGTAAAATGCATCACGTTTCTATAGAGAATAAAAAAATAGTGCTCAGAAACGACAAAGTTTTAAATTACAAATGAGTTACACATGCAACCAGTTACATCTGGGCTACACATGGAACGAAAAAATTACTCATAAAATGTGTAATTACACATAAGGTGGCAACACTAACACACAAACTGGTATACGTGGTGTCAAGTTTCTTTACTTGCACTAAATAAATAATATTGATAATATATGTGAGTCAATGGGAATACTATTATTAGTAGTTCTTTTTACACACAATTTCATGACGGTATGCAATTGACAATTCTAGGTGTTAAGCTATTTTTAGAAATCTATTATATAAAGAAGGAGTGTATGTATGTATGTATGTATGTATGTATGTATGTATGTATGTATGTATGTATGTATGTATGTATGTATGTATGTATGTATGTATGTATGTATGTATGTATGTATGTATGTATGTATGTATGTATGTATGTATGTATGTATGTATGTATGTATGTATGTATGTATGTATGTATGTATGTATGTATGTATGTATGTATGTATGTATGTATGTATGTATGTATGTTTGTATTTTATACCTGGCCACACCAGTGGACCGATTTTTTTGAAATTTTTACAGGGTGTTATCTCAAGTCTGGAAGGAACAATAGGCTACTTTTTTTTTGAAAATTATTGCTGCCACGCCCACAATACGCCCATTTGTGTGGGAAGGTTAGGTTATGAATGGCCTAACAAAATTACCCAAGGCCATATTGATCAAAAGCGTAGAGCTAAATACATGAAATTTATAATACGTGTTAAGCTTTACATGTTTGTTTAAATGCACATAACATTCCGTAAAGGAATAAAAAGGGGAAAAAAAGGGAAAAATCTGTAACCTACTATCTTTTGATGTATATAAGATAGAAACAAAATTTAAAAAGTTTAGCGTTTTCCTTAAGAAATAAACAGACAGGTATCTGCAGTTTTTTTTTAATTTTGGTCCGAAAGGGGCAAAAAAAGGGGTTAAAATTATATTTTGGTACTTTTTGGTATTTTTTGTTACTTTTAAACCAATAAAGATAGAAAAATTTTTCAAATTGCGTTCGATAGGTTTTACAAAAATATGATTACTTTTTTGGACACCAAAGGGTGAAAAAAGGGTTAAAATATATTTTAATTTTTTTATGCGTTTTTTGTAACTTTTAAACCAATAAAGATAGGAACATTGTTCAAATTAAGTGTGACAGGCCTAAAAAATATGAGTACGTTTTTAGATACTGCTTAAATTAATAGATTCTAAGGGCAAGAAATGGTTAAAATTATGTTTTAGTACTTTTTGTAACTTTAAAATCAATTAAGATAGAATCATAATTTAAATTCCTCTTCCAGACCGATTTTTGGAAATTAGTTCGCACATAAGCGGCTTCTAAAGTTAAAATTTTGAAGGTAAAAAAGTGGGCGGTGCCACGCCCATAAAAGTTAAACTTTTTATGCTGGTACTTTTATTGCACATATTTTTCTAAAATTTGGCACACATATAGAAGGCCTCTAATTCTGAAATTCTGACGGACAAAAATGGAGGGCTGCAGCGCCCACAAAAATTTAAGTTTTTATACTGGTTCTTCTATTGTTACGATTTTTATGAAGCTCAAAAATAGACCTATAATGTTTGTTTTCGGTCCAATAATGGGTGGCATGAAGATGGACAAACGTGCAAAATTATGTGAAGATAGAGCAATATTTGAGCCAGTTATAGCCCAAAACGCTTAATCCGGGAGGACATTTGTATGGGAGCCATGTCGAAAAATTAACTGAACATCACCACAAACAACGTGCTTTCTTCCTATGCCAAAAAACTTATCTGTTCCAAATTTCATCGAAATATCTGCAAAAACGCGGTCTCTACTTTGTTCACAAGAATACATTAACTCACAGCCGGACGGATGGACTGACATGTTTTAATCGACTCAGGAAGTGATTCTGTGTCGATCGGTATAATTGGAAGTGGGTCTCTGATCTTTTTCTTTGGTGAGGTACAAATATTTGCACAAAAGCATAATAAAATTTAAGTATAAGAATATAAGAGAAGTTTAAACTTTTTTTGAAAAATATTTGAAATGTGATACCTGTCCCAGATAGCATTTGGAAGATTGTTTTTCGAAAAATCACCTTCCTGAGTCTTTTAAGAGTACTTTTGGTGTTAAAAAACTGATTAATAACTTACTCGATCAAAAAAGGAGTAGAAAATGATTCGCGCTACTGAGTGAAATGAGTTTGATTTTAAATACAATAACAAATTGTATAGCAATCGCAAATTAATCATCCAGACGTTTAAAATATGACTACTTTTTTGTCATTTATTATCCTTTTCTACTCACCTAGAAGATTGAAAAATGCTTAATCAAAAACAGATCATGCAGGAGTTTAAAAAGTGATTAAAATTATGTATTTTATGATCATATTTTGCGCAGATAGATGATTGAACACTACTTGTTATGTTTTTTTTAAGTATAACGTATTCTTAAGTAATTGTCAAACAAATAAATTTTTGTTCATTTAAAAAATTAACATCGGGGCTTAAAAATCGTTTTGGTGTGAAAGTGAGATAAAAGATGTAATAAAAATGTGTGAGTAAACTTACTAATTATTCAAAAATCATTAAGGATATTACAATCTAATTTGAATAAAAAAGGCAATGTCAGACAAAAAAAGAATGGAAATAGCGCAAATAAGAAGATTAGCAAAAGAAGAGGCAGAAAATGTACATTGTACAGCCGGAAGGGAGCCAGCGCGAAGTCTAGTGCCGAAAAGTGCTTCCGCATAACGATAATTAAAAGCAAGTTCATATTTCTAATATAATAATAATTAAATGTAATAAAAAGAAAAAAACTTTAATATTTTGTTTCAGATTCTTTCTTTTAAAAGCATTTTGTGCATCCTAAAGATAGAGTGACAAAGAGAAAACGACACTATTAGAGTTATTTTTTTATTAAAACGTTTTTTTATCAATTTTTTTTTATCATTTTTATAGAAGTTATTATTTTTTTTAATTTAAAGTACAAAAGGAAAATGTACCAAATTATTATTAGTTTTTTACTATACGTATAGGTTATTTTGAAGCACAAATTATTAACTCTAATTACCTTTTTTTGTATTTTAAACTATATGCTTTGTATTTTGAAAATAACAATAATAATAAATACTTAAATAAATAAATAATAAAACTTCCTAATGAATATAAATATGTGTAATAAATGGCAAAAAAAAAGACTGATAAATTACCCACTCGAAAGTGGCTATACATATTACTGAAAAACGACTCGAAAAAGAGTCACAAACAAATAAAATTAGACTTAAATATGAAAAGGACTTTAAACTAATATAAAAAAAGACTCATAAATGACTTATCAAGAAGAGTCGTGTGTAGTTACGTTTTTCTCCCGACAAAAGTATCATTTATACTCAGAAAATGCGCGCATATTCTGCCTTTTTAATCGCGCAGTGGAGTCGAAAAAGACTCAAATTTGATTAAAAAATGAAAAAAATGCTGGGTAGGGCTGTATGTATGTATGTTTGTATTTTATAGCTGGCCAGACCAGTGGACCCATTTATTTGAAATTTTTATGGGAGTTCCTCCAAGCCTGGAAGAAACAATAGGCTACTTTTTTGGAAATTATTAAATACAAATACATTTTTAGAAACTCGGCCCGTGATCCCTTCACGAGAAAAAAATGGAAAAATCTGCAACCTTCTATCTTCTGAAGTATATAAGATGGAAACAAAATTTAAAAAGTTTTGCGTTTTCCTTAAGAAATAAAAAACAGGTATCTACTGTTTTTTTTTAATTTTGGACCGAATGGGAAAAAATAGGTTTAAAATATATTATGGTACTTTTAGTTGCTTTTAAACCAATAAAGATAGAAACGTTATTTAAATTGCTTTCGATAGGTCTAAAAATATGATAACGTTTGTCGTACCTTTTTCAATTTTTGACCCAAAGGGGGGAAAAAGGGTTAAAAATATAGTTTGATTTTTTAAGCGTTTTTTGTAACTTTTAAATCAATAAAGATGGGAACATTATTTAAATTGGGTGCGACAGGCCTAAAAATAATGAGTACGGTTTTGGGTCCTTTTTTAATTATTAGACCCTACAAGGAAAAAGGGTTAAAATTATGTTTTAGTACTTTTTGTAACTTTAGAACCACAATTAAAAATAGAATAATTATTTAAATTACATTCGTCAGGTTACCAAAATATGTTAATATGTTAATTAACGGCTAGAATTATATATAAAATTTTATAAAGGAATTTTTGATAACTAAAGCTTTCTGAATATCTCCAAAACTATAAATCCTATAAATTTCCAAGTTTTATATGTTAATTAAAGAGTAGGACTGACTTATAATTTGTTGCAACTTAAGTGGGGCAACCAGTAAATTAAAAAATATATAAATGCTTTAATTTACATATTTTGGTAATTTTACTATTATTGGTGTAGCGAAGCACACCGGGGCTTAGCTAGTAGTATATAAGAAACAAAAAATTTTAAAATAAACAGAGATTATTCTTGACTTTGTTTGAGCTCCAAAAAAACTAAAAAAAGTCACACTTCATGGCGATCTTGCCAGCTCAAGAGTGCTAAAAAAATAAGAAGCACCTATAGAAGGAACAAGTTTTTAGTGCAACTACTTAAAAAGTGCACACAGGCGACGCTAGTCCTGACGGTCAGCCAAGCTTCTCTTAGTCACGAAGGATGAAAAATTTCGCCAATGGACCGCAACTTTTGACAATCGAATAGTATAGGTTACGTGAAAAGAAGAAGGTAGCAGACGAACCTAAATTGGAGAACAAGGGAAGGTCCTACAAGCGAAGAGGAGGATATACTCAGAAATTGAAAAGAGAAAATGCTATTCTGAAGAAACTATTAAACATCAATCCACTGTATCTGTATCTTCGAAAGTATTTGTCCAATTATAAAATAATGTATGAAGCAGTCGTAGAGTAGGACCCAAGGTTTTAAAAAAAAATTAAATTTTAGACTACCCTGTATATACATACGATAAGGTACAGGGTGCCAAAATTGACCTCCTCGGGTTCGCGAAACATTTCTATGCTCATAACTTTTGCAAATATCAACCGATTTCAATGATTTTTATATTAATTTGATGAAAATTTAAATCTAAAAAGAAAACATATTCACTCTTACTTGTTACCTGTTTAAAAGATATTTGGGTTTGAAATTTAAAATTGTTGTTTTTGTCCTTGACTTTATTTGGTTTTTTGCAAATCTCTGCAATTGTAGTTATGCTAAAAATATTTTTAAAAATATTTTTGTATTTTTTAAAAGTTTTTTAAAGCCATACAAAAAGTTTTAATTATCTTTTTTCGTCTAGCCGTGAAAAATATCCAAATTCAAAATTTTCAAGGTAATTCCAAAAATGGCATAATTTAGACAATAATTGAGCACAATTGATTAACTTTTTTTGCAAATAATTGTAAAAATAATTATTTCTTTCTTTATATTTTTTGAAAAAGCAGGCTTCAAAATATATTAGATATATTAGTAAAGCCTTGAAAGATGAGATTATAAATGATCTTAGTAAAGAACTAAAGGAATTAAATGATCGAGTAACTAGAGACTTCTAACATGGAAATTGATATATTAAAAAATGATGTTGAAAAGCTACAAATCAAATGCCTAAATCAAGAAAACTCTACAGTAGCGCGGGACGTTCGAATCACTGGCATACCCCTTTATAATGATGAAAATTTAAACGAAATTTTTGAAAATATTTGTAATACTTTACATACTAATGTACCATTAGTCAAATCTATTTTCCGAGTAAAGCACTTTAAAAGTCATCGTAATGTGAACGACCCACCAATTGTCGTAAAATTTAATACGCCGTACGACAAAAATCATTTTCTTAAAATTGTTGCCGCTTATCGCCGTAAAACTAAATCTTCGTTACTATTATCCAACGCTGGATTTCAGAGTAATGTTCCGTTTTACATCAATGAAAATCTCACACCTCACAGTTATGGGATTTTCAAAAAAGGTATTAGTCTCAACAAAGATAAGCTTTTGAAGACTGTATACACTTCGCGTGGTATTGTCTATGTCAAGAAAGAAGAAAATGATGAACTCATTAAAATTCTTTTTCCAGAGCAACTGGAACAGTTTTTCAATGCACAACTCTGGCATTGATGTAGTTTGTGTTTTGGAAACATGGCTCTCAAAATCAACACCTGATAGCCTGATATGTCCATTTAGCTTTAAGGTTTTTAGGTGCGATAGAGCAAGCCATGGTGGTGGTGTTGCTTTATTCGTAAGAAAAAGTATTTCGTGTAGAATATGCTGCAAGTCATCTCTTGGACCTAATTCGAATGAACTGGGAATTGAGTTTATTTTTGTTGAAATTTTGTCATTTGGAAGGAAATTCTTAGTGGGATGTGTGTACCGGCCTAATAAGAGAATACAATTTTTGCCTTTGTATTCTAAATTTGAAACGCTTGCCCCACAATATGATGATATTATCATTACAGGCGACTTTAATTCGGATATATTAAGGGAGACGAATCTTGTCGACAATATGTTGTCATTTGGGCTTTTTCCCGTTAACATTGCAAGTCCAACACATCATACATCCACTACTAGTACGCTCATTGATCTTTACTTCGTTTCTAATAGTGAATGTATAAACTTATACGATCAGATTTCCGCGTCCTGTTTTTCCAAATATAGCCTTATATTTTTAAGCTACAACTTTGTCGTTAGCGATATTGAGCAGAGTTTCAGTTACCGGGACTTTAAGGGACTAGACTTTAATAACTTATGGGAATATTCATTACGCATTGCCTGGAGTAATATCTTCTTCATGTCATCTATTGACGAGCAGTCTTATTTCCTAGAACACAGCATTCAAAACCTTCCTAATCTAACAGTACCAATCAAACATAAGAAGATAGCACATAAACATACACCATGGTTTTCGAACATTACAAAACAAGCTATACGGCAAAGGGACTTAGCATACGCCAGGTGGAAAAGGTACAAAACTTTTGAACTGAAATTGCAATGAACAACTGCTAGGAAAAATGTTAATAAGCAAATAAGACTTGCTAAAACCGAATATTATTCCACACGATTTAGTACTGCAATTGATTCTCAAATAAACGTTTAAAGTATTACGTTTAAGGTACTAGTCTCAAGAAAGATAAGCTTTTAAAAACTGTATAGACTTCGCGTGGTATTGTCTATGTCAAGAAAGAAGAAAATGATGAACCGATCAAAATTTTTTTTCCAGAGCAACTGGAAAAGTTTTTTCGTCTACTAATTTTTCTTAATAGTGTTGTGACGACATAAAAGTCCTGCCTCATTTTTATGGCACACCATAACAATAACACATTTGTAAAATATTCTTGTATTTATATTGTATATCCTAGACATTTACATTATATTATTTAATCGAATTAATTATATTCTTATATAAATGATGGATATTTTAAGTACTGAATTATTAATTTGAATTGTATAAAAAACATTATATTTACAAGTTTAAGTATTTAATAGAAAGCACAGCTTTATCATATAAATATTATTAGTAGATAAGGCAGTGCGTGGCCGTGTCGGTTTGCACATCCAATTAAACACAGCTCGATTTACACTTTGACAAACACAGCACCTCTCGGCCAATGCGGTGACAGATACAGCACCACGCCGTTTGTTAGCGTGTTTGCTGTGTTTGTTGATGTGGGTTTGTGTGTATGTGCAACCGATATGAGAAGTATAAAAAGGCGGCCAACGCACAGTGTCGCATCGTGAGTTAGGTAGTAAAGACGCTAGCATCTTTGTGAAGTAGACGTTTTAGTGGTAATCTCGCAGACTCGCTTACCTAACAAATACACTAGTGTGGTCGTGCGTGTAATGTGGCTGACGTCTCAGTGGTAATCCCGCAGATTCGTCAACGCACAGTGTCGCATCGTGAGTTAGGTAGTAAAGACGCTAGCATCTTTGTGAAGTAGACGTTTCAGTGGTAATCCCGCAGACTCGCCTACCTAACAAATACACTAGTGTGGTCGTGCGTGTAATGTGGCTGACGTCTCAGTGGTAATCCCGCAGATTCGTCAACGCACAGTGTCGCATCGTGAGTTAGGTAGTAAAGACGCTAGCATCTTTGTGAAGTAGACGTTTCAGTGGTAATCCCGCAGACTCGCGTACCTAACAAATACACTAGTGTGGTCGTGCGTGTAATGTGGCTGACGTCTCAGTGGTAATCCCGCAGATTCGTCAACGCACAGTGTCGCATCGTGAGTTAGGTAGTAGAGACGCTAGCATCTTTGTGAAGTAGACGTCTCAGTGGTAATCCCGCAGACTCGCCTACCTAACAAATACACTAGTGTGGTCGTGCGTGTAATGTGGCTGACGTCTCAGTGGTAATCCCGCAGATTCGTCAACGCACAGTGTCGCATCGTGAGTTACGTAGTAAAGACGCTAGCATCTTTGTAAAGTAGACGTTTCAGTGGTAATCCCGCAGGCTCGCCTACCTAACAAATAAACTAGTGTGGTCGTGCGTGTAATGTGGCTGACGTCTCAGTGGTAATCCCGCAGATTTGTCAACGCACAGTGTCGCATCGTGAGTTAGGTAGTAGAGATGCTAGCATCTTTGTGAAGTAGACGTCTCAGTGGTAATCCCGCAGACTTGCCTACCTAACAAATACCCTAGTGTGATCGTGCGTGTAATGTGATTGACGTCTCAGTGGTAATCCCGCAGTCTCGTCAACGCACAGGATCGCAGCGTAAGTAGGTTGGATAGGGTTGACGCCAAGAATCGTGTAAAGGTGGTCGGCGTTTCAGTGGTAATCCCGCAGATCCTCCTACGCACCTCAGTGACAGGACTTCAAGGTGTCCTGCAGATGATCTGCCTACGTTTGTTATACCTGCCCAAAGCCATAATCACGCCAACGTTCAGTCATCATCGTTAATGTATTGTACCGTGTAAAAATTAGCCTAAGTAAATTAAATAAGTAAATAAAAATTTGTGAACTTGCCAAATATCCTGCTTTTTCTCTCTAAGCGGTCACAAGAAAAGAAATTTTTGTGACAGAACGCTGGACAACGGTGAGTGATACCCCAGCTGAGCAAATAGGTTCGTTACAATGGCGCCCGAGCAAGGACCGCTTAGAAAAGCAGTGATCAGTGAGTGAGAAAAGATAAAGTTAATTAATTAAAAGCGGGAATAAAAAAAAAAGTGTGGAAAAAAGAAATTTTAATTAAAATAAAAATAATTTTGAAAAAAAAAACCAAATGTTCCCAGAAATAAAAAGGAATAAATGATTTAAAAGAAAAAAGAGAGAAAAGAAACAAAAACTGTGTAACAAAATTTGAATAAGAAAGTTGAAAACTATTAAAAACGAACTAAATTTAAAAAGAATAAGATTTAGTGGAAATCTTATATATAAAAGAACAATTTTTTTTCTTATATATAAAAGAACAATTTTTTTTTGTTAGTGACACCGCTTATAACTCAAGAACGGATTTTAATGAAACTTGAAAAAAAGACATACCCGATATCTGGAAATGCGTTTTAGGCTAATTTGTTTTTGGAAATTCCGACTGGGCGTGGCACCTCCCATACAAATTGCACAGTTTTTTCCCCATAGCTCAATACCTATTATGGCTGAAGTCTCCAAATTTGGTACAGCTAAAGAATTTAAAGATGTGCATAATGGAGTTGTGTATGGGCGGAAACAAATAAATGGGCGTGGCACCTCCCATACAACCAAAATAGTTTTTTGTATATATCTCAATAACTGTAATAGGTGAAGTCTCCAAACTTCGTACGGATGTTTATAGTGCTAATGTGCTTAATTAAGCTTTGTATGGGCGGGAAGAAATATATAGGCGTGGCACCTCCCATACAACGAAAATAGTTTTTTGTTTATACAGTGAACTCGCGAAAACGTGAATATCCAGAAACGTGAACATCCAGAAACGTGAACACTTTTTATTTAACATTAACTACTCTAAAACGTGAACAAACATTGAAAGCCCTCAAACGTGAACAGTTTTTTCTGAGGTTTTTTGTTTGTTTACATTAATTTTATTAGTTTTGGGAGTCCCCGAATTATGCAATAAAAGGATCTATAAGCGATATACATAGTTTTATTTGCAAAAGGTTGATTTTTGTGGTCAGATTAATAAGACAATTATGTATTACCCAAAAGCTTAGGTTTTAAAATTTTTAAATTGGACTTTTCGGGTTAAAGCGTTGTTAAGTTTTGACTAGATTTGGATGTTTTTGAACTAATAGCAATAAATTGATAAAAAAAAAATTAAATTCGTTAGAAAATAATTAAAACATATCCAATCAGAAACGTGAACAAAATCGAAAACATGAACACCCTTGGTAAAAATTAGTTCACGTTTTCGCGAGTTCACTGTATCTCAATAACTGTAATAGCTGAAGTTTCCAAACTTCGTACGGATGTTTATAGTGCTAATATGCATAATTGAGCTTTGTATGAGCAGAAAGAAATAAATGGGCGTGGCACCTCCCATACAACAAAAATAGTTTTTTGTATATATCTCAACAACTGTAATAGCTAAAATCTCCAAACTTCTTACGGATATTTATTGTGCTAATAAGCATAATTAAGCTTTGTATGGGCTGGAAGAAATAAATAGGCGTGGCACCTCCCATACAACGAAAATAGTTTTTTGTATGTATGTGCCTCAATAACTGTAATAGCTGAAGTCTCCAAACTTCGTACAGATGTTGATAGTACTAATATGCATCATTGAGCTTTGTATGGACGGAAAGAAATAAATGGGCGTGGCACCTCTCATACAACAAAAGTATTTTTTTGTATATAGCTCAACAAGTGTAACAGCTGAAGTCTCCAAACTTCGTTCGGATGTTTTTAATGCTAATATGCATAATTGAGCTTTGTATGGGCGGGAAGAAATAAATAGGCGTGGCACCTCACATGCAACGAAAATATTTTTTTGTATATATATCAATAACTGTAATATCTGAAGTTTCCAAGCTTCATACGGATGTTTATAGTACTAATATGCATAATTAAGCTTTACATGGGCGAAAAGAAATAAATGGGCGTGGCACCCCCCATACAACAAAAATAGTTTTTTGTATATATCTCAACAACTGTAATAGCTGAAGTTTCCAAACTTCGTACGGATGTTTATAGTGATAATATGCATAATTTAGCTTTGTATGGCTGGGAAAAAATAAATAGCCGTGGCAACTCCCATACAACGAAAAAAGTTTTTTGTATATATCTCAATAACTGTAACAGGTGAAGTCTCCAAACTTCGTACGGATGTTTATAGTGCTAAAATGCATAATTAAGCTTTGTATAGGCGGAAAAAAATAAATGGGCGTGGCACCTCCCATAACACAAAAATAGTTTTTTGTATATATCTCAACAACTGTAATAGCTGAAGTCTCCAAACTTCGTGCGGATGTTTATAGTGCCAATATGCATAATTGTTCTCTGTATGGATCGGAAGAAATTAATAGGTGTGGCACCTACCATACAACAAAAATAATTTTTTGTATATACCTCAATAACTGTAATATATTAAGTCTCCAAACTTTGTACGGATGTTTATAGTGCTAATATGCATAGCTGAACTTTGTATGGGCGTGAAGAAAATAATAGACGTGACACCTCCTTTACAAGAAAAAATGTTTACATATATGTATATCAATAAATGTAACAGCTAAAATCTCAAAATTTAGTATGGATATTTATTATGCTAATATGCATAACTAAGATGAGTATAGGCAGAATTATGGGTGTGGAACCTCTAATAGCATGGAAATATTTATATGTGTATCTCATTAACTGTGACAGCTAAGGTCTTCAAGCTTTTTGGTGTGGCACCTCCCGTACAATTGGATTTTTTTTTACATGTACTTCAATAACTCTTATAGCTATAGTCTTAAAATTGTCTATGGATTCTTATGTTTGCTAATATACATAATTGAGGTGAGTACACTTAGGAGAAAAGGGAATAATGGGCATGGTATCTCCCATACAACAAAAATACTTTCTTACATAAGTCTCAATAACTGTAAAAAAACTTAAAAAAACGTGTTCATACTTTTCTTAAACCAGTTGAACAAAATTTAAATTAATAGTTTAAAAGTAACAGAAATAACCTAAAAATTACCAATAAAATGTTTATCCGTTTTTACCCCTTAGGATCAACATTATTAAAATTTTATATTCATATTTTTTCGAAACCTGTGGAATGCAATAAAATATAATTTCAGCCCCTTTTTATCTTTTTCGGTTTCAAAATATGGTTTTTACCCTGTCTCGCCTAATGGTCTAATATTTCAAAAAAAGTACGAAAAATCTATTCATAACTTTTAAAAACCGTCGAGTGTAAATTTAATTATAATTCTATCTTTTTAAGTTCAGAAGCTACACAATTAACCAATACATAGTTCAAGTCTTGCCCTAAGCATTTAGGCTATGCAATGATGAATCTGTCTGTCAGATAGCGAGTCATTAACGCAACTTTTTTCTATACATTGTTTTGTAAGCACAACAAACATTTAAAAATATAAAAAAAATATTTACAAGGGGCGGATAGGGCTACAAAATAATGAAGCCATTATAAACTGAACTGTTTGTGAAGTTTTTTTTGGTAATAGCTTTCCATCATAAAAGAGGCGATAGGCTCAGCTATTCTATTCACGCTTTATCAGAAATTTTCAGTAATTATCAAAGAAATAAACAAAACATGTTTATAACGTTATTGACATGCTATTAAGGATAATATTTTGTGAATTGTGTGTGTTAAGACAAAAAATTCGTTTGCTGATTATATAAATTGTTAGGCAATACGTATTCGGAGATACTCGATGCTGGATGTATTCAATAAAATGGCAAAAACGAGGCTTGCCGCATGCACGCATTCTTATTTGTTTAGTCGAAAAAGTTCGACCAGACCAGATAGGTTATATTATAAGTGCCGAGATCCCTGATTCCGAAACAGATCAAGAACTACATGATGTTGTAATTACAAATATGATTCATGAACCGTGTGGCACCATCAACCCCCAATCTCCGTGCATGGTCGACCGCAAGTGTTCCAAACATTATCCACGAAAATTGACGGCGGAAACTATCCCTGGCAATGACGGTTATCCACTGTATCGGCGTTGATCGCCCATTGACAACGATTAAACTATTACAAAGACAGTAAAAGGAAACGATTTTGTGATTGACAACAGTTGGACTGTCTTATATTTGCCACTTCTTTCCAAATCATTTAAGACAGATTGCAATGTTGAATATTCTAATTCAGTGAAGTCGATCAAGTACATCTGCAAATATGTCACGAAAGGCAGCGATATGGCTGTTTTTAGCATCCAAACCTCCAATGGCAACGATGAAATTACGCATTATTAAGTTGAGCGATATGTGAACTGCAATCAGGCGATTTGGCGTATATTCTCATTCCCTATTCGCGAATGTCATCCCACTGTTGCACATTTAGCAGTGCATCTCGAGAATGGCCAACGATTGTATTTCACTGCGGCAAATGTTGTTCAACGTGCTGAAATGCCTCCAGCGAGAACATTGACAAGTTTCTTTGCTGTTTGTCAAAACGATCCGTTTGCACAAACCTTACTTTACTCAGAGATGCCACGGTATTACACTTGGAACGCTTATTAAAAAAAATTTTAATGTCGAAAGAAAGGCACTATGGTTCCTGGGCATCCGGATGTGCATTCAAATGATGCTATTGGTCGAATTTATACAGTTAATCCGAAAAACGATGATACCTTTTATTTGCGGCTGTTGCTGGTGGATGTTCGTGATTCAACATCAATTGCAGCATTTCGTACTGTTAATGGTAAAGTCTGCCCAACATTTTGTGCTGCATGTCAAGAACTCAATTTGCTGGAAAACGATACTCATTGGGATACGACAATCGCTGAGGCATATACGAACATTATTTGCTATTGTCATTATTTGCTATTGACATGCTTCCCGTCAAGTCCAAGTGACCTGTGGAACAAATACAAGGACAATGTCAGCTCGAGAAATCCAAATCTTGAAGTCAATGCAAAGATGCATAACCTTACTTACCTTATTATAAGAATTATTTTTAAGATTTGAATTCTTATTGTTAGTTCGCATTAGCGAAGATTCAATAATAATACTATGGAGAAAAAAAAATGCATAACTGGGCCTTGCTCTTAATTGAAGAGATGCGTTACCTTATTTGCGGCAATTTGTTAGTCAGGTTAGGACTGCCAGCACCAGAACATTAAATGAATGAGCTACTAAATCGAGAATTGGAGCCTGAACGTGAATACGATCGACATGACTTGAACCAATTAGTTCAAACCAATGTTTCCCTCTTAAACCTCCAACAGAAGGAAGTCTATGATAAAATATTGAAGGCAATTGATGCCCCCGGTGGAACTGGGAAGACTTTCGTCATGTCATTGATTTTAGCCACTGTTTGTACGAGATCCAACATTGCTGTAGCGGTAGCTTCATCTAAAATAGTGGCCACATTGTAAGAAGGGTGCCGCACAGGTCACTCAGCGTTAAAATTGTCATTAAACCTTCAAAATATAGAGCAACCGACATGTAACATTGCGAAAAACTCCGCCATGTCCAAAGTTTTAGTAGCGTGTAATGTCATTATTTGGGACGAATGCACAATGGCACACAAACGCGCAATAGAAGCTCTTAAAAGAACACTTAAAGATCTGCGCAGTGACTCAAGATGTTTTGGAGGTGCAATGATTTTACTACCTGGTGATTTTCGACAAACACTACCAGTCATTACAAGATCGATGGCTGCTGATCGAATAATTGCTTGCGTTAAATCCTCAATTCTGTGGCGTTTTGCAAAGATACTGCAGTTGACAGAAAACATGAGAGTTAGCTTGCTGTACGATTTATCAGCTCAAGATTTCTCCAACCAATTGTTGATTATCGGTAATGGCCGTATTTGTGTCGAAGAACTAAATGGATTGATTTCGTTTCCTCAAAATTTTTGTAATTTTGTAGCGTCAAAAGAACAGCTCATCCAGAAAGTATTCCCCAACATAATTGCTTATGTGAAAAATTATGACTGGTTGAGTGAACGGGCAATTTTAGCAACTAAAAATATAGATGTGGATGATTTAAACTATATAGTTCAGAATCAAATCGTGGGTACTCTGCATTCTTCTATTGATTGTGTAACAAACAAAGATGAAGCCACCAACTATCCAACTGAAGTTTTAAACTTCTTGGATGTGCCTGGCTTGCCACCGCACAACTTACAACTGAAGGTTGGCTCGGTAGTTATCGTGCTTCGAAATTTAAACCAACCAAAACTTTGCAATGGAACGCGTTTAGTAATAACAAAACTGATGGTCCATGTTATTCACGCAATTATACTTAGAGAAAAATTCAAAGGTGAAGAAGTTCCCATACCGAGAATTCCGATGATACCAACCGATATGCCTATTGAGTTTCAGCGAATTTAATTTCCTATTCGTCTTGCATTCGCAATGACTATTAACAAATCTTAATTTAGAAAAATAATGTTTTTTTCATGCCCAAATATACGTTGCATGTACACGTGTGTGCAAACCATCTGCTTTATTTGTACTTGCACCTGATAACAAAACAAAAAATGTCGTATATCACAAGGTACTGCACTGAAGGAAATTAATCTAAACATAACCCATGCACGAAGATACATAGCTTTTTTAAAAGCTTTTACCTGAAATGCCATATTTTTGTAATCTTTTTGAATTTTTGTTTTCTTTATATATATATTTCAATAAACTATTTTACTAAATAAACTTTGTACGCTTTTAAAAAAATCCATATTTTCAATAATTGTTGGGTGGTACGAAGTTCACCGGGTCAGCTAGTTATATGTATATAAAAAAAAAACAAAACCAATAAAAAGAAAAAGATAAAAACAATTTTTTTTATTAACGTTTCCGTGCGGTCGGAAAAGTTCGAAAAAAAAATTAAAAACAAATATAATAAGCTTCGGATAGGCACCCACGGAAAAACATTTTTCGCTTATAGATAAAATCGGTCAGTCCGCAAAAAAAAAAAAAAATAAAAAAAAATCGCGCGGTTGCCGTCGGTAAATCGTAAATAAAAAAGTAAAATAATCGTTGGATTATGATATAAACTGGTGTAAAAAAAACTTTATTGTAAACTTTTTATCATTTTAATTGTTATTTCTCTCGTTTATACTTATTATATTGGCAAACGAAGAAATATATTATCTCAAAAAAAAATTTATAATAATAATAATAAATCTATTTAGAAATTGTTGAGCAGTATGACGGAGACCCGTAAAGATTTCGAAATGAACAATAAGATGTTACGAACAGGCTGGATATACCCGCTAAAACGAGATGAGTTGCTGGCCTATATGAGCGGGTTCGCTCTCGACACCACCGGTACGGTTGAGGAACTACGCCGTAAATTTGCTCAGTTCATCGGTAGCGGACACGACTTCAAGGTGACCACCCGGCTCCAGCAATTGCAACAGAAATTTGAAACCGTAAGTACAATAGAAGTGCCCGGAGGTAGTACCACCAATACCTCCCCGTCGAGAAGTGAACACCAGCAAAGAGTACGTCGCTCATCAGTGGGCGTTCCAGCTCCTATTAGCACAGGGGTAGAGGCACGAGTCAAACTCCTCGTCCAAGTTCGAAAGTGGGGTCTCACGTACAATGGCGTCAGTGAGCCGCTGGCTTTCATTGAACGCCTCGAAGAATTGCCGGTAATCTACGAGATCACACTTGACCACCTGCCCTGAGTGATGCCTGAATTTCTATCCAAACGAGCTCTGGTTTGGTACCGCAACAATAACGCCCACTGGGAGTCATGGCAAGTATTTAAATCTGACTTTCTCGTTTTCTTTCTCCCTAGCAGATACTTTGAGAATCTAGAAGATGACATTCGCACTAGGTTGCAGCTCCCTGGAGAATGTTTCAAGGACTACACTCTCGCCCTCCAGAACTTGATGAGGCATACGGAGATGATCGAGGGCCAAAAGTTACAACGTATCTTCCGAAACGCGCGCGCGGAGTACCAGTGGTATATCCGTCAAAAAGATTTTGGCTCTCTCATAGAACTAATTCGGATGGCAGAAGACCTGGAGAGCATTTCAGGGTCCGGACTCTCTGCGCAGCCTGAGGCCTGTCGTCCGATTCCAAATGTATCATCAAACATCCAAAATCGTGCCAATCATTGCGGGAACCAGGGGAATTATGCCGTTCGTTGCCCTCAAGGAGACAACTGGCGGACGGAAAATGCCAGCGGAGGCCGACCGAACTGAGGATGGCCGCGCCTCCCAGAGAAAATGTAAATCCTCATCACGCCCGACACATCTACGCAGCGAAGAGACCCGATTGACTGCATCAATGCGAATTGCAGATACACTCGTAACGGCCATTATTGACACCGGGGCCAGTCACAATTTTATTCATCATGCTTTCGTCCGCAAATTTTGGCCGCCACCGCGGTTAATATGCGAGCAACTAGACGTCACCCTAGCCAACGGCTCCACCTATAAGGTTTCGCAAGCCGTGGAACTGCAGATCCAGTTTGGAAACCTTACGAAACAGCCTCGATTCTTTGTTTTGCCAAAGCCAAGTACTGGGGACATCATCATAGGCCTCGATTTTTTACGGCAATTTAACGCCACCATACAAATCGCTGGATTAACATTGGACTGCTCCAGAGTCGAAGCCCGTAGATTGGCAGTCGTCCACATCCAGTTTTCCCTCCCAGCAGATTCCTCCAACCAGGCAGATGCACCCTGCGGATACCAGCCAGCCTCTAACAGTCGGGGATAAAAAAATCAGTAGTGATTCACCGGAGATAACAGAGCAAGCCGCAAACTTAGCTTTATGCGAAGCAGCGCCAAACGGGTGGCTGCAGAAAAAAATCAAAGAGGTGTACGATCAGCCACAGTAATACGCCGATTATGCTGTTATCGACAGCCAACTGTATCGACGTTTTCCCCGGCAAGTCAACAATGAAGAAGATACGCCGTGGAAAATTTGTGTGGCAACCGCAGATCGAAAACGTGTCATGGAAGAAAACCATGCTCAATCCGCCTCAGGACACTTAGGCGTCCATAAAACGATACAGCGGGTCGCTAGTCAATACTACTGGCCAGGGATGTTTCGAGACATAAGAGGCTATGTGCAAAAGTGTCAGTCCTGCCAGAAATTTAAGGTAAGCCAATTGAAGCCAGCTGGATAAATGTTAAGCAGAGTCCCAGAGGAGCCATGGGCCACCGTGTGTGCCGACTTCGTGGGACCGTTGCCACGATCCAAGCATGGTAACACAATGCTACTTGTTTTTGTCGACCGATTCTCAAAGTGGACATAATTGGTGCCGATGCGCAAAGCCACCGCAGAGGGAGTCATCAAGACGTTTCGAGAACGCATTCTGGCTAGGCATGGGGTGCCTAAGGTCCTGATTTCCGAATATGGCACTGAGTTCACCTCCCGGCTAGTCACACGATACATGCAGGAGACGGAAATTCAGCAGTAGCTAACCGCACCGTATATGCCGCAAGAAAATCCCACCGAGCGCACCAACCGTACCGTGAAAATCATCATCGCCCAACTGCCAAATCAATGTCACAACACGTGGGATGAGCATCTTCCCGAGATAATGTTAGCCGTAAACTCGAGTGTGCCAGAATCCACTGGGTATTCACCTGCCTTCCTCACGCAGGGTAGGGAACCCCGTTTACCAAAAACCTTGTGCGACGACGTGACGGTAGACATTAATTCCTACCATTCACATTTAGGTAATTAATATTTTTCATTTCATTCATTACCAGATAAGAAATAAAAAGAACAACAAAGAGTGACATGGGCCAACAACATTCAAACAGACGAGCGCCCAGATCCGACAGTGGTAGCTCCAGCCTCCCATCCTCACCAGTAAGTCATACAACCATAACACAGTCAGCACATTCCTAGTTTTCCGCAAGAACAACTACCGCCACCTGTATAGACTTCCAAACCAGACGTAGTCTCGATAGCATAAGCGGATATAGTTCGTTCCTCTTCGGTAAGCAAACAGCAAAAGCTAACGTTCAGGCTACCACCCAAAAGGTACGAGCTACGCTAACCTCGGCGAAGTAGGGAAGGCGTGTGACGACATAAAAATCGTGCCTCATTTTTATGGCACACCATAACAATAACACATTTGTAAAATATTCTTGTATGTATATATTTCTCAGACACATTTATATTGTATATCCTAGACATTTACATTATATTATTTAATCGAATAATTTATATTCTTATATAAATGATGGATATTATAAGTATTGAATTATTAATTTGAATTGTATAAATAACATTATATTTACAAGTTTAAGTATTTAGACCCTGTTTCACGATGTCGAACGAAAACCTATACGAAAGAAAGCTAGTCAATTTGGGTTTCACTATTTCGACAGCTTTCGTTCGCCTTTACTTACGGGCTTGTTATTGACAGAGAAAAATAAAAATAATAAAATGCTTACATAATTTAGGGCATATGCATAAATAATTTTTAAATTTGCAATAGGTTTGTTAAACGAAATTTTTATTTAAATCAATACTTCAAATCTATTTTAAATTTAAAAATTTGTTTTTCCCTTTAACGTGTAGATTAAAAATTATTAATTTTTGTTTTGCTATAAGTTTTGTAAAAGTGTCTTTACGTAACAAATTTTTTCGCCTCCGAACGGTAGGCACTTACTTTCATAATTAGTCAAATTTTAATATATAAAGCAGTGATGCTATCATTCTTAAACTGTAAAGCACTAAGAGACAGGAAAAAAATAATTTTCAATAATGTGTAAATTTTTTAATGTTAAAATTAACGTAAGATAATATTAACAAGTCCTAGGTTTTTGGGATATTAATACTATGGCTTAGCTACAAAAATGTCGCATTCAGTAGTTCATTTTTATAGGAACTTATTACTTATAAGAAAAAATTTATTATTAAGGGGACTTCTTTCTTAAGTATCATAAGATTCAACAAAGATGAATCCCGCATTTCCTACTAAAGGTTAATCATTCTATAACAATATAAGTTTCATTTTGCATATTTTTAAATAAATGTTTTTAAGACAAGCAAAATCTTTTGATATGTTTTGTTTTTATAATCAAAGAAGTAATTTTTTTAAATTTTTTATGTATTTATAACCAGAATTTTGGATTATTGTTTATTTAAACATATTAATTTACAAAATATACATATAGCTATGCAATTATGACGATATATAGAAAAAATTTGTCATTCATTTATCCTATATTTTTTTATGGTTTTAATTCATTTATAAAATATAAATATATTAGAATTTATCTATGAACTATATGCCCAATATAGTTTTATAAGCGTAAAATTCTGTAAAAACCCACATTAAGAAGTGCATTGATTTTTGGTTAATTTTGAAAAAGGGGAAAATAATATATTTAATGAAAACAATAAAATGAAAGTGCAATGTAAACATTATCAAAATAATTTTGCAAATTATCTTGAGATCATATATGCACAACATTAGTTTACAATCGTGTGTTTCTAACGGTACTTCATGAATATGTATTTAGCCCGCCCGCAACAATCAAACCAGATAATCAGAAAACAAAAATACAAGAAAAGAGATGCAACCAGTTATTTTTTGTAAAATTGAATGGTAATTTGCTATTTTTGTTTATTTACTCTTACAAGTGGCTTTAAATTAGTTAAAAATTCGGCGTAATTGACATCACTGAAAACAATTCATAATTAAAATTTACAAAATTTTGTAGATTTTTTTTGAAAATCAAAGTTCGTTTAATTTTTGCTTTAAAAAATAGGATATTTTACTCAATAGCCCTTTAGAACATATTTTACTTTAATTTTGTGGCATTTTAATACAGAGGGGACTTCAATTTACATTAAAAACTGCAAACCTTAATGCCACTCGAAAGCAAAATTCCAAGTGACTGATTTTGACATTTACGTTCGCATATTTAACTTGCGTTCGACATAAGGAAACCTAATTTTGTATGAAAACGCTTACGTTTTCGTTCGACTTGTCTTTCGAGTAAACGTTCGCTTACAGTATACTTTAGTGAAACCCAAATAAGTTTTCTTTCGCCTAGAATGCGAACGAAAGCATTTTTTCGACATCGTGAGACAGGCTATTAATAATTTATCATATAAATATTATTAGTAGATAAGGCAGTGCGTGGCCGTGTCGGTTTGCACATCCAATTAAACACAGCTCGATTTACACTTTGACAAACACAGCACCTCTCGGCCAACGCGGTGACAGATACAGCACCACGCCGTTTGTTAGCGTGTATGCTGTGTTTGTTGATGTGGCAGACTCGTCAACGCACAGGATCGCAGCGTTAGTAGGTTGGATAGGGTTGACGCCAGGAATCGTGTAAAGGTGGTCGGCGCACAGTGGGGCCAAACGCAAAAAAAATGGTAATAAATCTGTATCTTCGAAAGTATTTGTCCAATTATAAAATAATGTATGAAGCAGTCGTAGGGGAGGATCCAAGGTTTTGGAAAATAAAATTTTGGACTACCCTGTATATACACACGTTGAGCTATAGGGTGCCAAAGTTGACCTCCTCGGGCTTGCAAAACATTTCTATACCCATAACTTTTGCAAATATTAACCGATTTCAATGATTTTTAGATTTATTTGATGAAAATTAAAATCTGAAAAGAAAAAATCCTCACCTTTTCTTGTAACCTGTTACAGTTTAAAAGATATTTGGAAATTTAAAATTGTTGTTTTTGACCTTTACTTTATTTGGTTTTTTGCAAATATCTGCAATTGTAGTTATGCTAAAAATATTTTTAAAAATTCTTTTGTATTTTTAAAAAGTTTGTTAAGCCTACACAAAAAAATTTATTTAATTATCTTTATTCGTCTAGCCGTAAAAAATATTCAAAGTCAAAATTGTCAAGGTGATTCCAAAAATGGCTTAATTTTAACAAAAATTGAGCACAATTGATTAACTATTTTTGCAAATATTTGTAAAAATAATTATTTTTTCTTAACGTTTTTGGAAAAATCAGGCTTCAAAATATATTATTAGTATATTTTTGAAAGGATTTAGACGTGCTCCCTACGCCAGGCATTGGTCGAAAATATCGATTTTTTCAACAAAATTTTAAATTTATTGCCCGAGAAAAAAAAACGCAAGCCAGTTTTTGAAAAATTGGTTCAAAATTAATATAACTTATCTTTTGAGGTTTTGGTTCTAGTTAGGTTACTGACCGCCCGCTCAAAAATGGGGGCACGAGGGTAAATGTTATTAATAAAGGCAAATTTTAAGATGCGTGTAACATAATAGCTCAGAAAATAACTTAAAGTTTACTTAATTCTTTTTGTTTTTATTTAAATAATAAATAACATAATATTAATATAAAGTTTTAAAATCCATTACGTTATCATAAATCAACAATATTTTATAAACTTTCAAATATAAAAAATTTTCACAAAAAAAACTGTAAATATAATATTTTGGAATTTTTTTTTAATTGAACCCTTATTTTTTTTCTATAGGTAAAAAAATATGATATGTATGCAAATCTCCATCTGTTAACCTTTTCAATGATATAATACATTTGTATATTATTAGTTATTTAATACTATATTAACTGCCTTTAAAACAGCTATCTTGCGTCAAATTTGTTGAAAGTGCATTATTTTGTAGGGTGTGTACATACATTAGCTATGGTATAGTGATATATGAAAATTTTTGCAACGAGATTTTGAAGTGCTCCCGGCTTTTATTTTGTTAGACTTGGAAAAAAAAAATACATATGGCAAAAAATGGCGGAGTTTGGTTGTGGGTAAATGGCGCCTCATCGAGGTCAAAGTTCATCGTAAAAGCAAAAAAAAATGATAAAATGTCCAATAACTGCCACGGAGACGCTCCTAGAGTAGTAGAATTTAAGATTGACCCCCATTAAAATTTCCTCCCCAACATTTTTGTAGAACATACTTACACCCTATCTTCACTCCTTAGGGGGCTTGCCCTACAAAGGGTTAGTTTTTCATAAATTTTACCCCAACCGTCCTAACAAGTTTTGGAGCGCCTCTTGAGGATTTAAAGGTACGACAAACCCCCATTAATTTTTCCCCTTCGACATTATTGTAGAACATACTAACCTCCTGTTTCTGCTCCTTAGGGTACTTCTCCTTCAAAAAAAGATATAGAAATTTGCCTTTTCCTTCTTACCACTTTCAGGGCTACTATGGAGGACTCAAATGTATAATCGACCATTGATTTTTCTCACCTACCTACCCTATCTGCTCCTTTGCTCGTTAGAATACTTCCCTTCAAATAAGTTTTTTTTAAATTTGACTTCTTGCCTAACTACTTTTGGAGGAGTCAAAGTTATATACCCTACATATCTTTTTCTCTGCTTTTTAGGGCCCTATACAAACAAAATTTTATATCTTTCGTTTTTTATTAAATTTAATTCAGTAACAAGTTTTGAAAGTTTTATATTTATTATTTTATTTGATTAATTTATTTTTGCAACAAAGTGGATACTTTTTTCTATTTTCGGCAACGACTTGCAGTAGAAATATTTGTTCTTCCTCGTTGCGGCACAAAATGTTGTTGTAGTTTTCAATGAGTTTTACACCTCTTTCGGCCGAATCGTTCACAACATCGTAAGATTCCTCCATGCGACTGTCCGGAAGTTCTTCGGCGTATTTCTCTATATCTGTCTCAAATGCACGAATTGAATCCGCCATTTTTCGCTCGGTATCAAAGGGTACATTTTGATCAAATAATGCAAAAGCAACAGCTTCACTACTAAGATACCAGAGATTTCCACAGAATCTCTTCACCAGCTGACGTGAATGTGTCTCATCAATTGAAGCATAATGGATAATCTCTTTTAAAAAGTTGAAGTCATTGTAAGGGGCTTCTACAGTTTTGGCAGCACTGAACCAAGCTTTAATATAAAGTGTTACAATTAAAATAGTAACATCGCGAAGCCCGTTAGTTAGTTTTAGCTTAAACCTAGAAATTTTCTGAATAAAAACATTTTTACACAGTATATGCCTTTGGTCATCCATCGCATTCATCGAGCATGACTGGTAGGTCCTGGTTAGCTAAACCTATAGTTGTGAATATTTACACCACTGAACAGCAAAACGATTTTTTAAAAATTTCTTGTAGTCGCCTCTGGGTTGTTGTTCGTTTAATTGAGCCAAACAAAATAATTCGGTATCAATTAGAACTTTTGCTGCAACTTCATCATCTTTTATAGCAGGACTATATGTTTTATCTTAAATATTTTCCCACTGATCTTTAAAACGCGAATATATGGGCATCCCAGGTCCAGACATTTTTCCAAATTTGGCTTCAAACACTTCCTTCAGTTGCAACTCATAAATGTGATGTCTGCATGGAGGATAGAGCAGACCTCTTTCCAGTAATTGTTCAAGCAATAAAGATTAACCTTGGAATTTGCCAGTGTTCGTTGAGGGGCGGCGAAGCAAATAGCTTGAATGCGGTGAGCGATTTTCCATTCAAGTAGAAGCCCGTAAATGGCCTCCGAAATACATTTGCCTTTTCCTTTACCTGACTTTATCTTTTGTACACCCAAGCGCTGCTCATTATCATCATGTGTTAGGAAAACTGGAAGTCGTTCAAACTTTTTTCCACCGCCTTGATAGTCTGCCAACATTTTTCCATCCCAATGGACATTCAAACATATTGCCTTAGCCAACTACGAACGTATAAATATTTCTTTCAGCTTACAGTTGCCGAAAATAGAAAAAAGTATCCACTTTGTTGCAAAAATAAATTAATCAATTAAAATAATAAATATAAAACTCTCAAAACTTGTTACTGAATTAAATTTAATAAAAAATGAAAGATATAAAATTTTGTTTGTATAGGAACCTAAAGGGCAGAGAAAGAGGTTTGGTATATACTTTTGACTCCTCCAAAAGTAGTTAGGCAAGAAGTCAAATTTAAAAAAAAAACTTATTTGAAGGGAAGTATCCTAACGAACAAAGGAGCATTTAGGGTTGGCAGGTGAGAAAAATCAATGGTCGGGTATACATTTGACTCCTCCATAGTATCCCTGAAAGTAGTAAGAAGGAGAAGGCAAATTTCTATATCTTTTTTTGAAGGGGAAGTACCCTAAGGAGCGGAAATAGGAGATTAGTATGTTATACAATAATGTTGAAGGGGAAAAATCAATGGGGGTTTGTCGTACCTTTGAATCCTCAAGAGGCGCTCCAAAACTTTTTAGGACGGTTGGCGTAAAATTTATGAAAACCTAACCCTTTGTAGGGCAAGCCCCCTTAGGAGTGAAGATAGGGTGTAAGTATGTTCTACAAAAATGTTGGGGAGGAAATTTTAATGGGGGTCAATCTTACATTCTACTACTCTAGGAGCGACTCCGCGGCAGTTATTAGACATTTTATGATTTTTTTTTGCTTTTACGACGAACTTTGACCTCGATGAGGCGCCATTTACCCACAACCAAAATCCCCCATTTTTTGCCATATGTATTTTTTTTCCAAGTCTAACAAAATAAAAGCCGGGAGCACTTCAAAATCTCGTTGCAAAAATTTTCATATATCACTATGCCATAGCTAATGTATATACACACCCTACAAAATAATGAACTTTCAACAAATTTGACGCAAGATAGCGGTTTTAAGAGCAGTTAATATAGTATTAAATAACTAATAATATACAAGTATCATATATCATTGAAAAGGTAAACAGATGGAGATTTGCATACATGTCACATTTTTTACCTACAGAAAAAAATAAGGGGTCAGATTAAAAAAATTCCAAAATATAATATTTACAGTTTTTTTTGTGAAAATTTTTTATATTTGAAAGTTTATAAAATGTTGTAGATTTAAGATAACGTAATGGATTTTAAAACTTTATAATAATATTATGTTATTTATTGTTTAAACAAAAAACAAAAAGAATTGAGTAAACTTTAAGATATTTTCTGAGCTATTATATAACACGCATCTTAAAATTTGCCTATATTAATAACATTTACCCTCGTGATCCCATTTTTGAGCGGGCGGTGAATAACTTAACTAAAACTGAAACCTCAAAAGATAAGTTATTTTAATTTTGAACCAATTTTTCGAAAGCTGGCTTGCGTTTTTTTTCTCGGCCAATAAATTTGAAATTTCGTTGAAAAAATCCATATTTTCGACCAATGCCTGGCGTAGGGTGCACGTCTAAATCTTTTCAAAAATATACTACTAATATATTTTGAAGCCTGCTTTTTCCAAAAACGTTAAGAAAGAAATAATTATTTTTACAAATATTTGCAAAAAAAGTTAATCAATTGTGCTCAATTTTTGTCAAAAATATGCCATTTTTGGAATCACCTTGAAAATTTTGACTTTGAATATTTTTCACGGCTAGACGAATAAAGATAATTAAATAAATTTTTTTGTATAGGCTTAAGAAACTTTTTAAAAATAAGAAAATATTTTTAAAAAATTTTTTGCATAACTACAATTGCAGATATTTGCAAAAAACCAAATAAACTCAAGGTCAAAAACAACAATTTTAAATTTCAAACCCAAATATTTTTTAAACTGTAACAGGTAACAAGAAAGAGTGAGTATGTTTTCTTTTTAGATTTTAATTTTCATCCAATAAATTCAAAAATCATTAAAATCGGTTGCAAAAGTTATGAGCATAGAAGTGTTTTGCAAGCCCCAGGAGGTCAACTTTGGCACCCTGTAGCTCAACGTATGTATATACAGGGTAGTCCAAAATTTTATTTTCTAAAACCTTGGGTCCTCCTCTACGACTGCTTCATACATTATTTTACAATTGGACCAATACTTTCGAAGATACAGATTTATTACCATTTTTTTTTGCGTTTGGCCCCAATGTGCAAGAGCAAGCCATGGTGGTGGTGTTGCTTTTTTCGTAAGAAAAAGTATTTCGTGTAGAATATGCTGCAAGTCATCTCTTGGACCTAATTCGAATGAACTGGAAATTGGGTTTATTTTTGTTGAAGTTTTGTCATTTGGAAGGAAACTCTTAGTGGGATGTGTGTACCGGCCTAATAATAGAATACAAATTTGGAGAGTTTCAGTTACCTGGACTTTAAGGGACTAGATTTTAATAACTTATGTGAGTATTCGTCACGCATTGCCTGGAGTAATATCTATTTCATGTCATCTATTGACGAGCAGTCTTATTTCCTAGAACACAGCATTCAAAACCTTTTTAATCTAACAGTACCAATTAAACATAAGAGGATAGCACATAAACATACACCATGGTTTTCGAACATTACAAAACAAGCTATACGACAAAGGGACTTAGCATACGCCAGGTGGAAAAGGTACAAAACTTTTGAACTGAAATTGCAATACACAACTGCTAGGAAAATTGTTAATAAACAAATAAGACTTGCTAAAACCGAATATTATTCAACACGATTTAGTACTGCAATGGATTCTCGAAAAACATGGAATACTATTCGTAAAATTGGTATTGGCAAGCAGTTGAACAACATAGATATGGATGTAGATGCAAACGTACTTAATGAAACATTTACTAATGCTCCTGTAATTCAAACAAATCCGTTCTTTTACAATTTTTCCTCACCCGCAATAAATACAGACACAGATGTAAACGGTAACTTTTTTCGTTTTTCATGTATAACACAATTTGATGTTATGTCAACGTGCTTACTGATAAAATCAGACGCTGTGGGATCTGATGATCTACATCCCAAATTTATTGGAATACTTATGCCACTAATTCTATTCTACGCCACTTACCTTTTTAACAATATTATTATGCAAAAATTGTTTCATTTTTGATAGAAAATGGTGAATATAGACCAATAGCCATTTTGTGTTTTCTTTCGAAAGTACTGGAAAAAATTTTATATAAGCAAATGATTTCATATATTAATATTAACAACATGCTTTTTAGTAAACAATCTGGGTTCCGCGAGAGCCAGAGCTGCGTAACGGCGCTTGTTGAAGTAAGTGAGCACCTTTGGCAGGGATTGGAGAATGGGAATATAAATTTCTTAGTACTACTGGACCATTCAAAGGCATTTGACACTGTAGACCATGCCACATTAATTAAGAAACTAAGACAGTTTTTCAGATTTTCTGCAACATCAGTTAGCCTCATTTCATCATACCTATCAAATCGAAGACAATCGGTTCTTATAAACAATGCTTGGTCTGATGAGCTGACGCTTAAAAAGGGAGTGCCTCAGGGCTCCATCTTAGGTCCGCTCTTATTTTCTATATATGCAAATGACTTGCCAAAAGTATTGTCAAAGTGTAACATGCATCTTTATGTAGATGACATTCAACTTACTCTAGGTATTGCAGCTGAAAACATTAATAGTGGTATCTCACAGTTGAATAACGAACTTAATCAAATTTATCTATTTGCTAATGCAAATGGCCTCTGCCTAAATCCTAAAAATCCAAATGTCGTGCTATTTGCAAAAAACGAATAGTTCCGCTTATTTCTAGGGATATAGTTTGAAATCAATAAATTCAAGAGACGTGAGTTAGAAGGTTTGTGGGCAGATATATGTAGATAGGAAATACAATTAAAATAGAGAGTACCCTGAATTAGGTGACTCAGCTAAGGATGAAAGTGTGAACATGACTGAGCTAGCAAAGCGAGTGAGAACTGCTAAAAGTCTGTATAGATTTCCATAGAGGAATCGAAACCCGAAGAGAATTTAATAAGAGTCTTGAAGACTGTGCGGTAATGCCATCATGGACTAAGTTAGACTTGTTTTTGACAAACACGTATAAAGAGCTTACACCTGTGAATGACTTCCTGGATAAAACAATGCACCCAAACGCCAACCCTAACTTACACATTAAACCCAAAATTGTTCAGGAGAACAAAAATTATTTTGATAAAAGGGGCCGAGCATTTCACAATGTAACGCAGGAGACCCAATCTAAAACCAGTCTTAGACAAGAAAGAAAATTTTCTAACTTAGCCCAAAACAGATTTCGTGGTTTTTCAGATGCTTCGGAAAAAGCATACTGAGCAGTCTTGTATGCGCGAGTAATACCCGTAGATGGATCTTTCTCCGTAACTCTACTACTCGCAAAAACGAGAGTGGCTTCAACTAAAATAATCTCTGTGGCTAAACAAGAACTTTGCGGTGCAAACTTAAATTACCCCAGCACCAAGTCTACTTCTGGACAGATTCATCCATAGACCTGGCTTGGCTTAGCAAATAACCTAACTCGTGGAACACTTTTGTAGCAAACCGAGTTTCTACAATTTTAAAGACCGTTGAAGGGCGCAGCTGGAACCATGTTGCCTCATACGACAACCCTGCAGATGTTGCTAGCCGAGAATGTAACGCAGAAGAGTTAAAGGAAAACCACTTATGGTGGAATGGACCTTTATGGTTAAGGAATGCCCCTGCGGTATATGCAAAGCAGACCACCGGCTTACTGCCTGCCTGAATTTGGCACGGACAAACGAGACGTAGGTTAAACTTCACTACTGGGTGAATTGCCTCGTACGGAATCATCTAATTGGGGCCTGTACAAGTAAGGCTAGATGTCAAAAGTGTGGTGGCAAACATCATTCCACTCTTCATGGTCCTGAGAGGATTGCGAATCAGTTGCGCTCAGATCGTGCTACATTTAAGGACAGATCGAAAAAGGTACCAACCACAGCTCCACACTGTCGACTACCGGCAACAAGGGCCATATCGACACCCGTTGGATTGCCGACCTCCCTTCAAAAAGTTATGGTGCCAACAGCAAAGGTCTACGTGATGATGAATCTATGCTAGTTAGGGCAATACTGAACCACAGTTTGACGTCATCACGAATTTCTCGTTTCTTCGTGGAAAAGAGAAAAGTAACCACCTTCCTGTTGGATGGGAGAAATTATGTTAAACTGACAATCACACCCAATATGTCATGTACTACCAAATATGACATGTACATATGAATGGTTCGGGATTTGCCTAAGAAACCTTACTCTTCCCCTATCACAGAGTCCATTGCCGAAAAATTTGGGAACCTGGCTTTGGCAGATCCTCAATTTTACTCTTCGGATCCTGTAAAAATGGAACTTGGTCGGGTCTTCTACAGCCGAATTTTAAAATCCAACATTATACATGTTGATGGCGGATCGCTCTTAGCCCAGGACTATCACTTTGGCTGGCTTATCATGGGCCCGTTCTCTGGCTAACCCCTTAACAGCACTTCACCACGTTGAACAAAAGGGTATGACGTTCCATCCTTGATGTCAACAATGCCCACAAGAAAGAAAAAACAACAACCATCTTACCTGCCGAAAAAGTTAGTTTTTAAGTAAGTAGTTTAAAAGTAAATTATAAGTATTTCTGTAAAAAGTTAACCTAAACTTACAATTTAAAACCTAAATAAAACTTACCTGTTAACCTTAACCATACTTACCTGTTTGCTATTATTCAATATATAACTAAAGTGAATTAATAAACCTTTTTATAGGGATTTAAAACCATAAAGAAAAAGTGTATTATTCACCAGAAGTATTGCTCCCTAACCCCAAAATATGATCTTAGTAGATAAGTAAAGGAATTAAATGATCGAGTAATAAAACTAGAGAATGCCACCATGGAAATTGATAAATTAAGAAATGATGTTGAAAAGCTACAAATCAAATGCCTAAATCAAGAAAACTCTACAGTAGCGCGGGACGTTCGAATCATTGGCATACCCCTTAAAATGATGAAATTTTTGAAAACATTTGTAGTTCTTTACATACTAATGTACCATTAGTCAAATCTATTTTCCGAGTAAAGCACTTTAAAAGTCATCGTAACGTGAACGACCCACCAATTGTCGTAAAATTTAATACGCCGTTCGACAAAAATCATTTTCTTAAAATTGTTGCAGCTTATCGCCGTAAAACTAAATCTTCGTTACTATTATCCAACGCTGGATTTCAGAGTAATGTTCCGTTTTACATCAATGAAAAACTCACACCACACAGTTATGGGATTTTCAAAAAAGGTATTAGTCTCAAGAAAGATAAGCTTTTGAAGACTGTATACACTTCGCACGGTATTGTCTATGTCAAGAAAGAAGAAAATGATGAACTCATCAAAATTCTTTTTCCAGAGCAACTGGAACAGTTTTTTCGTCTACTATTTTTTCTTATTAATGTTAACATTTTAAAATTCATAATAAACTCTTTTTAAATCCCAATTATTTTAACTGTTATAATATGTATATCTTGTGTATTTGTTTTTAATATTACATTTTGTTTATGTTTTAAATACCACATTGTACACTACAAATTGTTTTTCCATTAGCATTGCTCTTATTAAAATTCGATATAATGACATTTAACGGTAACGAACGTGGAAGTTCCAAAGAAATTACTATGCATATGGTCAGAGTTCTTTCTAAACATAAAAAGGGTTTTAAAGTTGTGCATATAAATGCGCAAAGCATAAATAATAAAGTTGACGAATTTAAATTTATTTTTGAGAACACTGGCATTGATGTAGTTTGTGTTTTGGAAACATGGCTCTCAAAATCAACACCTGATAGCCTGATATGTCCATATAGCTTTAAGGTTTTTAGGAGAGATAGAGCAAGCCATGGTGGTGGTGTTGCTTTATTCGTAAGAAAAAGTATTTCGGGAATTGAGTTTATTTTTGTTGAAATTTTGTCATTTGGAAGGATATA
This sequence comes from Melanophora roralis, assembly GCA_963583895.1. Lineage (NCBI taxonomy): Eukaryota > Metazoa > Arthropoda > Insecta > Diptera > Rhinophoridae > Melanophora > Melanophora roralis. The sequence continues at coordinate 12,673,917 of OY757192.1, read as the reverse complement.
TTAAGGGAGACGAATCTTGTCGACAACATGTTGTCATTTGGGCTTTTTCCCGTTAACATTGCAAGTCAAACACATTATACATTCACTACTAGTACGCTCATTAACCTTTATTTCGTGTATAATAGTGAATGTATAAACTTATACGATCCGATTTCCGCGTCCTGTTTTTCCAAACATGACCTTATATTTTCAAAGTACAACTTTGTCGTTAGCGATATTGAGCAGATCTTCAGTTAACGGGACTTTAAAGGACTAGATTTTAATAACTTATGTGAGTATTTATCACACATTGCCTGGAGTAATATCCATTTCATGTCATCAATTGACGAGCAGTCTTATTTCCTTGAACACAGCATTCAAAAATTTTTAATCTAACTGTACCAATCAAACATAAGAAGATAGCACATAAACATACACCATGGTTTTCGAACATTACAAATCAAGTTATACGGCAAAGGGACTTAGCATACGCCAGGTGGAAAAGGTACAAAACTTTTGAACTGAAATTGCAATACACAACTGCTAGGAAAATTGTTAATAAACAAATAAGACTTGCTAAAACCGAATATTATTCAACACGATTTAGTACTGCAATGGATTCTCGAAAAACATGGAATACTATTCGTAAAATTGGTATTGGCAAGCAGTTGAACAACATAGATATGGATGTAGATGCAAACGTACTTAATGAAACATTTACTAATGCTCCTGTAATTCAAACAAATCCGTTCTTTTACAATTTTTCCTCACCCGCGATAAATACAGACACAGATGTAAACGGTAACTTTTTTCGTTTTTCATGTATAACACAATTTAATGTTATGTCAACGTGCTTACTGATAAAATCAGACGCTGTGGGATCTGATGATCTACATCCCAAATTTATTGGAATACTTATGCCACTAATTCTATTCTACGCCACTTACCTTTTTAACAATATTATTATGCAAAAATTGTTTCATTTTTGATAGAAAATGGTGAATATAGACCAATAGCCATTTTGTGTTTTCTTTCGAAAGTACTAGAAAAAATTTTATATAAGCAAATGATTTCATATATTAATATTAACGACATGCTTTTTAGTAAACAATCTGGGTTCCGCGAGAGCCAGAGCTGCGTAACGGCGCTTGTTGAAGTAAGTGAGCACCTTCGGCAGGGATTGGAGAATGGGAATATTAATTTTTAGTACTACTGGACCATTCAAAGGCATTTGACACTGTAGACCATGCCACATTAATTAATAAACTAAGACAGTTTTTCAGATTTTCTGCAACATCAGTTAGCCTAATTTTATCCTATCAAATCGAAGACAATCGGTTCTTATAAACAGGGCTTGGTCTGATGAGCTGACGCTTAAAGGGAAATTGCCTTAGGGCTCCATCTTAGGTCCGCTCTTATTTTCTATGTATGTAAATGACTTGCCAAAAGTATTGTCAAAGTGTAACATCCATCTTTATGCAGATGACATACAACTTACTCTAGGTATTGCAGCTGAAAACATTAATAGTGGTATCTCACAGTTGAATAACGAACTTAATCAAATTTATCTAAAGGCTAATGCAAATGGCCTCTGCCTAGATCCTAAAAAAATCTAAATGTATGGTTTTTTGCAAAAAACGAATAGTTCCGTTTATTTCTAGGGATATAGTTTTAAATGGTGAGAAAATTGAAATCGTTAATAGAGCGAAAAACCTAGGTATAATCTTTAATAACCATTTAACCTGCACAGAAAAAATTATTCCCATATATTTTTCAATTAACGCGCTTATTGAAAAGCCAAAACGGATTTCAATACGTATTTTAATTGTCCCAACAATATAGTTTTTTATAGAAATTTAACCAAAGCAGTAATGCTTATTTAAAAGTTCTTTCAAAAAGCAGTCATTTTGTATAGTCATTTTGTAGTTTACCGTTTTTGTGCCCTCATTTGTTCAAGTATACAACACAGCTTATTTTGTATATACAGAAATAAAAAACAAACATAAACGATAATATAAATAAGAATTTAGACAACCGAAATCCAATGTCTCTGTAGTCTAGTGGTAAGAGTGTCAGCCTGAAAATCTTATGATGCCGGGTTCAATTCTTGATTTGGTAAAAATTAATTTTGTAGTTTTTTTCTTCTTTTTTATTTTTATGTGTTTGTTTTTTAAATATTTTTTTTTATTTTCTGTTTTGTTGATCTTTGTTTCTGTTTTTTGTTTTGCATTTGCTTATGATTGCTAAGGTGTGTTTAGTTGTCCTCATTTGACTTGAGGTTAAATAAAAGTAATATTTACACTTTAAAAAGCAGGGTGGTTTGTTGGTTGAGTGGATAGCGTGTCCGCCTTGCATTCATAAGGCCGCAGGTTCGAGTCGATGCTGAGAACGGTTATATATGTAATTAAAACTAATAAAATAAATAAAATATTAACATAAAAATATGTTATAAAAAAATTAAAATAAAAAAAATTAATACTATATAAATAAATAGTAATTAATTAAATTATAAAAAAATATATATTTTTTTAATTTTTTAAAAATTTAACTAAAAATTTTAATTGAATCAATTAAAAAGTTGATTGATAATTTTGTTCCATTCCAATTAAATTTTTTAATTGATACTATCAATTTGTTTGCAGGCTGAGAATCAATACAAATTTGATTGGGTTAATGAATTTCTTGATTGGCATCCATTTTGTATTTTTTCTGTGTGGGAAGATCATATAAACTCATTGGTTGGTCTATCGTATTTTAAGTTAAGATCGCTCTGGCCTACACAATATTTAACACCCATCAGAATTAGAATCTTGCTTGCCAAGTCATACCTGGCCCCTTCCTTATTGTACGGGTGTAAATTATTTGCAAACTGTGACTCTATTAGTCGAAGAAAATTGAATGTGTTGTTTAACAATATTATAAGATATGTGTACGGACTGAGAAGATCTGATAATATTTCCTCTGTGTCCAAAAACCTTTTTGGAGTCAGTTTGGATAGCCTACTAAAAATACGCGTTTTGATTTTCATACATAAAATAATACATAATCAAACTCCTAAATACATATTTGAAAATATACGATTTTCTCAATCGCAACGAAACCGGAACATTATAATACCTAGATATCAATCCCTAGTTTCAGAATGGCAATTTTATGTACATGCCGCTAGACTTTGGAATAATCTTCCACTATGTCAACAATTAAAAAGCAATGCTAGTAGCTTCAAACAATTTGTAGTTAATTTTTTTAAATAAAATTATAAAAATTAAATTTAGAGGTTACTTTTTCAATTATGTGCAAAATTGTAATATATGTACATACATATATGTTTTATTATTAGCTTTTAAAACTATAAATGTTTTTATACCCTTCACATAGTGATAAGGGTATATATCAGTTTGTCATTCCGTTTGTAATTTCTTTATTATTCATTTGCGACCCCATAAAGTATATATATTCTGGATCCTAATAGATAGGGAAGTTGATATAGCCATGTCCGTCTGTCTGTCTGTCCGTCTGTTGAAATCAAGTTTCCGGAGTCAAATAAAAAGATACAGACCAATAAATGGTGTCAAACTATTGGAAATATCCCGCTAACAATCGCTAATTAAAATCAGCAAAATCGGTTCACTATTGACCGAGATATAATCGAAAACCCAAAGTAACCCATTTTTTTAGGACAAAATCCATGCATATATCCCTATATATCTCAGTAAGTATAGTCACTCTTGCCATAAAACTTGGCACGAATACTCCTAAAGAAGGAACCTAAATAACTAAAAAAGTTTTTTCAGATAGGACCAGGGAAAGGGGTATTTTTCCTACAATTGCACAAATTTGGTGAAATATTTTATGCGCTATATCTCGTAAACTATAACAGCTATCGACTTAAAATGTTCTACAAAAAGTAATTGTACGCTAAGGGCTACGCTGTAAAGAAAAAATTTTTTGAGTGGGGGCAAAAAAAGGGGAAGCACTCATACAAATTAACGATTTTTTTGAAATATTCGAAACGCTATATCTCGGAATCTAAAACAGATATCGAAATGAAATGTTCTACAAAAAGTAATTGGGCAATAAGGGCTACGCTGTAAAGAAAAAATTTTTTTGGGTGGGGGCAAAAAAAGGGGTAGCTCCCATACAAATTAATGATTTATATGAAATTTTCGATACGCTATATCTCGGAAACTATAACAGATATCGAAATAAAATGTTCTACAAAAAGTAATTGGGCAATAAGGGCTACGCCTTAAAGAAAAAATTTTTGGGTGGGGCCAAAAAAAAGGGGTAGCTCCCATACAAATTAATGATTGGTATGAAATTTTCGATACGCTATATCTCGGGAACTATAACAGATATCAAAATGAAATTTTCTACAAAAAGCAATTGGGCAATAAAGGCTACGCCTTAAAGAAAAAGTTTTTTGGGTGGGGGCAAAAAAAGGGGTAGCTCCCATACAAATTAACGATTTTTATGAAATATTCGATAAGCTATATCTCGGAAGCTATAACAGATATCGAAATGAAATGTTCTACAAAAAGTAATTGGGCCATAAGGCTACGCCTTAAATAAATAATTTTTAAAGGGGGCAAAACAAGGGGTAGCTCCCATACAAATTAACGATTTTTATGAAATATTCGATACGCTATATCTCGGAAACTATAACAGATATCGAAATCAAATGTTCTACAGAAAGTGATTGGACATCAAGGGCTACGCTCTTGGGAAATAATTTTTTGAGTGGGGGAAAAAAACAAGGAGTAGCTCCCATACAAATTAACGATTTTTATGAAATATTCGATACGCTATATCCGGAAACTATAACAGATATCGAAATCAAATGTTCCACAAAAAGTAATTGGGCAATAAGGGCTACGCTTTAAAGAAAAAATTTTTGGGTGGGGGCAAAACAAGGGGTAGCTCCCATACAAATTAAAGATTTTTATAAAATATTCGATATGCTATATATCGGAAACTATAAAAGATATCGAAATGAAATGTTCTACAAAAAGTAAGTACAACAAGGGTTTTGTTTTAAAGAAAATGTTTTTGGGTGGGGGGTGAACAAGGGGTAGGTCCCATACAAATTAACAATTTTTATGCAATTTTCGATAAGCTTTATCTCGGAGACTATAACAGATATCGGAATCAAATGTTCTACAAAAAGTAATTGTACATCATGAGTTATGTTTTAAAGAAAAAATTTTTTGGGTTTTTATGAAATTTTCAATACGCTATATTTAGGAAACTATAACAGATATCGAAATCAAATGTTCTACAAAAAGTAATTCGACAACAAAGCCTACGATTTGAAGAAAAAATTTTTTGGGTGGAGGATGGACAAAGGGGATCTCCCATACAAATTTACAATTTTTATGAAATTTTCGATATGCTAAATTTAGGAAACTATAACAGAAATTGACTTCAAATGTTTTGCAAAAAGTAACAGGATAAGACCCACATTCAAAAAAAGTTTTTTGGGCAGGGGCAGGGAAAGGTGTAGCTCTAATACAAACTAAGAATTTTTATGAAATTTGCGATACGCCACATCTGGAAAACTATAACAACTATCGACTTCGAATATTCCACAAAAAGTAATTATCAAATAATTCATACATTTTGGAAAAAAAGTTGGAGAGAAACAGGGGGACTAGAACATCCCATAAAAATTAACAACTTTTATTAACCTTTTAATATAAATAATGTCAAAAACTTGCATTACTGTCGACCTCAAACGTTCCCCATCTATTTCTATTATTCATACGAACGTTCAAATTTTGTTATTTTTTCTATGGGCTTTAAAACTCGCACAAGGTTTTTTATTATATTATTTGCAGTACAAAATTACTCGGCTGGGTATATTTAAAGACCAATGTGAAGGGTATATAAGATTTAGCACAGCCGAATATAACGCTCTTACTTGTTTTTTTTTAAGTTTGACGCCTTCCGTTTATGTACTATAAATATGAGACAAAGTCTTGTTGTACAGAAAGAAATAAATAAATAAAAAATAAAAATAAAAAATAAAATTCCAGCTGGGTCACTTCTTGCATATATGCTGGGTAAATTATCCAGTTTGGTTGTAACTTAACCATTTTTTTTTTAATTTAACCCAAGATATTATTTTAAAAAATCAGTACAATCAGCACTTTCCCAAATATCAGTACATAGATTTTTAATCAGTACACTAAACCAAAAATCAGTACATGTACTGATGAAATCAGTACGAATGGTCACCCTAAATATAATGTAGGGTAATGTTGTTTAATGTAGTATTGGATGTGAGTAAATTCAATTTTTGTTTTCTAAATAGAAAATTTGTTTATATAAAATTAATAAACATATGAACTTATATAATACAATGTATATATGTATATACTTATATGTTATTAAGTTCTTAAGAAGTTTTTAAAAATTTTTTACTGGATTGCGTTCGCTTACACAAAATCCAGTAAATGAAAACACAAATTAAGAGCTCAAAGTGACAGTTGTCTTACATATGTTTCCTGATATAAACAAAAAAATTAAAAATCAGACAGCTAACAAATTGAATAAAGGGAAAAATTAAAGTGGTATAAAAACTAAATAATGTTCACAGACGAAAGAAACAATGCAACAGCCAAGAGATATAGCTAGTACCTCAAGTTTAGAGGAAAGAATAAATGTAACCAGACATGGCTATGTTTTGCAAAACGTAGTATTGTACCTAATAGAGTCGTCATCTGAAAGCTAAGATGAAGAAGATATAATTTGTTTAAAATGTTAAAAAAACAATATTTTTTCACCCTTAACCCTTGTTTGAGATAGGAAAGAGTATTACGCAGTTCTGTTAAAAACTACTTCCATGACATGGTCGCGACCTATACGGATGTTAAGTTTCGAACCCATTTTAGAATATCCATATCAATTTTGTTGCAGCTTTTTCTTTTTAATATTTACATTTTTTTTCAAGTTGAAAAGGTGCCGAATACTTGGGTACTCGGTGATGTCAATTAATACCCAAAATTAAATATTCGCCATTTTTTATTAACGCTAAGTCTTTTCCAGCAGTATGTATTGCTCCAGGTAATGCACAAAAAGAATAGTCTGAGACTCAACTTAAATTATACCGACAGGCTCAGAATCACTTCCTTAGCCAATTTAAGCATATCTGTCTGGCTGGGTGTCCATATATTAGAGTAGTCAAAGTAAAGGTAGCATATCTGAAAAAAATTTTTGGCATAGGGAGAAAGCCCATTGTTTGTGGTGGTGGCCGTAGTAGACTTTAACCCGAACACCAAGTTAACCCCACTCACAAAAGTCAGTTTGATTTTGCTTTAAAAATTTTATGAATTTTTTCGAGTAATCAAGTAATTGCAATATATTTTAATCTATCAGCTGTTTTGAGCAGTTAAATTTTGTGTAAAATTTTAAAAAATTTAAAGTGAGAGAAACTTCGTAAAGTTACTCAGTATTTGCTAAGTTACTGGACTTTACTGGAAAAGTAAACGAATGAACCTATTGTTTTAACACAATTTGGTATTTTTCTTCTATTTTAATGTTACCAAATTTAATAAACATTATCCCTGAAGAAGTTGGGAATTTCCAATGAAACTTCGGGCAAGATAAGATAAGATAAGAGGCCCAACAAAAATTTTAAAAATAATATTATTAAGTATAAATATTTTAATTAGAGTTGGCAAATTTGATTTTTTAACAAATTGAGTTTTAAGCAAAAATAAAAGCCTTGCAGCAAGTTTCTTGTTCTATATTATTTTATGAATTTGATTAAATTTGCTTACAATAAAAAGTTAAAATGGCGCCAAATAGCCATATTTCAATTTTACTACACTCTTTGTAAATACCTCTAGGTAACATACGTACATAGAACATACATATGTAAATTAAACTTACTTCACTTATTCGCATATAAACGCCTCTGTTATTTTGGCCAACATCAAAGTAAAAGTTTTTATTGTCTACCTTCATATGACGTTCTTCTGGTAAGTCTCCTTTAAAACTAAACAAAAAATATATAAAATGAAACAAATGAGTAAACAAATGAAGAACATATGTATGCGAGGGTTTCTTATTACCCACTATCGCTGCTGCCAAATTCTTCCAACAGATCGGTGAGGGCATCTCGAAACTCAATCATGCCCTGTGCTGGAATCGCGATTTGCGATCGTGGTCCACCACGCGTTATGGTTTGGGAAACCTGAAATTTGTTTAAAAATGTTGTGCATATTAATAAAAACGGCTACATGTGGTTTATGTTTAGTTTTAATTCCAAAAATATTAGGTCAAATGCCATTTGTATTATTCTTGTCTTCTTTTTTTATTAGTTATACTATTTGATTTCCGTTATATTCGTAAACTTTCCAGTGTATATTTATCGAAATAAGGGTTGTAGTCCTACATGCAGACCTATGCCGGTACATCTGATTGTTATCTGATTGTATTTACTCATAGATTTGTATACGCATACAGTTTGTCAAAAAAACTTTTTACTTAAAAAGAGCGCAAAATTTCAAAAAGAACCACTAGTTTCAATACAAAAAGTGAACTTTATTTATAGTTTTTAAAATAGATTTTCTATAATTATACATATTCATTAATGCAATGAGTTAAATTTCAATTAAAATATTCGTATGAAAATTAAAAAGCTAAAATAATATAAATATGGCGTCTAGTATGTAAATGTTTTCACACTCAATAATTTTTTTCGTTTATTGCACATTTCAAAGTTTTCGGTCTTTAATTGTTTTCAAACGTCTGCAGACTGAACGAATTAGCTTTCGAAGCCCACTGTTTCCAAATACATTTTTTAAGTCGAATTTACTTTTTAGCATTACTGTTTTGACATTTTAATGGGATGTTTTGGCCCATCCAAATTTAAATATAGGGTTAATAACAGGACTTTGGGCAGGGGTATAAATAATAATAAGCAGAGCCTGTATATATTAGATTTATATTAAAAATATTGATCTTGGTTATTCCTATATTTACAATTGTTAGTATATTAATTTCCCTGCACCTACCCAAAAAAATTTTTTCCAAAATGTAGAACTTATTGTCCAATTAATTTTTTGTTGAACATTTGAAGACGATAGCTGTTATAATTTGTCAGGGGGATAGCACTTCCCCTGCCCCTACTAAATTTTTTTTTTCCAAAATGTAGGTCTTATTGTCCAACTACTTTTTGTAAAATAATTTAAGTCGATAGTTGTTACAGTTTTTATGGAAGATACTCCTTCCCCTGCCCCAACCCAAAAAACTTTTTTCCAAAGTGTAGGTCTCATTACCCAATCACTTTTTGTAGAATATTTAAAGTTGACAGTTGTTATAGTTTCCGAGATGTAACATATCGAAAATTCCATAAAAATTGTTAATTTGCATGGGGGCTACCCTTTCCCCTGCCCCCACCCCAAAAATTTTTTCTTTAAAGTATTAAAGTATAGGCCTTATTGTCCAATTATTTTCGGTAGAACATTTGAAGTCGTTAGATGTTATAGCTTCCGGAATATAGCGTATCGAACATTTCAAAAAAATTGTTAATTTGTATGGGAGCTGAACCTTCCTCTTCCTCCACCTAAAAAATTTTTCTCAAAAGTGTAGGTCTTGTTGTCCAATAAGTTTTTGTAGAAGACTTGAAGTCGATAGCTGTTATAGTTTCCGAGATATAGCGTTTCGGAAATTCCGTAAAAATTGTTAAAATTTGTTTTCTTCAAAGTGTAGGTCTGATTGTCCATTTACCTTTTGTAGAACATTTGAAGTCAATAGCTGTTGTAGTTTCTAAAATTTAGCGCATAAAATATTTCACAAAATTGTTCAATTGTAGGGTAAATACACTTCCCCTGATCCTATCTCAAAAAAATTTTTCCCTTATTTAGGTGCCTATTTTCAGAGTATCTGTGCTAAGTCTTGTGAAAATAATAACTATACTTACTGAGATACATATATAGAGATATATGCACGGATTTTGTCCTAAAAAAACGGGTTATTTTGGGTTTTCGCTTACATCTCGGTCAAAGGATATTTCTAACAGTTTGACGCCAATAACTGGTGCGTATCACTTTATTTGACTCCGGAAACTTAATTTCAACACACGGACATGGCTACATCAACTTTGCTATTTACAAGGATGCAAGGTATATATAGTGTTACGGTATATATAGTGGGGCATTATTGGCGATTGTTGTCTGCGCTAAGAAGTTATTTCGAAATTGTGGCTAAAAGCTTAATGAATTAATTTAAATTTAACTGCCATCGAGTATTCGCTGGAAAGTACCAGGGTGTTTTTGAACTTTGTGGAACATTACAGGCTATTACCATCCTCTTTAAATAGTCGAACAACACGAATGCCAAAATCAGTTTTAGTTTAACCGTTGACTTGAATAAGTGGAAATTGCTAAAAATAACAAAGGTGAATAACACTTTTTAAAATATTATTTAGGATTTAATCCCAATTTTCTTGTAAATTTATAGGGTTTGTTGTTGGTTAAGTTTGTCTATATGCATTTCATTGGTTCTTACACCAAATCATCAGTAGACTTCAACCCAAATTCTTAAAAAACTCATGAATATTTTTTGTCTTTATATAATAAACTCATTAAACAAAATGAGAATTACTATAAGCAACTAAAACGATCAAGTTTTTTTAAGAATCCAACAAACCAATATTCGCTATTCGCTTGTTTTGATTTTCTTGTTCCCCTTACATTTGAATAACCATTGGTTATTATTAAATGTATTAAGGGGCTACCGAAAACAAAACCTTGTTGTTAAACAACACTTTTCAAAATATTATTTAGGATTTAATCCCAATTTTCTTGTTAATTTATAGGGTTTGTTGAAGATGGCATGGTTGCACAAGCAAGCGACTTCAATAGCAAATTGCAACTACAAGTCAAAGATGTTGACAAAAAATTCAAAGATCTGAAAACAAAAATTATATGTCTTCAATGTCAAGAGGTACCAGTGCGAGTAATTCCAAAAATGTCGATAGAATAAAGGCCCCTTTATTTTGACGTTACTGCACCATTTTGTGTTTTCAAATTCCAGTTCGAGACAGTTGCCAATAGAAATGTGTGGACTAATGAAGAAACAGCCTTAGAGTTGATTTTGGCCTTAAAAGGTAACGCAGCACAAGTTCTGGAAAGCATATCTATTGGGTGCAGAGAAAACTACAAGGAAATAATGGTTGCACTACAACGCAAGTATGGCGGTGAACACAAACGAAATATATACCGAATGGAATTGCGAGGCAGAGTACAGAAAGCCAAAGAATCGTTACAAGATTTTGCAACAGAGATCGAGCGTTTGGTACAGTTGGCATAACCAAGCGAGAACCACCCATTTTTGGATCAATTTAAAATAGAAACGTTTGTGAGTGGAATATGTGATCCTGAAATCAAGCACGCAGTGTTTGCCAAACAGAAGTCTACTTTTGCTGAAACCGTATCATACGCGCTCACACAGGAGACCGCAAAATTACTCTCTTAGCCGCAAATACATAAGGTGAGAAATTTCAAAATTACCACAAAAAAAGACGGATTAACTGTCGATGAGATAAAAAATGCAGTTATACAGGCCAGAGTCAAATGCTATAACTGCGGTAGCGCGGGCATTTTCGGCGAAATTGTAAAGCATCAAGAAAGCGGGCTAGATCTGTTTCCCCACCTAGAAACAGCAAACCCGTGAACATGAAATCAGCAAATGAGTCACCGTTAAACTAACACGAGCTAGCACTACGGGGCAAGAGCTAGCTCCCTTAACCGAGGGCCCCACAATCTCCATATCAGTAAGGCAACAGAAAAATAGCAGCTTTGCTGCTTGTGGGTATATCAATGGTCGAAGGCATATTTTAACTATAAACACAGGAGCATCATTGTCTATTATCAGACCCGATTTAGTCAAAAAAACAATTGAACAGTTATATGGCGTAAGTCTGCGAACAGCAACTGGAGAGCCTGCTACTGTCTATGGTAAAATAAACGTTAAAGTGACTATTGCCAACATAAGTACAAATCATGTATTCATTGTTGCCGACATTGTGAACGATATAATCATCGGTGCAGATTTTATGATTAATCATGGAATAAGTCTGGGCAAACACAAAGATTTGGCGGAACATTGAAATACCCTTAGATGTTGGCTACGAAGATAAATCGCCTGTAAGGAAGCTGTTTGCGATAGAACAAGAGAAAATACCACCACAGTCAGAAAGTGTAGTATGGGCGCGTATAGAGGGAGATTGTGTCGACAACCGGTTGTGGGTGGTAGAACAAACAGATAGAAAAAGTGACTTAATAACAGAAAAAGCCCTCGTAAGAACCTGTAAGAACGGAAGAGTCCCTGTAAGAATGCCAAACCTTTCCACATGCGAAAAAGTGGTCAAGCCGAATTGCGAAGTGGGCCAGTGTGCTACAGCCGAGGCAATAATAAATTGCGAAATGGGATCGGGACCAGTCAGTATGTCAAACAAAGAACAGGAGAATCTATCTGAGTGCATAGAGAAATGGGTTAAAGGGTTAACCTCGTCCAATAAAAATAAAGCAAAAAACTACTTAAAAAGCACGCCTCCATCTTCGCCTTGAAAGGACAACAGCAAGGAAGAACATCACTTGTGAAACGTCAGATAAATACAGGAGATGCAAGGCCATTAAAAACAAGCTCCCTGAAGTATTCCTCTAGCAAAACGCAACGAAGTAAAAGAACTTGTCAGCGAAAAGTTTTGACGACCACCTGAAAAATCTAGAAGAAGTTTTCAAGCAGATATCATTGGCTGGACTTAAACTGAGTGCGAAAAAATGTGCATTGTTCCAAAAAGGGGTTAAATATTTGGGCAATCGCGTCGCAGAAAATGGTATATCAACTGACGAAGATAAAATTCAAGCCGTAAAGGACTGGCCCAGCCCAAACAATCTGCATGAGTTACGCAGTTTTCTTGGTCTTTGTACCTACTATAGGAGGTTTGGGCCAAATTTTGCCAGTGTCGCTGCCAGTTTCATGAGCTTACGCAGAAGTCACGACTGTTTCTGTGGGCGGACGCACAAGAACAAAAATTTTAGAAGCTCAAGGAGCTATTATGCGTAGCACTAGTCCTGGCCTATCCAATTGCTGGAGAAAAACATGTTCTGTTAACGGTACAGAAAAGGTCATAGGCTACTACAATCGAACACATTTAAAGCCTGAAAGAAATTTTTGTGTTACACGGCGAGAGCTTTTGGCAGTGGTAGAGTGTGTAAAACATTACCACAAATACCTATATGGACAAAACTTCGAGATAAGGACCGACAACACCGCACTCAGGTGGTTGCTACAACTTAACCAACCAGAACCCATTGGATTGAACGTCTCCAGAGCTACGACTTCGGCATCGAGCACCGAAAAGGTACTAAGCATGGAAACGCGGATGCACTCTCCCGAAGACCTTGCAGATCAGAATGCAAATATTGTCTAAAAGCTAAAGAAAAAGAAGGCGTCGTTGATGTTCGACTCAAACGCATTGAGACAAATAATGACTGGTCAGCGGCACAAAGGGACGATCCTGTACTGGCGAAAATTGTTATGGCAAAGGAGGAAGACAAAAGGCCAACCTGTAACAAAATATCAACGGAAAGTCCACTGATGAAATATTGGGCGCTGTGGAATAGTCTGCAGTTAATTAACGGATGCCTTTATCGCCAATGGACAAGTGCTGATGGTAAATCGAAAACGAATTTAATTGTGGTGCCATCCTCTAAAATCGAAGAGGTAGTGAAGGAGTTTCATGATGGTCCTAGCGGTGGTCACCTTTGCGTAACGAAAATCGTAAAGAAAATTAAACACCGTTTCTATTGGGTTGGATGTCAACAAACGGTTGCTGATTGGAAAGCAAACTGTGGATGATGTATCGCAGCCAAAGGCCCATTAGGAAGAAGTAGGGGACCACTGCAGCAGTGTAATTCAGGTGCTCCCTTTGAGCAAATAGCGATGGATATAGCAGGACCTTTTCCTATCAGTGAGGCGGGAGACCGTTACGTCTTAGTGGTAATCGACTACTTTAGCAAATGGCCACAGGTATATGCTATTCCAAACCAAGAGGCTAAAACTGTCGTAAACACGTTTGTAAACAAATGGGTGTGCCGCTACGGTGCTCCGCTAGAATTACATTCTGATAAGGTTAGAAATTTCAAATCTTCGATATTCCAGGAAATGTGCGAGCTATCCGAAAAACGAGGACTACGCCACTTCATCCACAGTCTGACGGCATGGTCGAAAGATGTAACCGCACGTTAGAAGAACACCTGAGAAAAGAGGTCAGTACACACAAAAGGGACTGGGATGAGCACATACCTAAATTTCTGTTGGCATACAGGTCAGACATTCATGAATCCACCTCCAGAACACCTGCAAAAATTATGACTGGAACCGAGCTGAAGCTGCCAGGTGATTTAGAAGTAGGTATTAAGCCCACAACAATAGATGAACACGAAGACGACTCTTCAAAGGAACAAAAAGATCTTAACCAAGTTCATGAATTCACACGTGGCCGGGTAAAAATGACCAGTGACAAAATGAAAGCCAGATACGATCTAGCAGCGATTTTCGAAGGTTTTAATGAGGGTAAGCTAGTTCTACCATATAACCCACAATGGAAAAAGGGATTGTCTCCTAAATTACAAACCCATGGAGATGGACCGCATAAGGTGATAAAAAGAATAAATGATGTCGTGTATAGAATTCAAAAATACAAAAGCCCAAGATCAAAGATGAAAGTGGTTCACCTCGACCGCCTCGCCAATTATGAAAAAAGTAAATCTATGCCTGTTTAGGACGAACAGGCTTAAGCGGGCGGTAGTGTTACGGAGTTCAATCTAACATGATAATTTTTTAAGTTGTGGGGCATTGTTGGCGGTTGTTGTCTGCGCTAAGAAATTATTTCGAAATTGTGGCTAAAAGCATAATGAATTAATTTAAATGTAACTGCCATCGAGTATTCGCTAGAAAGTGCTACGGTGTTTTCGAACTTTGTGGAACATTACAGGCTATTACCATCCACTATAAATAGTCGAGCAACATGAATGCCACAATCAGTTTTAGTGTAACCGTTGATTTAAATAAGTGAAAGTTGCTTTATAATAAAGGTGAATAACTTTAGTGTTTTAAAGAAGACTGTATAGAATTAAATGATAGTGTGTTTAAGTAAATAAAGTTCTTGTACTGTTGAAATAAATTTCAAGTGTTGTTTTTTATTACTTTTGGCAATTAAAGAACCCCCGGTTTATTTAAAGGAAATAAACCAACGTTAATAAAAGGTATAAGCGTAACAATACTTTATGGGGTCGCAAATGGATAGTAAAGAAATTATAAACTGAATGACAAACTGATATATTTATATTCTTATCACTATGTAAAGGGTATAAAAATTAGCACCATTTTGAGCACCAGAAAAATTTATTTTGACATAACGTATGTTATATTTTTTGCAAAATTTGAGTATAAGAGTTGAAAAGATCTTTTTTCTGTAATGCTCTTTTTTGAAGTATTTTTGTTTTTTGTAAAACACGGTTTGCGGATGGATATGCGTATAAAGAAAATTCATAATTGTTAGTCTATTTCTAAATTATCGTATAAGCTGGTGATGTGGGTGTGTTTCAATAATATCAACATGACTGATTCTGTTTTTTGCTTTTTTTGTTGTTTTTTTGTTGTTTTTATATTATTACATGTAAAAGCATGTTCTTTGTTGTTGTTGTAGACTCAAAAAACCGAGGTAGTCTTGGTTTTTTGCTTATATCTCGGTCATTTATCGGGCGATTGGGGCTTCAGAAAGTTGATTTCAACCATAACACGGACAGACGGTCAGACGGACATCGCTAAATCGGCTTCCCCATCTATAAGGATCCAGAATATATATACTTTACGGGGTCCCAAATGGATAATAAAGGAATTAAAAATGGAATGACAAACTTATATATACCCTTATCACTTATGTGAAGGGTATAAAAATAAAGTTGCATTCAATTTTAAAGCTTTATTATACCCTTCATATAAGTGATAAGGGTATATATAAGTTTGTCATTCCGTTTGTAATTTCTTTATTATCCATTTGGGACCCCATAAAGTATATATATTCTTGATCCTTATAGATAGGGAAGCCGATTTAGCGTTGTCCGTCTGTCCGTGCTGTAGTTGAAATTCACTTTCTGAAGCTCCCCGATATCGCATAGACCCGTAAGTGGTATCAAACTGTCACAGATAGTCGCGAAAAAATCGGTGTTGAAATTTAGCAAAATCGCCTGATAAATAACCGAGATATAAGCAATAAACAAAGACTGCCTCCTTTTTTTCAGTCTACAACAACAACAAAGGACATACTTTTATGTATGTAATAATAAAAAAAACAACAAAAACAGAAAAAAACGGAATCAGTCATGTTGATATTATTGAACCACATCCAAAACGAAAATTTTATTAGTATTAGTATTCATACATATAACAGGGTTGCCATACAGAGCTGAATTTAAACATTTTTAAAATCGCTCCTGCGGCTTCCAGAGTTCTCCTACAAAGGTAAAATGTAAGACCGACCCGAATTAATTTATCCATCCAAATATTTTTGTGGAACATCCTTGCCCTCTACCTCCAGCCCCTAATATGGTTGCCATACAAAATTTAAAAAAAACAGGTAAAACCGCTACAACTTCCCCGGGGTCGCCCCTAGAGGAAAAAAATTTCTCACAGACCCCCATTAGTTTTTCCTCGCAAACGTATTCCTAGAGTATACTTACCCCCTATCTCCACGCCCTAAGGGGGTAGGCCTTAGATCAATAAAGTGAAGGACCGACCCCTATAAGTTTCTTCTCCCAAACATATTCCATACTTATCCCCTCTCTCCACGCCCTAAGGGGGTTGCCATACAAATTTTACAAAAATGATGTAAAAATGCCCACAACTTCTTCAGAGTTGGCCTTAGAGCAATAAAGTGTGCAACCGACCCCCATTAGTTTGCCCTCCCAAACATATTCCCAGAATATACTTACCCTCTATCTCCACGCCCTAAGGGGGCAGCCATACAAAATTTACAAAAATGATATGAAAATGGCCACAACTTCTTCAGAGTTGGCCTTAGAGAAATAAAGTGTACGACCGACCCCTATTAGTTTCTTCTCCCAAAGATATTCCTAGAACATACTTATCCACTATCTCCACGCCCTAAGGGGGTTGCCATACAAAATTTACAAAAATTAGATGGAAATGCCCTCAACTTCTTTAGAGTTAGCCTTAAAGCAATAAAGTTTACGACCGTCCCCCATTAGTTTGCCCTCCCAAACATATTCCTAGAGTATACTTACCCCCTATCTCCACGCCCTAAGGGGGTAGGCCTTAGATCAATAAAGTGAAGGACCGACCCCTATAAGTTTCTTCTCCCAAACATATTCCATACTTATCCCCTCTCTCCACGCCCTAAGGGGGTTGCCATACAAATTTTACAAAAATGATGTAAAAATGCCCACAACTTCTTCAGAGTTGGCCTTAGAGCAATAAAGTGTGCAACCGACCCCCATTAGTTTGCCCTCCCAAACATATTCCCAGAATATACTTACCCTCTATCTCCACGCCCTAAGGGGGCAGCCATACAAAATTTACAAAAATGATATGAAAATGGCCACAACTTCTTCAGAGTTGGCCGTAGAGTAATAAAGTGTACGACCGACCTCTATTTGTTTCTTCTCGCAAACATATTCCTAGAACATACTTACCCCCTATCTCCACGCCCTAAGGGGGTTGCCATACAAAATTTACAAAAATGATATGAAAATGCCCACAACTTCTTTAGAGTTGGGCTTAGAGCAATAAAGTGTACAACCCCTATTAGTTTCTTCTCCCAAACATATTCCTAGAACATACTTATCCCCTAAATTATGTTCATTTGGTCAAAAAAATATTTTAATAAATTAAGTAAATTTATGTAATTCAGGACAAAAACGTATTTTAAGTTTTAGATTGGTTTATCAGATTATAAAGGTATACAATATTTTTTTGCTCGGAACTTTAAAATGTTTGGGCATAATATGTATGTATATTTATAACTGCGCATAATAAGAAACAGATCTCAACTAATTATGGTATAAGCTGGTGATCCGCAAATCCGCACACGTGTGTGAGTGCTCTCTGAGCATTGAAGAAAGTAAAAATTAAAAAATAGGTTTTGTAACATGGTACACGTATATCAGGTAGGAACGATTCTACAAAAACAACTAAAACCGTCATAAGAACGTCAAAGACAAATAACAAAAACTCACAAAATCTTTCTTCATTTTTTTGAGCTTTTCTTAAAATACTACAGTTGTTGTTTGTAAAAAAGGAAGATAATACATAAAGATAAACAAAATTTAACATTAATATAACGAAATACTGTTACTCAGCTGTTTAAATGAGGCTACCTGCTAAACGTGTACCCTAGTTTTGTAGTCTCTTGTGCCAGACGACCGGTGTGAGCAGCTAGGATTTTCAAAATGTTTAATGGGCAAATTTTTAAATTACATTCAATGCTTGGTTTAACTCATATCTGCGAGTCTTTATTTTCGTTATAAAAAATTGTTAAAAGCAAAATCAAAAATAAGCTTAGTAATAAACACGTCAAAGGTCCTATAAATATGGTTAATACACATTTAATGTCTATGAGATTTTGCAAAACTAAGTAGTATGGCAAAATTACTTCGCATTTAAAAAAAATTTTTTTAACATAAGCGGTTTAATTTTAAATATTATGTTCCAAAACTTTTTCAATGCAATACTATCAAATTTTAAACTTTCAACTTTGGTCACCCTAGTGCCAAAAAAGACAGATAATTACGCTCAAAAACAATCAACAAAATCAAAACATGTTAATGTATTAGTGTGCCGATCGCTGCTTTAAAGCTTTCAAAGCGGTAATCCGCAAGTCCTTACTTCAGGGTTACCGCTGAAAATTTTGAAAAGGAGGCACAAATGTTCGTTTGAAGCAAAAAAGTCACATAATATACATAGTCGTTTTAAAAAAATGAAGTTGCATTCAATTTTAAAGCTTTATTATACCCTTCACATAAGTGATAAGGGTATATATAAGTTTGTCATTCCATTTGTAATTTCTTTATTATCCATTTGGGACCCCATAAAGTATATATATTCTTGATCCTTATAGATAGGGAAGCCGATTTAGCGTTGTCCGTCTGTCCGTGTTATGGTTGAAATCAGCTTTCTGAAGCCCTCCGATATCGCATAGACCCGTAAGTGGTATCAAACTGTCACAAAATGAAATAACTCCCAATCAAAAAAAATAAAATAACTCCCAACGGTAAAAATGAAATAACTCCCAATGTTTGGGAGTTATTTCATAAAAGTCACAAAAAAGTGAAATAACTCCCAAACGAAATAACTCCCAACAAAAATGAAATAACCCCCAATTACAAAAAAAAAATAATTGTTTTATGAAATAAGTCCCAACGGAAATTAAATAACTCCCAACAATAATGAAATAACTCCCAACGAAAATGAAATAACTCCCAACGAAAACGAAATAACTCCCAATTAAAATATATATAATGCGAAAACCTTTTGTATCCATAAATTAGATGTTACTAACGTAAAATTATTTTCTAAAAAAACAAACCAAATGACTGCCGGCCTCCGCCTGGACGCAGGATAAGTTAACTCTCGTGGATCGAACCGCCGGTTTCGTTACAGCTTTAGGACAGGCGCGTGGACTTGAGGCACCTTTTTGGTTAAATAATTTTTTAATAAAAAAAGAGTTATTTAGATAGCCGGCCTTCGGCCGGGCGCAAGGAAAGAAACATCCAGTGGATTCGATCCGCCGGCTTCGCAGTAGCCTTCGGCCGGGCAATGGATTTTAAGCTCTACTGCTTTCCATATAAAGCTTCGCCAAATAAAATATGAATTTAATGACACTTTAGTTATGAGGCTGCAAATACTTCCGATGCACTACAGTGTAAAGTATATTCCCCGCCGAAGGCTACTGCGAAGCCGGCGGATCGAATACACTAGAGTTTTTTTTCCTTGCGCCCGGCCGAAGGCCAGCTACATACCCCACGGTTTTTAAGCCCCAAACTTTTTAAATAAATGTCACCTTTTATACTAGCGTGAGTTTTCTCCCCAAGTTAACAATGCTGTTGCGCAGTGCTGTGCACAAGAAAAGTATTGTTTGATTACATCAAATGTTTGAATATTCTTGAATGAGTTTTGCTCTCCAGAGCCCAGCCATAGGGCGGCCATATACAGCACTTTTAAAACAGAATCTAAACTTGCAATGTTTTTCCACCGAACATCTCTAGTGGATTTGAACCGGCGGCTTTGCTAGTGGATTCGATCCGCCGGCTTCGATGTAGCCTTCGGCCGGGCAATGGGCTTTAAGCACTAGTTAATATTAAAACTTCAGATGTGAACAAGAATGATATAACGGTTTGGGGTTTTTGTGAAAGTGCTTAAATTAAGCACTTCTGGTATTAAAAGATCACTAAAGCTTAAAGCCCGTTGCCTGGCCGAAGACAACAGCGAAGCCGGCGGATCGAATGCACTGCAGTTTTTTTTCCTTGCGCCCGGCCGAAGGCCGGCTATATATGCCACTTTTTTTTAAACCCAAAATTTTCAATTCATTGTCACCTTTTGTAAATTAGATATCACTAACGTAAAATTTTTTTCTAAACAAACAAACCAAATGACTGGCGGCCTCCGTCTGGACGCAGGATAAGTAAACTCTCGTGGATCAAACCGCCAGCTTCGTTACAGCTTTAGGACAGGCGCGTGGACTTTAAGCACCTTTTTGGTTGAATAATTTTTTTAATAAAAAGGAGTTATTTAGATAGCCGGCCTTTGGCCGGGCGCAAGGAAAAAAACTCCAGTGCATTCGATCCGCCGGCTTCGCAGTAGCCTTCGGCCGGGCAATGGACTTTAAGCTCTACTGCTTTCCATATAAAGCTTCGCCAAATAAAACATGAATTTTATGACACTTTAGTTATGAAGCTGCAAATACTTCCGATGCACTACAGTTTAAAGTATATTCCCCGGCCGAAGGCTACTGCGAAGCCGGCGGATCGAATCTACTGGAGTTTTTTTTCCTTGCGCCCGGCCGAAGGCCGGCTATATACCCACGGTTTGAAAAATACAAAACTTTTAAATAAATGTCACCTTTTATACTAGCGTGATTAAATTTTTTTAAATGCTCTGGTATATACACTTGCTTTTAGTAAAATGAAATAACTCCCAATAAAAATGAAACAGCTCCCAACAAAAATGAAATAGCTCCCAATTAAATGAAATAACTCCCAATAAAGATGAAACAACTCCCAATGATAGAAAATGAAATAACTCCCAACAAGAATGAAATAACTCCCAACACTTCGAAAAAATGAAATTTCATTTGGGAGTTATTTCATTATGAAATAACTCCCAATGAAAAATAATGAAATAACTCCCAACGCATTTATTGCTCTAAGGCCAACTCTGAAGGAGTTATGGGCATTTTCATATCCTTTTTGTAAATTTTGTATGGCAACCCCCTTCGGGCGTGGAGATAGGGGGTAAGTATGCCTTAGGAACATGTTTGGGAGGTACGTATTCAGATTTTAAACAAGGGTTTTCAGAGCCAAAATTGCGCCCCAACAAAACTTTTGAGCGATATGGAACTGACAATAAATTTCTTAAAACAATTTGTTATAAAACCAACAGAAGAAATTGATAGAGATAGAGAGTCTTTTAATTTACTTTTTTTCAAATGTAAAACACTGTCGCCTGTATTCATAATAATTGTGGTGGATTTATTGATGGCTTATTTGACTACTTTTCCACAGAAATATGTTAAATAAGCCATTAATAAACCTTCAATAATTATTTTGAATACGGAGGATAAATTATATATATACATCATTTTTTTTTTAAGTGTTTTATTTCTTTTGTGCCCTGAATTTCTTAAAACTTATATTTTAATACATATACATGTATATATATATACATATATACATATATATTTATACACATAAATTTTTATATTTTTCTAATAAATAAAATTCTTTCAGATGCCAGACTACTATGGTTTTTTTAAGTATGTATTAAAAAAGTTTAAAACTGTTACCATTGTTTAAACTATTGCACAATTACAAGCTACGCCAGAAGGTTTAAAAAACGACCTTTTGGCTATTGATAGCTAAAATTTTTAACAATTTTTAATTTTAGCTATTTTCTAGCGTTTTTTACTATAATTTAGCTATATTTTTCCGAAAAAGGTTGGCAACAGTGTATATAAGATTCGGCACAGCCGAATATAGCGCTCTTACTTGTTTTTTTATGTTTCTTATTAGTTTGACTAAGAACAAAATTTCGTTGCGTTCCTCGTTTTTTGCTTAAGGGTAGCCCCATTGGGACGGGTGTGACCGAACATTTTGTTCACATTTTTCTTGTAACTCAAACAAGGTCATGATTTTTAATAATTATATGCTCACAATGATCCGTTGAGGACTGTGACGGGTGTGACCTTACACATTTAAATTTTTGGAAATTTTGACTTTATGATCGAGTCATGACAACATTTCTTCAAACGGGTTACGTTTTTTTTATTTTTACTGTAGTTTAAAGTGTTTTAAGTTGTATTTTATTCCTTCAAAACACTACTTCGCTGAAGGAAACGCCTAATATAAAATGTGACCGGTGTGACATTTTCTTAAAAAAGTAAAGAAGGATTAGCCAATTATTCAGTATGTGATAATTTTAAGCTCTTGCGAGATAAAAACAAGTAAGAGCGCTATATTCGGCTGTGCCGAATCTGAAATACCCTTCACATTGATCTTTCGCAATCCCAAACTTTTTTTATTTTTAACCATTTTTTTACTTATGAAATATTTCTAATTTTTAAATAGGGGTCGGTGTCATTTTTTAACGCTCCACGGGTGACGGGGAAGCTGTAGGGGTTTTTATCCTAATTTTTACAAATTTTGTATGGCAACCCACTTAGAGAGTGGAGATACGGGGTAAGTATATTCAAGGAATATGTTTTGGACGGGAAACTAATATACTATATACTTTATTGCTCTAAGGCTAACTCTGAAGAAGTTGTGGGCATTTTTACATCATTTTTGTAAATTTTGTGTGGCAACCAGATAGGGCGTGGAGATAGAGGCAAAGTATATATTAGGAATATGTTTGGGAGGGCAAACTAATGGGGGTCGGTCGTACACTTTATAGGGCGTGGAGATAGAGGGTCAGTATATTCTAGGAATATGTTTGGGAGGGAAAACTAATGGGGGTCGGTCGTACACTTTGTTGCTCTAAGGCTAACTCTGAAGAAGTTGTGGGTCTTTTAACATCATTTTTGTAAATTTTGTATGGCAACCCCCTTAGGGCGTGGAGATAGAGGGAAGTATATTCTAGGAATATGTTTGGGAGGGAAAACTAATGGGGGTTGGTCGTACACTTTATTGCTCTAAGGCTAACTCTGAAGAAGTTGTAGGCCTTTTTACATCATTTTTGTAAATTTTGTATAGCAACCCCCTTAGGGCGTGGAGATAGAGGGTAAGTATATTCTAGTAATATGTTTGGGAGGGAAAACTAATGGGAGTCGGTCGTACACTTTATTGCTCTAAGGCCAACTCTGAAGAAGTTGTGGGCATTTTTACATCATTTTTGTAAATTTTGTATGGCAACCCCTTTAGGGCGTGGAGATAGGGGGTAAGTATGTTCTTGGAATATGTTTGGGAGAAGAAACTAATAGGGGTCGGTCGTACACTTTATTGCTCTAAGGCTAACTCTGAAGAAGTTGTGGGCATTTTGACATCATTTTTGTAAATTTTGTATGGCAACCCCCTTAGTGCGTGGAGATAGGGGGCAAGTATTTTCTAGAAATATGTTAAGGAGAAGAAACTAATAGGGGTTGGTCGCACACTTTATTGCTCTAAGGCTAACTCTGAAGAAGTTGTGGGCCTTTTTACATAATTTTTGTAAATTTGTATGGCAACCCCCTTAGGGCGTGGATATAGATGGTAAGTACATTCTAGGAATATGTTTGGGAGGGAAAACTAATGGGGATCGGTCGTACACTTTATTGCTCTAAGGCCTACTCTGAAGAAGTTGTGGGCCTTCGCATATCATTTTTGTAAATTTTGTATGGCAACCCCCTTAGGGCGCGGAGATAGGGGGTAAGTATGTTCTAGGAATATGTTTGGGAGAAGAAATTAATGGGGGTCGGTCGTACACTTTATTGCTCTAAGGCCAACTCTAAAGAAGTTGTGGGCTTTTTTATATCATTTTTGTAAATTTTGTATGGCAACCCCCTCAGGGTGTGGTAAGTATATTCTAGGAATATGTTTGAGAGAAGAAATTATTGGGGATCGGTCATACACTCTATTGCTCTAAGGCCAACTCTGAAGAAGTTGTGGGCATTTTTACATTATTTTTGTAAATTTTGTATGGCAACCCCCTTAGGGCGTGGAGATAGAGGGTAAGTAAATTCTAGGAATATGTTTGGAAGGGAAAACTAATGGGGGTCGGTCGTACACTTTATTGCTCTAAGGCCAACTCTAAAGAAGTTGTGAGCATTTTTATATCATTTTTGTAAATTTTGTATGGCAACCCCATTAGGGAGTGGAGATAGGGGGTAAGTATATTCTAGGAACATGTTTGGGAGGGAAAACTAATGGGGGTCGGTCGTACACTTTATTGCTCTAAGGCCAACTTTAAAGAAGTTGTGGGCATTTTTACATCATTTTTGTAAAGTTTGTATGGCAACCCCCTTAGGGCGTGGAGATAGGGGGTAAGTATACTCTAGGAATACGTTTGGGAGGAAAAACTAATGGGGGTCTGTGATACATTTTTTTCCTCTACGGGCGACTCCGGGGAAGTTGTAGCGGTTTTTACCTTATTTTTTAAAATTTTGTATGGCAACCATGTCAGGGGCTAAGTAAGTATGTTCCACAAAAATGTTTGGATTGAAAAAAAATTTGGGTCGGTCTTACATTTTACCTTTGTAGGAGAACCCTGGAAGCCGTTGGAGCGATTTTAAAAATGTTTAAATTAAGCTTTGTATGGCAACGCTGTTATATGTATGAACACTTATACTAATAAAATTTTTGTTTTGGGTGTGTTTCAATAATTTTAACATGACTGATTCTTTTTTTTTTTGCTTTTTTTGTTGTTTTTTTTATTATTACATACATAAGTATGTTCTTTGTTGTTGTTGTAGACTGAAAAAAAGGAGGTAGTCTTGGTTTTTTGCTTACATCTCGGTCATTTATCGGGCGATTTTGCTGAATTTCAAAACCGATTTTTTCGCGACTATTTGTGACAGTTTGATACCACTTACGGGTCTATGCGATATCGAGGGGCTTCAGAAAGTTGATTTCAACCATAACACAGACAGACGGTCAGACGGACATCGCTAAATCGGCTTCCCTATCTATAAGGATCTAGAATATATATACTTTATGGGGTCCCAAATGGATAATAAAGGAATTACAAACGGAATGACAAACTTATATATACCCTTATCACTTATGTAAAGGGTATAATAAAAAATGAACCAATTTATTTCGATAATTTAAGTTTTCTTTTAGACGTAAACTTATTGATTTGTTTGAATAAAAAAACCAATTTTCCCTGATTTGGGCTGTTTTACGTGGAATTAACCTTAAACTGCTTCAAAAAACCAACCCATCATAAGTATTGTTCTAACTGGCGGGGTTTGAAGGTGTAAACCTTAATCTTTCATACTATGGTATAACCTAGTAAACAAAAAACCGCAAATCAAAATTTCCTTAAGTCAGAAGTTCTGACCACCTTTTGTGCGGTGTGGCAACAATTCCGGCTTCGGTTCAGCTATTGTGCCATAATTTGTTTATCCACAATTACTTTCCTTCATATCAGTTGTTTGAAATTCTAAAACAAAACGAAATCAATACTCTTAGAATATTTAACAAGTATAAAAAGATTTGCGAATCCTTGTCTGCTAAGCCAAAAAAACAAAATGAAAAAACAAGGACGAGGATCATCAGCTGCTCAAGTGCTAGTATGACAGCGAAACTGTGAACCTGAACTCTAATTTTGTTGGAATATGCAAAGTAGATAAAACTAAGCGTTTGGATAAAACAAATTAATTTGTAATTATTGATAGGCCTCAAGTCATTTAAATGTATAATGAGAGTATGGGCGGTATGTATTTTTTAGATCAAATGATACAATATTATCGAATAAACGTTCGAGCCGTCAAGTTGGCATTAAGAGGCTTAAACTGTGGCTTGGATGGAGAACCACAAAGTAAAACTTTGGATTCCATGAATTTTCAAAAAATGTAAAGGCCTTCCAAACCAGGTCGCAGAGAAAACCAATCAGCACCATCATCATCAACTAAGTTTTCAAAGAAAGTAACAGCGATGACTCAACTTAGAAGATTCAATGCCGCCGTTATCCCTAAAACTGAAGAAAATTTACCAAAAGGCACCACCAGTTAAGGTAGTGTTTGCTGACGTGTTTTTTTAAGCTCTTACCACATAAAAGTTTTTTTTTTCACTAAGTAAACAATGAAAAAAGTTTGGAATCTCAAAAAGTTAAAGAAATAATAAATTTAAGCTTAAAGAC
This sequence comes from Melanophora roralis, assembly GCA_963583895.1. Lineage (NCBI taxonomy): Eukaryota > Metazoa > Arthropoda > Insecta > Diptera > Rhinophoridae > Melanophora > Melanophora roralis. The sequence continues at coordinate 12,647,352 of OY757192.1, read as the reverse complement.
AATAATCTCACTTATAAAGTGCCCTTTTTAATTTGTTAAATTTGATTATAAATCTGTGTTTTCCTGAACAAAACAAACCAAAAACAATTAAAAGGTGAAAAAAAGAAATAAGAAAAAATAAAGGAAAAAGAAACGTTAATACTTTTGCAACAAAAGCTGTTTTATTATACACTAGCACGTGACCCGCTACTTTGTAAGCGCAGTTTTAGAAATTTATCAAGTTAAGGTGATGTTTTGTGCTTTTATTTCTTAAACTATTACTTGTAAAACGCAATTTAAATGAAGTTTCTACCTCTATTGGTTAAGAAATTACAAAATGTACCTAAAAAGTACCTAAACGTAATTTGTACCCTTTCTTCTATCCTTTTAAAAAGTATAAAAAAATATTCATATTTTGTCAAGACTTGTCGAACGCAGTATGAATTATGTTTCTTTTTTTTTGGTTCAGATTCTACAAAAAGTACGTAAAAAGTACCACTTTACAAATTTGTACTCTTTTGTCTGTCCCTTAGGGTCTAGATTTTTAAAAAAGCTTAAAAAATATATTCATATTTTGTCCTGACCTGTAGAACGCAAATTAAACTATGTTTTTACCTTTATTAGTTAAGAAGTTACAAAAAGTACCTTAAAATTACAAATATGTAATTTGTACCCTTTTTTGTGCTTAAGGGTCCAAAATTTTTTAAAAGTATCGAAAAGATATTCTTTTTTTGTCGATACCTTTCGAACGCAATTTATATTACGTATTTATCTCTATTGGTTCAAAAGTTACAAAAAGTACCAATGTAGAATTTTTAGCAATTTTTGAACCCTTTTTTTACCCCTCAACGTCCAAATTTCAAAAAAAGTGGCACAAACGTATTCATATTTTTTTAGTATCTGGCGATTGCATTTTGAACTATGTCTGTACCTTTGCTCATTTAGAAGTTACAAAGTGGGCCTAGGCACTATCAAAATTTAGTTTTTATCCTTTTTTAGCCTTTAGGGTCTAATATTTCAAAAAATGCAAGACACAGGTCTGCTTATTTTTGGAGTAAAATACGATCCTTTTTAAATTTTGTTTCTATCGTTTGTAGTTTAGGAGATATTAACTTTCGGATATTTCCATATTTGGCCCATCTTAAGCCCCTTCGTGTCCGAATTTCCCGAAATCCCATCTTAGTGGATCTAAACATAAGGAAAGGTTACTACAGTCCAAATTTCAGGTCTCTAGCTCTGCGCGTTTGGGCTGTGCGATGATGAATCAGTCAGTCACTAAGTCAGTCAGTCAGTAACGTTATTCTTTTATATATATTATTATACATATGTTGCCCGCAAAATTAAACAACCCCACTGTACAATGTTTTTGTGAAATCTTATATATAAAAGAACAATTTTTTTTTTGTTAGTGACACCGCTTATAACTCAAGAACGGCTGAACCGATTTTAATGAAACTTGAAAAAAAGACATACCCGATATCTGGGAATGCGTTTTAGGCTTATTTGTTTTTGAAATTCCGACTGGGCGTGGCACCTCCCATACAAATTGAACAGTTTTTTTCACATACCTCAATACCTATTATAGCTGAATTCTCCAAATTTGGTAAAACTAAATTATTTATTGATGTGCATTAGTGTTGTCAATTTCGGTTAACCGGTTAACCGAAAAACCGGTTTTTGGCGATATTTTCGGTTTTTAAGAAACCGGTTTTCTCTCCCCGGTTAACCGGTTTTTTTATCTGTGGAAATCGTCAATTTTTCTTAATTTACTTTTGTGTTTACCGCACTGTTATCAGCTAGTGTTATTATTTCGCTGTGAGTTATTTTTTGTGTGTTTATCAAATAAAATTCGTAAGAAATTTGGGGAAAATAAGAACAAAATTATATACATATATGTATTACTTGTTTCCCTTTAAGTATGTTTTATATTAAATTGTGTTTTAAAAGTAATGCAATACTTTCTATTTTGCAGAAATGAGTTTTAAAGTGTGAAAATACTACAAAAAGAATAATGAAAAGGCACAATGTACCAAGTGCCCACAAATTCTTGCTTGTAAAGGCTCGTCCACTTCGTCACTTAAGAGTCACTTACATAGAATACACAAAATTGACATTGATGATGATGATGAAAAAGAAAGAAAATCAAATAAAGCATCTTCATCTCAGACTAGCTTAAAAGGTTATTTTACAACAAAAAGTACAGCCTCATCTTTCCCAGAGGTTCTATCTCGTTTGGTTGCTGAGGACGGGCTTTCCGTATGTGCGGTACAAAAATCGAAGGCAATAAAGTCTTATTTAAAAACAATTAATAAGGAAATGCCATGCCATGCTACAATATGGAAACATATTTATTCATTTTATGAAGAAAAAAAAGCCGAATACGTTAAAATTTTTAAAGCAATAAAGGAAACTAAAGGAAAGTTCTCTATTACTGTCGATGAGTGGGTTGATATCTCTGGCCTGAAATATATAAATGTAAGTGTCCGTTGCTTTAACCTTAATACCTCCCAATTGGAAATATTCAATCTGGAACTTAAACAACTCACTGTTAGGGGAACTGCAGAAAATATAAAGCGGTATGTTAGTGAGAGACTTTTGGAGTTTAAAATCGATATTAATAATGATGTAGTAGCATCCACTCACGACGGTGCTGCTGTGATGAGGAAATATGGGGAATCTATATCTCCTTTAAGCCAATTATGCTACAATCATGGTACTCATTTATGCGTAGTAGATAGTTTTTACCAAAAACCAGGTAACGATTATTTGGATGACAGCGAATGGTCCGATATTAATGATGAAAGTAACTACGATTCTGATGGCTCGTTTTCACCAGTCGACAACCACACTGTTCTTTCGCCATTGGTTTACCCAACCATATCCAAAGTTAGAACAGTGATTAAAATGTTTCGTAAAAATCAAGATAAACAGAAAAAACTACAAAAGTATGTTATAGAACATGAAGGGCACCAGATTCTTTTAAAATTGGACGTTAAACATCGCTGGAACTCTTTAGCAACAATGATTTCCACATTTTTAAAACTAAAATCGTATGTCAATCATACACTACTTGATTTAAACTTAGATATATTTTCCGAGTCAGAATTCAAAATTCTGGATAATGTATTAAACGTATTACAACCGCTCAATATTGCAGTTAATAAGTTTTCAAGTGATACTGTGACATTGTTGGAATCTGAAGCCATTTAAAAATTTGTGTTTAACACAATGGGAAAATCAAATAGCAGTTTCGCACAAACTCTCCTACTTTGTCTACGTGAGAGGATTTCTCAAAGAAGAAATATTACCCTAAACACTTTATTTTTATATTTACATAATGGTTGTTTTCCGAAATCTTGCGAATATATAAAATATTCGTCAAAGTCTACAACTAAAGACTTTGCTATGAATCTCTACAAGAGACTATTTTTTATTGTAGAAAATGAAACAATTGAAAGTGAATCAGAGTATGAAGATATTAATATTTTATCGAATGCCGAAAGTTTAGAAGAACAACTAAACTTTACAATAAAATCTATTCAAGGCTTAAGTAATAAACGCAAACGTGTTGATTTTAATAACCTTGAAGATGAATTCGAATATTTGGAAAAATATAACAGGAAAACGGAAAAATTAAATATGCTGTATCATGCTCTTCTTACTATTAATCCGACATCAACTGTCAGTGAAAGAGTCTTCTCGGTATCCTCTTTAATAAAAACTAAATTAAAAAATAGAATGTCTCCTAAACATTTGGACTGTGTTTTGTTTTTAAAATATTACTTCAAAAAAAATTGATAAAGTTCACATTTGGTCCTTAAAAATTTTTTCTAGTCGCTATTTTTGTTTTTCTTACCATAAAGTACAAATTTTGTATAACAAATGCAATTTTTTAAGTTATTTTTGTTGTTGTTTTAATAAAAATGAATTCTTTTTTACGTTTAATATATTTTGTAATTTAATGGGCGGTTAACCGATTAACCGGTTTTTTGAAGTTCGGGTAACCGGAAAACCGGTTTTAAAAAAAGTCGGTTTTTTGACAACACTAATGTGCATAATTGAGTTGTGTATGGGCGGAAACAAATAAATGGGCGTGGCACCTCCCATACAACGAAAATAGTTTTTTGTATATATTTCAACAGCTGTAATAGCTGAAGTCTCCAAACTTCGTACGGATGTTTATAGTGCTAATATGCATAATTAAGCTTTTTATGGGCGGGAAAAAATAAATAGGCGTGGCACCTCCCGTACAACGTAAATAGTTTTTTGTATATATTTCAACAACTGTAAAAGCTGAAGTCTTCAAACTTCATACGGATATTTATAGTGCTAATATGCATAATTGAGCTTTTTATGGGCGGGAAAAATTAAATAGGCGTGGCACCTCCCATACAACGAAAATAGTTTTTTGTATATATTTCAACAACTGTAAAAGCTAAAGTCTCCAAACTTCGTACGGATGTTCATAGTGCTAATATGCATAAAGGAGCTTTTTTTGGGCGGGAAAAAATAAATAGGCGTGGCACCTCCCATACAACGAAAATAGTTTTTTGTATATATTTCAACAACCGTAATAGCTGAAAACTCTAAACTTCGTACGGATGTTTATAGTGCTAATATGCATAATTAAGCTTTGTATGGGCGGGAAAACATAAATAGGCGTGACACCTCCTATACAACGAAAATAATTTTTTGTATATATTTCAACAACCGTAATATCTAAAAATTTTAAACTTCGTACGGATGTTTATAGTGCTAATATGCATAATTAAGCTTTTTATGGGCGGGAAAAAATAAATAGGCGTGGCACCTCCTGTACAACGTAAATAGTTTTTTGTATATATTTCAACAACTGTAAAAGCTGAAGTCTTCAAACTTCATACGGATATTTATAGTGCTAATATGCATAATTGAGCTTTTTATGGGCGGGAAAAAATATATAGGCGTGGCACCTCCCATACAACGAAAATAGTTTTTTGTATATATTTCAACAACTGTAAAAGCTAAAGTCTCCAAACTTCGTACGGATGTTCATAGTGCTAATATGCATAATTGAGCTTTTTTTGGGCGGGAAAAAATAAATAGGCGTGGCACCTCCCATACAACGAAAATAGTTTTTTGTATATATTTCAACAACCGTAATAGCTGAAAACTCTAAACTTCGTACGGATGTTTATAGTGCTAATATGCATAATTAAGCTTTGTATGGGCGGGAAAACATAAATAGGCGTGGCACCTCCTATACAACGAAAATAATTTTTTGTATATATTTCAACAACCGTAATAGCTGAAAACTCTAAACTTCGTACGGATGTTTATAGTGCTAATATGCATAATTAAGCTTTTTATGGGCGGGAAAAAATAAATAGGCGTGGCACCTCCCGTACAACGTAAATAGTTTTTTGTATATATTTCAACAACTGTAAAAGCTGAAGTCTTCAAACTTCATATGGATATTTATAGTGCTAATATGCATAATTGAGCTTTTTATGGGCGGGAAAAAATAAATAGGCGTGGCACCTCCCATACAACGAAAATAGTTTTTTGTATATATTTCAACAACCGTAATAGCTGAAAACTCTAAACGTCGTACGGATGTTTATAGTGCTAATATGCATAATTAAGCTTTGTATGGGCGGGAAAAACTAAATAGGCGTGGCACCTCCCATACAACGAAAATAATTTTTTGTATATATTTCTACAACTGTAAAAGCTGAAGTCTCCAAACTTCGTACGGATATTTTTAGTGCTAATATGCATAATTTAGCTTCTTATGGGCGGGAAAAAATAAAAGGCGTGGCATTTCCCATATAACGAAAATAGTTTTTTGTATATATTTCAACAACTGTAAAAGCTGAAGTCTCCAAACTTCGTACGGATATTTATAGTGCTAATATGCATAATTTAGCTTCTTATGGGCGGGAAAAAATAAATAGGCGTGGCACCTCCCGTACAACGTAAATAGTTTTTTGTATATATTTCAACAACTGTAATAGCTGAAAACTCTAAACTTCGTACGGATATTTATAGTGGTAATATGCATAATTAAGCGTTGTATGGGCGGGAAAAAATAAATAGGCGTGGCACCTCCCATACAACGAAAATATTTTTTTGTATATATTTCAACAACTGTAATAGCTGTTTACAGTTCTCATATGCATAATTAAGCTTTGTATGGGCGGAAAAAAATAAATAGGCGTGGTACCTCCCATACAACGAAAATAATTTTTTGTATATATTTCAACAACTGTAATAGCTGAAAACCCTAAACTTCGTACGGATGCTTACAGTTCTCATATGCATAATTAAGCTTTGTATGGGCGGGAAAAAATAAATAGGCGTGGCACCTCCCATACAACGAAAATAATTTTTTGTATATATTTCAACAACTGTAATAGCAGAAAATTCTTAACTTCATACGGATATTTATAGTGTTAATATGCATAATTGAGCTTTTTATGGGCGGGAAAAAATAAAAAGCGTGGCATCTCCCATATAACGAAAATAGTTTTTTGTATATATTTCAACAACTGTAAAAGCTTAAGTCTCCAAACTTCGTACGGATATTTATAGTGCTAATATGCTTAATTGATCTTTTTATGGGCGGGAAAAAATAAATAGGCGTGGTACCTCCCATACAACGAAAATAGCTTTTTGTATATGTTTCAACAACTGTAATAGCTGAAAACCCTAAACTTCGTACGGATGTTTACAGTGCTAATATGCATAATTAAGCTTTGTATGGGCGGGAAAAAATAAATAGGCGTGGCACCTCCCATACAACGAAAATAATTTTTTGTATATATTTCAACAACTGTAATAGCTGAAAATTCTTAACTTCATACGGATATTTATAGTGTTAATATGCATAATTGAGCTTTTTATGGGCGGGAAAAAATAAAAAGCGTGGCATCTCCCATATAACGAAAATAGTTTTTTGTATATATTTCAACAACTGTAAAAGCTGAAGTCTCCAAACTTCGTACGGATATTTATAGTGCTAATATGCATAATTGATCTTTTTATGGGCGGGAAAAAATAAATAGGCGTGGTACCTCCCCTACAACGAAAATAGTTTTTTGTATATGTTTCAACAACTGTAATAGCTGAAAACCCTAAACTTCGTACGGATGTTTACAGTGCTAATATGCATAATTAAGCTTTGTATGGGCGGAAAAAAATAAATAGGCGTGGTACCTCCCATACAACGAAAATAATTTTTTGTATATATTTAAACAACCGTAATAGCTGAAAACTCTAAACTTCGTACGGATGTTTACAGTGCTAATATGCATAATTAAGCTTTGTATGGGCGGAAAAAAATAAATAGGCGTGGCATCTCCCATATAACGAAAATAGTTTTTTGTATATATAAAAACTTCGTACGGATGTTGATAGTGCTTATATGCATAATTGAGCTTTTTATGGGCGAGAAAAAGTAAATAGGCGTGGCACCTCCCATACAACGAAAATAGTTTTTTGTATAAGTATATTTCAAAAACCGTAATAGCTGAAAACTCTAAACTTCGTACGGATGTTTATAGTGCTAATATGCATAATTAAGCTTTGTATGGGCGGGAAAAAAACAATAGGCGTGGCACCTCCCATACAACGAAAAAATTGTTTGTATATATTTCAACAACTGTAATAGCTGAAAATTCTAAACTTCGTACGGATGTTTATAGTGCTAATATGCATAATTGAGCTTTTTATGGGCGGGAAAAAATAAATAGGCGTGGCATCTCCCATATAACGAAAATAGTTTTTTGTATATATAAAAACTTCGTACGGATGTTTATAGTGCTAATATGCATAATTGAGCTTTTTATGGGCGGGAAAAAATAAATAGGCGTGGCACCTCCCATACAACGAAAATAGTTTTCTGTATATATTTCAACAACTGTAAAAGCTGAAGTCTCCAAACTTCGTACGGATGTTCATAGTGCTAATATGCACAATTGAGCTTTTTATGGGCGGGAAAAAATAAATAGGCGTGGCACCTCCCATACAACGAAAATAGTTTTTTGTATATATTTCAACAACCGTAATAGCTGAAAACTCTAAACTTCGTACGGATGTTTATAGTGCTAATATGCATAATTAAGCTTTGTATGGGCGGGAAAAAATAAATAGGCGTGGCACCTCCCATACAACGAAAATAATTTTTTGTATATATTTCAACAACTGTAATAGCTGAAAATTCTTAACTTCATACGGATATTTATAGTGTTAATATGCATAATTGAGCTTTTTATGGGCGGGAAAAAATAAAAAGCGTGGCATCTCCCATATAACGAAAATAGTTTTTTGTATATATTTCAACAACTGTAAAAGCTGAAGTCTCCAAACTTCGTACGGATATTTATAGTGCTAATATGCATAATTGATCTTATTATGGGCGGGAAAAAATAAATAGGCGTGGCACCTCCCATACAACGAAAATAGTTTTTTGTATATATTTCAACAACTGTAACAGCTGAAGTCTTCAAACTTAGTACGGATGTTAACAGTGCTAATATGCATAATTAAGCTTTGTATGGGCGGAAAAAAATAAATAGGCGTGGTACCTCCCATACAACAAAAATAGTTTTTTGTATATGTTTCAACAACTGTAATAGCTGAAAACCCTAAACTTCGTACGGATGTTTACAGTGCTAATATGTATAATAAATCTTTGTATGGGCGGAAAAAAATAAATAGGCGTGGTACCTCCCATACAACGAAAATAATTTTTTGTATATATTTCAACAACCGTAATAGCTGAAAACTCTAAACTTCGTACGGATGTTTATAGTGCCAATATGCATAATTAAGCTTTGTATGGGCGGGAAAAAAACAATAGGCGTGGCACCTCCCATACAACGAAAAAATTTTTTGTATATATTTCAACAACTGTAATAGCTGAAAATTCTAAATTTCGTACGGATATTTATAGTGCTAATATGCATAATTGAGCTTTTTATGGACGGGAAAAAATAAATAGGCGTGGCACCTCCCATATAACGAAAATAGTTTTTTGTATATATTTAGACAACCGTTATAGCTGAAAACTCTAAACTTCGTACGGATGTTTACAGTGCTAATATGCATAATTAAGCTTTGTATGGGCGGAAAAAAATAAATAGGCGTGGTACCTCCCATACAACGAAAATAATTTTTTGTATATATTTAAACAACCGTAATAGCTGAAAACTCTAAACTTCGTACGGATGTTTACAGTGCTAATATGCATAATTAAGCTTTGTATGGGCGGAAAAAAATAAATAGGCGTGGTACCTCCCATACAACGAAAATAATTTTTTGTATATATTTAAACAACCGTAATAGCTGAAAACTCTAAACTTCGTACGGATGTTTACAGTGCTAATATGCATAATTAAGCTTTGTATGGGCGGAAAAAAATAAATAGGCGTGGCATCTCCCATATAACGAAAATAGTTTTTTGTATATATAAAAACTTCGTACGGATGTTGATAGTGCTTATATGCATAATTGAGCTTTTTATGGGCGAGAAAAAATAAATAGGCGTGGCACCTCCCATACAACGAAAATAGTTTTTTGTATAAGTATATTTCAACAACCGTAATAGCTGAAAACTCTAAACTTCGTACGGATGTTTATAGTGCTAATATGCATAATTAAGCTTTGTATGGGCGGAAAAAAAACAATAGGCGTGGCACCTCCCATACAACGAAAAAATTTTTTGTATATATTTCAACAACTGTAATAGCTGAAAATTCTAAACTTCGTACGGATGTTTATAGTGCTAATATGCATAATTGAGCTTTTTATGGGCGGGAAAAAATAAATAGGCGTGGCATCTCCCATATAACGAAAATAGTTTTTTGTATATATAAAAACTTCGTACGGATGTTTATAGTGCTAATATGCATAATTGAGCTTTTTATGGGCGGGAAAAAATAAATAGGCGTGGCACCTCCCATAAAACGAAAATAGTTTTTTGTATATATTTCAACAACTGTAAAAGCTGAAGTCTCCAAACTTCGTACGGATGTTCATAGTGCTAATATGCACAATTGAGCTTTTTATGGGCGGGAATAAATAAATAGGCGTGGCACCTCCCATACAACGAAAATAGTTTTTTGTATATATTTCAACAACCGTAATAGCTGAAAACTCTAAACTTCGTACGGATGTTTATAGTGCTAATATGCATAATTAAGCTTTGTATGGGCGGGAAAAAATAAATAGGCGTGGCACCTCCCATACAACGAAAATAATTTTTTGTATATATTTCAACAACTGTAATAGCTGAAAATTCTTAACTTCATACGGATATTTATAGTGTTAATATGCATAATTGAGCTTTTCATGGGCGGGAAAAAATAAAAAGCGTGGCATCTCCCATATAACGAAAATAGTTTTTTGTATATATTTCAACAACTGTAAAAGCTGAAGTCTCCAAACTTCGTACGGATATTTATAGTGCTAATATGCATAATTGATCTTATTATGGGCGGGAAAAAATAAATAGGCGTGGCACCTCCCATACAACGAAAATAGTTTTTTGTATATATTTCAACAACTGTAATAGCTGAAGTCTTCAAACTTAGTACGGATGTTTACAGTGCTAATATGCATAATTAAGCTTTGTATGGGCGGAAAAAAATAAATAGGCGTGGTACCTCCCATACAACGAAAATAGTTTTTTGTATATGTTTCAACAACTGTAATAGCTGAAAACCCTAAACTTCGTACGGATGTTTACAGTGCTAATATGTATAATAAATCTTTGTATGGGCGAAAAAAAATAAATAGGCGTGGTACCTCCCATACAACGAAAATAATTTTTTGTATATATTTCAACAACCGTAATAGCTGAAAACTCTAAACTTCGTACGGATGTTTATAGTGCTAATATGCATAATTAAGCTTTGTATGGGCGGGAAAAAAACAATAGGCGTGGCACCTCCCATATAACGAAAATAGTTTTTTGTATATATTTCAACAACCGTAATAGCTGAAAACTCTAAACTTCGTACGGATGTTTATAGTGCTAATATGCATAATTAAGCTTTTTATGGGCGGGAAAAAATAAATAGGCGTGGCACCTCCCATACAACGAAAATAGTTTTTTGTAAATACCTCAACAACTGTAATAGCTGAAGTCTCCAAACTTCGTACGGATGTTTATAGTGCCAATGTTCATAACTGAGCTTTGTATGGGCGGAAACAAATGAATGGGCGTGGCACCTTCCATACAACGAAAATAGTTTTTTGTATATATCTCAACAACTGTAATAGCTGAAGTCTACAAACTTCGTACGGATGTTTATAGTGCCAATGTTCATAACTGAGCTTTGTATGGGCGGAAACAAATAAATGGGCGTGGCACCTTCCATACAACGAAAATAGTTTTTTGTATATATCTCAACAACTGTAATAGCTGAAGTCTACAAACTTCGTACGGATGTTTATAGTACTAATATGCATAATTAAGCTTTGTATGGGTGGTAAGAAATAAATAGGCGGGGCACCTCCCATACAACGAAAATATTTTTTTGTATATATATCAATAACTGTATTAGCTGAAGCCTCCAATCTTCGTACGGATGTTTATAGTGCTAATATGCATAAGTGTGCTCTGTATGCATACAACTAAATTTTTTTTTATATATCACAATAACAGTAACAGTTGAACTCTCAAAACTTTGTAAAGGTGTTTATAATGGTAATATGCATAATTCAGCTGTGTTTGGTTAAAGTCTCCAAATTTTCTGTAGGTATTTACAATGTTGATGTTTTTAATTAATCTGAGTTTGGGCGTGAAGAAAATAATAGGCGTGGCACCTCCTTTACAAGAAAAAACTTTTACATATATATGTCAATATATGTAACAGCTGAAATCTCCAAATTTAATATGGGTATTTATTATGCTAATATGCATAACTAAGATGTGTATAGGCAGGAAGTGAGTTATTGGTGTGGAACCTCTAATTGCATGGAAATATTTATATGTGTATCTCATTAACTGTGACAGCTAAGGTCACCAAACTTTTTGGTGTGGCACCTCCCGTACAATTGGATTTTTTTTACATGTACTTCAATAATTCTTATAGCTAGAGTCTTAGAATTGTCTATGGATTGCTAATATACATAATTGAGGTTAGTATACTTAAGAAAAAAGGGAATAGTGGGCATGTCATCTCCCGTACAACAAAAATACTTTCTTATATAAATCTCAATAACTGTAAAAAAACTTCAAAAAACGTGTTCATATTTTTCTTAAGCCAGTTGAACGCAATTCAATTTATTAGTTTAAAAGTATCAGAAATAACCTAAAAATTACCCATAAAATGTTTAACCCTTTTACCCCTTAGGATCAAAAATAACAAAATTTTATATTTCTTTTTTTTTTGAGACCTGTCGAACGCAATTTAAGAATATAATTTGAGCCCCTTTTTATATTTTTCGGTTCCGAAGGTACAAAATGATATAAGCAGTTTCAAAATATAGTTTTTTACCCTGTCTCGCCGCTAATGGTCTAATATTACAACATAAGTACGAAAAATGCATTCGTAACTTTGAAACCTGTCGAGCGTAAATTAGATTATAATTCTATCTGTTTTTAGTTCAAAAGCTACAAAATTAACCAATACATATTTCAAGTCTTGCCCTAAGCATTTAGGCTATGCAATGTTGAATCTGTCTGTCAGTTAGCGAGTCATTAACGCATTTTTTTTCTATACATTGTTTTGTAAGCACAACAAACATTAAAAAAAAAAAAATAAAAAAAAATATTTACAAGTGGCGGAAAGAGCTACAAAATAATGAAGCCATTATAAACTGAACTGTTTGTAAAGTTTTTACTTGGTAAAAACTGTTATTGTTAGGCAATACGTGTTCGGATATACTCAATGCTGGATGTATTCAATAAAATGCCAAAAAAACGAGGCTTGCCGCATGCATTTGGTTAGTCGAAAAAGTTCGACGTGCTGAAATACCTCCATCGAAAACATTGACAAGTTTCTTTGCTGTTTGTCAAAGCGATCCGTTTGCACAAACTTTACTTTACTTGGAGATGGCACGGTATTACACTTGGAACGCTTCTTCAAAAAAATTTTAACGTCTAAAGAAAGGCACTATGGTTCCTGGGCATCTGGATATGCATTTAAGTGATGCTCTTGGTGGCATCTATACAGTTCATCTGAAGAATGATGAATGCTTTTATTTGCGGTTGTTGCTGGTGAATGTTCGTGGTCCAACATCATTTGCAGCATTTCGTACTGTTAATGCTATAGTCTGCCCAACATTTTGTGCTGCATGTCAAGAACTAAATTTGCTTGAAAACGATACTCATTGTGATACGACAATCGCTGAGGCATATACGAACATTATTTGCTATAAACATGCTTCCCGTCAAGTCCAAGTCACCTGTGGCACAAATACAAGGACAATGTGTCAGAAGAGATTTTACATCAATAGCGTGTCAACTAGAGAAATCCAAATCTTGAAGTCAATGCGAAGATGCATAACCTTATTTACCTTATTATGAGAACTTAAATTTTGGTCTGGTACTGACTGGACTAATATGAATTACATAATTTTAAGATTTGAATACATATTGTTAGTTCGCATTAGCGAAGGTTCAATAATAATAATATGGAGAAAAAAAAGATGCATAACTGGGCCTTGCTCTTAATTGAAGGCATGTGTCACCTTATTTGCGGCAGTTTGTTAGTCAGGCTAGGACTGCCAGCACCAGAACATAAAGTGAATGAGCTTCTAAATCGAGAATTGAAGCGTGGACGTGAATACGATTGATATGAGTTGAACCAATTAGTTCAAACTAATGTTTCCCTCTTAAACCTCCAACAGAAGGAAGTCTATGATATAATATTGAAGGCAATTGATGCCCCCGGTGGAACTGGGAAGACATTCGTCATGTCATTGATTTTAGCCACTGTTCGTGCGAGATCCAACATTGCTGTAGTGGTAGCTTCAACTGGAATAGCGGCCACATTGTAAGAAGGATGCCTGCACCGCGTTAAAATTGCCATTAAACCTTCAAAATATAGAGCAACCGACATGTAACATTGCGAAAAAATCCGCCATGTCCAAAGTTTTAGTAGCGTGTAAAATCATTATCTGGGACGAATGCACAATAGCACATAAACGCGCAAAAGAAGCTCTTAAAAGAACACTAAAAGATCTGCGCAGTGACTCAAGATGTTTTGGAGGTGCCATGATTTTACTGTCTGGTGATTTCCGCCAAACACTGCCAGTCATTCCAAGATCGACGGCTGCTGATCGAATAAGTGCTTGCGTAAATATTCAATTCTGTGGCGTTTTGCAAGGATACTGCAGTTGACAGAAAACATGAGAGTTATATTGCTCAACGATTTGTCAGCTCAAGATTTATTCAACCAATTGTTGACTATCGGTAATGGCCGTATTCCTGTCGACGAATTAAACGGATTGATTTCGTTTCTTTTTAATTTTGTATCATCAAAAGAACAGCTCATCCAGAAAGTATTCCCCAACATAATATCTAACGGGAAAAATTATGACTGGTTGAGTGAACGGGCAATTTTAGCAGCTAAAAATAAAGATGTGGATGATTTAAACTATATAGTTCAGAATCAAATCGTTGGCACTCTGCATTATTTTAAATCATTTGATTGTGCAACAAACGAAGATGAAGCCACCAACTATCCAACTGAAGTTTTAAACTCCTTGTATGTGCCTGGCTTACCACCGCACAACTTATAACTGAAGGTTGGCTCGGTAGTTGTCGTCCTTCAAAATTTAAACCAACCAAAACTTTGCAATGGAACGCGCTTGGTAATAACAAAACTAATAGTCCATGATATTCAGGCAATTATACTTAGAGGAAAATTCAAAGGTGAAGAAGTTCTCATACCGAGAATTCCGATTATACCAACCGATATGCTTTTTTAGTTTAAGATAATTCAATTTCCTATTCGTCTTGCATTCTCAATGACTATTAACAAATTACAAGGACAATCCTTGAGTATTTGTGGTCTTAATTTAGAAAATACCTATTTTTCTCATGCCCAAATATACGTTGCATGTTCACTTGTGGGCAAACCATCTGCTTTATTCGTACTTGCACCTGATAACAAAACAAAAAATGTCGTATATCACAATGTACTGCACTGAAAGAAATTAACCTAAATATAACCGATGCACGAAAATACATATGTAGCTTCCTTAACAGCTTTTACCTGAAATCTTTTTGAATTTTTGTTTTCTTTATAAATATATTCCAATGAACTATTTGACTAAATAAACTTTGTACTATTTTAAAAAAATCCATATATTCAATAACTGTTAGGTGGTACGAAACTCACCGGGTCAGCTAGTATAAAATAAATAGAAAAAGAAAACTTAGCTTTTGTTTAATAACTTTGCATAATTTTGTGCTGAGCAAAAATATTTCGAAAGTTACCGATTACCTTGCTGTTAAACTAAGTTGAAAAAATTTAAAATGAAATATACAAATATATAAATAAACTAATAAATAACAATAAGAAAGAAATATTCTTTTATATATACATTTATGTATATCAATATACAATCTAAAAAAAATTAGTAAAGTAAAAAAATTACCTGCAGCAATACAAAAAGAAGTCGTAAAGATAAAACAAATATGCTAACTTCTAATACCCAAGTGTTAAATGTGTCCACAGATGCAATTATTGACACCCTAACTACTGGTGTTTTCCTTTCTGGCAAAAATGTTACATTAATGCTACCATTCGAGCGGGTTTATGTTTCATTCTAAAAATACATGCAAGAGTGAATACAGTTATCGTTTTCCTTTCTGAACATGTTGCACAAATAACTGGCAAGAGTGTAACATATCTTACCCCCAATTATATTTCAGTGTAACAAAGTACCACTTTTGACAGCTGTGTTATGTAAGTGAACACTTTTTTATGCAGACGAGTTTTTAACACAGAGCGCAGTTTTTATTAAAATCAAGACATTTTTCTGTTCCATTGAAACAAAAAACAAGTAAGAGCGCTATATTCGGCTGTGCCGAATCTTATATACCCTTCACATTGGTCTTTAAATATACCCAGCCGAGTAATTTTGTACTGCAAACAATATAATAAAAAACCTTGTGCGAGTTTTAAAGTTCATAGACAAAATAACAAAATTTTAACGTTCGTATGAATAATAGAAATAGATGAAGAAGATTTGAGGTCGAAAGTTTTAAAAGTTTTCGACATTATTCATATTTAAAGGTTAATAAAACTTGTTAAATGTTCTAGTCCCCCTGCTCTTCTCCAACTTTTTCACCAAAATGTATGAATTATTTGATTATTACTTTTTGTAGAATATTCGAAGTCGATAGCTGTAATAGTTTTCCAGAAGTAGCGTATATAAAATTTTATAAAAATTGTTAATTTGTATGGGAGCTACCCCTTCTTCACCCCCCATCCGAAAAATTTTTTCTTTATAGCGTAGCCCTTGATGTCCAATCACATTTTGTACAACATTTGATTTCGATATCTGTTATAGTTTCCGAGTTATAGCGTATCGAAAATTTCATACAAATCGTTAATTTGTATGGGAGCTACCCCTTTTTTTGCCCCCACTCAAAAATTTTTTTTTTATAGCGTAGGCCTTCTTGCCCAATTACTTTTTGTAGAACATTTCATTTCGATATCTTTTATAGTTTTTAAGATATAGCGTATCGAATATTTTATAACAATTGTCGATTTGTATTGGAGCTACCCCTTTTTTTGCACCCACTCAAAAAATTTTTTTTTATAGCGTAGGCCTTCTTGTCCAATTACTTTTTGTAGAACATTTCATTTCGATATCTTTTATAGTTTCTGAGATATAGTGTATCGAATATTTTATAATAATTGTCGATTTGTATGGGAGCTACCCCTTTTTTTGCCCCCACTCAAAAAATTTTTTCTTTAAAGTGTAGATCTTTGCGTACAATTACTTTTTGTAGGACATTTCATTTCGATATCTGTTATAGTTTCCGAGATATAGCGTATCGAATATTTTATAACAATTGTCGATTTGTATGGGAGCTACCCTTTTTTTTGCCCCCACTCAAAAAATTTTTTCCTTAAAAAGTAGATCTTTGCGTACAATTACTTTTTGTAGGACATTTTTTTTCGATATCTGTTATAGTTTCCGAGATATAGCGTATCGAATATTTTATAACAATTGTCGATTTGTATGGGAGCTACCCCATTTTTTGCCCCCACTCAAAAAATTTTTTCTTTAAAGTGTAGATCTTTGCGTACAATTACTTTTTGTAGGACATTTCATTTCGATATCTGTTATAGTTTCCGAGATATAGCGTATCGAATATTTTATAACAATTGTCGGTTTGTATGGGAGCTACCCCTTTTTTTGCCCCCACTCAAAAAATTTTTTCTTTAAATTGTAGATCTTTGCCTACAATTACTTTTTGTAGAGCATTTTAAGTCGATAGCTGTTATAGTTTTCGAGATATAGCGCATAAAATATTTTACCACATTTGTGCAATTGTAGGAAAAATACCCCTTCCCCTGGTCCTATCTGAAAAAAATTTTTCAGTTATTTAGGTCCCTTCTTTAGGAGTATCCGTGCCAAGTTTTGTGGCAAGAGTGACTATACTTACTGAGATATATAGGGATATATGCACGGATTTTGTCCTAAAAAAAATGGGTTACTCTGGGTTTTCGCTTATATCTCGGTCAATAGTGAACCGATTTTGCTGATTTTAAATAGCGATTGCTAACGGGATATTTCTGATCGTTTGACACCATTAACTGGTCTGTATCTTTTTATTTGACTCCGGAAACTTGATTTCAACAGACGGACAGACGGACAACGCTAAATCGGCTTCCCTATCTATAAGGATCCAGAATATATATACTTTATGGGGTCGCAAATGAATAATAAAGAAATTACAAACGGAATGACAAAGTAATATATACCCTATCACTATGTGAAGGGTATAAAAATGGACAACTTTATTAGTGTGGGTGTAAACTGATAAAAATATTACACATACTTATTGTAACATTTTTTTTTAGAATGGAAAACACTATAATAAACGCACAATGGATGTACATATTAAACACTTGCAAAGATATATATGCTTACACCAGTTTGTGTGTTTTTCAGCTTTTAGTGCGTATTGATAAGTAGCTTCGTGTTTTTGTTATAAGTTGGTATTGGCGTTTTTTCTAATTAAATGTGGTGTGGCTTGGTAATATGAGAGTAAGAGTAACAAATTTGTTTTTTTTATGTTTCGTTGAAACAGAAACATACAAATAATGATGGTTAACTATAAGTACAATCATTATATAAGTATTATAAATTTTGTTTAAATAAATAAAATAAACACTGATACCGTATACTTTTCTCTGTTACATGTAAGTTAAATAGGTGATGTTTACAACCAAATACACTTCTACCGTTCAAAGAGTACTGATGATGAAATTGCGTAGCTGCTTTCGAAAATGCATTCTACTCGGCTAGTAGCGGTAGAAAAATCAGCTTTTTTCAAATTGAAGGTTTCTTTCAACATTAACGAAAATAATAATTTCTTTTAATAAAAAGAAATTATATGAACTAAAGCCAAACTAAAAATCAAATTTTGTAAATAAAATAAATTTATCTAAAAAAATTAAAACTGCATCGTTACTATATATATTAAAGTAAATTTTTAAATTAAAATTTAAATTATTAAAGAATACAAAATGAGTATATATTATTTTATCTTAATTTTTAAGCTTGAGATCAAAAAAATGTTTTTTTTTTAATTTATTTGATTCATTTTTAAACACTATAGCTACAATTAACTTTAAAAATCAAATTTTTGTTTAATTCCCATTTTGTTTATTTGTTGTACCAATAGTTATAAGAAAACATCCATGATACTATTGTTATTCAGCACAAAAAAAACAAATATCTTACGCACTCTATGCAAAACCATAAACAACAATATTTGTTTATAAGAGTAGAGTGAGTGAGCAATAGAAAAACCATACAATATCAGTTACACTTATTCACACACTTATACCAAAAACAACTAGGACACCGACTACCCAGACCTGTCAAAAGTGACGTATGAAAAAGTGATTTCTCATATGTGCTTAAGTGGCTCGCTTGTGTGTATTACTATGGTGAGAATGTGAGAAAAAATGCGACAACATGTGGGTAAGTGAAAGCAGATACATATTACCTTTTTCCAAAAAAAATTAATAAAATAAGGAAAAATTTGGCTCTAAATTAGATAAAAAATTTTATTTTTCATAGTTTTGAATTAAAATTATAAAAAAAAACTAAAACTAAACCATGCACTAAAAAGGTAATTAATTTAAAATCTAGTGTATAATAAAATAATTAAGTTTTAATGTGTTTGGATGTGTATTTTGCTTGTTTGATTTTCTAATAAATTATTTTGGTCAAAAATTACATGCAAAATTTTATTTTTCACAGTTTTGAATTAAAATTATAAAAAAACTAAAAAATAAACCATGTATTAAGAAGACTATTTGAATAGGATTTAGTGTAAAATAAATAAGTTAAGTTTAAATGTTGTTTTGATGTATATTTTGTTTGTTTAATTTTCTTACAGGCAGATAATTCTAGTGGATGTGGCCAAGTTGGATTTTTTGGGATAAACAATGGCGGATCTTTTGAGGCTGGGCCAATTGGATCAAATCCTAAAGCAAATATCGGTAAGACCATTTAAGTCTCCAAAAATACAAAAGAAAAACAAATAATAATGATCTTAATAATTTTCCATTTTTTAAGAGTACTTTAATGTGATTCGTTGTCTGGGCCCATTGATTTTCTCTCAAGCGAATCTTTTGGTACAGATCGAAACAGGCTGATTCTACTGCTGTGAAATCATTGATGACAAAGAAAGCCACAAAAAGTCGAAATTCGATTTAAAAATGCTTAATAGGTATTTCAGTTAAAAAAAATTAAATTTTTTTGTGTTTTTGTTTATTTTGATATTTTATTATCATTTTTCGTTATTACATTTTTTGTTATTAAATTAAACACAATAAAGATATTTATCATTAACTGAAAACTACAATTAACAGTTATTAATATAATTTAACTAATTTGGTAAGTAGGGTAAGTAGTATGGAAACAAAATAATAGTATAGATATCACAGACAATCTATTTTTTAGCTAACAAACTAACAAATATTTATTTTTTATTATTATATAAATTTAATGCTTAAGACGGTTATTGAAGAATTTGATTGGTGATATTAGATTTTTCTACAAAGGATGCTAATTGGCCGGTGGCAGTGAAGGACCGT
The DNA here is from genome assembly GCA_963583895.1 of Melanophora roralis. Lineage (NCBI taxonomy): Eukaryota > Metazoa > Arthropoda > Insecta > Diptera > Rhinophoridae > Melanophora > Melanophora roralis. The sequence continues at coordinate 12,627,088 of OY757192.1, read as the reverse complement.
GGCGTGTACTCAATATTAATAGGTGGTAGCGCTCCCGGATCTAAGGCTTCAGCATAGTAGGGATGTTTTCCAGTTGGTATTTACCCGTTTCAACCGCTGTTTTGAGCTGAAGTTCCCTTAGCACTTGGTGTACACATCCAGCCAACTGAACGCAAAGTTCCATTACTTTTATTGAAGAATTATTCATCGCTTTGTGTGCAATTGTCTACAAAGGTATATTCATAGGATATTGGTTTGAAATACTAATGAGGCATTCCAGTTTGGCAGAACCTGCAGCTATAATCGGCTAGTTTCGGTTTTATTAATTGCTGTATAGTCTTTAACAGTTTTTGTTTCACTGACATTTCTAGGGTCTTTAGGAAAGGCTTCATTTGGTAGGCCAGCCAAAAGATCTGTACCATTTTGAGCGAGTGTTTTGACGGAATTAGTGGAAATATCTGCATTGTTATACTGTTGGAGTTGTGTAACAGGTTTTAGAATGTTACCTGCTTGGTTAAGAATATGCTTTACATTGTTTGCTCTTTATTCGATTAACTTTTACATTTGTTTTAGGAATTTTATCGACAAGTTTATTTCGTGCTTTCTTGACTCTTGAAATCAAAAAATAATGTTTATACTTTTTAAGGTGAGTTCTAGCTTTCTTATTTCTAAAACTCCTCTAACAGTTGATTTTTCCTGTTAAATATTATATGGGGAAGTTTCATTTATTCTTTTCAAATAGTTTTTTTTACTTTTACAAACATAAGAAGACTCCATCGTTTCTTTTGTATAAAGTTTTTTTTTCCGAATTTTCAATGCCTCTTAAAGATAATGTTTTCGTGACTTTAGTATTTTCTAATATTCCTAAATTTGTTTCATTTCTAATGATTTTATCGTTTTTTTTTCGAAAGTCAGAATATCCAAATTCCTCAATTCTTCTTCTATTATTAAAGCCAGGAAGATGTGTTGTTTGTTTATCTTTAAGTGGTATTATGGCTTAATGTTGATTCACTTCAACAGACTTACATTCTAAACCCTTTTGCAAAATAACTTTGGTTTTACTAGTTTTTTTTTTTTAATTTGCTTATTGGTGTCAACAGTTACAAGACATATCATTAGTTTTCTTTATTTGTGACTTTAAATAACAAAAATCATGCCCACTGTTAGTTTTTAAAGGTTTTGTTTCTTTGTTCGCCTTTTGGAAAATGGGCAGGGGCTTCTTAAAAAGGATTGCGCCAGTCAAAATTGTCTCAGAATTTTTTCTAAAATCGTTTACCGAAACATCGTTAACAAAATTAAGCATTTTTCAAATTTATCTGACATTTTTTAACAACGTTTTGATGGAAAGCTTGCAAGTCCTTTTTGACTTCTGAAAAGTTATTACTATGGCTGAATTCCAAAACGCAGTTTGCGTTGCATTACAAATTTTTAACTTCTTCTCTTATACACTCCCTACAATTTTGACAACGTTTTTTGCTTCCAGGACATTAAAATAGCTGTAAGCACTCATTTGGAAGTAGAAGATATTATCAAAAACCTCATCTTTTGCAGCCTATGTTCACTGGTGCGTTCAACATACTCATGTTGTGGTTTTTCGGATATTGTAAAGGGTATGTTAACATTATTTCTGCTTTGTTCCTCTGACTTTAATAAATTGCGGTTAATATTTTTTTTGGCCTGATAAGTACGAAAAGTACTTGATAAAGTTCGTATTCGTCCAGAGACATGTTGTGATTTTGTAGATTAATGCTGGTTGCAGCTGGTAGTGTTTCGCATCTTCAATAATACAATTTAGAAAGTCGTGTAAAATATTACGTTCCATGTTGATTATTTGATTTTTATTCAAGATCTCACAACGTCCAGTGGTAACTTCTTGAAGTGGGAAATAATAAATTTTAACAGCTATGTGGTCAGTTACAAAATTTGTATCAATGAACTTACTTTGAGGAGACAGTGGATATGGTAAAAGCAGGGAAAATTGACTTTCAGTACTGTTTATTTGATTATTTTTTATTGCATACGTTTTCAACTCCTCCTGCCCTAAAATCACTAGCACAAATCCTTCTTCCAGCTGCGGCTTCTGAAAATAAAGAAAAATTAGGATAAATACATATATTTTACAATTAAAGCATAACAGGCAAACTTACATTTTTATTACAATTGACAAATATTTTAAAACTTATAGGTGAAGCACACTTATTTCTCAAACTTCGAATATAACAATCAATAAAAACACAGACTAACATTAAAAACTTCAATAAAGAAAGAATATTGCGCAAAAATATATAATAATTTGTCTGAATATATTCTTTATTTTTATTTGCGCCAATTCCAATTACCACAAAATTGTAATTAAATAAAATGACATATGTATACCATTATTAAATAAAAGGGATAGCAATACATTTTTTCATTGATTGCTATCTATCTTACGCCATAGTAGTAAGCTAGTGCTGCCAGATCGTTTTTTGACTAATCTGTGACTAGGATGTACAAGGTCTATCTGCTTTTGCAATACTTATTTGTGAAAGTGTATAGTACATATGTACATATGTCAAAAATCTGTTGCAGCGAGTTCTTCATCATTGTTGAACATTGGTTCACCGTTTAAATTACTAAATTGTATGGATAAACGGTTTGATAAATTAACTGAACAAATTCTGCATAGTATTGACACAATATTTCGAAAATTCAAGGAATACAATTTAAGTGAAATGGGTGAAAACTACAAAATTTTGCAAACTGATCTGGGTAATCATCTTGAAAAATACCCCAAGTGTAATGGAAAGTATGCAGAAATAAATAAACACCTAACAAACAAAATTAAAACTGCAAGATAATTTTACTGTTTCATCTGAGCTCCGGATAATTGAAATCCCTTTTACTGATAATGAAGATCTGACAACAACTTTCTGTAATATATGTTACATCATAAGCACCCCCGTTCCTAATATTAAATCTACATATCGACCTAAAGCATTAGCAAAATTCAAAAATTGCTGTAAATATTGTAAAATTCTGGTCATCGTATGATAAAACTTTTTCTTCAAATCCTTGGCTAATCATAAGATACTAAACAAGGAGTTTTCATTTCGGTTCAGCCATATTGGATTTAACTCGGCCAAAAAAATTTTACATATACGAAAACCTGACAAAATTAAACTTTCGTTTAAAAAAGCAAAAAATCATATCGAGCCTTTGGTGCAATACCGTAGTAATTCAAAAAATCGTGAACTGAGAAAAATGCATTTGAAGTTTTGATAGTATTTTCGTTTACTAAAGTTATTTTTTTACAAGTTTTTAAATAAAAAGGAATGTTTTTAAATAAAAAAAGGCCAAAAATTATTAAAAATATGAAATATTTATTTATATTTAAGTGTTTTGTATCAACCTATCAATGATGTATCGTTATTGTCACAAAACCTATGACAAACTTAAAAATTAATTCGAAATATATCGTTATAGCAATTAAACTTTTAACTATTTTTTTTTCTAACAAAGTTGTAATATGAAATAATACGAACAAGTAAAAAAGAAATCAAATTATGCAATTGTGTTTCTGTGCCTAAAACGTAGCAAAAAAAATATTGCTTTATACTTCTTTCGTAAATTACTTTCTGTTTGTAAATTTCTTGTCATATAGGAAATATTTCATTATTGCAAATAAATATTGTTGGAAATACCTAGAGGCAATAAAGACATTTTTAGCTGTAGAATCTGAACCGTTAGAGGTGGAATCATAATCTTTTTTTCTTTAGATAGATATTTCCCCAAAGATAATTTCTGCATACCCAGCTCAAAAAATTCAAATTTTGAGTTACTACGGTATTGCACCAAAGGCTCGATATGTAGTGCTTTAACTATACGTGGTTTTGTATACATATATATAAAAACAAATAAATGATTATTAAAGATTTCAACGAAAATTGCAGCTATTAAATAATTGTTTTAAAAATTAAGAAATGTTATTATTTATATCCCTTTATCCTAATAAATGTTATATCTTAATATTCTTTAATATTGATATTATTTAATTTTTGATCCAGTGTATCATAACTAGTTTTTTCTTGATTTTTTATGGGTTTATCTAATGGTGGATATGGTGTAAACCGAACTCTGGTTTGCATGTTGTTCATTTTAATGCTAGAAGTTTTGATTTCCTTGAAACTCGATTATGTAAGGAAAATCTTTGAGAACTCAAAAGTTGATATAATCTGTGTGACTGAAACATGGTTTAATAATGACGTATCCGAAGCTCACTATAATATAAACGGACATAAATTGTTGCAAGTTAGTAGAATTACAAAAAAGGTGGAGGTGTTGTAATTTATTGCAAATGCTACCTAAAAAGTAAAATTCTTAGTGTATCTTATGATTATCAATATTAAGTTTATAAATGCTGAAATTTTCATTAATGCTAACAAAATTCTTGTTTCTTGTGTTTATAATCCTAGTAGATTTTTCAATGTTGAGCCATTTCTTTATGAATATACACTATGATTTTTACTTTATTTTAAAACATGCTTAGAAAATATAATTTATGTGACTTAGCTAGCTCAGTCGGAGTAGAGATTGTTACTCAACATTTGCCAACACGTTTTTCTCCCAATAATGCTTCAAATTTGTTGGACTTGGTTTTACTTTCGGATATGGATCTATTGCTTTTATACGATCATATCTCGTTCATTTCTAGTCATGACCTCCTTTTTTGTACAGTAAACATAGACATGAGTAGACCTAATACCTCTTATGCTATAACCTATAGGGGCTACAATTCGATTAAGTTTCCATCATTGTATTGTGAACTTTCATCGGTATATTGGGCTGACTGCTGGTATGAGCATTTAGTTGATGGTAAGCTTGATATTGTTTTATCTAGTCTGAACAGTATTTTTGAAAGGCATATTCCTTTACGTAGTTTTTGTTTAAAAAATAATTCGTGTCCGTGGTATATTCGAGCAGTTGAGCGATCATTTCGTTATCATAATAGAATGTATAATATTTTGAAACGCAACCCAACTCCTTCTACTAGAGCAAGAAATCAATATAATCTATTAGTCCGACAGTCGAAAAAAGTTTATTTTGAACTAAAACTAAGTGCATTCTTGCCCACAAAGAAACTATGGAAAAATGTGAGGAAGTTGCGTGTTCATTCACATAGTTTTAAGACGACCATCTAAGATTCAGATGAATTAAATGGCTTTTTGTGGAAATAATAGAGGCGGGAACAATGACCACGGTCAAATACCTGCCACTGGTATTAACTGCGTTTTTGCTTATCAGGTTGTGTTCAAAATTGAAGTTATCAACGCGACTATGAATGTCCTATCAAATGCCATTGGGGATGATGGTTTATCCTTAAAACTTTTGAAGATTGCCTTACCTTTTATAGTTGGATCACTCAATCACATATTTAATCATGTTATAACTACATCAAGCTTTCTAATACTGTAGAAGAAATTTATATTTTCCGTTAATGTTGAAAGAAACTTTTATTTGAAAAATGCTAATGGAATTGCGTAGCTGCTTTCGAAAATGCATTCTACTAGGCTAGTATTGGTAGAAAAACCTGCTTTTTTCAAATAAAAGTTTCTTTTAACATTAACGGAAAATATTAATTACTTCTAATAAAAAGAAATTATATGAACTTAAGCCAAATTAAAAGGCAACAATATGTATTAAAAACAATTAGTTCAACAATAAATAAAGATAGCATATAAACCACACATGGCACGGTGCAAAATGATCTTTAAATTTCAGTTCGTTTGTCGTTGACAAAAAAAGAAATAAAAAAAGATTTAACTTCCTATTGCATGATATACAATAATAAAAATGTTAGTCAAGTGTTGCCAAAGAGACTTTAAATGCAAAAAAGCATAGTGTATATGGAAAAGTAAACTTTGTCCTAACCAGGGTTGGGCAGTATGTCAAATACTTGTACTTGAAATACATATTTAAAATACAAATACGTATTTTGTATTTGTATTTGAAATACCACCTTCTAATTTTTTTTGTATTTTAAATACATAACACTGAAGTATTTTGTATTTCAAATACTTATGATGTCAAAATACATTTTTTCAAAATACATTTTTTGTTATACAAAAAGTTATCATTAGCAAAATTAAAAAATGTTACAATTTTCCAAAAAAAAAAAAAAACAGAATGAAAACTTTGTCTTCCTATTCATTCATGTCTTCGCCTTCGCAAGGCACGTTCTTTTCCAGGGCTCACTCATTCAGGTAACATCAAGAGCTCAGCGGATATTTGGAAATGTGAATGTCAAAAAATTAAATTTTGTATAAAAGATTGATATGTTAATAACTTATTCGTTCGGCTTGAGGTCAATAGTTCCATATTTGTTTAACCATAAAATCTAAAAACAAACAAATTATTATTTTAATTTTGAAATTATTTTATTTCCTGACATTTCGATCAACTTCGTTGATCATCCTCAGGGGGTCTAGAATGTACAATATAACATGAAAACACAAATACGTAAACAATAATTAAACAAACATAACACTTCTTTTAATAAATAAATATAATAAATTATAATTACAATTATTTGTTGTTTATTCAAAGTTCGTATGAGATCTTGGCGGTAAATAGTTTGTGCAAGAACTAAAAGCTTTTCTTGTATTTTGTTTTGATTTATGTTTGTTTATCAGTGTGGCCATATTAGCTTTTTTGGAGCTAAATTTAGCTTTATTTTTCTTCATTTAGCCCGAAATATTTACATTTAGCCTTTAGCTTTTTTTTAAGCTTTTTTCGAAATTGGATTCAGCTTTTTTAGTAGTTTTTGAAGCTAGATAAAAGGTCAAAAATTTGTCGTATTATATTTTTTGGTTCAAATTTCCTTAGAATTTACAACTATTTACTTCTAGCGACATTTAAAAAACGTAAAACAGCACAAAACTTCAATAAAACAAAGAAATAAGGAAGGTATGGTATTACAATAAAAAACGTAAGAATTTGTTTTCCAAAACAAATACTTTTAAATGCGGCAATTTATCAAGAAAAAATCCAAATGCGATAAAAACATTTGTTCCGCCTTTTGGTTAAATTAAAAAATGTTTTCATGTATTGCTCAAAAATGTAAAACACTTATGTCTTTCGTTGAAACAAATTATTATATTAATATTTTTATTTAATAAGAATTTGAAAGTTTATTTTTTTAAAAAGCTAAATCAAACAGGACCGAATTTTTCAAGAAAAAAGCAGGCACAATGAAACATCGTAGGGTCAAGTAAAGCTCATCATTTTGATGGTATTAAACTATATTTGTTGAAAATCATGTTCTTTGTAAATTTAGTTTTTTTAGCAGGACGGTCATTTTTTAATTTAAATAAAAACGGTAAATAACGATAATTATTATTTTTATGGATAGGGTTAAAAAAATAATAAATAATATTTATTATTTTTTAATTTTTACAGTCATTGGTTTTAAATACATATTTAGACACACATGTACTAATAAAAATATTTTTTAAAATGCTTTCTTACAATGCAACTTTTTTACATTAAAGACTATCTTTTTTTCTTTTCTTGAACAAAATTTACATGAATAAAGGCATTTTTCATGATTTATATATGTACTTATGTAACTTGAATGAAAATTAAATGAAACAGGCAGCAAATTAACACCTGCTTCAAAAAACTTTTTAAAAAAGCTCTTGTACATGCATATGTATATGAACACATATTATTTTTCTTCTTACTGAAGGTATGGGTCTACCAAATTTTTGTAAATAGTAAAACCAAAATTTTAAAAACAAATTTTCTTTTTAAATATTTTTAGCACACAAGCGTTTCGTTCCTATTATGCGAAATGTCTAAATAACAAAGAAATTAAAAAAAAAAACGAATAAAAAAATGTAGCTTTATTTTTTGGCTTTAAGTTTTTGTTTTTAGCACTTTTTAGCTGTTTTTTAAACGTGATTTAGCTTGAACTTTACTTGAAAATCTGGTCACACTGTTGTTTATTGTATGTCTATATATGTATATGTGCACATCCCTCTGTATCTCTCTTATAATTTAATCTCTTTTCGTTGGGTAAATCAATAATATGTAACATCTCAAGAGTGTATCTCTTTTTATAATTCTCCGCTTTTGTCAGTATATGAACATTTTCAAAGTCTGGCCTATGTCCAGTTTCGGCACAGTGGGCTGTAAGGACTGTTTTTTTGGGATGAAAAATTATATTTTGATTTAATGTCAGACTTATGTGATGCCATTCCAGTTTTAAGTTTCGTTTTTGTCGTACCAACATATGCCTTATGACATATATTGGACCCGTCTCCGTCGCAGTTAATCTGATAGACTATGTTGGAATTTTCATCATTTTTCACCTTCGATGTTGTATTACTAAATAATCTTCGGTTAGTGTTTATCATTTTAAAGGCCAGTTCATTTTTCTGTTTGTCATAAGCGTTTGATTGTTTTAGTCCCTCAGAAAACTTAGGTACATAGACTGTAGATTTATATACTTTTTGTTCATTATTAATGACAATATCTTTATTAACCCATTGGCATTCCTTTCTTCTGTTCATAAAATTTTTCCCGGTAATTGAAATATTTACCTTCCTTAATACAAAATGACAATACCTCCAAGAAAAGATTCTTCGGTATAGAAGTAAATTGCCGTAGTTTATTCCATTTATTCTCAATGGTTTTCAATGCAATGCTGGGAAACAAAGAAACCACATCAAAAGAGACAAGCACTTCATGGTCATTTATAGGAATGTTACTAATTCTTTGCTTAAAATCAATAGCATCTTTAACATTGTATACAGAGTGTTTCGTCAAATTTGTTAAAATTCCAACTATATATTTGCTTAATCCAGTTGATGGGGAGTTTACACATGAACAAATAGGTCGTAGGGGGGTGTCAGGTTTTTGTATCTTGGGTAAGCCATATATTCTCGGCGCTATGGCTGTCTTGGTTATAAGTTTGTTTTTAGTGTAGGAGTCAATAAATTTCATGTTAAAAAGCTTCTCTATTAAAACATTGTTTTTATTTTGAATTATGGCCGTGGGATCCTTCCTAAGTCGTCTATATGTACATAAATCTCCAACAATATTTTCCATTTTTGTTTCGTAATGAATCTTCAGCAATGCCACTGTAACATTACCTTTATCAGAATTCAATATTAATATATCTTTGTTCTAGTCTAAAAATCTTTCTGTCTGCCCCACTGTGTCAAGTATGAATCTATCTCTTTTATCGTGTTTGTGTAAATGGTTATCAATAAGAGACACTAATTTTGTTCTAGCTTTTTCTTGCTTTTCTAAATCTTTAATAGTTCTTATGCAATTTCCAACATCTGCAATACATTTAAATAAAGTAAAAGTTTTTATCGTGTTAGGTAACGCGAAAGCAGCCATTGTACATTTGTTGGTATTTATTTGTCTATTTTGTTTATAAATCAGTCATGATTATGTTTGATATTTTAACTTTCATAGTTAATGGCTTTAAGTTTTTTAAATTTGCTTATGAGAGTTTCTTTGTTCTTCTCCATTAGACTTTTAAAAATGTTTTTTTCACTTGTCATCAATATTTCCATTTCAGTTTCGTCCATACGATCCGTCAATCTCAAATTTGAAAACTTAAAGCCATTAACTATGAAAGTTTATATATTAAACATAATCATGACTGGTTCATAAACAAAACTTGACATTTTCTACCTTTGAATTTTCAAAATAGAAACAAACCTCAAAAATCTTTACTGATCCAATTTCTTTTATAAAATTTATTTAAAATTTATAGTTAATTTACTTAAGTGAATCCTAAAGATCTTATAAACAGTGATGCCAAACCTTGCATTAGCAAAAGCATTGTGAGAACATAGATTTAGAATGAATAAGGATAAAATTAAAAAAAATGCGGATAAAAAAGCAGCAACATAAATATATAGTATATAATTGATTCCACACAAAAACAGGGTACACTTAAAAGGTAGGAGCGATTCTACAAAAACAACTAAAACCGTCATAAGAATGTCAAAGACAAATAACAAAAACTCACAAAATCTTTCTTCTTCTTTTTGAGCTTTTCTTACGATACTACAGTTGTTGTTTGTAAAAAAGGAAGAAAAACATAAACATAAACAAAATTTGACAATAATATAACGAAATACCGTTACTCAGCTGTTTATCTGAGGCTAACTGATAAGTGTACCCTGAACTGCACTCTGTGTTAAAAACTCGTCTGCATAAAAAAGTATTTACTTACATAACACAGCTGTAAAAACTGGTACTTTGTTACACTGCAATATAATTGGGGGTAAAATATGTTACACTCTTGCCAGTTATTTGTGCAACATGTTCAGAAAGGAAAACGAAAACTGTTTTCACTCTTGCATGTAGTTTTAGAATGGAACTTAAGCCCGCTCGAATGGTAGCATTAATGTAACATTTTTGCCAGAAAGGAAAACACCATTATAAAGGATCCCACGGCCATAATTCAAAATAATAACAATGTTTTAATAGAAAAGCTTTTTAACATGAAACTTATTGACTCCTACACTAAAAACAAACTTATAACCAAGACAGCCATAACGCCGAGAATATATGGCTTACCCAAGATACATAAACCTGACACATAAAAAGTGCTTATTTGTATGGGAGCTAACTCTTCTCCTGCCACTACCCAAGAAATGTTTTTTTTTCAAAGTGTAGGCCTTATCATACAATACTTTCCGTAAAACCCAAGAAGTCGAAAGCTGTTACAGTTTCCGAGACATAGCGTTTCAAAAATGTCATTAAAAGTGTTTATTTGTATGGGAGCTACACCTCCTTTTCCAACCCTTAAAATTTTTTCTTCAAAGTGTAGGTCTAGTGGTACAATTACTTTTTTTGAAACCTTTGAAGTCGATAGCTGTTATAGTTTCTAAGATTAAGCGCATGAAATATTTCACAAAATTTGTGCAATTGTAGAGAAAAAACCTTATTGAGGTCCCTATTTTCACAGTATCGGTGCCAAGTTTTGTGGCAAGAATGACTATTTTTACTGAGATACATGGGGAAATATGCACGGATTTTATCCTAAAAAATGGGTTATTTTGAGTTGGCTTTATATATCGGTCAATAGTCAACCAATTTTGCTAATTTTTAATAGCGATTGTGTCCAGGATATTTCCAATAGTTTGACACCAAAAACTGATCCGTATCACTTTATTTGACTCCGGAAACTTGATTTCAACAGATGGACATGGCTATATCAACATACACTTATATACACTTTACGTGGTCGCAAGAAATTACAAACGGAATGACAAACTGATATATACCCACCCTTATCACTATGTAAAGGGCATAAAAAAGAAATGAAGAAGATGAATTTTTGAATTCGCCTTGATATTACTTTACTTTGCTTTTTATTTAATTTGTTTTTCACATACAGAGATCCAAGGCACATTCAACGAGGTAAACCCAAGGCACATTCCACAAGGTAAACGCAAGGCAAATTCAAAAAATTCGTTCTCTGCATTTCCTTTTAGTGATTAAACGGTAGACTGTCAGAAAAATTTAAAATTTAAAATAAAATTGGGTAAACCCAAGGCGAATTCAAAAAATTCCCCTACTGCATTTTCTTTTTGTGTTTGAACCGTAGAATGTCACAAATTTCATATAAAATTAAATTCTTATAACGTAAAAATGTTAAATTAATTTTAATCAGCTGGGCTCTTAATATTACCTGGTTGAATTTTTCTGACATTCTACCGTTGAAACACAAAAAGAAAATGCCGAGGGGGAATTTTTTGAGCTTACCTTGTTGAATGTGCCTTGCAGAGAACTGTTTTCATAAAATTTAACACCAGTCTGTTTTCACCTAGACCTGTAGAAAGATTATTTTCTTTAGCAGGATTTATATATTCTCCAACACGAGGCTGCTTATCTGATTAAACTTTTAAAAATCTAGTGTTCATGAAAGGAAACTCATGTTTTACTGATTGATAAATGGTTATAAATGTATTTTGTGTTTTGTATTTTATATAAAAGATACTAAAATACTATATCTTGTATTTTAAATACTTGACTTGAAAGTATGTATTTGGTATTTTGAAATACAAGCGGAACAAGTATTTTGTATTTCAAATACAGCAAAGCATGTATTTTGCCCAACTGTGGTCCTAAATTACAAAATTAAAAATGAGAAGAAAAAAAGATATTCTGTTTTCCTTTCTCTGTTACAAGTTAGTTAAATAGGTAATGCTTACAGCCAAATGACACAACTACCGTTCAAAGAGTACTGATGATGAAATTGCGTAGCTGCTTTCGAAAATGCATTCTACTCGGCTACTATCGGAAGAAAACCCTGCTTTTTTCAAATAATGTTTCTTTCAACATTAACGGAAAATATTAATTTCTGCTATATGAACTTAAGCCAAATCAAAAAGCAAGAATTTGTATTAAAAAAAATTTGTTCAACAATAAATAAAGATAGTTTATGGCAATGTTGATTTGCAATCTCTTATAAACTTCAGGTAGCTTTTAATAGTGCGACACGGTATGTTTATGGCATAGGACAGTACGATAGCGTTTCTTCTTGGAGTTAAATGATCCTAGGTTGTAACCTATCAGGCTTTCTACGTATGAAAAATTTGATTTTTTTTCATCGTTTAGTATATAGAAAAACTGCGTCCTACTTGTATGAGAAACTTACTTTCGGATCACCCACCCGCTGCGTTACACTTTTGATACCAAGTTTTACTCATCCAGATTTTTTTATTAACGCCATCAAATTATGGAACGCTTTACCATTAAACCTAAAACGTATATAGGGAAAAGCCAGTTTTTCTTGTGCTATCTTTGACTATTTTTCAAGAAACTCTTAAAAAACTGTATCTTTCTTTTACTTTGTTTTAGAAAGAAAATTATGCTTAAGTTTTAATTTATATTCTCCATTTTTTACTTATACTCCTGTATGTTTTGTTTGGTGCAAATTCTTTCAAAAAATGTTATTGAACTACAACAGAAGCAATTCCTAATGTTTTGATGATAAAACAATGATAATTCAATTTAAATAAATAAATAAATACATAAATAAAATAAAATAGGAAGTTCGTCCCGACCACACCCAACACTTGCCATTACTTATACAATCCAAGAGTTTTGTTCGTTGCAAAGCCAAGTGATGAAATTAAGGCTCTTTCAAAAGTAGAAATACCAGTAGCAGGTGTCCTTGGAGGGCTTTGTCGAATATATTCGACAAGCTCTAGAAGTCAAGGTATACATCCGAGAACAACATTATTATTTACCAGCTTCACTGCGACCATATTATCCAAAATACCTATTTTTAGATTTTTAGCTCGACCAAAGGAATAATAGTTTGTTAATTGTTTACAGCTTTATAACATTGTTAGGACTACACAACCCAGCAAACTACCAAGTCATAAAAAAATAAAAAAAAAAACAACAACACAGGCAAAAGGCAAAGGTTTGTTGACGTTTTTTAAGCCTAGGTAAAATTCCTTGGGTATACTACCATTGATGTGGACTTTTTAGACGTTCTGAACCTTGCCGGACAAATCTTAGATCAACTTGCCTTACCCTCGACAAAAACAACACTCTAAACCAGTTATTCATTTTTTAACTAAATTCAAATCACACCCTTCACATAGTGATTGTCATTCCGTTTGTAATTTCTTTATAATCCATTTGCGACCCCATAATGTATATATATTCTGGATCATTATAGATAGGGAAGTTGATATAGCCATGTCCGTCTGTTAAAATGAAGTTTCCGGAGTCAAATAAAAAGATGCAGACCAGTTATTGGTGTCAAACTGTTAGAAATATTTGCAGACAATCGCTATTTAAAATCAGCAAAAGCGGTTCTCTTTTGACCGAGATATAAGCGAAAACCAAAAATAACCAATTTTGTTCAGGAAAAAAACCGTCCATATATCCCTATATATCTCAGTAAATATAGTCATTCTTGCCACAAAACTTGGCACGGATACTTTTAAAGTAGGGACCTAAATAATGGAAATTTTTTTTTTCAGAAAGGATCAGGGGAAGTGGTATTTCTTCTACAATTGCACAAACTTGGTGGAATATTTAATGCGTTAAATCGTAGAAACTATAACAGCTATCGACTTAAAATGTTCTACAAAAGGTAGTTGGACAATAACACCTACACTTAAAAAAAATTATTTGGGTGTGGGCAGAATAGGGGTAGCTCCCATACAAATTAACAATTTTTATGAAATTTTCGATACTGTAACAGATATCGAAATCAAATGTTCTACAAAAAGTAATTGGACAACAAAACCTACGCTTTGAAGAAAAAAATTTTTGGGTGGGGGATGAAGATGGGGTAGCTCCCATACAAATTATCCATTTTCCTACAATTTTTGATACGCTATATCTCGGAAACTATAACAGCTATCGACATAAAATGTATTACAAAAAGTTAATGAACAACAAAGCCTACGCTATGAAGAAAAATTCTTTTTGGTGGGGGGTGAAGATTGGGTAGCTCCCATACAAATTAACAATTTTAATAAAAATTTCGATACGCTATATCTCGGAAACTGTAACAGATATCGAAATCAATTGTTCCACAAAATGTAATTGGACAACAAAACCTACGCTTTGAAGTAAAAATTTTTTGGGCGGGGGATGGAGAAGAGGTAGCTCCCATACAAATTAACATTTTTTATGAAATTTTCGATACGCTATATCTCGAAAACTATAACAGCTATTGACATCAAATGTTTTATAAAAAGTAATTAGACAACAAAACCTACGCTTTGAAGTAAAAATGTTTTGGGCGGGGCTGAAGAGGGGGTACCTCCCATACAAATTAACAGTTTTGATGAAATTTTCGATACGTTATATCTCGGAAACTGTAACAGATATCGAAATCAATTGTTCCACAAAATGTAATTGGACAACAAGACCTACGCTTTGAAGAAAAAATTTTTGGGCGGGGGATGGAGATGGGGTAGCTCCCATACAAATTATCCATTTTTCTACAATTTTTGATACGCTATATCTCGGAAACTATAACAGCTATCGACATAAAATGTATTACAAAAAGTTAATGAACAACAAAGCCTACGCTATGAAGAAAATTTTTTTTTGGTGGGGGGTGAAGATTGGGTAGCTCCCATACAAATTAACAATTTTAATAAAAATTTCGATACGCTGTATCTCAGAAACTATAACAGCTATCGACATCAAATGTTTTACAAAAAGTAACTAGACAACAAAACCTACGCTTTAAAGTAAAAGTTTTTTGGGCGGGGCTGAAGAGGGGGTACCTCCCATACAAATTAACAGTTTTGATGAAATTTTCGATACGCTATATCTCGGAAACTGTAACAGATATCGAAATCAATTGTTCCACAAAATGTAATTGGACAACAAAACCTACGCTTTGAAGAAAAAATTTTTTGGGTGGGGGATGGAGAAGAGGTAGCTCCCATACAAATTAACATTTCTTATGAAATTTTCGATACGCTATATCTCGAAAATTATAACAGCTATTGACATCAAATGTTTTATAAAAAGTAATTAGACAACAAAACCTACGCTTTGAAGTAACATTTTTTTTGGTTGGTGGTGAAGAAGGGGTAGTTCCCATACAAATTAAAAATTTGTCCTATTTCAAGCTTATTCAAAACCCAGATGATTTTCTAATTCTTGTGCTGTTGTGCGATCAAACTGTTTAAGTGATGTAATGTAGAGTAGCTGACACAGTTATTATGATGCAATGTTGTTTAGTTATGAATAAAGAGTGGTGTCATGCACTGTTGTTGATTCAACTTATATACTGTCATGATGTGTGGTCGATAAAAAAATGACTGTGATGATGTGTGGTCAACAACAACAAATCTGTGTGTATTACACACAATGTTGAATAAACAAACATATATACAAGCAGGCAATTCAATATTAATATCATACGTAAGTACATTACATTACATACATACATCAAAAATCAACCCCCGTTTTTAAAACTATCACACCAGGAATATCCCGTCAATACAGCACTTATTGTGGTGTGTGCACTTGTAAGGTATATGAAATGAATTGAAAATTTAAGATGATGCCTTATTTAGTGACGTCTTGAGCTGGCCTCTAATGGGGATGTGGTGGGGCATCTAGTCAAAGCGAATACCAACAGAGGTTTTCAGATGATCAAATTTCTGACTCTCATTTATACATGACATCAGTTGTACCACTTAAATAATCATTAAGTGATGACATACATAAATCAATTAGTATGGAACAACAATAAACCTTCTTCCACACGGTATTGTAGAACACTACAGTTTGCATACGTTAAAGAGACACCTCAACTAAAAGAATTTGAGTTAACAGTAAATAATCGTAATTTTAAAGTAAAGCATGGATTATATTTTACAATGAATGACGACAAGAAAGCACAATCAGTAACAGAAACACCAGCAGCATCTCCTTGTTTTATTTGTGGAGCCACAATATCCAAGATAAATAAAATCGAAGAACTTAAAGCTATGCCTGTAAATGAACAAGCACTGCATTTTGGTATGTCACCACTTCATGCGCGTGTTAGGCTCATAGAGTGTCTTCTGCATGTAACTTATATTGTTGACTTTAAACGTGGGAGAGTCGACTCAAGTACTCGTCCCGCAAAAAAAGCCCGAAAATGTTTGAAAAAGCGTGAACTTAAAGAGAGAAATGGAATACAGATTAATACTGTCAAGCAAGGCTTTGGTACGACAAATTCAGGAAATACATCACGAAGATTTTTTGCTAATCCTGCTTTGAATTCCGAAATTACGGGTATAGATGAAAACATAGTCAAGAGGTTTTTAATTATACCGAGTTAGTAGATCCAAAGAAAATTTGGTGATTTTTGTCTGGAGACGGCAAAAGAGTTTGCTGCACTGTACGAGTGGTACAATATGCCACCTACACTTCAAAAAGTTCTGATTCATGGAAAAGATATAGTAATTGAAAAGTGTATTTTTCCTGTAGGCTTACTATCCGAAGAGGCTTAGGAAAGTCGTAACAAAGACTAAAAAAATATCACCTTGGACACTCCAGAAAATGCAGTCGAATTACCACGAACGAAGATATTATACCGAATGATGGTAACATTAGATCCTATGATCTCACATTTGAATCCTTCATTTAGCTTAAAAAAAAGCATAGTGTTATAAGCGATGGAGTTAAGGCTCTTTTAGAATAATTAATTAAAAATAGATATAAAATAAATTAAAAATTAAAAAAAAAAAAACATTTAATTTTTTACAGTTAGGACTTTTTACATTGTAGGTAACGATAAACATTTCTCAACTTTCTTTATTTTAACTACTTTTTTGTATTACCATATACATAAATAAAACTAAATTTGTGATGAAATCACTACATTTTTTTCCTCACCTCCATACAAAATTCCCCAGTGTGGGACGTACCAAAGAAAGAAAAGTTGTAGACCTAAAAATAAAACTAAAAAAAAGATTTTCTTTAATAAAAGTTTTTGTTCCTTCCGTCCTTAATCCAAAACTTAGGCAAACAACATTTTAGTACGAGGGTTTTTTAAGCATCAAGTTAACGAATAGCTTATGAAAGCTTCCTACATTAACAACAACCCTTATAAGTATTTTCGTCTCCCAGTTCAAGCAATATGACCGAAACACAATTAAGTAAATTAATTAAGTCAACAGTACCCAGCAAAAACTTCACTTACAAACTTTTTTATAATGACTTCCTTAATTCATTATTTTGTAGCCTTAGTTGCAACTTTTTTGCTATTTAATTTGTAATAGCTTATTAAAAGCACGTTATGATTAAAAAAATCATTTAAACTCATGATAGCTATTATTATTTTATTAGTATTATTGTGTACTGATTTAAAATGTACATATGTACTGATTTTAAAGGATAATCCCTATATCTATTATATAAAGAAGGGGTGTGTGTGTATGTATGTATGTATGTTTGTATTTTATAGCTGGCCACACCAGTGGATCGATTTTTGTGAAATTTTTACAGAGTGTTACTTCAAGTCTAAAAGGAACAATAGGCTACTTTTTTTTTGGAAATTATTGCTGCCACGCCCACACTACGCCCATTTGTGTGGGAAGGTCAAGTAACAAAATTACCCAGAGCCATACTGCTCAAACGCGTAGAGCTAAATATCTGAAATTTACGACACGTGTTAAGCTTTACATGTTTGTTTAAATGCACATGAGCTTTTAAACATTGGGCCCGTAAAGGGATAAAAAGGGGGCAAAAAGGGAAAAATCGGTAACCTACTATCTCTTGATGTCTATAAGATAGAAACTAAATTTAAAAAGTTGAGCGTTTTCCTTAAGAAATAAACAGACAGGTATTTGGAGTTTTTTTTTTTTAATTTTGGTCCGAAAGGCCGAAAAAAGGGGTTTAAATTATATTTTGGTACTTTTTGGTACTTTTTGTTACTTTTAAACCAATAAAGATAGAAAAATTTTTCAAATTGCGTTCGATAGGTCTTACAAAAATATGATTACGTTTTTCGTACTTTTTTTAATTTTGGGCCCAAAGGGGGAAAAAGGGCTAAAAATATATTTTGATTTTTTTATTCGTTTTTTGTAACTTTTAAACCCATAACGATAGGAACATTATTCAAATTAAGTGTAACAGGCCTAAAAAATATGAGTACGTTTTTAGATACTTTTTTAATTTTATAGACCCTAAGGGGAAGAAAGGGTTAAAATTATGTTTTAGTACTTTTTGTAACTTTAAAATAAATTATGATAGAAACATAATTTCAATTCCTCTTCGAGACCGATTTTTGGAAATTAGTTCGCACGTAAACGGCTTTTAAAGTTAAAATTTTGAAGGTAAAAAAGTGGGCGGTGCCACGCCCATAAAAGTTTAACTTTTTATGCTGGTACTTTTATTGCACTGATTTTTTAAAATTGGCACACATATAGAAGGCCTCTAATTCCGAAGTTCTAAAGGACAAAAATGGAGGATTGCAGCACCCACAAATATGTAAGTTTTCAAACTGGTTCTTCTATTGTTGCGACTTTTATGAAGCTCAACAATAGACCGATAATATTTGTTTTCGGTACAAAAATGGGTGGCATAAAGATACACAAACGTGCAAAATTATGTGAAGATAAGGCCATATTTGAGCCAGTTATAGCCCAAAACGCTTAATCCGGGAGGACATTTGCATGGGAGCTCTGTCGAAAAATAGCCTGATCATCACCACAAACAACATGCTTTTTTCTTATGCTAAAAAACTTATCTGTTCCAAATTTCATCGAAATATCTGCAAAAATGCGGTCTCTACTTTGTTTACAAGAATACATTAAGGCTGAATTCCAAAACGCAGTTTGCCTTGCATTAAAAACTTTCAACTTCTTCCCTAATTCACTCTTTACAATTTGGACTACGTTTTTTGCTTCCAGAACATTAATATAGCTGTAAGCATTCATGTGGAAGTAGAAGATATTATCAAAAACATCATCTTTGCTTTCAGGAAAAACTTGAAATTTCGTGATGCAAAGCAAACTGTGTTTTGTAACTCAGCCTAACTCCTAGCCGGACGGATGGACTGACAGGTATTAATCGACTCAGGAAGTGATTCTGTGTCGATCGGTGTAACTGGAGGTGGGTCTCTCACCTTTTTCTTTGGTGAGGTACAAAAATTTGCACAAAAGCATAATAAAATTTGGATATAACAATAACTATAAGAGAAGTTTGAACTTCTTCCTCTAATTCCGAAGTTCTAAAGGACAAAAATGGAGGATTGCAGCACCCACAAATATGTAAGTTTTCAAACTGGTTCTTCTATTGTTGCGACTTTTATGAAGCTCAACAATAGACCGATAATATTTGTTTTCGGTACAAAAATGGGTGGCATAAAGATACACAAACGTGCAAAATTATGTGAAGATAAGGCCATATTTGAGCCAGTTATAGCCCAAAACGCTTAATCCGGGAGGACATTTGTATGGGAGCTCTGTCGAAAAATAGCCTGATCATCACCACAAACAACATGCTTTTTTCTTATGCTAAAAAACTTATCTGTTCCAAATTTCATCGAAATATCTGCAAAAATGCGGTCTCTACTTTGTTTACAAGAATACATTAAGGCTGAATTCCAAAACGCAGTTTGCCTTGCATTAAAAACTTTCAACTTCTTCCCTAATTCACTCTTTACAATTTGGACTACGTTTTTTGCTTCCAGAACATTAATATAGCTGTAAGCATTCATGTGGAAGTAGAAGATATTATCAAAAACATCATCTTTGCTTTCAGGAAAAACTTGAAATTTCGTGATGCAAAGCAAACTGTGTTTTGTAACTCAGCCTAACTCCTAGCCGGACGGATGGACTGACAGGTATTAATCGACTCAGGAAGTGATTCTGTGTCGATCGGTGTAACTGGAGGTGGGTCTCACACCTTTTTCTTTGGTGAGGTACAAAAATTTGCACAAAAGCATAATAAAATTTGGATATAACAATAACTATAAGAGAAGTTTGAACTTCTTTTGAAAAATATTTGAAATGTGATCCCTGTATCTATATTATATAAAGAAAGGTTGTATGTATGTATGTATGTATGTATGTGTGTATGTATGTATGTATGTATTTATGTATGTATGTATGTATGTATGTATGTATGTATGTATGTATGTATGTATGTATGTATGTATGTATGTATGTATGTATGTATGTATGTATGTATGTATGTATGTATGTATGTATGTATGTATGTATGTATGTATGTATGTATGTATGTATGTATGTATGTATGTATGTATGTATGTGTGTATGTATGTATGTATGTATGTATGTGTGTATGTATGTATGTATGTACATATGTATGTATGTATGTACATATGTATGTATGTTTGTAAGTCTGGAAGAAACAATTGGAAACTTTTCTTTTTGAAAAACTTTGCTGCCGCGCCCACACTACGCCCATTTGTGTGGGAAGGTCTGGCTATGAATTGCCTAACCAAATTACCCAAAGCCATACTGATCAAACGCGTAGAGCTAAATACATGTTTGTTTAAATACATACGAAGTTTTAGAAATTGGGCCCGTAAAGGGATAAAAAGGGGACAAAATGGAAAAACCTGTAGCCTACTATCTTTTGATGTATATAAGATAGAAACAAAATTTAAAAAGTTTTGCGTTAAATAATTTTGCTTTCTGAATATCTTCAAAGCTGTAAGCCTGGTAAATTTCCAATTTTTATGTGCTAAGTAAATAGTAGGGCTGACTTATTATTTATTGCAACTTATGTGGGGCAACCAATAAATTAAAAAATATATAAATTCTTTTGTTTACATATTTTAATAAATTTACTATGATTGGGGTAGCGAAGCACACCGGGGCTTAGCTAGTATATTATAAAATCAAGGTGTAAGTTTGTTTGTTTGTTTGTTTGTTTGTTTGTTTGTTTGTTTGTCACGCAATCACGCCTAAACGGCTAGACCGATTTTTATGAAATTTGGAATGTAAGTACCTTAAAGCCTTGGGTGTGCGATAGGCTATACGTTTTTGGAAAAAGGGGAGGTGCCACGCCCACAGCACTTCAAATCTAACTGTACTTCTACTGTAAAAAAATAACTTTTAATACTGGTGCATATGTTGGACCGATTTTTTCAAAATTTTGTACACATTTATAAGGCCACTAACGGAAAAAAATTTTAAGGCAAAAAAGGAGGCGGGGCCACGCCCCCTAAAACAAAAATTATATGAGAGGCACTTATTGCAGACCGATTTTTTTCAAATTAGTTCGCATATAAACGGCTTCCAAGTTAAAATTTTGGAGGTAAAAAAGTGGGCGGTGCCACGCCCACAAAAATTAAACTTTTTTTGCTGGTACTTTTATTGCACCGATTTTTTTTTCAAACTTGGCGCACATATAAAAGGCCTCTAATTCTAAAATTCTAAAGGACAAGAGCTAGGGGTTGCCGTGCCCACAAAAATTACAGTCTTCATACTGGTTCTTCTATTGCTGCGATATTTATGAAGCTCAAAAATTGACCTATAATTTTTATTTTTTTCGGTACAATAATTAGTGGCACAAAGATGGACAAACGTGCAAAAGTATTTGAAGATAGAGCAATATTTGAGCCAGTTGTGGCCTAAAACGCTAAGTCCGGGAGGACTTTTGTATGGGAGCTAGGTAAAAAAATTAACTGATCATCACCATAAACAACATGCTTTTTTGCCATGCCAAAATACGTATCTGTTCCAAATTTCATTGAAATATCTGCAAAAATGCGGTCTCTACATTGTTCACAAGAATACATTAACTCCCAGCCGGACTGACGGACTGACATGTTTTAATAGACTCAGGAAGTGATTATGTGGCAATCGGTATAATTAGAGGCAGGTCTGAGACCTTTGCTTTTGTAAGGTACCAAAATTTTTTACAAAAACATAATAAAATTTGGGTATAACAATATAAGAGAACTTTAAACTCCTTTTGAAAAACACTTGAAATGTAATTATAATATAAATTAAGAACGACAGATATAAACAGGGTGTCCGCCGGCAAGGTATACTAATTTATTTTACCGCCATTTTGGTAAACGTTAATCTCGACAGCCCGAATTTTTCAGTCATGAAGTAGAGACATGGCAAATTTATTATGAAAAAATATTCAGTTACCCAACGTGTTTTAATCAATAAAACATGACAACCCCGTTTTTCATGAAAAAATAATAATGAGTGCCGAGGCATATTTTCATTTGAGTGGATATGTCGATAGCCAGAATAGTCGGTTCTGGGTAATAGAACCCCCTCAAATTATCCATCAGTCACTTTTGCATCCATTAGAAGTGGAAGTCTGGTGTGCAATTTGGTCAGGAGGAATCATTGGAGCTTACTTTTTTAAAACGGAAAACGGCGTAATGGGAAGCGATATCGCATACAGCTAGGATAACAATGGAACTTCTCCGAGATCTCTTTCCCCAATAAGTTATTTCAAGAAATGGTGATGATGATTGGCCTGATTCGACTGCTCCAGACTTCTTTTTGTGGGGATATCTGAGCAGCAAGGTTTGTGCATATAAACCACCTTTCCGGCGGACACCCTGTGTATGGCAATATTATTGGAGCAACAATACCAACAGGGTAGTTCTAAGGGGAAGATATTTTTAAGCTCCATATACTAAGTAATCCAAAAGGTTTGCCTTCCAAATCTTAATGCTGGCAGTTTTCAAACAAACTAGCCTTTGCTTTAACAATTAAATAATCCCAGGTTTCTGGTTTGCTGGATTTTCTGGCTTGCACTTGGAAATCCCCCCCCCCCCCCCCC
The DNA here is from genome assembly GCA_963583895.1 of Melanophora roralis. NCBI lineage: Eukaryota > Metazoa > Arthropoda > Insecta > Diptera > Rhinophoridae > Melanophora > Melanophora roralis. The sequence continues at coordinate 12,603,838 of OY757192.1, read as the reverse complement.
CCTAGGGGTACTAGGGTACTAAGTTGATAAAATTTACAGATTTTTGCACTAAATGGAAAAGCTCCAAACAGAGTGTAAAATAGCGTTTTATGAAGTACCTAACGACCCGTCATTTTTTTTATAAGATACAAACTTAACTATTAATATTTGTATAGTAATTTAAAACTTAATAATCCAGATTTGTTTTGTTAGGTTTTGTTTGCATAATTTCACACAATATTGTTTATGGGTTTAATGTTTATGTAAAAGTTTTATTAACAACACTAAAGGGTATTTCGTGTAAAAATTTGCATACCAAAAGCATAAGCAGCTCATCAAAACGATCAAAATTTCGAGTTGAATCGAATGCCGTAATTTTCCCCGAGTTTTATATGCACTTTTTTAAGTAAGGCGATTGCTTTCAAACTTTACCTTTTAATATTATTCCCGCGCAACGCCGGGACGGGTAAGCTAGTTTGCTATATATTTTAAATTTGCTGCGTGAAAACATAGTTAGTATAACTATGCCATTTTCAATTGTATTTCAGAGCTTTCTTATTGTTTTTCAGAAATTTTCAATTGTATTTACGAATTTCTTTACGAATGATTCTTATTAGTTTGTTTTAATAAATATAAAAAACTTGCCACAAAATCCAGTAGCTGTTGGAATCAGATTGAAAAGTAGTAAATAAATATTTCAGTGTTTAAATTTTTATATGAATTTTTTACCTCATTGGCATACTGATTCAGTTCGAGCTCTCAACCTAAAGTTTAAAAATTCCTTACAAGGAGTAGATTTGGGTCAATCGGTTACTTTAGTTCGTTTTTGCCAACAACCTCGTTCGTTTTTTCCACGAACCACAATGTAATTTAAATAGGGTTTGGAGATTAAATGAACTAGGTTGTTGGCAAAAACGAACTAAAGTAACGAGTCGGGCACAACTCTAACAAGGAGTATTTTTTTGTCGCTTAAATATTCAATTTTGGCAGCTTTGGATTTCCATAACAATGCTAATTAATAAAGTTAAAAAAAATTAAAGAGATAGCAAATGTATTTACGGTTAAACCTGTGCAAACACGCACAGAGCGAATCTATAAAATAAATTTTTTGCTACCCCTTTATTTAATGAAACAGTAACATCTGCAAAAAAAATTACTTGAAAACACTATGTTTTTTTCTACCAGAAAAGTAAATAAATAATGTACTGATTTCGAATCAGTACCCTAGGTATGACTACCAAAATAATATCGGATTCGTTTTAGGGCATCGCAAACAAAATTAAGTACATTTTACAGTCGAATTGTAAGTAGTGCTTACCGAAAATTCTACTTACCTTTCTACTTATTTTGTAAGTAAAGTTTTTGCTGGGTAAGTCAAGTGGTTTTCCATAATAAAATCATTTATAAAATTTTAACTTTAGAAAAAATAATATAACTCTTGCAAATATTAACTGATTTCAACAAAAAGATATCTCTTTTTTTCTAAATAAAGTTTCTTTTTTACTGTAAAGAAAAATATAGGCTATAAAATTAAAAAGAAAATTTTTTAAATTTAAAAGTTTTTATAAAAGTGTAATGTATGTATTTTTGGGAAGTCAGGTTGCTAAGTGTTTTATAATGCTGCGCTTAAGCTACCTTCACACTATTCTACAAGTGTTTAGATTTTCATTGGATTTTGAGAGAGCCAAATAAAATGATTTTTGGTTTGACTGTCAAAAAATCAAAAAAAAAAAAAAATTATGCGCATTACATTTTGTCTTTACACTATCATATTTGAAATAAAATTAAAATCTGTGTAGTACTTAAACATCTGTTTTTGAGTTTAAAAAAAAAAATTAACTTTTAAAGCAAGTATTTTTTTTATTTTAATTTAACAAAAGGGTGAAAAAACACTGTTAGGCAATAAAAAGTGACGTTCAGACTTGCAGTTAGTTCATCAGACATGTTTTTTTGACTAATTTCTGCAATAAATTCTTAATTTCACTTTTAATATTTACTATTTGTAAAAATTTTTGCTGGCGCTAAATCATTAAACAGCTGTTCATCAGGGATGGAACTTTTAGTAATATTTTAAACTTTTGCACATTCTTCGGGTGATTATTGGTTTGCCGCATAAACATAGAAAAATGCATTGGATATGAAGCAAACCAATAATTCTTCGACGTTTTGTATATTTTTTTTTGTATTTGTACTTACAGTTTTATAATTTATTTTAAATAAGGAGGTTGAAACTTAGGCCCGTAATAATTATACATTTTCAGATGTAAAAAAGTTTTCGAGCGTCGCTTTTATACAAAATCTGTTTTAAAACTTATTTTATATCTATATTTGTACATATGTATGTGTGTTAGAGGCCAGCCCAAGACGACACTAAATAAGGCATCATCTCGAATTTTCAGATGTAAAAAAGTTTTCGAGCGCCACTTTTATACAAAATCTGTTTTAAAACTTATTTTATATATATATTTGTTCATATGTGTGTATATGCCTTTAAGTTTTTATGTGATATTTTTATAATTTTACTGGTTTTTAAAAGCGAGCTATAAAATCTAGTGGAAAAATTTTTAATAGTTATCGTAAGTTTACTAAGACCATATTTGTCAGCCATTACATACATTTTTGTTAATAAACCTACCATAAGTATTTTCGCATAGTTTTCATATATTAAAAATTACCATAAGGTTAGAATTTATTAAAAATTTAAAAAAGGCATTTTAATTTATTAAAAGTTGTGTTTCAGGTACATAACAAAATAGTCTGAACTCACACAAATTAATCCAAACCTACCCAAAAGCGTTTCAGGTAACAAATTTTCCACATCAAAGAGAACGTTTGAGATAAATTTCCTTTCCTGTACAAGGGTTTCAACAAAATTTTTGTTGTAGGTACATTTTTTTTTTTAAATCTGTAGATTTCTTTAATATAAAATGCGATTTAGATCATTTAGATACATTTTATATATGATGTATATGCTATGTTTTAAAAATTCTATGGGGTGTAATCGTCTAAATAAAATTTTACTTTTTAACTAAGCAGCATGTGAGCATTTAAAAATTTTCAATTATAGTTTTTTTGCGTTTCAGCTATTTTGAGCAACTTTGGCAAGCTTGGAGAGTAATTTCTATACTCTCATATGTCGGAACAAAATCGAGATCTTTTGGAACATGCTTAATATTTGTTAAGACTTTATAACTGATTAAAACAAATAAACAATGTTTTAAAAATTTTCTTGATTTGCTTTTGCGAGTTAATTAATAAAACGCTTGTATATAATAAATTCAATCAAAAATATTTGTTTTTTTTTTATACAAAGTGAGTTTATTTTGCTAAAAGACTTCATTTTTTGACACCTATCGATTTTTTAAAAAATATATAAATATACATATCGAAAGTAATAATTTTACAACACCTTTAATGAAAAAACTTACTTTTACAACTTTTTTATTTAATTTCAATTAAAAATATTTTATTTCCTAATAAATAACTATAAATTTCATAAAAATATTATTAAAAATTATTTTACAATACCAAACTTTATATAAACTTTCCATGCCTGATTTTCTTTATGGCTGCTGTAAATATGCAACTCTGATACATGCAAAATCTAATGGTTTAGAAAAATTTCTAAAAATGAAGAGAGCCATACTACTGTCAAATTTCTTTAGGTATTTTTTGACATTTCATAACATAATGTCTTCACACTATTATATTTTCTCATTTTATTTGAGTTTTTTGACAAGTGTTTTTACCCAGTCTGAAGCCACCTTTAGCCGCAGCACGTTTTGATTCTTCTAAGCACTGTTAGGTGCTCAGCTAGAATAGTGAGAATACTCTTCTGATGGTTTCAAGAAAGATTCTAATTTTATTTAATAATTCTTACCGCTATTTAAACTAAAATTTTATTCATAATTTTGTTTACACTATAGTTATTATTTGTTATTATTAAAAAACGCAAAACTTCAAATCAGCAAATTCAATTTTGGGTAATTTGATTCCTTCCAAATACATGATGATTCAATGTGTGTATGTCTGTGCAATTGATAGTCTACGTTCTTGAGTGTGTGAAAAATAAAATGTTAAGTTCGCACTTTTTATTTTGGAGGAATCAATTGTTATTTTTAAATAAGTTGGAATAATGTGACCGACTGTTAATGAGTGTGATCAACACACTACACCTCCGTCCTCAAGATTGAATTTATGGTTGAAATGAAATGAATTAAATCTAAAAATATAATAAATGAATTAATTCTATTCAAATGCCGTATTACATTTAGCAACATTTAAATTTGAGATAGCTAATATAAATCATTTTTAATTGCTGTAATAATTATTATAAATTGTCTTTTATTTGCTTACATTAATTCTTAGGTTTATACAATTTAAGGATATTATTATGGTAAATTTTTTCTAGGTTATCAACCTTTAGTAATGAATTTACTCCTAATCTTTTTATTATTTTATATGGTCCCTTGTTTGGGCTCTGGTTCTTTTTTCGAGATTCTAATTTTATCAATACCAAATCTCCTATATTAAAATTACTAATGTTTGTATATTTGTCATAATTTTCTTTTGATTTTTGTTTAGCTATGTCTATTAATTTTTTAGCATTCTCTAGTGATGTTTTTAATCTAATTTTTATTTCATTTGCGTAATTTTCCATGTCATAACATTTACAAGTGTTTTGTATTTTGTCCGTTGGTAATGCTGCTAGTTTACCGTAAATTAACTCGTAAGGTGAATAGTTAGTGTCGATATGTGGTGTCGTGTTATATGCAAATGTATAGTATGGTACCCATTTGTGCCATTCATGATCATCAACAAAATCAAATAAATATTCATTTAATACACGATGGTTTCGCTCTATAGAACCTATTGACTGATGGTGATATGGTGCTGAAAATTTTTGGTTTATATTTAGCAAATTACAAACTTCTTTTAATAACTCGTTATTAAATTCAGTACCTCTATCAGATTTTAAATTTTTAAAACATCCGTACCTTTAAACAAATTGCTCAACTAATGTTTTAGCAATATTTTTAGCGTCTTTTGTCTCAATTGGATGTGTTATTACGTATTTTGTTAATTCACATTGTATTGTAAGTATGTATCTGTAACCATTAGATATTCTTAAAGGTCCAATAGTATCTATTTCTATTGTCTCAAAACTAGTGTTAGGACTTTCTGTTATGATCATTTCTTCTTTAATGTGCTTCGTTTGTTTATTTCTTAGACATTTATCGCACTTTTATGTATAATCTCTAACCATCTTTTTCATATTTTTCCATACGTAACGTTGTTTTAATTTTAGGACAATGTCCTGATATTGGTGAATTGTGGAATTCTTCTATAATTTTCATTTGCGTTCTTTTATTCGTAATGTGTTGCAAAGGTTTATATAATATAATATTTAATTCAAAGTTTCTATATTTGTTTGATTTCAATCATTTCTGGTATACCTCATTATAAATTTTGGTCAAATATCTATATGATATTAGCTCAAAAATATTATCTTCGCATGATAAAGCGAGATTTTTTATATTTTGCTTATGCATATAAATCATTAACTTCTCTAGTGACAAAACGTATTTTGCTTGATCTTCATTAACGTTCATTACAAAGCTATTATTTTCAGTTTCTATGGTACCATCCTTGGGTCGATTTTTCATATTTTTTATACCGGTTTTTATAATATTAAATTTTAATTCACGTACATTCTTTATATCTTGTAGAGATGTACATTCCCACATATGATTTTTATGTTGGCCTTGGGATATGTCACTCATATTATTCATTTCCACATTCTCAGTATTTTCCTTTGCTTTCATTCCACGTGTTGTTACTAAAATTTTTGATGGTTTACTTTTGTCTTCTTCTACAGGTATCATACTTTTCAACATCTCAGAATCTAATTTTATCCTCGACAGAGCATCTGCGTTCGTATTTATTTTTCCTCTTTTATAAACAATTTCAAAATCATAGTCCGATAAATCTATTCGTATCCTAGTCAACTTAGATGAAGGATTTTTATGTGAAAAAAGTGAAACAAGTGGTCTGTGATCCGTTACCACAATAAACTTTCTACCATACAAATATGGTCTGAAGAATTGTATACCCCAGTGGATCGCGAGTAGTTCTTTCTCAGTTACTGGTTTATTTAAATCATGCTTTCTTAAGGTTTTGCTTGCATAAGAAATCGGCAAATCTTCTCCAATTTTCCCCTGTGATAAAACAGCTCCTAATGCATAATTCGATGCGTCAGTAGTCAATATAAAGGGTTGTTCAAAATCTGGATATCTTAGTATTGGTGCGCTAATTAGTTTCGTCTTTAATAGGTCAAAAGCTTGTTGACAATCTTCAGTCCATTCAAATTCTTTTTGTTTTTTAGTCTGGTCGTTTAGACATTTTGTGATTTCAGCAAAATCTTTTATGAAACGTCTAAAATAATTACAAAATGCTACAAACCTTTTAACCTCATCCTTGTCTTTTGGAACTGGATATTGTTCAATTACCTTGTGTTTTGAAGGATCTGTTCGTATGCCGTTTTTCGTTATTTGGTGTCCTAAATAAATTACTTCGGATTTCAAAAATACACATTTTGATGCATTTAATTTTAAGTTATATTTTGACAAACGTTCGAATACTTTCACCAAGTTTTCATTATGATGTTTTAAACTGCATCCAAATACAATAATATCGTCTACGTATAAAAATGCTTTGGAGTCTAAGCCACTTAATGCTATTGTTAACATCCTTTGAAAACTATTGGAAGAAATCTTCAAGCCAAATGGTAATCGTTTAAGTTGATAATGACCATCCCTTGTCGAAAATGCCGTTAGATGTCTCGAATTTTCATCTAAATTTATTTGATAAAATGAGCTAGTCATGTCTAGAGTTGAAAAATATTTTGCTCTTCCTAAACGGTCTAATACATCCTCTAGTCTTGTTAATGGGAATTTATCATTTGCTATCTTTTTGTTGAGTTGTCGGAAATCTACGACTAGTCTCCATTTTTTTTCACTCTCGCTCTTTTTCGGCACTATCAATAATGGTGAATTATATGCACTAGTTGATGGTTCAATGATGTCTTCATCGAATAATTGTTGTACTTGATCATTAATTTCATCATATTGTGTATGTGGTAATCTATAATTCTTTATATAAACTGGTGTATTGTCTGAGATTTTTAAATTTTGTGTATAAAAATTATTAGAAGTTAATGTCTCTCCCTTCAAATGAAAAATGTCTATATAGTCCTTGAAAATCTGTATCAATTCTGTTCTTGCTTTTTCATCCTTAACGTCAATTTTCAAGGTGTCTATTAATTTGCTAAACCTGTCTTCGCTAAAATTTGTTTCTCTAAGTCTATGTGTATTTTGCACTATTGTGTAGTTTCGTAGAGGTTCTATTTCAAAATCAATGTTTTCTAAAATTATGTCGTTATCTGTTGTATTCAGTATTTTGACATGGTGATTTCCTTTTCCTGGTACTATTGTATTACTTACAAATATACCTGGTTTAATTTCTTTATTAAGAATTATGCTGTCCTCACATATATCCAAATTTATAGGATGAATACTTTCAAAACGTTTTTCTACCTTTATGCAATAATTTTTATTTATCCATGATTTCATAGGTACAGTAATCTCTTCATTCTCCAAAGTGAGAGTTAGTGTAAAAGTTTCATAGTCAATTTTGCATAAGAATCTTGAAAAGAAATCCCTTCCTAAAATTCCGTCCGTTGGTATTGGAAATTCTTCGTCAACGATGTGAAATTTATATTGTTCAGTGAAATCGTTTATGGTGAAACTTAATTCTGATGTTCCCATAGATTTAATTTTTTCTGTAGTGATACCTGTAAAGCTAATTGATCTTTCTTTGTCGATATGTATGGAATCTTCGTTTAATTTATTGATTTTACACAAAGAGATGTCTGCTCCAGTGTCTATTAAAAATGTAAGTTTTAAATTTTTGCCTAAGTTTAATTCAATGAAATTTGTAATGTTATTCGATATTTGGAAAACATTATCTAATCGTATTATTGGTCCTCCGGATAGTGGGTTTGTACAGTTTCTTGATCCACCTCCGGGTCCTCGTAGTTTTCCTGTACGTAGTGCACATTTCTATTCTGAAAATTTCTATTCCGATTATTTCCGTTATTGTGATTGCGATTATTATTGTTACTATTATTATATCTAACACCATTTCGGTTATTATTATAATTATTACCAGCATGGTTGTTGCTATAGTTTGTTGGTCTATTATTTCTAGTATTAGTATTATTACCAAAATTGTTATTGTTGTTATTGTTATTTGACCCATTGTTGTTGTAATTTGTCCTACTATTGCTGTAATTGTTTCTGTTGTTGTTAGGACCAAAATTATTTCTTCTATTATTGTTATTAAAAAAATTGTTATTTCTATTGTTCAAATTTCTTTGGTTATTTCCCCGATTTCCATTATTCGTGAAATACAAAACTTGTTCCGTGTTAGTAGCGAATTCTTTTTCCAGCTCTAAGGCCAATTGTAATGCCTCATCTAGATTTTTAGGTCTTGATGCGAATACTGTAGGTTTATGTTTTTCTTTTAAACCGTTTTTAAATACGTTCAGGGAGTAATCATTGTTGATTTGTTTTACCGTTGCAGCCTGAATTTCACTGCAATTTTCTATATTCTTAATCTGCAATTCATTCAATTCAGTAACCAGTTCTAATAATTTATCATGATAAGTATTCACAGTCATTGTCTTCTGGGTAAATGTGCTTAACAATGTTTGGATCTGAGAAACAGTATTTTTGGACCTATATCTACTGGTCAAAGATTCTTTCAGTTCTTGAAACGTTTTCGGTTCAGACACTCCTATTGCAGTGCGTACTAGGTTTGTTAGTTTAACATTATAAACAAAAGATATAAGTATTGCTTTATTTGTATTATCTAAAGTTTTGTCTATTAGTTCTACTATTGTTAGGAACGATTGTAAGTCTTTATAATTTCTTTTGAATTCAGGAATAATTTTTATAGCGGTCTCTAAATTAAAAGTTGCCATATCTAATAAATTTTGTTGTTGATTATTGGGTGTTATTAGGGCTTGTTCGAAAAGAGTTTTCGCTCTATTGTAGTATTTCTCAAATTTTTCTGTTTTTATTTCTGTGTCTTCTTTTTTTAACGTTTCATCTAAAGAGTCATAAAATTCTGTTTTTAACAAATCTATTTCTTCTAATTTACTTATCAATGTTGCCTCCTGATATCCCCTTGATCCTGATTTCTTAAAATTGATTAAGATTTTTTCTAATATATTTATTACTGAGTCCATAGAATATTAATTTATATTTGATAAAAAAATGTTTGTTTTGGTTATTTATATTTATACTTGTACAACAGCTTTTTTCTGCACATAGCTCTTAAAATATTTGTTTAATTTGAAAATTAAAAATATTATTACACCTAAACATAATATGCAAAAGGCATCTATCTTTATTGTTGTTCCGAAGTCCATACTTCGTTCTGGGCTATGGTTGTTTATATTGATGACCTCCTCTGTTTTCGATTTTTGGTTTCCCATTTGAGGATTTTAGATTTCTTTATTAGTTCTTTAAAGTTAATTAAGTTGCATATATTTTAAGCTTAATTCGATTTTTCTTAGGCTTACACTTTATATGTTTGATATATAATGAGTGTTTGTTAAATAACTGTACAAAATAGAAAACACATTAGTATATTGCTGTGCTAGCTGCCATTAACTTTTTCTAGTAAAAAAATTTAAAGTTTAAAAATTATCAGTTTTTTCTTTTTTTCTGCTGTATAATGTATTTTTCTGTTTATGCTCCAAACTAGTAATAAGCTGACGATATGCACCCCATATACGTCTCAATTGATTCCTGGCGTTAGTTTCTCAGGATTTAGGGTTGTTTTTTTTTCTCAAAGTCTACAGATTGATTGGCAGGATCGCCATGTAATGTATGTATTTTTGGGAAGTCAGGTTGCTAAGTGTTTTATAATGCTACGCTTAGCCGCAGCACGTTTTGATTCTTCTAAGCACTGTTAGGTGCTCAGCTAGAATAGTGAGAATACTCTTCTGATGGTTTCAAGAAAGATTCTAATTTTATTTATTAATTCTTACCGCTATTTATACTAAAATTTTATTCATAATTTTGCTTACACTATGGTTATTATTTGTTATTATTAAAAAACGCAAAACTTCAAATCAGCAAATTCAATTTTGGGTAATTTGATTCCTTCCAAATTCATGACGATACAATGTGTGTATGTCTGTGCAATTGATAGTCTACGTTCTTGAGTGTGTGAAAAATAAAATGTTAAGTTCGCACTTTTTATTTTGGAGGAATCAATTGTTATTTTTAAATAAGTTGGAATAATGTGACCAACTGTTAATGAGTGTGATCAACACACTACAAAAGTTTACGTTTTTTATAATGTATACATATACGAGCATTGCATACCTAAATATTATAAAAGTACGATACTTTGTTTAAATAAAACTGATTTGCTCTTTAAAATCGGTCTAATGTGTATGAGTTAAAGGACCTTAAGTAATTCAGACCTACCCCAAAACAGTTTTTTTCAAAAAAATTTAAAACTTTAAGAGTGTTTCAAAATATTTGTTAAGTTTTAATATGTCCTCGCCTTAGCCGACAATATCTACTATGCCGCATTTCAAGTTTTGACAAGAAGTATTTTTTTGTAGCAGTGTGTAATTTTAAAAATGCATTATAGTTTGCAAAAAACATTTATTAGGTTCAATCTAAAAGCAAAACAAATTCATACAAATAAGGCGCCACCCAAATGTTTATAGAAACATTTATGTATATGTGTTTTTGTTTACATTATTCTTACCCTTAGGAAACGTCCACGTGCATTTTCTTTTAAATCTAGATAATAACGTCTATTATCTTTGGTCATCATTTCGGATTTAAGTTTTCCATCTTCAGGTACATTGTCTGGACTTGGAGGACCTAAAAAGTGTAAAATTTTAAAAAAATCTTTTTTTAAAAAAGCACCTTTTTACTACCTAACGACGCGTAGTAGTCGCTAAACGTTGATAAATGATCACGAAATTCTGCGGCTGTTGACAATGCCAGGTAAACTTGACTACGTCTGCCATCAGCTCCAATCTAAAATAAGAAAGGTTATTTTTTTGTGTGCTCTGATGTGGGAATCTTTTTAAAACTTTTTTTATATTATATTATATGCATGCAACTCTTTCCAATACTTTATATTGTGTCTTTATAGGAAAAGTTTAAGAAAAATAAAATTTAAAGGCCGGTACACAGGTCTTACCCAAAATTTTAGGGAGCCATAAAAAGTGTGTGTTAAAAACTTAATTTTATTAGCATGAATTAAATCAAAATGTTCAAAATCTTCCAAGAAAATTTAAGGGAATTCTGAACTTGTTTTTTTTTCTTGTAACCCAACAAAATCTGTGGATTATTTATCGCGACACCTGTATAAATGAACGAAATTTTTTTTAAAAATATGCATACAAAAAAGCATAAAGGAGCATTCCATGAAAAAATGGAAATCTGAACAATATTACAAACATTGACTTTTTTTATATTTTTGCATCTACATAGAGAGATTAAGTTCTCATCTCAAAAAATTGACATTCATCGTGACTAGTAGATCACTTTTTTCATAAATACCGTTATTTTTTTGAGAGTATAAAGAATCTAGCTTTTCTTTTTCATTGTACACCATTTTTTGAGAGGTCGCTGCTAATATTGATTTTCACATAAGAACTAATATTCTTTTCTGCGTTCAAGGGCGTGGTGAGCGGTATTACACTGTATAATATTTATTGCTTTAAAGTGCTTTATTCCCGAGAAAATAATTACAATGCAAAGGTAAATTTCTATGTCCCACACGTGACGCCGTTTTCCTTTTTTATTAATAACTGTAAGACAAGTCAACTAAACAAATTGATTTTTGTTGTTTACAGCTAACTTCTGGAGGTCTAAAAGCTGACACAAAAATTTCCACTTAAACACTTAGCAAATAGTTTTTCTTTCGTGATAAAAAGTGTCTCACACGTGACGCCAAGAATTAAGATATCTGAAATCTTTCAATCTTTCTGCCATCTACAAACTATAATTGTAATTTACTGCACTACATTTGTGGCTTATCCAAATATGACTGACATACAACCTTCCACCAGTACTGAATATATCCGGAAACTTTGCGAAAAGCGTAAGAAAGATGATCCAACCTTTAGCCCTAGCTGATAGAGAAGAATATGTGAGCTTTATAAGCGAAAAAGAGAAAGTATTTCAGAAATCGATTTAAAAACTTTGCAAGTTAAGGAAAAATATAAAAAAAGCCTGCAAAGGGCCTAATAAAGAAATCGATGTCAAAATATTGACAGACCTTCTGTAAGTACCAAAACCTTAAAAGTCCAAACAATTTTTATTGAAAGCTATTCAAAAGGCTTTAAAAGCCCTTACTCAATCGCCAAGCAAAAAAAAAAGCGATAACAACCAAATAAGCGCCTAAATTGAATATTGCTCCAGCCGAAAGTTCAAGCTTGCACATGTCAACTCGTATTATGTTTCCGTTTAAGGAAACACCAGCAAAAAAAGTCAATCACACACCAAAACGATTTCTTGCAACTGACTCCCAAAATTACTTGCAAATTTTAATTAAAGTATTGCTCTATTAATTTTCTGAGAGCAGCAATATATTTAGCCTGTTTTTGTTATTTTTATATTATTAAGAAAAAACTTACAAAACCACAATACCAGTCTATACCACGTTACCCGCACTTACTCTACCTTATGTGCTCGGATGCGAATTTTAAAGACAAAATGCATTTTTTTATTTTTTAAATAAGCTGTTCGATTTAGTAAATACGAAAAATGAAGATTTACTTTTAGTGGAAATAGTTTGGAGCAATGGCTCGACATCAGAATTGAAAAACCGCTATATGGTAAAATTAATATCAATGCTGAGCGAAAAACATGCTTTACGAAATTCAATTCCAACCAAAGAAAAGGTTTTCCCTTGAGACTTGTTAATAGTCATCGTTAACTGTAAGCGTTTAAATGAAACAGGTAAGTCCGTAGGAATCGTAGGAATTCTCTACAAATAAATTGTCTTTTAACTCAGTTATAAGAATTCTTGTTCCATTGCACATATTTGGAGGGCATAAATTTCTTAATAGCATGATAGGTGCACCAACTTTAAGAGAAAGCTCATGAGATGGCAAGCCAGAAAGATTTAGCGAATTTATAAATTCTTGCGGATAATGGATTGCATCCTCGATATTGGTGACGGTATCAATTAATTTGTAAGTTTTAGTTTGCCCGGGGACTTTTTGTATGATAAGATGGTACATTTTATTTACAGTCTCATTTGTAGGCGATTTTATTGCTCTTGAACCCAGCCAATTGGAACCGCTTTCCAACGAAATTTCCAGGCTAGGATAAACTGCATTTATAACATGCTGTAGACTATATAATATATGACCAAGCGCTTCATTAAAAATGATTTCATTGCGTCTAGTGCTCAGATTCGAACACGGAAAAGTCCCTTCCCCAAGTGTAAAAAGCGGTTGTGGAAAGCCATTTTGCAGTTCCCCATAACGGTAGGCTTTTTATTGTATGTAAGCAAAAGCATTCACATACAGCGTGTGTGTGTATGTTTGTTAATTGCTCTTTTAATGGTTTTTATCCCATTTTAAGCTCCATTTAGTAGTACTTAGGCTATTGCACAAAATTTTGAGACTATATGTATCACCCTCTGTTAAAAAACAAATAATTTGGTATGGGAGGTACCTCTTCCCCTGCTCCGATCCTAAACATATTTGACTCAAATAGAAAAATGTTTAATTAAATAACTTTCACAAAATTTTAAGCAGATAGCGATTATAGTTTTCGAGATATACCATCAAGCCCATTTAAATTGTATGGGAGGTACTTCGCCCACTTAAAGTAAAAAAAATAAACTATAGCCTGTGTCCGTTCAGGAAGCAAAAAAATAACATTGTTGAAAAAAATCACCCAAATCGGTAAGGTAGTTTCGGAGAAAAATCAAGACAAAGAAAAAAACTTTTGTATTTTATTATATTCGTATAGATATGCTATTTCTCATTTAACTCAATGCTTTCCTGCATTTCGTTTAATAATTTTATTAAATTTATTGATAAAAATTTCTTTGTTAGCATTTTTAATAGTGTTCCTCGCATCATCAATAACTTCTAAACTTTCATTTAAAAAAAGACTTTAGGTTTGCAGCTTTAATAAAAATGAATTTAAAGAACAAATTAAATATATTTTATCGCTTTTTCCTAATTACGCTTCTATATTACTTGCAAAGATTGTCAGCTTTCATAGAATAATTAAAAATAGAAAAAACACAATGATACATACATATGTATGCAGCAATTGAAATACTTTTATATTTTGTTTCGGACTTAAACAGCGTACGTATGTGTCAGAGCTGTTAAGGGGCTCTGGGCTCCCGCCTAATTGGTCCTATGGGTCGCGTTTTATAAATTTCTGTGTTTGAAATGGAACTTAACGTTATTTTATCTGGGCAACCAACCTATTGACCAACTGGTCTCAATAAAAATCCAGAAGTTATCGATTTCAGCGTAACAAAAGGTATATCCCCCGTCGTTGGATTTATCTTAAGACCACTCACAGACAATAATTACTATTTTAAGTCTCCACCAAATGGCAAGTAGTGATATTTTTTTCTAAGAGAACGAATTGGTTAAAATACAAAAATTTTATCAGCACCCACTACTTGGATCAGGTTGTGAGTACGATAGAGAGATCCATCGAATATGGACAGCATACTATGGCGGCCTTCTTGGATATAGAAGATGCCTTCAACAACGTGAAAACGCTTGCAATTCAACGTGCACTTACTAGCCTAGGGTTTTATCAATAACTGGATAGTATCGATGTTAAGCTCGCGTATAGCCACAGCAAATCTTGGTAACAGAACTTAGTCAAAAGAAGTGGAGGGAGGCACACCCCAGGGTGGTGTTACTTCGCCCTTGCTATGGCTTATGGTCCTTAAGATCCTCCGGGTACTGGATGATAAGAGGATAAAAGTCGTTGCTTATGCGGACGATGTCGTGATATTGGTATCAGGAATGTTTCCAGATGTGATTATTGATATCATGTCCAATGCCATAAGATTACTCAGCAACTGGGCCACAGATGATGGTCTAGGAGTAAGCCCAGGCAAGAAAGAACTGGTACTGTTCACAAGAAACACCAAGATTCCACGCTTCAGACTCCCGCGTTTAAGGGACTGCGAGATCCCGCTATCGGAAAGTGCGAAATATCTAGGAATCGTCCTGGAGGCTGAACAGCCGGCATAAGGCTGAGAGGGCTACGGTAGCCTACTACACGTGCCGGAGGATGTTTGGAGCGGGATGGGGGCTTACGCCCAAATTTGTTAGGTGGATGTACATGGCCATAGTACGACCAATACTCACTTATGGATCTCTGGTTTGGTGGACTGCTATGGAGCGTAGATACGTAGTAAACCAGCTCTATAAATCCAGAGATCTGCCTGCATTGGAATTCGGGCACACTGCGAACTAGTCCTTCTGAGGCATTGAATACTATTTTGCATCTCGCTCCCATCGATCTTCACATTTAGGCCATATCTGCTGGTAGTGCAGGGAGGCTTAGATCAACTGGATGTTGGAAATCGAGGCCACATGGGCATGCAAAAATTCTGCAAGGACTGCCGCCATTTGTGAAGCAACCTTCTGACTATGTTACTCCCTACGCGGACTTTGATTGGGTTTTTAAAGTTCTAATTCCCTTCAAGGGTGAATGGTGTAGCGGTAACCTTGGGGAAGGTTATGACATTAGAATCTTTGCGGACGGCTCTAAGTTGGACTGCGGAGTTGGATCCGGTGTCTTCTCAGAGGAGCTGGGCGTAAATGTTTTTTTCGTCTTTCGAATGAATGTAGTTCCCTTCAAGCCAAAATATTTGCCATTCGGGAGGTTTGCAAACTACTACAGGGCAGAAATATCAGCGGGAATATTGGTATTTTTGTCGACAGTTGGGCGGCACTTCTGTCACTTAGATCATATACTACCACGTCACTATTGGTCAATCAGTATAGAAAAGAATTGTCTAAGATAAGCCAGCTGTCGGACAACACTCTGGTTTGGGTCCCTGCACATAGGGGCTACTATGGTAAGGAACGGGCAGATGAGTTAGCTAGGAAAGGATCTGCTATGAATATCTGCAATGTGAATCCAGTCGCAGTTCCGTTGCAGACTATTAAAAGCAGCATCTTCCGATTCTTTCTTCGCAATGCTGATGATAGGTGGCGGGAGTTGGACACGTGTAGGGTCGCCAGGCAAACGTAGCCCTTTTTCCATGTCGGACGTACTATGCAACTTATGAACCGAAATCGCGCAAGAATTTCGAAGTTGCTGGTGGTGCTAACGGGTCAGTGGATGCTGGGAAGGCATGCAAACTGACTCGGCCTAAAGTTAAACGATCACTGTCACAGCTGCAAGAATAGGGAACAGGAGGAATCAGTTTTCCATCTTCTCTGCAAATGCCCTGCTCTGGCTTTGAAGAGGCACAGATTCCTGGGCCATCATGTACTAGATAACCTAGGGGATGTATCTGCGATTGGGCCGAAAGACTTATCGAAATACATTAACGCGACAGTGTGAGTCTAGTACTCCATTTTCCCTTGGACCATGGGGTAAGGGGACCTATCACCTATCGAGTGGCGTGTTGTTGTCAAAACGGGGACATTTAGACTTTACTTGACAGTTTGCGTGCAGCGAACTACAACGGAAACCAACCAACCATGGCTAAAGCATAGATGGTCTAACTTAAAACTAAGCTGAAATAATGTATAAACCAATTAAAGAATACAGAATGACATCACCTAGGAAACACTTGGAAAGTCTAGGCTCGATTTCTAAGACAAATTATTCTCCAAGGCGATTAGCCGAACGTCCTATAGGTCCCGTATATGTACACAAGTTAAGAACGAAATTCTGAACTATATGGACAAATATTCAAATAAGCTGGAAACATATCCAATTCCGCTCACTCTAAACATTTTACAACAGTGTTGCAAAAGTTGATACGATCGTATTTTTTTGATACTATTGGATGGTGGAAAATACCATGCTAATCCTCTGGCTAATTTGATACTCTCTTTTGCTTTTTCTAATTGTTATTTTAAATGGTTTAGTTTTGCCTTTTGCCAACTTACTTTTTCCTTCTGTTGTGCTTTTCTTTAATACTTAAGTACGTAAATACGCTTCCTTTCACGAGAGCCTGTAAATTATATTTTTTGCAATATTATTTTATAATCAAAAGTTTCAAATAGTACAATAGAAGAGCAATCAAAAGACCCATATACCATTATGTACGAGATATTTTGCCATTTTTACAAATTCGAAAAGAAGATTGGATCATTTAATAATTGTTAAGAAACGAAAAGGACCCAAAATTGTTTTAAAAAGTCTTAAGTGGTAAATTACGTACAATATTATTACCCATGCAAAAGATTCCGAGGTATTTATAAACAATTTTTAAATTTAAAATAGATTTGCAATACTGATTTGTATTTAAATTTCGTTTAAAAAAACCTATATTAAATTAAAAAAAAAAATTTATTAAAAATGTGCAAAAAAATATAGCTTTAAAAATTTCCTCCATGTCAAAATAAGTTTTTACATTAGTCAATTGGGTTTTAACCATTACTTCCCCAAATATTTCATACATAGTTAACAAAGTAATCAGTGGTCGTCATTTGTAACATTTTTTTATACCCTTCACATAAGTGATAAATAAGGATATATATAAGTTTGTCATTCCGTTTGTAATTTCTTTATTATCCATTTGAGGCCCATAAAGTGTATATATTCTGAATCCTTATAGATAGGGGAGACGATTTAGCGATGTCCGTCTGTCCGTGTTATGGTTGATGTCCCGATGTCGCATAGACCCGAATGTGGTATCAAACTGTCAGATAGAGTTGGGCATAATCTTTATTTTCAGTGAATCGTTCACAATCGGTCAGAAAGGTTAAAGGAAATAGTTCGTTCTTTTCGTTCATCTTTCTTTTATGAAAGATGTTTTGTGTGAAAGATGTTCTGTGGGAAATATGAATGACCGACTGAAACAAGACATGCTGACAGCTGTTTTTTCTTATTTAACGAAAATGGTAATATCGAGTGTTAATTGATAAACAAAAAAAGAAAATTCTTTGGTGATAAATAAGTTAAAAATATGTTAATAATAAAAAAAAATAAGTGTGTGGGGCATGAAATACAAGAGATGTGTGTAGTTAAAATAGTTTTTTCATTATTGATAAAACTATTAATCTAATAAAGAAAATAACTATATAATTATTGTATGTGCCAAATGAAAAACTGTTTTATTTTCGGCCACATTGACAGACTATCGTTTAATTGAAATAGTTCTTTCATAACCGACGCAATTCTGTGTAAAACATGAAAGGTGAAAGATGAACGAAGAAAGGTTTGAAGGAAAGAGTACGAACTATTTCTCATCTTTCCTTTTACAGAATCGTTCAATTGAACTAGTTCGTTCATGAACGAAACAACTCTACTGTCAGAGATAGTCGCGAGAAAATCGGTATTGAAATTCAGCAAAATCGCCCGATATATGACCGAGATATAAGTGAAAAACCAAGACTTCCTCGTTTTTTTTTTTTTTTTAGTCTCCAACAACAAAAAAGAACATGCTTTTGCATGTAATAATAAAAAAACAAGTAAGCGCGTTATATTCGGCTGTGCCGAATCTTATATACCCTTCACATTGACCTTTCGCAATCCCAAACTTTTTTTTATTTTATCTATTTTTTTTACTTATGAAATATTTCCAATTTTTAAATAGGGGTCGGTGTCCTTTTTTAACGCTCCGCGGGTGACGGGGAAGTTGTAGGGGTTTTTGTCCTAATTTTTACAAATTTTGTATGGCAACTCACTTAAAGGCTGGAGATACGGGGTAAGTATATTCTAGGAATATGTTTTGGAGGGCAAACTAATGGGGGTCGGTCGTACACTTTATTTCTCTAAGGCCAACTCTGAAGAAGTTAGCGGCATTTTTACATCATTTTTGCAAATTTTGTATGGCAACCCCCTTAGGGCGTGGAGATAGGTGGTAAGTATCTTCTAGGTATATGTTTGGGAGAAGGAACTAATAGGGGTCGGTCGTACATTTTATTGCTCTAAGGCCAGCTCTGAAGAAGTTGTGGGCTTTTCATATAATTATTGTTAATTTTGTATGGCAACCCCCTTACGGCGTGGAGATAGAGGGGATGTATGTTCTAGGAATATGTTTGGGAGAAGAAACTAATAGGGGTCGGTCGTACACTTTATTGCTCTAAGACCAACTCTGAAGAAGTTGTGGGCATTTTTACATCATTTTTGTAAATTTTGTATGGCAACCCTCTTAGGGCATGGAGATAGGGGGTAAGTATACTCTAGGAATACGTTTGGGAAGAAAAACTAATGGAGGTCTGTGATACATTTCTTTTCCTCTAGGGGCGACTCCGTGGAAGTTGTAGCGGTTTTTACCTTATTTTTTAAAATTTTGTATGGCAACCATGTCAGGGCCTGGAGATAGAGAGTAAGTATGTTCCACGAAAATGTTTGGATGGATAAAATAATTTGGGTCGATCCTACATTTTACTTTTGTAGGAGAACCCTGGAAGCCGTAGGAGCGATTTTAAAAATGTTTAAATTAAGCCCTGTTATATGTATGTATGAATACTAATACTAATAAAATTTTCGTTTTTGGTGTGATTTAATAATATAAACATGACTGATTCTGTTTTTTTCTTTTTTTGTTGTTTTTATACCCTTCACATAAGGGATAAGGGTATATATAAGTTTGTCATTCCGTTTGTAATTTCTTTATTATCCATTTGGGACCCCATAAGGTATATATATTCTGGATCCTTATAGATAGGGAAGCCGATTAAGCGATGTCCATCTGTCCATGTTATGGTTGAAATCTACTTTCTGAAGCCCCCCGATATCGCATAGGCCCGAATAAGGTATCAAACTGTCCCAAAAAGTCGCGGGAAAATCGGTATTGAAATTCAGCAAAATCGCCCGATAAATGACCGAGATATAAGCAAAAAACCAAGACTACCTCGTTTTTTTGAGTCTACAACAACAACAAAGAACATACTTTTGTATGTAATAATAAAACATGTAAGAGCGCTATATTCGGTTGCGCCGAATCTTATATACCCTTCACATTGACCTTTCGCAATCCCAAACTTTTTTTATTTTGTAACCATTTTTTTACTTATGAAATATTTCTAATTTTTAAATTGGGGTCGGTGTCATTTTTTAGCGCTCCACGGGTGACGGGGAAGTTGTAGGGGTTTTTATTCTAATTTTTACAAATTTTGTATGGCAACCCACTAAGGGGGTGAAGATATGGGGTAAGTATATTCTAGGAATATGTTTTGGAGGGGAAACTAATGGGGGTCGGTCGTACACTTTAGTGCTCTAAGGCAAATTCTGAAGAAGTTTTGGGCATTTTCATATCCTTTTTGTAAATTTTGTATGGCAACCCCCTTAGGGCATGGAGATAGGGGGTAAGTATGTTTTAGGAATATGTTTGGGAGAACAAACTAGTAGGGGTCGGTCGTACACTTTATTGTTCTAAGGCCAACTCTGAAAAAGTTGTGGGCATTTTTACATCATTTTTGTAAATTTTGTATAGCAACTAGAGACCTGCGCCAAGTCCTATTCAAGCTAATTCAAGAACCGCATAATTTTCTAATTCTTGTGTTATTGTGCGGTTAAACGGTTTAAGTGCTGAAATGTAGAGTAGCTAAAACAGTTTTTGTGCTGCAGTGTAGAGTAGCTAAGAATAAAGAGTGGTGTCGAGACTGTGGTCGATAAAAAAAATTACTGTGCCTATGGTGTGGCAACAACAACAAAGACTTAAGAGTTATGTTGTTGTTATGTTAACAAATAATACTACATACAATGTTGAGTGGGTTAATACACAAGCAAACATATACACAAGCAGGCAAATCAATATAAAACTCCCCAGATAGCATTTGGAAGATTGTTTTTCGAAAAATCACCTTTCTGAGTCTTTTAAGAGTACTTTTGGTGTTAAAAAACTGATTAATCACTTACACGATCAAAAAAGGACTAGAAAATGATTCGCGCTACTGAGTGAAATGAGTTTAATTTTAAATACAATAACAAATTGTATAGCAATCGCAAATTAACCATCCATACGTTTAAAATGTGACTACATTTTTCGTCATTTATTATCATTTTCCGCTCACCTTTACGATTGAAAAATGCTTAATCAAAAACAGATCATGCAGGTGCTTTAGAAGTGATTAAAATTATGTATTTTATGATCATATTTTGCGCAGATAGATGATTGAACACTGCTTGTTAACTAAATGTCAAACACTTAAATTTTTGTTTGTTTAAAAAGTAACATCGTGGCATAAAAGTCGTTTTTCTGTGAAAGTGAAATTAAAGGATTAATAATAAAAACGTGTAATTAAATTAAGTAATTATCCAAAAATCCTTAAAGTAAGATATTTTAATCAAACAGCGAAATGCAAAGTAAGAAAGGGGAAAAACGTTTCAGCTCAAATATGCAGAAGACAGGTGGAAAACTTGGAAGAGGAGGAAGAACTTAAGCAGCCATATGGGACAAAACAAGAACACGGAGCAATTTTAATTACCTTCTTTTTTTGCTTTTTATGGTATATACATATGTATTTTTAAAATGTCAATAATAATAAATAATAAAATAAATAATAAAATAGAAATATGTGTGATAAATTACAATAAATTGACTTACAAAAGACTCGAAAGCGACTATAGTTATGACTAAAAGACGACTCAAAAGAGAGTCACAAACGAACTAAAATTAGACTTATATATGATCAGAAAACACTTCAAATACTACTTAAAAAAGAGTCGAAAATGACTTTGAACTGATATCAAAAAAGACTCATAAAATACTTATCAAGAAGAGTCACCGGAAGTTAACTTTTTCTACCGACAAAAGTATCTTTTATGCTCAGAAAATGCGCACATATTTTGCCTTTTTAATCGCGCAGTGGAGTCAAAAAAGACTCAAATTTGATTAAAAAATGAAAAAATTGCTGGATGGGTCATGCGTAATTACATTACATTACATACATATGAACATTCAAAATCAACCCCCGTTTTTTATAACTATCACACCAGGAACATCCCGCCAACAGTAAAGTTTCGAGATGAATCTAAATGGAAGTGTGCGATCATGATGAATCGATGTGCCGTGGTTGTTTGCTTAACTGCGCTTAACTGTGAATATATTTTTCATTTAAGTTAAGTTAAGTAAACAAAAGAGATGGCGAACAATACAACGCAGTACTTATATTTGTGTGTGCACACGTAAGGTATATGAAATGAATTGAAAATTCGAGATGATGCCTTATTTAGTGTCGTCTTGGGCTGGCCTCTAATAGCAACCCCCTTAGGGCGTGGAGATAGAGGGTAAGTATATTCTAGGAATATGTTTGGGAGGGCAAACTGATGGGGGTCGGTCGTACACTTTATTGCTCTACGAACGACTCTGAAGAAGTTGTGGGCATTTTCATATCACTTTTGTAAATTTTGTATGGCAACGCCCTTAGGGCGTGGAGATAGAGGGTAAGTATGTTCTAGGAATATGTTTGGGAGAAGAAATTAATGGGGGTCGGTCGTACACTTTATTGCTCTAAGAACGATTTTGAAGAAGTTGTGGGCATTTTCATATCATTTTTGTAAATATTGTATGGCAACCCCCTTAGGGCGTAGAGATAGGGGGTAAGTATGTTCTAGGAATATGTTTGGGAGAAGAAATTGATGGGGGTCGGTCGCACACTTTATTGCTCTACGAACGACTCTGAAGAAGTTGTGGGCATTTTCATATCACTTTTGTAAATTTTGTATGGCAACGCCCTTAGGGCGTGGAGATAGAGGGTAAGTATGTTCTAGGAATATGTTTGGGAGAAGAAATTAATGGGGGTCGGTCGTACACTTTATTGCTCTACGAACGACTCTGAAGAAGTTGTGGGCATTTTCATATCACTTTTGTAAATTTTGTATGGCAACGCCCTTAGGGCGTGGAGATAGAGGGTAAGTATGTTCTAGGAATATGTTTGGGAGAAGAAATTAATGGGGGTCGGTCGCACACTTTATTGCTCTAAGGCGAACTCTAAAGAAGTTGTGGGCATTTTCATATCATTTTTATAAATTTTGTATGGCAACGCCCTTAGGGCGTGGATATAGAGGGTAAGTATATTCTAGGAATATGTTTAGGAGAAGAAATTAATGGGGGTCGGTCGTAAACTTTATTGCTCTAAGGCCAACTCTGAAGAAGTTGTGTGCATTTTCATACAATTTTTGTAAATTTTGTATGGGGACCCCCTTAGGGCGTGGTGATAGGGGGTAAGTATATTTTAGGAATATGTTTGGGAGGGAAAACTAATGGGGGTCAGTCGTACACTTTATTGCTCTAAGGCCAACTTTGAAGAAGTTGTGGGCATTTTTACATCATTTTTGTAAATTTTGTATGGCAACTCCCTTAGGGCGTATAGATAGGAGGTAAGTATGCTCTAGGAATCATTTGGGAGTAAAAACTAACCATATCACAGACCCCCATTAGTTTGCCCTCCCAAACATGCTACTAAAATATACTTACCCCCTATCGCCACGCCCAAAGGGGGTTGCCAACTTACAAAATTATATGAAAATGCCCCAAACTTCTTCAGAGTTGGCCTTAGAGAAATAAAATGTAGGACAAACCCCCTTAGTTTCCACTTCTAAACATATTCCTAGAATATACTTACTCCCTATCTCCACGCCCAAAGGGGTTTGCCATACAAAATTTACAA
This sequence comes from Melanophora roralis, assembly GCA_963583895.1. Taxonomy (NCBI): domain Eukaryota; kingdom Metazoa; phylum Arthropoda; class Insecta; order Diptera; family Rhinophoridae; genus Melanophora; species Melanophora roralis. The sequence continues at coordinate 12,579,963 of OY757192.1, read as the reverse complement.
AAATGATATGAAAATGCCCACAACTTCTTCAGAGTTGCCCTTAGAGCAATAAAGTGTACGACCGACCCCCATTAGTTTCTTCTTCCAAACATATGCCTAAAACATACTAACCCCCTATCTCCACGCCCTAACGGGGTTGCCATACAAAACTTACAAAAATTATATGAAAATGCCCCAAACTTCTTCAGAGTTGGCCTTAGAGAAATAAAGTGTAGGACAAACCCCCTTAGTTTCCACTCCCAAACATATTCCTAGAATATACTTACTCCCTATCTCCACGCCCAAAGGGGGTTGCCATACAAAATTTACAAAAATGATATGCAAATGCCCACAACTTCTTCAGAGTTGGCCTTAGAGCAATAAAGTGTAAGACCGACCCCCATTAGTTTGCCCTTCCGAACATATTCCTAGAATATACCTTCCCCCTATAGCCACGCCCTTAGGGGGTTTCCATACAAAATTTACAAAAATGATATGAAAATGCCCACAACTTCTTTAGAGTTGCCCTTAGAGCAATAAAGTGTACGACCGACCCCCATTAATTTCTTCTCCCAAACATATGCCTAGAACATACTAACCCCCTATCTCCACGCCCTAACGGGGTTGCCATACAAAATTTACAAAAGTTATATGAAAATGCCCCAAACTTCTTCGGAGTTGGCCTTAGAGAAATAAAGTGTAGGACAAACCCCCTTAGTTTCCACTCCCAAATATATTCCTAGAATATACTTACTCTCTATCTCCACGCCCAAAGGGGGTTGCAATACAAAATTTACAAAAATGATATGCAAATGCCCACAACTTCTTCAGAGTTGGCCTTAGAGCAATAAAGTGTACGACCGACCCCCATTAGTTTGCCCTCCCAAACATATTCCTAGAATATACTTTCCCCCTATCTTCACGCCCAAATTGATTGCCATACAAAATTTATAAAAATGATGTAAAAATGCCCACAACTTCTTCAAAGTTGGCCTTAAAGCAATAAAGTGTACGACTGACCCCATTAGTTTTTTTTCCAAAACATATTCCTAGAACGTACTTACCCCCTTTCTCCACGCCCTAACGGGGTTGCCACACAAAATTACTAAAAATTAGGATAAAAACCCCTACAACTTTCCCGTCACCGGTGGAGCGTTAAAAAATGACACCGACCCCTATTTAAAAATTAGAAATATTTGATAAGTAAAAAAATGGATAAAAATAAAAAAAGTTTGGGATTTCGAAAGGTCAATGTGAAGGGTATATAAGATTCGGCACAGCCGAATATAGCACTCTTACTTGCTTAACCCTTTGAGGACCGGACTTTTTCTGCTGAAGCGGTTATATTTTTTTCTTTATTTTCATAATATATGCCCCAATAATAGTTACGCCAAAAAAAATTGGCCCTCCCGGTCCTTTCCTTGTCCCTCATTTTGCTTGGCAAATATAGTTGCCTCTAGGTTGAAAGTGAACTTTTTACCAAAAAATAAAATATTGTCCTTGGCAAATATATTTGCCTGTGGGCCGAAAGGGATGTTTTTACATAAATAATTTAATTGAATAGTATGTTGTTTTATATATTTTTATTTATTTAAACTAAATAAAAAGTACTTCATAAAGAATTTGAACAAAAATAACAAGTGCTATACATGGTATTCGCCGAAGCAGTCACGTGATGATGTGAAGCAAAGAAACACCGTTTCCAATTTCTACGCTTTTCCATTTTGTGGAAAGATTTGGGCTTTTTTAAAGAGGAACTTCCAGTTTTAGTTGCTTCTGGGAATCTGCGCGATCTTGAACAGAAATCACTGATCAACTCATTAGCTAAAGCTGCCCGAAAATCAATCGAGGTTACGTTTTTCGCGAAGCTGTTAGCCAACATGAGTTTGCTGTACACCACGTAGCTATTATGAATACATATTTTGAAGAGATCAAAGAACAATCTTATATAAAATCTGCATTTGCTCTTACGATCATACTCATAATATACCTTTTTTTGATCCATCAGATCGACACCTCCCATTCCCTTGTTGTAGTGCTGAACAACCAACGGGCAATCAATATCAATTTTACCTGATTTTCCTGCAACACGACGCTTTACTTTACATACCGCAGTTGGGTCAATAAAATTAGAAGCCAGGTAAACAGCTCGATTATCCATCTATTTGACTACAGATATGCCATCGCATACAAAATAGCTTATGTCTCCACGCTTCATATTTTTATCGGCCGGAAACTGCTTTGGCATATGCTTTTTGTTACTTCGAATTATTCCGCATGCCATAATGTCATTTTGCTGAAGAATTTGCAGCAAGTTAACGCTAGTAAAAAAGTTGTCGAAGTAAACCTCAGCTCCTTTTTTTGCTATTGGTTTACATAACTGTAAAACCACAGATTCACCAACACCGTGCTCGACAGATGTTTTTTTTCCAGTATATGTGTCCACGTTATACAGATATCCAGTATCCGATTCACACAAACACCAAAGTTTGAAGCCCCATGACACAGGCTTGTTCTTCATATACTGCTTCATGGCGTTTTGTCCCTTGAACTTTACCATATGTTCGTCAATTGAAAATTTTTTGCCTCTGGCATAGCTTTATTTATATGGTTTATAATTTCACGGATTTTATATCCACGGTCGTTAGCATCTGTCTGATCATTGTCGCAAAAATTTTTTTTTTTTTTTTGCATAATTTTTAATTATTGAATCTTCGCTTTAGCGAACTAACAATAAGTTTTCAAATCTTAAGACTAAGGAAATAATATTAGTCCAGCCAGTGCCAAACTAAAATTTACGTTCTCATAATATAAATAGTTATCTTCATCTAAGCGCAATAGTATCCCTCCTTTTTAGACGGGAGTGTCCACTATGTTGCAAGATACTTCGAGCGAGCGGGTTTGGATGTGTTTCCAGCTTATTTAAATACTTGTCCACATATTTCAGGATTTCGCATTTAACTAGTGGAACTTTTAGATCCTTATGGATGTTGCTGTTTTTGACATACCACGGAGCACCAGTTATCATTCTTAGGATTTTATTTTGACGGCGTTGTATTTTTTCTATGTTAGAGGCGGAAGCAGTTCCCCATAATTGTATACCGTAGCACCAAATTGATTTTAAAATTGAGTTGTATAGTAGAAGTTTACAATCCAGATGAAGCACATAGTTTCTACCCATAAGCCAGTGGATTTGTGCAGCTTTAAGTTTCATTTGCGTCAGCTTTGCATCTATATGAGGCTTCCATGTGAGGCGGCGATCCAGGTGAATACCAAGATATTTTGTCTCGGATCGTTGAGGCACCAAATGGTTGTTAATAGTGATTGGAGGGCACGTTTCTTTGCGTAAGGTAAAAGTTATGTGAGTACATTTTTGTTCATTTATTTTTATTCCCCATAACCTTGCCCATTTCTCAACTTGGCTAACGTGTTGTTGCAGTTGACTCGAAGCCTCTTTAGGGTCTTTATCAATACTGAGAAAAGCAGTATCATCAGCAAATGTGGACGTGTGCGTAAAACAGTTGGTTGGCATATCTGCTGTGTAAAGCAAGTACAAAATTGGACCTAGTATACTCCCTTGAGGTACACCAGCCTCTATTGGTTGGGAACAACTTATTTGGTTTCCCTCTTTGATCATAAATTGTCTGCCGGTTAAGTATTTTTCTAGCAGGCTTGAAATATTAGCTGGTAGATAGAGTTTTAGTTTGACTAACAGGCCTTCGTGCCATACTTTATCGAATGCTTGAGAGACATCGATAAAAAGCGCGGAGCAGTACTTCTTTTCCTCAAAGGCTTTTCTTATAACCTGCACAAGTCTGTGAGTTTGTTCGATTGTGCTATGTTGACTTCTAAAACCAAATTGGTGATCTGGGATGCAGTTGTTATCATTAAGGATCGGACTCAGCTTGTTTTTAAGCAGCTTTTCGAATAGTTTCGCCAAAGTTGGTAACAAACTTATAGGCCTATAAGACTCCACCTTCGAAGGATCTTTACCAGGCTTGGGAATCATCTTTACTAAGGCAACTTTCCATATTGGCGGAAAGTGTTCAAGCCGAATTATGGCATTAAAAACAAAAAGAATAATTCTTTTACCTGTGAAGGGTAGCTCTAGAAGCATTTTGTTGCTTATTTTATCAACGCCAGGAGCTTTTTTGTCATTTAGGTTAGCGATTGCCTCTATAACATCTGAAAATTGGAAACGTATTTCTATAGGACGTCTAGCTACAACAGGCGGTAATTCTCTCACGTCAGTGCATGAATTGGGAGTGAAGACGTTCCTTAAATGGCTTGCGAACAGATCGCATTTTTCTTCGTCATTTCTAGCCCAGGATCCTCTCAGGTTACGCAGTGGTGGTTTTGCGATTACGGGTCTTTTAAGACGTCTGGCTGTTCGCCATAGAGAATAGTTTGTTTGAGGAGTCGCGTCTAGACCTTCAAGGTATTCCTTCATTGATGACATTCTATGTACTTCCAGCATGTTTTTTAATCGGTTTGTACATTCCTTCAGCTTATTTTTAAGTAGGGGCGATCTATACTTTTGCCATTCTCTTCGGGCTCTCCTTTTTTCAGATAGGAGCTTTTCAACATCGGTTGAGTAAATTTTGTTGTATCTGGCCTGACGGTAGGTAGAAGAAGCATTTTCAACGGCTTTTTTAATATTTTCATTGAGGCTACTAAGGCACTCATCGATTTCCTCGGAAGTTTTTAAAGATTGGTGTTCCGAACAGTGCGTGCTGATAAATTTTCTGTATTTTAACCAGTTTATTCTTTTTGACAGAAAAATATCACTAGTTGCAATTTGGTGAGGACTGCAAATAGTAAAAATTGTGGGTGAGTGATCAGAAGATAAATCCAAGGAGGGTTGAGCCTCAATAAGCTCAGGGGATATGCCTTTTGCTACGCCAAAATCTATTACGTCTGGTATTTTATTGTGGTCAGTTGGCCAATATGTTGGTTGCCCAGTTGAAATAACGTGAAGTCTCATTTCCGATACAGAACCATACAAGACACGACCTCTGGGACTTATTAGGCGGGAGCCCCAGTATGTGTGTTTAGCGTTGTAGTCCCCAGCAGCTATAAAGTGAGGACCTAAAGATTTGTAAAAACTGTTGTACTGATCCTTCGTTATGGAAAATCTGGGTGGACAATAAACTGACGAAATAACGAGATTATGGTAAAATTCATCGATGCAGACGTTTGTTGCTTGTATATAACTTTCGGAGAGACCACCCATCCATTGGTGTTTGATTCTTGATTTAATTAATATAGCTGAACCACCACATGACCTATCTCTGGGATCTTTTGAATCATAAAAAGTATAGCCACTTATTTTGAAAGTGCTTCTAGATGTCATATGAGTTTCGGAAATCAACATGACATCGATTTTTTGGTGTGTTAAAAAGTATTCGAGCTCATTTTTGTGTTGGCGGATGCCGTTTGCGTTCCAGAAACAAACCCTGAGGCAGTTCATGGTCTTTTAAGTATGGCCTGCAGGAGAGCAGACTGCATTTTCTGCATCTCCTGCATCATGCTAGCCATTTGCGCCATTACCTGCGTAAATTGTTTGACCATATTGTCAATTACGGCTTCCAGGCGGCTAAAATTGGGACCAGTTGGTTCACTTGTTGGCACTTGTTGTTGTGTTGTAGGCTCGGTAGACTTACGTGCATTAGGCTGGTTAGACTTTAATGCAGCGGCGTAAGAAACTTGATTTGTAGTTGGTTGTGCTAACGGAGGCATATTTGTAGTTGGTATATCTAAGGGCTGGGGAGGGGCAGGAACTATTTTCGGCTTAGTTGAGCCCATAACCGAATTAAAAACAGGGCAACCTCTATAGTTGGCAGTGTGGTTTCCCCCGCAGTTGCTGCATTTCTTCATCCTAGGATCATCTTTTGGCTTGTCGCACTTGGTCGTATCGTGCAGATCCCCACACACAACACAAACAGTAGGCAGCTTACAATAAGCTTTAGTGTGGCCATACTCCTGGCAGTTTAAGCACTGTACGGGCCCAGATCGCTTATGTGGCACTTCCACAGTAACTCGTCGGTGCATAATATATTTTAAATCATAGATGGGGTGAGTTTCACTTTTTTTCAATTTGATATCACCAGGCTGAAGCTCCACTCTGAATAATGGTTGGGGGTGTTTTTCCCTGTTTCTCATATTGGATACCCTCCTGACCATAAACCCTTTGCTTAATAAACTGGTCTTGTCGCAAAAATGCAGATTAGAAGTAATTTCCTCAAAACGAGGCCGCGTCATGATATCTGCAATTTGAGCTTGATGGAATGTCGAATCTGTAGACCAATACATTCGAATACTGGGTAGTTTTACTAGACTCATACGTACGATTAGGCCCATATAAGCCTTGAACTCTTCCACGGTCAGAGTGAAGACACGACCTTTTGCATAGCATATAGGTTGGACTGCTCCACTATCATTATGCACATTTCTACAACCAAAATGTATATAAGTATATATACATTTATATATATATATATAAAATAAGAACTAGTAGTTTGCAATTTACCTTCAACAACATTGAACACATCATATGCTGATGGCATTTCCTCATGTAGATTTACAATGGGTTTTAGAACTTTCGAATGTTCATACGTGCAATTCTCCTGAAACCCGGTGGAAACTGGGTTTTTATAGGCAAGAGTCTCTTTGAAACGGAAAGTCTTCTCTAGTGGTATAAAAAGTGCTGGCTTTTCTGGTACTACTGCAGTAGAAGTCGTTGCAATCGGCTCAAACTCTACAGCAAGTGGTACCTGCTTACGACCAATGCGGGCCTTTTTAATTGCAGATTCTACTGGATTATTGCCTTCGATAACAATTTCTATCGGCTCATGCTCTTGGATTTCCAAAGCGTCATTTTCTAGAAAAACGATGTCCTCTTCATCCATGTGTGTAGCAGCGTCATCATCATTGTCGCTGGTGTCGCAAAGCAAAAGTTGCTCAATTTCATCAGGATTAAGAAAAAAATAACGATCACGGACGTATCCGCTCATATTAAATTTTTTATTTATAATGACTTATTTGACACTGTTTGAAAATAACACTCGAAACACTATAATTTTACACTTTCAATGCATAAAACCAGTCTGCTCTGATTGATTTCAAATTAATAATGAATGAAAACAAGCACATAAGCAGCGCAAAAAAACTTGCAGCTTAAAACAATAACAGACAAAATGAGTTTTGTTCAATTGAATTTCATTATTAACAGTCAAAAACAAACATGCACCAAAAAAAGGTGCATACAACGCAGGTGCGTTTTGTTCCGTTTCAGCCCACAGGCAAACATACTTGCCAAACATGTTTCGGGAAGTTGTGGACTACTTGAATCTTACACCAATATCTTCCATATATTTTGTAAAAGGTTAGAGGTGCCGCCAAAATATTCCGCAGTTTTAGTCAGATGCGCTCCTCGCTCTCCTCACACTACCCCCCTGAAGAAAGACGACTTTTTGATCAACTTTAAGGCCATCTAGGGGGAAAATGGGGCCACATAGGACCCTACCACCTACTACATTTTTGTTGCCCCTATCCTCCGCTACAAATCAGTCTTAAACAAATTTACTCTATCTTTTACGTGGACAATGATATGATGAAAAAACCCCTGGGCAACTATGTTTGCCTATGGTCGTCAAAGGGTTAAACATAAAATATTAACCTATGGGAACTTGACTTGTTAAATGTTTTTAATATACACATTTCTTTGGCATGACGCATAAAAATTGTTGTTAATAAACTGTTTTACTTGATGCTTGGTAACTAAAGGCGGGCAAAAAACATTTCATGGAGATGCGATAAGATAAATTCGCAAGTCAATAAAGAAAACAAATTTTAATTCAATTTTTTTAAGTAGCTAACGTCAATTTTCCCAAATTAAAGGTCATATTATTAAAATACATTTTTACAATAGCATTGGATGATATTAACGGACTTAACCAAAATTCAATTTTTTAAAAAAATTAATACAGTTCAGTTTCGGTTCATTGCTGAACAAACTATGTATATGACTTTTTTGAATTTATTTGTTGTGAATTAAAGTAAAACAAAGAAAAAAAGTATTTTGATACTATTGTTGCCTAAAAAGTTCCCTCGAAACTTTTTTTAATACCCAAATGAAATTCTAATTTTTCATCACTGTCTTACAACATGGCAAGCACACTCTTTTGAAAAATAAAGAACACTGTTGCTTGTCTAAGCCGAAGTTTAATTATTTGCACGCAGCGATGCTAATTTAGCGAGTTTCCCGGTAAATTAAGCGAATTGTAACTAAACAGAACGAGAATTTTTTGTCCTCAGTGCATTTTTTTAAACGCGCTTCGTTAGCGCATTTCACGTTACATTTTAATAATAAATTTGTATAGAAAAATATAATTATTTATATTTAGATATGTATTTAAACTATTTCTCTTAAAGTCTATGCTAAAGCCAAACTATTTAAAAATTTTTGCTGAAACTTCGAAGATCTCTTTAAACAACTAGTTTTTTAAGCATTTAGTTTTTGAAAACATTTCGATAAATTTGTACCACATGAAAAAAGATTTTATTAAAAATAATGATATTTGTTTGTTAATACAAATAATGTAACTTTTATGTAACAGTTCTGCTTTACATGACAATTATTTCTTACTTGTATGCATATTCCACCTAAAAAAGTTTCTTTAAGTACGGCTGTATTTTTGAGTAACTATTTTGAAATATAATAGAAAAAAACGCGCTGATGACGAAAAATGCGCGTTATGGGTAGTTAAAAAGCGCTTAATCTAGCTCGAAACGCATGTAGCATCGAGTAATGAAAGATAGTAGAATTTGCTAGCACTATTTCTAACGCCGCACTGTGGCACATTTGGCGAGAAGGCGGCCAAAAGTCATTTTTTTTGTGGTTACCGATCTTAGTGGTTTCTTATTCATTTGAAAGTAAATACCAGTAAACCTTGAAAGCCAAAAATTTAGAACTCTGTTCCAACTAAAACACACTGAACAGGGTGATCCAAAATAGACTTTCAGAATATTTGGTTAAAATTAAATTTTTTTTTAGTAAATTGTAATTTTCAAATAACTATAACTTTTTTGTTTTAACAGATATCAAACCAAAATAAATTTTATTTAATTACTCAGTTTGTTATTTATTAGCGCTAGTAAAAAAAACTTCATTTCGTTTTTAGACATTTTTAAATTTTTTATTTTAAAAAAGGTCAAAATTCTTCAAAAATCTCTTACTTAATAGGGCATAACTCCCTCCCGTCAGTCCCCGTCAAAAAGATATTTCTCTGTGTTATAGCCCAATGCCTCCTCTACACACCTATACCCCATTATATGTGCGCCAGTTTGCGCCCGTGTGAACCAGAGCAATTTTTCCGACCAAAGGTCAGGTATTTTGTATACAAAATTATGAATACATACGAAATTTTTCAAAAAATTTTTTTCTAAGGATTTATTTTTAAATTGTTTTAACTTTTTAACACAAAGGCAAAGTAAAATTTAAAAAATTTTTTTTCTTTTTATATTCACGCATGTAAAATAATTACATAAATATAAAAAAAATATTTCACGTATTAGGCTTAAAGTGTTCGCAAAGCGAGATACGCATACTAATTGTACAAAAATATACGAACAGAAAATTTGTATTTAACATTAAAAAAATTGTTATTGCTTACTTTTGTAAAATTAAATATTTCTTTGTCTGTAAATTTTTAGTATTTTTTATTGTATTTTGATACCTATACAAAAAAACAGTTGAGGTACTTATTATTGTTTTGTTACCTGAACAAACTATTGTTTAGGTAAGTTGTAAATTGTAAGCAGGCAAGGAAATATTTTGTTTACTGCAGACGCGAAGATTGGCGCGTCATTAGAATAAGTAATTAAAAAGCAATTACAGTATTTTTGATTTACCTGCACAATTATCTTTAGCAAAAAAAGTTTTAAAATTCCAAAAACAATAGGCACGTAAGCCAAAATGTGCAGGTACAAAAAGTGCACTTAAAAATGAAATTGGTATTGCATATTGTCAAATGGGAACACAAAACCAAAGTTTTGGGCAGGTAAAGCAAAAGCGCAGGTAAATAAAAGGCAGCTAAACCAAAACTACTGTAATAGTTTTATAAGGAGCGATAAGAATTTAGTATATAAGACAATATATTTTGTTAAATAAATTAGTCCTTACTTTTATGTGAAATTGAAAGGTTGTGTGTTTCAACAATGGCTAAATACTGTTATAAAGATCTTGCTGATATTTTTTTTCAAAAAAGAGATGAAGGCGATATAGTGATGCATATACTGAGCAATGAATACTTTAAGATTTGTAATTGTGAAGAAATTGAAACACATAAAAAAAAAATAAAAAATTTTACAGCAAATTTAAAAAGGCGGTACACTGAGTGCTCTCGAAGCAAGGAAAAGCTGTATAAACGTTTCCACGAATGGCTGTCAAAAGAACTTATTTTTGAGAGCTTACCTACAACCGTGACAAAATGTGTCAAAACAGGTCGACCAGAAAAACCAATTGATGACTGTAGTGAAAGGTCTAGAAGACGCAAGCTTCAGAATATTAATGAACAAATATCCCAAAGTATCATTAAGGACTCATTTTTGCACCAAATTCAACCAACGCAAAATAAGAAAAATAAAATTGAAATAATTGAAAAAATAGTTCAAGCGACACCAAGGCGTACAAAGAGGATTTTAAAAAGCATTCCTACACCTATTGAAGATAAAAAATTTACTCCAGAAGAAGCATTCGCACTCTTTTTGGATTTAAAATTGACTAAAAATCAGTATATGGAACTGCGCAAGAGAACTAATGAGAAGAATTGCAGAATTTTTCCTGAGTATCGTGATTTAATTGCTGTCAAGAAAGAATGTTTGCCCCCAGAAACTTCTATTAGCGTTACTTCAAGTTCAGCAGAAATAAAACTGCAACATCTTCTTGAACATACCGCAGAGAGATTGCTAAATACACTTGATGGTGAACATTTGAAAAATATTGGAAACAGCAGTATTACTTTAATTTCTAAGTGGGGATGTGATGGAGCGTCTGGTCAGAAACAGTATAAGCAATGTAACGCTGAAAATTCTTCTGATGCTAATTTATTTATGGTATCTTTCGTTCCGCTGCGCTTAATAAAAATTTCTAATAGCCTAGAGCCCTCAACTAGTAGAGCAATACAAAATGATATATGGAAAAATGAAATTCCCTCTTCAACAAGGTATTGTAGGCCCATAAAATTTGCATACAAAAAGGAAACAAGAGATGTCATAACTGAAGAAGTTCAAAAGATGAAAGATCAAATTAAGGACCTTCAACCCGTAATATTTAAATTTAATGAGCAAGACATCGAAGTAAACTTTAAAATGTGTCTAACGATGATTGATGGAAAAGTTGCGCAAGTTTTAACGGAAACAAAGTCATCGTCAAGCTGCATTATATGCCAAAAGACATCAAGCCAACTTAATCAACCTCCAGCACCAGACGATAGTTTTAAGGAAGCTTACGAATTTGGATTGTCGCCTCTTCATACTAGGATTCGTTTTATGGAGCATATTCTTAAATTGGGTTATGATTTGGAATTTGGTCCTTCAGGCGAAACCATAAGAAACAGTAAAGAAAATGCAGAAAAACGAAAGAAAAAAAAAGAAGAAATTCAAGAAAGATATCTTCAGCTAGGCCTTATAATCGACCAACCTAAACAAGGAGAAGGAAACTCGAATGATGGAAATACTGCAAGAAGATTCTTTTCCGATCCAGAAACTGCAGCATGTATCACAGGTGTAGATTATGAGTTAATAAGACGATTCAAAATCATATTACAAGTCCTAGCATGCAGCAGAAAGGTAAATGCAAAAAAGTTTGGAGATTACGCCAATAAAACAGCTGCACTTTACAATGAAAAATACTCTTGGAGATATATGTCTTCAACGGTTCATAAAATTTTGTATCATGGGGAACAAATCATTCAACATAATATGCTACCAATAGGAGATCTGTCTGAAGAAGCACAAGAAAAAAGGAACAAAGACTACAGATTCTTTCGCGAACACAGCACAAGAAAAATTTCTAGATGTTGTACTAATGAAGACCTTATCACCATTTTGTTGTGTACTTCAGATCCATATATGTCCAACATTCGACAGAAATGGAAAATAACTCCAGTCGAATTAGATGAAGAGGCGAAACAACTATTAGAAGATGAAAATCAATGCTATTTAGACGAAATTTTCACTAAAATTGTTTAATGTATAGCGGCTTTTTGATTTGAAATTAATAAATAATTATTTTATAAATGTTATAGAAATATTTTAAAATAAAATTTAACTAAAATAGCATTTCGTTATTAACAAAATTTTAACTTTTTAAAAATTTAAAATTTTTTATTTCAAAAGGCCGTTTAAAAAAAAAAAATTTTGCCCCTTGTTGCTTTTAAGCTTAAACATACTACGGAGCCAAAAATTCAGCTTTTCCGGACAATATTCAGTTTATAAAACTATTAATAATAATAATTTGTAACAATAATAATAGGACATATGAAAACAATTTTTTTTACATGTTCCAACAATTCTTTTATACTCAAATTCAATAATTAATGGTAACCAATATTAAAAAATTCATAACTTTTTTTTTGGTCAGTCGACTTTTATGATTTTTTCAAAAATTAAAGGTTAAAATCCCACCTACTAAACAAAAAAAACCGCGTGTCAAAATTCCGATCCAATCAAAAGTTACGGATTTTTGACCGCCTTCTCGCCAAATGTGCCACTGTGCGCCGACGAATAACGAATAAATTACTACATAGAAACCATATTCTTTTTTGGCTTTAAAGTGTAATCAAATTTTTTTATTTATATATGTATATTTTTTACTAGAAAATCATTGCATAGCTTTGTTGTGTTCCTGACTTAAGAGCACAAAAATCATGGTTACATTAATACGTTTTATTAATAAGCTATACCTATTTAAATATTTAAAGTTTTAAAAAATCTTAGACCGGTTTTTTTTTTTTTGAAATATCAAATTCAATTTACATATTACCGACTTCTCAATAACTTTCTTTGTCAGATAGGCAAACAATTGTAAAGTAGAAAGAAACAGCGTGGTTATATTTTTTATAGGGTTGAAAATACAATCAACTCGGGATCGAGTTAACTTATTCTTGCAAGGCTTGTTCACTGTCTTTAAAAGTTACATAAATAACTTTTTTGCTAAAAACTAAATATTTATTAAAGTTTTATAATGAAACAAAACTCTTTGCTTTGTACATTAACTTTTTACATTTTGTTTTGTGCAAAACAAAAATATTTTAATAATTAAAATACATGTTGTTAATTCGCATTTTCGAAGACTCGATAATAAAAATACGAAAAAAAATAATTATTTGTATTACTTTCGGCCCAGAACTTCTAAAAACTTTTTACGACTTCCGTTGCCGATATGTTTTTCCTCTTTTTTTTACTGTTAACTTTATATCATTCTCGGAGTTAATATATCTCATTCATTTGCTCTTAAATTTGTAATAAAATTATCCATATTATTCCATTCCCCGACGGTATCCATAGTAAATAGCACCCGACACAGAATAACAAATAATGTAGGATTTTCTAGGAAGAGGATACTAAGCAAACTGACATCGCGATTTATAATTTGAAGCATATCCACAGTTCCTTTTTATCACTGTGAGATGAGATTTTAATTGGACAGAAAGAATTGTTTGGGAATGTCTGGGTTAATCTCCGTTTATTAATTTCTAGAAGATTCCTGGTATGTTGACGAGTAGGGTTACGAACTGACTACTGATTTAGCTATGACTGAATAGGATATGACGTTGGTGGAAAAAGGACAAGTGCATTGTTGGCCGAATTGTTCTAGAAAGTTACAGCAGACGAACGAGTAACTTTCTAGCATAAATGGACGGAACTTTTCGTCTGAGAGTTGAGTTGAACAGTTGAAGTTGTAAAGCTAAAGTCAAGTTGTAAAGTTTAATAGTTGAAAAATAAGTTGAAGTCTAATAGTTGAAGTTAAGTTAAATAAGTTGAAGTGAAGTTCTTAAGTTGAAATAATAAGATCAAGTTGTCTAACAGAATATAAAAGTGTAAATAATTAATATAAACTATATTTGTAAGACTATTAATTAATATCTGTAAATAAATAAAAATAATTATGAATTATTATAAAAATAACTAAAAGTGTGTGTTTATTTTTCCCTACAAATTGGGGGCTCAACCGGGATTGATTAAAAGTGTGAAGAGCTTGTGAAGAGAAACTAAATTTTAGAATTGTGTAAAAAAAAAAACTATTCCAAAGAGGTGACTTGCTATTAAAAAGAGAATAAGTGCTTGATAAACAATGATGTGCACACAAGTAGAATCACAATTAATCAAACATTTTCTGTAAAAAAAAAAAAAAAAAATAAAATTATGTAAAAAAACTGTCGTTTGAATTGTCAGTGATTTTAAGAGAGACAAGTTGTTAGAAAATAAATAAAAAACACACACATCCAACGACGTTGAAATTGAAGTTACATATCTAAAAACAGTAAGTTGCATTTTAAAGAGAAGTTTTAAACGTAAGAGACCGCTCATAAGTTTAACAAAATCAGAAAAAAAACAAACAGTGAAAGTTAGATAAAACTAGTTGATTTTGTGCAAAAACCACCCAAATTTAATATTAAATGTTGAACATATTTACATTTGTAATTTTGAGTGATAAACGTAAAAGAGCAACAACAAAACATTGTGTTTAACGTCGATCATTCTAGAAGAATTTTTTAAGCGCAAAAGAGTGTTTAATCGCTAGTGTCAAAATTAAAGAGAAATTGGTTGCAAGAGAGAAAGGCTTTCATAGCGAGAAAATCTATGCTGCTGATTTTAGTTGGAGAAATGGCGTGCAAACAGTTGAAAGAAAACAAGTAAGAGCGCTATATTCGGCTGTGCCGAATCTTATATACCCTTCACATTGGTCTTTAAATATACCCAGCCGAGTAATTTTGTACTGCAAACAATATAATAAAAAACCTTGTGCGAGTTTTAAAGCCCATAGAAAAAATAACAAAATTTTAACGTTCGTATGAATAATAGAAATAGATGAAGAAGATTTGAGGTCGAGAGTTTTTAAAGTTTTCGACATTATTCATATTTAAAGGTTAATAAAACTTATTAGATGCTCTAGTCCCCCTGCTCTTCACCAAGTTTTTCACCAAAATGTATGAATTATTTGATTATTACTTTTTGTAGAATATTCGAAGTCGATAGCTGTAATAGTTTTCCAGAAGTAGCGTATCGAAAATTGTTTAAAAATTGTTAATTTGTATGGGAGCTACCCCTTCTTCACCCCCCATCCGAAAATCTTTTTCTTCAGAGCGTAGCCCTTAATGTCCAATTACTTTTTGTAGAACATTTGATTTCGATATATGTTATAGTTTCTGAGATATAGCATATCGAAAATTTAACAAAACTTGTTAATATGTATGGGAGCTACCCCTTTTTTTGCCCCCACTCGAAAATTTTTTTCTTTAAAGCGTAGCCCTTAGCGTGCAATTACTTTTTGTAGAACATTTCATTTCGATATCTGTTGAAGTTTCCGAGATATAGCGTATCGAATATTTGATAATAATTGTCGATTTGTATGGCAGCTACCCCTTTTTTTGCCCCCACCCAAAAAATTTTTTCTCTAAGGCGTAGCCCTTAGCGTGCAATTACTTTTTGTAGAACATTTCATTTCGATATCTGTTAAAGTTTCCGAGATATAGCGTATCGAATATTTAATAATAATTGTCGATTTGTATGGGAGCTACCCCTTTTTTTGCCCCCACCCAAAAAATTTTTTCTCTATGGCGTAGGCCTTAGCGTGCAATTACTTTTTTTAGAACATTTTGTTTCGATATCTGTTATAGTTTCCGAGATATAGCGTATCGAATATTTTATAATAATTGTCGATTTGTATGGGAGCTACCCCTTTTTTTGCCCCCACTCGAAAATTTTTTTCTTTAAAGCGTAGCCCTTAGCGTGCAATTACTTTTTGTGGAACATTTTGTTTCGATATCTGTTATAGTTTCCGAGATATAGCGTATCGAATATTTGATAATAATTGTCGATTTGTATGGGAGCTACCCCTTTTTTTGCCCCCACCCAAAAAATTTTTTCTCTAAGGCGTAGCCCTTAGCGTGCAATTACTTTTTTTAGAACATTTCATTTCGATATCTGTTATAGTTTCCGAGATATAGCGTATCGAATATTTGATAATAATTGTCGATTTGTATGGGAGCTACCCCTTTTTTTGCCCCCACTCGAAAAATTTTTTCTCTAAGGAGTAGCCCTTAGCGTGCAATTACTTTTTGTGGAACATTTTATTTCGATATCTGTTATAGTTTCCGAGATATAGCGTATCGAATATTTGAAAATAATTGTCGATTTGTAAGGGAGCTACCCCTTTTTTTGCCCCCACCCAAAAAATTTTTTCTTTAAGGCGTAGACCTTAGCGTGAATTACTTTTTGTGGAACATTTCGTTTCGATATCTGTGATAGTTTCCGAGATATAGCGTATCGAATATTTGATAATAATTGTCGATTTGTATGGGAGCTACCCCTTTTTTTGCCCCCACCCAAAAAATTTTTTCTTTAAGGCGTAGCCCTTAGCATGCAATTACTTTTTGTAGAACATTTTAAGTCGATAGCTGTTATAGTTTACGAGATATAGCGCATAAAATATTTCACCAAATTTGTGCAATTGTAGAAAAAATACCCCTTCCCCTGGTCCTATCTGAAAAAAATTTTTCCATTATTAAGGTCCCTTCTTTAGGAGTATCCGTGCCAAGTTTTGTGGGAAGAGTGACTATACTTACTGAGATATATAGGGATATATGCACGGATTTTGTCCTAAAAAAAATGGGTTACTCTGGGTTTTCGCTTATATCTCGGTCAATAGTGAACCGATTTTATTGATTTTAAATAGCGATTGTCTCCAGGATATTTGTGATAGTTTGACACCATTAACTGGTCTGTATCTTTTTATTTGACTCCGGAAACTTGATTTCAACAGACGGACAGACGGACAGACGGACATCGCTAAATCGACTTCCCTATCTATAAGGATCCAGAATATATATACTTTATGGGGTCGCAAATGAATAATAAAGAAATTACAAACGGAATGACAAAGTGATATATACCCTATCACTATGTGAAGGGTATAAAAATATCAACGAGTGCTGAGAAAGATGAATACTGGTGACTCCAATAAGAAATTTAGTTGGAATAGAAATAGATAAGTTGGATTTATTATTTTAAGTTGAATTCTTGTTAAAGTTGATGGCACTATAAAAGCTTTTTGATAATTTAGAACTAACTAAATTTATTTGAGTTTTTATAGAAAAAAAAAAGAGTAGCAAAACAGAGAAATAATATACGTAAGTTGAATTTTTAAAAGGGAATTGTCTGTAAAGTTGAAAACAAATTGTTGGTTTGTTGTTGTTGTTTGCAGAGCGTTGGCTGTAAAGTTGAGTTGACAGACAATTTTCTGGAAGTTGTAGTTGTTTACAAAATTTAGTCGCTAAAGTCGATAAACATAAAGTTGTATGTTTAGTTGCTTAATAAAGTCGGACTCTGTTTTTTGAATGCTACTTATTTTTTAAATGTTGCAGATCTAAAGTAGATGCCATCAATTTTATTTGCTTGTATACATTTGTTGCTGTAAATTTTAAAAAGTCAATAACAATAAAAACTTTAATTTAATATACGTAACGTTTACTTTGTAAAAAATTCGTATACATTTTTAATAATTTCTGTTGTTAAACTATTTCAAAGCACTATTTTAAAACCTTGTTTTATTGTCAACTTAAATATTTTAAATTTGTTAAGTTATTGCTGGATTAATAGATTATAATGGACAAGAACAGTATTTTGTTGATGAACTGCGACTCTTTGCGAAATAAATTAAGGGAATTAGGATTGGACACAACAGGACGGAAACAGGTAATACGGGACAGGCTCCTCCACCATTTCGGTCACCAAATCGATGGAGAAGATTTGGAATCAGCAAATTCCGTATATCAGGATTTGGGTGCTGTCTCAGCTGAAGAACCTCGTTTTAGTGGTCCAATGTTCACCTTGAGAGACATAGAAGATAGTTTGTCAGGCTTTTGTGGTACAGATTCCCTGAAGATTAATAATTGGGTTGAAGATTTTGAAGAAAATGCTGAAACAGTTGGGTGGAATTCAATTCAGAAGTATATTTACGCAAAACAACTTTTAAAAGGTGCAGCAAGATCATTTGTAAGAAGTCAATTTGGATTAAAAGACTGGATTTCTTTGAAAAAGGCTCTGATTGAAGAATTTGGAGAAACGTTCTCAGCTGCAGAAGTTCACAAGCTCCTAAGAAATCGCCGTAAGAACCAAAGTGAAACCTACCGGGAATACCTATATGCTTTGATGGAGACTGGGAAACCAATAAATCTAGATGTCCCTAGCCTATTAGATTATTTTGTTGAGGGCATACCTGATTCTCGTTTCAATAAAACAATTTTATATCAGGCGAAGACAGTAGAGCAAATGAAGGAAAATATAAAATTATACGAGAAGACTCGTCCTTCGTTAGGTAAAGACGCTCGTAAAGCATGTCCTTTAGGTAATTTGAAGGTAGAAGGTAAAGAGCGGAAGAGTAGTGGTGACCCAAAAAATAAATGTTTTAAATGTGGTAGTCCTGATCATCTTGCCAAGAATTGTGGTGAACAGCAATTTAGGTATTTTAAATGCAAAGGCGTAGGACATCGTGCAGCTGATTGTAAGGTCATCAAACCTGAAATCAAACAAGAGCGTGGTAACGTTAATATGTTTTCTTACGACAAAGAACCTTTTGAGCCTGGAATGAAGTTTAAAAAAGTGGAAATAAATGGTATTGAATTTTATGGTCTAATTGACACTGGTTGTAATATGTGCACCATTCGATGCGACGTTTAAGAAAAATTGCGAAACAAATATGCCTTGGAATTGGAACAATGTCGTTTGAGAGGCGCCGGTGCAGCAATATTTTATACACAAGGTTACTTTGATGAACCAGTTGTTGTTGATAATATTCCCTTAAAATTAAGATTTTACGTAGTGCGAGCTGAGGATATAGGGTATCCGGCTGTTTTAGGGAATAACTTGTTACAGCTTGTGGATCTTATCGTGTCAAAAAAAGGCGTGAAATTTGTCCCAAAGTCTAAAAACCCCACTAATGAAACCAAGGGTGAAGTTACGCAAGAAAACACTAATACTTTAGAGCTTATGAGTGAACTTAAAGATATTTGCCTCAATCTTGAGAAAGATGTTAAAGTGCAACAAGTTCAACACGAAGAAAAACAGGAAGAAGCGTTGCCAAAAGAAGCTAAACTAGAGGTAAAGGAGGAGGAAACCTTCTCTAAAGCATGTGAAAGAAAAGCTGAAGCTCGCGAAAAAGATTCCGGCGGTGATGATAGTTTGGAAGAAAAATCAACCGACGAAGATTTCAATGCCACCGGTGATGTTTTAGATGTTGCAGAGGAATATGACTTGAATGCTCAAAGTGGTTCTGATGATTCAGATGCTAGCGGAAGGGGTAGTGCCGATTGTTCGGCTAATGAAAAGAAGTATAAAAAACATAAAAAGGAAAGAGAAGCGGCAAAAGAACACATAGCCGAAATACAAGACGAGATTAGGAAAACTTTTAATAAAAATCGAAAGCCTGAAAAAGAGTACAAGGTTAATGATCTGGTAGCCATTACACGAACGCAGTATGGAGTTGGCATGAAGCTTAAGGACAAATACGCTGGCCCTTACAAAATAACATCCATAAAGAAACATGGAAGATATAAAATGGAGAAAATCAGAGAAACTGAAGGCCCAAAAAATACTGTAACGGTGTCAGAATATATGAAGGGATGGGTTCCAGTATCCGAGTCAAATACCCCGTCAGGGTGGCCGAATGTGGGATGAGATTTTAATTGGACAGAAAGAATTGTTTGGGAATGTCTGGGTTAATCTCCGTTTATTAATTTCTAGAAGATTCCTGGTATGTTGACGAGTAGGGTTACGAACTGACTACTGATTTAGCTATGACTGAATAGGATATGACGTTGGTGGAAAAAGGACAAGTGCATTGTTGGCCGAATTGTTCTAGAAAGTTACAGCAGACGAACGAGTAACTTTCTAGTATAAATGGACGGAACTTTTCGTCTGAGAGTTGAGTTGAACAGTTGAAGTTGTAAAGCTAAAGTCAAGTTGTAAAGTTGAATAGTTGAAAAATAAGTTGAAGTCGAATAGTTGAAGTTAAGTTAAATAAGTTGAAGTGAAGTTCTTAAGTTGAAATAATAAGATCAAGTTGTCTAACAGAATATACAAGTGTAAATAATTAATATAAACTATATTTGTAAGACTATTAATTAATATCTGTAAATAAATAAAAAGAATTATGAATTATTATAAAAATAACTAAAAGTGTGTGTTTATTTTTCCCTACATCACTATCCGCCAAAAAAAGGAACCAGTATTCTTTATCGGGTCTGGCACTAATGATTGCCAGGATAATGCTTTAAGCCCATAGACGACAGCAAGCAACGCAGCTACACGACTACATATGCAGCTGGTTGCAATCATTGCCATGTAGTAAGCTACTTAATTATATTGAAGGCGGCGCACAGTGGCTGAAAATCATTTTTCATTGGCCAAAAGTCGAATTTTTTTTGTCGCAGATTTTTACAATTTTTAGGCCTTTTTGGAGCTAATATATCCATTTTTAGGTAGCCAAAAAATTAGGTTAAACTATTGATAATTGTGGGCGTGGCATGCTCTCAAACTCAACTGTTTTTTTAATTTCAGAAAAAGATGTTTTTTTATTTGTTTTTTTGTCAAAACTAAATGGTTGCTACTCGCAAGCTATCATAGATAATGGCCTGCTGCCCTTTTTTATAATGTTGGTAGGATTATAGTCTTTAGCTATTGTAAGTGGTTACCGCTCTAGCGTTTAATATTAGGAGCGTTATGAAATACTTATGAAACTAATATATTTTTCTTAAATATAAACTTTAGTGGAATAAAGCTTCTAGGCAACAAAAGGGAACAAGAAACGTATACCACCCGAATAAAGGTTAAAGTGTTTTCTTTAACCCTATATATACTTTTGTACCCACCACGACCTGCCGGTAGAACACTTTTTTAATTTTAATGAAATTACTCTAAAAAAATTCAAATTACGATAATTTATACAGCCCTTTAATTACTCGTATACAATGGTGTATTAAATTTTCACCTTTTCGCCTAAAGATTTATGTTTTTTTACTTAAGACTACGTTAAACGAAATAATTAAATATAATACCTGCGAAAAGGTTTTATGGCTTTGTTTTGATCAACAAAAAACTAAGTCTTAAAAATATCACAATAGGTTCTACCGTAAACATATTATCTCTTTCTAATATACCTGTTATCAACTGTTAGGGTCAACCAAAGTCATAAACAATTTTATAATAATAATTTCGACATTAAACCACTAAAAAGAAAAAACAACCCCATATTGGCGAGATATTAATTAGTTTTACCTGATGTTAAGGTCTGGATAACAAGTGCAGTTTTGTTATATTTAAGTACCACCTGCTATGAAGTTGAAGTTCAATGTGTGAATAACATGCATCTAAAAATTTATAAAACTACGGATTCGATAAGGGATTACTCAACAATAAGTAAATCCTTTACGTGCAAAGACGTATATTTGCAAGTGATAAAACATAACAAACACAAATATAAATATTCAAAAAAATATGGAGAGCTTCAGTAATAAAGAACTGGCCGAAGAGTATTTTAAAAATAAAAACCAGAAAGATGTTCTTAGTTAAGTTAATACAAATTACGTTAAAATAAAATTAAACTTAAATTCGTGTAGCACCAAAAAACAAAAGCAATTATATAATTTTGTAAAAGTACTAAAACAACGCTACAAAGAAGTTAGCTACAGTAAACAAAAGTTTTATAAAAAAAGAGAAAAGTGGTTAGAAGGCCAACTTACTGTCGCTGCAGAAACAGCAAACCCAGATAAGGTTGGAAGACCACACAAATCATTGGACAACTGCAGCGATAGATCTAAGAGGCGGAAACTTAAAGATGTTAACGATGCAATTTGTTGTATAAATATAAAAGAATCTTTCCTACATCAATTACGATCACAGAATCAATCAACAAAAGTGGATATCATTGAAAAAGTTATTAAAGCTAGTCCAGTGAGAACAAAACGAATTCTTAAAAGTATACCAACACCGAACGATGCCAAACAGTACACAAATTTGTACCATTGCGATTTAAAACAATTTTGGAAGATTCAGAGCTTTCGACTAGTGCGAAATACTGCAGACCAATCAAATTTAAATTTAAAAAAGAAACTCGTGATGCCATTAACAAAGAAATTAGTGATATCAAGGCCCAAATTGCAACACTACAGCCATTACAATAACAGTTAGATGAGCAGCAATTGAAGTAAGCTACCCTTTAGTCCTTACAATGATAGATGGAAAGTAGGTGAGGCTTTGACTAACACGAATGCTGTATCCAGCTGCATTATATGCCAAGCAACATCAACCCAATTAAACCAAGTTGCGACAAAATCATTAGATAATACCGATGCATATGAATTTGGATTATCACCACTACATGCAGGAATACGACTTATGGAACATATACTAAAAATCAGTTAAGATTTGGATTTTGGGTCTTTAGGATCCATAAGAAAAAATTTAACCAACAAAGAGTTAAGAAGTCCAAAAAAGAAACATGTTCAAGATGAATATCACAAAATTGGATTGATTATAGATCAGCCAAAACAAGGGTCAGGCAATAAAAATGAAGGCAATACCGCACCAAGATTCTTTTCAGATCCAGAAACAGCATCTGAAATAACAGGAGTGGACTTAAACCTTATTTTCAGATTTAAAATTATCCTAGAAGTACTTGCGTGCAATTAAGAAATTGACTCTAAACAATTAGGAGATTATGCTAAGGATACTGCAAAAATATATACAACCAACTACTCATGGAGAAATATGTCTGTAACCGTTAACAAAATCCTTTATCATGGAGAAGAAATCATTAAATATCATTTGGTGGCACTTGGAGATCTATCAGAGGAGGCTCAGGAAAAAATGAACAGGGATTACAGATTTTATAGAGAGCACAATACTAGAAAAATTTCACGAAATTCCACAAATGAAGATCTATTTAATATATTTTTGGCAACGTCAGATGCGCTTATCTCCAATATTCGAAATAAATGGCAAGTGGAACATCGAGATTTACATGAAGAAGCCAGAAAACTACTAAGGAACAAAAATAATACTGAACAAAATATAGAATATTTGCAATCAATATTTGTATCAAATGAATCACACACAAAAAAATAATAGAGGCTATATTGACTAAGCTTCGTTAGTTAATTTCTTTTTGTATGAACAGAAAAAAATAATTTTTAGTAACTAAGTCAAAAAGATGATTTCAAATCGCATATTACAAAAATTCCAAGCTAGTGTTACTAAGCGAATAGGTATCATCTTCGATAACTGTTTGATTTGTATTTAGTTGTCAATGGTATAAAAATGTTTTTAGAAAACAAAGGTACGTAAAAAATTTATATTAAAACAAAATAAAAAATTTAGAATATAATTTTTTTAGGGAATGCAGAAGCGACCCCTAGAGAGAATTTAAAAAGTAGGTAATTTAACACATTTATTGCACCTCGAGGTTTTTAAAATAAAATTTTCTTATCAACAGAACTGTTGCCGGCAGCCAGTTCAGGAATCAATGCAGTAATATACCAAGGACAAGTTTGGCTCCTCAAAATTCAGACCTTCTCAGGTATGTTTCAGAGGTTAATTTTGTTTCGACGGTACCCAAAAAGTAAAAGAAAAAATTACATTTAACCGTGGAAGTTTTTTCAAGTTTAAAAAGGCTTTTTCGCGTTTACTTCAACTTCAGCAACAAATTAACCTCTAGAGCATACCTGTATAAATAAAGTCAAAAGTATAATATGTGCAAGATTTTTTTTTCCAAAATTTTCAATAAAAAATTGTAATTCAAAATAAGAACATTTTAGTTTGGTTTGGAGATTAGCTTATTTAAGAAAGGTAAATTCTACTAAAGTCATAAAAGTAATGTACTTTTTATCGTTGTTAGTTTAATAAATATTGTAAGTAACTTTGACTAATCTTTTAGTTTATTTTTCGAACAAGGGAACCAACTATAATTTAATTCATATTACTTTAGGAACATAGTTACTGCCATTCTACCCTTTTTTTTAGTTGAATTTATACTATGTTTTTAGGATATATAACCTATAGAATTTTTTGTGTGCATAATTCTAATTGCCTTTCATTGTTATTTAAGTACGAAAAACATACACACATACACACAAAAAAATAATAGATGTTATATTGACTAAGCTTCGTTAGTTAATTTCTTTTTGTATGAACAGAAAAAAACTAAGTTTTACTAAGTAAGTCAAATAGATGATTTCAAATCGCATATTATAAAAATTCCAAGTTAGCGGTTACAAAGCGAATTAGGTATCTTCTTCGAAATAATTTTTTACTGTTTGTTTCTGTATTTAGTTGTCAATGGTAAAAAAATGTTTTAGCAAAATGAAGGTACGTAAAAAAAATTTATTAAAAAAAAAATGATAAAAAAATTTTGAATTTGATTTTTATTAGAAAATGCAGAACGAAATCCTGAAGAAGATTTAAAAAGTAAGTAATCTAACTTATTTGTTGCCCCCTAAGTTTAAAAAAAAACAATTTTCTTATCAACAGAACTGTTCCCGGCCTGTTCAAGAAGCAATGTAGTAACATACTAACGGCAAGTTTCGCTCCTAGAAATTCAGACCTTATTAATCTGCTTCCGGAAATAAAGAATTCAAGATTTCCTGCAAAATCCAGTCATGGCTTTCCTCTCAGGTATGTTCTAGAGGTTAATTTTGTTTTGACGGCACCCGAAAAATAAAAGAAATAAATGGCGTCTAACTATTGTATTTTTTTCAAGTTTTAAAAGGCTTTTTCGCGTCTATTTCAATTTTCGCAACAAATTAACCTTTTGGAGCATACCTGTATAAATAAAGTTAAAAGCATAATATGGAAAATATTTTTTTTCTAAAATTTTCAATAAAATATTGTGAATCAAAATAAAAACATTTAAGTTTGGTTTGAAGATAAGCTAATTTAAAAAAGGTTAATTTTGCTAAAGTTATAAGGGCAATGAACCTTGCTATCGTTGTTAGTTTAATAAAGTTTGTAAGTAACTTTGACTAATATTTTAGTTGATTTTTCGAACATGGGAACCAACTTAAATTTAAGGCATATTAACTCAAGAACATAGTTACTGCCATTCTGCCCTTTTTTTAGTTAAATTCATACTATGTTTTTAGAAAATATAACCTATAGAATTTTTTGTGTGTAGTATAAATTCAACTAAAAAAAAGGTAGAATGGCAGTAACTATGTTCCTAAGGTAATATGCCTTGAATTTAAGTTGGTTCCTATGTTCGAAAAATCAACTAAAAAACTGGTCAAAGTTACTTACAAACTTTATTAAACTAACAATGAAAACAAAGTACATTACCCTTATTACTTTAGCAAAATGTACCTATTTTAAATTAGCTAATCTCCACACCAAATTAAAAATGTTTTATTTTGATTCACAATATTTTATTGAAAATTGCGCATATTATACATTTACTTTTATCCATATTCAAGAGGTTAATTTGTTCCGAAAATAGCTTGGATTTTTTGTTAAATTTAAATTGAAATTACCTATTTGACTTA
Source organism: Melanophora roralis (assembly GCA_963583895.1). Classification (NCBI taxonomy): domain Eukaryota; kingdom Metazoa; phylum Arthropoda; class Insecta; order Diptera; family Rhinophoridae; genus Melanophora; species Melanophora roralis. The sequence continues at coordinate 12,554,170 of OY757192.1, read as the reverse complement.
GTTAGTAAAACTTAGATTTTCGTTTTCATACAAAAAGAAATTAACTAACGAGGCTAAGTTAATAAACCCTTGATTATTTTTTTGTGTGTAGTATTAGTAAAAAAATAATAATAACAAGTAAGAGCGCCATATTCGGCTGTGCCGAATCTTATATACCCTTCACATTGGTCTTTAAATATACCCAGCCGAGTAATTTTGTACTGCAAATAATATAATAAAACACCTTGTGCGAGTTTTAAAGTCCATAGAAAAATATACAAAATTTTAACGTTCGTATGAATAATAGAAATAGATGAAGAAGGTTTGAGGTCCAGAGTTTTAAAAGTTTTCGACATTATTCATATTAAAAGGTTAATAAAACTTGTTAAATGTTATGGGATGATCTAGTCCCCATGCTCTTCTCCAATTTTTTCTCCAAAATGTATGAATTATTTGATTATTACTTTTTGTAGAATATTCGAAGTCGATAGCTGTAATAGTTTTCCAGAAGTAGCGTATCGAAAATTTTATAAAAATAGTTAATTTGTATGGGAGCTACCCCTTCTTCACCCTCCGCCCAAAAATTTTTTTCTTTAAGGCGTAGGCCTTGTTGTCCAATTGCTTTTTGTAGAGCATTTGATGTGGATAGCTGTTATAGTTTCCGAGATATAGCGTATCGAATATTTCATACAAATCATTAATTTGAATGGGAGCTACCCCTCTTTCTGCCACCACTCAAAAAATGTTTTATTAAGAGCGTAGCCCTTGACGTCCAATTGCTTTTTGTAGAACATTTGATTTCGATATATGTTATAGTTTTCGAGATATAGCGTATCTAAAAATTTCATACAAATCGTTAATTTGTATGGGAGCTACCCCTTTTTTTGCCCCCACTCAAAAAATTTTTTCTTATGAGCGTAGCCCTTGACGTCCAATTGCTTTTTGTAAAACATTTGATTTCTATATCTGTTATAGTTTCCGAGATATAGCGTATCTAAAAATTTCATACAAATAGTTTAAAAATTTTTCTTTAAAGCGTAGGCCTTGTTGCCAAAATACTTTTTGTAGAACATTTCATTTCGATATCTGTTATAGTTTCCGAGATATAGCGTATCTAAAAAGTTCATACAAATCGTTAATTTGTATGGGAGCTACACCTTTTTTGCCCCCACTTAACAATTTTTTTCTTTAAAGCGAAGGCTTTGTTGTCCAATTTCTTTTTTGTAGAACATTTGATTTCGATATCTGTTATATTTTCCGAGATATAGCGTATCGAATATTTCATACAAATCATTAATTTGTATAGGAGCTACCCCTTTTTCTGCCCCCACTCAAAAAATTTTTTCTTCAGAGCGTAGCCCTTGATGTCCAAGTGCTTTTTGTAGAACATTTAATTTCGATATCTGTTATAGTTTCCGAGATATAGCGTATCGAATATTTCATACAAATCGTTAATTTGTATGGGAGCTACCCCTTTTTTTGCCCCCATCCAAAAATTTTTTTCTTTAAGGCGTAGGCCTTGCTGCCAAAATACTTTTTGTAGAACATTTCATTTCGATATCTGTTTTAGTTTCCGAGATATAGCGTATCGAATATTTTATAAAAATTGTTGATTTGTATGGGAGCTACCCCTTTTTTTGCCCCCACTCAAAAAATTGTTTCTTTAAAGTGTAGGTCTTAGCGTACATTTGCTTTTTGTAGAACATTTTAAGTCGATAGCTGTTATAGTTTACGAGATATAGCGCATAGAATATTTCACCAAATTTGTGCAATTGAAGGAAAAATACCCCTTCTCCTTAGGGGAAGGTCCCTTGTTTAGGAGTATCCGTGCCAAGTTTTGTGGCAGGAGTGACTTTACTTACTGAGATATATGCACGGATTTTGTCTTAAAAAAAATGGGTTTCTTTGGGTTTTCGCTTATATCTCGGTCAATAGTGAACCGATTTTGCTGATTTTAAATAGCGATTGTCTCAAGGATATTTCTAATAGTTTGACACCATTAACTGGTCTGTATCTTTTTATTTGACTCCGGAAACTTGATTTCAACAGACGGACAGACGGACATGGCTATATCAACTTCCCTATCTATAAGGATCCAGAATATATACACTTTATGGGGTCGCAAATGAATAATAAAGAAATTACAAACGGAATGACAAAGTGATATATACCCTTATCACTATGTGAAGGGTATAAAAAGAACCTAGCATTGTTACAAATGCTATTAAAACCCATTGCAGTTTTTATTTTTGAAAAGTTTTTTAAAATTATAAAATTTGACAGCAAAAAATAATAAATATATTTTAGTAACAACAAAATATCCAGTCAATTTAGCCATTTTTTTTGAGTGTAAACATTTTATGAGTGTAAAAATTTTTTTTAATGTGTAACGTTAAAAAAATTCTGTTATCGCAAAAAATAATTATAATTATACATAGGTGCAACAAAGCGAAAATTGGAAACAAGAATAGCAGAACATGCAGCAGATGTTGAAAAGGGACGGGAAATCACAGCTCTTACTCAACACATTAAAGAGACGGGACATAAAGTTTGTTTTGATAATGTCAAAATCAGAGTGACCGCACGTCGACTAAAGTTGCATTTTGCAACCTTTTCAAGGGCCTGCGACTTTTTGTGCGACTTCTTTATGCTGACACTATTTTGCCACTTTTTTAAATTTTTGCAACTTTTGCCTCTTTTTTGTTACAAAAGTTAAACAAATTCTAGCATATGCGCATACATAAACACATACCTTGAATATGTGGACATTTGCGTTATTTCCAAATATCGCATTCCATAGTTTTTTTGAAATTAAACATGCTGAAAGCTTTTGGCAAACAGTGTGTTGTTTAAAAAATTATTTAAATAAGCCATTGTGACCAAATTTATATAAAATAGTTGCGTATATTTTTACATTACCCCATAGCAGCGCATGTGCTGAAATAATTTTTCTAAGTCAGGGCTGGTTAAAAATAAATTGGCAAACAAATTAAAAGTTACGACCTGTAATTCAAGGATGTCAGCTTTACATTTATTAAATACTGAACTAGAAGACTGTATTTCAGGTGATGAACTAAAACACAAGTACAGAACCAAATTTGCAAATAATATGAAAAAAATTAAATATATGAACTTGTGTATTATTACATAACATCCCTAGAGATAAAAAAACAGTGGGTAGTTTAAATGTGCTATATGTTTTTTACTTAGACTAGTTGTCTGTCCTTGTGTCAAGCAAATTAAAAAAAAACGATATTCCGATATTTAAAGAACAGTGCATTCCATTTTTCATAATATTAAAATTATATAAAAGTTAAATTCTTTTTTTGCAATTTCAAATTTATTACTTTTTATGTGTCTTCGTACAAAAATTCGTTTTTAATGAATGTTTTCTTTTTGATACATTTCTTATTTTTAATTTATTTTGATCAAGTTTTTTTGTGTTGTTGAATTATAGATATGTTTTTGTTTTTATTAGTTGTAAAAACATTAATAGGAAGTTGAATAAGGGCTTTAAAAAAAGAGTGCAACTTTTTTTTCCAAAAGCGACTTTTTTATGCGACTTTTTTTCCTAAAACGACTATTTGTGCCACTTTTTCAAAATTCTCAGCGGTCACACTGGTCAAAATATTAGACAAAGAAAAAAAAGAAAACAAAAGATTTACATTATAGAGCCTACGTATACAAGAGAAAATAAAAAGAGCTATGAACACAAGAGAAGACAAAGATAACATTAAACTTCAGTATTCAATCGCCACATAAAATTAACCTGTGATAGCATAATAAAATGTGATAATTTTTGTTCTGTGCTGTAAATAATTGTTAATTTATTTGTTTATTCATATTGTGATGTCCAGTTTTTAAAAATTTTTTATACAAATCTGATAATACTTCAGATTTTTAATATGTAAAAGTAGCAGTAAGTTTTACAAAAATTGTTTTATATATACAGATAAACATTTAATTTATTAAGTTTGAAAATAACAAAAATTATAACTTATGTAACAGATAACTTCAGTAAAGATCCCGCTCCTAAAGAAGTTGGAAAAAAGCCAACGAAACGTTGAGCAAAAATTAAAAATTGTTTTATTAATATCTAAAACATATTTGTGACCAAACTCAGTCTCTAAGGAAAGCCCTAAATCTTAATTATAATTATTATTAGGTTCCAAATATTAAATTTTTAATATGTAAATAAAAAAAAATAAGCCCATATTTCACTCAAAAATTTAAAAAAATCAAAAGTTCTACTTTGACCTAGAAGTCCTTAAAAAGTCCTCAATAAATTTTAATGTAATTTAAACTGAGTCAAGCTGAACTTAATATCTATCCATGAAAAAAAAATACTTCAATATTTTGATCGGTTCAAAAGTTACAGAGTTTTGGCCAATGAAAAACAATTTTCAGCCACTGTGCGGCGGCTGCATGGATACACCAGGGGCCAAATCGTCGCATTCGTGATCGAATAAGGTTTCGTATCGAATAAAATTACGTAACGTATCGAATAACCGGATTGTAGCATTCGAAAGCAATCGAATCGAAATTTTTTTAAAAATGTAAAAGAACATTTTGCTTTTTAGTAGAATGAAAACATATGATTCTTAAAAAATAACAAATATAAAGAAAAGGTAAGCAAATATAAAATTCTTAAAACTAAAATATAAATGTATTTAATTACTTTTGCTTTATAGAAAATGGATTCCCTCTTTTTGTTTTATACGTCTTCTTCTGATAAAGAAGATGGGAATGTCAGGCGTACCAAAAGACATATCCGGAGTAAAAGCGATCCCCTTTCATTGACTGATACAGCGTATGAGATAAAAAAATTATTTATATTGAAAAAAAAAGTTAATTATCTGTACAAATGTGATTGCTTTTAAATTTCGAAAACGATTTAGATTGACAAAGGAAGCGTTTAACTTTGTATTGTCTCAACTTGACTTAAAAAGTGGCATGTTAACAGCAGTACCACCAAAACTTCAGTTTGCAGCTACACTGTATCTTTTGGCTGGTGGAAGTTTTCAACACATCGTTGGAAATGATTATTTGGTGGGCATGTGCCAAAGTACTATATGTAAGTACGTTAACCAATGTATTAACGAATTGGAGGGAAAGTTATGCTCGGCATTCATTAAGTTTGACCCGGAAAACTTATATGATTGTATGAATACATTCATGGAAAAATATAGAATCCCGGGAGGTTAGTTATGGTAATTAAATATTAAAATAGGGTGTACATTTATTTCCATGTATAGTTATAGGCTGTGTTGATGGCACACATTTTGGTTTGCCAATGCCATCCAATAATGAACATATGTTTTTTAATCGGAAAAGATTTCACAGCTTAAATTCTATGGTGGTGAGTTTTTATTATGATGTAAAGTTTAATTCATTGCAAAGCATTATATGTGTATGTAAACGTTTTAGATATGTGACCATGAGTACAAAATTTTGGCAATAAACTCTAAATATGGTGGAGCAGCCCATGATTTGTTTGTGTGGAAACATTCCGACCAAAGAGATTGTTTAAAGGAACTATACGATAGCAAAACAGCCAAAAATGTTTGGATTTTAGGTAAAGTTTACAGTCAATTCGCTCCGTGACTTAAGTAATAAAGTAAAAATAAATTTTAAACTACTGGTGACTCTGGGTATCCCCTAGAGTCGTGGTGCATAACGTTATATAGAAATCCAGAAGAGGGTTCGACCGAAGCCTATTTTAATGAAGTGTATTCAAAAGCCAGAAAAGAACCATTGGCATCCTTAAATTAAAGAAAGATGGAAAATACTTGTTAATGATGAAAGGAGCCCAGAAAAAATTGGGTGTTTTAGCATGTATGCGCAGCGTTGCACGATGTATGTATATATTAAAAACTACCCAGTTATACAAATGTACAAGTTGCTGAACCATATCCACAAACTTTTGACATTCAAAATGAAACAAACTTGACCAAAATTGGAAAAAAATTGGGGATCATATAAAATTAAGTTTAAGGGAAAACTAAAATCCATTCATTTTATTATTGTGCACTATAATAAAAAAAAAAAATAATTCACACCAGTTAATAAACTATTCTAATTATCAACAAAACTATGTATGTTTGTATATGAACTAGGTTCTAAGACATTAAAATTATTTGTACTCTTTGGAAGATATGTAAATCTAAAAATTTCAGTTGCGAATTATCTCTGCTTTTTTTAACTAAATCAAGTTTGATTGTTTTTATTTGAAGATCTACATTTTTGATTGCCATATTAACACAATGCTCCTCCTCTTTAAGTTTTAGGGATTTCTGTTTGATTTCTATTAAGCAATCTTATCTTTCAGTTATATCAGAATGATATTTCTCACTTTTGGAAAGGTTTGACATTAAAAGGCTTAATTTTGTTTTAGCTTTAGGATTTCCTTTTTTAATTGTTGTAATTTCTTTCTCCACGTTTTCTGAGTCCATACTTTCATCACCCAATAAGTCTTCTAAACTTTGTTCCTCATTACAAATGGTTTAAATTGGTTTTTTGGTTTTGCCATATGTCTTAATGCTAGGCACGCCTTTAACAGCAGCTTCAATTCCTGCAGCTTGAATAATTTGTTCTTCTACTGGTGATAAAAACAATTCCTCGTATGTCCCACCACCGGTTTTTCTTATAGAATCTTTGTTAAAGGAAAGTTTCTTTTTAGCATTATGTTTTTGGTCTGCTTACACCTCAAAATATAAAAATTAATTAAAATTTGCAAAGTTATAAAGTGTTATATAAATTAAATTACTTTTTTCCAAACCGACGCTTTCTTCACAGGTGGACCATGCGAGTTTAATTTATTTGTAAGTTCATCCCATAACTTTTTAGCGACGGCTTTACCTTGCCCACAATTTGGAATTAAGTTTTTTGCCAAGTTTTGGTGTTCTGCCATAAATTGTGCCGGAGTTCTTTCTGCTTGCCATTTATTTTATTTACATTTGTCCTTAATTGGAAAGTCATGTTTTTCATGTTCTTATTATTATTAAAAAGGTTTAATATATGTATGTATTCATACTCACATTTTTGTTATTTAATTAAAAGCCCAAATTTTTATTTTCCTTATAAATATATACAAAATGTTTGTTTACGACAGCTCTTAATCTATCGAATGACACTGCGAATGAAGGTATTCGATTGACTACTCGTTATCGTATGCCATGATCTAAAATTTCGATACACCCTGTTCGATATCGAGTAAGACAATCCCAAAAAGTAAAATTTCGAGGAAAATCATTCGATAACGAATGCGACGATTTGGCCCCAGTGTTGTTAATTTCCATTATGGTACAACTTAAAATTCGTTTGATAATTCTTAGATAGTGAAATATTTGTTGTTTTTTTTGCCATTTTAGTAAAAATATATAATTCCATTTATCTAAAAGCGTATAATTATCTTGACTTTAAAGGTTTATAAACAATAATTTAAGCACATTTAAATATAGTGTATACATAGAAAGCTTAATTTGTTTGAGATAACATTATTAATCAATAGTTTCTGAGATCAAAATATGTGCTAAATTTGTATTTTGCTATTTTGTAATTATGCAATTTAAGAAATGTTTAGCAAAACTTAAAACGAAGAGCAGAAAAAAAGCTTAATATATAATCTTAAATAATTTTTTATACCCTTCACATAAGTGATAAGGATACACATTTGTATATATGTTTGTCATTCCGTTTGCAATTTCTTTATTATCCATTTGAGACCCCATAAAGTATAAATATTCTGGATCCTTATAGATAGGGAAGCCGATTTGGCGATGTCCGTCTGTCCGTGTTATGGTTGAAATCAACCTTCTGAAGCCCCCCGATATTCCATAGACCCATAAGTGGTATCAAACTGTCAGAAATAGTCGCGAGAAAATCGGTGTTGAAACTCAGCAAAATCGCCTAATAAATGACCGAGATATAAGCAAGCAACCAAGACTACCTCCTTTTTTTTTAGTCTACAACAAAAACAAAGAACATACTTATGTATGTAATAATAAAAAAACAACAAAAATGAAAAAAATTGAATCGGTCATGTTGATATTATTGAACCACACCCAAAACCAAAATTTTATTAGTATTAGTATTCATATACATATATAACAGGGTTGCCATAAAAAACTTAATTTAAACATTTTTAAAATCGCTCCTACGGCTTCCAGGGTTCTTCTACAAAGGCAAAATGTAAGACCGACCCGCATTATTTTATCCATTCAAACATTTTTGTGCAACATACTTACCCTCTATCTCCAGCCCCTAACATGGTTGCCATACAAAATTTTCAAAAATAAGGTAAAAACCGCTACAACTTCCCCGGAGTCGCCCCTCGAGGAATAAAATGTATCACAGACCCCCACTAGTTTTTCCTCCCAAACGTATTCCTAGAGTGTACTTACCCCCTATCACCACGCCCTAAGGGGGTTGCCATACAAAATTTACAAAAATGATGTAAAAATGCCCACAACTTCTTCAAAGTTGGCCTTAGAACAATAAAGTGTACGACCGACCCCCATTAGTTTCCCCTCCCAAATATATTCCTAAAACATACTAACCCCCTATCTCCACGCCCAAAGGGGGCTGCCATACAATATTTAAAAAAATGATATGAAAACGCCCACAACTCTTCAGAGTTGGTCTTGGAGCAATAAAGTATACGACCGACCTCCATTATTTTCTTCTCCCAAACATATTCCTAGAACATACTTACCCCTTATCTCCGCGCCCTAAAGGGGTGGCCATGAAAAATTTGAAAAAATTAGGATAAAACCCCCTACAACGTCCCCGTAGTCACCCGTGGAGCGTTAGAAAATGACACTGACCCCTATATAAAAATTAAAAATATTTCATAAGTAAAAAAATTGATAAAAATAAAAAAAGTTTGAGATTTCGAAAGGCCAATGTGAAGCGTATATAAGATTCGGCACAGCCGAATATAGCGTTCTTTCTTGTTTTTATTTCCTTTTTTTGCTTAGTTTAAAGGTACATAATCATTAAAAAGATTTAAGTCCTAAGGGCTGAGTAATATAAGACTCGATTGGCAGCACTGTTTTACACTCTTATGCTATAAGCACATTCTCTCAAAAATAAAACACATGCATTTATATGTATGCACTTAGTTATTTTAGCGGCTTCACAGCAACAAGGCAACGTGATTGCGGTGGTAGCTGTGGGGAGATTAAACTAATTTCTATTATACACTGAACAAATTATATTTCATAAAACTAATGAATGAAATTCATTAACTAAGATTCATAAATATTTTTAAAAATTAAGTTAATTCAAGTTTTACATTGGTTTAATGAAAATATTCATTGATATTAAATGTTACCTTTACCGTACATATAAAGGGTTCATTAAAATCATTCATTAGAGATAAGCATCAACTATTTTAATGAAAAAGTTCCTTTACTTAACGTACCAGTGCATTAATGTTATCCATATTGAAGTATCATAAAAATATAATGAACAAAAAAATTTACTCAACGAATTTTTTCTTTAACTCAAAATTCTTATTAATTTTTTTAACGGGAGTTTAAGGAAATCAAAACCTTACAAACAAAGAGAAACCATAAGATAAGCAGTTTGTAGTTGTCTTTTAACGAGGAGTGTTGTATTTTAATAGTGATAATAATAATGATAATAATTAAGATAACCAAAAAAAAAGGAAAAACAAAGTGTGAAAATAGTTTATATTAAAGCCTTAAACACCACACAAAATTTAATGTAAATAATTTATTTCACCAAAAATAAATTGAAGCTGTCGTTAAATAAATTAAATGAATTATTACATTAACTTAATGAACTTTTTCATTAGCTCATTTATCATTTGGTAGAATTTGCTGAAATTCTTTAAATGTAAGTTTAATTACATAGTATTCAATAATTGTAAATAAAAACTAACTTGTGTATACATATATTACAGAAGAAAAAATTACAATAGCAGTTATAAAGGTTCTGCAACATTATCATATTCCACTGTTATTTAAAAATCAAAAGATGGGAGATATGATTTTATCTAACCATTACTTAAAATAATGGATAAAGTCACATTCAGTTATCATTCAAGACATAACTTTACAATCATTAATATCATGGTCGCACTGCTCATCCTAGTTATCTTCACAATACGCACTTACGAGAAGTCCAAGCGAGCCTTACACACCTGATACAGTCTTGCCAGAAATCCTAAGCCAAGAAGTCACTTCCAATGACGGAGTATTACACGAAAAATTCACGATTAGAGTGTCATCACCGCTCCTCTTTAATTAACTTTATTTGTTAATATTTCAAAGAGAAAAGTATTCACATGACAGTGGGTATGAGTTATTAACTAACAGAGGAAATTCGTGATCGTTTTCCCACCAAAAAAATTGATTTCTATCGCACTTCTAAACGAGAAACAATTTATTTATTCTTTTTTCCTACATTTGTTTTTTCTTTTTCCAAATATTTCGCCACCACAATGGGTAGCTTCTTCAGGGAAGATATTAATTTTAGTTTTTTTTTTTTTTTAATTTTTGTTTACAAAACAAATATAAAAGATCTTGAGCTTAACCCTGGAGTACTAATATATTTTTTGTGTACACTAATACTAATTGTTAGTCAAATCGACTAACTTAAGTATATATCCAAATTTTTCAGATCTATGTGCGACAATTGGAAAATTTTTTCTTAAAAGCAATGTCTTAAAGTCTTCTACATGTACAAAAATTAAAAAAACTTAAATATTTCATAAGAAGTGCTACTTTCAATATTGTTTTATAAAACCCAAATTTTAAGCATAGTTGTGGATACATGCTTCACTTTAAAAAAATAAGTGCAGGATTTCAAAATCCAATAAAAATTTAAATTATGATGTCTACAAATACTATTACATATATAAATACTAGTTTATTTTTTTTAATTTTATCACAATTTGTCAGACGCTTAGAATCCATGGTAAATAAAAGGACGTTTTTAAGGCAAATCAACAAAGAAATCAAAAAAATTAATGTCAAAATTATCTTAAAATTAATAATTCAATTAAAAAATACGATAACTAAAATAAATAATTCAACTGTAAATAAAATATAAGAAAAAAATTCATTTTCAAAATATTTGCTTGTATGTTGTATACACTGTATCACTAAGCATACTGAAACTTTCATCTTTGTCAGTCTCATCACAGTTTTCAAAAAATTTTGTAATGAAATCATTACTCAACCCTTTTTTTGAACTTTTTTTGTTGTCTGTAATAAAACATTTAACAAAATAACAATTTTCATTCCAAAACTGAAATGTTTTTATATATGTATATCAAAAAGTTACGTTGTTACTAATTGTTAGTCCAATTGACTAACATGACCCTTATAACTAAAAAATAACAATACCTACTGTTGAAATTAAACTGTTCACAGCAAGAGAACACCATCGACGGAAATTACAAAAAAAATGAGAGCGATCAGTATGACAACAAAGAAGCTATGCACGAAAAGAAGATTAGTGTTAGTCGAAATGACTAACATTAGTACTCCAGGGTTAAAGTAAATAGGACAAAACATTGAAACAAAAGATCAAAGAAAATGGGTGAAAATTTGGAAAAATGTATATTAAATTTTGTAACTCCAAAGTGAGTCAAAAAGATGCGAAAATAAAGGCAGATATGGAAGTTACTGAAACAAGGGCTACTATTTTCGATTGTAAAGTTCTATGTATTTTTTTTTCAATATAATATACACAAATACAAGAATGTATGTATGTATGTTTGTATGTTTGTATGTATCGTATTTAAAGTGACGCAGTTAAATGCGAAGCCTGCAATAGTCAAATTTTATATTAAAGAAAAGAAGCTTCATCTTCAGCTGAGGTTTTTCAAAAATGGCCCGATTATAAAAAACCGTGTGGATTTTGATATGTAAGAATAAATTGTTTTTATAATAATTTTTTATAATGTTCTCGCAACATAAGTATTTAATACATTTTAGATTGACAAAGATTTTAGTGTTCTTTTTGATAATCGCCCGGGCGTACTTGCGGATTGGCCTGAACATTTTGTTAAGATAAAAGAGTTCCTTCTTAACAACCTTCGAGACAAAGCCATGAAAGATATTTTAAATAATTAAGAGGAATCACAGTGTAAAAGTGGTAAATAAAATGTACATTATAAACAGTGTAAACACTATTACTAAATTTATATTTGTTTCGATTATTATTTACTTAAAGTTTTAAGATACCAACAAACATTTTTATTAAGACTCTTTTTTATTTTCTAAACAAATATATTTTTGTATACACTTTTTTATTTTAAAGGTGATGCTGCTGTTAAACTTATGTGTGTACCCACGGTTATTTTATTTCGTCAATTAGTGTGGTAAAAGGAAATAACTAAGAAGTCGCTAATTAAAAACACAGTAAGAAGCTCACAGTATGCTTTTTTGTTAATTGGAAGAAACACGCAGAAGGCTTAGGATCACATATGTAAGCTAGCGTCGAAGCCTGGATATGTACAACCTTTTATTTTGGCAATTGGAACAGAAGACCTTATCTTTTGAAAACTTTTCTGTTTAATTAGATGGAATATCTTAAATATAATTTTCACATTTTTTACTAAATTGTAAAATATATCATGTTATAAAATAAATATTCAATACATGTATGTTTGAATTTGTATGGATATTTGTTAAAAAAACAGTTTTGAAATACCGACTTGTTCTAAAAATATTTTTTGTACTACATATTTTAATACAAAATGTGTATTATAAACCTTTTATAAAAAAAAATATAATTTTTATGAATAAAGCTGATAATGTATATGTTCGATAAAAAAGTTTATATTAGTTCATTAGGTCAATATATAGGTTCACTAAATTTAATGCAAAAGTACTTTAAAACCATGTATTAGTTCATTGGTTTAATGTATAGTTTCGTTAAGCCTTACATCGTTTTAACAATGCATTAGTTCATTGGATCAATGTATAAGTTAACTAAATTTAATATAAAAGTTAATTGAAATCATAATATATAATTTCATCAAACTTAAGGTAAAAGTTCGTTATAACAATGCAATATTTCGTTGGGTTAAAGAATAGGTTCATTAAATTCAAGGTAGAGCTTCATTATAACAATTTATTAGTTCTTTGGGTCAATGTATAGATTCACTTAATTCATTGGTTTAACGAACATGTTCACAAAATTTTTGTGAGGAATTAAACAATTAGTTCATCAATAAATAAAAATCAGCATGTATAAGTGTATTAATATTATAAACAGTTTCACTTAGGCAGTGAACGTTTACGTTAATTGAAAAATATGTACGTTTTTTAATGAACGTTAGTTCATTACTTTAACGGACCTGTGTATTAGGTCAAAATTATCGAAAAAATTCATTGAAACAATGAACATTTTCATTGTATTTATATACCTTTTTTATTTACTGTAGTAGGCGGCAAATTAGAAAATGAGAGAAAATACATAAGAGCGTAAAACAGTGCAGCCAATCGAGTTTTTATTTTACTCCACCATAGCGTGGAAGCCATAAAGAAGATTTAAATTAACTAGAAAATAAACAAAAAAGGGAAAATAAGAATTAAGAATTTTCATTTAGAATAATAAATTGGCGTGTATTTAAAGCTTTTTGGCACTGTTTCTAACCGTATTACTCCACGGCGCGGAGGCATGGGCACTTCTTGCTTAAGCAGATGAAGGTGTTCTTAACGTAGTTGAGAGAAAAATACTTCGCAAGATATGTGGACCAATCTGTGCAGGCGGATAATGTCGGCATCGTTCGAACCAAGAGCTGTATGAGTAATAAGCCGACATCTATGTATGTAGTCAAGCACGTTAGAATCCAAATACTGCACTGACTAAGTCATATTGTGCGAACAAATGAAGATGATCTAGCGAAAAAGATTTTCGAATATTATCCCGTGGGAAGACGCAAAAGCTAAAGACCGAAACTGTAATGCGAATACCATGTCCAAGAAAACTTTTCAAATATTTTTGGTGATTTTTTAAAATAAAAGACCTTTAGCAGCAAGACAGGGTAAAAACTATATTTGATACTTCCAATATCCATTTTTTAATTTTTTTAATATATTGCAACCACAAGTACAAGAAGGGGTAAAAACTATATTTGGTATGCTTAGGCCTATTTTTTAACTTTTAAAGCAATAAAAAATAGAAAAATATTAAAATTGCGCGCAAAAGGCTTAGTAAAATAAAAGCTATATTTTGACACTCCATAGGGCCCTTTTGTATTTATTGTACCAGAAAATATAGCAACATAATTAAAATTTGCTAAGCCGTTGAGCCTGTTCTCTGTCATGGTTTATCTCAGCCATGTTTTAATACGGCGAAGAGTGGTAAATTACCTTTCAGCCGTAGCATTACTGACCGGCACTAGAACAAAAATGATGAATACTTTTCGCAAGTTTTGGTTAATTTCTGGGTCACATCTTGCTAACACATCTTTTATATTTCTTGGGCAGTCTTTATAAATTTTCCATTTTTTTCCAATGCAAAATGTCAGCCTTTAATTTTAATAAAAGCAGTTTTTATCAATCCTGCGGGCCAATGATAATCGCCATAACGAGAGATGAGGCGACCCGGGAACGCCACCTTCAGAATATCAGTTCCGTCCTGTAACCATTTGTCCTATTTCCGTCAATTCGGCAGAAAAACTCGGCTAACATGGCCCTATAGCGCGCACCATCCACTGTTGTCGTTTGACCGGCGGTGTCCTCGAAAAAAATGGCACTTCGTGCATTACTCGTGGATTGTCGGTGCCTCAAAAGAGATAGTTTTGCTTGTTCACGTAACAACTGAGGTGGAAATGAGCCTCATCGCTCGTTATGATTTTGTTAAAAAATCGTACACTTGGGCCTCGAGATTAACGGTGGCTTTGGCGTAGGTTACACGAGTTTGGCGGTCGACAGGCAGCAGCTGATGCACGGACTGGACTTTGTACGGGAGCATGCACAGGTCTTTGACCAAAATTCGCCTTAGGGACTACCGCCTGATGGCTAATTGCGAGGCACGACGTTTGGTCGACATTTTCGGCGAAACACATAGGGGTATTTTGCCATTCTAGCCGGACATTACTTTTTATTTTTTACAATAAAGCTTCTGAAAACTAAATGAGTGCTCCTAGATTGATGAAACTTGGCGGAAACATGGGCATTTGAGGATTAAAAATAATGAAAATCGAACCAAGGGGGAAAAAGTTCCCCTCAGAAGAACTTATACCACCTCTAAAAAATTAAAATTTTTTTTTAAGTTTTCAATACTATTGTTAGGCAAATGCAACTTTAAACGTAAGCAAAAGCTAAAAAAATCTACACTTGGACAGTGTCCTCCTCTCTCATCGTGGGCGGCGTCAAAAGTAAAATTTGCAAAAATAATGTATAAAATAAAAATAATGGATAACTTACGCCCAAATACTATAAAAATACAATTTTAAAGCTTTTCTGGGTAGGGGCAGAAATGCCCCAAAACCCCACCTCCCGAAACGGCCCTGTACAAAAAAAATTTTTTTTATGTTTTGCTAATTTTTTACAAAAAAATTATTTTTAAGCTTGTTTGTCGCTTTTTTTGTAATTTAATGTATTTAGTTTATCTGAAAATAAGTAATTAATATATAACAATAACTTATTTACAGAAGTAACAAGTAATTTAAAGTATGAAAACAAAAACTAATTTAATTGAAAAAATATCCTTTTGCACTAAGAACAGGAGTGCTACTGTTCTTTTTCGTCTGTTTTTTCAAAGACCTCTTCTGAATCTGAATCCCTTGAAAATCAAGTGCAGGGGGGAGCATTAAAGAAATTGCATTTTTCGTAAAGGGCAATTACTTTTTTTTGGAGTTGGTCTTATGCTAGTCATCAGTGGGCCAGAACTGAGCAAAAGTCTTAATAGTATCTACGTTACACTGCACTCTTAAAAACTTTCTTGTAAAATTCTGCCTGTAAATCCGAAAATGCTTTCTTATAACAGCCCAACAGGCAATTGATCCATGTACTTAAATCTTGTGTATAGTATATTAAAAAATTTTCTGAAACTGTATTAACACTGTTTCACCGCTGACATGTCGCCATCTTCTTGACATTTTGCATGTTCACACAATTTTCTACCTAAAAATCGCAATTTCTCTTTAACAAATTTATCTTTACATTCCCTTACTATTTGTAATTACTCTAACCCTGTATAGACTTTTTCCATTTTACTCGTGTAGTTTCAAAAGGTTTCTGAAAACAACTTCGTGCAATAACCACAATGTAGATACACCAAAAAATGAGTACTTGAAGCACAGATTTGTTTCTCTTTAAAGAATAATTTTGTTTTAACAATTTCCAAAGGTTTTGAAGACAGGTACAAATATTTTGTTGCATAAAATAGCGTCATTAAGAAAGCTGTCGCACAGGTATACATCGCCAGTTTAGGGGTGAATAAAAACTACTGCTTCGCACATTCCTTTTTATACGTGCAATGCCAGTGTAAAACCCAATTTAACCTGTTAAAAATCTATTATAATTTACCTGTAAAAATTAAAATAAAAAACATTAAAAAAACAATTAATTATCAAAACTTTTTGGACTTACAAAAATGTTTCTTACTCATATGTAAACACACAAGATGAGAAAAAACCGAAAAAAGTGAGATTTTCAAAAATTCGCCAAAAAAAATGGCGCAAAAACGCGCAACGTTTTCCTTTTTCGTCTAAAAGTAGAGATTTCAGGTTTTATTGTGATAGAAAAGATTTTTAGGATAATGATTGCCATCACTTTTAAAAACCTTTTGATTTTTTTTTAAATCAAAAAGTGAACAAAAAAACCTCTTTTTTCAATTTCAAAGAATTTTTTAAAATAAAACTTAAAATAATAATAAAAAAAAAAATTAAATAAGTTAGTTGCTTATATAATCTTTTGCAGAAAGAAAAAACTCAATGTAAAATCTTTGTTTGTTTAGCTACAAAAAATATATTGTAAACCTCTCAAAACGATAAAAAGTAAATAAATTGCAGGCAAATTTACTTAACTTTCCTGACTTTGACAGTGCCTTAAAAACAACAAACTGCAAGTAAAGGATTTGAAAATTCACTATCCGATACAGAGTTTTGTTATCTGACGAGCTGCACACTTAAATCTTAACATTTCTTAAATTTCCATTTTAGCTTAATGTCCGGCTAGATTGGCAAAATACCCCTATGTGCGACTGCTCGACATTCTCGCCAACAGCGGCGATATTCTTAGCAGAACAGGCGATCCACGGCTGGCCACTCTTGGCAGCGTCTTGTGTGGTCCCATACTCTGCAAGGCTGGTGGCCAAACGGCGCGGTGTTGGCGCAGTCGGTGCCGAAGGACCGGGGAATCGGCGACGCAATTCGCGTGTTATGCAAAAAAATAGATACGATTATTCCGTGTTCTTGGGGAGTTCACTAGTTCACTTTGTATTATACATCTGTCTAGTTCACAAATGTCAAAACAGATTTGACATTGGCCCGACGTTTAAGACCTTCCTAGCACTTTCTTTCGCATTCGCCCTCCAAGATAACTTTTCATCCAGGACAATACCCAGATTGCCGCCCTCCTCCATAAACAAACCATTGTTATTAAAGAGAGAGTATATCTCGAAAACTTTAAGAGTTATTGACCCGAAATATGCTTTAAAGTAGTTATACAAAATTTCCTACATTTTGAAAAAAATTTTTGAATTAGAACAGGGAAAGCGAGCGGTACAAACGAATCACTGTCATAAAATTTTTGATAAGAAATATCTCGAAAGCTTTTAGAACTATCGATCTTCAACCTGCTGCATCTATTATTTTTTTACTTAAAAAAAATGTTTTGTATGGGAGCACGGGGCGTATTATCACCCATACATACGGCCAAATTTTTTGAAGTTTTAGATTTGAAAAACTCCTTGACGCCAACCCGCCAAAAAGTAATTTTAATAGACTGCATTTCTTAGCCTTGAGTTAAAGTTGGTTTAATCAACAAAAGTGTGTCTGCCTTCTTAAACGCATCTTGCTTTGCAACAAAGTCCTTCGTTTCCAATGCATCAAAATTACTATAAATGTCTTAATAAACACTATAAATACCAAATAACAATAGAAAAACCCAAACTTAATAATTAAAAAGCCCAAAACTTTTATTTAAAATCCATTCAGCAACTAAAGGTATTACAATTTTTTTTCCAAAAATTTACCAAATTTAACAAAATAATTTTAACGAACCTTCACACCAATAAACAATTTAAAAGAAATAAACTAATTCTTTTGATTTTCGTCGGCGGCGATGACTACCCTATGGATTTGGCCATGAGATATCTTCTTTCTGGCAGCACGATCTAGAAGTTTCTCAAAGATGTCATCATTATCATCGTTTTTTTAGCCATTTACCTCAGTTCAACAGGATTTGCAAAATACCTACGATCCAAATATTGGACATAGCCATATTGAACCCCACCGTCCAAGGTTTGTTTCACATGGTTTTAACGTCGTTCACATCAGCCTTTTTATAAGAAAAGAACAGATTAATTTTTTTTAAGAAATAAAAGATTTTGACTTACTCCAACGACATCCGCAACTTTTTTTTAAAAGCTGCTATGGTTGCAGGTTCATTTAATTCTTCAAGACATTTCAATACAAGTTGTCCGTTTTGATTAGTCATTTTTCACATACATATAATTTTAGTTTAAAAAAATTATTTAAAAATATATGATGTTTAATTAAAATATTTTTAAAAACTAAGAAATATTTTAATTTTCCAAATGAAATGATTTTGAAAGCTTATTTGATCAATCAAACGGTACCTCAACGAATTAAGACGAAATATCTTGGCATTCACCTGGACCGCCGCCTCCCGTGGAAGTCACATATATGTAGATGCGAAGTTGACACAAATGAAACTTAAAACAGCCCAAATCCGCTGGCTTAATGGTAGAAACTCTGTCTTCAAAGTATCTGTGCTCAGTTTTGTGGCAAGTGTGGCTGTATTTACTAAGACATAAAGGAATATATGCCTGATCGATAAAAAATGGGTTATTTTGGGGTTTCGCTTATTTCTCGGTCAAAACTGAACCGATTTTTCTGATTTTAAATAGCGATTGTTTCTAATTGTTTGGTGCCAAAATGTTGTTTTTGCAACTTTATTTGTCTCCGAAAACTTGATTTTAACAAACCTAATACGGACAGACTAAAATAACTATATCAGCTTCCCTATCTATAGGGATCCAGAATATATGCACTTTGTGCATATAGAAATTACGAACAGAATGACAAACTGATATATATGTACCCTTATCAGTATCTGAAGGGTATACATACCCAGCAAAAACTTAGTAGTGATTAGTGATTACAAAACAACTTACTTGTCAATCACTATTGCATATCTTCAACATTATTTAGAAGTTGTCCGATAATGAGTTATTTTTCATGTGGCATTAGAGTAAGCTTAATATTTTAAATATTTTTTTACCAAAACGCATAAAAAAAAGTTTAAAAACGAAAATTATCCTCTTACAATTTACATTCAAAGTATTCAATGAGTTATTGGATCCCTTAACAGTAAGAAGGTAATTAAATTTTGCTTATAAATATTGTTTAATGTGCTGTTTTTCGAAGCCAATTAAGTTATGTCTCAGACAATTTATGTGTATTTTGTTATTGTAAACAAGAACAAAATACACATAAATTGTCCAAGAAAATCACCCAATTGTCTTCGAAAAACAGTATATAAGTACCTATTTGTAAGCAAGCAAGGTAAGTGCTTTTTTAACTCCCTATTTGTAAGTGGTAAGTACTTGCGTCCAACGTCATCGCCATGTTTAAATAATGAGTTAAAATGCTAACAAGTAAGCAGTGTCGATACGGGCTTTTTTAGCATTTTAACTTATTACAAAGCAAAGTAAGTTTTTGATGGGTATTATTATTGTTTGTTTTATTTGAAAATGTATTCATTATGTAAGTTCTGTGCAAAAAATTAAAGGTTATATTGTACAGTTTTTAAAATGATTTCTTTTTAACTAGTCGTTAGATCTGCTCAAAATTCAAAGAAGACATCAGCGAAATTAGGAAGAAAAATTTTGTACTAAAGCTAGTTTGGCAACTATTAAATATGTAAAACATAACGCAAAGCGTTCCAAAAAATATTTATATGGCAAAAAAACTATAATCGTGTAATACTTTATAATACTTACAGTACGTGGATGGATGAAAGCACATTGTTCTTCAGATGGAAAAAAATTATAAGTATGTGTTAAAAGGATGGCTACAACTATTGCTACTATTCTTTGTAAAAAACAACTAAATTAAAATCGCAATCACACCCATGTAGGCAGTGGGCATCCAAAAAGACAACGTGCTTTCAGCCTTTCTTCTACGTCCTGCAAGTCTCAGCAAATCCTAAACTATTTTCCTTGCAAAGTGAGTTTAATGGAATTTTTATTGCAATTAAAATCTTTTTTAATGCCTTGCATTACATATTACCCATTTTTTAGTTGCTAAACTAGCATTAGTACAAATTTTCCCTTTATTTTGCTTTTTTTCGGATTTGCAGCAGATCTAACGACTGTTTACAGTTTAGCTGTTAAAGTGTAAGGTGTTTAGTTTAGTAAATTCAACAGAGGTATGTTTACTTTACAGTTTTGAAAACCTACCTCAGCAACTTTGATAAAACGCCCACGTCGATTTTGTTTGACATCTAAATAAAACCGTTTGGATTGTATTTGTAGCATTTTTGTGGCCAATTCCTGTTCAGTTTGACCCTGTTGAACTAGAGTTTTTGTTAAAAAAATGAAATAATGTATGTATATAAGAACAAAAAATTTTTTTTAGTTTGCTTTAAAACAAACCTTTGACTGACGAGTCAAATTCATTGCGATTGGACGTATCCATATTGTTTGACGCATTATATTCTAAAAAAAGAAAAAAGAAAAACAATATATTAACCTAAGATTTTTATTTGTAATCAGATAATAAGGTATTTTTATACCCTTCACATAGTGAAAGGGTATATATCAGTTTTTCATTCCATATGTAATTTCCTTATTATCCATTTGCGACCCCATAAAGTATATATATTCCGGATCCATATAGATAGGGAAGTTAATACAGCCATGTCCGTCTGTTGAAATCAAGTTTCCGGAGTCAAATAAAAAGATACGGACCAGTTATTGGTGTCAAAATATTAGAAATATCCCGCAGACAATCGCTATTTAAAATCAGCGAAATCGGTTCACTATTGACCGAGATATAAGCGAAAACCTAAAATAACCCATTATTTTTAGGACACAATCCGTGCATATATCCCAATATATATCTCAGTAAATATAGTCATTCTTGCCACAAAACTTGGCACGGATACCCTTAAAGTAGGGACCTAAATAATGGAAAAATTTTTTTCAGGAATTTGGTAAAATATTTTATGCACTAAATCGTAGATACTATAACAGCTTACGGCATCAAAAGTTCTACAAAAAGTAATTGGACAACAAAACCTATGCTTTGAAGAACAAATTTGTTGGGTGGAGGGTAAAGAAGGGGAAGCTCTCATACAAATTAACAATTTTGTGAAATTTTAGATAAGCAATATCTCTAAAACTATAAAACAGCTATCGACATCAAATGTTCTAAAAAAGGTAATTTAACAACAAAACCTACGCTTTGAACAAAAAATTTTTTGGGTGGAGGGTAAAGAAGGAGTACTTCCCATACAAATTAATAATTTTTTAGTTTTTATGAAATTTTCGATAAGCTTTATCTCAGAAACTATAACATCTATAGCCATCAAATGTTCTACAAAAGGCAATTGGACAACAAAACATACACTCAAAAGCAAAATTTTTTTGGGTGGGGGGTGAAGAAGGGGTAGCTCCCAAACAAATTAACAATTTTTATGAAATTTTCGATAAGCTTTATCTCGGAAATTATAACATCTATAGCCATCAAATGCTCTACAAAAGGTAATTGGACAACAAAACTTACACTCAAAAGCAAAATTTTTTTGGGTGGGGGTGAAGAATGGGTAGCTACCACACAAATTAACAATTTTTATGAAATTTTCGATAAGCTATATCTCGGAAACTATAACATCTATAGCCATCAAATGCTCTACAAAAGGTAATTGTACAACAAAACTTACACTCAAAAGCAAAATTTTTTTGGGTGGATGGTGAAGAATGGGTAGCTTCCATACAAATTAACAATTTTTATGAAATTTTCGATAAGCTATATCTCGGAAACTACAATAGCTATTGAAATAACGGGATCTCACGAATGTACTCAAAACAACAACCAGTTTATTTCAAAATATTTTTAGTGAATGAAAAAACATATAAAAAGGAAAACTTAGAACTAATAAAAATTATGAAGTATAACGTTTGCCAACTTGATTTTATATCCAAAAATATTAGGAGGTTTTTTCTTTTTAAAACAGGTTACAACATTCCCTTGGACTTAATACGGATCAAATTTTTTCCTTGCACTTTTAATCCGCTGTGATCGACGCAACCCTTTGGTTGACGAATGTGTGAGCTTGTTTTGTTGATTTGAAGAGGTTTCTGTCTCAAGGGTTGCCTGAGCCTGGGCTATATTTTGAGCGGTTGCGTTTGTTCCAAAATTCGAACTTTGTTCCATAGAGGGTTAGACGGTTGGCAATTTAACATCTATATCGATTTCTTCACTTGTTTTTAAACTTGGTGCGCCCTTAGATATTCGGCTTTTTAGCTGATTTTGATGTCTTCTTATATCGCCCAACTCACTCCTTATAGTGTACATAAGCTTACCTTTAGCACTCGCTATTACACCTTTTATCCACTTTTTCTCCCCAGAAAAATTTCTAGCATACACGAGGTCGGCAACCTTAAACTTAGTTTTGTTCTCAACCGCAACATGTTTCGAAGGAAACAACGCTGATAAAATTGTACGCGGTTGGCGCCCATGAAGAAGCTCCGCCGGCGACTTACCAGTTAGAGTGTTTGGCGTGGTTCGGTATGTTGCTAGGAATTTAAAAACTGCTCTAGATTTATCTTGATTATCGCACATATTTTTTTTTAAAACACTCCTTAAATGTACGAACGGCTCGTTCCGCTAATCCATTCGACGAAGGGTGGAATGGTGCACTTGTAATGTGTTCAATGCAATTTCTTCGACAAAAATCATTAAACTCTTTTTGACTCCCATTATCACTTACAATTGTGCAAGGAATACCCTCAACTGAGAATATATCCTGAAGAGCATGAATGGTTGTAGACGAAGTGGATGTTGACATCTCAACTACATAAGGAAAACGGGAAAACGCATCTACCACCACTAACCACATCCTTGAAAAAATGGCCCCGCGAAATCAACATGAATTCTTTCCCACGGTTGACTAGCCTCAGGCCAAGGTGAAAACTCTCGAACTGGGTTGCTACCATTTTCTTGACATGCCTCACAGCCTCTTGACAAATTTTCAATAGCTTCGTCAATGTTAGGAAACCAGACATATCGGCGTGCAATTATTTTCATACGACTTTTCCCCCAATGCCCTTCATAAATCTTTTCCAAAATATTCTGACGCAAGGATGAAGGAATGACTACTCTTAGATAGTCAGTTTGCAGAAGAACCAACCATTTACCACAGATAAAGACATTTTTCTTGAGAAGAATGGAAATAAATCCCTCTGAGATTTCTTAACATTTTCAGGCCAACCTTCATTAACATATTGCAAAACCTGCTTCATAATAGCATCGTTTTTTGTGTGCTCTGCAATCACTCGACCAGTTACAGGGGAAAATCCGCAATGGTTGACTCATAAACATTCTCTATATCCAGCATACCTTTTTGATATGTATCAAACTCGATATCTCCCCCACTGGAAGCCTTGACAAAGCATCAGCATTGCCATGACTAGTGGTACTTTTATAACGAATGTCATATTCATATGATTGCAAAATAATTGCCCATCTTTGAAGACGATGAAGTGTCATAACCGGCAACTTTTTATGAGGGTGAAATAAAGTTGTCAGCGCCTTATGATCCGTTGTTAACTCAAAATGTCGCCCATAAATATACTGATGAAAACGTGTTACTCCAAAAATAATTGCAAGCGCTTCCTTTTCTATCTGGAAGTACTTACACTGGCTGTCATTTAAAGTCTTGGATGCAAATGATATTGGTTTTTCTGTACCATCTGGATAGCGATGTGACAAGACTGCCCCTATGCCACTCTTTGAAGCATCGGTTGCTAAAATGATTGGCAACTGTTCATCATAATGCGCCAAATTAGCTACTTGAATATTATCTTCTTTTAACATTTTAAAAGCCTTCTCTTGTCTCGGACCCCATACGAACTTAACCTTGCTTTTCCTTAGTTCATTTAGAGGCGCAGCTTTTGTCGAAAAGTTTTGTATAAACTTATTATAGTAGTTTAACTTACCAATAAAAGCTTCCACCTGTTTGACATTTTTAGGACGTGGCATGAGCCTAATTGCTTCCAACTTTTTCTGTGAGGGCATAATACCAGTTGAGTTTATTATATGACCAACATATTCAATTTTACTTTGAGCAAACGAACATTTTTCTTTTTTACACCTGAGACCATTGCTTTCTAACCTCTGAAACAACGCTTCCAAATTTTTAATGTGCTCCTGATCATTTCGTCCCGTTATTATAATATCATCAAGATACACTGCACAACCCGGTATTCCCGAGACCAATTTCTCCATAAACCTTTGAAAAATTCCTGGAGCACTTGAAATTCCAAATGGCATCCTTTGATACTGGAACAAACCGAAAGGTGTGGCCATTAACTCTTTTGCTGAATCGGATAACACAATTTGAAGATACGCATCACTTAAATCTACCTTACTAAACAGTTTTCCTCCTTGAAGCTTATGAAACAATTCTTCAATTTTAGGTATTGGATAACGATCCACCTCAATTTGAGAATTAAGTGTTACCTTAAAATCCGCGCAAATCCTTAAGCGGCCATCCGGCTTCTTCAGCACTAAAATTGGAGATGCCCATTCACTTGATTCTATTGGCCTGAGAACCTTTAACGATACTAAGCGATTCAATTCAGCTCGAACAGCTTCATGTTGGCTAAATGGAATATTAAATGGCTTACAAAATTTAGGTTTACACCCAGACTTCAACTTGATTTCAGCCTTAAAACTCGTACATTCGCCAAGAGATTGCGAAAAAAGAAGTCTGTGGTTGTTAGTTACACGATTAAAAGCACCTGACAAATGATTTTTATCCGATTCAAGCGCAGTGACACTGCACGAATTGACAGCCGATAACTTTATTTCAAAATTTAACTTACGAAACCAATCCAACCCAAGAATGTTGTTTGCATTGGCACTGTTGACCACATAGAGAACTAATTCCTGAGAACAATTATTCCAAACTATACGGACCTTAATATACCCTTTTAAAGCATGGAGGCTACCACCATAAGCTCGTAACACCTTCGTTGTTGGGCAAAATTGTGGACTGCCCAAATTTGTATAGGTTTCTAAACCAATTAATGAACAAGTTGCACCTGTGTCAACTTGAAAAACGCAATTACAATCGTTAACATTGATATTTACAAAATTTTTCTTATTTTTTGACAAGCCTGTATTATAAACTTCCAAATGAGACGGCTCCAAAACTTCGGCTAAGTCAATAGTTTCTAAAGATTCATTACTAGTTGTCACCGCATTTACCTGACTCTTAAATTTGATGCCACCTTGGTTAGCTGAACGCGATTTACCAGGTGCCCTTTCCTTGAACTGACATACACTGGAGATATGCCCTTGCTTTGAACATATATTACAAACAGTTTTATTTTTGTAATGAAAACAATCGATTCTTAAATGTTTACTTCCACAGCCTAAACAGGATTTCAGAGTCCTGTCACCTCCCCTATCGTTAACTACTTTGTTATTTTTCTTTACACGCTGCATAGCAAAAACCTCTGACTCTTGCTCACCCTTTATTTCTAAACATGCGTTTACGGTTGATTCATATATACTAGCTATTTGAATGACTTCCTCCAAAGAAGGATTAGACTTTTGGAGAGCTGCTGAACGAACTTTATCATGCGGAGTATGTATCACTAACATATCGCGAATTTCATTATCTATATACAAATGAGAACAACCCGCTCTCTCGCAGCAAAACATGCAGTCCTTTGCCGCCCCTCTAAGATCTGCTACCCAATCGTTATACGTCTGATTAGGTTTCATTTTTGTTTTATAGAAATGCACTCTAGCAGCAAGAACATGCTGCCTCTTGACCAAATCCTCCTTTAATTTTATAGTTATACTTTTGTAGCTCTGGTCATCTACCTTACCCTCAAAAAGTTTCTGCAAAAGCTCTAACGAGTCACTACCAATCCAACTAAGGAGGCAAGAACGTTTAACCTCTTCAGATTTGACACTGTTTGCTACAAAATGCTGCTCTAACTAAAGAAAATATGTTGGCCAGTTATCCGTAGCATGTGAAAAACAGCGAAAATTTGAGACAGACGACTGAACTCTTTCTGACACCAGCAACCTGGACATCCTCTGTTGATTTTCCTCCATAAGCTGATTCAAAATTTTTGATTCGATATTTGAAGATGTTGTAGCAATTGCGAGATTGCCTGAGTATCCATTATAGACTTCGCCTTGAAAAATTCTCGCCGCCAAATGAAATAACGGGATCTCACGAATGTCCTCAAAACAACAACCAGTTTATTTCAAAATATATAAAAAGGAAAACTTAGAACTAATAAAAATTATGAAGTATAACGTTTGCCAACTTGATTTTATATCCAAAAATATTAGGAGGTTGTTTCTTTTTAAAACAGGTTACAACAGCTATCGACATCAAATGTTTTAAAAAAAAGGTAATTGGACAGCAAAAGCTACGCTTTGAAGCAAAAACATTTTGGGTGGGGGGCGAAGAAGCGGTAGCTCCCATACAAATTAACAATTTTTATGAAATTTTCGATAAGCTATATCTCGGAAACTATAACAGCTATCGACATCAAATGTTCTACAAAAATAAATTAGAGAACAAAACCTACGCTTTGAAGAAAGCGTTTTTGGGTGGGGGGTGAAGAAGGGGTAGCTCCCATACAAATTAACAATTTTTATGAAATTTTTGATAAGCTATGTCTCGGAAACTATAACAGCTATCGACATCAAATGTTTTACAAAAAGTAATTGGACAACAAAACCTACGCTTAAAAGAAAAAAAATTTTTGGGTGGGGGGTGAAGAAGCGGTAGCTCCCATACAAATTAATAATTTTTATGAAATTTTCGATAAGCTTTATCTCAGAAACTATAACAGCTATCGAAGTCAAATGTTCTACAAAAATAAATTAGACAACAAAACCTACGCTTTGAGGAAAATATTTTTTGGGTGGGGGGTAAAGAAGGGGTAATTCCCATACAAATTAACAATTTATCCTGGAAACTATAATAGCTATCGACATCAAATGTTCTACAAAACTAAATTGGACAAAAAAACCTACGCTTTGAAGAAAAAATTGTTTGGGTGGGGGGGGTGAAGGGGTAGCTCTCATACAAATCAAAAATTTTTATGAAATTTTCAATAAGCTATATCTCGGAACATATAACAGCTATCGATATCAAATGTTCTACAAAAAGTATTGAGACAACAAAACCTACGCTTTTAAGAAAAAATTTTTTGGGAATGAAATTTTCGATACGCTATATCTCGAAAACTATAACAGCCATCGAAATCAAATGTTTCACAAAGAGTATTGAGACAACAAGACCCTCGCTTTGAACTAAAATTTTTTTGGATGGGGCGTGAAGAAGGGGTAGCTCCCATACAAGTTAACAATTTTTATGAAATTTTCGCTATTTTTAAGAACTTTTCGACAAGCTATATCTCGGAAATTATAATAGCTATCGACAAAAAATGTTCTACAAAAATAAATTTTTTTTTTCATATATTTTATTATTGAATCTTCGCTTAAGCGAACTAACAATAAGTAATTAATACTAGTTCAGTCAGTACCAGACTAAAATTAAAGTTCTCACAATTAGGATAATTTTTAAAGTTTCATCTAAGAGCAATAGTATCCCTTCTAGTTAGGCGGGTGTGCCCACTATGTTGCAGGATGCTTCGAGCGAGCGGATTTGGATGTGTTTCCAGCTTATTTAAATACTTGTCCACATAGTTTAGGATTTCGCTTTTTACAAGTGGAACTTCTAGATCCTTGTAGATGTTGCTGTTTTTAATATACCAAGGAGCACGAGTTATCCTTCTCAGAATTTTGTTTTGACGACGTTGTATTTTTTCTATGCTGGAGAAGGAAGCAGTGCCCCTTTATCGTATACCGTAGCACAAAATTGGTTTTAAAATCGAGTTGTAGAGTAAAAGTTTACAATCCAGACGTAGCACAGAGTTTCTACCATTTTGCCAGTGGATTTGAGCAGCTTTAAGTTTCACGTGAGTCAGCTTCGCATCTATATGAGGCTTCCATGTGAGGCGGCGAACTAGGTGAACACCAAGATATTTTGTCTCGGTTCGTTGAGGCACCATATAGTTGTTAATAGTGACTGGGGAGCACGTTTCTTTGCGTAAAGTAAAAGTTACGTGGGAACATTTTTGTTAATTTATTTTTATTCCCCATAACTTTGCCCATTTTTCAACTTGGGTTACGTGTTGCTGCAGTTGGTTCGAAGCCTCTTTAGGGTACTTATGAATACTAAGGAAAGCAGTATCATCAGCAAATGTCGACGTGTGTGTAAGACTATTGGTTGGCATATCTGCTGAGTAAAGCAAGTACAGAACCTAATATACTTCCTTGAGGTACACCAGCCCCTATTGGTTGAGAAGAACTTATTTGGTTTCCCTCTTTAATCATAAATTGTCGACCGGTTATGTATTTTCCTAATAGGTTGATAATATTGGCTGGAAGGTTAAGCTTTAGTTTGTTTAACAGGCCTTCGTGCCATACTTTATCGAAAGCTTGAGAGACATCAATGAAAAGCGCGGAGCAGTACTTCTTTTCCTCAAAGGTTTTTCTTATAACCTGCACCAGTCTGTGAGTTTGTTCGATTGTGATATGTTGACTTCTAAAGCCAAATTGGTGATCTGGAATGCAGTTGTTTTTAATTAGGATCGGAGTCAGCTTGTTCTTAAGCAATTTTTCGAACAATCTTGACATTGTGGGTAACAAACTTAAAGGCCTATAAGACTCTACCTTTGAAGGATGTTTGCCAGGCTTAGGAATCATCTTTACTAAGGCAATTTTCCATATAGGCGGGAAATGTTCAAGCCGAATTATTGCGTTAAAAATAAAAAGAATTATTCTTTTTGACGTAAAAGGTAGCTCTAAGAGCATTTTGTTGCTTATTTTATCAACGTCAGGAGCTTTTTTACCATTTAGGTTAGCAAAAGCCTCTACAACATCTGTAAATCGGAAACGTATTTCTAAAGGACGTCCAGCAACAACTGGCGGTAATTTCCTCACGTCTGTGCAATTATTGAGATTGAACACGTTTTTGAAATGATTTGCGAACAGATCACATTTTTCTTCATCATTTCTAGCCCAGGATCCTCTCAGATTACGCAGTGGTGGTTTTGCGATAACGGGTCTTTTAAGACGTCTGGCTAACTGCCATAGGGAATAATTTGTCTGAGGAGTCGCGTCTAGACCTTCGAGGTACTCTTTAAGTGAAGCCATTCTATAAACCTCCAGGAAGCTTTTTAATTGGTTAGTAAATTCTTTCAGCTTAGTTTTCAGTTGGGGCGATCTATGCTTTTACCATTCTCTTCGGACTCTCCTTTTTTCAGATAAAAGTTTTCCCACATCGTCAGAAAAAATTTTGCTGTACCTAGCCTGACGATAGGTAGAAGACGCATGTTCAACGGCTTTTTTAATGTTTTTATTAAGGACGCTCAGACCATCATCTATGTCTCCGGGAGTTTTTGCGGTTGGTTTTCCGAGCAGTGGGCACTAAGCATTTTTTATATTTTAACCAATTTATTCTTTTAGATAAGAAAAAATCACTAGTTGCTATTTAATGAGGACTGCAAATAGTAATTATTATGGGTGAGTGGTCAGAAGATAAATCCAAGGTTGGTTGTCCCATTTCCGACACGGAATCATACAAGGCACGACCTCTGGGACTAATTAGGCGGTAGGCCCAGTATGTGTGCTTAGCGTTATAGCCTCCAGCAGCTATAAAGCGGGGACCTAATGATTTGTAAAAACCGTTGTACTGATTCTTCGTTATTGAGAATCTCGGTGGGCAATTAACTGACGAAGTAACGAGATTATGGAAAAATTCATCAATGCAGACGCTGCTTGCATATAACATTCGGATAGGCCACCAATTCATTGGTGTTTGATTCTTGATTTGATTAATATAGCCGAGCCACCACAAGATCTATCTCTGGGATCGTTCAAATAGTAAAAAGAATAGCCACTATTCTATTCTATTCTATTCTCTTCTATTCTATTCTATTCTATTCTATTCTATTCTATTCTATTCTATTCTATTTTATTCTATTCTATTCTATTCTATTCTATTCTATTCTATTCTATTCTATTCTATTCTATTCTATTCTCTTCTATTCTATTCTATTCTATTCTATTCTATTCTATTCTATTCTATTCTATTCTATTCTATTCTATTCTATTCTATTCTATTCTATTCTATTCTATTCTATTCTATTCTATTCTATTCTATTCTATTCTATTCTATTCTATTCTATTCTATTCTATTCTATTCTATTCTATTCTATTCTATTCTATTCTATTCTATTCTATTCTATTCTATTCTATTCTATTCTATTCTATTCTATTCTATTCTATTCTATTCTATTCTATTCTATTCTATTCTATTCTATTCTATTCTATTCTATTCTATTCTATTCTATTCTATTCTATTCTATTCTATTCTATTCTATTCTATTCTATTCTATTCTATTCTATTCTATTCTATTCTATTCTATTCTATTCTATTCTATTCTATTCTATTCTATTCTATTCTATTCTATTCTATTCTATTCTATTCTATTCTATTCTATTCTATTCTATTCTATTCTATTCTATTCTATTCTATTCTATTCTATTCTATTCTATTCTATTCTATTCTATTCTATTCTATTCTATTCTATTCTATTCTATTCTATTCTATTCTATTCTATTCTATTCTATTCTATTCTATTCTATTCTATTCTATTCTATTCTATTCTATTCTATTCTATTCTATTCTATTCTATTCTATTCTATTCTATTCTATTCTATTCTATTCTATTCTATTCTATTCTATTCTATTCTATTCTATTCTATTCTATTCTATTCTATTCTATTCTATTCTATTCTATTCTATTCTATTCTATTCTATTCTATTCTATTCTATTCTATTCTATTCTATTCTATTCTATTCTATTCTATTCTATTCTATTCTATTCTATTCTATTCTATTCTATTCTATTCTATTCTATTCTATTCTATTCTATTCTATTCTATTCTATTCTATTCTATTCTATTCTATTCTATTCTATTCTATTCTATTCTATTCTATTCTATTCTATTCTATTCTATTCTATTCTATTCTATTCTATTCTATTCTATTCTATTCTATTCTATTCTATTCTATTCTATTCTATTCTATTCTATTCTATTCTATTCTATTCTATTCTATTCTATTCTATTCTATTCTATTCTATTCTATTCTATTCTATTCTATTCTATTCTATTCTATTCTATTCTATTCTATTCTATTCTATTCTATTCTATTCTATTCTATTCTATTCTATTCTATTCTATTCTATTCTATTCTATTCTATTCTATTCTATTCTATTCTATTCTATTCTATTCTATTCTATTCTATTCTATTCTATTCTATTCTATTCTATTCTATTCTATTCTATTCTATTCTATTCTATTCTATTCTATTCTATTCTATTCTATTCTATTCTATTCTATTCTATTCTATTCTATTCTATTCTATTCTATTCTATTCTATTCTATTCTATTCTATTCTATTCTATTCTATTCTATTCTATTCTATTCTATTCTATTCTATTCTATTCTATTCTATTCTATTCTATTCTATTCTATTCTATTCTATTCTATTCTATTCTATTCTATTCTATTCTATTCTATTCTATTCTATTCTATTCTATTCTATTCTATTCTATTCTATTCTATTCTATTCTATTCTATTCTATTCTATTCTATTCTATTCTATTCTATTCTATTCTATTCTATTCTATTCTATTCTATTCTATTCTATTCTATTCTATTCTATTCTATTCTATTCTATTCTATTCTATTCTATTCTATTCTATTCTATTCTATTCTATTCTATTCTATTCTATTCTATTCTATTCTATTCTATTCTATTCTATTCTATTCTATTCTATTCTATTCTATTCTATTCTATTCTATTCTATTCTATTCTATTCTATTCTATTCTATTCTATTCTATTCTATTCTATTCTATTCTATTCTATTCTATTCTATTCTATTCTATTCTATTCTATTCTATTCTATTCTATTCTATTCTATTCTATTCTATTCTATTCTATTCTATTCTATTCTATTCTATTCTATTCTATTCTATTCTATTCTATTCTATTCTATTCTATTCTATTCTATTCTATTCTATTCTATTCTATTCTATTCTATTCTATTCTATTCTATTCTATTCTATTCTATTCTATTCTATTCTATTCTATTCTATTCTATTCTATTCTATTCTATTCTATTCTATTCTATTCTATTCTATTCTATTCTATTCTATTCTATTCTATTCTATTCTATTCTATTCTATTCTATTCTATTCTATTCTATTCTATTCTATTCTATTCTATTCTATTCTATTCTATTCTATTCTATTCTATTCTATTCTATTCTATTCTATTCTATTCTATTCTATTCTATTCTATTCTATTCTATTCTATTCTATTCTATTCTATTCTATTCTATTCTATTCTATTCTATTCTATTCTATTCTATTCTATTCTATTCTATTCTATTCTATTCTATTCTATTCTATTCTATTCTATTCTATTCTATTCTATTCTATTCTATTCTATTCTATTCTATTCTATTCTATTCTATTCTATTCTATTCTATTCTATTCTATTCTATTCTATTCTATTCTATTCTATTCTATTCTATTCTATTCTATTCTATTCTATTCTATTCTATTCTATTCTATTCTATTCTATTCTATTCTATTCTATTCTATTCTATTCTATTCTATTCTATTCTATTCTATTCTATTCTATTCTATTCTATTCTATTCTATTCTATTCTATTCTATTCTATTCTATTCTATTCTATTCTATTCTATTCTATTCTATTCTATTCTATTCTATTCTATTCTATTCTATTCTATTCTATTCTATTCTATTCTATTCTATTCTATTCTATTCTATTCTATTCTATTCTATTCTATTCTATTCTATTCTATTCTATTCTATTCTATTCTATTCTATTCTATTCTATTCTATTCTATTCTATTCTATTCTATTCTATTCTATTCTATTCTATTCTATTCTATTCTATTCTATTCTATTCTATTCTATTCTATTCTATTCTATTCTATTCTATTCTATTCTATTCTATTCTATTCTATTCTATTCTATTCTATTCTATTCTATTCTATTCTATTCTATTCTATTCTATTCTATTCTATTCTATTCTATTCTATTCTATTCTATTCTATTCTATTCTATTCTATTCTATTCTATTCTATTCTATTCTATTCTATTCTATTCTATTCTATTCTATTCTATTCTATTCTATTCTATTCTATTCTATTCTATTCTATTCTATTCTATTCTATTCTATTCTATTCTATTCTATTCTATTCTATTCTATTCTATTCTATTCTATTCTATTCTATTCTATTCTATTCTATTCTATTCTATTCTATTCTATTCTATTCTATTCTATTCTATTCTATTCTATTCTATTCTATTCTATTCTATTCTATTCTATTCTATTCTATTCTATTCTATTCTATTCTATTCTATTCTATTCTATTCTATTCTATTCTATTCTATTCTATTCTATTCTATTCTATTCTATTCTATTCTATTCTATTCTATTCTATTCTATTCTATTCTATTCTATTCTATTCTATTCTATTCTATTCTATTCTATTCTATTCTATTCTATTCTATTCTATTCTATTCTATTCTATTCTATTCTATTCTATTCTATTCTATTCTATTCTATTCTATTCTATTCTATTCTATTCTATTCTATTCTATTCTATTCTATTCTATTCTATTCTATTCTATTCTATTCTATTCTATTCTATTCTATTCTATTCTATTCTATTCTATTCTATTCTATTCTATTCTATTCTATTCTATTCTATTCTATTCTATTCTATTCTATTCTATTCTATTCTATTCTATTCTATTCTATTCTATTCTATTCTATTCTATTCTATTCTATTCTATTCTATTCTATTCTATTCTATTCTATTCTATTCTATTCTATTCTATTCTATTCTATTCTATTCTATTCTATTCTATTCTATTCTATTCTATTCTATTCTATTCTATTCTATTCTATTCTATTCTATTCTATTCTATTCTATTCTATTCTATTCTATTCTATTCTATTCTATTCTATTCTATTCTATTCTATTCTATTCTATTCTATTCTATTCTATTCTATTCTATTCTATTCTATTCTATTCTATTCTATTCTATTCTATTCTATTCTATTCTATTCTATTCTATTCTATTCTATTCTATTCTATTCTATTCTATTCTATTCTATTCTATTCTATTCTATTCTATTCTATTCTATTCTATTCTATTCTATTCTATTCTATTCTATTCTATTCTATTCTATTCTATTCTATTCTATTCTATTCTATTCTATTCTATTCTATTCTATTCTATTCTATTCTATTCTATTCTATTCTATTCTATTCTATTCTATTCTATTCTATTCTATTCTATTCTATTCTATTCTATTCTATTCTATTCTATTCTATTCTATTCTATTCTATTCTATTCTATTCTATTCTATTCTATTCTATTCTATTCTATTCTATTCTATTCTATTCTATTCTATTCTATTCTATTCTATTCTATTCTATTCTATTCTATTCTATTCTATTCTATTCTATTCTATTCTATTCTATTCTATTCTATTCTATTCTATTCTATTCTATTCTATTCTATTCTATTCTATTCTATTCTATTCTATTCTATTCTATTCTATTCTATTCTATTCTATTCTATTCTATTCTATTCTATTCTATTCTATTCTATTCTATTCTATTCTATTCTATTCTATTCTATTCTATTCTATTCTATTCTATTCTATTCTATTCTATTCTATTCTATTCTATTCTATTCTATTCTATTCTATTCTATTCTATTCTATTCTATTCTATTCTATTCTATTCTATTCTATTCTATTCTATTCTATTCTATTCTATTCTATTCTATTCTATTCTATTCTATTCTATTCTATTCTATTCTATTCTATTCTATTCTATTCTATTCTATTCTATTCTATTCTATTCTATTCTATTCTATTCTATTCTATTCTATTCTATTCTATTCTATTCTATTCTATTCTATTCTATTCTATTCTATTCTATTCTATTCTATTCTATTCTATTCTATTCTATTCTATTCTATTCTATTCTATTCTATTCTATTCTATTCTATTCTATTCTATTCTATTCTATTCTATTCTATTCTATTCTATTCTATTCTATTCTATTCTATTCTATTCTATTCTATTCTATTCTATTCTATTCTATTCTATTCTATTCTATTCTATTCTATTCTATTCTATTCTATTCTATTCTATTCTATTCTATTCTATTCTATTCTATTCTATTCTATTCTATTCTATTCTATTCTATTCTATTCTATTCTATTCTATTCTATTCTATTCTATTCTATTCTATTCTATTCTATTCTATTCTATTCTATTCTATTCTATTCTATTCTATTCTATTCTATTCTATTCTATTCTATTCTATTCTATTCTATTCTATTCTATTCTATTCTATTCTATTCTATTCTATTCTATTCTATTCTATTCTATTCTATTCTATTCTATTCTATTCTATTCTATTCTATTCTATTCTATTCTATTCTATTCTATTCTATTCTATTCTATTCTATTCTATTCTATTCTATTCTATTCTATTCTATTCTATTCTATTCTATTCTATTCTATTCTATTCTATTCTATTCTATTCTATTCTATTCTATTCTATTCTATTCTATTCTATTCTATTCTATTCTATTCTATTCTATTCTATTCTATTCTATTCTATTCTATTCTATTCTATTCTATTCTATTCTATTCTATTCTATTCTATTCTATTCTATTCTATTCTATTCTATTCTATTCTATTCTATTCTATTCTATTCTATTCTATTCTATTCTATTCTATTCTATTCTATTCTATTCTATTCTATTCTATTCTATTCTATTCTATTCTATTCTATTCTATTCTATTCTATTCTATTCTATTCTATTCTATTCTATTCTATTCTATTCTATTCTATTCTATTCTATTCTATTCTATTCTATTCTATTCTATTCTATTCTATTCTATTCTATTCTATTCTATTCTATTCTATTCTATTCTATTCTATTCTATTCTATTCTATTCTATTCTATTCTATTCTATTCTATTCTATTCTATTCTATTCTATTCTATTCTATTCTATTCTATTCTATTCTATTCTATTCTATTCTATTCTATTCTATTCTATTCTATTCTATTCTATTCTATTCTATTCTATTCTATTCTATTCTATTCTATTCTATTCTATTCTATTCTATTCTATTCTATTCTATTCTATTCTATTCTATTCTATTCTATTCTATTCTATTCTATTCTATTCTATTCTATTCTATTCTATTCTATTCTATTCTATTCTATTCTATTCTATTCTATTCTATTCTATTCTATTCTATTCTATTCTATTCTATTCTATTCTATTCTATTCTATTCTATTCTATTCTATTCTATTCTATTCTATTCTATTCTATTCTATTCTATTCTATTCTATTCTATTCTATTCTATTCTATTCTATTCTATTCTATTCTATTCTATTCTATTCTATTCTATTCTATTCTATTCTATTCTATTCTATTCTATTCTATTCTATTCTATTCTATTCTATTCTATTCTATTCTATTCTATTCTATTCTATTCTATTCTATTCTATTCTATTCTATTCTATTCTATTCTATTCTATTCTATTCTATTCTATTCTATTCTATTCTATTCTATTCTATTCTATTCTATTCTATTCTATTCTATTCTATTCTATTCTATTCTATTCTATTCTATTCTATTCTATTCTATTCTATTCTATTCTATTCTATTCTATTCTATTCTATTCTATTCTATTCTATTCTATTCTATTCTATTCTATTCTATTCTATTCTATTCTATTCTATTCTATTCTATTCTATTCTATTCTATTCTATTCTATTCTATTCTATTCTATTCTATTCTATTCTATTCTATTCTATTCTATTCTATTCTATTCTATTCTATTCTATTCTATTCTATTCTATTCTATTCTATTCTATTCTATTCTATTCTATTCTATTCTATTCTATTCTATTCTATTCTATTCTATTCTATTCTATTCTATTCTATTCTATTCTATTCTATTCTATTCTATTCTATTCTATTCTATTCTATTCTATTCTATTCTATTCTATTCTATTCTATTCTATTCTATTCTATTCTATTCTATTCTATTCTATTCTATTCTATTCTATTCTATTCTATTCTATTCTATTCTATTCTATTCTATTCTATTCTATTCTATTCTATTCTATTCTATTCTATTCTATTCTATTCTATTCTATTCTATTCTATTCTATTCTATTCTATTCTATTCTATTCTATTCTATTCTATTCTATTCTATTCTATTCTATTCTATTCTATTCTATTCTATTCTATTCTATTCTATTCTATTCTATTCTATTCTATTCTATTCTATTCTATTCTATTCTATTCTATTCTATTCTATTCTATTCTATTCTATTCTATTCTATTCTATTCTATTCTATTCTATTCTATTCTATTCTATTCTATTCTATTCTATTCTATTCTATTCTATTCTATTCTATTCTATTCTATTCTATTCTATTCTATTCTATTCTATTCTATTCTATTCTATTCTATTCTATTCTATTCTATTCTATTCTATTCTATTCTATTCTATTCTATTCTATTCTATTCTATTCTATTCTATTCTATTCTATTCTATTCTATTCTATTCTATTCTATTCTATTCTATTCTATTCTATTCTATTCTATTCTATTCTATTCTATTCTATTCTATTCTATTCTATTCTATTCTATTCTATTCTATTCTATTCTATTCTATTCTATTCTATTCTATTCTATTCTATTCTATTCTATTCTATTCTATTCTATTCTATTCTATTCTATTCTATTCTATTCTATTCTATTCTATTCTATTCTATTCTATTCTATTCTATTCTATTCTATTCTATTCTATTCTATTCTATTCTATTCTATTCTATTCTATTCTATTCTATTCTATTCTATTCTATTCTATTCTATTCTATTCTATTCTATTCTATTCTATTCTATTCTATTCTATTCTATTCTATTCTATTCTATTCTATTCTATTCTATTCTATTCTATTCTATTCTATTCTATTCTATTCTATTCTATTCTATTCTATTCTATTCTATTCTATTCTATTCTATTCTATTCTATTCTATTCTATTCTATTCTATTCTATTCTATTCTATTCTATTCTATTCTATTCTATAACAGTTATCAACTTTAAATAATTTACAAAAAGTTATTGGACAGTAAGACCTTTATTTTACAAAAAATTGTTTTTGGTAGGAGCAGGAGAAGGGGTAGCTCCCATACAAATCAACAATTTTTATAAAATATTCGGTACGCCATATCTCGGAAACTATAAAAGCTATCGACTTCAAATAATTTACAAAAAGTTATTGGACAAAAATATTTTTGGGTAGGAGCCTGGGAAGGGGTAAAATAAAAATGTTTGTGAAATTTTCGATATCGCTATATCTCGGAAAACATAACAGATATCGACTTCAAATGTTCAAAAAAAAAACTAATTGGACAAAAAACACACACCTTGAAAAAAAAATTGTTTGGTAGAGGCAGGGAAAGGGGTAGCGCCCATACGAACTAACAATTTTTGTTAATTTTTTGATACGCTACATCTCGAAAATTATAACAGCTATCGACCAATAGTAATTAGACAATAAGACCTCTATTTTAGGTATAAAAATTTTTTGGATAGGGGCAGGGGGAATGGTTAGCTCCCATACAAATGAACAATTTTTATGAAATTGGCGATATGCTACATCTCAAAAACTATAACAGCTATCGACTTTAAATATTCTACACAAAGTAATTGGACAAGAAGAACTACATTAAAAAAATATTTTTGGTAGAAGCAGGGGAAGGGGTAGCTCTCAAACAAATTAACAATTTTTATGAAATTCTCGATACGCTGTATCTTGGTAACTGTAACAGCTATCGACTTCAAATGTCCTACAAAAAGTAGTTAATATCTATAAAAGCCACGCGTTTCGTTAAAAATTACCTTCTTAACCTTTCTGTCTTTTTTTTGCCCATTTTTAAAATTTTAGCCGCCTGGAAACTGTAATTGGCAATATGGTTAAACTTTTTACGCATATACATACGTAAATAACTGGAATTATTAAAGAAATGCAAAAAATGCAGTCTGCAGGCCATGCTTAAAAGACCATGAACTGCTTCAGGGTTTGTTAATTTTTTTTTTTTTTTTTTCATATATTTATTATTGAATCTTCGCCTATGGTGAACTAACAATAAGTGTTCAAATCTTAAAACTAGGTAGTTAATATAAGTTCAGCCAGTGCCAGACTAAAATTTAAGTTCTCATATTAATTATCAAGCTTCATATAAGCGCAATAGTATCCCTCCTTTTCAGGCGGGTGTGCCCACTATGTTGCAGGATGTTTCGGGCGAGCGGATTTGGGTGAGCTTCCAGCTTATTTAAATACTTGTCCACATAGTTCAGGATTTCGCATTTAACTAGTGGAACTTGTAGATCCTTGTGGATGTTGCTGTTTTTAATATACCAAGGAGCACCAGTTATCATTCTTAGGATTTTGTTTTGCCTGCGTTGAATTTTTTCTATGTTGGATGCGGAAGCAGTGCCCCATAATTGTATACCGTAGCACCAAATTGGTTTCAAAATCGATTTGTAGAGTAGAAGTTTTCAATCAAGACGAAGCACAGAGTTTCTGCCGATTAGCCAATGAATTTGTGTAGCTTTAAGTTTCATTTGCGTCAACTTCGCATCTATATGAGGCTTCCATGTGAGGCGGCGGTCTAGGTGAATACCAAGATATTTTGTCTCGGTTCGTTGAGGCACCATATGGTTGTTAATAAGAATTGGAGAGCACGTTTCTTTGCGTAAAGTAAAAGTTACGTGGGTACATTTTTGTTCATTTATTTTTATTCCCCATAACTTTGCCCATTTTTCAACTTAGGTTACGTGTTGCTGCAATTGGTTTGAAGCCTCTTTAGGGTCTTTATGAATACTAAGAAAAGCAGTATCATCAGCAAATGTCGACGTGTGTGTAAAACTATTGGTTGGCATATCTGCTGTGTAAAGCAAGTACAGAACTGGACCTAGTATACTCCCTTGAGGTACACCAGCCCCTATTGTTTGAGAAGAACTTATTTGGTTTCCCTCTTTGATTTTAAACTGTCGACCGGTTATGTACTTTTCTAGTAGGTTGAAAATATTAGCTGGAAGGTTTAGCTTTAGTTTGTTTAACAGGCCTTCGTGCCATACTTTATCGAAAGCTTGAGAGACATCTATAAAAAGCGCGGAGCAGTACTTTTTTTCCTCGAAAGTTTTTCTTATAACCTGCACCAGTCTGTGAGTTTGTTCTATTGTGCTATGTTGACTTCTAAAGCCAAATTGGTGATCTGGAATGCAGTTGTTTTCATTCAGGATCGGAGTAAGCTTGTTTTTAAGCAGCTTTTCAAACAGTTTTGACAAAGTTGGTAACAAACTTATAGGCCTATAAGACTCCACCTTAGAAGGATCCTTACCAGGCTTAAGAATCATCTTAACTAAGGCAACTTTCCATATTGGTGGAAAATGTTCAAGCCGTATTATGGCATTAAAAATAAAAAGAATTATTCTTTTTGCTGTAAAAGGTAGCTCAATGAGCATTTTGTTGCTTATTTTATCAACGCCAGGAGGTTTTTTATCATTAAGGTTAGAAATAGCTTCTACCACATCTGAATATCGGAAACGTATTTCTATAGGACGTCTAGAAACAACAGGCGGTAATTCCCTCACGTCAGTGCATGTATTAGGAGTGAACACGTTTCTTAAATGGCTTGCGAGCAGATCGCATTTTTCTTCATCATTTCTAGCCCAGGATCCTCTTAGATTGCGCAGTGGTGGTTTTGCGATTACGGGTCTTTTGAGACGACTGGCTGATCGCCATAGAGAATAATTTGTTTGAGGGGTTGCGTCTAGACCTTCCAAATACTTCTTAATTGATGCAATTCTGTGTACCTCCAGCAAGTTTTTTAAGCGATTTGTACACTCTTTTAGCTTCGTTTTAAGTTGGGGCGATCTATGCTGTTGCCATTCTCTTCGCGCTCTCCTTTTTTCAGATAAAAGCTCCTCAACATCGACAGAAAAAATTTTGTTGTATTTGACCTGACGGTATGTTGAAGAAGCATGTTCAACGGCTTCTTTAATGTTTTCATTTAGGATATTTAGGCAATCATCGATTTCTTGGGGAGTTTTTAGTGGTATGTGTTCCGAGCAGTGAGAGCTGATATATTTTTTATATTTTAACCAATTTACTCTTTTTGATAAGAAAAAATCACTAGTTGCTATTTGGTGAGGACTGCAAATAGTGATTATTGTGGGTGAGTGGTCAGAAGATAAATCCAAGGAGGCTACAGCCTCAATAAGGTCCGGGGATATACCTTTTGCCACGCCAAAATCTATTACGTCTGGAATTTTATTATTGTCCGTTGGCCAATAGGTTGGTTGTCCAGTTGAAATAACGAAAAGTCCTATTTCCGACACTGAGTCATACAAGACACGACCTCTGGGACTAATTAGGCGTGAGCCCCAGTATGTGTGCTTAGCGTTATAGTCTCCAGCAGCTATAAAGCGGGGACCTAATGATTTGTAGAAACTGTTGTACTGATCCTTCGTTATGGAGAATCTGGGTGGACAGTAAACTGATGAAATAACAAGGTTATGGAAAAATTCGTCAATGCAGACGTTCGTAGCATGGATATAACATTCCGAGAGGCCACCCAACCATTGGTGTTTAATTCTTGATTTGATTAGAATAGCCGAGCCACCACATGATCTATTCCTAGGATCCTTTGAATCGTAAAAAGAATAACCACTAATTTTAAAAGTGCTTCTAGATGTCATATGAGTCTCAGAAATACACATAACGTCGATTTTTTGATTCATCAAGAAATATTCGAGCTCGTTTTTGTGTTGGCGGATGCCGCTTGCGTTCCAGAAACAAACCCTGAGGCAGTTCATGGTCTTTTAAGCATGGCCTGCAGAAGAGCAGACTGCATTTTCTGCATCTCCTGCATCATGCTAGCCATTTGCGCCATTATCTGCGTAAATTGTTTGACCATATTGTCAGTTACGGCTTCCAGGCGGCTAAAATTGGGCCTGGTTGGTTCGCTTGTTGGCATTTCTTGTTGTGTTGTAGACTGGGTAGACTTACGTGAACTAGGCTGGTTAGACTTTAATGCGGCGGCGTAAGAAACTTGATTTGTAGTTGGTTGTGCCAATGGAGGCATATTTGTAGTTGATATATTTAAAGGCTGGGGAGGGGCAGGAACTATTTTCGGCTTAGTTGAGCGCTTAACTGAATTAAAAACAGGACAACATCTATAGTTGGCAGTGTGGTTTCCCCCGCAGTTGCTGCATTTCTTTATCCTAGGATCATCTTTTGGCTTGTCTCACTTGGTCGTATCGTGCAGATCCCCACACACAACACAAACAGAGGGCAACTTACAATAAGCTTTAGTGGGGCCATATTCCTGGCAGTTCAAGCACTGTAAGGGCCCAGATCGCTTATGTGGCACTTCCACAGTAACTCGCCGGTGCATAATATATTTTAAATCATAGATGGGGTGAGTTTCACTTTTTTTCAATTTGATATCACCAGGCTCAAGCTCCACTCGAAATAATGGTTGGGGGTGGCTTTCCCTGTTTCTTATATTGGATACCGTCCTAACCATAAACCCTTTGCTTAACAAACTGAACTTGATCTCTTCTGGGTCAACATTAGAATCAATGCCTTTAATAACTACCTGAAGGCCTTTTGCGGTCTTGAAGATCATCTTTTGGCTTGTCGCACTTGGTCGTATCGTGCAGATCCCCACACACAACACAAACAGAAGGCAACTTACAATAAGCTTTAGTGGGGCCATATTCCTGGCAGTTCAAGCATTGTAAGGGCCCAGATCGCTTATGTGGCACTTCCACAGTAACTCGTCGGTGCATAATATATTTTAAATCATAGATGTGGTGAGTTTCATTTTTTTTCAATTTGATATCACCAGGCTCAAGCTCCACTCGGAATAATGGTTGGGGGTTTTTCCCTGTTTCTCATATTGGATACCGTCCTAACCATAAACCCTTTGCTTAACAAACTGGTCTTAATCTCTTCTAGGTCAACATTAGAATCAATGCCTTTAGTAACTACCTGAAGGCCTTTTGCGGTCTTAAGTTGGTAGGTATAGAAGTTTTTGCTGAGTTTTTCGCGCTCCGAAACTGTAGCGCGGTAGGCGTTTTCATGGTTCACTTGAATTTTTGTCTCAAAAATGTTACCGCGTTTAACGTTTGAAGCATAAAAGTTATTTTCCCATATCTAACCGACTAAAACTTGACAAGATCATTTGAGTTTTTTTCCCTCAAATAAATGGGAGGTGGCTTAAAGGACTTTCTTTCACTAACGGGAGCCTTATTATCCTCTTGAAAAATTGTAAAACGATTTTGCGATGAGGTTGGCCTTTCATCGTCTTTTAAAATTTTTGCAGGTTAAGATGCTTCCGCCGATTTAGGGCTTCTTCCTTTTTTTAAGAACTGTCACGTAACGGTCCATCCCTACCTGGATCTTAGGTGCCGGTGCAGAAATTAAGCTTGATGCGGCTTTAGCAGCTGCAGGTTAAATTCCAGAATTTGATAATGGTGACCGCGACAAAGATGGTACCTTAGAATTTTTTTTATAATTATTAAATAGTGATTGGGCTTAATTAGTCCCTTGTTCAGTACATTTATTTAAATTAGGCGCACTTGAACTAAGATTGTTTGTAATTATTTTTGGTCTTGCATTTAAATAATTTCTATTAAATTCAGGGTCTCTTATTATTTTATTGCTAACGCTTGTGGAGCTTAACACAATGTGAGCATTTCGGCTATCAGGCCCACTGTCACTACGATTACTGTTACTCATTAACAGTTCGATTTTTATACCCTTCACATAGTGATAAGGGTATATATCAGTTTGTCATTCCGTTTGTAATTTCTTTATTATTCATTAGCGACCCCATAAAGTATATATATTCTGGATCCTTATAGATAGGGAAGTTGATATAGCCATGTCCGTCTGTCTGTCTGTCCGTCTGTTGAAATCAAGTTTCCGGAGTCAAATAAAAAGATACA
This sequence comes from Melanophora roralis, assembly GCA_963583895.1. Classification (NCBI taxonomy): domain Eukaryota; kingdom Metazoa; phylum Arthropoda; class Insecta; order Diptera; family Rhinophoridae; genus Melanophora; species Melanophora roralis. Next base: position 12,509,499 of record OY757192.1, on the reverse strand, counting down.
GACCAGTTAATGGTGTCAAACTATTGGAAATATCCCGCTAACAATCGCTATATAAAATCAGCAAAATCGGTTCACTATTGACCGAGATATAATCGAAAACCCAAAGTAACCCATTTTTTTTAGGACAAAATCCGTGCATATATCCCTATATATCTCAGTAAGTATAGTCACTCTTGCCACAAAACTTGGCACGAATACTCCTAAAAAAGGAACCTAAATAACGAAAAAAGTTTTTTCAGATAGGACCATGGAAAGGGGTATTTTTCCTACAATTGCACAAATTTGGTGAAATATTTTATGCGCTATATCTCGTAAACTATAACAGCTATCGACTTAAAATGTTCTACAAAAAGTAATTGTACGCTAAGGGCTACGCTGTAAAAAAAATTTTTTGAGTGGGGGCAAAAAAAGGGGAAGCTCCCATACAAAATAACGATTTTTTTTGAAATATTCGATACGCTATATCTCGAAAACTAAAACAGATATCGAAATGGAATGTTCTACAAAAAGTTATTGGGCAATAAGAGCTACGCTGTAAAGAAAAAATTTTTTGGGTGGGGGCAAAAAAAGGGGTAGCTCCCATACAAATTAATGATTTGTATGAAATTTTCGATACACTATATCTCGGAAACTATAACAGATATTGAAATATAATGTTCTACAAAAAGTAATTGGGCAAAAAGGGCTACGCTGTAAAGAAAAAATTTTTTGGGTGGGGGAAAAAAAAGGGGTAGCTCCCATACAAATTAATGATTTGTATGAAATTTTCGATACGCTATATCTCGGAAACTATAACAGATATCGAAATCAAATGTTCTACAAAAAGTAATTGGGCAATAAGGGCTACGCTGTAAAGAAAAAATTTTTTGGGTGGGGGCAAAAAAAGGGGTAGCTCCCATACAAATTAATGATTGGTATGCAATTTTCGATACGCTATATCTCGGAAACTATAACAGATATCGAAATATAATGTTCTACAAAAAGTAAATGGGCAATAAGGGCTACGCTGTAAAGAAAAAATTTTTTGGGTGGGGGCAAAAAAAGGGGTAGCTCCCATACAAATTAATGATTGGTATGAAATTTTCGATACGCTATATCTCGGAAACTATAACAGATATCGAAATCAAATGTTTCACAAAAAGTAATTGGGCAATTAGGGCTAGGCTTTAAAGAAAAAATTTTTTGGGTGGGGGCAAAACAAGGGGTAGCTCCCATACAAATTAACGATTTTTATGAAATATTCGATATGCTATATATCGGAAACTATAACAGATATCGAAATGCAATGTTCTACAAAAAGTAATTGGGCAACAAGGCCTACGCTTCAAAGAAAAAAATTTTTGAGTGGGCGCAAAACAGGGGGTAGCTCCCATACAAATTAATGATTTTTATGAAATATTCGATCCGCTATATCTCGGAAACTTTAACAGATATCGAAATCAAATGTTCTATAAAAAGTAAGAACAAGGGTTTTGTTTTAAAGAAAAAGTTTTTGGGTGGGGGGTGAACAAGGGCAAGGTCCCATACAAATTAACAATTTTTATGCAATTTTCGATAAGCTATATCTCGGAGACTATAACAGATATCGGAATCAAATGTTCTACAAAAAGTAATTGTACATCATGAGTTATGTTTTTAAGAAAAAATTTTTTGGGTGGGGTGTAAACAAGGGGTAGCTCCCAAACAAATTAACAATTTTTATGAAATTTTCAATACGCTTTATTTAGGAAACTATAACAGATATCGAAATCAAATGTTCTACAAAAAGTAATTCGACAACAAAGCCTACGATTTGAAGAAAAAATTTTTTGGGTGGAGGATGGACAAAGGGGATCTCCCATACAAATTAAAAATTTTTATGAAATTTTCGATATGCTAAATTTAGGAAACTATAACAGAAATTGACTTCAAATGTTTTGCAAAAAGTAACAGGATAAGACCCACATTAAAAAAAAAACGTTTTTCTGGGTAGGGGAAGGGGTAGCTCTAATACAAACTAAGAATTTTTATGAAATTTGCGATACGCCACATCTGGAAAACTATAACAACTATCGACTTCGAATATTCCACAAAAAGTAATTATCAAATAATTCATACATTTTGGAAAAAAAGTTGGAGACGAGCAGGGGGACTAGAACATCCTATAAAAATAACAACTTTTATTAACCTTTTAATATAAATAATGTCAAAAACTTGCATTACCGTCGACCTCAAACGTTCCCCATCTATTTCTATTATTCATACGAACGTTAAAATTTTGTTATTTTTTTCTATGGGCTTTAAAACTCGCACAAGGTTTTTTATTATATTATTTGCAGTACAAAATTACTCGGCTGGGTATATTTAAAGACCAATGTGAAGGGTATATAAGATTCGGCACAGCCGAATATAACGCTCTTACTTGTTTTTATTTAGTTTGTTGTTTTTCTTTTCTCACTTTTATGTGTATATACTATGTACATTAATAAATTCGTTTGCTACTTATTACTAAGATCACCTATTAACAATATTACACTCGCGTACACACGTCCGTACACTACGAGATTAAAAATGCAACTGACAAAAATAAATTGGACAACAAAACTTACGCTTTGAAAAAAAAAATTTTTGGGTGGGGAGTGAAGAAAGGGTAGCTCCCATAATAATTAACAATTTTTATGAAATTTTCGATAAGCTATATCTAGGAAACTATAACAGCTATCGACATCAAATATTTCACAAAAAGTATTAAGACAACAAGACCTAAGCTTTGAAGAAAAAATTATTTGGGTTGGGGGTGAAGAAGGGGTAGCTCCCATACAAATTAACAATTTTGAGGAAATTTTTTGACAAGTTTTATCTCGGAAACTATAGCAGCTATCGACATCAAATGATCTACAAAATGTAATTGGACAACAAAACCTACGCTTTAAAGAAAAAATTGTTTGGGAATGAAATTTTCGCTACGCTATATCTCGGAAACTATAATAGCTATCGACATCAAATATTCACCAAAAATAAATTGGACAACAAAACCTACGCTTTGAAGAACAAATTTTTTGGGAATGAAATTTTCGATACGCTATATCTGGGTAACTATAACAGCTTTCGATATCAAATGTTCTACAAAAAGTAGTTGGGCAACAAAACCTACGCTTTGAAGAAAAACATTTTTGGGAATGAAATTTTCGATACGCTATATCTCGGAAACTATAATCGCTATCGACATCAAATGTTTTACAAAAAGTAATTGGACAACAAAACCTACGCTTAAAAAAATTTTTTTTTGGGTGCGGGGTGAAGAAGGGAGAGCTCCCGTACAAATTAACTAGTTTTAAGAACTTTTCGATAAGATATATCTCGGAAACTATAATAGCTATCGACATCAAATGTTTTACAAAAAGTAATTGGACAACAAAACCTACGCTTTGAAGAAAAAAATATTTGGGTGGGTGGTGAAGAAGGGGTAGCTCCAATACAAATTAACAATTTGTATGAAATTTTCGCCAAGCTATATCTCGGAAACTATAACAGCTATCGACATCAAATATTTTACAAAAAGTAATTGGATAACAAGACCTAAGCTTTGAAGAAAAAATTATTTGGGTTGGGGGTGAAGAAGGGGTAGCTCCCATACAAATTAACAATTTTTATGAAATTTTCGATAAGTTTTATCTCGGAAACTTTAGCAGCTATCGACATCAAATGATCTAGAGAATGTAATTGGACAACAAAACCTACGCTTTAAAGAAATAATTTTTTGGGTGGGGCGTGAAGAATGGGTAGCTCCCACCCAAATTAACAATTTTGATGAAATTTTCGCCAAGCTACACTCTGAATCCATCACAGCTATCGACATCAAATATTCCACAAAAAGTATTGAGACAACAAGACCTAAGCTTTAACAACAAAACCTACGCTTGGAAAAACAATTTTTTGGGTCGGGGGTGAAGAAGGGGTAGCTCCAATACAAATTAACAATTTTGATGAAATTATCGATAAGCTATATCTCGAAAACCGTAGCAGCTATCGACATCAAGTGTTTCACAAAATTAATTGGACAACAAAACCAACGCTTTGAAGAAAAAATATTTTTAGAGGGGGTTTAGAAGGGAAAGTTCCCATACAAATTAACAATTTTTATGAACTTCTCGTTTAGCTATATCTCGGAAACTATAATAGCTATCGACATCAAATGTTCTACAAAAATAAATTGGAGAACAAAACCTACGCTTTGAAGAAAGCGTTTTTGGGTCGGGCGTGAAGAAGGGGTAGCTCCAATACAAATTAACAATTTTTATGAAATTTTCGCCAAGCTATATCTCGGAAACTATAACAGCTATCGACATCAAATGTTTTACAAAAAGTAATTGGACAACAAAACCTACGCTTAAAAAAATTTTTTTTTTGTGCGGGGTGAAGAAGGGAGAGCTCCCATACAAATTAACAAGTTTTAAGAACTTTTCGATAAGCTATATCTCGGAAACTATAATAGCTATCAACATCAAATGTTCTACAAAAATAAATTGGACAACAAAACCTACGCTTTGAATAAAATATTTTTTGGGTGGGTGGTGAAGAAGGGGTAGCTCCCATGCAAATTAACAATTTTGATGAAATTTTCGTCAAGCTACACTCGGAATCTATAACAGCCATCAACATCAAATTTTCTACAAAAAGTAATGGAACAACAAAACCTAGGCTTTGAAGAAAAGAATTTTTGGGTGGTGGGTGAAAAACGGGTAGCTCCAATACAAATTAACAATTTTTATGAAATTTTCGCCAAGCTATATCTCGGAAACAAGCTGGAAACGCATCCAAATCCGCTCGCTCGAAACATCTTGCAACATAGTGGACACACTCGTCTGAAAAGAAGGGACACTATTGAACTTAGATGAAACTGTTTAAATTAATTTACTATCTTATGAGAACTTAAATTTTGGTCTGGTACTGACTGGACTAATATAAATTACTTAGTTTTAAGATTTGAATACTTATTGTTAGTTCGCAAAAGTTAAGATTCAATAATAAAAATATGGAAAAAAAAAAAAAATATCTCGGAAACTATAACAGCTATCGACATCAAATATTTTACAAAAAGTAACTGGACAATCAAGCCTACACTGAAAAAAAAAATTTTTTGGGTGCGGGGTGAAGAAGGGATAGCTCAAATACAAATTAACAAGTTTTAAGAACTTTTCGATAAGCTATATCTCGGAAACTAAAATAGCTATCGACATCAAATGTTCTACAAAAATAAATGGAACAACAAAACCTAGGCTTTGAAGAAAAGAATTTTTGGGTGGTGGGTGAAAAACGGGTAGCTCCAATACAAATTAACAATTTTTATGAAATTTTCGCTAAGCTATATCTCGGAAACTATAACAGCTATCAGCATCATATATTCCACAAAAAGTATTGAGACAACAAGACCTGCGGTTTGAAGGAAAAAATTTTTGGGTGGTGGGTGAAGATATACAAATTAAAAATTTTTATGAAATTTTCGATATGCTATATCTCGAAAACTATAGCAGCTATTGACATCAAATGTTTCACCAAAAGTAATTGGACAACAAAACCTACGCTTTGAAGAAAAAATTTTTTGGGTGGTTGGTTGAGAAAGGGTAGTTCCCATACAAATTAACAGTTTTTATGAACTTTTCGTTTAGCTCTGTCTCGGGAACTATAATAGCTATCGACATCAAATGTTCTACAAAAATAAATTGGACAAAAACACCTAAGCTTAAAAAATATTTTTTTTTTGCAGAAGGGGTAGCTCCCATACAAATTAACAATTTTCATGATATTTTCGATAAGTTTGGGAATGAAATTTTCAATTACGCTATATCTTGGAAACTATAACAGCTATCGACATCAAATGATCTACAAAAAGTTTTGAGACAACAAGACCTAAGCTTTTAAATAAAAATTTTTTGGGTGGGGCGTGAAGAAGGGGTAGGTCCCATACAAATTAACAATTTTTATAAAATTTTCGCTAAGCTATATCTCGGAAACTATAACAGCTATCGACATCAAATTATCTACAGAATGTAATTGGACAACAAAACCTACGCTTTAAAGAAATAATTTTTTGGGTGGGGCGTGAAGAATGGGTAGCTCCCACCCAAATTAACAATTTTGATGAAATTTTCGCCAAGCTACACTCTGAATCCATCACAGCTATCGACATCAAATATTCCACAAAAAGTATTGAGACAACAAGACTTAAGCTTTAAATAAAAAAATTTTTGGGTGAGGGGTGAAGAAGGGGTAGTTTCGATAAGCTATATCTCGGAAACTATAATAGCTATCGATCTAAAATGTTATACAAAAATTAATTGGACAACAAAACCTACGCTTGGAAAAACAATTTTTTTGGTCGGGGTGAAGAAGGGGTAGCTCAAATACAAATTAACAATTTTTCTGAAATTTTCGATAAGCTATATCTCGAAAACTATAGCAGCTATCGCCATTAAATGATCTACAAAATGTAAACTGACAAAAAAACCTACGCTTTAAAGAAAATAATCTTTGGGCATAATTTTTCGATACGCTATATCTCGGAAACTATAACAGATATCGACATCAATTGTTCTACAAAAAAAAATTGGTGAACAAGACCTACGCTTTAAAGAAAATCTTTTTTGGGTGGGGGGTGAAGAAGGGGTAGCTCCCATACAAATTTACAAATTTTTATGAAATTTTCGATAAGCTATATATCGGAAACTTAACAGCGATCGACATCAAATATTTTACAAAAAGTAATTGGACAACAAAACCTACGCTTTGAAAAAAAAAATTTTTTTTGGGGGGGGGGGGGGGGGTGAAGAAGGGGTAGCTCCCATACAAATTAACAATTTTTATGAAATTTTCGATTAACTATATCGCGAAAACTATAACAGCTATCGACATCAAATATTCCATAAAAAGTATTGAGACAACAAGACCTAAGCTTTGAAGAAAAAATTATTTGGGTGGTGGGTAAAGTAGACCCTTTTTTTCACAACAAAACCTTTGAAAAAAAAATTTTCGGTGGGGGGTGAAGAAGGGGTAGCTCCCAAACAAATTAACAATTTTGATGAAATTTTTGCCAAGCTTCACTCGGAATCTATAACAGCTATCGACATCAAACATTTCACAAAAAGTATAGAGACAACTAGACCTGAGCTTTGAAGAAAAAATTTTTTGGGTGGGGGGAGAAAAAGGGATAGTTCCCATACAAATTAACAATTTTTATGAAATTTTTTTAAAAGCTATATCTCGAAAACTATAACAGCTATTGACATCAAATATTCCACAAAAAGTATTGAGACAACAAGACCTAAGATTTGAAGAAAAAATTATTTTGGTGGTGGGTAAAGAAGGGGTAGTTCCCAAACAAATTTACAATTTTGATGAAATTTTCGCAAAGCTACACTCGGAATCCATAACAGCTATCGACATCAAACATTCCACAAAAAGTATAGAGACAACAAGACCTAAGCTTTGAAGAAAAAATTATTAGGGTGGGGGGTAAAGAAGGGGTAGCTCCCACACAAATTAACAATTTTGAAGAAATTTTCGCCAAGCTACACTCGGAAACTATAACAGCTATCAACATCAAATGTCTTACAAAAAGTAATTGGACAACAAGACCTACGCTTTGAAGAAAAAGTTTTTGGGTGGGGGGTGAAGAAGGGGTAGCTCCCATACATATTAACAATTTTTATGAAATTTTCTCGGAAACTATAACAGCTATCGGCATCAAATGTTCCACATAAAGTAATTGGACAGCAAAACCTAAGCTTTGAAAAAAATTTTGTTTTTGGTTTGGGGGGGGGGGGGAAGAAGGGGTAGCTCCCACACCATTTAACAATTTTTATGAACTTTTCGATAAGCTATATCTCGAAAACTATAATAGCTATCGACATCAAATGTTCTACAAAAATAAATTGGTGAACAAGACCTACGCTTTGAAGAAAATCTTTTTTGGGTGGGGGGTGAAAAAGGGGTAGCTTTCTTACAAATTAACAATTTTTATGAAATTTTCGATAAGCTATATCTCGGAAACTATAACAGCTATCGACATCAAATGTTCTACAAAAATAAATTGCACAACAAAACCTACGCTTTGAAGAAAAATTTTTTTGGGTGGGGGTGAAGCAGGGGTAGCTCCCAAACAAGTTAACAATTTTTATGAAACTTTCGATAAGCTATATCTTGGAAACTATAACAGCTATCGACATCAAATATTTTACAAAAAGTAATTGGGCAACAAGACCTACGCTTTGAAAAAAAAATTTTTTGGGTGGGGGGTGAAGAAGGGAAAGCTCCGATACAAGTTAACAATTTTTATTAAATTTTCGGTAAGCTATATCTCGGAAACTATAACAGCTATCGACATCAAATATTTTACAAAAAGTAATTGGGCAACAAGACCTACGCTTTGGAAAAAAATTTTTTGAGTGGGGGGTAAAAAGGGGTAGCTCCCATACAAATTAACAATTTTTATTAAATATTAGATAAGCTATATCTCGGAAACTATAATAGCTATCAACATCAAATGTTCTACAAAAATAAATTGGACAACAAAACCTACGCTTTGAAGAAAACATTTTTTGGTTGGGTGGGAAGAAGGGGTAGCTCCCATACAAATTAACAATTTTTATGAAATTTTCGATAAGCTATATCTCGGAAACTATAACAGCTATCGACATTAAATGTTCTACAAAAATAAATTGGGCAACAAAACCTACGGTTTTTAGAAAAAAATTTTTTTGGGTGGGGGGTAAAAAGGGGTAGCTCCAATACAAATTAACAATTTTTATGAAATTTTCGATAAGCTACCCCTCCAATAAAAATTAACAGTTTTTATAAAATTTTCGATAAGCTATATCTCGGAAGCTATAACAGCTATCGACATCAAATGTTCTACAAAAATAAATTGGACAACAAAACCTACGCTTTGAAGAAAAAATTATTTGGGTGGCGGGTGAAGAAGGGGTAGCTTCAATACAAATTAACAATTTTGATGTAATTTTCGCCAAGCTACACTCGGAATCTATAACAGCTATCAACATCAAATGTTCTACAAAAAGTAATGAACAACAAAACCTACGCTTTGAAGAAAAAATTTTTTGGGTGGGGGGTGAAGAAGGGGTACTTCCCATACAAAATAACAATTTTCATGAAATTTTCGATAAGCTATATCTCGGAAACTATAACAGCTATCGACATCAAATGTTCTACAAAAATAAATTGGACAACAAAACCTACGCTTTGAAGAAAAAATTATTTGGGTGGCGGGTGAAGAAGGGGTAGCTCCAATACAAATTAACAATTTTGATGGAATTTTCGCCAAGCTACACTCGGAATCTATAACAGCTATCAACATCAAATGTTCTACAAAAAGTAATTGAACAACAAAACCTACGCTTTGAAGAAAAAATTTTTTGGGTGGGGGGTGAAGAAGGGAAAGCTCCGATACAAGTTAACAATTTTTATTAAATTTTCGGTAAGCTATATCTCGGAAACTATAACAGCTATCGACATCAAATATTTTACAAAAAGTTATTGGACAACAAAATCTACGCTTTGAAGAAAACATCATTTGGGTGGGGGTGAAGAAGGGGTAGCTCCAATAAAAATTAACAATTTTGATGAAATTTCCGATACGCTATATCTTGGAAACGATAACAGCTATCGACATCAAATATTTTACAAAAAGTAATTGAACCACAAACCCTTTGCTTTGAAGAAAAAACTTTTTGGGTGGGGGTGCAGAAGGGATAGCTCCGATACAAATTAACAATTTTTATGAAATTTTCGACAAGCTATATCTCGGAAACTATAACAGCTATCGACATCAAATGTTCTACAAAAATAAATTGGACAACAAAACCTACGGTTTTTAGAAAAAATTTTTTTTGGGTTGGGGGTAAAAAGGGGTAGCTCCAATACAAATTAACAATTTTTATGAAATTTTCGATAAGCTACCCCTCCAATACAAATTAACAATTTTTATAAAATTTTCGTTAAGCTATATCTCGGAAGCTATAACAGCTATCGACATCAAATGTTCTACAAAAATAAATTGGACAACAAAACCTACGCTTTGAAGAAAAAATTATTTGGGTGGCGGGTGAAGAAGGGGTAGCTCCAATACAAATAAACAATTTTAATGGAATTTTCGCCAAGCTACACTCGGAATCTATAACAGCTATCAACATCAAATGTTCTACAAAAAGTAATTGAACAACAAAACCTACGCTTTGAAGAAAACATTTTTTGGGTGGGGGGTGAAGAAGGGGTACTTCCCATACAAATTAACAATTTTCATGAATTTTCCATAAGCTATATCTCGGAAACTATAACAGCTATCGACATCAAATGTTCTACAAAAATAAATTGGACAACAAAACCTACGCTTTGAAGAAAAAATTATTTAGGTGGCCGGTGAAGAAGGGGTAGCTCCAATACAAATTAACAATTTTGATGGAATTTTCGCTAAGCTACACTCGGAATCTATAACAGCTATCAACATAAAATGTTCTACAAAAAGTAATTGAACAACAGAACCTACGCTTTGAAGAAAAAATTTTTTTGGTGGGGGGTGAAGAAGGGAAAGCTCCGATACAAGTTAACAATTTTTGTTAAATTTTCGGTAAGCTATATCTCGGAAACTATAACAGCTATCGACATCAAATATTTTACAAAAAGTAATTGGGCAACAAGACCTACGCTTTGAAAAAAAAATTTTTTTGGGTGTGGGGTAAAAGGGGGTAGCTCCCATACAAATTAACAATTTTTATGATATTTTAGATAAGCTATATCTCGGAAACTGTAATAGCTATCGACATCAAATGTTCTACAAAAATAAATTGGACAACAAAACCTTCGCTTTGAAGAAAAAATTTTTTTGGTGGGGGGTAAAAAGGGTAGCTCCCATACAAATTAACAATTTTTATGAAATTTTCGATAAGCTACCCCTCCAATACAAATTAACAATTTTTATAAAATTTTCGATAAGCTATATCTCGGAAGCTATAACAGCTATCGACATCAAATGTTCTACAAAAATAAATTGGACAACAAAACCTACGCTTTGAAGAAAAAATTATTTGGGTGGCGGGTGAAGAAGGGGTAGCTCCAATACAAATTAACAATTTTGATGGAATTTTCGCTAAGCTACACTCGGAATCTATAACAGCTATCAACATAAAATGTTCTACAAAAAGTAATTGAACAACAGAACCTACGCTTTGAAAAAAAATTTTTTGGGTAGGGGGTGAAGAAGGGAAAGCTCCGATACAAGTTAACAATTTTTATTAAATTTTCGGTAAGCTATATCTCGGAAAATATAACAGCTATCGACATCAAATATTTTACAAAAAGTAATTGGTCAACAAGACCTACGCTTTGAAAAAAAATTTTTTTGGGTGGGGGGTAAAAAGGGGTAGCTCCCATACAAATTAACAATTTTTATGATATTTTAGATAAGCTATATCTCGGAAACTGTAATAGCTATCGACATCAAATGTTCTACAAAAATAAATTGGACAACAAAACCTTCGCTTTGAAGAAAAAATTTTTTGGGTGGGGGGTAAAAAGGGGTAGCTCCCATACAAATTAACAATTTTTATGATATTTTAGATAAGCTATATCTTGGAAACTATAATAGCTATCGACATCAAATGTTCTACAAAAATAAATTGGACAACAAACCTTACGCTTTGAAGAAAAAATTTTTTGGGTGTGGAGTGAAGAAGGGGTAGCTCCTATACAAATTAACAATTTTTATGAAATTTTCGATAAGCTAAAAAAATAAATTGGACAACAAGCTAAAAAAACTGATTGGACAACAAAACCTACGCTTTGAAGAAAACGTTTTTTGGTTGGGAGGGAAGAAGGGGTAGCTCCCATACAAATTAACAATTTTTATGAAATTTTCGATAAGCTATATCTCGGAAACTATAACAGCTATCGACATCAAATGTTCTACAAAAATAAATTGGACAACAAAACCTACGGTTTTAAGAAAAAAATTTTTTTGGGTGGGGGGTAAAAAGGGGTAGCTCCAATACAAATTAACAATTTTTATGAAATTTTCGATAAGCTGCCCCTCCAATACAAATTAACAATTTTTATAAAATTTTCGATAAGCTATATCTCGGAAGCTATAACAGCTATCGACATCAAATGTTCTACAAAAATAAATTGGACAACAAAACCTACGCTTTGAAGAAAAAATTATTTGGGTGGCGGGTTAAGAAGGGGTAGCTCCAATACAAATTAACGATTTTGATGGAATTTTCGCCAAGCTACACTCGGAATCTATAACAGCTATCAACATCAAATGTTCTACAAAAAGTAATTGAACAACAAAACCAACGCTTTGAAGAACAAATTTTTTGGGTGGGGGGTGTAGAAGGGGTACTTCCCATACAAATTAACAATTTTCATGAAATTTTCGATAAGCTATATCTCGGAAACTATAACAGCTATCGACATTAAATGTTCTACAAAAATAAATTGGACAACAAAACCTACGCTTTGAAGAAAAAATTATTTGGGTGGCGGGTGAAGAAGGGGTAGCTCCAATACAAATTAACAATTTTGATGGAATTTTCGCTAAGCTACATTCGGAATCTATAACAGCTATCGACATCAAATATTTTACAAAAAGTAATTGGACAACAAAACCTACGCTTTGAAAAAAAATTTTGTTTTTGGTTTGGAAGGGGGGGTGGGGAAGAAGGGGTAGCTCCCACAAAATTTAACAGTTTTTATAAAATTTTCGATAAGCTATATCTCGGAAACTATAACAGCTATCGATATCAAATGTTCTACAAAAAGTAGTTGGACAACAAAGCCTACCCTTTGAAGAAAAAAATTTTTGGGTGCGAGGTAAAGAAGGGGTAGGTCCCAATAGCTCCAATACAAATTAACAATTTTGATGAAATTGTCGCCAAGCTACACTCGGAAACTATAACAGCTATCGACATCAAATGTTCCACAAAAAGTATTGAGACAACAAGACTTACGCTTTGAACTAAAATTTTTTTCGATGGGGCATGAAGAAGGGCTAGCTCCCATACAAATTACCAATTTTGATGAAATTTTTGCTAAGCTATATCTCAGATACTATAATAGCTATCGACATCAAATGTTCTAAAAAAATAAATTGGACAGCAAAACCTACGCTTTGAAGAAAAAATTTTTTTGGATGGGGAGTGAAGAAGGGGTAGCTCCCATACAAATTAACAATTTTTATGAAATTTTTAATAAGCTATATCTCGGAAACTATAATAGCTATCGACATTAAATGTTCTACAAAAAGTAATTGGACACCAACACCTACGCTTTGAAGAAAAAGTTTTTGGGTGGGGGGTGAAGAAGGGGTAGCTCCCATACATATTAACAATTTTTATGAAATTTTCGCTAAGCTATATCTCGGAAACTATAACAGCTATCGACATCAAATATTTTACAAAAAGTAATTGGACAACAAAACCTACGCTTAAAAGGAAAAATTGTTTGGGAGGGGGTAAAAAGGGGTAGCTCCTTTACAAGTTTAAAATTTTTATGAAATTTTCGATAAGCTATATCTCGGAAACTATAACAGCTATCGACATCAAATGTTCTACCAAAATTCATTGGACAACAAATCCAACGCTTTGAAAATTTTTTTTTTTTTTTGGTAAGGGGTAAAAAGAGGTAGCTCCCATACAAATTAACAATTTTTATTAAATATTCGATAAGCTATATCTCAGATACTATAATAGCTATAGACATCAAATGTTCTAAAAAAATAAATTGGACAGCAAAACCTACGCTTCGAAGAAAAAATTTTTTTGGATGGGGAGTGAAGAAGGGGTAGCTCCAATACAAATTAACAATTCGTATGAAATTTTCGATAAGCTATGTCTCGAAAACTATAACAGCTATCGACATCAAATGTTCTACAAAAAATACTTGGACAACAAAACCTTCGCTTTGAAGAAAAAACTTTTTGGGTGGGGTGTGAAGAAGGGGTAGCTCCAATACAAATTAACAATTTTGATGAAATTTTCGCCAAACTACACTCGGAATATATACCAGCTATCAACATCAAATGTTCTACAAAAAGTAATTGAACAACAAAAGCTTCGCTTTGAAGAAAAAACTTTTTGGGCGGGGGGTGAAGAAGGGACAGCTCCGATACAAATTAACGATTTTTATTAAATTTTCGATAAGCTATATCTCGGAAGCTATAACAGCTATCGAAATCAAATGCTCTACAAAAATAAATTGGAACACAAAACCTACGCTTTGAAGAAAATATTTTTTGGGTGGGGGGTGAAGAAGGGGTACTTCCCATACAAATTAACAATTTTCATGAAATTTTCGATAAGCTATATCTCGGAAACTATAACAGCTATCGACATCAAATGTTCTACAAAAAGTGATTGAACAACAAAACCTTCGCTTTGAAGAAAAAACTTTTTGGGCGGGGGGTGAAGAAGGGATAGCTCCCATACAAATTAACGATTTTTATTAAATTTTCGATAAGCTATATCTCGGAAGCTATAACAGCTATCGAAATCAAATGCTCTACAAAAATAAATTGGACAACAAAACCTACGCTTTAAAGAAAATATTTTTTGGGTGGGGGGTTAAGAAGGGGTACTTCCCATACAAATTAACAATTTTCATGAAATTTTCGATAAGCTATATCTAGGAAACTATAACAGCTATCGACATCAAATGTTCTACAAAAATAAATTGGACAACAAAACCTACGCTTTGAAGAAAAAATTATTTGGGTGGCGGGTGAAGAGAGGGTTGATCCAATACAAATTAACAATTTTGATGGAATTTTCGCCAAGCTACACTCGGAATCTATAACAGCTATTAACATCAAATGTTCTACAAAAAGTAATTGAACAACAAAACCTACGCTTTGAAGAAAAAATTTTTTGGGTGGGGGGTGAAGAAGGAAAAGCTCCGATACAAGTTAACAATATTTATTAAATTTTCGGTAAGCTATATCTCGGAAACTATAACAGCTATCGACATCAAATATTTTACAAAAAGTAATTGGGCAACAAGACCTACGCTTTGAAAAAAAAATTTTTTTTGGGTGGGGGGTAAAAAGGGGTAGCTCCCATACAAATTAACAATTTTTATGAAATTTAAGATAAGCTATATCTCGGAAACTATAATAGCTATCGACATCAAATGTTCTACAAAAATAAATTGGACAACAAAACCTTCGCTTTGAAGAAAAAATTTTTTGGGTGGGGGTAAAAAGGGTAGCTCCCATACAAATTAACAATTTTTATGAAATTTTCGATAAGCTATATCTTGGAAACTATAATAGCTATCGACATCAAATGTTCTACAAAAATAAATTGGACAACAAACCTTACGCTTTGAAGAAAAATTTTTTTGGGTGTGGAGTAAAGAAGGGGTAGCTCCCATACAAATTAACAATTTTTATGAAATTTTCGATAAGCTAAAAAAAATAAATTGGACAACAAGCTAAAAAAATTAATTGGACAACAAAACCTACTCTTTGAAGAAAACATTTTTCGGTTGGGAGGGAAGAAGGGGTAGCTCCCATAGAAATTAACAATTTTTATGAAATTTTCGATAAGCTATATCTCGAAAACTATAACAGCTATCGACATCAAATGTTCTACAAAAAGTTATTTGACAACAAAATATACGCTTTGAAGAAAAAATCATTTGGGTGGGGGTGAAGAAGGGGTAGCTCCAATAAAAATTAACAATTTTGATGAAATTTTCGCCAAGCTACTCGGAATCTATAACAGCTATCAACATCAAATGTTCTACAAAAAGTATTCGAACAACAAAACCTACGCTTTGAACAAAAAACTTTTTGGGTGGGGGTGAAGAAGGGATTAACGATTTTTATGAAATTTTCGATAAGCTATATCTCCGAAACTATAACAGCTATCGACATCAAATATTTTACAAAAAGTAACTGGACAACAAAACCTACGCTAAAAAGGAAAATTTTTTTGGGTCGGGGGTAAAAAGGGGTAGCTCCCATACAAATTTACAATTTTTATGAAATTTTCGATAAGCTATATCTCGGAAACTATAATATCTATCGACATCAAATGTTCTACGAAAATAAATTGGACAACAAAACCTACGCTTTGAAGAAAACATTTTTTGGGTGGGGGTGAAGAAGGGGTAGCTTCTATAAAAATCAACAATTTTTATGAAATTTTCGATACGCTATATCTTGGAAACGATAACAGCTACCGATATCAAATGTTCTTTAAAAAGTAATTGAACAACAAAACCTACGCTTTGAAGAAAAATTTTTTTGGGTGGGGGGTGAAGAAGGGATAGCTCCCATACAAATTAACAATTTTTATGAAATTTTCGATAAGCTATATCTCGGAAACTATAACAGCTATCCACATCAAATGTTCTACAAAAGGTAATTGGACAACAAAACCTACGCTTTGAAGAAAATATTTTTTGGGTTGGGGGTGAAGAAGGGGTACTTCCCATATAAATTAACTATTTTCATGAAATTTTTGATAATTTATATGTCGGAAACTATAAAATCTATAACCATCAAATGTTCTACAAAAAGTTTTTGGACAACAAAACCTACGCGTTAAAGAAAAAATCATTTGGGTGGGGGTGAAGAAGGGGTAGCTCCAATAAAAATTAACAATTTTGATGAAATTTTCGCCAAGCTACTCGGAATCTATAACAGCTACCAACATCAAATGATCTACAAAAAGTAATTGGACAACAAAACCTACGCTTTGAAGAAAAAACTTTTTGGGTGGGGGTGAAGAAGGGATTAACGATTTTTATGAAATTTTCGATAAGCTATATCTCCGAAACTGTAACAGCTATCGACATCAAATATTTTACAAAAAGTAACTGGACAACAAAACCTACGCTAAAAAGGAAAATTTTTTTGGGCGGGGGGTGAAGAAGGGGTACTTCCCATACAAATTAACAATTTTCATGAAATTTTCGATAAGCTATATCTCGAAAACTATAATAGCTATCGACATCAAATGTATTACAAAAACAAATTGGACAACAAAACCTACGCTTTGAAGAAAATATTTTTTGGGTGGGGGGTGAAGAAGAGGTACTTTCCATACAAATTAACATTTTTCATGAAATTTTCGATAAGCTATATCTCGGAAACTATAACAGCTATCGACAACAAATTTTCCAAAAAAATAAATTGGACAACAAAACCTACGCTTTGAAGAAAAAATTTTTTGGGTAGAGAGTGAAGAAGGGGTAGCTCCTATATACTCGGAATCTATAACAGCTATCAACATCAAATCTTCTACAAAAAGTGATTGAACAAAAAAACCTACGCTTTGAAAAAAAAACATTTTTTGGGTTGGCAGTGAAGAAGGGGTAGCTCCCACACAAATTAACAATCTCTGAAACTATAACAGCTATCGACATCAAATGTTCCACAAAAAGTAATTGGACAGCAAAACCTACGCTTTGAAAAAAAATTTTGTTTTTGGTTTGGGGGGGGGGGGGGGAAGAAGGGGTAGCTCCCACACCATTTTACAATTTTTTATGAAATTTTCGATAAGCTATATCTCGGAAACTATAACAGCTATCGACATCAAATGTTCCACAAAAAGTAATTGGACAGCAAAACCTACGCTTTGAAAAAAAATTTTGTTTTTGGTTTGGGGGGGTGGGGGGAAGAAGGGGTAGCTCTCACACCATTTAACAATTTTTATGAACTTTTCGATAAGCTATATCTCGAAAACTATAATAGCTATCGACATCAAATGTTCTACAAAAATAAATTGGTGAACAAGTCCTACGCTTTGAAGAAAAATTTTTTTGGGTGGGGGGTGAAAAATGGGTAGCTTCCTTACAAATTAACAATTTTTATAAAAATTTTCGATAAGCTATATCTCGGAAACTATAACAGCTATCGACATCAAATATTCTACAAAAATAAATTGCACAACAAAACCTACGCTTTGAAGAAAAATTTTTTTGGGTGGGTGGTGGGGGGTGAAGAGGGGGTAGCTCCCAAACAATTTAACAATTTTTATGAAATTTTCGATAAGCTATATCTCGAAAACTATAACATCTATCGACATCAAATGTTCTACAAAAAGTAATTGGACAGCAAAACCTACGCTTTGAAAAAATTTTGTTTTTGGTTTGGGGGGGAGGGGGTGGAAGAAGGGGTAGCTCTCACAAAATTTAACAGTTTTTATGAAATTTTCGATAAGCTATATCTCGGAAACTAGAACAGCTATCGACATCAAATGTTCTACAAAAAGTAGTTAGACAACAAAACCTACCCTTTGAAGAAAAAAATTTTTGGGTGCGGGGTAAAGAAGGGGTAGGTCCCAGTAGCTCCAATACAAATTAACAATTTTAATGAAATTTTCGCCAAGCTACACTCGGAAACTATAACCGCTATCGACATCAAATGTTCCACAAAAAGTATTGAGACAACAAGACTTACGCTTTGAACTAAAATTTTTTTGGATGGGGCATGAAGAAGGGGTAGCTTCCATACAAATTAACAATTTTAATGAAATTTTCGCTAAGCTATATTTCGGAATCTATAACAGCTATCGACATCAAATATTTTATAAAAAGTAATTGGGCAACAAAACCTACACTTAAAAGGAAAAATTTTTTGGGTGGGGGTAAAAAGGGGTAGCTTCCATACAAGTTAACAATTTTGATGAAATTTTCGCCAAGCTACACTCGGAAACTATAACCGCTATCGACATCAAATGTTCCACAAAATGTATTGAGACAACAAGACTTACGCTTTGAACTAAAATTTTTTTGGATGGGGCATGAAGAAGGGGTAGCTCCCATACAAATTAACAATTTTAATGAAATTTTCGATAAGCTATATCTCGGAAACTATAATAGCTATCGACATCAAATGTTCTACAAAAATAAATTGGACAACAAAACCAACGCTTTGAAAAAAATTTTTTTTTGGGTGGGGGGTAAAAAGAGGTAGCTCCCATACAAATTAACAATTTTTATGAAATTTTCGATAAGCTATATCTCGGAAACTATAATAGCTATCGACATCAAATGTTCTAGAAAAATAAATTGGACAACAAAACCTTCGCTTTGAAGGAAAAATTTTTTGGGTGGGGGTGAAAAGAGGTAGCTTCCATACAAGTTAACAATTTTTATGAAATTTTCGATAAGCTATATCTCGGAAACTATAATAGCTATCGACATCAAATGTTCTATAAAAATAAATTGGACAACAAAGCCTACGCTTTGAAGAAAAATTTTTTGGTTGTGGAGTGAAGAAGGGGACGCTCCCATACAAATTAACAATTTTTATTAAATTTTCGATAAGCTAAAAAAATAAATTGGACAACAAAACCTACGCTTTGAAGAAAACATTTTTTGGTTGGGAGGAAAAAGGGGTAGCTCCCATAAAAATTAACAATTCTTATGAAATTTTCGATAAGATATATCTCGAAAACTATAACAGCTATCGACATCAAATGTTCTACAAAAAGTAATTGGACAGCAAAACCTACGCTTTGAAAAAATTTTGTTTTTGGTTTGGGGAGGAGGGGGTGGAAGAAGGGGTAGCTCTCACAAAATTTAACAGTTTTTATGAAATTTTCGATAAGCTATATCTCGGAAACTAGAACAGCTATCGACATCAAATGTTCTACAAAAAGTAGTTAGACAACAAAACCTACCCTTTGAAGAAAAAAATTTTTGGGTGCGGGGTAAAGAAGGGGTAGGTCCCAGTAGCTCCAATACAAATTAACAATTTTGATGAAATTTTCGCCAAGCTACACTCGGAAACTATAACCGCTATCGACATCAAATGTTCCACAAAAAGTATTGAGACAACAAGACTTACGCTTTGAACTAAAATTTTTTTGGATGGGGCATGAAGAAGGGGTAGCTCCCATACAAATTAGCAATTTTAATGAAATTTTCGCTAAGCTATATCTCGGAATCTATAACAGCTATCGACATCAAATATTTTATAAAAAGTAATTGGGCAACAAAACCTACACTTAAAAGGAAAAATTTTTTGGGTGGGGGTAAAAAGGGGTAGTTCCATACAAGTTAATAATTTTTGTGAAATTTTCCATAAGCTATATCTCGGAAACTATAACAGCTATCGACATCAAATGTTCTACCAAAATTCATTGGACAACAAAACCAACGCTTTGAAAAAAATTTTTTTTTGGGTGGGGGGTAAAAAGAGGTAGCTCCCATACAAATTAACAATTTTTATGAAATTTTAGATAAGCTATATCTCGAAAACTATAATAGCTATCGACAGCAAATGATTTACAAAAATAAATTGGACAACAAAACCTTCGCTTTGAATGAAAAATTTTTTGGGTCGGGGTAAAAAGAGGTAGCTTCCATACAAGTTAACAATTTTTATGAAATTTTCGATAAGCTATATCTCGGAAACTATAATAGCTATCGACATCAAATGTTCTATAAAAATAAATTGGACAACAAAGCCTACGCTTTGAAGAAAAATTTTTTGGTTGTGGAGTGAAGAAGGGGACGCTCCCATACAAATTAACAATTTTTATGAAATTTTCGATAAGCTAAAAAAATAAATTGGACAACAAGCTAAAAAAATAAATTGAACAACAAAACCTACGCTTTGAAGAAAACATTTTTTGTTTGGGAGGAAAAAGGGGTAGCTCCCATACAAATTAACAATTCTTATGAAATTTTCGATAAGCTATATCCCGAAAACTATAACAGCTATCGACATCAAATGTTCTACAAAAAGTAATTGGACAACAAAATCTACGCTTTGAAGAAAAAATCTTTTGGGTGGGGGGTGAAGAAGGGGTAGCTCCAATACAAGTTAACAGTTTTGATGAAATTTTCGCCAAACTACACACGGAATATATACCAGCTATCAACATCAAATGTTCTACAAAAAGTAATTGAACAACAAAACCTTCGCTTTAAAGAAAAAACTTTTTGGGCGGGGGGTGAAGAAGGGATAGCTTTGATACAAATTAACGGTTTTTTTTAAATTTTCGATAAGCTATATGTCGGAAACTATAATAGCTATCAACATCAAATGTTCTACAAAAAGTAATTGAACAACAAAACCTTTGCTTTGAAGAAAACACTTTTAGGGTGGGGGGTGCAGAAGGGATAGCTCCGATACAAGTTAACAATTTTTATTAAATTTTCGGTAAGCTAGTCTCGGAAACTATAACAACTATCGACATCAAATGTTCTACAAAAATAAATTGGTCAACAAAACCTACGCTTTGAAGAAAAAATTATTTGGGTGGCGGGTAAAGAAGGGGTAGCTCCAATACAAATTAACAATTTTGATGGAATTTTCGCCAAGCTACACTCGGAATCTATAAAAGCTATCAACATCAAATATTTTACAAAAAGTAATTGGACAACAAAACCTACGCTTAAAAGGAAAAATTTTTTGGATGGGGAGTGAAGAAGAGGTAGCTCCCATACAAATTAATAATTCTTATGAAATTTTCGATAAGCTTTATCTCGGAAACTATAACAGCTATCGACATCAAATGTTCTACAAAAAGTAATTGGACAACAAAATCTACGCTTTGAAGAAAAAAATCTTTTGGGTGGGGGGTGAAGAAGGGGTAGCTTCAATACAAATTAACAATTTTGATGAAATTTCCGCCAAGCTACACTCGGAATATATACCAGCTATCAACATCAAATGTTCTACAAAAAGTAATTGATTAAAAAACCTTCGCTTTGAAGAAAAAACTTTTTGGGTGGGGGGGAAAAAGGGGTAGCTCCCATACAAATTAATAATTCTTATGAAATTTTCGATAAGCTTTATCTCGGAAACTATAACAGCTATCGACATCAAATGTTCTACAAAAAGTAATTGGACAACAAAATCTACGCTTTGAAGAAAAAAATCTTTTGGGTGGGGGGTGAAGAAGGGGTAGCTTCAATACAAATTAACAATTTTGATGAAATTTCCGCCAAGCTACACTCGGAATATATACCAGCTATCAACATCAAATGTTCTACAAAAAGTAATTGATTAAAAAACCTTCGCTTTGAAGAAAAAACTTTTTGGGTGGGGGGTGAAGAAGGGATAGCTCCGATACAAATTGACGATTTTTATTAAATTTTCGGTAAGTTATATCTCGGAAACTATAATAGCTATCTTTTTTTTTTTTTTTTTTTTTTCATATATTTTATTATTGAATCTTCGCTTAAGCGAACTAACAATAAGTATTCAAATCTTAAAACTAAGTTATTAATACTAGTCCAGGCAGTACCAGACTAAAATTTAAGTTCTCATAATAAAGGTAATTAATTTAAAAAGTTTCATCTAAGAGCAATAGTATCCCTTCTTTTTAGGCGGGTGTGCCCACTATGCTGCAGGATGCTTCGGGCGAGCGGATTTGGATGTGTTTCCAACTTATTTAAATACTTGTCCACATAGTTTAGGATTTCGCTTTTTACTAGTGGAACTTCTAGATCCTTATGGATGTTGCTGTTTTTAATATACCACGGAGCACCAGTTATCATTCTCAGAATTTTGTTTTGACGACGTTGTATTTTTTCTATGTTAGAGGCGGAAGCAGTGCCCCATAATTGTATACCGTAGCACAAAATAATAGCTATCGACATCAACAAGACCTACGCTTTGAAAAAAAAATTTTTTTTGGGTGGGGGGTAAAAAGGGGTAGCTCCCATACAAATTACCAATTTTTATGAAATTTTCGATAAGCTTTATCTCGGCAACTATAATAACTATCGACATCAAATGTTCTACAAAAATAAATTGGAAAACAAAACCTACGCTTTGAAGAAAACATTTTTTGGTTTGGGAGGGAAGAAGGGGTAGCTCCCATACAAATTAACAATTTTTATGAAATTTTCGATAAGCTATATCTCGGAAACTATAACAGCTTTCGAAATCAAATGCTCTACAAAAATAAATTGGACAACAAAACCTACGCTTTGAAGAAAATATTTTTGGGTGGGGGTGAAGAAGGGGTACTTCCCATACAAATTAACCATTTTCATGAAATTTTCAATAAGCTATATCTCGGAAACTATAACAGCTATCGACATCAAATGTTCTACAAAAACAAATTGGACAACAAAACCTACGCTTTGAAGAAAAAATTATTTGGGTGGCGGGTGAAGAAGGGGTAGCTCCAATACAAATTAACAATTTTTATGGAATTTTCGCCAAGCAACACTCGGAATCTATAACAGCTATCAACATCAAATGTTCTACAAAAAGTAATTGAACAACAAAACCTAGGCTTTGAAGAAAAATTTTTTTGGGTGGGGGGTGAAGAAGAGAAAGCTCCGATACAAGCTAACAATTTTTATTAAATTTTCGGTAAGTTATATCTCGGAAACTATAATAGCTATCGACATCAAATATTTTACAAAAAGTAATTGGGCAACAAGACCTACGCTTTGAAAAAAAATTTTTTTTTGGGTGGGGGGTAAAAAGGGGTAGCTCCCATACAAATTAACAATTTTTATGAAATTTTAGATAAGCTATATCTCGGAAACTATAATAGCTATCGACATCAAATGTTCTACAAACATAAATTGGACAACAAAACCTTCGCTTTGAAGAAAAAAATTTTTGGGTGGGGGGTTAAAGGGTAGCTCCTATACAAATTAACAATTTTTATGAAATTTTCGATAAGCTATATCTTGGAAACTTTAATAGCTATCGACATCAAATATTCTACAAAAATAAATTGGACAACAAACCTTACGCTTTGAAGAAAAAATTTTTTGGGTGTGGAGTGAAGAAGGGGTAGCTCCCATACAAAGTAACAATTTTTATGAAATTTTCGATAAGCAAAAAAAATAAATTGGACAACAAGCTAAAAAAATAAATTGGACAACAAAACCTACGCTTTGAAGAAAACATTTTTTGGTTGGGAGGGTAAAAAGGGTAGCTCCAATACAAATTAACAATTTTTATGAAATTTTCGATAAGCTATATCTTGGAAACTATAATAGCTATCGACATTAAATGTTCTACAAAAATAAATTGGACAACAAAACCTTCGCTTTGAAGAAAAAATTTTTTTGATTGGGAGGGAAGAAGGGGTAGCTCCCATACAAATTAACAATTTTTATGAAATTTTCGATAAGCTAAAAAAATAAATTGGACAACAAGCTAAAAAAATAAATTGGACAACAAAACCTACGCTTTGAAGAAAACATTTTTTGGTTGGGAAGGAAGAAGGGGTAGCTCCCATACAAATTAACAATTTTTATGAAATTTTCGATAAGCTATATCTCGGAAACTATAACAGCTATCGACATCAAATGTTCTACCAAAAGTTATTGGACGACAAGACCTACGCTTTGAAAAAAAATTTTTTTTTGGGTGGGGGGTAAAAAGGGGTAGCTCCCATACAAATTAACAATTTTTATGAAATTTTAAATAAGCTATATCTCGGAAACTATAATAGCTATCGACATCAAATGTTCTACAAAAATAAATTGGACAACAAAACCTTCGCTTTGAAGAAAAAAATTTTTGGGTGGGGGGTTAAAGGGTAGCTCCTATACAAATTAACAATTTTTATGAAATTTTCGATTAGCTATATCTTGGAAACTATAATAGCTATCGACATCAAATGTTCTACAAAAATAAATTGGACAACAAACCTTACGCTTTGAAGAAAAAACTTTTTGGGTGTGGAGTGAAGAAGGGGTAGCTCCCATACAAAGTAACAATTTTTATGAAATTTTCGATAAGCAAAAAAAATAAATTGGACAACAAGCTAAAAAAATAAATTGGACAACAAAACTACGCTTTGAAGAAAATATTTTTTGGTTGGGAGGGAAGAAGGGGTAGCTCCCATACAAATTAACAATTTTTATGAAATTTTCGATAAGCTATATCTCGGAATCTATAACAGCTATCGACATCAAATGTTTTACAAAAACAAATTGGACAACAAAACCTACGCTTTGAAAAAAAAAATTTTTGGGTGGGGGGTAAAAAGGGTAGCTCCAATACAAATTAACAATTTTTATGAAATTTTCGATAAGCTATATCTTGGAAACTATAATAGCTATCGACATCAAATGTTCTACAAAAATAAATTGGACAACAAAACCTTCGCTTTAAAGAAAAAATTTTTTTGATTGGGAGGGAAGAAGGGGTAGCTCCCATACAAATTAACAATTTTTATGAAATTTTCGATAAGCTAAAAAAATAAATTGGACAACAAGCTAAAAAAATAAATTGGACAACAAAACCTACGCTTTGAAGAAAACATTTTTTTGTTGGGAAGGAAGAAGGGGTAGCTCCCATACAAATTAACAATTTTTATGAAATTTTCGATAAGCTATATCTCGGAAACTATAACAGCTATCGACATTAAATGTTCTACAAAAAGTTATTGGACGACAAAATCTACGCTTTGAAGAAAAAATCATTTGGGTGGGGGTGAAGAAGGGGTAGCTCCAATACAAACTAACAATTTTGATGAAATTTTCGCCAAGCTACTCGGAATCTATAACAGCTATCAGCATCAAATGTTCTACAAAAAGTATTCGAACAACAAAACCTACGCTTTGAAGAAAAAACTTTTTAGGTGGGGGGTGAAGAAGGGGTACTTCCCATACAAATTAACAATTTTCGTGAAATTTTCGATAAGCTATATTTTCGCAACTATAATAGCTATCGACATCAAATGTTCTACAAAAATAAATTGGACAACAAACCTTACGCTTTGAAGAAAAAATTTCTTGGGTGTGGAGTGAAGAAGGGGTAGCTCCCATACAAATTAACAATTTTTATGAAATTTTCGATAAGCTAAAAAAATAAATTGGACAACAAGCTAAAAAAATAAATTGGACAACAAAACCTACGCTTTAAAGAAAACATTTTTTGGTTGGAAAGGAAGAAGGGGTAGCTCCCATACAAATTAACAATTTTTATGAAATTTTCGATAAGCTATATCTCGGAAACTATAACAGCTATCGACATCAAATATTCTACAAAAAGTTATTGGACGACAAAATCTACGCTTTGAAGAAAAAATCATTTGGGTGGGGGTGAAGAAGGGGTAGCTCCAATACAAATTAACATTTTTGAAGAAATTTTCGCCAAGCTACTCGGAATCTATAACAGCTATCAACATCAAATGTTCTACAAAAAGTATTCGAACAACAAAACCTACGCTTTGAAGAAAAAACTTTTTAGGTGGGGGGTGAAGAAGGGGTACTTCCCATACAAATTAACAATTTTCATGAAATTTTCGATAAGCTATATCTCGGAAACTATAACAGCTATCGACATCAAATGTTCTACATAAATAAATTGGACAACAAAACCTACGCTTTGAAAAAAAATTTTTTGGGTGGGGGGTAAAAAGGGATAGCTCCCATACAAATGAACAATTTTTATTAAATTTTCGATAAGCTATATCTCGGAAACTATAACAGATATCGACATCAAATATTTTACAAAAACAATTTTACAATCTGGACAACAAAACCTACGCTAAAGAGGAAAATTTTTTTGGGTCGGGGGTAAAAAGGGGTAGCTCCCATACAGACTAGCAATTTTTATGAAATTTTCGATAAGCTTTATCTTGGAAACTATAACAGCTATCCACATAAAATGCTCTAAAAAAGGTAATTGGACAACAAAACCTACGCTTTGAAGAAAACATTTTTTGGGTTGGGGGTGGAGAAGGGGTAGCTTCCATACAAATAAACAATTTTTATGAAATTTTCGATAAGCTATATCTAGGAAACTATAAAATCTATAACCATCAAATGTTCTACAAAAAGGTAATGGGACAACAAAACCTACGCTTTAAAGAAAAAGTTTTTTGGGAATGAAATTTTCGATACGCTATATCTCGGAAACTATAACAGCTATCGGCATCAAATGATCTGCAAAAAGTAATTAGACAACAAAACCTACGCTTTTAAGAAAAAGTTTTTTTGGTGGGGGGTGAAGAAGGGGTACTTCCCATGCAAATTAACAATTTTCATGAAATTTTCGATAAGCTATATCTCGGAAACTATAACAGCTATCGACATCAAATGTTCTACAAAAATAATTTGAACAACAAAGCCTACGCTTTGAAGAAAACATTTTTTGGGTTGGGGGTGAAGAAGGGGTAGCTCCCATACAAATTAACAATTTTTATGAAATTTTCGATAAGCTTTATCTCGGAATCTATAACAGCTATCAACATCAAATGTTCTACAAAAATTAATTGAACAACAAAACCTGCACTTTGAAAATAAAACTTTTTTTGGGTTGGCGGTGAAGAAAGGGTAGCTCTCACACAAAATAACAATTTTTATTAGGTTTTCGCTAAGCTATATCTTCGAAACTATAACAGCTATCGACATCAAATGATCTTCAAAAAGTAATTGGACAACAAAACCTACGCTTTTAAGAAAAAGTTTTTTGGGTGGGGGGGGTGAAGAAGGGGTAGCTCCCATACAAATTAGCAATTTTTATAGAATTTTCGATAAGCTTTATCTCGGAAACTATAACAGCTATCCACATCAAATGTTCTACAAAAAGTAATTGGACAACAGAACCTACGCTTTAAAGAAAAAGTTTTTTGGGAATGAAATTTTCGATACGCTATATCTCGGAAACTATAACAGCTATCGACATCAAATGATCTAAAAAAAGTACTGAGGCAACAATACCTACGCTTTGAACTAAAATTTTTTTTGGGTGGGGCGTGAAGAAGGGGTAGCTCCCATACAAATGAACAATTTTTATGAAATTTTCGGTAAGCTATATCTCGGAAACTATAAAATCTATAACCATCAAATGTTCTACCAAAATTAATTGGACAACAAAACCTACGCTTTAAAGAAAAAATTTTTTTGGGTGGGGAGTGAAGACGGGGTAGCTCCCATACATATCAACAATTTTTATGAAATTTTCGATGGGCTATGTCTCGGAAACTATAACAGCTATCGACAT
This sequence comes from Melanophora roralis, assembly GCA_963583895.1. Taxonomy (NCBI): domain Eukaryota; kingdom Metazoa; phylum Arthropoda; class Insecta; order Diptera; family Rhinophoridae; genus Melanophora; species Melanophora roralis. The sequence continues at coordinate 12,481,559 of OY757192.1, read as the reverse complement.
CAAGTGTTCTACAAAAATAAATTGGACAACAAAACATACGCTTTGAAGAAAAAATTTTTTAGGAAAAGAGTGAAGAAGGGGTAGCTCCCATATACTCGGAATCTATAACAGCTATCAACATCAAATGTTCTACAAAAAGTAATTGAACAACAAAACCTACACTTTGAAAATAAAACATTTTTTGGGTTGGCGGTGAAGAAAGGGTAGCTCTCACACAAATTAACAATTTTTATTAAATTTTCGTTAAGCTATATCTTCGAAACTATAACAGCTATCGACATCAAATGATCTTCAAAAAGTAATTGGACAACAAAACTTACGCTTTTAAGAAAAAGTTTTTTGGGTGGGGGGGTGAAGAAGGGGTAGCTCTCATACAAATTAGAAATTTTTATAGAATTTTCGATAAGCTTTATCTCGGAAACTATAACAGCTATCCACATCAAATGTTCTACAAAAGGTAATTGGACAACAAAACCTACGCTTTGAAGAAAACATTTTTTGAGTTGGGGGTGAAGAAGGAGTAGCTCCCATACAAATTAAAAATTTTTATGAAATTTTCGATAAGCTATATATCGGAAACTGTAAAATCTATAACCATCAAATGTTCTACAAAAAGTAATTGGACAACAGAACCTACGCTTTAAAGAAAAAATTTTTTGGGAATGAAATTTTCGATACGCTATATCTCGGAAACTATAACAGCTATCGACATCAAATGATCTACAAAAAGTACTGAGGCAACAATACCTACGCTTTGAACTAAAATTTTTTTTGGGTGGGGCGTGAAGAAGGGGTAGCTCCCATACAAATGAACAATTTTTATGAAATTTTCGGTAAGCTATATCTCGGAAACTATAAAATCTATAACCATCAAATGTTCTACCAAAATTAATTGGACAACAAAACCTACGCTTTAAAGAAAAAAATTTTTTGGAATGAAATTTTCGATACGTTATATTTTCGAAACTATAACAGCTATCGGCATCAAATGATCAACAAAAAGTAATTGGACAACAAAGTCTACGCTTTGAAGAAAATTTTTTTGGGTGGGGAGTGAAGACGAGGTAGCTCCCATACAAATTAACAATTTTTATGAAATTTTCGATAAGCTATATCTCGGAAACTATAATAACTATCGACATCAAATGTTCTACAAAAAGTAATTGGACACCAACACCTACGCTTTGAAAAAAAGTTTTTGGGTGGGGGGTGAAGAAGGGGTAGCTCCCATACATATTAACAATTTTTATGAAATTTTCGCTAAGCTATATCTTGGAAACTATAACAGCTATCGACATCAAATATTTTACAAAAAGTAATTGGACAACAAAACCTACGCTTAAAAGGAAAAATTGTTTGGGAGGGGGTAAAAAGGGGTAGCTCCTTTACAGCTATCGACATCAAATGTTCTACCAAAATTCATTGGACAACAAATCCAACGCTTTGAAGAAAAAATATTTTGGGTGGGGTGTGAAGAAGGGGTAGCTCCAATACAAATTAACAATTTTGATGAAATTTTCGCCAAACTACACTCGGAATATATACCAGCTATCAACATCAAATGTTCTACAAAAAGTAATTGAACAACAAAACCTACGCTTTGAAGAAAAAATTTTTTGGGTGGGGGGTGAAGAAGGGAAAGCTCCGATACAAGTTAACCATTTTTATTAAATTTTCGGTAAGCTATATCTCGGAAACTATAACAGCTATCGACATCAAATATTTAACAAAAAGTTATTGGACAACGAAATCTACGCTTTGAAGAAAACATCATTTGGGTGGGGGTGAAGAAGGGGTAGCTCCAATAAAAATTAACAATTTTGATGAAATTTTCGATACGCTATATCTTGGAAACGATAACAGCTATCGACATCAAATATTTTACAAAAAGTAATTGAACCACAAACCCTTTGCTTTGAAGAAAAAACTTTTTGGGTGGGGGGTGCAGAAGGGATAGCTCCGATACAAATTTACAATTCTTATGAAATTTTCGATAAGCTACCCCTCCAATACAAATTAACAATTTTTATAAAATTTTCGATAAACTATATCTCGGAAGCTATAACAGCTATCGACATCAAATGTTCTACAAAAATAAATTTGACAACGAAACCTACGCTTTGAAGAAAAAATTATTTGGGTGGCGGGTGAAGAAGGGGTAGCTCCAATACAAATTAACAATTTTGAGGGAATTTTCGCCAAGCTACACTCGGAATCTATAACAGCTATCAACATCAAATGTTCTACAAAAAGTAATTGATCAACAAAACCTACGCTTTGAAGAAAAAATTTTTTGGGTGGGGGGTGAAGAAGGGGTACTTCCCATACAAATTAACAATTTTCATGAAATTTTCGATAAGCTATATCTCGGAAACTATAACAGCTATCGACATCAAATATTTTACAAAAAGTAACTGGACAACAAAACCTACGCTAAAAAGGATAATATTTTTGGGTCGGAGTAAAAAGGGGTAGCTTCCATACAAATTTACAACTTTTATGAAATTTTCAATAAGCTATATCTCGGAAACTATAATATCTATCGACATTTAATGTTCTACAAAAATAAATTGGACAACAAAACCTACGCTTTGAAGAAAAAATTATATGGGTGGCGGGTGAAGAGAGGGTTGCTCCAATACAAATTAACAATTTTGATGGAATTTTCGCCAAGCTACACTCGGAATCTATAACAGCTATCAACATCAAATGTTCTACAAAAAGTAATTGAACAACAAGACCTACGCTTTGAAGAAAAAATTTTTTGGGTGGGGGGTGAAGAAGGGAAAGCTCCGATACAAGTTAACAATTTTTATTAAATTTTCGGTAAGCTATATCTCGGAAACTATAACAGCTATCGACATCAAATATTTTACAAAAAGTTATTGGACAACGAAATCTACGCTTTGAAGAAAACATCATTTGGGTGGGGGTGAAGAAGGGGTAGCTCCAATAAAAATTAACAATTTTGATGAAATTTTCGATACGCTTTATCTTGGAAACGATAACAGCTATCGACATCAAATATTTTACAAAAAGTAATTGAACCACAAACCCTTTGCTTTGAAGAAAAAACTTTTTGGGTGGGGGGTGCAGAAGGGATAGCTCCGATACAAATTTACAATTCTTATGAAATTTTCGATAAGCTACCCCTCCAATACAAATTAACAATTTTTATAAAATTTTCGATAAACTATATCTCGGAAGCTATAACAGCTATCGACATCAAATGTTCTACAAAAATAAATTTGACAACGAAACCTACGCTTTGAAGAAAAAATTATTTGGGTGGCAGGTGAAGAAGGGGTAGCTCCAATACAAATTAACAATTTTGAGGGAATTTTCGCCAAGCTACACTCGGAATCTATAACAGCTATCAACATCAAATGTTCTACAAAAAGTAATTGATCAACAAAACCTACGCTTTGAAGAAAAAATTTTTTGGGTGGGGGGTGAAGAAGGGGTACTTCCCATACAAATTAACAATTTTCATGAAATTTTCGATAAGCTATATCTCGGAAACTATAACAGCTATCGACATCAAATGTTCTACAAAAATAAATTGAACAACAAAACCTACGCTTTGAAGAAAAAATTATTTGGGTGGCGGGTGAAGAAGGGGTAGCTCCAATACAAATTAACAATTTTGATGGAATTTTCGCCAAGCTACACTCGGAATCTATAACAGCTATCAACATCAAATGTTCTACAAAAAGTAATTGAACAACAAAACCTACGCTTTGAAGAAAAAATTTTTTGGGTGGGGGGTGAAGAAGGGAAAGCTCTGATACAAGTTAACAATTTTTATTAAATTTTCGGTAAGCTATATCTCGGAAACTATAACAGCTATCGACATCAAATATTTTACAAAAAGTAATTGGGCAACAAGACCTATGCTTTGAAAAAAAAATTTTTGGGTGGGGGGTAAAAACGGGTTGCTCCCATACAAATTAACAATTTTTAAGAAATTTTAGATAAGCTATATCTCGGAAACTTTAATAGCTATCGACATCAAATGTTCTACAAAAATAAATTGGACAACAAAACCTTCGCTTTGAAGAAAAAATTTTTTGGGTGGGGGGTAAAAAGGGAAGCTTTCATACAAATTAACAATTTTTATGAAATTTTCGATAAGCTAAAAAAATAAATTGGACAACAAGCTAAAAAAATTAATTGGACAACAAAACCTACGCTTTGAAGAAAACATTTTTTGGTTGGGAGAGAAGAAGGGGTAGCTCCCATACAAATTAACAATTTTTATGAAATTTTCGATAAGCTATATCTCGGATACTATAACAGCTATCGACATCAAATGTTCTACAAAAAGTTATTGGACAACAAAATCTACGCCTTAAAGAAAAAATCATTTGGGTGGGGGTGAAGAAGGGATTAACGATTTTTATGAAATTTTCGATAAGCTATATCTCGGAAACTATAACAGCTATCGACATCAAATATTTTACAAAAAGTAACTGGACAACAAAACCTACGCTAAAAAGGAAAATATTTTTGGGTCGGGAGTAAAAAGGGGTAGCTTCCATACAAATTTACAATTTTTATGAAATTTTCAATAAGCTATATCTCGGAAACTATAATATCTATCGACATTAAATGTTCAAAAAAAAAATAAATTGAACAACAAAACCTACGCTTTGAAGAAAAAATTTTTTGGTTGGGGGGTAAAAAGGGGTAGCTCCAATACAATTTAACAATTTTTATGAAATTTTCGATAAGCTTTATCTCGGAAACTATAATAGTTATCGACATCAAATGTTCTACGAAAATAAATTGGACAACAAAACCTACTCTTTTAAGAAAACATTTTTTGGGTTGGGGGTGAAGAAGGGGTAGCTCCTATAAAAATTAACAATTTTTATGAAATTTTCGATACGCTGTATCTTGGAAACGATAACAGCTATCGATATCAAATGTTCTTTAAAAAGTAATTGAACAACAAAACCTACGCTTTGAAGAAAAATTTTTTTGGGTGGGGGGTGAAGAAGGGATAGCTCCCATACAAATTAACAATTTTTATGAAATTTTCGATAAGCTATATCTCGGAAACTATAACAGCTATCCACATCAAATATTCTACAAAAGGTAATTGGACAACAAAACCTACGCTTTGAAGAAAATATTTTTTGGGTTGAGGGTGAAGAAGGGGTACTTCCCATACAAATTAACTATTTTCATGAAATTTTTGATAAGCTATATCTTGGAAACTATAAAATCTATAACCATCAAATCTTCTACAAAAAGTTTTTGGACAACAAAACCTACGCTTTTAAGAAAAAATTTTTTGGGAATGAAATTTTCGATACGCTATATCTCGGTAACTATAACAGCTATCGACATCAAATGATGTACAAAAAGTATTGAGACAACAATACCTACGCTTTTAACTAATTTTTTTTTTGGGTGGGGCGTGAAGGGCAAATGAAAAATTTTTATAAAATTTTCGCTAAGCTATATCTCGGAAACTATAACAGCTATCGACATCAAATATTTTACAAAAAGTAATTGGACAACAAAACCTACGCTTAAAAGGAAAAATTGTTTGGGAGGGGGTAAAAAGGGGTAGCTCCTTTACAAGTTTAAAATTTTTATGAAATTTTCGATAAGCTAATTCTCGGAAACTATAACAGCTATCCACATCAAATATTCTACAAAAGGTAATTGGACAACAAAACCTACGCTTTGAAGAAAATATTTTTTGGGTTGAGGGTGAAGAAGGGGTACTTCCCATACAAATTAACTATTTTCATGAAATTTTTGATAAGCTATATCTTGGAAACTATAAAATCTATAACCATCAAATCTTCTACAAAAAGTTTTTGGACAACAAAACCTACGCTTTTAAGAAAAAATTTTTTGGGAATGAAATTTTCGATACGCTATATCTCGGTAACTATAACAGCTATCGACATCAAATGATCTACAAAAAGTAATTGGACAGCAAAACCTACGCTTTGAAAAAAAATGTTGTTTTTGGTTTGGGGGGGGGGGGTTTGGGGGGGGGGGGGGGGGAGAAGGGGTAGCTCCCACAAAATTTAACAGTTTTTATAAAATGTTCGATAAGCTATATCTCGGAAACTATAACATCTATCGATATCAAATGTTCTACAAAGAGTAGTTGGACAACAAAGCCTACCCTTTGAAGAAAAAAATTTTTGGGTGCGAGGTAAAGAAGGGGTAGGTCCCAGTAGCTCCAATACAAATTAACAATTTTGATGAAATTTTCGCCAAGCTACACTCGGAAACTATAACAGCTATCGACATCAAATGTGCCACAAAAAGTATTGAGACAACAAGACTTACGCTTTGAACTAAAATTTTTTTGGATGGGGCATGAAGAAGGGCTAGCTCCCATACAAATTAACAATTTTGATGAAATTTTTGCTAAGCTATATCTCAGATACTATAATAGCTATCGACATCAAATGTTCTAAAAAAATAAATTGGACAGCAAAACCTACGCTTTGAAGAAAAAATTTTTTTGGATGGGGAGTGAAGAAGGGGTAGCTCCCATACAAATTAACAATTTTTATGAAATTTTTAATAAGCTATATCTCGGAAACTACTACAAAATTTAACAGTTTTTATAAAATTTTCGATAAGCTATATCTCGGAAACTATAACAGCTATCAATATCAAATGTTCTACAAAAAGTAGTTGGACACCAACAGCTACGCTTTGAAGAAAAAGTTTTTGGGGGGGGGGGGGGGGGGGGCGTTGGTGAAGAAGGGGTAGCTCCCATACATATTAACAATTTTTATGAAATTTTCGCTAAGCTATATCTCGGAAACTATAACAGCTATCGACATCAAATATTTTACAAAAAGTAATTGGACAACAAAACCTACGCTTAAAAGGAAAAATTGTTTGGGAGGGGGTAAAAAGGGGTAGCTCCTTTACAAGTTTAAAATTTTTATGAAATTTTCGATAAGCTAATTCTCGGAAACTATAACAGCTATCGACATCAAATGTTCTACCAAAATTCATTGGACAACAAATCCAACGCTTTGAAAAAATTTTTTTTTTTTGGTAAGGGGTAAAAAGAGGTAGCTCCCATACAAATTAACAATTTTTATTAAATATTCGATAAGCTATATCTCAGATACTATAATAGCTATAGACATCAAATGTTCTAAAAAAATAAATTGAACAGCAAAACCTACGCTTCGAAGAAAAAATTTTTTTGGATGGGGAGTGAAGAAGGGGCAGCTCCCATACAAACTAACAATTTTTATGAAATTTTTAATAAGCTATATCTTGGAAACTATAATAGCTATCGACATCAAATGTTCTACAAAAAGTAATTGGACAACAAAATCTACGCTTTGAAGAAAAAATATTTTGGGTGGGGTGTGAAGAAGGGGTAGCTCCAATACAAATTAACAATTTTGATGAAATTTTCGCCAAACTACACTCGAAATATATACCAGCTATCAACATCAAATGTTCTACCAAAAGTAATTGAACAACAAAACCTTCGCTTTGAAGAAAAAACTTTTTGGGCGGGGGTGAAGAAGGGATAGCTCCGATACAAATTAACGATTTTTATTAAATTTTCGATAAGCTAAAAAAATAAATTGGACAACAAGCTAAAAAAATAAATTGGACAACAAAATTTACGCTTTGAAGAAAAAATATTTTGGGTGGGGTGTGAAGAAGGGGTAGCTCCAATACAAATTAACAATTTTGATGAAATTTTCGCCAAACTACACTCGGAATATATACCAGCTATCAACATCAAATGTTCTACAAAAAGTAATTGAACAACAATACCTTCGCTTTGAAGAAAAAACTTTTTGGGCGGGGGGTGAAGAAGGGATAGCTTCGATACAAATTAACGATTTTTATTAAATTTTCGATAAGCTATATCTCGGAAGCTATAACAGCTATCGAAATCGAATGCTCTACAAAAATAAATTAGAACACAAAACCTACGCTTTGAAGAAAATATTTTTTGGGTGGGGGGTGAAGAAGGGGTACTTCCCATACAAATTAACAATTTTCATGAAATTTTCGATAAGCTATATCTCGGAAACTATAACAGCTATCGACATCAAATGTTCTACAAAAAGTGATTGAACAACAAAACCTTCGCTTTGAAGAAAAAACTTTTTGGGCGGGGGGTGAAAAAGGGATAGCTCCGATACAAATTAACGGTTTTTATTAAATTTTCGATACGCTATATCTCGGAAGCTATAACAGCTATCGAAATCAAATGCTCTACAAAAATAAATTGGACAACAAAACCTACGCTTTGAAGAAAATATTTTTTGGGTGAGGGGTGAAGAAGGGGTACTTCCCATACAAATTAACAATTTTCATGAAATTTTCGATAAGCTATATCTCGGAAACTATAACAGCTATCGACATCAAATGTTCTACAGAAATAAATTGGACAACAAAACCTACGCTTTGAAGAAAAAATTATTTGGGTGGCGGGTGAAGAGAGGGTTGCTCCAATACAAATTAACAATTTTGATGGAATTTTCGCCAAGCTACACTCGGAATCTATAACAGCTATCAACATCAAATTTTCTACAAAAAGTAATTGAACAACAAAACCTACGCTTTGAAGAAAAAATTTTTTGGGTGGGGGGTGAAGAAGGGAAAGCTCCGATACAAGTTAACAATTTTTATTAAATTTTCGGTAAGCTATATCTCGGAAACTATAACAGCTATCGACATCAAATATTTTACAAAACGTAATTGGGCAACAAGACCTACGCTTTGAAAAAAAAAATTTTTTTGGGTGGGGGGTAAAAAGGGGTAGCTCCCATACAAATCAACAATTTTTATGAAATTTAAGATAAGCTATATCTCGGAAACTATAATAGCTATCGACATCAAATGTTCTACAAAAATAAATTGGACAACAAAACCTTCGCTTTGAAGAAAAAATTTTTTGGGTGGGGGTAAAAAGGGTAGCTCCCATACAAATTAACAATTTTTATGAAATTTTCGATAAGCTAAAAAAAATAAATTGGACAACAAGCTAAAAAAATTAATTGGACAACAAAACCTACGCTTTGAAGAAAACATTTTTCGGTTGGGAGGGAAGAAGGGGTAGCTCCCATAGAAATTAACAATTTTTATGAAATTTTTGATAAGCTATATCTCGAAAACTATAACAGCTATCGACATCAAATGTTCTACAAAAAGTTATTGGACAACAAAATCTACGCTTTGAAGAAAAAATCATTTGGGTTGGGGTGAAGAAGGGGTAGCTCCAATAAAAATTAACAATTTTGATGAAATTTTCGCCACTCGGAATCTATAACAGCTATCAACATTAAATGTTCTACAAAAAGTATCACTGTGTGTAATTTTTTAAGTCATGGAAAAATAACCATATACGAGCATCACTACGTGAAAGAAGACCAAAAAAGAAAATACCCGTGTCTCCCAGTTTTTCCCAAAGTCATGCACTTTTTTTGTTATGGGCCCCCAAAGATTTGGGGCCTTGGTACCATTTTTACAAAAAGTGATAATTTTCTCAGGCTCATATCTTGCAAACCGTTCGGAATTTAAATTTACTCTTTGAGGCAAAGTTGTAGCCCTTTTTATAAAAAACAAAAATTATGAACATAAAAAATTGAAAAAACAATAATTTTAAATCAAAATCGCAAAAAACTTTAAAAAATTCAAATTTTTTTTACCTTTTTTCCCCTATTCAGGTCCATAGGTAGCAAACCGTTCAAAATTCAAGGAAACAGTCAACTACAAAAATTTACCTAACATCCCAATAAACAACTTTTTAGAACATATAAACTTCCTAGGAATGATTCTTAACACCGTTTAGGTAGCGCTTAGGTAGCCGCAAAAGTTAAAAATTTCCCCAAAATGTATGTACATACATGTAGCTATGAAGCTATCTCTTCCTAACGTTTAATCAAATTGCCTTAATTACATATATTATATCTGTCTTTCGTGAAATAGAGAACTCTAGTGCATATAAATATGTGTATATGCATGTGAGATAGCCGCGAAAAGTCTTGGAACTTAAACAGGTAGGCAAACATTAAAATTGCTGGAAACCCTAAACAACAAAATACATCATACACAAATCGCAATAATGATCGTTAACGGCCTTTAATTAAATTATGTACATACTTTTTTTATTGCTTTGTTATTACTTTTTAATAATTATTGTTTATACCAACAATAAATTACCTACATATGTACCTACTACCAATTTTTTTAATAAGTGAGGACAATTCAAAATAATATAGCAATTGGATAAATTTAAAAAGAAGAAATTATTGCACCCAAACTTATCAAGAAATCAACTACAAAAATTTACCTAAGATTTCAGTAAACAGCTCACGCGATCACGCACCGATCGCACACGCATCAAGGAACGCAGATCACAATATAAAAGCGACGCGACTCTCACATCGAGGCATTACACAGCGCGACGTCAACGAGATCTCAGCGGTGAAACTTATAAAGAAAGTTCTACAGCATAATTCGCACACAACATTGGCAACTGACAATTTCAATATGCAGTGTAAAAATATTTATTTCTTTTGCTACATTTGCGGTCATCAAATCAGAAAAAATAATTCTACAAGATTTCAAAAGGAAAATAATCTTTTAACTAGTGAATTTAAAAGAGCATATAAGTCATTTTTCGACGAAATAGATTTGATCAGTGAAAATTACACACCTAACGCAGTGTGTCGCCAATGTTATAATAATCTCATAGCATGGTTGAATGGAGGCAAACATAGTATGAAATATTGTAAGCCGGTAAACTGGATTAATCGCCCAGGTGATCATGATGAAACCAGTTCTTATGCATGCGTTAATTACCCAAATAGACGTGATGAAAAGTACAAAATTTATAAAGCAACTGTAACAGCCACACTACCAGTGCTTGCACCTGAAAATTTTGTATTCCCAAGGCCGCAAACTCCAGATCGTAGGACAAAATTTACAGAAATGACTACAGTAAGTGGTGTTACTAATCGGGATCGATTTGATACCGACTATGAGCTCCAACAGGGAAGAGATGGACCAAAACTAGTAACTAATAAAAAATCAAATGGAAAAACGGTACAAAGGCAAAAAATTCGACGCATTGCTTGCAGAGGTAATATCAATTTTATTATTGCATGGTTTGCATTATTTTTGATTTCTTTTCTTATTTATTTCAGGTATGTTTGTGGAGTCACAAGATAACCTTTTATGATGTTAATAAGGTATGTTAAAAAGAAAAAGCTAATGATGGAAGATATTCTGGAAGCAACGTGCCTGTGGACACCGTAAGTTCTGAATCAGAGTCAGATTCGGACGACGATTTAGATCCTCAACTTAAGAGAGCGCGATTTGCAAGTCCAGGGCCATCAACTTTAAAAAAATAATACGAATATTTTTTTATAATTTTTTTGTAATAGACAGCACAGTATCTCAATGTTGAAGAAAATAAAAAACAAATGAAATTCAAAAATTTTCGTAAAATTTTTAACTTTTGCGGCTACCTAAACGGGGTTAAGAATCATTCCTAGGAAGTTTATATGTTCTAAAAAGTTGTTTATTAGGATGTTAGGTAAATTTTTGTAGTTGACTGTTTCCTTGAATTTTGAACGGTTTGCTACCTATGGACCTGAATAAGGGAAAAAAGGTAAAACAAATTTGAATTTTTTTAAGTTTTTTGCGATTTTGATTTAAAATTATTGTTTTTTCAATTTTTTATGTTCATAATTTTTGTTCTTTATAAAAAGGGCTACAACTTTGCCTCAAAGAGTAAATTAAAATTCCGAACGGTTTGCAAGATATGAGCCTGAGAAAATTATCACTTTTTGTAAAAATGGTACCAAGGCCCCAAATCTTTGGGGGCCCATAACAAAAAAAGTGCATGACTTTGGGAAAAACTGGGAGACACGGGTCTTTTCTTTTTTGGTCTTCTTTCACGTAGTGATGTCCGTATATGGTTATTTATTTTCGTGTTGCACTGTGTATTCGAACAACAAAACCCACACTTTGAAGAAAAAACTTTTTGGGTGGTGGTGAAGAAGGGATTAACGATTTTTATGAAATTTTCGATAAGCTATATCTCCGAAACTATAACAGCTATCGACATCAAATATTTTACAAAAAGTAACTGGACAACAAAACCTACGCTAAAAAGGAAAATTTTTTTGGGTCGGGGGTAAAAAGGGGTAGCTCCCATACAAATTTACAATTTTTATGAAATTTTCGATAAGCTATATCTCGGAAACTATAATATCTATCGACATCAAATGATCTACGAAAATAAATTGGACAACAAAACCTACGCTTTGAACAAAACATATTTTGGGTGCGGGTGAAGAAGGGGTAGCTTCTATAAAAATTAACAATTTTTATGAAATTTTCGATACGCTATATCTTGGAAACGATAACAGCTACCGATATCAAATGTTCTTTAAAAAGTAATTGAACAACAAAACCTACGCTTTGAAGAAAAATTTTTTTGGGTGGGGGGTGAAGAAGGGATAGCTCCCATACAAATTAACAATTTTTATGAAATTTTCGATAAGCTATATCTCTGAAACTATAACAGCTATCCACATCTAATGTTCTATAAAAGGTAATTGGACAACAAAACCTACGCTTTGAAGAAAATATTTTTTGGGTTGGGGGTGAAGAAGGGGTACTTCCCATTAAAATTAACTATTTTCATGAAATTTTTGATAAGCTATATCTCGGAAACTATAAAATCTATAACCATCAAATGTTCTACAAAAAGTTTTTGGACAACAAAACCTACGCTTTAAAGAAAAAATTTTTTGGGAATGAAATTTTCGATACGCTATATCTCGGTAACTATAACAGCTATCGACATCAAATGATGTACAAAAAGTATTGAGACAACAATACCTACGCTTTTAACTAAATTTTTTATTGGGTGGGGCGTGAAGGGCAAATGAACAATTTTTATAAAATTTTCGCTAAGCTACATCTCCGAAACTATAACAGCTATCGACATCAAATGATCTACAAAAAGTAATTGGACAACAAAACCTACGCTTTTAAGAAAAAGTTTTTTGGGTGCGGGGGAAGAAGGGCTAGCTCCTATACAAATAAACAATTTTTATGAAATTTTCGATCAGCTATATCTCGAAAACTATAATAGCTATCGACATCAAATATTCTACAAAAACAAATTGGACAACAAAACCTACGCTTTGAAGAAAATATTTTTTGGGTGGGGGGGTGAAGAAGGGGTACCTTCCATACAAATTAACAATTTTCATGAAATTTTCGATAAGCTATATCTCGGAAACTATAACAGCTATCGACAACAAATTTTCCAAAAAAATAAATTGGACAACAAAACCTACGCTTTGAAGAAAAAATTTTTTGGGTAGAGAGTGAAAAAGGGGTAGCTCCCATATACTCGGAATCTATAACAGCTATCAACATCAAATGTTCTACAAAAAGTTATTGAACAACAAAACCTACGCTTTGAAAAAAAAAAAATTTTTTGGGTTGGCAGTGAAGAAGGGGTAGCTCCCACACAAATTAACAATTTTATGAAATTTTCGCTAAGCTATATCTCTGAAACTATAACAGCTATCGACATGAAATGTTCCACAAAAAGTAATTGGACAGCAAAACCTACGCTTTGAAAAAAAAATTTTGTTTTTGGTTTGGGGGGGGAGGGGGGGGGAAGAAGGGGTTGCTCCCACACCATTTTACAATTTTTTATGAAATTTTCGATAAGCTATATCTCGGAAACTATAACAGCTATCGACATCAAATGTTCCACAAAAAGTAATTGGACAGCAAAACCTACGCTTTGAAAAAAAATTTTGTTTTTGGTTTCGGGGGGTGGGGGGAAGAAGGGGTAGCTCTCACACCATTTAACAATTTTTATGAACTTTTCGATAAGCTATATCTCGAAAAATATAATAGCTATCGACATCAAATGTTCTACAAAAATAAATTGGTGAGCAAGACCTACGGTTTGAAGAAAAATTTTTTTGGGTGGGGGGTGAAAAATGGGTAGCTTCCTTACAAATTAACAATTTTTATAAAAATTTTCGATAAGCTATATCTCGGAAACTATAACAGCTATCGACATCAAATATTCTACAAAAATAAATTGCACAACAAAACCTACGCTTTGAAGAAAAATTTTTTTGGGTGGGTTTTGCTGTCCAATTACTTTTTGTAGAACATTTGATGTCGATAGCTGTTATAGTTTTCGAGATATAGCTTATCGAAAATTTTTATGAAATTTTCGATAAGCTATATCTCGAAAACTATAACAGCTATCGACATCAAATGTTCTACAAAAAGTAATTGGACAGCAAAACCTACGCTTTGAAAAAATTTTGTTTTTTGTTTGGGGGGGGGGGGGGGGGGGGGGGTTGGAAGAAGGGGTAGCTCTCACAAAATTTAACAGTTTTTATGAAATTTTCGATAAGCTATATCTCGCAAACTAGAACAGCTATCGACATCAAATGTTCTACAAAAAGTAGTTGGACAACAAAACCTACCCTTTGAAGAAAAAAATTTTTGGGTGCGGGGTTTTTTTCGATGTTAGAGGCGGAAGCAGTACCCCATAATTGTATACCGTAGCACCAAATTGGTTTTAAAATCGAGTTGTAGAGTAGAAGCTTACAATCAAGACGTAGCACAGAGTTTCTACCAATTAGCCAGTGGATTTGAGCAGCTTTAAGTTTCATTTGCGTCAGCTTAGCTTCCATGTAAGGCGGCGATCTAGGTGAATACCAAGATATTTTGTCTCAGATCGTTGAGGCACATTATGGTTGTTGATAGTGATTGGAGGGCACGTTTCTTTGCGTAAAGTAAAAGTTACGTGGGTACATTTTTGTTCATTTATCTTTATTCCCCATAACCCATTTCTCAACTTGGGTTACGTGTTGTTGCAGCTGGTTCGAAGCCTCTTGAGGGTCTTTGTGAATATTAAGAAAAGCAGTGTCGTCAGCAAATGTCGACGTGTGTGTGAAACTATTGGTTGGCATATCTGCCGTGTAAAGCAAGTACAAAATTGGACCTAGTATACTTCCTTGAGGGACACCAGCCTCTATTGGTTGCGAACAACTTATTCGGTTTCCCTCTTTGATCATAAATTGTCGGCCTGTTATGTATTTTTCTAAAAGGTTGAAAATATTAGCTGGAAGGTTGAGCTTTAGTTTGTTTAGAAGGCCTTCATGCCATACTTTGTCGAAAGCTTGTGAGACATCGATAAAAAGCCCGGAGCAGTACTTCTTTTCCTCAAAGGCTTTTCTTATAACCTGTACCAACCTGTGAGTTTGTTCGATGGTACTATGTTGACTTCTAAAGCCGAATTGGTGATTTGGAATGCAGTTGTTGTCATTCAGGATCGGATTTAGCTTGTTTTTTAACAGTTTTTCGAACAATTTTGACATTGTGGGTAACAAACTTATGGGCCTATAAGATTCTACCTTCGAGGGATCTTTGCCAGGCTTAGGAATCATCTTTACTAAGGCAACTTTCCATATAGGCGGAAAATGTTCAAGCCGAATTATCGCATTAAAAATAAAAAGAATGATTCTTTTAGCAGTAAAAGGCAGCTCTATGAGCATTTTGTTGCTTATTTTGTCAACGCCAGGAGCTTTTTTACCATTAAGGTTAGCGATAGCCTCTACAACATCAGCAAATCGGAAACGTATTTCTAAAGGACGTCTAGCAACAACAGGCGGTAATTCCCTCACGTCAGTGCATGTATTGGGATTGAATACGTTTTTGAAGTGATTTGCGAACAGATCGCATTTTCCTTCATCATTTCTAGCCCAGGATCCTCTCAGATTGCGCAGTGGTAGTTTTGCGATAACAGGTCTTTTAAGACGTCTGGCTGATCGCCATAAGGAATAATTTGTCTGAGGAGTCGCATCTAGACCTTCCAGGTACTCTTTCAGTGATGCCATTCTGTGAGCCTCCAACAAGCTTTTTAGTTGGGTTGTACATTCTTTCAGCTTAGTTTTAAGTTGGGGCGATCTATGTTTTTGCCATTCCCTGCGGGCTCTTCTTTTTTCAGATACCAGCTTTTCCACATCTTCAGAGAAAATTTTGTTGTACCTAGCCTGGCGGTAGGTAGAAGACGCATGTTCAACGGCTTTGTTAATGTTTTCATTTAGGACGCTCAAACAATCATCTATGTCTCCGGGAGTTTTTAGCGGTTGGTTCTCCGCGCAGTGG
This sequence comes from Melanophora roralis, assembly GCA_963583895.1. NCBI lineage: Eukaryota > Metazoa > Arthropoda > Insecta > Diptera > Rhinophoridae > Melanophora > Melanophora roralis. Next base: position 12,465,371 of record OY757192.1, on the reverse strand, counting down.
GTACTAATATATTTTTTATATTTCAAGCAATTAATTCTTTTAGATAAGAAAAACTCACTATCTGCTATTTGGTGAGGACTGCAGATAGTGATTATTGTGGGTGAGTGGTCAGAAGATAAATCCAAGGAGGCTTGAGCCTCAATGAGCTCCGAGGATATACCTTTTGCTACGCCAAAATCAATTACGTCTGGAATTTCATTGTGGTCTGTTGGCCAGTAGGTTGGTTGTCCAGTTGAAATAACATAAAGTCCCATTTCAGACACGGCATCATACAAGACACGACCTCTGGGACTAATTAGGCGGGAGCCCCAGTATGTGTGCTTAGCGTTATAGTCTCCAGCAGCTATGAAGCGGGGACCTAATGATTTGTAGAAACTGTTGTACTGATCCTTCGTTATGGAGAATCTGGGTGGACAGTAAACTGATGAAATAACAAGGTTATGGAAAAATTCGTCAATGCAGACGTTCGTAGCTTGGATATAACATTCCGAGAGGCCACCCAACCATTGGTGTTTAATTCTTGATTTGATTAGAATAGCCGAGCCACCACATGATCTATTCCTAGGATCTTTTGAATCGTAAAAAGAATAACCACTAATTTTAAAAGTGCTTCTAGATGTCATATGAGTCTCAGAAATACACATAACGTCGATTTTTTGATTCATCAAGAAATATTCGAGCTCGTTTTTGTGTTGGCGGATGCCGCTTGCGTTCCAGAAACAAACCCTGAGGCAGTTCATGGTCTTTTAAGCATGGCCTGCAGAAGAGCAGACTGCATTTTCTGCATCTCCTGCATCATGCTAGCCATTTGCGCCATTACCTGCGTAAATTGTTTGACCATATTGTCAATTACGGCTTCCAGGCGGCTGAAATCGGGACCAGTTGGTTCACTTGTTGGCACTTGTTGTTGTGTTGTAGGCTCGGTAGACTTACGTGCATTAGGCTGGTTAGACTTTAATGCAGCGGCGTAAGAAACTTGATTTGTAGTTGGTTGTGCTAACGGAGGCATATTTGTAGTTGGTATATCTAAAGGCTGGGGAGGGGCAGGAACTATTTTCGGCTTAGTTGAGCGCATAACCGAATTAAAAACAGGGCAACCTCTATAGTTGGCAGTGTGGTTTCCCCCGCAGTTGCTGCATTTCTTCATCCTAGGATCATCTTTTGGCTTGTCGCACTTGTTCGTATCGTGCAGATCCCCACAGACAACACAAACAGAAGGCAACTTACAATAAGCTTTAGTGTGGCCATATTCCTGGCAGTTCAAGCACTGTACAGGCCCAGATCGCTTGTGTGGCACTTCCACAGTAACTCGTCGGTGCATAATATATCTCAAATTATAAATGGGGTGAGTTTCACTCTTTTTCAATTTGATATCACCAGGCTCAAGCTCCACTCGGAATAATGGTTGGGGGTGTTTTTCCCTGTTTCTCATATTGGATACAGTCCTAACCATAAACCCTTTGCTTAACAAACTGGTCTTGATCTCTTCTGGGTCAACATTAGAGTCAATGCCTTTAATAACTACCTGAAGGCCTTTTGCGGTCTTGAGTTGGTAGGTATAGAAGTTTTTGCTGAGTTTCTCGAGCTCCGAAACCGTAGCGCGGTTGGCGTTTTCATGGTTTACTTGAATTTTTGTCTCAAATATGTTACCGCGTTTAACATTTGAGACATAAAAGTTATTTTCCCCAATCAAACTGACTAAAAACTTGACGAGATCATTTGAGTTTTTTTCCCTCAAATAAATGGGAGGTGGCTTAAAGGCCTTTCTTTCACTAACTGGGGCCTCATTATCCTCTTGCAAAACGATTTTGCGATGAGGTTGGCCTTTTATCGTCTTTTAAAATTTTTGCAGGTTGAGATGCCTCTGCCGATTTAGGGCTTCTTCCCCTTTTAAGCACTGTCACGTAGCGGTCCATCCCTACCAACGCCGTCAAAACAAAATTCTAAGAATGATAACTGGTGCTCCTTGGTATATCAAAAACAGCAACATCCACAAGGATCTAGAAGTTCCACTTGTAAAATGCGAAATCCTGAAATATGTGGACAAGTATTTAAATAAGCTGGAATCACATCCAAATCCGCTCGCTCGAAGCATCCTGCAACATAGTGGGCACACCCGCTTAAAAAGAAGGGATACAATTACTCTTAGATGAAACCTTTGAAATTAGTTAATTTTATTGTGAGAACTTAAATTTTAGTCTGGTACTGACTGGACTAGTATTAACTACTTAGTTTTAAGATTTGAATACTTATTGTTAGTTCGCTTAAGCGAAGATTCAATAATAAAATATATGAACAAAAAAAAAAAAAAAAAAAAAAAAAAGGGTGCGGGGTAAAGAAGGGGTAGGTCCCAGTAGCTCCAATACAAATTAACAATTTTGATGAAATTTTCGCCAAGCTACACTCGCAAACTATAACCGCTATCGACATCAAATGTTCCACAAAAAGAATTGAGACAACAAGACTTACGCTTTGAACTAAAATTTTTTTGGATGGGGCATGAAGAAGGGGTAGCTCTCATACAAATTAACAATTTTAATGAAATTTTCGCTAAGCAATATCTCGGAATCTATAACAGCTATCGACATCAAATATTTTATAAAAAGTAATTGGGCAACAAAACCTACACTTAAAAGGAAAAATTTTTTGGGTGGGGGTAAAAAGGGGTAGCTTCCATACAAGTTAACAATTTTTATGAAATTTTCGATAAGCTATATCTCGGAAACTATAACAGCTATCGACATCAAATGTTCTACCAAAATTCATTGGACAACAAAACCAACGCTTTAAAAAAAATTTTTTTTTGGGTGGGGGGTAAAAAGAGGTAGCTCCCATACAAACTAACAATTTTTATGAAATTTTCGAGAAGCTATATCTCGGAAACTATAATAGCTATCGACATCAAATGTTCTACAAAAATAAATTGGACAACAAAACCTTCGCTTTGAAGGAAAAATTTTTTGGGTGGGGGTAAAAAGGGGTAGTTCCATACAAGTTAATAATTTTTGTGAAATTTTCGATAAGCTATATCTCGGAAACTATAATAGCTATCGACAACAAATGTTTTATAAAAATAAATTGGACAACAAAGCCTACGCTTTGAAGAAAAATTTTTTGGTTGTGGAGTGAAGAAGGGGACGCTCCCATACAAATTAACAATTTTTATGAAATTTTCGATAAACTAAAAAAATAAATTGGACAACAAGCTAAAAAAATAAAATGGACAACAAAACCTACGCTTTGAAGAAAAAAATTTTTGGGTGCGGGGTAAAGAAGGGGTAGGTCCCAGTAGCTCCAATACAAATTAACAATTTTGATGAAATTTTCGCCAAGCTACACTCGGAAACTATAACCGCTATCGACATCAAATGTTCCACAAAAAGTATTGAGACAACAAGACTTACGCTTTGAACTAAAATTTTTTTGGATGGGGCATGAAGAAGGGGTAGCTCCCATACAAATTAACAATTTTAATGAAATTTTCGCTAAGCTATATCTCGGAATCTATAACAGCTATCGACATCAAATATTTTATAAAAAGTAATTGGGCAACAAAACCTACACTTAAAAGGAAAAATTTTTTGGGTGGGGGTAAAAAGGGGTAGTTCCATACAAGTTAATAATTTTTGTGAAATTTTCGATAAGCTATATCTCGGAAACTATAACAGCTATCGACATCAAATGTTCTACCAAAATTCATTGGACAACAAAACCAACGCTTTGAAAAAAATTTTTTTTTGGTTGGGAGGAAAAAGGGGTAGCTCCCATACAAATTAACAATTCTTATGAAATTTTCGATAAGCTATATCTCGAAAACTATAACAGCTATCGACATCAAATGTTCTACAAAAAGTAATTGGCAGCAAAACCTACGCTTTGAAAAAATTTTGTTTTTGGTTTGGAGGGGAGGGGGTGGAAGAAGGGGTAGCTCTCACAAAATTTAACAGTTTTTATGAAATTTTCGATAAGCTATATCTCGGAAACTAGAACAGCTATCGACATCAAATGTTCTACAAAAAGTAGTTGGACAACAAAACCTACCCTTTGAAGAAAAAAATTTTTGGGTGCGGGGTAAAGAAGGGGTAGGTCCCAGTAGCTCCAATACAAATCAACAATTTTGATGAAATTTTCGCCAAGCTACACTCGGAAACTATAACCGCTATCGACATCAAATGTTCCACAAAAAGTATTGAGACAACAAGACTTACGCTTTGAACTAAAATTTTTTTGGATGGGGCATGAAGAAGGGGTAGCTCCCATACAAATTAACAATTTTAATGAAATTTTCGCTAAGCTATATCTCGGAATCTATAACAGCTATCGACATCAAATATTTTATAAAAAGTAATTGGGCAACAAAACCTACACTTAAAAGGAAAAATTTTTTGGGTGGGGGTAAAAAGGGGTAGCTTCCATACAAGTTAACAATTTTTATGAAATTTTCGATAAGCTATATCTCGGAAACTATAACAGCTATCGACATCAAATGTTCTACCAAAATTCATTGGACAACAAAACCAACGCTTTGAAAAATTTTTTTTTTTGGTTGGGGGGTAAAAAGATGTAGCTCCCATACAAATTAACAATTTTTATGAAATTTTCGATAAGCTATATCTCGGAAACTATAATAGCTATCGACAGCAAATGTTCTACAAAAATAAATTGGACAACAAAACCTTCGCTTTGAAGGAAAAATTTTTTGGGTGGGGGTAAAAAGAGGTAGCTTCCATACAAGTTAACAATTTTTATGAAATTTTCGATAAGCTATATCTCGGAAACTATAAAAGCTATCGACATCAAATGTTCTATAAAAATAAATTGGACAACAAAGCCTACGCTTTGAAGAAAAATTTTTTGGTTGTGGAGTGAAGAAGGGGACGCTCCCATACAAATTAACAATTTTTATGAAATTTTCGATAAGCTAAAAAAATAAATTGGACAACAAGCTAAAAAAATAAATTGGACAACAAAACCTACGCTTTGAAGAAAACATTTTTTGGTTGGGAGGAAAAAGGGGTAGCTCCCATACAAATTAACAATTCTTATGAAATTTTCGATAAGCTTTATCTCGAAAACTATAACAGCTATCGACATCAAATGTTCTACAAAAAGTAATTGGACAACAAAATCTACGCTTTGAAGAAAAAATTTTTTGGGTGGGGGGTGAAGAAGGGGTAGCTCCAATACAAGTTAACAATTTTGATGAAATTTTCGCCAAACTACACACGGAATATATACCAGCTATCAACATCAAATGTTCTACAAAAAGTAATTGAACAACAAAACCTTCGCTTTAAAGAAAAAACTTTTTGGGCGGGGGTTGAAGAAGGGATAGCTTTGATACAAATTAACGGTTTTTATTAAGTTTTCGATAAGCTATATGTCGGAAACTATAATAGCTATCAACATCAAATGTTCTACAAAAAGTAATTGAACAACAAAACCTTTGCTTTGAAGAAAACACTTTTTGGGTGGGGGGTGCAGAAGGGATAGCTCCGATACAAGTTAACAATTTTTATTAAATTTTCGGTAAGCTAGTCTCGGAAACTATAACAGCTATCGACATCAAATGTTCTACAAAAATAAATTGGTCAACAAAACCTACGCTTTGAAGAAAAAATTATTTGGGTGGCGGGTAAAGAAGGGGTAGCTCCAATACAAATTAACAATTTTGATGGAATTTTCGCCAAGCTACACTCGGAATCTATAACAGCTATCAACATCAAATGTTCTACAAAAAGTAATTGAACAACAAAACCTACGCTTTGAAGAAAAAATTTTTTGGGTGGGGGGTGAAGAAGGGAAAGCTCCGATACAAGTTAAAAATTTTTATTAAATTTTCGGTAAGCTAGTCTCGGAAACTATAACAGCTATCGACATCAAATATTTTACAAAAAGTAATTGGGCAACAAGACCTACGCTTTGAAAAAAAAAATTTTTTTGGGTGGGGGGTAAAAAGGGTAGCTCCATTACAAATTAACAATTTTTATGAAATTTTCGATAAGCTACATCTTGGAAACTATAATAGCTATCGACATCAAATGTTCTATAAAAATAAATTGGACAACAACGCCTACGCTTTGAAGAAAAATTTTTTGGTTGTGGAGTGAAGAAAGGGAAGCTCCCATACAAATTAACAATTTTTATGAAATTTTCGATAAGCTAAAAAAATAAATTGGACAACAAGCTAAAAAAATAAATTGGACAACAAAACCTACGCTTTGAAGAAAACATTTTTTGGGTTGGGGGGGAAAAAGGGGTAGCTCCCATACAAATTAACAATTTTTATGAAATTTTCGATAAGCTTTATCTCGGAAACTATAACAGCTATCGACATCAAATGTTCTACAAAAATAAATTGGACAACAAAACCTACGCTTTGAAAAAAAATTTTGTTTTTGGTTTGGAAGGGGGGGCGAGGAAGAAGGGTAAGCTCCCACAGAATTTAACAGTTTTTATGAAATTTTCGATAAGCTATATCTCGGAAACTAGAACAGCTATCGACATCAAATGTTCTACAAAAAGTAGTTGGACAACAAAACCTACCCTTTGAAGAAAAAAATTTTTGGGTGCGGGGTAAAGAAGGGGTAGGTCCCATACAAATTAACAATTTTGATGAAATTTTCGCTAAGCTATAGCTCGGAATCTATAACAGCTATCGACATCAAATATATCAAATATTTTACAAAAAGTAATTGGACAACAAAACCTACGCTTAAAAGGAAAAATTTTTTGGATGGGGAGGGAAGAAGAGGTAGCTCCCATACAAATTAACAATTTTTATGAAATTTTTAATAAGCTATATCTCAGAAACTATAATAGCTATCGACATCAAATGTTCTATAAAAATAAATTGGACAACAACGCCTACGCTTTGAAGAAAAATTTTTTGGTTGTGGAGTGAAGAAAGGGAAGCTCCCATACAAATTAACAATTTTTATGAAATTTTCGATAAGCTAAAAAAATAAATTGGACAACAAGCTAAAAAAATAAATTGGACAACAAAACCTACGCTTTGAAGAAAACATTTTTTGGGTTGGGGGGGGGGGGGGGGGGGGGAAAGGGGTAGCTCCCATACAAATTAACAATTCTTATGAAATTTTCGATAAGCTTTATCTCGGAAACTATAACAGCTATCGACATCAAATGTTCTACAAAAAGTAATTGGACAACAAAATCTACGCTTTGAAGAAAAAAAAATTTTGGGTGGGGGGTGAAGAAGGGGTAGCTCCAAGACAAATTAACAATTTTGATGAAATTTCCGCCAAGCTACACTCGGAATATATACCAGCTATCAACATCAAATGTTCTACAAAAAGTAATTGAACAACAAAACCTTCGCTTTGAAGAAAAAACTTTTTGGGTGGGGGGTGAAGAAGGGATAGCTCCGATACAAATTGACGATTTTTATTAAATTTTCGATAAGCTATATCTCGGAAACTATAACAGCTTTCGAAATCAAATGCTCTACAAAAATAAATTGTACAACAAAACCTACGCTTTGAAGAAAAATTTTTGGGTGGGGGGTGAAGAAGGGGTACTTCCCATACAAATTAACAATTTTCATGAAATTTTCGATAAGCTATATCTCGGAAACTATAACAGCTATCGACATCAAATGTTCTACAAAAACAAATTGGACAACAAAACCTACGCTTTGAAGAAAAAATTATTTGGGTGGCGGGTGAAGAAGGGGTAGCTCCAATACAAATTAACAATTTTTATGGAATTTTCGCCAAGCAACACTCGGAATCTATAACAGCTATCAACATCAAATGTTCTACAAAAAGTAATTGAACAACAAAAACTACGCTTTGAAGAAAAAATTTTTTGGGTGGGGGGTGAAGAAGAGAAAGCTCCGATACAAGTTAACAATTTTTATTAAATTTTCGGTAAGTTATATCTCGGAAACTATAGTAGCTATCGACATCAAATATTTTACAAAAAGCAATTGGGCAACAAGACCTACGCTTTGAAAAAAAAATTTTTTTTGGGTGGGGGGTAAAAAGGGGCAGCTCCCATACAAATTAACAATTTTTATGAAATTTTAGATAAGCTATATCTCGGAAACTATAATAGCTATCGACATCAAATGTTCTACAAAAATAAATTGGACAACAAAACCTTCGCTTTGAAGAAAAAAATTTTTGGGTGGGGGGTTAAAGGGTAGCTCCTATACAAATAAACAATTTTTATGAAATTTTCGATAAGCTAAAAAAATAAATTGGACAACAAGCTAAAAAAATAAATTGGACAACAAAACCTACGCTTTGAAGAAAACATTTTTTGGTTGGGAAGGAAGAAGGGGTAGCTCTAATACAAATTAACAATTTTTATGAAATTTTCGATAAGCTATATCTCGGAATCTATAACAGCTATCGACATCAAATGTTTTACAAAAATAAATTTTACAACAAAACCTTCGCTTTGAAGAAAAAAATTTTTGGGTGGGGGGTTAAAGGGTAGCTCCTATACAAATAAACAATTTTTATGAAATTTTCGATAAGCTAAAAAAATAAATTGGACAACAAGCTAAAAAAATAAATTGGACAACAAAACCTACGCTTTGAAGAAAACATTTTTTGGTTGGGAAGGAAAAAGGGGTAGCTCTAATACAAATTAACAATTTTTATGAAATTTTAGATAAGCTATATCTCGGAAACTATAATAGCTATCGACATCAAATGTTCTACAAAAATAAATTGGACAACAAAACCTTCGCTTTGAAGAAAAAAATTTTTGGGTGGGGGGTTAAAGGGTAGCTCCTATACAAATAAACAATTTTTATGAAATTTTCGATAAGCTAAAAAAATAAATTGGACAACAAGCTAAAAAAATAAATTGGACAACAAAACCTACGCTTTGAAGAAAACATTTTTTGGTTGAGAAGGAAGAAGGGGTAGCTCTAATACAAATTAACAATTTTTATGAAATTTTAGATAAGCTATATCTCGGAAACTATAATAGCTATCGACATCAAATGTTCTACAAAAATAAATTGGACAACAAAACCTTCGCTTTGAAGAAAAAAATTTTTGGGTGGGGGGTTAAAGGGTAGCTCCTATACAAATAAACAATTTTTATGAAATTTTCGATAAGCTAAAAAAATAAATTGGACAACAAGCTAAAAAAATAAATTGGACAACAAAACCTACGCTTTGAAGAAAACATTTTTTGGTTGGGAAGGAAGAAGGGGTAGCTCTAATACAAATTAACAATTTTTATGAAATTTTCGATAAGCTAAAAAAATAATTTGGACAACAAGCTAAAAAAATAAATTGGACAACATAACCTACGCTTTGAAGAAAACATTTTTTGGTTGGGAAGGAAGAAGGGGTAGCTCCTATACAAATTAACAATTTTTATGAAATTTTCGATAAGCTATATCTCGGAAACTATAACAGCTATCGACATCAAATGTTCTACAAAAAGTTATTGGACGACAAGACCTACGCTTTGAAAAAAAAATTTTTTTTGGGTGGGGGGTAAAAAGGGGTAGCTCCAATACAAATTAACAATTTTTATGAAATTTTCGATAAGCTATATCTTGGAAACTATAATAGCTATCGACATCAAATGTTCTACAAAAATAAATTGGACAACAAAACCTTCGCTTTGAAGAAAAAGTTTTTTTGATTGGGAGGGAAGAAGGGGTAGCTCCCATACAAATTAATAATTTTTATGAAATTTTCGATAAGCTAAAAAAATAAATTGGACAACAAGCTAAAAAAATAAATTGGACAACAAAACCTACGCTTTGAAGAAAACATTTTTTGGTTGGGAAGGAAGAAGGGGTAGCTCCTATACAAATTAACAATTTTTATGAAATTTTCGATAAGCTATATCTCGGAAACTATAACAGCTATCGACATCAAATGTTCTACAAAAAGTTATTGGACGACAAGACCTACGCTTTGAAAAAAAAAATTTTTTTGGGTGGGGGGTAAAAAGGGGTAGCTCCCATACAAATTAACAATTTTTATGAAATTTTAGATAAGCTATATCTCGGAAACTATAATAGCTATCGACATCAAATGTTCTACAAAAATAAATTGGACAACAAAACCTTCGCTTTGAAGAAAAAAATTTTTGGGTGGGGGGTTAAAGGGTAGCTCCTATACAAATTAACAATTTTTATGAAATTTTCGATAAGCTATATTTTGGAAACTATAATAGCTATCGGCATCAAATGTTCTACAAAAATAAATTGGACAACAAACCTTACGCTTTGAAGAAAAAATTTTTTGGGTGTGGGGTGAAGGAGGGGTAGCTCCCATACAAAGTAACAATTTTTATGAAATTTTCGATAAGCAAAAAAAATAAATTGGACAACAAGCTAAAAAAATAAATTGGACAACAAAACCTACGCTTTGAAGAAAACATTTTTTGGTTGGGAGGGAAGAAGGGGTAGCTCTCATACAAATTAACAATTTTTATGAAATTTTCGATAAGCTATATCTCGGAATCTATAACAGCTATCGACATCAAATGTTTTACAAAAACAAATTGGACAACAAAACCTACGCTTTGAAAAAAAAAATTTTTGGGTGGGGGGTAAAAAGGGTAGCTCCAATACAAATTAACAATTTTTATGAAATTTTCGATAAGCTACATCTTGGAAACTATAAAAGCTATCGACATCAAATGTTCTACAAAAATAAATTGGACAACAAAACCTTCGCTTTGAAGAAAAAATTTTTTTGATTGGGAGGGAAGAAGGGGTAGCTCCCATATAAATTAACAATTTTTATGAAATTTTCGATAAGCTAAAAAAATAAATTGGACAACAAGCTAAAAAAATAAATTGGACAACAAAACCTACGCTTTGAAGAAAACATTTTTTGGTTGGGAAGGAAGAAGGGGTAGCTCCCATACAAATTAACAATTTTTATGAAATTTTCGATAAGCTATATCTCAGAAACTATAACAGCTATCGACATCAAATGTTCAACAAAAAGTTATTGGACGACAAAATCTACGATTTGAAGAAAAAATCATTTGGGTGGGGGTGAAGAAGGGGTAGCTCCAATACAAACTAACAATTTTGATGAAATTTTCGCCAAGCTACTCGGAATCTATAACAGCTATCAACATCAAATGTTCTACAAAAAGTATTCGAACAACAAAACCTACGCTTTGAAGAAAAAACTTTTTAGGTGGGGGGTGAAGAAGGGGTACTTCCCATACAAATTAAAAATTTTCATGAAATTTTCGATAAGCTATATCTCGGAAACTATAACAGCTATCGACATCAAATATTCTACATAAATAAATTGGACAACAAAACCTACGCTTTGAAAAAAAATTTTTTGGGTGGGGGGTAAAAAGGGATAGCTCCCATACAAATGAACAATTTTTATTAAATTTTCGATAAGCTATATCTCGGAAACTATAACAGCTATCGACATCAAATATTTTACAAAAACAATTTTACAAACTGAACAACAAAACCTACGCTAAAGAGGAAAATTTTTTTGGGTCGGGGGTAAAAAGGGGTAGCTCCCATACAAATTTACAATTTTTATGAAATTTTCGATAAGCTATATCTCGGAAACTATTATATCTACCGACATCAAATGTTCTACAAAAAGTAATTGAACAACGAAACCTACACTTTGAAAATAAAACATTTTTTGGGTTGGCGGTGAAGAAAGGACAGCTCTCACACAAATTAACAATTTTTATTAAATTTTCGCTAAGCTATATCTCCGAAACTATAACAGCTATCGACATCAAATATATTACAAAAGGTAATTGGACAACAAAGTCTACGCTTTGAAGAAAAATTTTTTTTGGTGGGGAGTGAAGACGGGGTAGCTCCCATACATATTAACAATTTTTATGAAATTTTCGATAAGCTATGTCTCGGAAACTATAACAGCTATCAGCATCAAGTGTTCTACAAAAATAAATTGGACAACAAAACATACGCTTTGAAGAAAAAATTTTTTGGGTAGAGAGTGAAGAAGGGGTAGCTCCCATATACTCGGAATCTATAACAACTATCAACATCAAATGTTCTACAAAAAGTAATTGAACAACAAAACCTACACTTTGAAAATAAAACATTTTTACGGTTGGCGGTGAAGAAAGGGTAGCTCTTACACAAACTAACAATTTTTATTAAATTTTCGCTAAGCTATATCTCCGAAACTATAACAGCTATCGACATCAAATATATTACAAAAGGTAATTGGACAACAAAGTCTACGCTTTGAAAAAAACATTTTTTGGGTTGGGGGTGAAGAAGGGGTAGCTCCCATACAAATTAACAATTTTTATGAAATTTTCGATAAGCTATATATCGGAAACTATAACAGCTATCGACATCAAGTGTTCTACAAAAATAAATTGGACAACAAAACATACGCTTTGAAGAAAAAATTTTTTGGGTAGAGAGTGAAGAAGGGGTAGCTCCCATATACTCGGAATCTATAACAACTATCAACATCAAATGTTCTACAAAAAGTAATTGAACAACAAAACCTAAACTTTGAAAATAAAACATTTTTTGGGTTGGCGGTGAAGAAAGGGTAGCTCTCACACAAATTAACAATTTTTATTAAATTTTCGCTAAGCTATATCTCCGAAACTATAACAGCTATCGACATCAAATGATCTTCAAAAAGTAATTGGACAACAAAACCTACGCTTTTAAGAAAAGGTTTTTTGGGTGGGGGTGAAGAAGGGGTAGCTCCCATACAAATTAGCAATTTTTATGGAATTTTCGATAAGCTTTATCTCGGAAACTATAACAGCTATCCACATCAAATGTTCTACAAAAGGTAATTGGACAACAAAACCTACGCTTTGAAAAAAACATTTTTTGGGTTGGGGGTGAAGAAGGGGTAGCTCCCATACAAATTAACAATTTTTATGAAATTTTCGATAAGCTATATATCGGAAACTATAAAATCTATAACCATTAAATTTTTTACAAAAAGTAATTGGACAACAGAACCTACGCTTTAAAGAAAAAATTTTTTGGGAATGAAATTTTCGATACGCTATATCTCGGAAACTATAACAGCTATCGACATCAAATGATCTACAAAAAGTATTGAGGCAACAATACCTACGCTTTGAACTAAAATTTTTTTTGGGTGGGGCGTGAAGAAGGGGTAGCTCCCATACAAATGAACAATTTTTATGAAATTTTCGATAAGCTATATCTCGGAAACTATAAAATCTATAACCATCAAATGTTCTACCAAAAGTAATTGGACAACAAAACCTACGCTCTAAAGAAAAAATTTTTTGGGAATGAAATTTTCGATACGCTATATCTTCGAAACTATAACAGCTATCGGCATCAAATGATCAACAAAAAGTAATAGGACAACAAAATCTACGCTTTGAAGAAAATTTTTTTGGGTGGGGAGTGAAGACGAGGTAGCTCCCATACAAATTAACAATTTTTTTTAAATTTTCGATAAGCTTTATCTCGGAAGCTATAACAGCTATCGAAATCAAATGTTCTACAAAAGGTAATTGGACAACAAAACCTACGCTTTGAAGAAAACATACAAATTAACAATTTTTTTAAAATTTTCGATAAGCTTTATCTCGGAAGCTATAAGCTATCGAAATCAAATGCTCTACAAAAATAAATTGGACAACAAAACCTACGCTTTGAAGAAAATATTTTTTGGGTGGGGGTGAAGAAGGAGTACTTGCCATGGAAATAAACAATTTTATTGAAATTTTCGATAAGCTATATCTCGGAAACTATAACAGCTATCGACAACAAATTTTCAACAAAAATAAATTGGACAACAAAACCTACGCTTTGAAGAAAAAAATTTTTTGGTAGAGAGTGAAGAAGGGGTGGCTCCCATATACTCGGAATCTATAACAGCTATCAACATCAAATGTTCTACAAAAAGTAATTGAACAACAAAACCTACGCTTTGAAAAAAAAAACATTTTTTGGGTTGGCAGTGAAGAAGGGGTAGCTTCCATACAAATTAACAATTTTTATGAAATTTTCGATAAGCTATATCTCGGAAACTATAAAATCTATAACCATCAGATGTTCTACACAAAGTAATTGGACAACAAAACCTACGCTTTAAAGAAAAAATTTTTTGGGAATGAAATTTTCGATACGCTATGTCTTCGAAACTAAAACAGCTATCGACATCAAATGATCAACAAAAAGTAATTAGACAACAAAACCTACGCTTTCATGAAAAATTTTTTTGGGTGGGGGGCGAAGAAAGGGTAGCTTCCATACAAATTAACAATTTTTTTTAAAATTTTTGATAAGCTTTATCTCGGAACCTATAACAGCTATCGAAATCAAATGCTCTACAAAAATAAATTGGACAACAAAACCTACGCTTTGAAGAAAAATTTTTGGGTGGGGGGTGAAGAAGGGGTACTTCCCATACAAATTAACAATTTTCATGAAATTTTCGATAAGCTATATCTCGGAAACTATAACAGCTATCGACATCAAATGTTCTACAAAAACAAATTGGACAACAAAACCCACGCTTTGAAGAAAAAATTATTTGGGTGGCGGGTGAAGAAGGGGTAGCTCCAATACAAATTAACAATTTTTATGGAATTTTCGCCAAGCAACACTCGGAATCTATAACAGCTATCAACATCAAATGTTCTACAAAAAGTAATTGAACAACAAAAACTACGCTTTGAAGAAAAAATTTTTTGGGTGGGGGGTGAAGAAGAGAAAGCTCCGATACAAGTTAACAATTTTTATTAAATTTTCGGTAAGTTATATCTCGGAAACTATAGTAGCTATCGACATCAAATATTTTACAAAAAGTAATTGGGCAACAAGACCTACGCTTTGAAAAAAAAATTTTTTTTGGGTGGGGGGTAAAAAGGGGCAGCTCCCATACAAATTAACAATTTTTATGAAATTTTAGATAAGCTATATCTCGGAAACTATAATAGCTATCGACATCAAATGTTCTACAAAAATAAATTGGACAACAAAACCTTCGCTTTGAAGAAAAAAATTTTTGGGAATGAAATTTTCGATACGCTATGTCTTCGAAACTAAAACAGCTATCGACATCAAATGATCAACAAAAAGTAATTAGACAACAAAACCTACGCTTTCATGAAAAATTTTTTTGGGTGGGGGGCGAAGAAAGGGTAGCTTCCATACAAATTAACAATTTTTTTAAAATTTTTGATAAGCTTTATCTCGGAAGCTATAACAGCTATCGAAATCAAATGTTCTACAAAAATAAATTGGACAACAAAACCTACGCTTTGAAGAAAAAATTTTGGGTGGGGGGTGAAGAAGGGGTAGCTCCAAGACAAATTAACAATTTTGATGAAATTTCCGCCAAGCTACACTCGGAATATATACCAGCTATCAACATCAAATGTTCTACAAAAAGTAATTAAACAACAAAACCTTCGCTTTGAAGAAAAAACTTTTTGGGTGGGGGGTGAAGAAGGGATAGCTCCGATACAAATTGACGATTTTTATTAAATTTTCGATAAGCTATATCTCGGAAACTATAACAGCTTTCGAAATCAAATGCTCTACAAAAATAAATTGGACAACAAAACCTACGCTTTGAAGAAAAATTTTTGGGTGGGGGGTGAAGAAGGGGTACTTCCCATACAAATTAACAATTTTCATGAAATTTTCGATAAGCTATATCTCGGAAACTATAACAGCTATCGACATCAAATGTTCTACAAAAACAAATTGGACAACAAAACCTACGCTTTGAAGAAAAAATTATTTGGGTGGCGGGTGAAGAAGGGGTAGCTCCAATACAAATTAACAATTTTTATGGAATTTTCGCCAAGCAACACTCGGAATCTATAACAGCTATCAACATCAAATGTTCTACAAAAAGTAATTGAACAACAAAAACTACGCTTTGAAGAAAAAATTTTTTGGGTGGGGGGTGAAGAAGAGAAAGCTCCGATACAAGTTAACAATTTTTATTAAATTTTCGGTAAGTTATATCTCGGAAACTATAGTAGCTATCGACATCAAATATTTTACAAAAAGCAATTGGGCAACAAGACCTACGCTTTGAAAAAAAAATTTTTTTTGGGTGGGGGGTAAAAAGGGGCAGCTCCCATACAAATTAACAATTTTTATGAAATTTTAGATAAGCTATATCTCGGAAACTATAATAGCTATCGACATCAAATGTTCTACAAAAATAAATTGGACAACAAAACCTTCGCTTTGAAGAAAAAAATTTTTGGGTGGGGGGTTAAAGGGTAGCTCCTATACAAATAAACAATTTTTATGAAATTTTCGATAAGCTAAAAAAATAAATTGGACAACAAGCTAAAAAAATAAATTGGACAACAAAACCTACGCTTTGAAGAAAACATTTTTTGGTTGGGAAGGAAGAAGGGGTAGCTCTAATACAAATTAACAATTTTTATGAAATTTTCGATAAGCTATATCTCGGAATCTATAACAGCTATCGACATCAAATGTTTTACAAAAATAAATTTTACAACAAAACCTTCGCTTTGAAGAAAAAAATTTTTGGGTGGGGGGTTAAAGGGTAGCTCCTATACAAATAAACAATTTTTATGAAATTTTCGATAAGCTAAAAAAATAAATTGGACAACAAGCTAAAAAAATAAATTGGACAACAAAACCTACGCTTTGAAGAAAACATTTTTTGGTTGGGAAGGAAGAAGGGGTAGCTCTAATACAAATTAACAATTTTTATGAAATTTTAGATAAGCTATATCTCGGAAACTATAATAGCTATCGACATCAAATGTTCTACAAAAATAAGTTGGACAACAAAACCTTCGCTTTGAAGAAAAAAATTTTTGGGTGGGGGGTTAAAGGGTAGCTCCTATACAAATAAACAATTTTTATGAAATTTTCGATAAGCTAAAAAAATAAATTGGACAACAAGCTAAAAAAATAAATTGGACAACAAAACCTACGCTTTGAAGAAAACATTTTTTGGTTGGGAAGGAAGAAGGGGTAGCTCTAATACAAATTAACAATTTTTATGAAATTTTCGATAAGCTAAAAAAATAAATTGGACAACAAGCTAAAAAAATAAATTGGACAACAAAACCTACGCTTTGAAGAAAACATTTTTTGGTTGGGAAGGAAGAAGGGGTAGCTCCTATACAAATTAACAATTTTTATGAAATTTTCGATAAGCTATATCTCGGAAACTATAACAGCTATCGACATCAAATGTTCTACAAAAAGTTATTGGACGACAAGACCTACGCTTTGAAAAAAAAATTTTTTTTGAGTGGGGGGTAAAAAGGGGTAGCTCCAATACAAATTAACAATTTTTATGAAATTTTCGATAAGCTATATCTTGGAAACTATAATAGCTATCGACATCAAATGTTCTACAAAAATAAATTGGACAACAAAACCTTCGCTTTGAAGAAAAAATTTTTTTGATTGGGAGGGAAGAAGGGGTAGCTCCCATACAAATTAATAATTTTTATGAAATTTTCGATAAGCTAAAAAAATAAATTGGACAACAAGCTAAAAAAATAAATTGGACAACAAAACCTACGCTTTGAAGAAAACATTTTTTGGTTGGAAAGGAAGAAGGGGTAGCTCCTATACAAATTAACAATTTTTATGAAATTTTCGATAAGCTATATCTCGGAAACTATAACAGCTATCGACATCAAATGTTCTACAAAAAGTTATTGGACGACAAGACCTACGCTTTGAAAAAAAAATTTTTTTTGGGTGGGGGGTAAAAAGGGGTAGCTCCCATACAAATTAACAATTTTTATGAAATTTTAGATAAGCTATATCTCGGAAACTATAATAGCTATCGACATCAAATGTTCTACAAAAATAAATTGGACAACAAAACCTTCGCTTTGAAGAAAAAAATTTTTGGGTGGGGGGTTAAAGGGTAGCTCCTATACCAATTAACAATTTTTATGAAATTTTCGATAAGCTATATTTTGGAAACTATAATAGCTATCGGCATCAAATGTTCTACAAAAATAAATTGGACAACAAACCTTACGCTTTGAAGAAAAAATTTTTTGGGTGTGGGGTGAAGGAGGGGTAGCTCCCATACAAAGTAACAATTTTTATGAAATTTTCGATAAGCAAAAAAAATAAATTGGACAACAAGCTAAAAAAATAAATTGGACAACAAAACCTACGCTTTGAAGAAAACATTTTTTGGTTGGGAGGGAAGAAGGGGTAGCTTTCATACAAATTAACAATTTTTATGAAATTTTCGATAAGCTATATCTCGGAATCTATAACAGCTATCGACATCAAATGTTTTACAAAAACAAATTGGACAACAAAACCTACGCTTTGAAAAAAAAAATTTTTGGGTGGGGGGTAAAAAGGGTAGCTCCAATACAAATTAACAATTTTTATGAAATTTTCGATAAGCTACATCTTGGAAACTATAATAGCTATCGACATCAAATGTTCTACAAAAATAAATTGGACAACAAAACCTTCGCTTTGAAGAAAAAATTTTTTTGATTGGGAGGGAAGAAGGGGTAGCTCCCATATAAATTAACAATTTTTATGAAATTTTCGATAAGCTAAAAAAATAAATTGGACAACAAGCTAAAAAAATAAATTGGACAACAAAACCTACGCTTTGAAGAAAACATTTTTTGGTTGGGAAGGAAGAAGGGGTAGCTCCCATACAAATTAACAATTTTTATGAAATTTTCGATAAGCTATATCTCAGAAACTATAACAGCTATCGACATCAAATGTTCAACAAAAAGTTATTGGACGACAAAATCTACGATTTGAAGAAAAAATCATTTGGGTGGGGGTGAAGAAGGGGTAGCTCCAATACAAACTAACAATTTTGATGAAATTTTCGCCAAGCTACTCGGAATCTATAACAGCTATCAACATCAAATGTTCTACAAAAAGTATTCGAACAACAAAACCTACGCTTTGAAGAAAAAACTTTTTAGGTGGGGGGTGAAGAAGGGGTACTTCCCATACAAATTAAAAATTTTCATGAAATTTTCGATAAGCTATATCTCGGAAACTATAACAGCTATCGACATCAAATATTCTACATAAATAAATTGGACAACAAAACCTACGCTTTGAAAAAAAATTTTTTGGGTGGGGGGTAAAAAGGGATAGCTCCCATACAAATGAACAATTTTTATTAAATTTTCGATAAGCTATATCTCGGAAACTATAACAGCTATCGACATCAAATATTTTACAAAAACAATTTTACAAACTGAACAACAAAACCTACGCTAAAGAGGAAAATTTTTTTGGGTCGGGGGTAAAAAGGGGTAGCTCCCATACAAATTTACAATTTTTATGAAATTTTCGATAAGCTATATCTCGGAAACTATAATATCTACCGACATCAAATGTTCTACAAAAAGTAATTGAACAACGAAACCTACACTTTGAAAATAAAACATTTTTTGGGTTGGCGGTGAAGAAAGGATAGCTCTCACACAAATTAACAATTTTTATTAAATTTTCGCTAAGCTATATCTCCGAAACTATAACAGCTATCGACATCAAATATATTACAAAAGGTAATTGGACAACAAAGTCTACGCTTTGAAGAACAATTTTTTTTGGTGGGGAGTGAAGACGGGGTAGCTCCCATACATATTAACAATTTTTATGAAATTTTCGATAAGCTATGTCTCGGAAACTATAACAGCTATCAGCATCAAGTGTTCTACAAAAATAAATTGGACAACAAAACATACGCTTTGAAGAAAAAATTTTTTGGGTAGAGAGTGAAGAAGGGGTAGCTCCCATATACTCGGAATTTATAACAGCTATCAACATTAAATGTTCTACAAAATGTAATTGAACAACAAAACCTACACTTTGAAAATAAAACATTTTTACGGTTGGCGGTGAAGAAAGGGTAGCTCTTACACAAACTAACAATTTTTATTAAATTTTCGCTAAGCTATATCTCCGAAACTATAACAGCTATCGACATCAAATATATTACAAAAGGTAATTGGACAACAAAGTCTACGCTTTGAAAAAAACATTTTTTTGGGTTGGGGGTGAAGAAGGGGTAGCTCCCATACAAATTAACAATTTTTATGAAATTTTCGATAAGCTATATATCGGAAACTATAACAGCTATCGACATCAAGTGTTCTACAAAAATAAATTGGACAACAAAACATACGCTTTGAAGAAAAAATTTTTTGGGTAGAGAGTGAAGAAGGGGTATCTCCCATATACTCGGAATCTATAACAACTATCAACATCAAATGTTCTACAAAAAGTAATTGAACAACAAATCCTAAACTTTGAAAATAAAACATTTTTTGGGTTGGCGGTGAAGAAAGGGTAGCTCTCACACAAATTAACAATTTTTATTAAATTTTCGCTAAGCTATATCTCCGAAACTATAACAGCTATCGACATCAAATGATCTTCAAAAAGTAATTGGACAACAAAACCTACGCTTTTAAGAAAAGGTTTTTTGGGTGAGGGTGAAGAAGGGGTAGCTCCCATACAAATTAGCAATTTTTATGGAATTTTCGATAAGCTTTATCTCGGAAACTATAACAGCTATCCACATCAAATGTTCTACAAAAGGTAATTGGACAACAAAACCTACGCTTTGAAAAAAACATTTTTTGGGTTGGGGGTGAAGAAGGGGTAGCTCCCATACAAATTAACAATTTTTATGAAATTTTCGATAAGCTATATATCGGAAACTATAAAATCTATAACCATTAAATTTTTTACAAAAAGTAATTGGACAACAGAACCTACGCTTTAAAGAAAAAATTTTTTGGGAATGAAATTTTCGATACGCTATATCTCGGAAACTATAACAGCTATCGACATCAAATGATCTACAAAAAGTATTGAGGCAACAATACCTACGCTTTGAACTAAAATTTTTTTTGGGTGGGGCGTGAAGAAGGGGTAGCTCCCATACAAATGAACAATTTTTATGAAATTTTCGATAAGCTATATCTCGGAAACTATAAAATCTATAACCATCAAATGTTCTACCAAAAGTAATTGGACAACAAAACCTACGCTCTAAAGAAAAAATTTTTTGGGAATGAAATTTTCGATACGCTATATCTTCGAAACTATAACAGCTATCGGCATCAAATGATCAACAAAAAGTAATAGGACAACAAAATCTACGCTTTGAAGAAAATTTTTTTGGGTGGGGAGTGAAGACGAGGTAGCTCCCATACAAATTAACAATTTTTTTTAAATTTTCGATAAGCTTTATCTCGGAAGCTATAACAGCTATCGAAATCAAATGTTCTACAAAAGGTAATTGGACAACAAAACCTACGCTTTGAAGAAAACATACAAATTAACAATTTTTTTAAAATTTTCGATAAGCTTTATCTCGGAAGCTATAAGCTATCGAAATCAAATGCTCTACAAAAATAAATTGGACAACAAAACCTACGCTTTGAAGAAAATATTTTTTGGGTGGGGGTGAAGAAGGAGTACTTGCCATGGAAATAAACAATTTTATTGAAATTTTCGATAAGCTATATCTCGGAAACTATAACAGCTATCGACAACAAATTTTCAACAAAAATAAATTGGACAACAAAACCTACGCTTTGAAGAAAAAAATTTTTTGGTAGAGAGTGAAGAAGGGGTGGCTCCCATATACTCGGAATCTATAACAGCTATCAACATCAAATGTTCTACAAAAAGTAATTGAACAACAAAACCTACGCTTTGAAAAAAAAACATTTTTTGGGTTGGCAGTGAAGAAGGGGTAGCTTCCATACAAATTAACAATTTTTATGAAATTTTCGATAAGCTATATCTCGGAAACTATAAAATCTATAACCATCAGATGTTCTACACAAAGTAATTGGACAACAAAACCTACGCTTTAAAGAAAAAATTTTTTGGGAATGAAATTTTCGATACGCTATGTCTTCGAAACTAAAACAGCTATCGACATCAAATGATCAACAAAAAGTAATTAGACAACAAAACCTACGCTTTCATGAAAAATTTTTTTGGGTGGGGGGCGAAGAAAGGGTAGCTTCCATACAAATTAACAATTTTTTTAAAATTTTTGATAAGCTTTATCTCGGAAGCTATAACAGCTATCGAAATCAAATGCTCTACAAAAATAAATTGGACAACAAAACCTACGCTTTGAAGAAAAATTTTTGGGTGGGGGGTGAAGAAGGGGTAGCTCCAATACAAATTAACAATTTTTATGGAATTTTCGCCAAGCAACACTCGGAATCTATAACAGCTATCAACATCAAATGTTCTACAAAAAGTAATTGAACAACAAAAACTACGCTTTGTAGAAAAAATTTTTTGGGTGGGGGGTGAAGAAGAGAAAGCTCCGATACAAGTTAACAATTTTTATTAAATTTTCGGTAAGTTATATCTCGGAAACTATAACAGCTATCGACATCAAATGTTCTACAAAAACAAATTGGACAACAAAACCTACGCTTTGAAGAAAAAATTATTTGGGTGGCGGGTGAAGAAGGGGTAGCTCCAATACAAATTAACAATTTTTATGGAATTTTCGCCAAGCAACACTCGGAATCTATAACAGCTATCAACATCAAATGTTCTACAAAAAGTAATTGAACAACAAAAACTACGCTTTGAAGAAAAAATTTTTTGGGTGGGGGGTGAAGAAGAGAAAGCTCCGATACAAGTTAACAATTTTTATTAAATTTTCGGTAAGTTATATCTCGGAAACTATAGTAGCTATCGACATCAAATATTTTACAAAAAGCAATTGGGCAACAAGACCTACGCTTTGAAAAAAAAATTTTTTTGGGTGGGGGGTAAAAAGGGGCAGCTCCCATACAAATTAACAATTTTTATGAAATTTTAGATAAGCTATATCTCGGAAACTATAATAGCTATCGACATCAAATGTTCTACAAAAATAAATTGGACAACAAAACCTTCGCTTTGAAGAAAAAACTTTTTGGGTGGGGGGTGAAGAAGGGATAGCTCCGATACAAATTGATGATTTTTATTAAATTTTCGATAAGCTATATCTCGGAAACTATAACAGCTTTCGAAATCAAATGCTCTACAAAAATAAATTGGACAACAAAACCTACGCTTTGAAGAAAAATTTTTGGGTGGGGGGTGAAGAAGGGGTACTTCCCATACAAATTAACAATTTTCATGAAATTTTCGATAAGCTATATCTCGGAAACTATAACAGCTATCGACATCAAATGTTCTACAAAAACAAATTGGACAACAAAACCTACGCTTTGAAGAAAAAATTATTTGGGTGGCGGGTGAAGAAGGGGTAGCTCCAATAAAAATTAACAATTTTTATGGAATTTTCGCCAAGCAACACTCGGAATCTATAACAGCTATCAACATCAAATGTTCTACAAAAAGTAATTTAACAACAAAAACTACGCTTTGAAGAAAAAATTTTTTGGGTGGGGGGTGAAGAAGAGAAAGCTCCGATACAAGTTAACAATTTTTATTAAATTTTCGGTAAGTTATATCTCGGAAACTATAGTAGCTATCGACATCAAATATTTTACAAAAAGCAATTGGGCAACAAGACCTACGCTTTGAAAAAAAAATTTTTTTTGGGTGGGGGGTAAAAAGGGGCAGCTCCAATACAAATTAACAATTTTTATGGAATTTTCGCCAAGCAACACTCGGAATCTATAACAGCTATCAACATCAAATGTTCTACAAAAAGTAATTGAACAACAAAAACTACGCTTTGAAGAAAAAATTTTTTGGGTGGGGGGTGAAGAAGAGAAAGCTCCGATACAAGTTAACAATTTTTATTAAATTTTCGGTAAGTTATATCTCGGAAACTATAGTAGCTATCGACATCAAATATTTTACAAAAAGCAATTGGGCAACAAGACCTACGCTTTGAAAAAAAAATTTTTTTTGGGTGGGGGGTAAAAAGGGGCAGCTCCCATACAAATTAACAATTTTTATGAAATTTTAGATAAGCTATATCTCGGAAACTATAATAGCTATCGACATCAAATGTTCTACAAAAATAAATTGGACAACAAAACCTTCGCTTTGAAGAAAAAAATTTTTGGGTGGGGGGTTAAAGGGTAGCTCCTATACAAATAAACAATTTTTATGAAATTTTCGATAAGCTAAAAAAATAAATTGGACAACAAGCTAAAAAAATAAATTGGACAACAAAACCTACGCTTTGAAGAAAACATTTTTTGGTTGGGAAGGAAGAAGGGGTAGCTCTAATACAAATTAACAATTTTTATGAAATTTTCGATAAGCTATATCTCGGAATCTATAACAGCTATCGACATCAAATGTTTTACAAAAATAAATTTTACAACAAAACCTTCGCTTTGAAGAAAAAAATTTTTGGGTGGGGGGTTAAAGGGTAGCTCCTATACGAATAAACAATTTTTATGAAATTTTCGATAAGCTAAAAAAATAAATTGGACAACAAGCTAAAAAAATAAATTGGACAGCAAAACCTACGCTTTGAAGAAAACATTTTTTGGTTGGGAAGGAAGAAGGGGTAGCTCTAATACAAATTAACAATTTTTATGAAATTTTAGATAAGCTATATCTCGGAAACTATAATAGCTATCGACATCAAATGTTCTACAAAAATAAATTGGACAACAAAACCTTCGCTTTGAAGAAAAAAATTTTTGGGTGGGGGGTTAAAGGGTAGCTCCTATACAAATAAACAATTTTTATGAAATTTTCGATAAGCTAAAAAAATAAATTGGACAACAAGCTAAAAAAATAAATTGGACAACAAAACCTACGCTTTGAAGAAAACATTTTTTGGTTGAGAAGGAAGAAGGGGTAGCTCTAATACAAATTAACAATTTTTATGAAATTTTAGATAAGCTATATCTCGGAAACTATAATAGCTATCGACATCAAATGTTCTACAAAAATAAATTGGACAACAAAACCTTCGCTTTGAAGAAAAAAATTTTTGGGTGGGGGGTTAAAGGGTAGCTCCTATACAAATTAACAATTTTTATGAAATTTTCGATAAGCTATATTTTGGAAACTATAATAGCTATCGGCATCAAATGTTCTACAAAAATAAATTGGATAACAAACCTTACGCTTTGAAGAAAAAATTTTTTGGGTGTGGGGTGAAGGAGGGGTAGCTCCCATACAAAGTAACAATTTTTATGAAATTTTCGATAAGCAAAAAAAATAAATTGGACAACAAGCTAAAAAAATAAATTGGACAACAAAACCTACGCTTTGAAGAAAACATTTTTTGGTTGGGAGGGAAGAAGGGGTAGCTCTCATACAAATTAACAATTTTTATGAAATTTTCGATAAGCTATATCTCGGAATCTATAACAGCTATCGACATCAAATGTTTTACAAAAACAAATTGGACAACAAAACCTACGCTTTGAAAAAAAAAAATTTTTGGGTGGGGGGTAAAAAGGGTAGCTCCCATACAAATTAACAATTTTTATGAAATTTTCGATAAGCTACATCTTGGAAACTATAATAGCTATCGACATCAAATGTTCTACAAAAATAAATTGGACAACAAAACCTACGCTTTGAAAAAAAAAATTTTTGGGTGGGGGGTAAAAAGGGTAGCTCCCATACAAATTAACAATTTTTATGAAATTTTCGATAAGCTATATCTCAGAAACTATAACAGCTATCGACATCAAATGTTCAACAAAAAGTTATTGGACGACAAAATCTACGATTTGAAGAAAAAATCATTTGGGTGGGGGTGAAGAAGGGGTAGCTCCAATACAAACTAACAATTTTGATGAAATTTTCGCCAAGCTACTCGGAATCTATAACAGCTATCAACATCAAATGTTCTACAAAAAGTATTCGAACAACAAAACCTACGCTTTGAAGAAAAAACTTTTTAGGTGGGGGGTGAAGAAGGGGTACTTCCCATACAAATTAAAAATTTTCATGAAATTTTCGATAAGCTATATCTCGGAAACTATAACAGCTATCGACATCAAATATTCTACATAAATAAATTGGACAACAAAACCTACGCTTTGAAAAAAAATTTTTTGGGTGGGGGGTAAAAAGGGATAGCTCCCATACAAATGAACAATTTTTATTAAATTTTCGATAAGCTATATCTCGGAAACTATAACAGCTATCGACATCAAATATTTTACAAAAACAATTTTACAAACTGAACAACAAAACCTACGCTAAAGAGGAAAATTTTTTTGGGTCGGGGGTAAAAAGGGGTAGCTCCCATACAAATTTACAATTTTTATGAAATTTTCGATAAGCTATATCTCGGAAACTATAATATCTACCGACATCAAATGTTCTACAAAAAGTAATTGAACAACGAAACCTACACTTTGAAAATAAAACATTTTTTGGGTTGGCGGTGAAGAAAGGATAGCTCTCACACAAATTAACAATTTTTATTAAATTTTCGCTAAGCTATATCTCCGAAACTATAACAGCTATCGACATCAAATATATTACAAAAGGTAATTGGACAACAAAGTCTACGCTTTGAAGAACAATTTTTTTTGGTGGGGAGTGAAGACGGGGTAGCTCCCATACATATTAACAATTTTTATGAAATTTTCGATAAGCTATGTCTCGGAAACTATAACAGCTATCAGCATCAAGTGTTCTACAAAAATAAATTGGACAACAAAACATACGCTTTGAAGAAAAAATTTTTTGGGTAGAGAGTGAAGAAGGGGTAGCTCCCATATACTCGGAATTTATAACAGCTATCAACATTAAATGTTCTACAAAATGTAATTGAACAACAAAACCTACACTTTGAAAATAAAACATTTTTACGGTTGGCGGTGAAGAAAGGGTAGCTCTTACACAAACTAACAATTTTTATTAAATTTTCGCTAAGCTATATCTCCGAAACTATAACAGCTATCGACATCAAATATATTACAAAAGGTAATTGGACAACAAAGTCTACGCTTTGAAAAAAACATTTTTTTGGGTTGGGGGTGAAGAAGGGGTAGCTCCCATACAAATTAACAATTTTTATGAAATTTTCGATAAGCTATATATCGGAAACTATAACAGCTATCGACATCAAGTGTTCTACAAAAATAAATTGGACAACAAAACATACGCTTTGAAGAAAAAATTTTTTGGGTAGAGAGTGAAGAAGGGGTATCTCCCATATACTCGGAATCTATAACAACTATCAACATCAAATGTTCTACAAAAAGTAATTGAACAACAAATCCTAAACTTTGAAAATAAAACATTTTTTGGGTTGGCGGTGAAGAAAGGGTAGCTCTCACACAAATTAACAATTTTTATTAAATTTTCGCTAAGCTATATCTCCGAAACTATAACAGCTATCGACATCAAATGATCTTCAAAAAGTAATTGGACAACAAAACCTACGCTTTTAAGAAAAGGTTTTTTGGGTGAGGGTGAAGAAGGGGTAGCTCCCATACAAATTAGCAATTTTTATGGAATTTTCGATAAGCTTTATCTCGGAAACTATAACAGCTATCCACATCAAATGTTCTACAAAAGGTAATTGGACAACAAAACCTACGCTTTGAAAAAAACATTTTTTGGGTTGGGGGTGAAGAAGGGGTAGCTCCCATACAAATTAACAATTTTTATGAAATTTTCGATAAGCTATATATCGGAAACTATAAAATCTATAACCATTAAATTTTTTACAAAAAGTAATTGGACAACAGAACCTACGCTTTAAAGAAAAAATTTTTTGGGAATGAAATTTTCGATACGCTATATCTCGGAAACTATAACAGCTATCGACATCAAATGATCTACAAAAAGTATTGAGGCAACAATACCTACGCTTTGAACTAAAATTTTTTTTGGGTGGGGCGTGAAGAAGGGGTAGCTCCCATACAAATGAACAATTTTTATGAAATTTTCGATAAGCTATATCTCGGAAACTATAAAATCTATAACCATCAAATGTTCTACCAAAAGTAATTGGACAACAAAACCTACGCTCTAAAGAAAAAATTTTTTGGGAATGAAATTTTCGATACGCTATATCTTCGAAACTATAACAGCTATCGGCATCAAATGATCAACAAAAAGTAATAGGACAACAAAATCTACGCTTTGAAGAAAATTTTTTTGGGTGGGGAGTGAAGACGAGGTAGCTCCCATACAAATTAACAATTTTTTTTAAATTTTCGATAAGCTTTATCTCGGAAGCTATAACAGCTATCGAAATCAAATGTTCTACAAAAGGTAATTGGACAACAAAACCTACGCTTTGAAGAAAACATACAAATTAACAATTTTTTTAAAATTTTCGATAAGCTTTATCTCGGAAGCTATAAGCTATCGAAATCAAATGCTCTACAAAAATAAATTGGACAACAAAACCTACGCTTTGAAGAAAATATTTTTTGGGTGGGGGTGAAGAAGGAGTACTTGCCATGGAAATAAACAATTTTATTGAAATTTTCGATAAGCTATATCTCGGAAACTATAACAGCTATCGACAACAAATTTTCAACAAAAATAAATTGGACAACAAAACCTACGCTTTGAAGAAAAAAATTTTTTGGTAGAGAGTGAAGAAGGGGTGGCTCCCATATACTCGGAATCTATAACAGCTATCAACATCAAATGTTCTACAAAAAGTAATTGAACAACAAAACCTACGCTTTGAAAAAAAAACATTTTTTGGGTTGGCAGTGAAGAAGGGGTAGCTTCCATACAAATTAACAATTTTTATGAAATTTTCGATAAGCTATATCTCGGAAACTATAAAATCTATAACCATCAGATGTTCTACACAAAGTAATTGGACAACAAAACCTACGCTTTAAAGAAAAAATTTTTTGGGAATGAAATTTTCGATACGCTATGTCTTCGAAACTAAAACAGCTATCGACATCAAATGATCAACAAAAAGTAATTAGACAACAAAACCTACGCTTTCATGAAAAATTTTTTTGGGTGGGGGGCGAAGAAAGGGTAGCTTCCATACAAATTAACAATTTTTTTAAAATTTTTGATAAGCTTTATCTCGGAAGCTATAACAGCTATCGAAATCAAATGCTCTACAAAAATAAATTGGACAACAAAACCTACGCTTTGAAGAAAAATTTTTGGGTGGGGGGTGAAGAAGGGGTAGCTCCAATACAAATTAACAATTTTTATGGAATTTTCGCCAAGCAACACTCGGAATCTATAACAGCTATCAACATCAAATGTTCTACAAAAAGTAATTGAACAACAAAAACTACGCTTTGTAGAAAAAATTTTTTGGGTGGGGGGTGAAGAAGAGAAAGCTCCGATACAAGTTAACAATTTTTATTAAATTTTCGGTAAGTTATATCTCGGAAACTATAACAGCTATCGACATCAAATGTTCTACAAAAACAAATTGGACAACAAAACCTACGCTTTGAAGAAAAAATTATTTGGGTGGCGGGTGAAGAAGGGGTAGCTCCAATACAAATTAACAATTTTTATGGAATTTTCGCCAAGCAACACTCGGAATCTATAACAGCTATCAACATCAAATGTTCTACAAAAAGTAATTGAACAACAAAAACTACGCTTTGAAGAAAAAATTTTTTGGGTGGGGGGTGAAGAAGAGAAAGCTCCGATACAAGTTAACAATTTTTATTAAATTTTCGGTAAGTTATATCTCGGAAACTATAGTAGCTATCGACATCAAATATTTTACAAAAAGCAATTGGGCAACAAGACCTACGCTTTGAAAAAAAAATTTTTTTGGGTGGGGGGTAAAAAGGGGCAGCTCCCATACAAATTAACAATTTTTATGAAATTTTAGATAAGCTATATCTCGGAAACTATAATAGCTATCGACATCAAATGTTCTACAAAAATAAATTGGACAACAAAACCTTCGCTTTGAAGAAAAAACTTTTTGGGTGGGGGGTGAAGAAGGGATAGCTCCGATACAAATTGATGATTTTTATTAAATTTTCGATAAGCTATATCTCGGAAACTATAACAGCTTTCGAAATCAAATGCTCTACAAAAATAAATTGGACAACAAAACCTACGCTTTGAAGAAAAATTTTTGGGTGGGGGGTGAAGAAGGGGTACTTCCCATACAAATTAACAATTTTCATGAAATTTTCGATAAGCTATATCTCGGAAACTATAACAGCTATCGACATCAAATGTTCTACAAAAACAAATTGGACAACAAAACCTACGCTTTGAAGAAAAAAATTTTTGGGTGGGGGGTTAAAGGGTAGCTCCTATACAAATTAACAATTTTTATGAAATTTTCGATAAGCTATATTTTGGAAACTATAATAGCTATCGGCATCAAATGTTCTACAAAAATAAATTGGACAACAAACCTTACGCTTTGAAGAAAAAATTTTTTGGGTGTGGGGTGAAGGAGGGGTAGCTCCCATACAAAGTAACAATTTTTATGAAATTTTCGATAAGCAAAAAAAATAAATTGGACAACAAGCTAAAAAAATAAATTGGACAACAAAACCTACGCTTTGAAGAAAACATTTTTTGGTTGGGAAGGAAGAAGGGGTAGCTCCTATACAAATTAACAATTTTTATGAAATTTTCGATAAGCTATATCTCGGAAACTATAACAGCTATCGACATCAAATGTTCTACAAAAAGTTATTGGACGACAAGACCTACGCTTTGAAAAAAAAATTTTTTTTGAGTGGGGGGTAAAAAGGGGTAGCTCCAATACAAATTAACAATTTTTATGAAATTTTCGATAAGCTATATCTTGGAAACTATAATAGCTATCGACATCAAATGTTCTACAAAAATAAATTGGACAACAAAACCTTCGCTTTGAAGAAAAAATTTTTTTGATTGGGAGGGAAGAAGGGGTAGCTCCCATACAAATTAATAATTTTTATGAAATTTTCGATAAGCTAAAAAAATAAATTGGACAACAAGCTAAAAAAATAAATTGGACAACAAAACCTACGCTTTGAAGAAAACATTTTTTGGTTGGGAAGGAAGAAGGGGTAGCTCCTATACAAATTAACAATTTTTATGAAATTTTCGATAAGCTATATCTCGGAAACTATAACAGCTATCGACATCAAATGTTCTACAAAAAGTTATTGGACGACAAGACCTACGCTTTGAAAAAAAAATTTTTTTTGGGTGGGGGGTAAAAAGGGGTAGCTCCCATACAAATTAACAATTTTTATGAAATTTTAGATAAGCTATATCTCGGAAACTATAATAGCTATCGACATCAAATGTTCTACAAAAATAAATTGGACAACAAAACCTTCGCTTTGAAGAAAAAAATTTTTGGGTGGGGGGTTAAAGGGTAGCTCCTATACAAATTAACAATTTTTATGAAATTTTCGATAAGCTATATTTTGGAAACTATAATAGCTATCGGCATCAAATATTCTACAAAAATAAATTGGACAACAAACCTTACGCTTTGAAGAAAAAATTTTTTGGGTGTGGGGTGAAGGAGGGGTAGCTCCCATACAAAGTAACAATTTTTATGAAATTTTCGATAAGCAAAAAAAATAAATTGGACAACAAGCTAAAAAAATAAATTGGACAACAAAACCTACGCTTTGAAGAAAACATTTTTTGGTTGGGAGGGAAGAAGGGGTAGCTCTCATACAAATTAACAATTTTTATGAAATTTTCGATAAGCCATATCTCGGAATCTATAACAGCTATCGACATCAAATGTTTTACAAAAACAAATTGGACAACAAAACCTACGCTTTGAAAAAAAAAATTTTTGGGTGGGGGGTAAAAAGGGTAGCTCCAATACAAATTAACAATTTTTATGAAATTTTCGATAAGCTACATCTTGGAAACTATAATAGCTATCGACATCAAATGTTCTACAAAAATAAATTGGACAACAAAACCTTCGCTTTGAAGAAAAAATTTTTTTGATTGGGAGGGAAGAAGGGGTAGCTCCCATATAAATTAACAATTTTTATGAAATTTTCGATAAGCTAAAAAAATAAATTGGACAACAAGCTAAAAAAATAAATTGGACAACAAAACCTACGCTTTGAAGAAAACATTTTTTGGTTGGGAAGGAAGAAGGGGTAGCTCCCATACAAATTAACAATTTTTATGAAATTTTCGATAAGCTATATCTCAGAAACTATAACAGCTATCGACATCAAATGTTCAACAAAAAGTTATTGGACGACAAAATCTACGATTTGAAGAAAAAATCATTTGGGTGGGGGTGAAGAAGGGGTAGCTCCAATACAAACTAACAATTTTGATGAAATTTTCGCCAAGCTACTCGGAATCTATAACAGCTATCAACATCAAATGTTCTACAAAAAGTATTCGAACAACAAAACCTACGCTTTGAAGAAAAAACTTTTTAGGTGGGGGGTGAAGAAGGGGTACTTCCCATACAAATTAAAAATTTTCATGAAATTTTCGATAAGCTATATCTCGGAAACTATAACAGCTATCGACATCAAATATTCTACATAAATAAATTGGACAACAAAACCTACGCTTTGAAAAAAAATTTTTTGGGTGGGGGGTAAAAAGGGATAGCTCCCATACAAATGAACAATTTTTATTAAATTTTCGATAAGCTATATCTCGGAAACTATAACAGCTATCGACATCAAATATTTTACAAAAACAATTTTACAAACTGAACAACAAAACCTACGCTAAAGAGGAAAATTTTTTTGGGTCGGGGGTAAAAAGGGGTAGCTCCCATACAAATTTACAATTTTTATGAAATTTTCGATAAGCTATATCTCGGAAACTATAATATCTACCGACATCAAATGTTCTACAAAAAGTAATTGAACAACGAAACCTACACTTTGAAAATAAAACATTTTTTGGGTTGGCGGTGAAGAAAGGATAGCTCTCACACAAATTAACAATTTTTATTAAATTCTCGCTAAGCTATATCTCCGAAACTATAACAGCTATCGACATCAAATATATTACAAAAGGTAATTGGACAACAAAGTCTACGCTTTGAAGAAAAATTTTTTTTGGTGGGGAGTGAAGACGGGGTAGCTCCCATACATATTAACAATTTTTATGAAATTTTCGATAAGCTATGTCTCGGAAACTATAACAGCTATCAGCATCAAGTGTTCTACAAAAATAAATTGGACAACAAAACATACGCTTTGAAGAAAAAATTTTTTGGGTAGAGAGTGAAGAAGGGGTAGCTCCCATATACTCGGAATTTATAACAGCTATCAACATTAAATGTTCTACAAAATGTAATTGAACAACAAAACCTACACTTTGAAAATAAAACATTTTTACGGTTGGCGGTGAAGAAAGGGTAGCTCTTACACAAACTAACAATTTTTATTAAATTTTCGCTAAGCTATATCTCCGAAACTATAACAGCTATCGACATCAAATATATTACAAAAGGTAATTGGACAACAAAGTCTACGATTTGAAAAAAACATTTTTTGGGTTGGGGGTGAAGAAGGGGTAGCTCCCATACAAATTAACAATTTTTATGAAATTTTCGATAAGCTATATATCGGAAACTATAACAGCTATCGACATCAAGTGTTCTACAAAAATAAATTGGACAACAAAACATACGCTTTGAAGAAAAAATTTTTTGGGTAGAGAGTGAAGAAGGGGTAGCTCCCATATACTCGGAATCTATAACAACTATCAACATCAAATGTTCTACAAAAAGTAATTGAACAACAAAACCTAAAATTTGAAAATAAAACATTTTTTGGGTTGGCGGTGAAGAAAGGGTAGCTCTCACACAAATTAAC
This sequence comes from Melanophora roralis, assembly GCA_963583895.1. Classification (NCBI taxonomy): domain Eukaryota; kingdom Metazoa; phylum Arthropoda; class Insecta; order Diptera; family Rhinophoridae; genus Melanophora; species Melanophora roralis. The sequence continues at coordinate 12,431,708 of OY757192.1, read as the reverse complement.
AATTTTTATTAAATTTTCGCTAAGCTATATTTCCGAAACTATAACAGCTATCGACATCAAATGATCTTCAAAAAGTAATTGGACAACAAAACCTACGCTTTTAAGAAAAGGTTTTTTGGGTGGGGGTGAAGAAGGGGTAGCTCCCATACAAATTAGCAATTTTTATGGAATTTTCGATAAGCTTTATCTCGGAAACTATAACAGCTATCCACATCAAATGTTCTACAAAAGGTAATTGGACAACAAAACCTACGCTTTGAAAAAAACATTTTTTGGGTTGGGGGTGAAGAAGGGGTACTTCCCATACAAATTAACAATTTTCATGAAATTTTCGATAAGCTATATCTCGGAAACTATAACAGCTATCGACATCAAATGATCTACAAAAAGTATTGAGGCAACAATACCTACGCTTTGAACTAAAATTTTTTTTGGGTGGGGCGTGAAGAAGGGGTAGCTCCCATACAAATGAACAATTTTTATGAAATTTTCGATAAGCTATATCTCGGAAACTATAAAATCTATAACCATCAAATGTTCTACCAAAAGTAATTGGACAACAAAACCTACGCTCTAAAGAAAAAATTTTTTGGGAATGAAATTTTCGATACGCTATATCTTCGAAACTATAACAGCTATCGGCATCAAATGATCAACAAAAAGTAATAGGACAACAAAGTCTACGCTTTGAAGAAAATTTTTTTGGGTGGGGAGTGAAGACGAGGTAGCTCCCATACAAATTAACAATTTTTTTTAAATTTTCGATAAGCTTTATCTCGGAAGCTATAACAGCTATCGAAATCAAATGTTCTACAAAAGGTAATTGGACAACAAAACCTACGCTTTGAAGAAAACATACAAATTAACAATTTTTTTAATATGGGGTAGCTCTTATACAGACTAGCAATTTTTATGAAATTTTCGATAAGCTTTATCTCGGAAACTGCAACAGCTATCCACATAAAATGCTCTAAAAAAGTTAATTGGACAACAAAACCTACGCTTTGAAGAAAACATTTTTTGGGTTGGGGGTGGAGAAGGGGTAGCTTCCATACAAATAAACAATTTTTATGAAATTTTCGATAAGCTATATCTAGGAAACTATAAAATCTATAACCATCAAATGTTCTACAAAAAGGTAATTGGACAACAAAACCTACGCTTTAAAGAAAAAGTTTTTTGGGAATGAAATTTTCGATACGCTATATCTCGGAAACTATAACAGCTATCGGCATCAAATGATCTGCAAAAAGTATAGAGACAGCAATACCTACGCTTTGAACTAAATTTTTTTTTTGGGTGGGGCGTGAGGAAGGGGTAGCTCCCATACAAATTAACAATTTTTAAGAAATTTTCCCTAAACTATATCTTCGAAACTATTACAGCTATCGACATCAAATGATCTACAAAAAGTAATTAGACAACAAAACCTACGCTTTTAAGAAAAAGTTTTTTTGGTGGGGGGTGAAGAAGGGGTACTTCCCATGCAAATTAACAATTTTCATGAAATTTTCGATAAGTTATATCTCGGAAACTATAACAGCTATCGACATCAAATGTTCTACAAAAATAATTTGAACAACAAAGCCTACGCTTTGAAGAAAACATTTTTTGGGTTGGGGGTGAAGAAGGGGTAGCTCCCATACAAATTAACAATTTTTATGAAATTTTCGATAAGCTTTATCTCGGAATCTATAACAGCTATCAACATCAAATGTTCTACAAAAATTAATTCAACAACAAAACCTACACTTTGAAAATAAAACTTTTTTTGGGTTGGCGGTGAAGAAAGGGTAGCTCTCACACAAATTAACAATTTTTATTAAATTTTCGCTAAGCTATATCTTCGAAACTATAACAGCTATCGACATCAAATGATCTTCAAAAAGTAATTGGACAACAAAACCTACGCTTTTAAGAAAAAGTTTTTTGGGTGGGGGGGTGAAGGAGGGGTAGCTCCCATACAAATTAGCAATTTTTATAGAATTTTCGATAAGCTTTATCTCGGAAACTATAACAGCTTTCCACATCAAATGTTCTACAAAAGGTAATTGGACAACAAAACCTACGCTTTGAAGAAAACATTTTTTGGGTTGGGGGTGAAGAAGGGGTAGCTCCCATACAAATTAACAATTTTTATGAAATTTTCGATAAGCTATATATCGGAAACTGTAAAATCTATAACCATCAAATGTTCTACAAAAAGTAATTGGACAACAGAACCTACGCTTTAAAGAAAAAATTTTTTGGGAATGAAATTTTCGATACGCTATATCTCGGAAACTATAACAGCTATCGACATCAAATGATCTACAAAAAGTATTGAGGCAACAATACCTACGCTTTGAACTAAAATTTTTTTTGGGTGGGGCGTGAAGAAGGGGTAGCTCCCATACAAATGAACAATTTTTATGAAATTTTCGGTAAGCTATATCTCGGAAACTATAAAATCTATAACCATCAAATGTTCTACCAAAATTAATTGGACAACAAAACCTACGCTTTAAAGAAAAAATTTTTTGGGAATGAAATTTTCGATACGCTATATCTACGAAACTATAACAGCTATCGGCATCAAATGATCAAAAAAAAGTAATTGGACAACAAAGTCTACGCTTTGAAGAAAATTTTTTTGGGTGGGGAGTGAAGACGAGGTAGCTCCAATACAAATGAACAATTTTTATGAAATTTTCGATAAGCTATATCTCGGAAAATATAAAATCTATAACCATCAAATGTTCTACCAAAATTAATTGGACAACAAAACCTACGCTTTAAAGAAAAAATTTTTTGGGAATGAAATTTTCGATACGCTATATCTTCGAAACTATAACAGCTATCGGCATCAAATGATCAACAAAAGGTAATTGGACAACAAAGTCTACGCTTTGAAGAAAATTTTTTTGGGTGGGGAGTGAAGACGAGGTAGCTCCCATACAAATTAACAATTTTTATGAAATCTTCGATAAGCTATATCTCGGAAACTATAAAATCTATAACCATCAAATGTTCTACACAAAGTAATTGGACAACAAAACCTACGCTTTAAAGAAAAAAATTTTTGGGAATGAAATTTTCGATACGCTATATCTTCGAAACTATAAGAGCTATCGACATCAAATGATCTACAAAAAGTAATTAGACAACAAAACCTACGCTTTCATGAAAAAGTTTTTTGGGGGGGGGGGGGGGGGGTGAAGAAGGGGTAGCTCCCATATAAATTGGCAATTTTAATGAAATTTTCGCTAAGCTATATCTCCGAAGCTATAACAGCTATCGACATCAAATGATGTACAAAAAGTAATTGGACAACAAAACCTACGCTTTTAAGAAAAAGTTTTTTGGGTGGGGGGTAGCTCCCATACAAATTAGCGATTTTTATGAAATTTTCGATAAGCTTTATCTCGGAAACTATAACAGCTATCTACGTCGAATGTTCTACAAAAGGTAATTGGACAACAAAACCTGCACTTTGAAGAAAACATTTTTTTGGTTGGGGGTGAAGAAGGGCTAGCTCCCATACAAATTAGCAATTTTTATGAAATTTTCGATCAGCTTTATCTCGGAAACTATAACAGCTATCCACATCAAATGTTCTACAAAAGGTAATTGGACAACAAAACCTACGCTTTGAAGAAAACATTTTTTTGGTTGGGGTTAAAGAAGGGGTAGCTCCTATACAAATTAACCATTTTTATGAAATTTTTGATCAGCTGTATCTCGGATACTATAATACTTATCGACATTTTCGGATGGGGGGTAAAATGGGGTAGCTCCCATACAAATTAACAATTTTTATGAAATTTTTGATAAGCTATATCTCGGAAACTATAATACCTATCGACATCAAATATTCTGAAAAATAAATTGGACAACAAAACCTACGCTTTGAAGAAAACATTTTTTGGATTGGGGGTAAAATGGGGTAGCTCACATACAAATTAACAATTTTGATGAAATTTTCGCCAAGCTACACTCGGAATCTATAACAGCTATCAACATCAAATGTTCTACAAAAAGTAATTGAACAACAAAAACTACGCTTTGAAGAAAAAATTTTTTGGGTGGGGGGTGAAGAAGAGAAAGCTCCGATACAAGTTAACAATTTTTATGAAATTTTCGAAAAGCTATATCTCGGAAACTATAACAGCTATTGATAACAAATATTTTACAAAGAGTAATTGGACAACAAAACCTACGCTTTTAAGAAAAAGGTTTTTGCTTGGGGGTGAAGAAGGGGAAGCTTCCATACAAATTAAAAATTTTTATGAAATTTTCGATAAGATATATCTCGGAAACTATAACATCTATTCTACAAAAGGTAATTAGACAACAAAATCTACGCTTTGAATCAAACATTTTTTGGGTTGGGGGTGAAGAAGGGGTAGCTGCCATAAGCTCCCATGCAAATTAACAATTTTTATGAAAATTTCGATAAGCTATATCTCTGAAACTATAACAGCAATCGACATCAAATGATCTACAAAAAGTGATTGGACAACAAAACTTACGCTTTTAAGAAACAGGTTTTTGGGTGGGGGTGAAGACGGGATAGCTCCCATACAAATTAACAATTTTTATGAAATTTTTGATAAGCTATATCTCGGAAAATATAACATCTATAGACATCAAATATTCCACAAAAAGTATTGAGACAACAAGACCTAAGCTTTGAAGCTAAAATTATTTGGGTGGGGGGTGAAGAAGGGGTAGCTCCAATACAAATTAACAATTTTGATGAAATTTTCGCAAAGCGTCACTCGGAATCTATAACAGCTATCGACATCAAATGTTCTACAAAAGGTAATTGGACAACAAAACCTACGCTTAAAAGAAAAAATTTGTTGGGTGGGGGGTAAAAAGGGGTAGCTCCCATACAAATGAACAATTTTTATGAAATTTTCGATAAGCTTTACCTCGAAAACTATAATAGCTATTGACATCAAATATTCTACAAAAATAAATTGGACAACAAAACCTACGCTTTGAAGAAAAATTTTTTGGGTGGGGAGTGAAAAAGAGGTAGCTCCCATGAAAATTAAAAATTTGTATGAAATTTTCGATAAGCTATATTTTGGAAACTATAATAGCTATAGACAACAAATATTTTACAAAAAGTAATTGAACAACAAAACCTACGCTTTTTGGGGGGAGGTATGAAGAAGGGATAGCTCCGATACAAATTAACAATTTTTATGAAATTTTCGATAAGCTATATCTCGTTAATTATAACAGCTATCGACAACAAATATTTTACAAAGAGTAATTGGGCAAGGGATGAAGAAGGGATAGCTCCGATACAAACTAACAATTTTTATTAAATTTTCGATATCATAGCTATCGACATCAAATGTTCTACAAAAATAAATTGGACAACAAAACGTACGCTTTTCAGAAAAAGTTTTTTGGTGGAGGGTGAAGAAGGGGTAGCTCCTATACAAATTAACAATTTTTATGACATTTTCGATAAGCTATATCTCCGGAGCTATAACAGCTATCGAAATCAAATGCTCTACAACAATAAATTGGACAACAAAACATACGCTTTGAAGAAAATATTTTTTGTGTGGGGGTTCAAGAAGGGGTACTTCCCATTCAAATTAACAATTTTCACGAAATTTTCGATGAACTATATCTCGGAAACTATAACAGCTGTCGACATCAAATGTTCTACAAAAATAAATTGGACAACAAAACCTACGCTTTGAAGAAAACATTTTTTGGGTTGGGGGTTTAGAAGAAGTAGCTCCCATACAATTTAACAATTTTTATGAAATTTTCGATAAGCTATATCTCGGAAACTATAAAATCTATAACCATCGAATGTTCTACAAAAATTAATTGGACAACAAAACCTACGCTTTTACAACTCTCGACCTTAAACCTTCTTCATCTATTTCTTTTATTCATACGAACGTGAAAATTTTGTAAAGTTTTCTATGGACTTTAAAACTCGCACAAGGTACTTTTATTAAATTATTTGAAGTACAAAATAACTCAGCTGGGTATATTAAAAGACCAATATGAAGGATATATAAGAGTCGGCCTGCCCCTACCCAAATTTTTTTTCCAAAGTGTATGTCTTATTGTACAATTACTTTTTGTAGAACATTTGATGTCGATATCTGTTATAGTTTCCGAGTTATAGCATATCGAAAATTTCATAAAAATTGTTTATTTGTATGGGAGCTACCCCTTTTCGTGCCCCCACCAAAAAATTTTTTCTTGAAAGCGTAGGTCTTGTTGTACAATTACTTTTTTATAACATTTTCTGTCGAAAGCTGTTAAGTTTCCGATCGATAGCGTATCGAAAATTTCATGAAAATTATTAATTTGTATGGCAGCTACCTCTTTTCCTGCACCCACCCAAAAAAATTTTCCCCAAAGTGTAGGTCTTACTGTACAATTGCTTTTTGTAAAACATTTGATGCCGATAGCTGTTATAGTTTCTAAGATTTAGCGCATGAAATATTTCACAAAATTTGTGCGATTGTAGGAGAAATACCACTTCCCCTAATCCTATCTAAAAAAAAAATTTCCCATTATTTAGGTCCCTACTTTAAGAGTATCCATGCCAAATTTTGTGGCAAGAATGACTATATATACTGAGATATATAGGGATATATGCACGGATTTTGTCCTAAAAATAATGGGTTATTTTGGGTTTTCGGTTATATCTCCGTCAAAAGTGAACCGATTTTGCTGATTGTCTCCAGGATATTTCGAATAATTTGGTACCAATAACTGGTTTGTATAACTTTTTTTGACTTTGGAAACTTGATTTCAAATGACGGACACGGCTATATCAACTTCCAGAATATATGTATATACTTTATAGGGTCGCAAATGTATAATAAAGGAATTACAAACGGAATGACGAACTGATATATACATTTATCAGTATGTGAAGGGTATACAAATAGGGTGGGAAATGCTTAAAATTTCATTGACTAATTTTAAAACATCCTACAGTCATGGTGAAAATTTTCAAAGATACACATACATAGCTCTCTACATTTTCAAAAAAAGTTCACATTGTATCGTATATGTAGGCTGACCATTCTTTCTCGGTTCGAAATCAGCACGCTTTTTATATTTTTTTTGCAAGAAGAGAATAGCGTTGTTTTTCGTTTGTATAAGCTTAGACCCACCTTCAATTATTACAATCCACTTAAAGTTGATGAAAGCGTAACCAACAACTCGTGGGTGTCAATCTATTTTTGCAAAAAACTTTTGTCAAAAACACATCTTTATTTTCAACAAATTATTAGAGTTAAACTTTTTTTCCAGAAAAATTACCCCAAGTATAATTGCGTTTTTTTAACAAATTTAAAATTGTGTAACATTAATTGAGTTTTTAGCAAATTTTTTTCAATATCACAAACCCCATTCTGCTGCTGGGAAAATGTTCATTTCTTAAGAATTGTTATATTTTTTTTTTGAAAAATATTAAATTTCCTTGAAAAATCAGTATGTACAATCAGTACTTTCTTTCAAAACACAGTACATTTCAGTACATACTTTTTTAATCAGTACTCTAAATGAAAAACCAGTACGAATGGTCACCCTACGTATATGCCATGTTTTGGGATGTTTTCTCAATATAAACCCTGCAGAAAATGTTATAGTGAACCACTATAAGTTTACCCCATGCAATGCTTTTAGCTATAGACATTTAACATTTGCGTGTCATTAAAAATACATTACTGACGTTGATATTATTAACTAGTACCTTTTAGCAATTTTAGTCTACAGTTCTACTGACAAGCAATAGACATTTAACATGCGTCTGCCATTGAAAATAATTATGGATTGTGTATATAAATTACTTTTAAAGCTCGACTAAAAAAAAGTAATAATTAATTAAGACCATTATGTCGCTGATACACTTTTGCGTTTGACGGCGACCTACAGCTTTAATTTTTTTCTGGCAGTTTTCTTTTCTTCTTATCAATGCTAAATATAAAACTGTAGACGCATTGTTGACAATGTCGCCAAAGTGGTCCCATAATTCTCGACAAAAGTGTTGACATGGGGACACTTGTCCCCAGGTTTCCTGCAGGGTAACGCTTCAAACAGGGTGATCGCTGAGAAGTGCCACAAAAAGTCGTTTAAACAGACGCTTAAAAAAATAAAGTCACATTCATTTATAAAGCTTTAGTTTTATGTTTCTTATTATTAAATAAACTAAAGGCTTAACATCGGGATCTTATGTGAAATATTTTTAATCTTTTAGCACAAAGCAGCCCATACATTTTTCGTGATCATAGCGAAAATTCTCCAACAATCAGCTGTTTATAAAAACAAATAAAAAGTTATTACGTATCTGGCAAACGTGTTGATGCAAATTTATGGTTTTTTATAACAAATATATTGTAAAAAGTCCTTTTCATGACCTTATTTTTGCATACATATATACTTCCAAATATAATTATTGAGGCCTTACCAAAAGGTCGTTTTTCTTTTATAAGGACCTTATCGCTTTGTAGCCCGTTGCACAAACTCAAAAAGATTGTACTGCGTATTGATGGAAAAGGCAAATAATTCAGGTAAGAACATTTGCTGTTAAAATCAACTTTTTAGAGGCCAATAACATTCTACTCAGAAATTTATAACAGAGACATGCCCATAATCAAAAATTATTTTTACTTAATGTCTAATACAACAAAAGCTTGAAAATATTGGAAACTTTCAGGTAAAAATTTCAACCTAATCGTAAGTGATCGTGTGTGAAGCTTGGCTCATTACCTGTATTTGGTAGGACTAAAAGGGTATAATTTAGTATGAACAACTGAAATTTGGCCGAACTATCACAGGTAACCTATACTAAATGCAACTAATTGATGTAAAGCTAACATTGGCTAAAACACTCCCAGAACTTGCGGCTAAATATAAAATCGTACTACTGTATCATGGCAACGCTTTTTTGGGATACGTTTGTTTAGAAAAGGGTTTTTAAAATAAGTTGGACTCATTCTTGATCTCAAAAGATGGGAAAATCTTTTGGTGTCACACTAAACCCTAAAAATAAGAACTTATACACCATTCGTTTTGTGAAATTGGCTGCATGAATAAAGTAGATTTTTATTAATTTTTCTATATTTAAACTCGGTTATATCTCGATATACCGTACTTAATATTTTTTTGTGTCTTCAGCAAAATTTAAGATATTGATTATGTGAAAAAAATCGATACAAACCTACCCAAAAAAAGTGCATCCAGTGCATTTTTCCCCACTTTTCACCTGGTTTTATCAGCTGACCATACCAATGTTCAAGCAGCTTAAAGGCAAAAAATTTTATGCATTGCTTGCGAAAGTTTGTTGGTGGAGTTCTAAAACTATGCACCGGAGATGACACTGGAATTGGTACATACACTGAAGAAGTCAAATTTCAATGCCCTTGCAAACTCTATTCACCTATATGTAAAAATTGGCGCCGTAAACTGCATGTGAAATATCTGTTCCCTCTAAAGTACAGGGTTGCTGATTAAAGCTGCTCCAGAAAAAACAATAACTTTTTGTTAAGATGTCGCACATGTGTCAGCGAGGGTAGAGGCCATTACGTATAGCTCGAATGATGATGCAGACTCAGAACATGAATATTAACAACCTCTAAAAAAGACAATATCATCAGAATCACAAGCGTAAACTTTAGCGGTGATGGTGTAAAAATAGCGCTAATCTGAATTAAAATTTTTTATTTTTTTTATACTAAATAAAACTTGAAGAGAAAGAAGTATGCTGCTTACTCGTGAATTTGTAATCCACTTATTAAAATAACAAAGGTGAAAAATGGGGGGAAATGGGCATTTTTGCGTTTTGTTAAGGCGTTGAATGTACTTATTCTGGTTCGGTAGTTTCGCTTTTTTTCCTTATTCAATATCTACAACTTTGCTTCAAATACAATAGAGATAGTTTGTACGGTATACCGAGATACTATCATGTTAAAATATAGAAAAGGTGATAAAATTCACCTTGAGCAAAAAAAAATTGTGTGGCCATTAAATTGTTAATGCAGCCAACTTGGCAAAACGAATGATAAAAAGTTATTATTTTTTGGCTACATTCACGTGCAATTCTCAGAATTGATTTCAAAATCATGTGTTGTACTGTGTTAATTTTTATATTGTCATTTTAATTCCAAATAAAATCTAGAAGTTTAAAAGAATTTCGCAATTTAAAGGTACAGACAAAATAAATTTGAAAAATTGTAAGGGCCACGACAATATTTTGAAATGTTCGAGTTAATTGAGTTATTAAAAATCATTAATCGATTATTCGACTAAAATTTTAATTCTAAAATCCATTTACTTTTTGCTCGAACCAAATCAAAATCCGATTAAATGGAAAATTTTGTTACATATGTACGTATATTTTGCATAACAACATCCTATTACCTTTTTTGATACAGCTGTTAATATTCAAGAAAAAACCAATTTAAAATATTTTAAATAAAGATAAAAAATAATGCATACTTGATCCTGCAAGTTCTTCTTCGCCACTGCAACTTTCTGACATTATATTCCAAATTTTTCTTTAAGCAATGTTTGGCAAAATATTAACCAAAGGAAAGTTGTAGTTGTTTGTAAAATATAGGTATGTTCTTTGCATCTTTGTTTAGTTAACAAAAAATCATGTCTCTATCCTTTTGATAGCTCTGTTTTAAGATCCACTTCACCCGTGTAAGCGGAAGAAATTAAATTGTTGAATACTGCGTTCGGTTTCAAATGTTCTCTTATCCACCTGTAATAAAAAGAATTTAATTAATTAATTAAATTTATATCAACCACTGTAGAAAATGTTGCAAATCCCCTTGGTTCAAAATTTTGGAAAACTGCAGTTGTTTAAGCTCATAATTTTGCACATCGTGAATACCCCTATCAGGGTTAACTCATAATTTTGCTCATAATGAATACCCCTAGTTTTAAGTATGTATATCAAATTTCATTTAAATATAATTAGTCAATTTCAAGTTATATTTGGGTTATTTTCTTCAATTATAATTGGTTAATATTAAGTTATTTTTAGTTTAATAGATCAAATAAGATTTTTGTTAAATTGTCAAGTCAGCATAATGTGTATTTAAATTTAGTATAAATAATTGAATAAAAATTAGCTAGTAACTAACAGAAAGTTGGTTTTTTAATTATTTAATCATTTTGTATTCAAGTTCCAAGTGCTTGAAGATTTACAGGAAAAATGAAATATAGTACAATCCAAATTCAAGTGTTTGGGTTGATATTTACTATAAATAATTGTACAGCAGTAAAAAATAAAATTCAGGCAAACAAATTTTAAATTTCCAAAAAAAAAATAATATTTACTCAAACAATACGCAGAAAAATCCAATAGTTTTATAAAAATTAACATTCTTTTTTCGTTTTGTATAAAATTTAATGTAAACAGCATCTAAGAAAATTTTAAGAACTTTTAAAATTAAGCTTAAGTAACAAAAAATAGTTCCTAGCTTTAGTAAACTAAGCTTTGGCAAGCACAGAGAAGAGAAACTTGTTGAAAAACGGGAAGATTTAGGTAAGTGAAGCCGGTTTTACCCTAAGACAGGAAATAATTTACTCCATGTGGAAGTTTCCACTCCGAGCAAATCATATAATTTAAACAGTTTAAAGAGTTTGCAACGATGACAACTCATTTTAATCTTTATGTGAGGTGCCACCGTTACAGCAACAAATACATTTAGCCAATTTTTGTTTACTAATAATGGGTTTAATGTCACTTAGTAAGTAAAAATTTTAAATAAATATATTTTCTTTCTAATTTGGCTTAAGTTCACATAATTTCTTTTTATTAGACAAATTTAATATTTTCCGTTAATGTTGAAAGAAACTTTAATTTTGAAAACAGCTGATTTTTTTACCGATACTAGCCGAGTAGAATGCATTTTCGAAAGCAGCTACGCAATTTCATCGTCAGTACTCTTTGATAGGTAGTAGTGTATTTTGGCTGTAAACATCACCTATTTAACTTACATGTAACAGAGAAAGGAAAACGGAATATCTATTTTCCTTTTTTATATTTTGTAAATTGGGACGAAGTTTATCTTTCCATATACACTATGCTTTTTTGCATTTAAAGTATCTTCGGCAACACTTGACTAACGGTCAAGCATTAATTCATCTTTCCAGCAAAAATTAAGAAGCAAAAATTTGTATTAAAAACAATTGGTTCAACAATAAATAAAAATGCCCGTAAGTTCAACAAATAGAACACTACTTGTGTAAATACCTAATAGTTTTTAAAACCTGTTAGGTAAATTTATATTGAAAATCTTAGCAAGCAGGGCATACTTACGTGTAAAGATTACGAAAATTATAGGTACCTATAAACCTAGATTTTTTGTTGTTGAAATTAAAGGGAAAAGGTATATAGTTTCTTAACAGAAATTAAAATTATAAAACTAATTTTTTTTTTCTGTTGGCAATTTCATTTAGTATATAACCCAAAGTTTATGTCTGTGATTTTATTGAAATGCAGTATTCTGACTGTTTCGACATAGTTTAAAATGAAACAAGTCATATTAGGTGTTTTGCTAGTATAAAAATGTATTGTAGCAAAACATGTGCTTGTAATCCAAACATAATTCAAAGAAAAAAATTATTACGATCGTGATATCGTGCACAGCACGAGCTATGTTTAACATTTTGACTAAAATTCTTCACAATTCGGATTCCTTAAATTAACAGGACAAAGTACTTTAAACTCGCCATATAAATTTGAAAAAATCTTTTACTTAATTAAATTTGGAATATTTGTACTTAGGAACTTTCCTAATTAAGTTTTTAAAAAGGTATCGTTTTAATATTTGCTTACTTACATAACTCAATATAAAATAAAATACAATTCCAACTACAAATTTTATTTTTTTATTTACGGTAAGTTTTTCGTTTAACCAGCATTCCTAGATAAAATTATTGAGTATTTGTTTGTGATATAAAATTTTGTAAAATTTTTGAATTTAGGCTCTGCGTTTTATGATACATTCTTTATAATAAAAAGGATGTGCTTTAAAAAATTTTGTTAATATTGTTTTAATTTATAAATCCTTATCAAAATGAGTTTGTTGTTTTTTACAAACATATCCTTCTTAAAAATAACTGCCCTATATATACCCTTCACATTGATCTTTAAAGTTCCCAGCCATATGATCTAGCCGAATAATTTCGTACTTTGTGCACATCTACTTTCTATTTTTCCTTTCCTAGCATGAAGTTATATTGCCAACAGATTACATTTTTGTATGACAAGCACTACTTATACATTTATATTTTTTGGTATATTACTAATCCCTATACCTATATATATTATAAAATCAAGATGTAAGTTTGTTTGTTTGTTTGTTTGTCACGCAATCACGCCTAAACAACTGGACCGATTCGCATGAAATTTGGAATGTAAATACCTTAAAGCCTTGGGTGTGCGATAGGCTATACGTTTTTGTAAAAAGGAGAGTTGCCACGCCCACAGCACTTCAAATCTAACTGTACTTCTACTGCAAAAAAATAACTTTGATTACTGGTGCATATGTTGCACCGATTTTTTCAAAATTTTGTTCACATTTATAAGGCCTCTAACGGAAAAAAGTTTTAAGGCAAAAAAGGAGGCGAGACAACGCCCCTAAAACAAAAATTATATGATAGGCACTTATTCCAGACCGATTTTTTTGAAATTAGTTCGTTAGTTATAAACGGCTTCTAAAGTTAAAATTTTGGAGGTAGAAAAGTGGGCGGTGCCACGCCACGATGCTGGTACTTTTATTGTCTTGTTTTTTTTTAAACTTGGCACACATATAGAACGCCTCTAATTCTGAAATCCTAAAGGACACAAGCTAGAGGTTGTAGCGCCCACAAAAATCTAAATCTTCATATTGTTGCAATTTTTGTGAATCTCAAAAATTTACCAATAATTTTTATTTTCGGTACAACAATTAGTGGCACAAAGATGGACCAACGTGCAAAATTATGTGAAGATAGAGCAATATTTGAGCCAGTTATAGCCTGAAACGCTTAATCCGGGAGGACATTTGTATGGAGGCTAGGTCAAAAAATAAACCGATCATTACCACAAACAACATGCTTTTTTTCTTTGCCAAAAAACATATCTGTTCCAAATTTCATCGAAGTATCTGCAAAAATGTGGTCTCTACTTTGTTCAAAAGAATACATTAACTCCCAGCCGAACTGACGGACTGACATGTTTTAATCGACTCAGGAAGTGATTCTGTGTCGATCGGTATAATTAGAGGTAGGTCTGAGACCTTTACTTTTGTAGGGTATTAATATTTGTACAAAAACATAATTAAATTTGGGTATAACAATATAAGAGAACTTCAAACTCCTTTTGAAAAACACTTGAAATGTAATTATTCTATAAATTTAGAACGATTGATATACACAAGGTGTCCGCCGGCAAGGTATACTAATTTATTTTACCGCCATTTTGGTAAACGTTAGTCTTGACAGTTCGTATTTTGCAGTCGTGAAGTAGAGACATGGAAAATTTATTATGAAAAAATATTCAGTAACCCAACGTGTTTTAATCAATAAAACATGACAACCCCGATTTTTATGAAAAAATAATAATGAGTGCCGAGGCACATTTTCATTTGAGTGGATATGTCAATAACCAGAATAGTCGGTTCTGGGTAACAGAAACCCCTCAAATTATCCATCAGTCGCTTTTGCATCCATTAAAAGTGGTAGTCTGGTGTGCAATTCGGTCAGGAGGAATCATTGAAGCTTACTTTTTTAAAACTGAAAATGGTGTAATGGGGAGCGATATCCTGATGTGATTGAAAACTTTTTAATGCAACAACTGCATGCTTTGGGCCTGACTAACATGTGGTATCAACAAGAAGGTGCTACATCGCATACAGCTAGGATTACAATGGAACTTCTCCGAGATCTCTTTCTACAATAAGTTATTTCAAGAAATGGTGATGATGATTGGCCTGATTTGACTGCTCCGGACTTCTTTTTGTGGGGATATCTGAGCAGCAAGGTTTATGCATATAAACTACCTTTCCGTCGGACACCCTGTGTATAGCAATATTATTGGAGCAATAATACCAACAGGGTAATTCTAAGGGGAAGATATTTTTAAACTCCATATACCAAGTAATCCAAAAGATAGCGGAAATGAAAAAGAAAACTGTGATCTCATTTATATAGGAACAACAAAAAGAACATTAAACACAAGAATAAATGAACACAAGGCAGACATATCGAAAGGTAAAGAATTAACAGCACTGGCACAACATATAGTAAAGACAGGTCACACAGCTGATTTTGAAGAAGTTAAAATAATCGACAAGGAGAATACAGAAAGAAAAAGATACATCAAAGAGAGCTTACACATACAACGTAAAATAAAACAGACGATGAACTTAAGAGAGGACACCGACAACATTAGCAATTGTTACAGAGCTGCCATACAATAGTTTGTTTTTATATGTAGTAAAAGTTTAATAATTTGTTTAAATATTTTGTTTTTTAATGTTAAATAAGGTTAACTTAAGTGTTACAGTAATGTGATATAATAATTACTGTTTTGTAAGTTGTATATATGTGCATATGTTATATGTTTATAATTTTAATTAATTGTTTTCAATAAAATAGACAAAGCCCTGAAGAAGTCGACAAAAAATCGACGAAACGTTAGCAAAATTGTAATAAAACAAGTTTTTATTTACACACAAGAAATTAGGCCCTACTAGCTAAAAAACTAACATATAAAAATCATAAAATATTGGCCAAACACATTCTAAATAACAAATGGTGAATATTTTTTGAAAATTTGGGTAAATATCTGGGTCACATCATTATATTTTCCGGGCGGTCGTAATAAATTTTTCATTTTTGTTTCCAATGCTAAATTTCAGCCTTTAAATTCGATATAAGCAGTTTTATTTATCAACTTTTTTAAATTTTAATAAATCTGCAAGTTATGAAATTAAAATTTCTAAATCAGTAAATGTAGTAATATTCTGCGGCAAAACTTGAAGAATATTAAACAAATAAAGGACGCCCTTTAAAAAACGTGTTTTTAAGTCTTGTAAAAGAGATTCAATTAAGAATACGTAGCCCTCGATGCGGAAGGAAACCACGACATTCTCAACATGAATTTTTCTTTTAAATCATGTCTTTTCAACTAAAATTCTCATAACAATGCAAATATATTTCGCCTCTTTAAAAATAATTTTTGATCCTTTTTGTAAATCTTTATTCTGCTTTTTTTATAATTACACAGTAAGTATGTATGTACATATATCATTTAAAATATGTCATCCGCAAATCAATTCGAAACACCCTGAGAAGTTCTTATAATAAGGCTTTTAAAAACGTTTCCCTATCTTTTCACTCGGGTATCTTTTCTAATGCCTCTATTATATGCTTTATCTTTATTACAAAATATAAAATTGAATCATGAAGATCCAACCATCGTGTTTCGCGTAACGGATACAACTTTGTACCTAGATATTTCAGAAAAGCTGAGTTACGCTTGAATAATGTTTATTAAGAAATGAATTTGCTGATTTCTTTAATAAACGATGCAACTTTTTGTATTATTGATGCTTTGTTGCCTTTCGATATCGAGTTGTTTAGTTTACGGATATACTAAGGCGTTTGTTTTGCTTTTTTTGCGACCAACATCAAAGAGTGTCAGTTCCAATCCCAATACAAGTTTCAGAAGCAAGACCAACGTTTTTCAAAGCTTTTAAAACTACTGATAATAGTGTGTTCGCATTAATTGATACTTCGACGTGATCGCCAAGCCGGTGAATTCTTCTTTTGCTATTTTTTCGTTTACGTTAAAATGCCTTAAAGCCAAAGAAGTTTGTTTTTTTATTGATAAATCAGTGGTTTCGTCAAAAATAATCGAATAGTATTAAGGGTCATAACTTTTTTAATATAATTTCTAAAATAAGATTATGGAAACTTTTATTAAATTCAGTATGAATTGTTTCTGATGTATATGAATCATCTAAAGGGAAAACTTGGAAACAGTAGCCTAAAATTTTGTCTCCGGAATCTATAAAAAAATCACAGAAGCGAACAAAAACATCTTCTGCGCTTGTATTTTCAGAAGATAGCAAAAGACCATCATCTCAATGTCCACAGAGAGGTATATAATGCCTTCCGAGGGAAATTATGGTTTTGATAATAGACAGCAAACGTTCTCGATGTTCAATTTCTTGTTGTATGTAATTTCCCACCTCAAGGCGAAAGTTTTCTTGTGTCTTCAAAAACATTTTTCCAAAAGCAACAGCTTCTTTGAATATGCAATACATTTGTTTAATAAAATATATGAAAAGTTTGTTTCATTACTACCAATATTTTTATGTATTAAATAAAATATGAAGTTCTAATCTTTTGGAAGGGGGGGGGGTGGAATTTCCTTCCCCCCTTTAATAAATCATTTACCTATTCCAAAAGAGAAGTTCTTTCCCAAATCGCCAAGTAATTTGATCCAGCGGTATGGCTTTCTCCCTGTGTGGTTTTGGCTAAAATTCTAATGCAGAGGATTTGGTTAGAGGGAATAAAATGTCACGAAATAAAATTTCCGCAGAGTCGTTAGAAATACGGAAACTATTTTAGTCGAAATATTCAAATATTGACCATATTGGGATTCATCGATGGATTAACTAACTATATCCCGAATGCTGAAATCTAGGTCCACGCAATCTGTGATGCTTCGGAAAAGGCATATAAGGCAGTTGTTTATATCAGAATTTCCAGTGATGACGTGGCATCCTGCCACTTGATAGCTTCCAAGACAAAAGTGGCTTCCGTTCAAACCCTTTCTATTCCAAGACTAGAGCTTTGTGGTGCAGTTTTGCTTCCATAACTGCTAAATGTACTCCGGCCCTGTTTTGATGTAGGCAGTTATTCCTTATTTTGTTGGACGGATTCAACAATTGTACTATATTAGCTATCCAAACTATCATGGTTCTGGTTGACATTTGTGGCCAATAGAATTTCAAAAATAAGTCAAATTACTTATCCATCGTGCTTGAATCATGTAAGTTCTGAATGTAACCCTGCAGATTTAGCCAGTCACGCGTTATATCCAAAATAGATACTAAATAATAGCTTGTGGAGGCGTGAACCAAGTTGGTTAAAAGATCCTGAAGAAAAATGGCCAAAATTCGACACACAGAAACTTCCTGAAACTACAATAGAAAGTAAAAATGTGATTGTGAATTTTTCCTATTTTCAAAATTATGAGGACATACTTGAGAGGTATTCTACGTTTCCAAGAGCACTTTGTGTTATCTCCTATATATATCGCTTCTTTTTCCATTCGCACCCATGGTTTAGAGAAAGTTTTCAAAAGAATTCGATATCGATCACTAGTTTAGAATCAAATTTTGTTGGCAGTCAGTTTATTTTTATAAAAACAACAATTCAAAGGTGTAAAATCTGCAAGACTTATTAAAAAAGATGTCAAAGGCAAATTGTGGCTTCATTACCTCCAGAAATATCTGAGATCTCTCGACCATTTACTCACACGGGGTTAGATTTTGCTGGACCTCTTGATATAAAAGCGTATAATGGAAGATCATGCCGATTTACTAAAAGTTATGACTGTGTTTTCGTATATTTTTGGACTGAGGTTATTCACCTTGAAATAACTACTGATCTGTCCACACCCACCTTTCTTGCTGCGTTTAATAGATTTACATCACGCCGAGGATGTACATTACATTTACACTCGGATAATGGAACTACGTTTGTAGGTGCCTCTAAAGTCCTTGCGCGCGAATTTCTAAAGGCTTTCAGGGAATTAGTAACCTGTATTACGCTCACCAGAATCTTACCTGGCACTTCATTCCTCCAGGGGCGCCTCACATGGGGGGATTATGGGAAGCCGGTGTCAAAAGCTTTAAGGCCCTAATTTTAAAATTTACCAGCGTTAAACGCATCACCTACGCTTTTGCGATCACGAAACAAAAAGTATTCAATTTTAAAAATCACTGCGACATTGTGTTTGACCAACGCTGAAATGTAGTGACGTCACCGGATTTGTCAAATTATTACGTAGTAATGGTTACCACTGTTTTTGTTACTTCTAAGATTAGAAATAAAAATTTCAATTAAACTTCGTTTTTTTAAGTTGGCAATGCTATTTTCAAACAGATTTTAAAAAAAAATAATTTTTTATTTATTTTAAAGTTACTTGTCAAACAGTAGACAAAACGTTAGTTTTAAATAAATTTTCTAAATAATACAAAACAAAGTGCTTATAAGAAAGAAAATACAAACGTAAGAATATAAAATGTTTGCTCTAATGGATATGTCGTCCTCCTCGGATGAAAATTCTTCAACCATACAAGACATCTCCGTTGAAAAAAGCATATTGCGCTCTAGCATTCATATTTTGGACATACCGAATCATGAGTAAGTAAACAAAAAAAATTTAAACATACATATGTACATAAATATCTCAATAAATTCCTGCAGATTGAAGAGAAATTTTTGTATGAACAAGGAGACATTTTTGTATCTCCATAGCGAAATTTCAGCTTACCTTAACCATTCTTACCGTTCAACAGCTGTATCCACGGAAGCGAAATTAGCAACAACAATTCGATTTTTGGCAACTGGAGGCTATCAAAAAGGAATTGGGAACGAGCTTATATCATCTCTTTCGCAGTCTAAAGTAAGTAACGTAATAGCTGAATGCTTGGCCGCTATGGAAAAGTCACTTTGTTCAAAATGGATCAAATTTAACATGTCACCGGAAGAGGAGGCGAGTTGTAAAATGGAATTTTTTGAAAAATTTGGTTTTCCGGGAGTAATAGAGTGCGTCGCATCAAAATAAAGTCTCCAAAGGAAAATGTTAAACATCTTTATTATAATAGAAAAGGCTTTTATAATTTAAATGTTATGTTGGTAGGAAAAACTTGGAGTTAATTGAGCAGTTGTAAATTTCTTTAAACATTTTTTTAAATATGTGATTGCAACCAAGTTATTACTTTTGTGGACTCCCGTCACCCAGGTGCCGATCATGACGCATTCATTTGGTCTTCTAACCAAGCAGATGAGTATATGAAAAATTTATATGTAAATGGTAAATCCATCCATTGGCTGTTAGGTATGTACCCACAAATGTACAAAACAGTTTTTATGCCTGTTCATTCCGTAATAATGTATAGGTATACATGTATACATGTACATATGTATGTATGTATGTATGTATGTATGTATGTATGTATGTAAGTATGTATGTATGTATGTATGTATGTATGTATGTATGTATGTATGTATATCGTCACAGAAAATGCAAAACGCCCTATCTAACAAACAATTTAAAATTGGCTTTTTATAAATTGTAGCCTTCAACTATGTACGTCATCTCGCAAAACTCTTTTTTTTCAGCAGAAATAAATTTGTTGATCCTTTTTAACTAACATATATGGCATAACTTTGTGTTAATTGTAAATTAATTTTTCATTTACACAAAAATGCTTGCCCCTTCTAAAAAATTTTTAAATGTTAGTTAGGGCGTTTTGCATTTTCTGTGACGATATATAGTTAACTTAGTGCAAACTTCTAATTTCTGTAATACTTTTTTAGGAGATGATAGTTATCAGTGCTTGCAGTACTTGTTAACACCCTACAGAAATCCCTTAACGCAAAGTCAAACAAATTTTAACATGAAGTTTACAAAAGCCCGAAACACTAGAGAGATGCATTGGTATACTAAAAAATAGATTCAGATGCTTAATAAAAAAAAGGGGATTGCATTACGGAGAACCAAAGGCTAAAAAAATGGTAAACGTTTGTTGCGCTTTGCATAACATTTGTATATATTACAAAAATGACTGGCTGCAAATGGACGAATCTGAGGAAATTGAAATAAATCTAAGCGGGGACTTTGAAAGTGATATTTCTATTTCTTCAGTGGGTCAATGCATAAGAGATAGTGTATCAAATAATATATTATAAGAAACAATTGCATATGTAAACTTTTTTTATATCTATAAAAATAAAAAAAAAATTAAAAAGTAATTTTTAATACATCAAATTTTTGAGTTAATATACGAAAACTGTTTTGTTTTTCTTAAACACATAAACTTGTTTATAAATATCGAGATATAAATGCAGTTGCTAGTATTCAAACTTTAACAGTAAGTTTAAGCTAAATGAAACAAAATAAAATAAAAAAAATGGAGTTCACTTTTAGTTCAGGTCAAATAAGTTAAAATGCATAAATTATTTAAATTTATCTTGAAGAATTTTAGTTTGTTTTTTAATTGCTGCAGTTAAATATTCCAAGGCTATCGTTTGTCTTGCAATTTCTTCCGTGTACTTCTCAGTTAATTTAACAAGTTTTATTTTTTCTTCATGTTTTTCCATTTTCCAGCGCTTTTTCAAACTAAGAGTTCGATGTTTAATTGGTGCTTCAATAGCAAGTACTTCGTTATCCTCTATAATAGGTAACTCTTTGTCTGGTCGGGAGGATGACATCTAAGACTGATATAAGTATCCGCTTGTGGAAAAGAAATCTTCCTTAGCCAGTGAAGGCGACGAAGCTAGCAAAGGTTCAAGTTGTTTATTTGTTGTATTTTCCACCTTCAAACCGGTGGTTGTGCCAAATTGATTACACAGAAAAAATTATGAACGAAAAATTTCCAAACAATTTTTTGTTTAAAATTAATTATATTTTCAGTAATTTTTTTTTTAGTATCAGTTAAAAGTGTTGTTTGAATTTCACTTAACAGTAAAAAAACATTGTTGCTAATTTCTTTAAAAAAAATTAGGGAATTAGTTGCTCCAATTCCTACAATTTCGTTGAATATTTTTTGTAAAAGCATTTTGGTTACATATTTATAATAGTAAGCAGCATTGGTTTATATTGATGTGTGTGTGTTTACCATTTCTCACTGTTCCAACTTGCCAAATCTTCGTATACCTCATTGTATGTATGTAGGTATGTCATTTTCTATATTTATGCGGCACTTTTAAGTTTGTCACCATATTTATTATTAAGAAATGAAGACCATGAAGTTAAAATCAAAAACCATATGATAATATTATTAGGTATGCTAACAAGTCAAACATAAAAACAAACAATGATTTTGCCAATGTAATGTGTAAACTACTCTTAATATGACCTTAACGATAATGGTTTTCTAATTGTTGTTTAATATGTATTGAATGCGTGAACAGTTGGGTTTGCACTTTGTTTTTTTATTTATTTTAGCATCTAACAGGGATGGAGATATCAGACATTGTTTATATCGTTCCAAATATATATCTACATTTCACTAGGTTATAAGTTTTGCAGTTTTTGTATATATATACTTTATTGAAGTATTTGGCTTAGAGGTTATAAAGAGTAAATAAATAGAATAAAAAATTTATTTCCATGATTATTCAAATTTAAGTAACTTTTTAAAGCATATTTAATTTTTTTTTTACTGTGTAAGCTTTGTTCAGTTTAGACGTTTTATTTTATATAGCAACATTATTATAAAATAAATTATACCTATACATAGGTATATAATATATTATATTTAAACACAATCATGTGTACGTTTTTGATCTGTATGCCTTATTTTTTACAATAATATGAACTAGTTTTTCCATGCCTGCACACGAGTAAAATGAAGAAGATGGTAAAGGAGAAAAAGTAAAAACAGGCATCCATGCACATACACATTAGAATGTGAATTTCAAAACAGTGCTACCACTTGCAAATTTATTGTAACATACATATATTTTTAACAAATTAAAAGCTAAAAACTTCATATATGTATGTATTTTGATTTGGAATCGCAGTACAAAGAAGAATCAATTGTATCTGTCTAATATAGAACATTTACCACGCATAATTTTACACCACTATATATTAATATTTTTACTTATATATGTATGCTTAACTAGCTGACCCGGTGAACTTCGTACCACCTAACAATTATTGAATATATGGATTTTTTTAAAGGAGTGCAAAGTTTATTTAGTCAAATAGTTCATTGGAATATATTTATAAAGAAAACAAAAATTCAAAAAGATTACAAAAAAATGGCGTTTTAGGTAAAAGCTGTTAAGGAAACTATGTATTTTCGTGCATGGGTTATGTTTAGGTTAATTTCCTTCAGTGCAGTACCTTGTGATATACCTACGACATTTTTTGTTTTGTTATCAGGTGCAAGTACAAATAAAGCAGATGTTTTGCCCACACGTGAACATGCAACGTATATTTGGCCATGAGAAAAACATGTATTTTCTAAATTAAGACCACAAATACTCAAGGATTGTCCTTGTGATTTGTTAATAGTCATTGCGAATGCAAGACGAATAGGAAATTAAATAAGCTTTAACTCAAAAGGCTTATTGGTAAGTATCATCGGAATTCTCGGTATGAGAACTTTTTCACCTTTGAATTTTCCTCTAAGTATAATTGCGTGAATAACATGGACTATCAGTTTTGTTATTACCAAACGTGTTCCATTGCAAAGTTTTAGTTGGTTTAACTTTCCAAGCACGATAACTACCGAGCCAACCTTCAGTTCTAAGTTGTGCGGTGGTAAGCCAGGCACACACAAGGAGTTTAAAACTTCAGTTGGATAGTTGGTGGCTTTATCTTCGTTTGTTACACAATCAATTGATTTGAAAGAATGCAGAGTACCAACGATTTGATTTTGAACTACATATATTGTTTAAATTATCCACATCTATATTTTTAGTAGCTAAAATTGCCCGTTCACTCAACCAGTCATAATTTTCCCGTTAACAATTATGTTGGGGAATACTTTTTGGAAGAGCTCTTCTTTGGACGATACAAAATTACAAAAATTTTGAGGAAACGAAATCAATCCATTTAGTTCTTCGACACAAATACGGCCATTACCGATAATCAACAATTGGTTGGAGAAATCTTGAGCTGATAAATCGTACAGCAAGCTAACTCTCATGTTTTCTGTCAACTGCAGTATCTTTGCAAAACGCCACAGAATTGAGGATTTAACGCAAGCAATTATTCGATCAGCAGCCATCGATCTTGTAATGACTGGTAGTGTTTGTCGAAAATCACCAGGCAGTAAAATCATTGCACCTCCAAAACATCTTGAGTCACTGCGCAGATCTTTAAGTGTTCTTTTAAGAGCTTCTATTGCGCGTTTGTGTGCCATTGTGCATTCGTCCCAAATAATGACATTACACGCTACTAAAACTTTGGACATGGCGGAGTTTTTCGCAATGTTACATGTCGGTTGCTCTATATTTTGAAGGTTTAATGACAATTTTAACGCTGAGTGACCTGTGCGGCACCCTTCTTACAATGTGGCCACTATTTTAGATGAAGCTACCGCTACAGCAATGTTGGATCTCGTACAAACAGTGGCTAAAATCAATGACATGACGAAAGTCTTCCCAGTTCCACCGGGGGCATCAATTGCCTTCAATATTTTATCATAGACTTCCTTCTGTTGGAGGTTTAAGAGGGAAACATTGGTTTGAACTAATTGGTTCAACTCATGTCGATCGTATTCACGTTCACGCTTTAATTCTCGATTTAGTGGCTCATTCATTTCATGTTCTGGTGCTGGCAATCCGAACCTGACTAACAAACTACCGCAAATAAGGTAACATATGTCTTCAATTAAGAGCAAGGCCCGGTTATGCATCATTTTTTTTCTCCATATTATTATTATTAAACCTTCGCTAATGCGAACTAACAATAAGTATTCAAATCATAAAATTATGTAATTGATATTAGTCCAGTCAGTACCAGGTCAAAATTTAAGTTCTTATAATAAGGTAAATAAGGTTATGCATCTTCGCATTGACTTCAAGATTTGGATTTTTCGGGCTGACACGATATTGATGTAAAATCTCTTCTGACACATTGTCCTTGTATTTGTTCCACAGGTCACTTGGACTTGACGGAAAGCATGTCATTAGCAAATAATGACAAAAGCAAATAATGTTCGTATATGCCTCAGCGATTGTCGTATCCCAAAGAGTATCATTTTCAAGCGAATTGAGTTTTTGACATGCAGCACGAAATGTTGGGCAGACTATACCATTAACAGTACGTAACGCTGCAAATGATGTTGGACCACGAACATTCACCAGAAACAACCGCAAATAAAAGCATTTATAATTCTTCGGATGAACTGTATGATGCGACCGACCAAGAGCATTACTTGAATGTACATCCGGATGCCCAGGAACAATAGTCCCTTTCTTTCGACGTTGAAATTTGTTTCAAAAAGCGTTCCAAGTGTAATACCGTGGCATCTCCGAGTAAAATAAAGTTTGTGCAAACGGATCGCTTTAACAAACAGCAAAGAAAATTGTCAATTTTGTCGCTGGAGGTATTTCAGCACGTTAAATAATATTTGCCGCAGTGAAATATACTCGTTGGCCATTCTCCAGATGCTCCGCTAAATGTACTACAGTGGGTTGACGTTCGCAAATAGGGAATGAGAATATACGCCAAACCGCCTTATTGCAGTTCACATAACACCCAACTTGATAACGCGTAATTTCATCGTTGCCATTGGAGATTTGGATGCTCAAAACAGCCATATCGCTTTTCGTGACATATTTGCAGATGTACTTTATCGACTTCACTGAATTACAAAATTCAACATTGCAATGTGTCTTAAATGATTTGGAAAGAAGTGGCGAATATGGCACATTCCAACTGAAGTCAATCACAAAATCGTTTCCTTTTACTTTCTTTGTAATAGTTTGATCGTTGTCATTGAGCGATCAATGCGGATACAGTGGATAACGCTCATCGCCAGTGATAGTTTTCGCCATCAATTTCCATGGATAATGCTTGGAACACTTGCCGTCGACCATAAATCATATTTGTAATTACAACATCATGTAGTTCTTGATCTGTTTCGGGATCAGGGATCTCGGCACTTATAATATAATCTATCTGGTCAGGGCGAACTTTTTCGACTAACCAAATAAGAATGTGTGCACGCGGCAAGCCTCGTTTTTTGCCATTTTATTGAATACATCCAGCATCGAGTATCTCCAAACACGTATTGCCTAACAATATATATAATCAGCAAGCGAATTTTTTGCCTAAACGCACACAATTCACAAAATATTATCCTTAATAGCATTTCAATAACGTTAAAAACATGTTTGCTTGTTTCTTTGATAATTACTGAAAATTATTGATAAAGCGTGAATAGAATAGCTGAGCCTACCGCATCTTTCATTATGTGAGGCTATTACCAAGAAAAACTTCACAAACAGTTCAGTTTATAATGGCTTCATTATTTTGTAGCCCTATCCGCCACTTTTAAATAACTTTTTTTTTATTTTTTTAAATGTTTGTTGTGCTTTCAAAACAATGTATAAAAAAATTGCGTTAATGACTCACTAACTGACAGACAGATTAATCATTGCATAGCCTAAATGCTTAGAGAAAGACTTGAAATATGTATTGGTTAATTTTGAAGCTTCTGAACTTAAAAAAGATAGAATTGTTATCTAATTTATGCTCGACAGGTTTCAAAGTTATGAATGCATTTTTCGTACTTTTTTGAAAAATAAGACCTTTAGAGGCGAAACAGGGTAAAAAATATTTTATAACTGCTTATATCCATTTTTTACCTTCGGAACCGAAAAAGATAAAAAGGGCACAAACTACATTTTGAAGTTGCGTTCGACAGGTCTCGAAAAAATATGAGTATAAAATTTTAAAAATTTTGATCTTAAGGGGTAAAAAGGAATAAACATTTTATTGGTAATTTTTAGGATATTTCTGTTACTTTTAAACTAATAATTTAAATTTCTTTCAACTGCTTAAAGAAAAATATGAACACGTTTTTTTACAGTTATTGAGACTTTTATAAGAAAGTATTTTTGTTGTACGGGAGATGCCATGCCCATTATTCCATTTTCTCCTAAGTATACTCACCTCAATTATGTATATTAGCAAACATAAACAGCCACTCCTATTATTTTCTTCACGCCCAAACTCAGCTTAATTGTAAACATCAACATTGTTAACACCTACACAAAATTTGGAGACTTTAACCCATACACAGTTGAATTACGCATATTACCATTAAAAACATCTTTACACAGTTTTGAGAGTTCAACTGTTACAGTTATTGAGATATATACAAAAAAATATTTTTGTTGTATTGGAGATGCGACGCCCATTTTTTTCCCCGCCCATACAGAGGACAATTGTCATATTAGCACTATAAACATCCTAACAAAGTTTGGAGACTTCAGCTATTACAGTTATTGAGATATATACAAAAAACTATTTTCGTTGTATGGCAGGTGCTACGCCTATTTATTTTTTCCCGCCCATACAAAGCTCAATTATGCATATTAGCACTATAAACATCCGCACGAAGTTTGGAGACTTCAGCTGTTACAGTTATTGAGATATATACAAAAACTATTTTCGTTGTATGGGAGGTGCCACGCCTATTTATTTCTTCCCGCCCATAAAAAGCTCAATTATGAATATTAGCACTATAAACATCCGCACGAAGTTTGGAGACTTTAGCTATTACAGTTATTGAAATATATAAAAAAAACTATTTTCGTTGTATGGGAGGTGCCACGCCTATTTATTTTTTCCCGCCCATACAAAGCTCAATTATGCATATTGGCACTATAAACATCCGCACGAAGTTTGGAGACTTCAGCTGTTACAGTTGGTGAAATATATACAAAAAACTATTTTCGTTGTATGGGAGGTGCCACGCCCATTTATTTGTTTCCGCCCATACACAACTCAATTGTGCACATCAATAAATAATTAAGCTGTGCCAAATTTGGAGACTTCAGCTATAATAGGTATTGAGGTATGTGAAAAAAACTGTTCAATTTGTATGGGAGGTGCCACGCCCAGTCAGAATTTCCAAGAACAAATTAGCCTAAAACGCATTCCCAGATATCGGGTATGTCTTTTTTTCAAGTTTCATTGAAATTGGTTCAGCCGTTCTTGAGTTATAAGCGGTGTCACTAACAAAAAAAAAATTGTTCTTTTATATATAAGAAGATGATACCAATGTATAAAATGAAAAAAGTCTGAAAATTTATAAACGCACTGTGTTAATACTGTGCGCTGCATTTTTTTCTTTTTCTAACTAGAATGCACTTATAATAAATTTTCGCCGTTAACTTTTGCTAATTCTAAAACAGTACACTAACGCTACATTAACACATAAATTTTGGGTGCAAATAGTTTGAAACAAATGGTTTTTAACAAGTAAGAGCGCTATATTCGGCTGTGCCGAATCTTATATACCCTTCACATTTATCTTTTAAGTACCCAGCCGCATCATGAAGTGATCTTGCAAATAAATTATGTTTCTGTATGTCAAGCACCATTTATATATTCATACTTTTTGGCATAAAACTAATAGTACACAAAACCGCTATATTCGGCTGTGCCGAATGTTAGATACTCTTCACATTGGACCTTCGAAACCCCAAAACTTTTTTATTTTTATCCGTTTTTTTGTTTATGAAATATTTCTAATTTTTAAACAGGGGTCGGTGTCAGCTGCAGGGGTTTAACCCTAATTTTCTTCAAATTTTATATGGACTTTTACTCCAATTTTGTAAAATTTTGTATGGCAACCCCCTTGGGTGATGGTGATTGGAGGTAAGTATGTTCTATGAATATGTTTGGGAGGAAAAAATAGTGGGGGTCTGTGATACATTTTATTCCTCAGTGGGCGGCCCTGGAAAATTTGTAGCGGTTTTTACCCAATTTTTTTAACTTTTGTATGGCAATCCTCTTAAAGCGTAGAGATAGGGGGCAGGTATGTTCTAGGAATATATTTGCGAGTAGAAACTAATGGAGGACGATCGTATATTTAATTTCTCTAAGGCCGATTCTGTAGAAGTTATAGGGGTTTTGACATCATTTTTGTAAATTTTGTATGGCAAGACCGCTTAGGTGATGGAGATAGGGGGTAAGTATACTCTCGCAATTCGTTTGGAAGGAAAAACTAATGTGGGTCTGTAATACATTTTATTCCTCTGGGAGCGACCCTGAATAAGTTGTAGCGGTTTTTACCCAATTTTTTTTCCAAATTTTGTATGGCAATAGAATTAAAAATATAAGGTAGTCTTGGTTTTCGGCTTATAACTCAGTCAGTTACCGATTTTCTTGCAGATATTTCTGACAGTTTGACCCCACTTATAGGTCTATGCGACATCGGGGGGCTTAAGAAAACTTATTATGATTTCTTTTATTATACCCTTCACATAAGTGATAAGGGTATACATCAGTTTGTCATTCCGTTTGTAACTTTTTTACTAGCCATTTGCGACTCCATAAAGTATATGAATATACTCTGGATAGATAAGTAAGTCGATATAGACATGTCCGTCTGTCACTCTGTACGTCTGTTGAAATCAAGTTTCAGGATTCAATTTAAGCACTACGGACCAGGTATTGGCGTCAAACTTTTAGAAATTTTTTTTACAGGCTCACAAACTCCATACAAAATAGGTATCAAATGAAAACTAGGAACGCTGTTAAACATGTATTGTGGTGGGTATTACCAAACAGGAAAAAAGTTTCTAGTATGCTTGGACGTAGGTATGTATGTATGTATGTATGTATGTATGTATGTATGTATGTATGTATGTATGTATGTATGTATGTAGGTATGTATGTATGTATGTATGTATGTATGTATGTATGTATGTATGTTTGTATGTATGTATGTATGTATGAAGAAGTTTAAACTTCGAACTGCAAAATTGCGTTTAATAATTCAACCATTTTTATACCCACGCCACTTTTGTAGGTGGTAGGGTTACTTTTTTGTGCGTTCTTAATTAAAGTGATCCCCTCTTAATAACCTCTTTAGTTTATTTATTAATACTTATATGAATAAATATAGGAGATTCATAAGGTGTTCTATATGTCCTATAGTCATAAAATTTCACAATGGCTTAAAAACATTGTTGTCTTTCATGCAAAACTAATAATAAAACAATACTACGTCGTAGGGTATGTTTAAGTTGTCATTACAATTCCACAAGCACCTACGTCGAGTATATGGTTATGTTTTTATAACCTAAATTTTCGGATCAGATTTTATATGAATATTTTCATATGTATCTACATAAATACCTTTTTTAAGCTGAAAGGTACAAAGTTTAATTTCGGAAGTGGCATTGTCCCTCCAGAATTCATTTTGCCAAACCCCCCCAATATTAAAAAAAAATTTTCTAGAAACAATATTTGTGTTCATGTACTTTAAGTTTCAGCCACTCCCTAGAAAAAATATGTAGCTACGCCAATGGCCGCAGACGATATATCATGTTAGGAACAAAAGAATAAAGTGCTATTATTTTTTGTTTTTTAGATATCGCTAAACTGACATATACATACATATGTATTTGTAGCTTAAAACACAAAAAAATGGAATTTGAATGTTATTTGTGCAAAAGTTCCTATGACTCCCCAAAGAAACCGTTGACCCATATAAATTCATGTGGCCTACCGATTAATATTTACGAATGTACGTTCAAAAATTGTTTTCAAAAATTTCATTTGAAACGTTCCTATCAAAAACATATTTACAAACATTTTATTGATAACAATAAAAAATTCGAACAACGAAGATGCTCATATTTTACAATTTGATGAGTTAAATAAAGAGAAAGAAACGTATATACAGACCTACAGCCATAAAAGTTTAATTGAGGATGAAGCTGGCGAACCTTATTCTGAAGAAAAAGTCAATGCAAAATTCCACCACTCAATGATTAGATTTGTTACCAAATTACATTCTTTTAATAATATTTCTCGCTCAGCGCTAGAATTAATTGACCAACAAGTAAAAGGCTGTTGTGATAAAGAGTCACTTTTAAGAGTTTCAAGAGGGCTAAGTTCAACATATGAGGAGTGTAAATCCGATTTTAAATTCAACAAGAAACTTATGGAAATGAGTCTTATAGGAAATGTAGAAACATTCAACATTCAAAATAATCCGAAATCCAATGGCATAGTTATGCCAATCGAGTTTCAATTTAAAAAAATATTTGAACAAAATGATAATCTCGAGAAAATGTTAAAATACATGCCTGACTTAGAAAGAAGTCCAACTTATGTAAATTTTGCTCAAGGTGCTTTATGGCAACAAAAACTTAATTTATACCCAAATAAAATTGTTATACCTTTTTTTCTATATACTGATGATTTTGGTATAAATAATCCACTTGGGTCTAAGTCAAGTCGACACTCTATGTGCAATTTTTATTATAGTTTTCCATGTTCCTCAAAAAAATCTTCAAAATTGGATGAAGTTTTCCTAGCTTTTACAATAAAATCTTCTGACATAAAAATGTATGGAAATGAGTGCTTTAAACCACTTATTAATGCAGTAAAAAAGTTAGAACTTGATGGAATTCATATTAGAACAAAAAATGGAGAAAAGAGAGTGCATTTTATTATGGGCTTACTGCTTGGGGATAACCTTGGTCTGAATGTTACTCTAGGCCTTTCCAAATCTTTTTCATCAAAATATTTTTGCAGGTTTTGTTTAATGAGTAAATCAGATACCCAGCAACAAACTGTAGAAATTGTCGATCTATTAAGAAATCGAATTAATTATAGAGAGTCCATTGAAAGAGAGTTAGCAGTCGAAACCGGAATAAGTTCCTCATGCATTTTTAATGACGTACCATCATTCCATTGCACGGAAAACTATGCTGTTGACGATATGCACGATCTATTTGAAGGAATTTATCACCACGTTCTTTGTGAATCCCTTTTGTACTTTATCAAAAAAATGCATTACTTTTGCCTTGAGACAATTAATAACAGGATTCAAGCATTTAAGTACGACGAACATGATAAAGAAAATGAAAAACTAACAGTAACTAATACTGAAATAGAAAATAAAAAATGTCGGCAAAGCAAATCATTTTGCCAGTATTTCACTATTTTATTCGGCGATTTAATTCCCTATGGCGACCAGGTCTGGATATTTATAACAAAATTTTTTGAACTTTTGGATAATATACTGTGTTATGAAGTTTCGAATTCCTTAATAAAAAATATAAAAATCCAATATTTGAACAGTAATTTTCAAATTTTATTTAAAAAATCTTTAACTCCTAAATTTCATATCCTTAACATTATCCCACTATTTTAAGGCAGTGCGGTGTAATATGTAATAGAATCTACTGCAGAAAAGATTTTAATACCATACTTTGCTGGCTTGTTGGGTATATACTGCCTAAAACTGCATCGTCCGCGAAAGCTTTCTAGCTTTTCGTCAACCGTGATATAACTGCCACAAGCAAAGGTTTTTTCACAATTTTGATTGAAAGTCTCAAAAAGTTCTCGTATTGGCGCAAGTTTATCGATTTTTCGACGCTCCTACAGGGTATTCACATTGTCAAAACGAATGCATCTCAATAAAAACTGAAACCGGTTATAGGACATTGTTGCTGCAAATATTTCGAGTCCAGTGCCATCTGAAGCCCATATATCTCGCACGTTGACATGTGACGACTTGTGCAACCCAGCGATATACAATAAACCGAGTAAAGCATTTATTTCATCCTTGTCTGTGATACGTGCATTTTTAAAATATATATGTTTGTATTTTCCACAACTAAATCCAAAAAGTTGAAAAAGAGTTTCCAACTTTCAAATGGTGTTGTAACTTTTTCTGAAACACCTGTTGCCTTTGGAACGTTTACAAATATATTTTCAGCCGGTGTTCGTGTTCTTGGAAATGGATTTTTTCGCCATGTAGTTCCATCTTTTCCGATGTATTGAATTTCATGATTTCCTTCGTCTTCTTCAAGTTCCTGCTCAGAATCTGACTCATCATTGCTCATTATTTCGTGGTCACTTTCATCACTACTTTCACCTCCAATATCTTCTTCCTCACTCAAGTTAATATCTGATAACAGCGACATCATTCGCTCCTGCTCTCTTTCGTAAGAACTCATTTTTTACTTTTTAACACTATGAAATGCACTTTTATACTGAAAATAAAAATTATTGTCGTTTTGTACGTAAAAAAATCACAAAAAGAAACCGTTCATAAATTTATGTATATGATGTCCATGGAATAACGGTATATCTATTTCATAAACACAGCTGCGCTTATTCGCAAAAAAAGAAATAGGGAAGACAAAACAAGCGCTTTTTTTTATATTAGAGATCACAAAAAATGTAACTATCGATGGGTACGAAATACCCAAAACATTAAACGCTATTACTATCGCGGGTGTAAAGCACCCAAGCTATTTTTAAAACAATTTTTTTGTAAATATAATCATGGATTAATGTAGTAGAATGTATTTCTAAACATAAATAACTATTCAAAGGTGGATTACATTATATAACAAGGACAATTTTCATGAAAAATTATATAGTTTACTTAAAAGTTTAGCCTTTTGGGTGGAATCCACCCAGACGATAGTAACGCAGGGTTAAGAAATCTATGGAGTTTTAAATACGAAGGAAAACAAAAAAAAATTCAAAATTTATTCACATGTAACAACGTCAAGAAAAAACATTTCAAAAAGCTTTTCTTTTAAACAACAAATGTCGTTCGCAAATTATTTATTTGATTGCAATTTAAAAGACGAATATTTATTTAAGAAACCAATAAAAGATTTAAGCATTATTGAAAAAGTTAGCAAAAACCTTAGGGATTCTATAAAAAGCATTTTGCTTTATAGAGAAGCATAAATATGGGGTTATAAATATAGCTCTGTGAAGATTATAGCAGTATTTCAAAACGACTTTAAAATTTACAGTATTGCTGCAATTATTAAAACTTCTAATGAAATCTTTCTGTCGTGCAAAAAAATACTTACCAACTATAATAATCACTATATGGCCTATGAATTTGAACATATTTCAGACTTATATAATTTAATAAACATAAAAGATATCGTCGGACTACCAGTGGAAAAGATAGAATCGCCAAAAGGTTTCTCTTTTATAAAGCTAAAAGAGTTTTATAAAAATACCTGCAACAAAACATGGACAGTGACAACAATATAGACCTAAATTGCCTTTTACAAAGATGGGGTTTGAGCCACTTGTACGACAGATTGAAAGGCATGTATTATTTGTTAATATTGCGTATTCAGACATTGATATAAACATTTAATTTTCTCTATACAGGGCAAGGCATTAACATAGACCTTCTTAACTACTTGAAGGCCCATCATATTGAAAAGCTGTTTATTAATCTTTCAATAGAAGATCAAGTAAAATTTGAATATCAGTTAGAAAAATGGAAGAATGAAATGGTCCAAAACGAAAATGAACAACCTACAGTTCAAAATGAACCCAACTTGATTGCCAAACAACCTAACATTTCTGTTATGGAAATACTGAACAACAGCAGAGAAATTTTAAAATTTTATAAAAAGAATGAAGTTTTTTATGAAGAGCAAAGAAATCTTCTAATAAACACAATAAGTAAATATATAGAAGCTAATAGGTTTGTATGTAGTATTTCGGACTGTGCCTCAATAGAAAAAGAAATATGCTCAATATTTCCATCAGAGCAGTTGGTAGACATAAGCAAAACAAGTAAGAGCGCTATATTCGGCTGTGCCGAATCTAATATACCCTTCACATTGACCTTTCGCAATCCCAAACTTTTTTTATTTTTAACCATTTTTTTACTTATGAAATATTTCTAATTTTTAAATAGGCTCTAAGGCCAACTCTAAAGAAGTTGTGGGCATTTTATCATTTTTGTAAATTTTGTATGGCAACCCCATTAGGGCGTGGAGATAGGGGGTAAGTATGCTCTAGAAATATGATTTGGATGGCAAACTAATAGAGGTCGGTCGTACACTTTATTGCTCTAAGGCCAACTCTGAAGAAGTTGTGGGCATTTTTACATCATTTTTGTAAATTTTATATGGCAACCCCATTAGGGCGTGGAGATAGGGGGAAAGTATGTTCTAGGAATATGTTTGGGAGGGCAAACTAATAGGGATCGGTCGTACACTTTATTGCTCTAAGGCCAACTCTAAAGAAGTTGTGGGCATTTTTACATAATTTTTGTAAATTTTGTATGGCAACCCCATTTGGGCGTGGAGATAGGGGGTAAGTATGTTATAGGAATATGTTTGGGAGGGCAAACTAATGGGAGTCGGTCGTACACTTTATTGCTCTAAAGCCAACTCTGAAGAAGTTGTGGGCATTTTTACATAATTTTTGTAAATTTTGTATGGCAACCCCCTTAGGGCGTGGAGATAGGGGGTAAGTATGTTATAGGAATATGTTTGGGAGGGCAAACTAATAGGGGTCGGTCGTACACTTTATTGCTCTAAGGCCAACTCTGAAGAAGTTGTGGGCATTTTATCATTTTTGTAAATTTTGTATGGCAACCCCATTAGGGCGTGGAGATAGGGGGTAAGTATGTTTAAGGAATATGTTTGGAAGAAGAAACTAATAGGGGTCGGTCGTACACTTTATTGTTCTAAGGCCAACTCTGAAGAAGTTGTGGGCATTTTTACATAATTTTTGTAAATTTTGTATGGCAACCCCATTTGGGCGTGGAGATAGGGGGTAAGTATGTTATAGGAATATGTTTGGGAGGGTAAACTAATGGAAGTCGGTCGTACACTTTATTGCTCTAAGGCCAACTCTGAAGAAGTTGTGGGCATTTTTACATAATTTTTGTAAATTTTGTATGGCAACCCCCTTAGGGCGTGGAGATAGGGGGTAAGTATGTTATAGGAATATGTTTGGAATGGCAAACTAATAGAGGTCGGTTGTACATTTTATTGCTCTAAGGCCAACTCTGAAGAAGTTGTGGGCATTTTTGTAAATTTTGTATGGCAACCCCATTAGGGCGTGGAGATAGGGGGTAAGTATGTTCTAGGAATATGTTTGCGGGGGCAAACTAATGGGGGTCGGTCGTACACTTTATTGCTCTAAGGCCAACTCTGAAGAAGTTGTGGGCATTTTATCATTTTTGTAAATTTTGTATGGCAACCCCATTAGGGCGTGGAGATAGGGGGTAAGTATGTTCTAGGAATATGTTTGGGAGAAGAAACTAATAGGGGTCGGTCGTACCTTTTATTGCTCTAAGGCCAACTCTGAAGAAGTTGTGGGCATTTTTACATAATTCTTGTAAATTTTGAATTGCAACCCCCTTAGGGCGTGGAGATAGGGGGTAAGTATGTTCTAGGCATATGTTTGGGAGGGCAAACTAATGGGGGTCGGTCGTACACTTTATTGCTCTAAGGCCAACTCTGAAGAAGTTGTGGGCATTTTATCATTTTTGTAAATTTTGTATGGCAACCCCATTAGGGCGTGGAGATAGGGGGTAAGTATGCTCAAGAAATATGATTGGGTAGGGAAACTAATAGGGGTCGGTCGTACACTTTATTGCTCTAAGGCCAACTCTGAAGAAGTTGTGGGCATTTTATCATTTTTGTAAATTTTGTATGGCAACCCCATTAGGGCGTGGAGATAGGGGGTAAGTATGTTCTAGGAATATGTTTGCGGGGGCAAACTAATGGGGGTCGGTCGTACACTTCATTGCTCTAAGTCCAACTCTGAAGAAGTTGTGGGCATTTTATCATTTTTGTAAATTTTGTATGGCAACCGCATTAGGGCGTGGAGATAGGGGGTAAGTATGTTCTAGGAATATCTTTGGGAGGGCAAACTAATGGGGGTCGGCCGTACACTTTATTGCTCTAAGGCCAACTCTGAAGAAGCTGTGGGCATTTTATTATTTTTGTAAATTTTGTATGGCAACCCCATTAGGGCGTGGAGATAGGGGGCAAGTATGTTCTAGGAATATGTTTGGGAGGGCAAACTAATAGGGGCCGGTCGTACACTTTATTGCTCTAAGGCCAACTCTAAGGAAGTTGTGGGCATTTTTACATAATTTTTGTAAATTTTGTATGGCAACCCCCTTAGGGCGTGGAGATAGGGGGTAAGTATGTTCTAGGAATATGTTTGGGAGGGCAAACTTATGGGGTCGGTCGTACACTTTATTGCTCTAAGGCCAACTCTGAAGAAGTTGTGGGCATTTTATAATTTTTGTAAATTTTGTATGGCAACCCCATTAGGGCGTGGAGATAGGGGGTAAGTATGTTCTAGGAATATGTTTGGGAGAAGAAACTAATAGGGGTCTGTGGTACACTTTATTGCTCTAAGGCCAACTCTGAAGAAGTTGTGGGCATTTTTACATAATTTTGGTAAATTTTGTATGGCAACCCCCTTAGGGCGTAGAGATAGGGGGTAAGTATGTTCTAGGAATATGTTGGGGAGGGCAAACTAATGGGGGTCGGTCGTACTTTTTATTGCTCTTAGGCCAACTCTGAAGAAGTTGTGGGCATTTTATCATTTTTGTAAATTTTGTATGGCAACCCCATTAGGGCGTGGAGATAGGGGGTAAGTATATTCTAGGAATTGTAGCGGTTTTTACCTTATTTTTTAAAATTTTGTATGGCAACCATGTCAGGGGCTGGAGATAGAGAGTAAGTATGTTCCACAAAAATGTTTGGATGGAAAAAATAATTTGGGTCGGTCTTACATTTTACCTGTGTAGGAGAACCCTGGAAGCCGTAGGAGCGATTTTAAAAATGTTTAAATTAAGTTTTGTACGGCAACGCTGTTATATGTATGAACACTAATACTAATAACATTTTTGTTTTGGGTGTGTTTCAATAATATCAACATGACTGATTCTGTTTTTTTCTTTTTTTGTTGTTTTTTTATTATTACATGCAAAAGTATGTTCTTTGTTGTTGTTGTAAACTCAAAAAACCGAGGTAGTCTTGGTTTTTTGCTTATATCTCGGTCATTTATCGGGCGATTTTCCTGATTTTAAATACCGGTTTTCTCGCAACTATCTGTGACAGTTTGATACAACATTCGAGTCTATGTGATATAGGAGGGCTTCAGAAAGTTGGTTTCAACCATAACACGGACAGATGGACAGACGGACAGACGGACATCGCTAAATCGGCTTCCCTATCTATAAGGATCCAGAATATATATACTTTATGGGGTCCCAAATGGATAATAAAGAAATAACAAACGGAATGACAAACTTATATATACCCTTATCACTTATGTGAAGGGTAGAAATAAAATTAAAGAAGTTTACAAATTTAAACCAAAAAATATAAATAAATAAAAAAACTTGTTAAACAAATTAAAAAAAATTTATATAGAGTTGACATAAACTCCACTCATTGTTCTTTTTGCTGCTTCGAAACTCTCATGTTTTTCTAAAACTCACAAAATTTAAATAATTTTTGAATAACAGAAAACATTTACACTTACCTTTTCTATATTTTTATTACTCATTTTATATATTTTAATACTTTTTTCTTTAAATATTGTTATTTCGCGGTCTTTTTATTTGTGAGTATTTTTGACAGTTTTAAGTGAAAACATCTCGCTTTAAAACTTTACAGAAACACTATTTCTTGTGTTTAACGAGTAATTGCCTTACGTGACAGATAGTTCTCGCATGAAAAATTACAGAAACAGCCTGGTGAGAAAAGTCAGCTGTTTTTGTCGATGTTTAGCAATTTTGTTTCATTTTGCATGTTTTAAGTGAAAAGTTTCTCGAGGCGAGAGTTACAGAACATGGACACTGGTTCTCACCTGTTATACCTGGTAATCTTATTTGCCTTCGTGTGTATAAAATTTTTAAGGAGAACAGAGATGGGAATGCTGGTGGTGTAGCAATATTTGTCAAGGATAATATATCGTGTAAGGAGTGTTTAAAATTTTTAACAGATTTTCAGTTAAATAAAGGCTGGGTAGAATTAGTTTTAACCGAAATAAATTCTGAGGGTAGAAAAATGTTGGTAGGGTGCGCTAACAGGTTTTTGTAATTTTTTTTCAGCTCTGAAAACGCTTGCATCTGCTGAGGATATTGTTATTTCTGGTGACTTAAACTCCAACTTCCTTTTGGAATCAATATTAACCAACAATCTGTTATCTTTTGGACTAACCCCCGCTGATAACGTTAACCCAACACATCATACACCACCCAACGGAACTCTGCTTGACATTTTCTTTTTCGGAAATAATTTTAAAGTGTAGCTGTATGATTAAGTATCTGCCTCGTGTTTTTCAAACATAATTTAATTTTTTTGATACACAACTTCAGAGTTCCTTTGACACAACATACGTTTCAATTTCGTGACTTCAAAAGGTTGGATTACAATGTACTTCAAGAGAACGTCTTTTAAATCGATTGGAATCAAATTTTCTTCATGCCTTCTGTTGATGAGCTAATATAACACGGTGTGTAATTTTTTAAGTCATGGAAAAATAAACATATACGGACATCACTACGTGAAAGAAGACCAAAAAAGAAAAGACCTGTGTCTCCCAGTTTTGCCCAAAAAGTGATAATTTTCTCAGGCTCATATCTTGCAAACCGTTCGGAATTTTAATTTATACTCTTTGAGGCAAAGTTGTTAGTTTAGTTTAAGTTTATAAAAAACAAAAATTGTAAACATAAAAAATTAAAAAAAGAATAATTTTAAATCAAAATCGCAAAAACTTTAAAAAATTCAAATTTTTTTGACCTTTTTTCCCCTGTTCAGGTCCATAGGTAGCAAACCGTTCAAAATTCAAGGAAACAATCAACAACGAAAATTTACCTAACATCCCAGTAAACAACTTTTTAGAACATATAAATTTCCTAGGAATGATTCTTAACACCGTGTATGTACATACATGTAGTTATGAAGCTATCTCTTCCTTACGTTTAATCAAATTGCCTTAATTACATATATTGTATCTGCCTTTTGTGTAATAGAGAATTTTAGTGAATACAGATATGTGTATTAAACTCTTGCAAAGTTATATCTTTAACAACCAGTTTGTGTGTTTTTCAGCTTTTAGTGTGTATTAATAAGTAGCTTTGTGTTTTTGTTATAAGTTGGTATTGGTGTGTTCTCTAACTAAATATGGTGTGGTTTGGTAAAATAAGAGCAAGAGCAAAAAATTTGTTTTTCTATGTTTCGTTGAAACAGTTACATACATATAATGATGTTTAACCATAAATACTTTTGGTGTGTTTTCTTATTCTGGCTACATGAGCCAGTTTTTCTATTTTTTAAATTTTCTTTAAATAAATTAAACAAGTTTAGCTAAAAAAAATTAAAACTGCATCGTAACTATATACATTTAAGTCAAATTTAAAATTAAAATTATTAAAAAATTCAAAATAAATATATATTATTTTATCTTAATTTTTGAGCTTGAGATAAAACAATGCTTTTTTTAAATTTATTTTATTCATTTTTAAACACTATAGCTACAATAAACTTTAAAAATCAAATTTTTGTTTCATTCGCAACCTTTTATATAAACGATCTTGTGTATTTGTTGTATCAACAGTAATAAGAAAATATTTATGATACCATTGTTTTTCAGCACAAAAAAAAACAAATACATTACACACTCAATGCAAAACCATAAACAACAATATTTGTTTATAAGAGTAGAGTAAGTGCGCAAAAGCAAACCCATACAATATCATTTACACTTATTCACACACTTACACCAAAAAGAACTGGTATGTACATGGATGTACAAGATATATCTGTTTTTGTAATACTTATTTGTTCTATTTGTGCACGTGTATAATGTGTATATGCAAGTTAACAACAATTTTATTTAATTTTATTTACCTTCATTTACTTCCTGTTTTTAACAATTCTGTGTAATTTAATAAATATTGTTCTACTTATCAAACATTATAAAAAAGAAATTATTAAAATAAAGTTTTCAGTTGTAATCATGAACTCACCAAATTTAAAAGTGTTTTAAATTAACTGGCGCCCGAGCAAAAGTCCGAAAAGTTTTCAAAAAAAATATCCTTGTAAAGGATTACAAAGAAAACATTGGAAATAGTTTAAATAGTTAATAATTTAAATTAGTTAAATATCCTTAAAGTGAATTAAAGTGAAACATTAAAATACTTTAACTTCAAAAAAAAAAAAAAATAATAATAAAATATCCTTGTAAAGGATTATAAAGGAAACATTGGAAATAGTTTAAACAAGTTAATAGTTTAAATTAATACTTTTACTTCAAAAATTAAATATCCTTGTAAAGGATTAAAATAAAGGAAAACGTATAAAAAAAAAAAAATTTTAAAAAAATGTCCTTGCAAAGCTATGAAATAAATAAATAACTCTAAAGAACAATCTAAATAAAAATATTAAATAAAATATCGCGAATAACTATAAAAATTAAAATCTTCTAGTAAAGGATTAAAATATAAAAAAGTAGACAGTAGACTTTATATTTTTTAATAAAATTCAAAACACAATCAATTTATAAATGAATAAAATAATTATATAAAAAAAAGAGCACAAACATAAACTAAATAACGTTTCAAGTGCTTTATGAACAGAATAGCTAAAAACTAAAACAATCAACAACAACAACAACAACTAACTAAGGGCAAAAATCACATCGAAGAAGACAACCCAATTAACAATAACAACAACAACAACTGAGGGTAAAACTCACATCGAAGAAGACAACCCAATCAAAAACAGCAAAACCATCTAGAAGAAAACCAGAAATAAAAATATGCAACCAATACTAATTTATCTTTTACTTCTTCTACAAATAGCGAGAACCGAAATACAAATTCTCGACTACACCAATTCCGAGGTTGTGACGTTTCAGACAGGACAGGCACTAATACAGAATGGAACATTTAATCTAATACACGTAATAGACATTGGGATTTACGAACGGGAACTTAGACTTATAAGTGAGCACATCAATTACAAAATGAAGAAATCCAATCCCCTCATGCCACTTCTTCAGCATGAAATGACAGAACTGCGCGACATGATAAATCGAATTAAACCTTTTAGCAGAACCAAAAGATCCATCAACGAAATAGGTACTGTATGGAAGTGGATTGCAGGCTCACCAGACCGAACAGATCTTGAAATACTGACAGACAAGATAAACGACAACTTACGACAGACCAACAACCAAATTGTAATAAACAGACTATTTGAACGAAAACTAAATGAACTGACAAACTTGACAAACGACATAACTAAGAACATTCAAACATACGACACAGATGAGACGGCAGCTATTAAATTTAAATTTGAATTGCAAATACTTAAGGAGGAAATAAAAAATATTGAACAAGCATTGTTATGGTCAAAAGGTGGAATCATAAATCCTTTTCTGTTCTCTCACAATGAAATGGATATCTTGAATGAATTGATTGTAGAACAAAATTTTCCTTACAATAATTTAGAACAGTGTTTAAAATTTGCTAACGTTAAAGTTGCCTCAAATAATTCAGTTTTGTTATACGTTATTAAATTGCCTATAGTTAATAAACCTCATTGTAAAACTATGTTAATAAAACGAATAAAGACAGGAAATTTTATTATAAAATTAGAATATGAAACCATAATGAATTGTAAAAATAAAATATTTAGTGTAAAAAAACCATGTAAAAGTTATGACGAGCTGACTTTGTGCCAAAGAGGAAGCATTGAAGAAATAACTAACACAAGTTGCATACCAAACCTCCTTAAAAGCAACCCATCCACTTGTAAAAAAACTAATAATTTAGACATTCCTTCCGTGGAGACTATTCAAGATGGTCTTCTTTTATTAAATCAGTATAATGGTTCAATATCAGCAAACGGTAAATCCGTTGAGATGTATGGAACTTTCGTAGTACAATATCAAAACGCTACCATAACCATTGGTAATGTAACATTTTCTCACTACGAAAAAGAGACATATAAACCACTACCGGCTATTCTAAGCTCATTAAATTCCACTCATTATTTTGAGGAATATCTGTCTCTTCAACTTGTAAAAGAATTACATCTAAATAATACTAAAACAATCCAATTAATTAAGCAAAAAAATAGTATAAACCTATGGGAAAGTTCAGCAGCCCTAATAATATGTGCAGTAATTTTAATCACCATAATTCTCAAATGTGCCGCAAAAACAAGGTACGTACTTAAATTAACCCAAACTAGCATTCCACAAATCTCGTCCGAAATCAAAGAAACGGAAATATTGGAATGTGTTGCTTTAGAAAATTGTCAATCAATTTCTTCTACAAACGTGGACGTTTGCATTTAAAGAGGGAAGAGTTAACAACAATTTTATTTAATTTTATTTACCTTCATTTACTTCCTGTTTTTAACAATTCTGTGGAATTTAATAAATATTGTTCTACTTATCAAACATTTTAAACACAAAAGTAAAGCAAACCGCTGACGCTATGTCTGCTGTTATGTTGCAATTGCTTTACTTTCGTGGAATTCTTTATTAAATTAAAATGTAAAAAAAATAATAAATGAATATTACTGATGTAGGCAAATTAATATTATAAAAAAGAAATTATTAAAATAAAGTTTTCAGTTGTAATCATGAACTCACCAAATTTAAAAGTGTTTTAAATTAACTTGCATGTGAGATAGCCGCGAAAAGTCTTGCAACCTAAACAGGTAGGCAAACATTAAAATTGCTGGAAACCCTAAACAACAAAATACACCATACACAAATCGCAATAATGATCGTTAACGGCCTTTAATTAAATTATAAACATACTTTTTTTTATTGCCTTGTTATTACTTTTTAATAATTATTGTTTATACCAACAA
The DNA here is from genome assembly GCA_963583895.1 of Melanophora roralis. Lineage (NCBI taxonomy): Eukaryota > Metazoa > Arthropoda > Insecta > Diptera > Rhinophoridae > Melanophora > Melanophora roralis. Next base: position 12,388,079 of record OY757192.1, on the reverse strand, counting down.
TAAATTACCTACATATGTACCTACTACCAATTTTTTTAATAAGTGAGGACAATCCAAAATAAAATAGCAATTGGATAAATTTAAAAAGAAGAAATTATTGCAACCAAACTTATCAAGAAATCAACTACAAAAATTTACCTTAGATTTCAGTAAACAGCTCACGCGATCATGCACCGATGCACACGCATCAAGGAACGCAGATCACAATATAAAAGCGACGCGACTCTCACATCGAGGCATTACACAGCGCGCCGTCAACGAGATCTCAGCGGTGAAAATTATAGAGAAAGTTCTACAGCATAATTCGCACACAACATTGGCAACTGACAATTTCAATATGCAGTGTAAAAAGATTTATTTCTTTTGCTACATTTGCGGTCATCAAATCAGAAAAAATAATTCTACAAGATTTCAAAAGGAAAAAAATCTTTTAACTGAATTTAAAAGAGCATATAAGTTATTTTTCGACGAAATAGATTTGCTCAGTGAAAATTACACACCTAACGCAGTGTGTCGCCAATGTTATAATAATCTCATAGGATGGTTGAATGGAGGCAAACATAGTATGAAATATTGTAAGCCGGTAAACTGTATTCATCGCCCAGGTGATCATGATTCAACCAGTTCTTATGCATGCGTTAAATACACATCTTGCCTAAATAGACATGATGAGAAGAACAAAATTTATAAAGCAACTGTAACAGCCACATTACCAGTGCTTGCACCTAAAAATTTTGTATTCCCAAGGCCGCAAACTCCAGATCGTAGGACAGAATCTACAAAAATGACTACAGCAAGTGGTGTTACCAACCAAGATCGATTTGATACCGACTATGAGACCCAACAGGGAAGAGATGGACTAAAACTAATAACTAATAAAAAATCAAATGCTACGAAAATAAATGGAAGATTTGCTTTGTTTGAAGGTCATCAATATTTTGCAAGGAATCATCAATAAGCGCGGCTTTCCAAAATTCTTTTGTTTTCTTTGTAATTGGGATTTGCACTCACCTGTAAATCAATCCCAATGTAATTCATGGAGCCAAAGAGGAAGTGTGCAGGAACAAATGAAACAACATAGAATGCACCTCTAATTGACAATACTCAAGACATCTTGCTGCCACCGCTCCATATAAAATTAGGAATTGTTAAAAAATTCATTGAAGTGGCCGTTGTAAATTGTTTAAGCGCATTCGACTATTTGAAAAGCGTTTTCTCAAAGCGTTGCGATGACAAAATTAAAAAAGCTATTGCAGTAAATTTAGAACGATTTTTTGTTCAATTCGTTGTACTATAGCTATTTACACTATTTATATGTTTTCTTTTCTGCCATTATATTTGTCTTCATTTAATAGTCGTACTTAATGGCCCTGACATTAGAAAGCTAATCAAGAGCAAATTTAATTCATCGCTTGATGAAAATCATTCAATGGCACGGATTAACCTTCAGCGTGTATGCACCAGAGTCTTGGGAGGGGATCGAGACGCGGAACCGCAAGCAAGAGGATGAGTGAAAGAAATGCTGTATTATTTTGAGAAAATCGGCATATTGATGACATTAAAGCTGCATTTTCTTCATTTTCATTCTGACGACTTTATTAAAGAACTCCCTACCGAATCCGGTGAGCAAGGAGAACGGTTTCACCAAATCACAATGCCCATGGAAAAACGGTACAAAGGCAAAAACTTCGACGCATTGCTTGCAGAGGTAATATCAATTTTATTATTGCATGGTTTTGCATTATTTTTGATTTCTTTTCTAATTCATTTCAGGTATGTTGGTGGAGTCATAAGATAACCCTTTATGATGTTAATAAGGTATGTTAAAAAGAAAAAGCTAATGATGGAAGGCAGTCTGGAAGCAACGTGCCTGTGGACACCGTAAGTTCTGAATCAGAGTCAGATTTGGATCCTCAACTTAAGAGAGCGCGATTTGCAAGTCCAGGGCCATCAACTTTATAAAAATTATACGAATATTTTTTTTTATTATTAGCACAGTATCTCAATGTTGACGAAAATAAAAAACAAATGAAATTCAAAAATTTTCGTAAAATTTTTAACTTTTGCGGCTACCTAAACGGTATTAAAAATTATTCCTAGGAAGTTTATATGTTCTAAAAAGTTGTTTATTGGGATGTTAGGTAAATTTTTGTAGTTGACTGTTTCCTTGAATTTTGAGCGGTTTGCTACCTATGGACCTGAACAGAGGGAAAAAGGTAAAAAAAAAATTGAATTTTTTAAAGTTTTTTGCGATTTTGATCTAAAATTATTCTTTTTTTAATTTTTTATGTTTATAATTTTTGTTCTTTATAAAAAGAGCTACAACTTTGCCTCAAAAAATAAATTTAAATTCCGAACGGTTTGCAAGACATGAGCCTGAGAAAATTATCACATTAGGCAAAAATGACGCCAAGGCCCCAAATTTTTGAGGGCCCATAAAAAAAGAAGTGCATGACTTTGGGCCAAACTGAGAAACACGGGTCTTTTTTTTCGGTCTTCTTTCACGTAGTAGTGTCCGTATATGGTTCTTTTTTTCGTGTTGCACTGTGTAATTCTTAGAGGACAATATTTAACGTCATAGTTCAAGTCAAATCTAGTGCAGTTTTTTTTTGGGACAAGTCCTTTGTTTACTGCCAATATAAAATAAGCGATCGCACTTATACTAGGTGGAAACGTTTTAGAATTTCAGAATAAAAAACGAAATCTAGAGCTGCCAGAAAAAATTTTCAAATGGGTATTAGAATTGCGAAAATAAAATCTTATTTAAGACGTTTTGTCTCTGCAGTGACTTCTAAGAAGACATGGCACCAGTGATGCCAAGTGTAGGGATTTTTCCCTTTTTGTAGGGATTTTTTTCAAAAATATTACATGTAGGGAAAAAGGGAAAGATGTTTTACTTTTGTCGAATTGTAGGGATTTTTTCAATTGCAAATTTTTGTCCACAACTAAAAATTATATGCTTTCCAAATGCAAACTTTAAATCTTTAAAAAATATATGCTTCTCTTTAAGTGTATCATTAGAAAGTCGTAAGTCTGGTAATACCTCTATAATATGAAGTAAGTAAATATGAGTGGCATTTTTATTAACAATGATAAGTAAACACTTGTTCAAAGTGTATATGTATACATATATATGTACATAGGTGGTATCGTAACAGCAGCTGATTATTATTTGCTGGTACAAATAATTGTCAAAACAACACATAGAAATCGCTATATACTTTTTGATGACCCAGTTAAAGTTGCATTGTTGTACGGAAACTTTAAAATGCCACCTTGTTCAATACACCTTGCACTTGTTTTGAGTTATGCAGCTTACTTGCTTGTGGATAATTTTTTATACATACATACGTTCAAGAAAGATGACGACTTTAACCTTAATCAAAATTTTATAAAAAAAGAATGCCTGAAAACTTATTGTGCCATAAGGTCACCTCATGCTTCTTTGCCAATAGATGACTTTAATGTCGGCAGTGAATGTGAAGAATTGTTGAAAACGTTTCCAAAAACAAATTCTTTACACATAAATTCTGATTGTCTACAATTCTAAACAACTGCACTTGAAGAAATGCAAAGAAGACTGCCAGTAAATGATAAGTCAATCTTCGAAGAAATGGAATTTTAAAATCCTGAAGTAGCCATTGGAAATAATAACAATAATGAATATCAATTTAAATTGTTGCGCGATAAGTATAAATTTTTTTTTTTTCATATATTTATTATTGAATCTTCGCCTGTGGCGAACTAACAATAAGTGTTCAAATCTTAAAACTAGGTAGTTAATATAAGTGCAGCCAGTGCCAGACTAAAATTTAAGTTCTCATATTAATTATCAAGCTTCATATAAGCGCAATAGTATCCCTCCTTTTCAGGCGGGTGTGCCCACTATGTTGCAGGATGTTTCGGGCGAGCGCATTTGGGTGAGCTTCCAGCTTATTTAAATACTTGTCCACATAGTTCAGGATTTCGGATTTAACTAGTGGAACTTGTAGATCCTTGTGGATAATGCTGTTTTTAACATACCAAGGAGCACCAGTTATCATTCTTAGGATTTTGTTTTGCCTGCGTTGAATTTTTTCTATGTTGGATGCGGAAGCAGTGCCCCATAATTGTATACCGTAGCACCAAATTGGTTTCAAAATCGATTTGTAGGGTAGAAGTTTACAATCAAGACGAAGCACAGAGTTTCTGCCGATTAACCAATGAATTTGTGTAGTTTTAAGTTTCATTTGCAACAACTTCGCATCTATATGAGGCTTCCATGTGAGGCGGCGGTCTAGGTGAATACCAAGATATTTTGTCTCGGTTCGTTGAGGCACCATATGGTTGTTAATAAGAATTGGAGAGCACGTTTCTTTGCGTAAAGTAAAAGTTACGTGGGTACATTTTTGTTCATTTATTTTTATTCCCCATAACTTTGCCCATTTTTCAACTTGGGTTACGTGTTGCTGCAATTGGTTTGAAGCCTCTTTAGGGTCTTTTTGAATACTAAGAAAAGCAGTATCATCAGCAAATGTCGACGTGCGTGTAAAACTATTGGTTGTCGTATCTGCTGTGTAAAGCAAGTACAGAACTGGACCTAGTATACTCCCTTGAGGTACACTAGCCCCTATTGTTTGAGAAGGACTTATTTGGTTTCCCTCTTTGATCATAAATTGTCGACCGGTTATGTATTTTTCTAAAAGGTTGAAAATATTAGCTGGAAGGTGTATCTTTAGTTTGTTTAACAGGCCTTCGTGCCATACTTTATCGAAAGCTTGAGAGACATCAATGAAAAGCGCGGAGCAGTACTTCTTTTCTCCAAAGGTTTTTCTTATAACCTGCACCAGTCTGTGAGTTTGTTCGATTGTGCTATGTTGACTTCTAAAGCCAAATTGGTGATCTGGGATGCAGTTGTTTTCATTCAGGATCGGAGTCAGCTTGTTCTTAAGCAATTTTTCGAACAATTTTGACATTGTGGGTAACAAACTTATAGGCCTATAAGACTCTACCTTTGAAGGATCTTTGCCAGGCTTAGGAATCATCTTTACTAAGGCAATTTTCCATATAGGCGGGAAATGTTCAAGCCGAATTATTGCGTTAAAAATAAAAAGAATTATTTTTTTTGCCGTAAAAGGTAGCTCTAAGAGCATTTTGTTGCTTATATTATCAACGCCAGGAGCTTTTTTATCATTTAGGTTAGCAATAGCCTCTACAACATCTGTAAATCGGAAACGTATTTCTAAAGGACGTCTGGCAAAAACTGGTGGTAATTCCCTCACGTCTGTGCAAGTATTGGGAGTGAACACGTTTTTGAAATGGTTTGCGAACAGATCACATTTTCCTTCGTCATTTTTAGCCCAGGATCCTCTCAGATTACGCAGTGGTGGTTTTGCGATAACGGGTCTTTTAAGACGTCTGGCTGATCGCCATAGGGAATAATTTGTCTGAGGAGTCGCGTCTAGACCTTCGAGGTACTCTTTAAGTGAAGCTATTTTGTGAACCTCCAGCAAGCTTTTTAATTTGTTAGTACATTCTTTCAGCTTAGATTTAAGTTGGGGCGATCTGTTCTTTTGCCATTCTCTTCGGACTCTTATTTTTGCAGATAAAAGTTTTCCCACATCGTCAGAAAAAATTTTGCCGTACCTGACCTGACGATAGGTAGAAGACGCATGTTCAGCGGCTTTTTTAATGTTTTTATTTAGGACTCTCAGACTATCGTCTATGTCTCCGGGAGTTTTTAGCGTTTGGTTTTCCGAACAGTGGGCACTAATATATTTTTTATATTTTAACCAATTTATTTTTTTAGATAAGAAAAAATCACTAGTTGCTATTTGGTGAGGACTGCAAATAGTAATTATTGTGGGTGAGTGGTCAGAAGATAAATCCAAGGAGGCTACAGCCTCAATAAGGTCCGGGGATATACCTTTTGCCACGCCAAAATCTATTACGTCTGGAATTTTATTATTGTCCGTTGGCCAATAGGTTGGTTGTCCAGTTGAAATAACGAAAAGTCCTATTTCCGACAAGGAGTCATACAAGACACGACCTCTGGGACTAATTAGGCGGGAGCCCCAGTATGTGTGCTTAGCGTTATAGTCTCCAGCAGCTATGAAGCGGGGACCTAATGATTTGTAGAAACTGTTGTACTGATCCTTCGTTATGGATAATCTGGGTGGGCAGTAAACTGATGAAATAACAAGGTTATGGAAAAATTCATCAATGCAGACGTTCGTAGCTTGGATATAACATTCCGAGAGGCCACCCAACCATTGGTGTTTAATTCTTGATTTGATTAGAATAGCCGAGCCACCACATGATCTATCCCTAGGATCCTTTGAATCGTAAAAAGAATAACCACTAATTTTAAAAGTGCTTCTAGATGTCATATGAGTCTCAGAAATACACATAACATCGATTTTTTGGTTCATCAAGAAATATTCGAGCTCGTTTTTGTGTTGGCTGATGCCGTTTGCGTTCCAGAAACAAACCCTGAGGCAGTTCATGGTCTTTTAAGCATAGCCTGCAGAAAAACAGACTGCATTTTTTGCATTTCTTGCATCATGTTGGCCATTTGCGCCATAATCTGCGTAAATTGTGTGACCATATTGTCAATTACGGCTTCCAGGCGGCTAAAATTAGGCCCGGTTGGTTCGCTAGTTGGCACTTCTTGTTGTGTTGTAGGCTGGGTAGACTTACATGAATAAGGCTGGTTAGACTTTAATACGGCGGCGTAAGAAACTTGATTTGTAGTTGGTTGTGCCAATGGAGGCATATTTGTAGTTGGTATATTTAAAGGCTGGGGAGGGGCAGGAACTATTTTCGGCTTAGTTGATCGCTTAACTGAATTAAAAACAGGACAACCTCTATAGTTGGCAGTGTGGTTTCCCCCGCAGTTGCTGCATTTCTTTATCCTAGGATCATCTTTTGGCCTGTCGCACTTGGTCGTTTCGTGCAGATCCCCACACACTACACAAACAGAAGGCAACTTACAATAAGTTTTAGTGTGGCCATATTCCTGGCAGTTTAAGCACTGTACGGGCCCAGATCGCTTATGTGGCACTTCCACAGTGACTCGTCGGTGCATAATATATTTTAAATCGTAGATGGGGTGAGTTTCACTTTTTTTCAATTTGATATCACCAGGCTCAAGCTCCACTCGGAATAATGGTTGGGGGTATTTTTCCCTGTTTCTCATATTCGATACCGTCCTAACCATAAACCCTTTGCTTAGCAAACTGGTCTTGATCTCTTCTGGGTCAACGTTAGAATCAATGCCTTTAATAACTACCTGAAGGCCTTTTGCGGTCTTGAGTTGGTAGGTATAGAAGTTTTTTCTGAGTTTTTCGAGCTCCGAAACGGTGGCGCGGTAGGCGTTTTCATGGTTCACTTGAATTTTTGTCTCAAATATGTTACCGCGTTTAACGTTTGAAACATAAAAGTTATTTTCCCCAATCAAACCGACTAAAAACTTGACGAGATCATTTCAGTTTTTTTTCCCTCAAATAAATGGGAGGTGGCTTAAAGGACTTTTTTTCACTTACAGGGGCCTCATTATCCTCTTGCAAAATTGCAAAACGATTTTGCGATGAGGTTTACTTTCATCGTCTTTTAAAATTTTTGCAGGTTGAGATGCTTCTGCCGATTTAGGGCTTCTTCCCCTTTTAAGAACTGTTACGTACCTGTCCATCCCTATCTGGATCTTAGGAGCACACGCACAGATTGGGTCCGCACGCCTTTAGCAGCTGTTGGTGCGACACCAGAACTTGATAAAGAAGACCGCGATGAAGATGGCACCTCGGTATTTTTTTTTATAATTTTTAAACAGAGATTGGGCTAAATTTGTCCCTTGTTCAATACATTTATTCAAATTAGGCACACTTGCACTTAAATTATTTGTATTTGTTTTCGGTTTTTCACTTAAATAGTTTCTATTATATTCAGGGTCTCTAATGTTTTCATTGCTAACGCTTGGTGAGCTTAACACAATGTAAGCATTTCGGCTATTAGGCCCACTGTCACAACGATTACTGTTACTCATTAACCGTTTGGTTTTTTTGTTTTGTTTAGTTTGTTTTTATTTTCGATTCTCACTTATGTCTTGTAGGTATGTATATTAACAATTTTTTTTGTAACTTATTACAAATATCACCTATTACAAATATACACTCGCGTAGACACGTCCGTACACTACGAGATTAAGAGAGCAACTACGTATACTTACTAACACAAGAATAGTTAACTTTAGAATATAAGGTCTGTCTGCGTACTTTTCCAGTAGCAAATACTCAGTAAATTTTTTTGGGAGAGTAAGACCAGTTTTACTCTGCCGGCTAAAAATATATCAAAAAGTACGCAGACAGTATCCAGTAAAATCTTGCAAGACGGTGCTGAACGGTGTGTAAACAATTCAAATAACAAAGCAAACGAATTTTAGCATATGTGTACGCGGTAAATTATTTGTATATTTGGACATTTCTGGCATTAGTAAAATGTTATGTTTATTATAATTTGTTATAAACGTTAAAAATCAACACAATTATAACTATTGTTAAATTTCAATTTTTATTTTCGTTTCACAAAAATTATTTCATTCAATTAGTAAATTAAAACAGCTGTTCAAACTAGTTGCAAAATCTTACAAGAAGAAATTTCTCCAGTAACATTTTGCAAGTTCTCTAACTTGCAACTGTCAAAAAATACTCTTTTTAACTCTCTCGCTGCAAGAGATTTGGAGTACGCAGACAACATTTTGCAAGATTTTGTAACATTTTGCACAAAATGATGCAAAATATGTGTACGCAGACAGACCTATAGTTTTTTGAGTATGAAAAGCAAATATTGTCTAAATTAGATGTTGAAGCATTTTGGTCCAAAATCTGCAAATCAAAAAATTTATAACAATTTGAATTGTCAAAACAACACATAGAAATTGCTATATACTTTTTGATGACCCAGTTAAAGTTGCATTGTTGTACGGAAACTTTAAAATGCCACCTTGTTCAATACACCTTGCACTTGTTTTGAGTTATGCAGCTTACTTGCTTGTGGATAATTTTTTATACATACATACGTTCAAGAAAGATGACGACTTTAACCTTAATCAAAATTTTATAAAAAAAGAATGGCTGAAAACTTATTGTGCCATAAGGACACCTCATGCTTCTTTGCCAATAGATGACTTTAATGTCGGCAGTGAATGTGAAGAATTGTTGAAAACGTTTCCAAAAACCAATTCTTTACACATAAATTCTGATTGTCTACAATTCTAAACAACTTCACTTGAAGAAATGCAAAGAAGACTGCCAGTAAATGATAAGTCAATCTTCGAAGAAATGGAATTTTAAAATCCTGAAGTAGCCATTGGAAATAATAACAATAATGAATATCAATTTAAATTGTTGGGCGATAAGTATAAATTTTACGTATACTTACTAACACAAGAATAGTTAACTTTAAAATATAGTTTTTTGAGTATGAAAAGCAAATATTGTCTAAATTAGATGTTGAAGCATTTTGGTCCAAAATCTGCAAATCAAAAAATTTATAACAATTTGAATTTTCCAAATTTTGCAAAAATAATAAAAATTTAACTTAGTTTTCCACGTGCTAATGCTGACGCCAGAAGGACTTTTTCTGTTGGTACTGACGTACCTTAAAAAAGACACAAATTAAGCTTTGAAATATTAAGTTCTATTAACATTACCAAATCTCATTTATTTGTAAGTTTTCTGTTGTTTTAATGTTATTTTTATGTTATTCTTGTAGTATTATTGTTGTTTTTAATGTTATTTTTATTCGTTTTTATGTCATTATATAAATGAACCTTAATTTATGTAGCTGAATTAAAAATGTACAATAAAAATTAAATTTAATTTTTTTAAATTAAAAAAAGTAGTGTAGGGAAACAAAAAGTGGGTGTAGGGAAAAAAGGGAGCAGCCATGTTAGGGGCTGGAGATAGAGGGTGAGTATGTTTTACAAAAATGCTTGGGAGGACAAATCATCGGTCTAATATTTTACCTTTGTAGGAGAACCCTGGAATCTGTGGGAGCGATTTTAAAAAAATAAAAAAAAATTAACTTTGTATGGCAACCCTGCTAGGGTATGTTCAATAAAATGTTCGTGAAGAAAATTAATGGGAATCGGTCTTAGATTGCACATCGTACAGGGAAACTCCGTAGCATTTGCAGAGGTTTTTATGTACAAATTTAAGAGAAATAAACAGAGGAAGTCGTGGTTTTTGGCTTGTATCTCGGTCAGTTATCTAGCGATTTTTCTGGATTTCAATAGCGCTTTTCTCGCAGATATTTCTGATAGTTTGATACTGCCTGCGGGTCTAAGAAGCATCGGTTGGCTTTAGAAAGTTGATTTCAACCGTAACACGGACAGGACATGGCTAAATCTATTTCCCTATATATAAAGATCTAGAATATACATACATATATACCTCATGAGGCCGCAAATGGATAATAAAAAAATTACAAACGGAATGACAAACTTATTTGTATATAGATACCCTTATCCCTTATGCGAAGGGTATATTAAATCATAATAATTACATATGTACATACTTATATAGTAAGTACAATAGTCGCTCGGTTATATGAACTAATTTAAACAGAGCCTATTCATAAAATGGAGATGTTCAAATAATCAAGAAAATATAAAATAAGTAATTCAAAGGATTTTTATTGCTTTGTTTTTATTTTTAATAAGTTTTTTTAAAACTAATGTACATGACAATAGTCGGTTATATTGTTTTGTACCATTTTGCTTCCCTAGCACCAGTGGTTTTTGTGGTCCCCAGGAGCATTTGTACAGGCGAGGAATGTAAAACGTGCCTTTTCGGCTTTTCTTCCAGGTGCACTGTTTTCACTGTAAATTTGATCATGTGTTAAATTGTGTTCTGCTATTAACGAATGAAGTTCTTTTTTTAAAAGGTTATACAAACTCCGGATTGGGCGATAATTTTTCACCGGATATCTTTATTAAACGTATAGCGAACCGTCGCTTGAACTTCTCCAGCCACCAATCACTAGCATTAAAAGAACTTTTTTCTTTCAAATGGTCGTTAAGATATTTCGCTTTTGCTTTAATCAATTCACTTGTAATGGGTAAATTTTAAGGTCTTTGGTAATTGAACAGATGATTAAGCTTCGCCTCCATCAACGGCATTTCTCGTTTTCAAATGTTTTCCTTTTAATGTGAAGGCACATTTTGCAGTCACGTCCAAAATCGGCTTTTATTTTTCCTAATATCAAAAACTGTTGAATTGGCCACTTGCCAAAACGTAATTTTTTCAGATAACGTTAACACCTTACGCTTCATCTTCTATGCACTTTATAACAAACACTAATGATCTCAGAAGACAAAAGACAATCACTCAAAACTCAACAGCTCAACACTCAAAACATTAAAAGAAATTAACATTTGCAGGTTTTTCTCTTATTTCGGAAAAAAACATAATTCTAATAAGACAAACATTACATAATAGAGATAGGGTATGTTCACTCTTAAGAACCTCCCGTGTTTAAATTTTGTTGTTCACTATATACATACATACTCTATGGGGTCGCATGTAAAAATTGCATTGCAGAAATTACAAACTGAATGACAAACCGATATATTTATACGCTTATCACTTATGTGATAGGTATAAAAAAAATAAATAAGAAATCTAAATTGCGCAAACGAGTTGCGGGATGTAAATTAAAGTTCTTTTGTTTACGTTTACATTGTAAACGAAATACAAAAATACTTACATATGTACATACAAATTAAATGTTTATATGTATATTATTTTATTTAAAAAAGTAATAAACGGTGCGGAAGGAAAGTGTTTCCGTTGAAAATACCGATTGTGCGGATTTGTTAGACACGATTTGGCAATGGTCGAGTGAGCATCACGCGTTCGCTGTGGATACATTTGTATAAGTAATGATTCTTACGTAATTTCTCGTCGATTAAAACATCAAAAAACATTGCATTGCCCCAGGGTAACTGTTTCAAGTGCCTAATTTACGCATGAGATAATCAGACCCTTTTCTTCGAAAATTCTCGAGGCCATTTAACGAATGTCAACGGTGAAAAATATCGACGCATGATTACAGAATTCTTTTTGCCAAACCTACGAACTCATCCATCGTACCCTTCATATACGTGGTTTAAAAAGGATTGGGCAACTGCACACACACACTCAAAAAAAAGTTAACTAAATTTAAGTAAATTTAACTTAAATTTAAGAAATTCGGGAATGATTTGGCTCCAAGAAAATTGAAACTTAAAACAAGTACATAATTTTCCTTAAAAATAGTACAAACGGTTTTCTTGCATAAACTAAAAGTAAGTAAATTTTTAGTTAAAACAATTATCTTGTACTTCTCATTAAATAGGTCTTTCTATGTTTAAGATGATTGACTACTTAAATTAAGTATACTTTTTACCAAAACTGATAAAAATCACTTTAGTTTAAGGATAGCAATTTTTGGAAGCACTTCTTATAATAAGTTAATGTATCTTGCTTTTTAGAATTAATTTCCTATTTTTTAAGACAAAAATAAATAGATTTTATTTGCACTAAAAGAGACTTTTACTTGTTTTAAGTTAATTTTTTTTAATAAAGTAAAAATTGTATCCGTTTAAATAAAAATTTCTTTATTTATAACATAAAAATTTACATTAACTAATAAAGCTCTCGTTAATTTTAAGCATACATCATTTTCATAGAAGAAACGGCTTTATATTTGAGTAGCTATTAAAACTTAAATCAAGTAAACTAATATTAAAAAAAACTAAGTAATTACTATTTCAAAGTAAAGCTTTACTTATTTATATTTCTTGTGAACTTGCCCTTAGTATACGTTGTTACTTAAAATTAAAAAATTTTTGTTAAAAAGAACGATATAGGTTCTTAATTTGAGTACCAAACCTTTATTAAATTTGGTATTTTTTTTTTAACAAGAACATGGATTTTAAATTAAAAAGCAGATTTAATTGGAACTAGGTTATAAGACTGAATTTAATGATTACTTTTTTTTAAAGGGCTCTTTTCTTTCTTCGAATCTTTTAAACTAACACTTTATATATAAATAAAAAGACTTGTTTATATGTATTAATGTTAATTTTTATTCACCAGAAAAGTTCTTTTATAAACAACTGTATATAAAAACTTATATCTTAATTTAATTTTCCAGAATATTTACATACATATTTTACATTGAAAAAATAAATTTAATTTATATATACATTTATTTATAAGGAATAGAACGAAATATAACAAAAAGCGTGTAAAATTATATTTACATATATGAAAATTTTTGACAATTTTTATACAAAGTTTAAGTATTAAAATAGTGATTTTGGTCTTAAATAATACTTATTGTTTAACTCTATTAAATGTATTGGGGGAGATTTAATAGAATCAGCTAAAAAAATTGCATATTCATTTGAGCTTTCCTCTACAATATATGATAGGAGACTTTTTTTCGTAAGATATGACAGTTAATTTTTGACAAAGTATTGATATATTATTTTCGAATACAAACAATTCTTGGATTTTAAATGCATCAAATGTAGGAGTATAGAAAAATATGATATAACTTTTTTTATAAAATGTACCACAACGACTAAAATTTTTATAGCATTTGCATTCACTAATGTTGCTATTGTTTAAGCTCTTTTGTATTTCTGCGTAAAATTTTGATTTTTCGATATTGTACTGCATCGGACCAAGGACTAAATTTGTTTGCTTAAAATTAAGTATAAACTCCGAAAATGACGTACAAAATTTTATTGCAATGGACAGGGATATATTTTTTCTCGAAGTAATATTCTTTGCATACGATTTCAGTTGTCTATGCTTTGATTCAAAGGCAAAAGTCCACAAATAAATAAAAGGCCCAGAGTTTTCTAAAATTCGAACATAGTGAGATAAAAAGTGATGTTTGGGCTTTAAATGATCTGAAAAAAGTTCAACATATCTTCTGTTGTGGTATTCAATATGACACTTTAAATTTATTAAATCTACGCTTGTAAAATCTGCCATTAGCAATAAGTCCAGTAACTCAATTAAGTTAATGACAAAATTCCACAGTTCGCTGTTACAATCTACTAAATCGCCAATTATCAGTGGGAAATAATGTGCAAACGTAAGCATTTCCCTGCCAGACATCTTTAATTTAAATGCCTTTAAATGATGCATTTAGATTTCAGGAGACATGTTTCCATATTCAGTTTCCCCATAACTAAATTTTTGTTTTCTTATGTTAAAAAGTTCTAAATCAAATGATTTGTTTTTAATGAACATGCGAATTATATGACAAAAATCATAATTGAAAATTCCTTCAAAAACGTCATGTAAAATATCAGCATATAAATTTTCCGTAACATGATAATTGTTGATATTATTAAAGATTGAATTTTCCCGAATACCTATTTTATCAAAATCATTTAATTTACAGTTTTCAACATTTTGATTGATCTACACGTTCTTGAAAACTTGTTCTAGATTGTATTTTGTCAACTTTACAAGTTCTGCAAAAGTATTTTGACGAAAATGAGCGTGAAAACCCCAATACACTATTTAATGCCAAATTATCTCCAACAATTAAGCCCAAGTACAAAAATATGGTTTTTGTTCCTTTTGTGGTAGTTATTTCTATACCATTTTTTTCCAAGTCATTCAAAACTTCAATCAATGTATAGAAACATACATCATTTCCGAAGTTTTTTACGTCTTTAGATTTAAATAATGCAGCAATTAAAATATTACATAATTTAAACTTTAAGAACTCTGGTGCTGTTGGAAATGATAAATAAACTGCTAAAAGACTTGAGCAATGAGAACCAAGTGGGTTGTTTACCTCAAAGTCATCAAAGTATAAGAAATAAGGTATAACAAACTTATTACGGCAACCCCTTATTTTATTCTGCCAAATTTTACCATTACAAAAATTTTTTATAGTTGAACATTCTAATATTTTTTTCATATTTTTTTCAAATTCTTCGTAGACACCTTCTATTTCAAAAAGCTTTTTAATTTGAAATTGGATTGGAAACAATACTCCTTTGGTGGAGACTTCATCAAGAGCGTTTTCGTGATTTATGACTATGTTGCTTATAGCATTGTTTAAGGTTATTACTCTAGGACTTTTGTATAAATGAACTGAACTCAATTTTTTTAATAAACTTATACTCGGTATCGAAGTTTTCAAAAGGATTTTCGCAAAAATGGACTAGTGTGCTTAAATTATTTTTAACTTGGGTTAAATTGTTTAAGTTAACAGCAGCAACAATCTTTTCTAATTCGTCCTTTATAGGGTGGGTAATATTTTGTTTAATACTAACTTGCATTTTCGTGGCATCTTTTCTGGAATAGTTTTTATTTGCATAATTATTTAAAGACAATTTAAAAGAACTTTGATATAAAATGTCGATGCTATTATTTGTTAGTGTTGTAACTTGATTAGGGAGGCTCAAGCTGTCGCAATTATTTTTAGTGGCACTGATATTTGGCGATTCAGATAAACTAACATATTCGTTATCTCTAATTTTTTTACTTGCGGAAACTAAGTCAAAATGTTCATTTTGAAAATTTTTTGAATACTCATTTTTCATATGTTTGGAAAATGCTTTAAAGCAGCTAAACCTTTGATTACATTTTGGAAAACAACACTTATATACATTTATAGATGACAATTGGTGTAAGTATTTTAAATGACAAAATATTTTTGAGCAATCTGTAAATTTTTTTTTGCAAAGGAAACAAGAGATATCCGTTTTGAGAAATATAAGTATAAATTTGTATATATATTGTTGGTGCCCACAGCAAAAATGGCATCTAAAGCTTTCAATTGATGTTTTGGAAGATTTTCTTCTTTTATTATCGATTATTATATGATTAATAAAGCACGTTAAATTTTTACATTATTTTCTTGTTGTTTTATAAATATAAAAATACATATAAATACTTATGTATACAAATATATAAATAAACTGTTATTAACTACTACTTGTTTGAATAAAGTAATTATGTATATATTCCCATAGTTTTATTGTGTTACATTTTTTTTCATTTGCTACTTTTGCAAACCTACATATATTTTTAGGGTCAACAATATTCCTAAGCTACACTTGCACATAAAATGATAAGTTTATAGCAAAAAATTATTTATATGGTCAATTCCATGTAAAATTGCTAAAATTCCGAAAAATCATTTTTTTTTCATTAAAAAAGATCGAGGAATTTACCTCCAAAAAAAACGTAAACGTAAAAATGTAAGTAAAATGGTTAAACCCGTCACAATACACATACATGTATTTAAATTTAAAACCCTTACATATGTTTAAATGTGTAATGAAAAGGTATGTATGTCATAATACGTTATTTTTTAACAAAACAGTAAGACATACTTTTTAATAATACTACCTATGTATGTTATATGTATTATCTGAGGCTTTACGTATTAACTATACTTAACAAAAATTTGCGTTTTTTGCAGAATAATGACACTTGCCTTATTGTTTTAAGAATATTTAAGAAAATGTTTAATTTAATTTTTAGTTTTAAAAAATAAGACGATGTACTTAGGATAACCTACAGCAAAATAAATCAGGGTTTATAAAAACTGTCTTGTTTTGGTCTGTTATATGCTATCGTATATTTACCAGTCACATTTGCGACCTTGGCTCATTGAAGTAAGTAATTCGCCTTAAGAACTGCAGAACTTACATCCCGTAGACCTCAATGCGAATTAACTTACCCTCATGTGAGATTATATGTGGGGAATGATAAGAGCAATTGTTCTATGACCTGCGTCTACAATCCTTTAAACCACTAACTCAATGGTCTATCATAAATTCCGAACCTTACAGCAAACAGAACCAATAAGAGACAAACCGTCATTATTTACTGAAGCTCAACTGTAATATTTTTTAAATTTGTAAAAATAAAACCAACAAATATTCTGCCAATAAAAAAACTTATGGATATACACATACAAACATACATATATAGGTATGTATAATTAATTATTTTTAGGAAGTATGCACCAGAAATTTTTTAACATGATTTCAAATATCTCACTTTTGGAAACAAGTCATATGTACAGTACGTCAATAAAATGCTTTTACAAGTTAGAAAAATCGTTTTTTTTTTCAAAAAGTTATAATGATTGAAGTATTAAAAAAAAGACAAAAAAAACAATATATGTATGTATACTTATTAAAATAGTTTTTCAACTATTATAAAATCATCAAACCCCTAATTTTCTAAAACTCAGCGCCTTAAAATAAAATGTATTGAATTTTTTGTTTTCGTTTTTAAAAATTAGCCTCTAATTTTTTATGGACTTCTTTAGTGTTTATGTCAAATAAGGGTATATATGACCATTTAAAAAAACAAGTTTTTTTCATTTGTTTTTCTTTTTAGTTAGGAATGATTTCTAAAACAGATTTTTAATAAAAATTTTATTTTATAAATTTTTATCTTGTTTATTTATTGCATATAACTAAGCATATAGGTATATTTACTCTTAAATTGAAAAAATTATTTATCTTTAAGATAATCTTAATTAAAGAAAATTCAAAGCATAATTAAAACGGTGGCTTAGTCTTCAAAGTTTTTAATTAACTAAATATATCGTTAACCTAATATATGTAGAAAGGCACTAACTCGTATTTTTTATAAGCCCAGATTTTTTATATTTTGAAAATAGATGTGCTCATATATTACAATGAGCCAAAGGAAGCTCGACTTTAAAAAATACAAGACAGGGGCCAAATCGTCGCATTCGATTCGAATCGAAATTTTAAAATTCTTATTAGAATTCCTTTACTTAAAGCATTGACAACTCGATCAATCGAGTGAAATTTCGATTCGAATCGAATGCGACGATTTGGCCCCAGGGCTTTTAAACATTATGGTAAATATATACATATAATAATAATTAAATATTAAAAAAATTGGCTTTTTATCAATATTTTATTACATATTTTACAAATAATGAAAGTTATATTAAAATTAAAGTAATAAAAGCTTTTAAACACATTCACCCTTATTGTGATTGGCGTAGTCGTTTTTAGTTTTTTGGTACCGTCTAACAACAACGCCAATGCTATATGAATAGCACCGTTATCTTTTTTGTGACGAATTCGACAAGACTACGCTAAACACAATAAGGTCCATTATAAAAAATTATTAGCTTTATATACATATAATATGTAACTGTTTTTTTTAAGTTACTAACACATACTTTATTTTAGAAATTTATTAAAAAACATTGGAATAGCAAAGAAGTCCGTGCAAGGTAAATTCAACGTTAATTTATTTGCAAACTGTACATGTACTTACATATACATATATATATTAATGGTTGCACGTTTACTTTAGTCACCTTCAAGAATTTTGGTTGTTATCCTCTCAGCAAGACAAGTAGCTCTTCAAAATTATCTTCCATAGGCATACATACAAATATATTTTAATGTTTCTTATTTTCCAAGCTTATTAGCTTGATTGGTACACAGCTTTTCTATAGGTATTAGTTAATAAAATAACACAAAATGTTGTTATTAAAACACTTCAAAGTATTAAATGAAACATGAAAAAAACTTACCAATAAATAACACATGCCAGAAGATATTTTTTAAGTTAATAAAAATTTTAAGAAATAATTTTTCCTTATAGGTATGATTTGTTTCTATTTTCTTCACTTTACTTTCACTTTACTGCGATGTCTCCAACGTTTTACAATTGAATGGTATTAAATAATTTTGTCTTCTAACAGCAAACTTATTATTCTTGGTATACAAAAATTTGGTTACAGTTATTTCTTTTTTTTTTTGTAATATGAGTTTTGCCAGAGATTGCAAAGTGATCTAGAAATTGTACCAACAAGTTACCATAATTGTACTTTTTTATTTGAATTGTAACAATATGCATTGTTTTATATTGTTTTCATATACATATGCTCTTCTAAATATGCAGCTAGAAAAAAGTACCAAAAAATTTTTATCTCATCTCATCTCTTCTTTTTGCATATGTACATACAAAGCAGGCATACCAAACTGATCTTGTTGCTCATTGTGTTTCCAGTGTTGCCGATCTCATAATTATATAGTACACCAAAGCATACCAAATTTTTTAAATTTTTAATTATATTGCTATTTTTTCATTTTGTTTTATATACAAAAATTCTATTTTGAGTGCTTTAATTTCTAAATGGTACATTTAAAGAGGTTCACACGCAGTTTCAATATTTAACAAAGTACTAATTTCCTGAAATCGAAAACAGTGATTTATTTTTTATTGTCAAAGAATAAATCAGACAGAATGAAACATTGGAGAACCAAGTAAAGTAATTCCACTTTGATGGCATCAAACTGAAAAGTGATATTTAATTTTTTTTTTTGGCAAAAATAATATGTATTTTTTTCCATTTCTTTCCAGCAATAAAATAATAGTTTTTTTAATAAAATTTTTTCGAAAATAAATAATTATTATTTTCAATTTTTTTTTTAACAAAAACAAATTATGCATTTTTTTTTACAAACCCTCTAAATATCGATGCTTCTTTAACTGAACAACCCAATCAATGGATATCAACTTACATATTTATATATAACATATGTAAGGTTTATAAACACATTAATTTTAAAATGCCTACATCTGAATAAATAAAATTCAGTAAACTTTGTAAATAACCACTAGCAACACTGTTTTTTTTTCCTTTAAGCTTAGCGTCTTTGCAAAAACAACAACACTTCGTATGTAATGTAAGACACGCGGCACAGAAATGGTAATAATCTCTTTATAAAAAAAATTAGAAAAACTGTGAACAAAGAAGTCACCAAAAAAACCAAACTGCAATAAATTTTTACAAACATACACACATACAAGTGTGAATTCGCATACTTATGTATATGTAGGCTATTTACTGAATTTAAGTTTATTTTTATTTAATGCTTATTAAATAATTTATCTTCAAGTAAATTTGAACTTTATCTTAATAATTTCTATGAACTAAAATTAAGTTCATATCAAGTTTAAATCCAATTAAATGCTATAATATATCTAAATATAAAAAATTCTGTAAATAAAAACAGATTTGCTAAATCGTAATAGTTCAAAAAATTTTTGTAATATATTGAAATCAAGTAAGTTTGTATGCCAACCAAATTAACTGTCCTTGTTTTTAGTAAAAATCTTTGTTAAAAATAATTCCTTATAATACTTCTTTTAAGTTATGCAGAAAAATTAAACTATTTTTAAGGAAGACTTAAACTATTTTTTTTACTTTTCATAGAAAATAAAAATTTCTTAATTTAAGGAGAAAAATCTTTACTATTACGAATTTTTTGTTAGATACGTGAAAATAAATATTGCTTTTTAATAAATATGCACTTCATTACTGTAAGAA
Source organism: Melanophora roralis (assembly GCA_963583895.1). Taxonomy (NCBI): domain Eukaryota; kingdom Metazoa; phylum Arthropoda; class Insecta; order Diptera; family Rhinophoridae; genus Melanophora; species Melanophora roralis. The sequence goes on along the minus strand of OY757192.1, from coordinate 12,367,685 downwards.
TAATTAAGAAAAGTCGTGTTATACTTTCAAGTTTACCGGAATTTTCTGTACACTTAGAGCAAGTACAATTTATTATATAAAAGTAAAAAATCTTATTTGTTAGTTAATTTTTACTTAGTTAAAGTAAATTACATAAACTTAATTTAAGTAAATGTCATACTTAAATCTAGTCCAATCTTTTTTTTGAGTGCAGCCAGAGCTTCGATGAATTTGCTTCGGGAAAATTTCCCGCAAAAACTGATCAGTAGCTTTGGGGGCATCCCATGGCCACCTAGGTCGCCCGATCTAGCTTCAATTGATTTTTTATGGGGTTAGCTCAAAGAGAGGGTTTTAATGACAATCCATAATCTTTTGTGGTTTAAAAGGAAAATATTCGCCAAAAAATCAGCTCAATTGAACCAAGGTTACTGCAGCGTGTGGCGCAGAACACAAGGTTCCGTTTTAAACAGTATGTTTAACTCGACGGAAGGCATCTGAATGACTTACTCTTTAAAAAATTAAAAACACATTTCCATTCTATCGTTCAATGCTCTTAACAAAACTTTGTATCAATTATTTTGTTTTTTATTTAAGTTTGTCTGCCACCGGACATTTTGTACATCTGTGGTTTTTACCACAAAAAAAAATTTATTACACCCTAATGTTCTTAAATGTACCTTCACATGATAACACAGAAAAAAAAAATTTTCATAATATTTATGAATGCATATCATAAATTTTTGTGTTCATAATATTTATGAAGTGTTTATTATATTTAAGAAAAGTTTCTTATATTAAAAAAAGTTTGCCTTTCCCGGTATTTAGTTATGAATTTATACATAAATTTTATGAAATCTGTTCATATATTAGTTCATAATATATAATCAGTCATTTTATGCCAAAAAAAATACAATGTTTATGAATGAAATTTTCATATTTAAGAAAAGTTCTTATATTTGTTCGTTCCCTACTTTTTCTACAATTCAAAACAAACATGCATAAAAAATAAGATACAAAAATAAGGTACAATTTAAGTTTTAAACATATGTAAGTATGCAAAAAAATATACAAGAATTAAAAATAAGTATTTCGTACATACATACATATATTTATGAACTTGTTCTTTTAAAATATGAACTATTTTTTAACAATATTGGGTGTAGCTAAAACTAACGGTTTTAGCTTAAACAAAAAAGCTTGGTACGCTGTAAGTAAGAGCAGTACTGGTGATCTCGTTCTTTGTTTGGCATTAACACTTTATAATAAAAATATATACCAACAAATATTAGTTCTGCATTGGCATGCCTGGTGCCAACAGCATTAAAAGAATATTAATAACAATGTTATAAATATTTAATTGAATTACGTCTTAAAGTCAAAAGGATTGTTTTGTAAAAGTGACTTAATTATAAAAAAATAAACAACAAGTATAAGTGCTTTAATTATTTCATGTTTTAAATGTAGAAAAGTGTTTTGTGATGTAGATAAATACATATTGCATTTAAAAAAATATCATTTTTGTGCAGTTAATAACAAATTTCGGTGCACATATAAAACTTGTCATCAACTATTTGATAATATTTATAGGTTTAAAGGACATTTTACAAGAAAACATAAAGTTGGTATAAACAAACCCATAATATCTTATGAAATAATATGTGAAAAATCTGAAGAATATTTTACTATAAACATAAATGATGTATTAGGACCTGCAGTTACTATTACGAGAACAGCTTTTGGGAAATCATTTGTACGTCTCAAGGAATACTACAAATCAATATAAAATATACAAAAATGGATGGCTCGTTTACTTTCATCATGGAATTTACTTCAACTATTTGATAAATTAAAAGGTACATATTTTATTAATTGTTATATATTTTTTCTTATTTCATTAAAACAATACACATGTACCTATTTCTTTCAAACTTTAAGCGCAACTTTGCCATGTTCCTGTGCTCAAGATTATAAAACCACACCAATTAGCAAAACTGCTGGAAGATGTGCCTATAGGTTTAGCGATAATGTTTGAACATTCTTTAGAATCTTGGCGATTAGAAATAAATTTACTCCTTAGATCTTCTACTTCTGATAATATAAGTGTAAGCTCTGAGTTTTCCACTGGCTCAAACAATAACAAAAACGATAATAATTGGGACTTGCGAAATTTTCTAACAAAATCTAATAATGGCGAAGGTTTAATTTCTTATTACAATGAGCACCACTCATTTAAGGAGCCTCAAAGAAAACTCTTAATAAATACGATAGCCAAACACATAGTCGATTAGAATCAACCATTTTCCTTAGGATAAAGTTATAAAATAGAAGAGGAAATTTTAAAAATTTTTCCCAGTGAAAAACTTGTGAGTTTACCAAATACTAAAATCTGCCTTTACAAATTGAAATATTTTTATTTTAGGAATTCTATCGAACTTGCAAAAGAGGTCGCATTTATGCAAAAGTGTGTAATATAAGAACGCAGATAAAGGTTGTTTTATCAGAGACAATAACTCAAAGTCCTTTAACAAACGAAGACAATTCATTTGGTAAGGAAGCGTTTAAAAAATGATTATTATTTTACTAATATTTTTACCTTAAAATATCTATTTATGAAGTACCTGAAGAAGATTACGAAGTTATAAGAAATTCGTTAAAAGATGACAAGTTAAATGAAGACGAGTATATTGGATACTGGAAAAAATGTGTTAAGTATAGATTTTCGCAAATAGAAAAGTGTAAATCTGCGGCTGAAATTTTCAAAATTTGGCCAGAATATACAAACGCAAATGGTACTCGTATGGTGAGTAAATAAAATCAATATTCATCACTAATAATTACCATTAAAAACCCCTTATATATATACATGTGTGCACACATATTCTTTTAAATTTTAGATCGATATTGATTTTTCAATAAGGTATCCACATTGCGAAAGTATTCACGAAAATTGGGCACTGATGTCGGACAAAATTGAGATTTTATTAAACGAAAGAATCCCAAAGAAAAGTACAAATGGTATAAATTTAAATTGTTTGAACAAGGACACAAGAGAAAGTAAGTTCATAAGTATGTGTAGTAAATATTTGTATTATCTTAACAAATCTTTGTTATTTGATTTAGATACAAAGGACGTTATATTACTAATGAATCTTTACCAATTACTACTATCATCAAATAAGTGCGGAGGAAAGCGGCCCAGAAAGTTTAGTGTTGAGGATTCTTTAGGAGCATTTTCAATTTTTGCCAAGTCTAGTGAGGAAATGGAAGATAAGCTTCGTCTTATTTGTTCATCGAAACAATTCTTACAACCACGTATTTTAATAATAGGTGATATACATATGATTAAGGAAATTTTTGTTTATGTTGATGGCCTGCGCTTTAGAACAATGTATGTTGTACATGCTGTAGATATATGTTTTAAAATATTTTTCGTTTTTAATTTAAAGTACCCAGAAGAGGCAAACCTTTTTTGGATATTTATTGAGCACTTTTTTTACAAAATGAAGGAATCTAAGGCTAATATAAAAGTTTCAACACTTTGCAATGAATTAAATATTTAATTTTTTCCAATTTTTTATGTTTTATGTGTATAGTATTTTACACTTACTTACGCTTTTATATCAATATAAATAACTTTATTTAAATTTAAAAATAATATTTGATTTTAAAAATACTTTTACTGAATTAATTCCGTTTTAGTATTTAAGTTACGTTCCTGTAATAAAAAGTACAAAATATAAGTTAATAATATATATGTATGTTAAATTTATGTAACCAATTTTTGATTTCACAAATAAAATGAAATATCTTAAAACTATTTTTGTTTAATTTTTATTCGAACAAGAAAATATATTGCAAAATTTATGAAGTCATTCATAAATAAATCCCAGTATTTGTTGTATTTATGGACACATTCATAAATAGTAAGATTTTGTACATTGGAAAATTTTGTATGAACTTTTTCATAAACAAAAAGTATTTTTTCATAACTATGAACAAAGTTTCATAAATAACATGCGTTCATTTTCCCAGTATTTTGGCAGAAATTTATGAACTTTTTCATTAATATTAGGAAAAAATTCCTAAACATGTTCATTGGCAAATTTTCATAAAATATTCATAAATATTATGAATTTTTTTTTTCTGTGAATACATATATTACGACATGTCAAAATATTTTGTAGAATTATACAAAATCTTATCATGTAAAAGCATAGTGTACTGAGTAGGAGAGAATACGGATTTTAAATTCGATAAATGTTTATTTTCTAAACCATTTTAGAAACTAACGTATTCTCATCACATCAGAGGTGTGAAAGATTGGCAGCACTTACAACATCTAATGAGGGTGGCTACATTTTATAAAGCAAAATACAAACTATCAAAATCAATGCAAAGTTTTTCATGCTGTAGTTAATATTGTATGTTTTTAACTATGATACAATTAACAGGTTTACTCGTTCCTGCAGCAACTACAAATTAGAACTAAAGTGTCAAACACCAGCTCATAGAAAAATAAAACGATGTGTTAGAATTTTTGTTGCTTCTTTTTAACAAGAAGAACATAATTTTGACATTTTGGCTCTAATAAGCTGGGCCGACGAGTCTACCTGGAGCATTCCATAAAAAGAGGGAAATCTGAACAATTTTTTAAACATAAACTTTTTTATATTTTTGCATCTACATAGAGAGATTGAGTTCTCATTTTAAAAAATTGACATACATCGTGACGAGTAGATCATTTGTTTCATAAATACCGCTATTTTCTTAAAAGTATAAAAAATCTAGCTTTTCTTTTTTATTTGACACCATTTTTTGCGAGGTCTCTGCTAGTACTGTTTTTCACATAGGAACTAATATTCTTTTCTGCGTCCAAGGGAGTAGTGAGCGGTGTTAGCTGCATAGTAGAGGTGAGCGATCCCGTGATTTTTAGGGAATATCGTTAATAGTGAATGCGATTTTAAAATCACCGGTTATTTAAACAGTGACAGTGATCACTGTTTAGCATTTTTCACTTCTTGCAAAAGAGTTATTTTAATCTCTGTTAAATTATTATACATAATGTTATTTTAAGCAGTGATTATGCGATTTTAGTTATTTTTAACGAACTCCTGAACAACGCATTGGAAAAATAATATATGTAAATGATAAATAAGAATTCAAAACATTTATGAATAAGAAATATCAATTTTCAATAATATCCCATATTTATGTTAATATTTTTAATTTACATTAAACAAAATTTTGAAACAAAATTTAAACTTATACCTTTTGAGATAAGTTTTTAAGCTCCAATGGAGCATTGAGATAAAGCTTTAAATTAGAAAAGCAGCTTAAAATTCTTGTTAAATAGATTCCAAACATAAAAATATATAAAAATATGTAGTTGAAATCCATTGTAACAAAAACAAAAACCTAAAAAAAACAAATAACACAAATTAAGCTGTATATGTACATAACACAACTAAGTATAATATAACATTTGTGCTTTTTCTCGTTTAAACGCGTTCGTCGGTCATTTAGGACTTATCCAGCTTTTGAAATTATTCTTTCGCATGGACTGGCGATCCTAATGCACAAAAATTTTCTTGAGCTATTTGAGAAAGATTTTGATATTTTTATTATTTTTTACTTCACCAATCAAAAATATTTTTATTTCTTGATAATTGAAAGTTAAGTCCAAAAACCCTGAACATATTAGCTAAAATTTCATTTCAGATAACGATTTATATATATCGCTCATTTACTCAAATGTCGTAATTCTAGAAATGCATTTTTGGCGTTAACGATTCAGAATTGTTTGTTATGCTATGTTTAATGTCGTATATAAGTTTCATATTAAAAATGTTTCTACTTATAACGTGTAAAAAAATGTTATTATGCGTTTCTATATACATAATGCGAGCAAACTAAAAACTTTATACGCATTTTTTTCGAAATATTTTTGTTGTACCTTTACAAAGATTTTCGCATATCATGTAAAGTTCTATTTTTGTTAGCTGTGCTTTTTTTCATTTTAGGTTACGATATGTGTTTAAAATAAATGTGTGTTTAAATCTGTTTTTGAATATTAATTCCTTAGCCGGCTCATATCTGAATTTAATCCGCCGTCGCGGACAAACAATGCTCGGCGCTGGTCTCTGACGGCACCTCTGTGTAAAGTTTTTAACAGCACTTTGACAAACACACATACAAACACATAAGCTCTTTACTTCTTTTGAAGAACAAAAGCAGCAATATGATTTGTTAGCTATGACCAAATGTAAACATGAAGCACAAAAATGTTACTTTACATTTTGCAAAGTTTAACATAATAAGAGTAACATCGCAGGTAAAATTACTGCACAATATTTCAAAATGTTACTTTTAGTAACATAATAAATTAAAAGTAACACTTTAGTAGAAACAGTTACTTCACGGTTTATGTCACTGTCGTTACATGTCAAAATGTTATTTAAGTAACACAATAACTTAAAAGTAGCAGTAGCAGTTACTTCACAGTTTATGTCACTGTCGTTACCAGTGATTTGCAAGTAACAGGTATAAAATCACAGGTACGGAAATATCACTCATCTCTACTGCATAGTATTTATTGTTGTAAAGTGCTTTGTTCCCGAGGAAGTAATTACAATGCAAAGGTAAATTTCTATGTCCCACACGTGACGCATTATTCCTTTTTTTAATAATAACTGTAAGACAAGTCTACTAAACAAATTGATTTTTGTTGTTTACAGCTTAACACTTCACTTAAACACTTAGCAAATAGTTTTTCTTTCGTGATAAAAAGTATCTGTACGTGACGCCATGAAATAAGATATCTGAAATCGTTCAATCTTTGTGCCATCTACAAACTGTATTTATAATTTACTGCGCTACATTTGTGGCTTGCCCAAATACGACTGAAACACAACCTTCCACCAGTACTGACCATATGCGGAAACTTCGCGAAAAGCGTAAGAAATATGATCCAACCTTTAGCCCTAGCGAATCGAGAAGAATATGTGAGCTTCATAAGCGAAAAAGAGGAAGACTTTCAAAAATCGATTTAAAAAGCTTTGCAAGTTAAGAAAAGGGATAAAAAAATGCCTGCAAAGGGCCAAATTAAGAAATCAAGGTCAAAATATTGACGAACCTTTTGTAAGTACCAAAATCCCCTTACAAGTCCAAACAAACTTTATCAAAAGCTGTTCAAAAGGCTCTAAAAGCCCTTACTCAATCGCCAAGCAAAAAAAAGCGATAGCAACCGAATAAGCGCTTAAATTGAATATTGCTCTAGCCGAAAGTTCAAGCTTGGACATATCAAATGTCGTCTCGTATTACGATGATGTAAAAGCCTTTAATTACCGTCCAGATATAAGTTACACCTGTCCAGGTGCAAATGATTTTGTTGTTGTTTGGAAAAATGGAATTAAAGAAAGGCGTTAAAAGCATTGTTTAACTATGTATCTACGGGAAGCCTTCTGCATTTTTACGGAATTTAATCCTAAAGTAGAAATAAGATTTTTAAAATTTTGTGGTGTAAGACCTTAAGACGTGCTACTCATAAAAAACACTCCTTCAGATCAGTGAAAATATATAACAAATGAAAACAAACAAAACTACTGTAACGACTGGTTTTGTTAAATTTTGTGTGATCCTTATTTAGATTCTAAGTGCTGGAAAAATTAATGTGGCCTCTGTTCTGATAACAAAAAAACTATTACTGTCCATAGACTTAAGCAAAGTTTGCATATTTAAAGAATGGGGGAAATTACGTTTAAGAATCCATTTAACAAGTTCAGTTGAACTGAAAGACAAACCGCCGTATCTAAAAAAGTAAACAAAGCCTTACAAAATGTTGTTGATCAAGATTCCTAAAAGTATATTCCAATATTAATTTCTGCTCAAAAGTACCACGGCATTTAGACTATGTTACTTGTAACACGTACTGTAACACGTCACATTTTTTTGAAGGCGAATTGGGTAGAGAAGGCGAATTGGTAGAGACGTTACAAAAGTAACACGATTTCTGGTTTTCATGCCACTTTTTGACGTTTTCTATTTTTCTTCTATTTTTCTTTATTCTCTTTCGTATATGCCACGGTACAATTACCTTTAGGGTAATTGTACATTACAATTAAGGTGATTGCAAGGTAATTGTACTATGGTCAAAACGTTCAAGAAGAAAAATTAACAACGAAACCAAAACAAAATATAAAAAAGAGACAATTTTGTAGTAACATAATGTAAATTCATGAAGTTTTTAGAAGTTACTTGTCGTGGAACAAATACGCATTCCGTTAGTTTGAATTTCAAGTGTTGTATTACCTTTTATTTGTATTGTTAAGTTATATATTTCTGTCCGCCTGCTACATTGACTTGTAATTGTTAACGCCTTTGCAACACAGCGGCACGGTAGCCTTTGTTTTGTCAGGAGAAAGAAAAGTTGAGTTGCAACCGCGGTAATTATTTTGGATTATTAATTATATACTTTTTTGTATTTATGTATATGTTTTTATTGTTTATTAGAAATAAAACAATCTATACGTTAATTGGCTAATTTAACGGTGTTATTATATCAAAAACTCAGCTTTAATTGCCGACATTACTTTAAAACAAAATAAGAAAAGACTCATGTTACAAGTAACATAGTCTAAATGCCGTGTACGTTTGTTAACTTTAACTTTTTAAAGTAGGTGCGTGTCTACTTTAAACCTATTTTAAGGTACCTTTACACGGTAATACATATATTACGATATGTCAAAAAATGTTGTGGGATTATACAAAATCTCATCATGTAAAAGCATAATGTATTGGGTAGGAGAGAATACGGATGCAAAATTTGACAAGTGTTCGGTAAATGTTTATTTTCTAAACCATTTTAGAAACTTGTGTATTCTCATCACATCAGAGGTGTGAAAGATTGGCAGCACTTACAGCATCTAATGAAGGTGGCTACACTTAATGAAACATTACACAAACAATCAAAATAAAAGCAGATTTTTTTCATGTTGTTTTTGTTAATATTGTTGAACCTTAACCATATGGCGTTACCCCAAAAGGAAAGTGGCAAGAAACAACCAATTTTGATTTTACCAACCTCATCCGTGTAAACATGAAAAATAGTTAGAACAGATTTTTATTCTCTTTTTTTTAAACACGGAGAGAATTTCATAATATTTTGATTCTACAAAATCTAATTACTTTGTATTACCGTGTAAAGGTACCTTTAAAGTGACTTTTTTGGTTTTTTGTGTCTTGTGAAGAAATGAATGATTATTTTTAAGTTTAAAAGTTATAAAAATGATGTGTTTCTGCCGAACATTTTAAAGCATTTTAGAAAGCAAGAATCAAAAATAAAGAAAGTTTTCTTTTAAAAACAAATTTTTTACATTTTTTATTAATATTTTCTGTTTTTCAAAAACATAATTTTAGTGATGTTTAAAAAAATCAAAACAAAATTCGTTATTCGAATACCTATTTTTGTACAAACAAAACAAAGTCTTGTAGTTATTGCTAATATATAAGCAACTGTACTAAATGCAAATAAGTATTATGATAATATGATGATCTAAACGATTTTGTGTACAATCTTATTTCAGAATATCAGTTTTTTCTCTTACTGCATAAAACCGAAAAAGAAATTATCTAAATTTCATATTTTTTTGAAAGTTCAAAGTATTTCTAAACTATTACGTATTTCTTATTTTTAGTACTTTTTTATCCACATTTTGAAATCAAACATTTTTCTAAAATAAAATATCTGCTTTGCTGTTTATTTTATAAAAATTTAGCTTCAAATTTAAAATATGTATGCATATGATTATGCCTTAATACCTTTTAAATTGCGTATAGTTAAGGAAATACTAAGTTACCGATTTTCTCATTTTTGCTCTTTTGTACCCGTTGTATATCCGAACTTTTTTTAAAATCCCCTAATAGGGGATCTACACATCAAGAGAGGTTATAGCAGTCCAAACTTAAAGGCTTTCTTAACGCGTTAACGTGTATGTACATATAACAATATGGGTATGCTTCTCACTTTTTAATTGTACAAATTAGTTTTCATGTATATTTGAGTTTTTAAAAGTAGATTTTATGTTAACTATCCTTTAATTATACCCTTCACATAGTGATTAGGGTATATATCAGTTTGTCATTCCGATTGTAATTTCTTTATTATCCATTGCGACCTGGATCCTTATAGATAGGGAAGTTGATATAGCCATGTCAGTCTGTCCGTCTGTGGAAATCAAGTTTCCGGAGTCAAATAAAAAGGCACAGACTCTCTTAAAGTAGGGATCTCAATAATGGAAAAGTTTTTTTTTAGATAGGATCAGGGGAAGTGGTATTTTTCCTACAATTGCACAAGCTTGGTGAAATATTTTATGCGCTATATCTCGAAAACCATAACATCCATCGACTTAAAATATTCTACATAAAGTAAAAGTACAGTAGGACCTACACTTTAAAAAAAAAGTTTTTTGGGTGGGGGCAAAAAAAAGGGGTAGCTCCCATACAAATTAACGATTTCTATGAAATATTCGATACGCTATACAGTGAACTCGCGGAAACGTGAATATCCAGAAACGTGAACACTTCTTATTTAACATTAACTACTCTAAAACGTGAACAAACATTGAAAGCCTTAAAACGTGAACAGTTTTTTCTGAGTTTTTTTTTTGTTTACATTAATTTTGTTAGTTTTGGGAGTCCCTGAATTATGCAATAAAAGGATCTATAAGTGATATACATAGTTTTATTTGCAAAATGTTGATTTTTGTGGTCAGATTAATAAGACAATTATGTATTACACAAAAAACTTAGGTTTTAAAATTTTTAAATTGGACTTTTCGGGTTAAAGCGTTGTTAAGTTTTGACTAGATTTGGATGTTTTTAAACTAGTAACAATAAATTGATAAAAAAAATTAAATTCGTTAGAAAATAATTAAAAATATCCAATCAGAAACGTGAACAAAATCGAAAACATGAACACCCTTTGTAAAAATTAGTTCACGTTTACGCGAGTTCACTGTATCTCGAAAACTATAACAGATATTGAAATTGAATGTTCTGCAAAAAGTAATTGGAATACAAGGCCTGCGCTTTAAAAAAATTTTTTTTTGAGTGGGGGCAAAAAAAGGGGTAGCTCCCATACAAATTAACGATTTATATGAAATTTTCGATACGCTATATCTCGGAAACTATAACAGATATCGAAATCAAATGTTCTACAAAAAGTGTTTGGACAACAAGGCCTACGCTTTAAAGAAAAAAAATTTTAAGTGGGGGCAAAAAAGCGTAGCTCCGATACAAATTAACAATTTTTATGAAATTTTCGATTCGTCATATCTCGGAAACTATAACAGATATCGAAACCAAGTGTTTTACAGAAAGTAATTGGACATCAAGGGCTACGCTCTAAAGAAAAAAATTTTTGAGTGGGGGCAGAAAAAGAGATAGCTCCCACACAAATTAACTATTTCTTTATAAATTTTCGATACGCTTTATCTCGGAAACTATAACAGATATCGAAATCAAATGTTCTACAAAAAATAGTAGAACATTAAGGCCTACGCTCTAAAGAAAAAATTTTTCGGGTGGGGGCAGAAGAAACGGTAGCTCCCATACAAATTAACAATTTTTATGAAATTTTCGATACGCAATAACTCGGAAACCATAACAGATATCGAAATCAAATTGTCTTTTAAAAGTAATTGGACAACAAGGCCTACGCTTTAAAGAAAAAGAATTTTGAGTGGGGGCAAAAAAAGGGGTAGCTCCCATACAAATTAACAATTTTTATGAAATGTTCGATTCGCTATATCTCGGAAACTATAACAGATATCGAAATCAAATGTTCTACAAAAAGTAATTGGTCAACAAGGCCTACGCCTTAAAGAAAAAAAATTTTGAGTGGGGGCAAGAAAAGGGGTAGCTCCCATACAAATTAACAATTTTTATGAAATATTCGATTCGCTATATCTCGGAAACTATAACAGATATCGAAATCAAATGTTCTACAAAAAGTAATTGGACAACAAGGCCTACGCTTTAAAAGAAAAAAAAATTGAGTGAGAGCAAAAAAAGGGATAGCTCCTATACAACTTAACAATTTTTATGAAATTTTCAATTCGCTATATCTCGGAAACTATAACAGATATCGAAATCAAGTGTTCTACAAAAAGTGGTTGAACATCAAGGGTACGCCCTAAAGAAAAAAATTTTCGGGTGGGAGCAGAAGAAGGGGTAGCTCCCATAAAAATTAGCAATTTTTATGAAATTTTCGATACGCAAAAACTCGGAAGCTATAACAGATACGGAAATTAAATGCAGTACAAAAAGTAATTGGACAACAAGGCCTACGCTTTAAAGCAAATTTTTTTTGAGTGGGGACAAAAAAAGGGGTAGCTCCAACACAAATTAACGATTTCTATGAAATGTTCGATACGCAATAACTCGGAAACTTTAACAGCTATCGACATCAAATGTTCTACAAAAAGTAATTGGACAACAAGGCCTACCCTTTAAAGAAAACATTTTTTGAGTGGGGGCAGAAGCAGGGGTGACTCCCACACAAATGAACGATTTTTATGAAATTTTTGATACGCTATATCTCGGAAACTATAACAGATATCGAAATCAAGTGTTCTACAAAAAGTGGTTGAACATCAAGGCCTACGCTTTAAAGAAAAAATTTTTCGGGTGGGGGCAGAAGAAGAGGTAGTTCCCATACAAATTCACAATTTTTTCGAAATTTTCGATAAGCAATAACTCGGAAACTATAACAGATATGGAAATTAAATGTTTTACAAAAAGTAATTGGACAACAAGGCCTACGCTTTAAAGCACATTTTTTTTTTGAGTGGGGGCAAAAAAAGGGGTAGCTCCCATACAAATTAACGATTTTTTTAAATTTTCGATGTTTCTCGGAAACTATAACAGCTATCGACATCAAATGTGCTACAAACAGTAATTGGACAACAAGGCCTATGTATTTAAAAAACATTTTTTTGAGTGGGGGCAGAAAAAGGGGTAGCTCCCATACAAATGAACAATTTTTATGAAAGTTTCAATACGCTATGTCTCGGAAAGTATAACAGCTATCGACATCAAATGTTCTACAAAAAGTAGTTGAACAACAAGGCCTACGCTTTAAAGAAAAAATTTTTTGTGTGGGGCCAAAAAAAGGGGTAGCTCCCATACAAATTAACGATTTTTATAAAATTTTCGATACGCTATATCTCGGAAACTATAACAGCTAACGAAATCAAATGTTTTACAAAAAGTAATTGGACAGCAAGACCTACGCTTTGAAGAAAAAATTTTTTGGGTAGGGGCAGGGAAAGCGTTAGCACCCATACAAATTACAAATTTTATGAAATTTTCGATACGCTACTTCTGGAAAACTATTACAGCTATCGACTTCAAATATTCTACAAAGAGTAATAATCAAATAACTCATACATTTTGGAGAAAGAGTTGGGGAGGAGCAGGGGGACTAAAACATCCCACAACATTTAACAACTTTTATTAACCTTTAAATATGAATAATGTGGAAAACTTTTAAAACTCTTGACCTCAAACCTTCTTCATCCATTTCTATTATTCATACGAACGTGAAAATTTTGTATAGTTTTCTATGGACTTTAAGGCCCGCACAAGGCATTTTTATTATATTATTTGCAGTACAAAATAACTCGGCTGGATATTTTAAGAGACCAATGTGAAGGGTATATACGATTCGGCACAGCTGAATATAGCGCTCTTACTTGTTTTAATTCTTATGTAAACGTTAAAACAAACAGTTATTTATAAATGTGGGCACCTGGGTAAAATAATATTCGCCTTTATACATCAATAACTATAAACTGACAAAATAATTACTGATGTTGCCAGAATCAAAACCTAAATTTTTCTTAATGCCCACTTTAGTGAAAGGACTTTTTTTGTATACGATTTTTTGAAAAGCTTTGTTACCTTAATGTGTTTATTACCAAATATATACTTTCAAGCCAAAGTAAGAATTTTTTTTGCATACGGCCGAAACTGAATAATTCAGCTCATATTATGATATAACATGTTAATTTCAAAAGAATCCAAGCCGGCATCAGAGTTTAAAACCCGTTATATGGTTAAATTAATATTAATGCTGAGCGAAAAGTACGCAAAGCCCTTTTTTGAAAATATTTTGCTACATCTAATGGAAAAGGTGTAATAAATGAAATCAGCGAAAACAGAAGAAAATTCGTAAGAGAGGAAATGATGAGCCAAAGCAAACATATTGTCATTCAGTCAGCTAAAATCTTTGCTTATTTGGCTTCTTAATTAGTTTAAAAAACCCGGATAATTTATGTGCCATCCTCAACAATATTATAAAAAATTTAATCTGAATCACCATGAAATAACACCAAAGCCATAACAAGAATTTCAAACTTTTATTTCATCAAAGCCAATCAAAATATCGTGGAGTGCAAAAAACGTAGCTTATCTGTAGACAAAACTATAATTAACTTTTGATTTTTGTGTATTTTATAAAAATAATTTCAGCTGTGTCTCTTACGTGACGCAATTTTTTTGTACGTGATAAAATAAAAAAAATAATTTTTATTTATAAATATTTTTTTATAAAAAATTTATTATCATCATAAGTAAGCGTGGTTGTTGGTTGTAATTTCTTTCTTAGACATCTTTTCTCTATGCGTAATTGATTCGCTGAAATTTGGATTTAAACACTACAATTTTAAATGTTGGTTGACTCAGGCTGTCGCACACGTGACGAAGTTTGTTCAATTTTTTCTTTAATAATTTATGAATTATTAAAAACAAATTCGATGTACAAGAACAAAAATAGAATTCTGAATTGCCAATTAGAAGTTGTATGTAAAATAAGTGCTAAAAAATAGTTGAATTTGTCTGTACGTGACGGTGGAATGCCCCGCCCCACCTGGTTATTTGTGTCATGGTTTTTAATATTACAAAAATTAAACCGAAGAAAACAAGCTAGAAAATACAGCTTTTGATTTAACCACCACTTTCCGTGTAAACATTTAATACATTAAATATTTATAAGTAAGAACACACAGTCTTTTTTTCTCTTTTCTTAATCCTGGAGAAAATTTCATAATATTTTGATTATACAAAGTCAAATATATGATTTGATGATTTTTTTACTCAAATGATTTTTTTATTCTTAAAAATTATGATTTTTTATACGTAAACTAGTAAAATTACCAAAATATGTACATAAGTGCATTTATATATTTTTTAATTTACTGGTTGCGCCACTTACGTTGCAACAAATCATAAGTCGGCCCTACTCTTTTATTAACAAATAAAAATTGGGAATTTATAAGGTTTATAGTTTTGGAGATATCCAGAAAGCTTTAGTTATAAAAAATTATTTTATAAACTTCTATATATAATTCTAGCCCTTTATTAACATATTAACTAATTTTGGTAACCTGACGAATACAATTTAAATAATTTTTGTATATTTATTGGTTTTAAAGTTACAAAAAGTACGAAAAAATAATCTTTACCCTTTTTTCCTTTAGGGTCCAATAATTAAAAAAGGACTCTAAACCGTGCTAATATTTTTTAGGCCTGTCGCACCTAATTTAAATAAAATTCCTATCTTTATTGGATAAAAAGTTACAAAAAACCCTTAAAAAAATCAAAATATGTTTTTAACCCTTTTTTCCCCCTTTGGGTCAAAAATTTAAAAAAGTACGAAAAACGTAATCATATTTTTAAGACCTATCGAACGCAATTTAAATAATGTTTCTATCCTTATTGGTTTAAAAGTAACAAAAGTGCCCAAAAGTACCAAAATATATTTTAAACCTATTTTTTCCCTTTCGGTCTGTTATTTCTAAAGGAAAACGCAAAACTATTTAAATTTTGTTTCTATCTTATATACTTCAGAAGATAGAAGGTTGCAGATTTTTCCTTTTTGCCCCCTTTTTATCCCTTCACGGGCCGACTTTTTAAAAATTTATCTGTATTTTATAATTTCCAAAAAAATTAGCTCCTTGCAGACTTGAAGGAACTCCCTGTAAAATTTCAAAAAAATCGGTCCACTGGTGTGGCCAGCTATAAAATACAAACAAACATACATACATACATGCATACATACATACATACATACATACAACCCTTCTTTATTTAATTTATGGGGATCACATTTCAAATATTTTTTAAAAGAAGTTCAAACTTCTCCTATATTGTTATACCCAATTGTATTATGCTTTTGTGCAAATATTTGTACCTCACAAAAGTAAAGGTCTGAGGCCCACCTCCAATTACACCGATCGAGACAGAATCACTTCCTCAGTCGATTAAAACATTTCAGTCCATCCGTCCGGCTGGGAGTTAATGTATTCTTTCGATGAAATTTGGAACAGATAAGTTTTTTGTCATAGGAAAAAAGCATGTTGTTTGTGGTGATGATCAGTTAATTTTTCGACATAGCATCCATACAAATGTCCTCCCGGATTAAGCGTTTTAGGCTATAACTGGCTCAAATATTGCCTTATCTTCACCAAATATTGCCTTATCTTCACATAATTTTGCACGTTTGTCCATCTGTATGCCATCCATTATTGTACCGAAAATTAAAATTATCGGTTTATTTTTTAACTTCATAAAAATCGTAACAAAAGAAGAATCAGTATGAAAACTAAAATTTTTGTGGGCGTGGCAGCCCCCAATTTTCTCTTAAAAATTTAGAATTAGAGGCCCTCTATATGTGTGCCAAGTTAAAAAATTGTTGCAATAAAAATACCAGCATAAAAAGTTTAAATTTTATGGGCGTGGCCCCGCCCTTTTTTATCTTAAAAATTTTAACTTTAGAAGCCGTTTGTGTGCGAACTAATTTCCAAAAATCGGTCTGGAAGAGGAATTTAAATTATGTTTCTATCTTAATTGATCTTAAAGTTACAAAAAGTACTAAAACATAATTATAATAATACATAATTAAAAAGGACCCAAAAACGTACTCATATTTTTTAGGCATGTCGCACTTAATTTGAATTATATTCTTATCTTTATTGGTTTAAAAGTTACAAAGAACGCATACAAAATCAAATTATATTTTTAGCCCTTTTTCCCACCTTTGAGCCCAAAATTAAAAAAAAAAGAACGAAAAACGTAATTATAATTTTGTAAGACTTATCGAACGCAATGTAAAAAATTTTTCTATCGTCATTTGTTTAAGAGTAAAAAAAAGTACCAAAATATAATATTAACCCCTTTTTTCGCCCTTTCGAACAAAAATTTAAAAAAAAAACTCCAGATACCTGTCTGTCTAATTCTTAAGAAAAACGCAGAACTTTTTAAATTTTGTTTCTATCTTATATACATTAAAAAGATAGAAGGTTACAGATTTTTCCCTTTTTGTCCCCTTTTTATCCCTTTATGGGCCCAATTGTTAAAAATTCATGTGTATTTAAACAAACGTGTAAAGCCTAACACGTGTTAAAAATTTTATATATTTAGCTCTACGCGTTTGATCAATATGGCTTTGGGTAATTTTGTTAGGCAATTTTTAATTTAAACTTCCCACTAAAATGGGCGTATTGTGGGCGTGGCAGCAATAATTTACAAAAAAAGTAGCCTATTGTTCCTTCCATACTTGAAGTAACTCCCTATAAAAATTTCAAAAAAATAGATTCACTGGTGTGGCCAGCTATAAAATACAAACATACATACATACAACCCTTCTTTATATAATAGACTAGCTAAGCCCCGATGTGCTTCGCTACACCCATCAAAGTAAAATTACCAAAACATGTAAATAAAAGCATTAATATATTTTTTAATTTACTGGTTGCATAAGTTGCAACAATATATCAGTCAGCTCTACTCTTTAATCTATTATATAAAGAAGGGGTGTATGTATGTATGTATGTTTGTAATTTATAGCTGGCCACACCAGTTGATCGATTTTTTTGAAATTTCTACAGCGAGCTACTTCAAGTCTGGAAGAAACATTTGGCTATTTTTTTTTTTGGAAATTATTGCTGCCACGCCCACAATACGCCAATTTTAGTGGGAAGTTTAAATTAAAAATTGCCTAACAAAATTACCCAAAGCCATACTGATCAAACGCGTAGAGCTAAATACAAGAAATATAAAACGCGTGTTAAGTTTTCCATGTTTGTTTAAATACATGTGAATTTTTAAAAGTCCGGCCCGTAAAGGGATAAAAAAGGGGCAAAAAGGGAAAAATCGATAGGTCTTAAAAAAATATATATACGTTTTTCAAATTTGGATCCAAAGGAAGAAAAAAAGGGTTAAAAATATATATTGATTTTTTAGGCGTTTTTTTGTAACTTTTAAACCAATAAAGATAGGAAAATAATTCAAGATGGGTGCGACAGGCCCAAAAATTATGAGTATGTTTTGGGTCCTTTTTTAACTATTGGACCCTAAGGGGGAAAAAGGGTATTATGTTTTAGTACTTTTTGTAACTTCAAAGCCAATAAAGATAGATATTTTTATTGCATTCGCCAGGTTACCAAAATATGTTAATATAGTTTTGGGACATTTTTTCAATTTTGGCGCTGAAGGGTACTAAAGGGCTAGAATTATATTTTGGTACTTTTTAGAAGTTTGTAAAATAATTTTTGCTAACTAAAGCTTTCTAAATATCTCCAAAGCTATAAACCTGATAAATTCCCAATTTTTATTTATATGTAAATTAAATAGTAGGGCTGACTTATAATTTGTTTCAACTTATGTGACACAACTATTAAATTAAAATTGTAGCCGGATGCTAACTTATTTAATGTAGTTTTATGTAATTATGGTCTGATCCTGAAGAGACACTTAGGTCAGCTTCGGTTTCCAGACTAACAACGTCCACAAGGGCTTTTATTGTCCACAAGGGTTAGCTGTTTTTTTTAATATTATTTTCTAATGTTAAATATTTTATTGTTGACCTTTTTGTGTTTTTATATTGTGGATTATTTAATTTCGGCTTCAGGTCATAAATATTTTCTTAATAAATAAAACTCATTGTTTAAAGTTTTTTTATATAGTAAAGAAAATATGTATTTATTTAAATCCAATATTTCGATCTGCTTCGCAGATCATCTTCAGGGATGTTATCTAACAAAAGTTAAAAACATAAATATAACATTAAACAATTTTTACAAAACATCACATATTAACAATATTTACTTGTTTTTAAATTTAAAAACTTAATATATTTGCATATATTTTGTCACGTAGAGTTGACACCTTGTCTTATGTTTATAAGTTTTTTATCAACTAATCTTTGTTTTGATTTTCTATATTTGTTTATTATATGTCTATATGTTTGCGCGCATTTCTCTGTGTCACTCTTAAAATTTAGTCTTTTCTCTAAGGGAACGTCAATTATATGCAGCATTTCAAGCATGTATCTCTTTGCATAATTTCTCTCTTCTTGTAATACTCTTACGTCTTTAAAGTTAGGTATGTGTCCAGTTTTGGTACTGTGGGCTGCTAACGCCGTTTTTTGTTCAATTGGCTTATTAATTGCCTTGTAATCGGTTTTGTGTGATGATATACGGGTCTTAAGTTTCGTTTTTGTTGTCCCTACATATACTTTATCGCATACGTGGGATCCGTCTCCGTTGCAACTTATTTCGTAGACCAAGTTAGATTTTTCTTCTCGTTTTAGTTTTGTTTTTGGTTTGCTGAAAAGTTTATTTACCGAGTTGTGTGTTTTCAAAGCTAGTTTGTATTTGTCGTTGTCATGGATATTCGAATTCTTAAATCTCTCGGAAAAACCAGGAATGTAGGACATTGATTTGTAAATCTTTGGTGAGTCACTGTTAGTTTTTGTTGTATTAGTATTTAAGTTCACATGTTTAACAAGGTCATCTATGGTTTTTAACGGAAAATCGTTTTGTTTTAGAATAGTTCGGATTTTTAATATATTCTTATCATAAAACCGTTCGTCGCTGATATTTAGGACTCTTCTAATAAAATTTTTCGCGGTGTTAATTATTGTACTCCTCGGATGTTTTGAATAAAAATTGATTATTCTACCAGAAGAGGTTGGTTTTTGGTACCAATCTAATTTGAGGACATTGTTTTCTCTTATAACTACAGCATCTAAATACGGGAGTTTAAAATCCATTTCCTTTTCGATTGTGAACTGTATTTGCTTGTTATATGAGTTTAAAATCTGTAGGGTACTTTCTACTGCGTCAGTTTTGATTATTGCAAACAAATCGTCTGCATATTTTGTGAGTTTCCTTGGTTTGGTATCCATTTTCTCAACTGAAGTATCTAACAACTCTTCCATCACAATATCTGCTATTACTGGCGAAGCAGGGGATCCCATTGGCATTCCTTTTCGTTGTTCATAGATTTTGTCATCGTGTTGAAAATACCTAGTATCTTTAATGCAAAAACTTAAAATTTCCATAAATAATTGTTTGGAAATTGAAGTGAATTTTTGAAGGATATGCCATTTATTTTCAATAATTTTTAATGCCAGGTTGACTGGTATACTGGGAAACAGTGATATGACATCAAATGAAACTATTATTTCATTGTTGTGGATTAAAGTATTATTAATCTTTGACTTAAGGTCAATTGAGTCTTTTACATTATAACTGGATTCATTTGTCAGATTTTTTAAAATATTTACTATATATAAATTCTCCAGCGTTTGGTCTTTGTAAATATATAGTAAATATTTTAAAAAATCTGACAAATGAATCCAGTTATAATGTAAAAGACTCAATTGACTTTAAGTCAAAGATTAATAATACTATAATCCACAACAATGAAATAATAGTTTCATTTGATGTCATATCACTGTTTCCCAGTATACCAGTCAACCTGGCATTAAAAATTATTGAAAATAAATGGCATATCCTTCAAAAATTCACTTCAATTTCCAAACAATTATTTATGGAAATTTTAAGTTTTTGCATTAAAGATACTAGGTATTTTCAACACGATGACAAAATCTATGAACAACGAAAAGGAATGCCAATGGGATCCCCTGCTTCGCCAGTAATAGCAGATATTGTGATGGAAGAGTTGTTAGATACTTCAGTTGAGAAAATGGATACCAAACCAAGGAAACTCACAAAATATGTAGACGATTTGTTTGCAATAATCAAAACTGACGCAGTAGAAAGTACCCTACAGATTTTAAACTCATATAACAAGCAAATACAGTTCACAATCGAAAAGGAAATGGATTTTAAACTCCCGTATTTAGATGCTGTAGTTATAAGAGAAAACAATGTCCTCAAATTAGATTGGTACCAAAAACCAACCTCTTCTGGTAGAATAATCAATTTTTATTCAAAACATCCGAGGAGTACAATAATTAACACCGCGAAAAATTTTATTAGAAGAGTCCTAAATATCAGCGACGAACGGTTTTATGATAAGAATATATTAAAAATCCGAACTATTCTAAAACAAAACGATTTTCCGTTAAAAACCATAGATGACCTTGTTAAACATGTGAACTTAAATACTAATACAACAAAAACTAACAGTGACTCACCAAAGATTTACAAATCAATGTCCTACATTCCTGGTTTTTCCGAGAGATTTAAGAATTCGAATATCCATGACAACGACAAATACAAACTAGCTTTGAAAACACACAACTCGGTAAATAAACTTTTCAGCAAACCAAAAACAAAACTAAAACGAGAAGAAAAATCTAACTTGGTCTACGAAATAAGTTGCAACGGAGACGGATCCCACGTATGCGATAAAGTATATGTAGGGACAACAAAAACGAAACTTAAGACCCGTATATCATCACACAAAACCGATTACAAGGCAATTAATAAGCCAATTGAACAAAAAACGGCGTTAGCAGCCCACAGTACCAAAACTGGACACATACCTAACTTCAAAGACGTAAGAGTATTACAAGAAGAGAGAAATTATGCAAAGAGATACATGCTTGAAATGCTGCATATAATTGACGTTCCCTTAGAGAAAAGACTAAATTTTAAGAGTGACACAGAGAAATGCGCGCAAACATATAGACATATAATAAACAAATATAGAAAATCAAAACAAAGATTAGTTGATAAAAAACTTATAAACATAAGACAAGGTGTCAACTCTACGTGACAAAATATATGCAAATATATTAAGTTTTTAAATTTAAAAACAAGTAAATATTGTTAATATGTGATGTTTTGTAAAAATTGTTTAATGTTATATTTATGTTTTTAACTTTTGTTAGATAACATCCCTGAAGATGATCTGCGAAGCAGATCGAAATATTGGATTTAAATAAATACATATTTTCTTTACTATATAAAAAAACTTTAAACAATGAGTTTTATTTATTAAGAAAATTATTTTCTAATATTTATTTAAAAATGCCGAGGAGGTCTGTTCTGCTCGAAAGCTAAATTTAGAGTGAGTTTTATTGAAATGATTTTCTTACATTTAACTTATAAACGAACATAGCATAAAACAAAACCAAAGATTGCAATTACAGTGACTTTAAAACTGACTGTTGTTCAATCCAATACGGTTGTATTTTTAAAATGAAAAGTAATCGGTTTGTTAATAATTAAAAATAAATGACTGTTAAATTAATTTAAATTAAATATAGTTCAATGTTAACAAATAAAAGTATAGAAGTATGATAAATAACACTCGTAAGAACATATATTTATATAGTGAATAAATATAGCGGCGCTACAAAATATATATATATGCTTTTGCTTACACATTTTGGTAATTTTACAATTATTGGTGTAGCGAAGCACACCGGGGCTTAGCTAGTATTATATGTATAAAGAAGGGTTGTATGTATGTATGTATGTATGAATGTATGTATGTGTGTGTGTGTATGTATGTATGTATGTATGTATGTATGTATTTATGTATGTATGTATGTATGTATGTATGTATGTATGTAAGTATGTGTAGTGTACACCTAATTTTTTCATTTTCATTTTGTAAGCAAAATAACAAAAATTATTAATTGTAAACGACCATGTCAATGACACATAAACATTATGACACATATGGTAAACAAATGCTTGCATTTCTTACGTACACCAAAATACATACAGCGAAGTGAAACATGAGTATTTTCACTTGCTCCACTTATAGTTCAGTGCTTTAGGTACTTGACCGTACTTATAGCAAATCAAATTTCTTTTTATTTATTTTTAATACCTTAAATAGGAGAAATGTAATTTGTTTAAAAATGATGACTGTGCTGATTAGTCAGTCGATCAGTAAATGCATTTTGTAACATGAACAAAAAAGTTGAACACCATGTTACATTGGGCATTTTGGATGTATGAATGAAATGCAAGATGTGTCAGATAATTTTTAGATAATTTGTAAATTAGTATATAAGTTGGAAAATTTGTAAATAAAAGTCAGTCTCAGTTTAGACACAAGAATTCTTTTACTGAACTCAATTAAAGGGCATCATTTGCTCGTCTGCCGAGTTTTAAAGCCTCGCTCTACAAACCAAGGCTTTCTATTGCATTAGTCGCAAGTCAATGCTAATGCAATAGTAATAGATTTGTAATTGATTTAAATATTCAAAAACGTACCTACCAAACTTACTATATGGCGATCCTGCCAACATATCTGGAATTTTTCCTTTTAAATGGATGAAGATTTTCATAAACTTTTCGAAGATTTGGTTAACAGACTGGCAGTGGAGGAGTACAATCCCACTGAAGGCGTGGAAATTCAGGCACCACTTTACATACCTACCCGAGAGCATTGTGGACCACAACCGATTACAATAGAACAATATCTTGAGAGAAACAAGTCGAAAAAACAGCATCCAGTACCACCTGTAACTCCAACTAAAAGAAAAAAGGCGAAGGGCGGCAAAAAGAAGCGGCGCAATAGAGAAAAAGCGGAATTAAGGCGGTTAATAGGCCTTAGCAGTGGACCGCAAAAGAAACTCTTCTACAACAAATTAAAGGAGTTAGGAGAATAAAAAGCCGCAAAAATTATATTTTATAATGATAATTTACATAAATAATTAAATTTTTTCATTATTATGACTTAAAGTAAGCACAAAAATTGTTTTTTAAAAAAGAAAAAGAAAATTTTTATGCACATACATAGATAAAAACATCAAAATGGGTTGGTGGAGTAAAGTTAGTAACGCAATTTTGTTATCAATTGCTAGCTATGAAATAGGCAACAATACTGAAAAACCCAAACACACTAACGATGAAAAACATTGGATTGTAGTATTAGCTATAATTTTTATATTGATTTTGAGCATATGTATTTCAAAACTAAATAGTTATTATAAAAAATATGTCAATAAGAAAGTAAACAACAACATTGTTTAAATAAAATTAAATATAAAATAAAAAGCAACAAAAAAAAAAATTCTAAAATGTATTGTAAATGGACCAATTAATAGATAGGTTGACTAGAATTATCATTAATTTGAGAAAATCGGGTAGCAGAGGATATACTGAAAAAACATTAATTTTAAAATTAGAAGAGGTAGAGTTAATTGAAAAACAATTTGTAGAATTTAGCGTTGGTAAAGAAATAAAAGAAAAACTTATAGAGAAATTTTACAAACTTTATGAAAAAACAAAGACATTGTTAAAGCAAAAATTAGAAAGATTAGGTACAGAATCAACTCAAAGTATGTCAGATTCAGAGAGAGAGACTGGAAATTCAAACGTATCTACTGAAAACTCAAACTTAACTCCTGAGAATTCAAGTTCAAGTTCAAATTCTACAGTTAAAATGGCTTCATTCAATTTGGAACTATCATTGAAAAGTATACCACAATTTTCTGGAAATTTCAAAGATTTAATATCATTTTTGAAAATAGTTGAAATAATTTACAATTCTTTAACAACTGACGCGAAAATACAACTCATAGATTTTGTTATTAATGTGAAATTAACACCAAGCGTTAGAACTGCTATAAGTGCTACAGAAATTAATGATTTCAATAGCCTTAAAAATTCACTTCAATCAAGATATAAGTCTACAAAAACTATAGCTCAAATACAACTAACTTTGAGTAGATTCATGCAAAAGAACATGAAAATACAAACATATAACGAGAAGCTTTTAGAAATGATTGCTGAACTGAATGAACTGCAAATACACGAAATACCGCGATGCAATGCTATACAGAAAAACACAATTATTTCTCTTAATAATACTTATGCATTGAATATATTTAAAAATGGTCTTAATGCAGATATTAAGCCAACAATTTTTGCTTCTAAGCCAAAGGACTTGAATGAGGCTGTACAACTTGCAATAGAACTAGAAAAAGACTTTGCTAGTAATGAAAACCAAGTATTATATTTTTATAATGGAAACAATTCAAATAAGCGGAATAATAAACAAAAATAATAACTTTAGAAATAATAATTATAACAGAAACAATATTTCGAATCAGAATAATAGAAATCCAAATTATAACAATAACAGAAATAATAATAATCATAGTAATAATAATAATAATCATAGAAATAATGATACTAATCATAGAAATAATAATAGAAATTATAATAATAATACCTGGAACGATAATAACCATTACAACAATAGACAAAACAACAATAATAATGGTAGACGAAACCGAAGTAACAATGGAAATAGCGTACGTGTAGTTCAGGAAAACACCGAAGGCCCGGAGATGAACAATCAAAATTTAATCATTCATCCTCCGGAGCAGAATTAAATAAAATTTTTTCTATTTCTAAAAACACTACTAATTATATAGAATTAGACATAGGAACAAGAACTAGCTTAACATTTTTAATAGATACAGGGGCTGATATTTCATTATGTAAATTAGAAAAATTAAATGAAGACCTTTTTATTGATAAAACACAATCATGTTCATTTTCTGGTATAACAAACGAAAAGATAAGATCTATTGGAATCACAGAATTAAATTTTAAATTATATGATAACCAATCAAAACACAATTTCCACATAGTCGATGATGGTTTTCCAATACCAACGGACGGAATTTTAGGAAGAGACTTTTTCACAGCATTTTTATGCAAAATTGATTATGAAACATTCACGATTTCATTAACTTTACAAGAAACGGAAATTACAATTCCCATGAAATCTACAATAAATAGAGATTACCACATTAAAATAGAGAAACGATCTGAATTAATATGTCCAGTACAATTAAATCTAACGGAAGATAGTATTATTTTAAGTAAAGAATTAGAGTCAGGAATTTTTAAAGGGAATACAATAGTTCCAGGATCAGGCATTACTCATGTTAAATTTCTAAATACAACAGATGAAGGTGTAATATTAAAAAATGTTAATTTTGAAATTGAACCATTGAGTAAATACGTTTTTCTCACTAAATCCCAAAACAATAAAGACAGATTTAGCAAACTATTACAAACGTTAAAAATTGACAATACTGACAGTAGAGCGACGGATGAATTGATAAACATTTTTAAAGACTATCAAGACATATTTCACTTAGAAGGCGATGTTTTAACAGCAAATAACTTTTATACACAACATCTTAATTTAACCGATGAAACACCAGTTTACATCAAAAACTATAGACTTCCACAAACTCAAGTGGAGGAAATCGATCAACAGGTTCAAAAATTATTTGATGAACATTCAACCAGTCCTTACAACTCACCATTACTTGTTGTACCAAAGAAGAGCAATGGAGACAAAGAGAAATGGCGACTTGTATTAGATTTTAGACATTTGAATAAGAAAATAGTTAACGATAAATTTCCACTTACAAGAATTGAAGATGTATTAGATAAATTGGGAAGAGCAAAATATTTTTCAACTCTGGATATGACAAGCTCGTTTCATCAGATTAGCTTGGATAAAGAATCAAGAAAACCAACTGCATTTTCCACATCAAACGGTCACTATCAATTTAAACGACTACCTTTTGGCCTTAAAATTTCATCAAATAGTTTCCAACGTATGCTAACAATAGCACTTTCAGGTCTCGATAGTAAAGCATTTTTATATGTGGACGACATCATAATTTTTGGATGTAGTTTAAAACATCACAATGACAATCTGAGACAGGTTTTTGAACGTTTATCAAAATACAATTTAAAATTGAACGCAAAAAAATGTGTATTTTTGAAATCGGAAGTTGTTTATTTAGGTCATCTAATAACAAAAGAAGGTATCAAAACAGACCCAGCAAAACACAAGGCAATACAAAATTATCCAATACCCAAAGATGCTTACGAGGTAAAACGATTTGTAGCTTTCTGTAATTACTATAGACGTTTTATAAAAAATTTCGCTACATTAACAAAATGTCTGAATGATCAAACAAAGAAAGGAAAAATATTTGAATGGACAGATGAATGTCAACAAACTTTTAACATATTAAGACAAAAATTAATTAATTCACCAATATTACAATATCCGGATTTTGAAAAACCTTTCATTCTAACAACAGATGCTTCAAATTATGCTTTAGGTGCAATCTTATCACAGGGAGAAATAGGAACCGATTTGCCAATAACCTATGCTAGCAGAACTTTGAATAAACACGAAATTAATAAACCTGTGATAGAAAAAGAATTACTTGCTATACATTGGGGCATTGAATACTTTAGACCATATTTATATGGTAGAAGATTTATAGTAGTAACTGACCACAGACCTCTTGTTTCACTTTTTACTCATAAAAACCCCTCTTCTAAATTAACTAGGATACGGATTGATTTATCAGATTATGACTTTGAAATTGTATACAAAAAAGGAAAAATTAATACAAATGCTGATGCTTTATCTAGAATTAAGATAGATTCTGATATACTAAAAAACATGATTCCAACAGAAGACGATTATGCCAAACCAACAAAAATTTTAGCAATTACGCGTGGAATGAACGCAAAGGGCAAAACAACTGAAAACAACACAGATGAGAAAAACATATCCCAACAACAAAAATATACAAACATATGGGAATGTACTTCACTACAGGATATTAAAAATGTGCACAAATTGAAATTTAAAATTATAAATAATGATAAATTAAATGGTACCATTGACTGTATAAATAATAGCTATCATATGAATATTAGTGATGATCTTGCAAAATACGTTTTGTTTCTAGAGAAGCTGATAATCTATATGCATAGGCAGAATATTAAAAATCTCGCATTAGCTAGCGACGATGAAATTTTCAAACTGATATCAGTAGAATATATGAAAAGAATTTATGATGAGGTATACCAAAGATTGATAAAATCTAAAAAATGTAAAAACATTAACTTGAATATCATCTTGTATAGACCTTTGCAGTACATTAAAAATAAGAAATTACAAAACAAATTAATTGAAGAATTCCACAACTCACCATTATCAGGACACTTAGGCATTCGAAAGACTGTACTAAGACTCAAACAAAGATATGTTTGGAAAAATATGAGAAGAATGGTACGAGATTACGTTGTAAATTGCGATAAATGTTTAAGAAATAAGCAAACAAAACATATTAGGGAGGAAATGAATATCACCGAAACCCCAAATACTAGTTTTGAAATAATAGAAATAGATACAGTAGGACCATTAAGAATTTCCAATAACTATAGATATATACTAACAATGCAATGCGAATTAACAAAGTATGTTGTAGCATACCCTATGGAAACAAAAGAAGCAAAGAATATAGCTAAAACTGTAGTAGAACAGTTTATTTTAAAATATGGTTGCTTTAAAGAATTAAAATCAGATAGAGGCACTGAATTCAAAAACGAATTAATGAATGAAGTATGCAAACTATTAAATATAGACCAGAAATTCTCAGCACCATATCACCATCAGTCTATAGGAACACTAGAAAGAAATCACAGAGTATTAAATGAATATATGTTAAACTTTGTTGAGGATTTAGAATGGGACAAGTGGATACCTTATTATACATTTGCGTATAATACCACACCTCACGTAAATAGCAATTATTCTCCATACCAGTTGATTTTTGGCAAATTACCAACTCTGCCCACAGACGCATTATGTACTAACACTAAAGTTTATGATTTGGAAAATTATGCTAATGAACTTAGGACTAGGATTAAGAGAGCATTAGATAACGCAAAAAATTTGATAAATATAGCAAAAGAAAAATCAAAATTAAAATATGATAAGAAAATTAGAAAAAGTTTATTTGATGTAGGAGACTTAGTATTAGTAAAACTAGAAAGTAGAAAGAAAAATCAGAGTCCCTACATTGGTCCATATAGAATACTAGAAAGACAAAATTGTAATTCAATAATACAAGTAAATGATAAAGAACGAATATTCCATAATAACTCATTAAAATTATACAAAAAAAAATCATGAAATAAAGTAGATATAAGTATATATTCTTATTTATAATACTTACTAAAAATGCATTAACCATATACAAAAAAAAAATTTTTTTTTAAACTATTAATTTGTATTCAGATTTAAATTTATTCAAAATCCCATAAATTTTATCTTAAGGGTAAGGGTGTAGTGTACACTTAATTTTTTCATTTTCATTTTCATTTTGTAAACAAAATAACAAAAATTATTAATTGTAAACGACCATGTCAATGACACATAAACATTATGACACATATGGTAAACAAATGCTTGCATTTCTTACGTACACCAAAATACATACAGCGAAGTGAAACATGAGTATTTTCACTTGCTCCACTTATAGTTCAGTGCTTTAGGTACTTGACCGTACTTATAGCAAATCAAATTTCTTTTTATTTATTTTTAATACCTTAAATAGGAGAAATGTAATTTGTTTAAAAATGATGACTGTGCTGATTAGTCAGTCGATCAGTAAATGCATTTTGTAACATGAACAAAAAAGTTGAACACCATGTTACATTGGGCATTTTGGATGTATGAATGAAATGCAAGATGTGTCAGATAATTTTTAGATAATTTGTAAATTAGTATATAAGTTGGAAAATTTGTAAATAAAAGTCAGTCTCAGTTTAGACACAAGAATTCTTTTACTGAACTCAATTAAAGGGCATCATTTGCTCGTCTGCCGAGTTTTAAAGCCTCGCTCTACAAACCAAGGCTTTCTATTGCATTAGTCGCAAATCAATGCTAATGCAATAGTAATAGATTTGTAATTGATTTAAATATTCAAAAACGTACCTACCAAACTTACTATATATGTATGTATGTATGTATGTGTGTATGTATGTATGTATGCATGTATGTATGTATGTTTGTATTTTATAGCTGGCCACACCAGTGGACCGATTTTTTTGAAATATTACAGGGAGTTCCTCCAAGTCTGGAAGGAACAATAGGCTACTTTTTTTTGGAAATTATTAAATACAGATAAATTTTTAGAAACTCGGCCCGTGAAGGGTTAAAAAGGGTGTAAAAAAGGAAATATATGTAACCTTCTATCTTCTGAAGTATATTAGACAGAAACAAAATTCAAAAAGTTTTGCGTTTTCCTTAAGAAATAAACAGACAGGTGTCTGCTGTTTTTTCTTTAATTTTGGACCGAAAGGGCGAAAAAAGGGGTTAATATTATATTTTGGTACTTTTTTTCTCTTAAACAAATGACGCACATAGGGGTAAATTGCCATTCTAGCCGGACATTACTTTTTATTTTTTACAATTAAGCTTCTTAAAAATTACTGAGTGCTCCTAGATTGATGAAACTTTGCAGAAAGATGTATTTTAGTCATAGGCATTTAAGGATTAAAAAATAATTAAAATCGAACCAAGGGGGAAAAAGTTCCCCTTGGAAGAACTAATATCACCTCTGAAAAAAAATACAATATGTATATATGTATGTATGTATGTTTATATTTTATAGCTGGCAACACCAGTGGATCGATTTTTCTGAAATTTTTACAGGGAGTTACTTCAAGTCTGGAAGGAACAATAAGCTACTTTTTTTGGAAATTATTGCTGCCACGCCCACACTACGCTCATTTGTGTGGGAAGGTCAAGTAACAAAATTACCCAAAGCCATACTGATCAAACGCGTAAAGCTAAATACCTGAAATTTACAACACGTGTTAAGCTTTACATGTTTGTTTAAATGCACTTGAGTTTTTAAACATTGGGCCCGTAAAGGAAAAAAAAGGGGGCAACAAGGGAAATATCTGTAACCTATTATCCTTTTAATGTATATAAGATAGAAGCAAAATTTAAAAAGTTTTGCGTTTTCCTTAAGAAATAGACATACAGATATCTTGGGTTTTTTTTTTATTTTGGTCCGAAAGCGCGAAAAAAGGGGCTAAAATTATATTTTGGTACTCTTTGTTACTCTTAAACCAATTATGATAAAAACATTATTAAATTTGCGTTTAATAGGTCTTACAAAAATATGTTTTTTCGTACTTTTTTTTTTAATTTTGGACCCAAAAGGGGAAAAAAGGGTTAAAAATCTAATTTGATTTTTTTATGCGTTTTTTGTAACTTTTAAACCAATAAAGATAGGAGCATTACTCAAATTGGGTGCGGCAGGGCTAAAAAATATGAGTACGGTTTTGAGTCCTTTTTTTAATATGGGACCCTAAAGGGGAAAAAGGGTTAAAATTATGTTTTAGTACTTTTTGTAACTTTAAAACCAATTAAGATAGAAAAATTATTTAAATTGAATTCGTCAGGCTACCAAAATATGTTAATCTGTTAATAAAAGGCTAGAATTATATATAGAAGTTTATAAAAGAATTTTTGATAACTGACGCTCTCTGGATATCTCCACAACTATATAGCTTATAAATTCCCAATTTTTATATGTTAATTATAGAGTAAAGCTGACATATATATTGTTGCAACTTATACAACCAGTAAATTAAAAAATATATAAATGCTTTTATTTACATATTTTGGTTATTTTATTATGATTGGTGTAGCGAAGCACACCGGGGCTTAGCTAGTTAACAGATTAACCTATTTTGGTAACCTGACGAATACAATTTAAATAATTTTCTTTTCTTAATTGGTTTTAATGTTGCAAAAAGTACTAAAACATAATTTTAACCCTTTTTTCCTTTGGGGTCCCATAATTAAAAAAGGACCCAAAATCGTACTCATATTTTTAAGGCCTGTCGCACCCAATGTGAGTAATGTTCCTATCTTTATTGGTTTAAAAGTTACAAAAAACGCCTAAAAAATCAAAATATATTTTTAACCCTTTTTTTCCCCCCTTTGGGCCAAAAATTGAAAAAAGTACAAAAAACATAATCATATTTTTTAAAACCTATCGAACGCAATTTTAATAATGTTTATACCTTTATTGGTTTAAAAGTAACAAAAAGTACCCAAAAGTATCAAAATATATTTTAAACCTATTCTTTTCTTTTCGGTCCAAAATGAAAAAAAACACAAGATACCTGTCTGTTTATTTCTTAGAGAAAACGCAGAACTTTTTAAATTTTGTTTCTATCTTATATACTTCAGAAGATAGTAAGTTACAGATTTTTCTCTTTTTGTCCCCTTTTTATCCCTTTACGGGCCCAATTTTTAAAAAATTATCTGTATTTAAACAAAAATGTAAAGCTTAACACGTGTTATAAATTTCATGCATTTAGCTCTACGCGTTTGATCAATATGGCTTTGGGAGATATTGTTAGGCAATTCATAACCTTTCCTTCCCACACAAATGGGCGTATTGTGGGCGTGGCAGCAATAATTTAAAAAAAAGTAGCCTATTATTCCTTCCAGACTTAAAGTAACTCTCTGTAAAAATTTCAAAAAAATTTATCCACTGGTGTGGCCAGCTATAAAATACAAACATACATACACACATACATACATACAACCCTTCTTTATATAATAGACTAGCTAAGCCCCAAAATATGTAAATAAAAGCATTTATATATTTTTAAATTTACTGGTTGCCCCACTTAAGTTGCAACAAATTATAAGTCAGCCCTACTCTTCAATTAACATATAAAAATTGGGAATTCATAAGGCTTATAGTTTTGGAGATATCCAGAAAACTTTAGTTATCAAAAATTCTTTTATAAACTTCTATATATAATTCTAGTCCTTTATTAGCAGATTAACATATTTTGGGAAATTGACGAATGCAATTTAAACAATTTTTCTATTTTTAATAGTGGTTCTAAAGTTACAAAAAGTACTAAAACATAATTTTAACCCTTTTTCCTTAAAGGGTCCAATAATCAAAAAAGGACCCAAAACCGTACTCATTATTATTATTTAGGCCTGCCGCACCCAATTTGAATAATGTTCCTATCTTTATTGGTTTAAAAGTTACAAAAAACGCCTAAAAAAATCAAAATATATTTTTAACCCTTTTATTCCCCCTTTGGGTCAAAAGTTGAAAAAAGTACGACAAACGTAATCCTATTTTTAAGACCTATCAAAAGCAATGTAATAATGTTTCTATCTTTATTGGTTTAAAAGTAACTAAAAGTACCCAAAAGTACTATTTAAACCTATTTTTTCCCATTCGGTTTATTTCTTAAGGAAAACGCAAAAATTTTTTAAATTTTGTTTCCATCTTATACACTTAAGAAGATAGAAGGTGCAGATTTTTCCTTTTTGCCCCCTTTTTATCCCTTCACGGGCCAAATTTCTAAAAATGTATCTGTTTTTAATAATTTCCAAAAAAAGTAGAAGTACATACATACATACTTACATACATACATACATACATACATACATACATACATACATACATACATACATACATACATACATACATACATACATACATACATACATACATACATACATACATACATACATACATACATACATACATACATACATACATACACCCCTTATTTATATAATAGATACAGGGATAACATTTCAAATATTTTTCAAAAGAAGTTCAAACTTCTCTTATATTGTTATATCCAAATTTTATTATGCTTTTGTGCAAATTTTTGTACCTCACCAAGGAAAAAGGTCTGAGACCCACCTCCAATTATACCGCTTGACACAGAATCACTTCCTGAGTCGATTAAAACATGTCAGTCCATCCGTCTGGCTGGGAGTTAATGTATTCTTGGGAACGAAGTGGAGACCGTATTTTTGCAGATATTTCGATGAAATTTGGAACAGAAAAGTTTTTTGGCATAAGAAAAAAGCATAATGTTTGTGGTGATGATTAATTTATTTTTCGACAGAGCTTCCACACAAATATCCTCCCGGATTAAGCGTTTTGGGCTTTAACTGGCTCAAATATGGCCTTGTCTTCACATAATTTTGCACGTTTGTCTATCTATAGGCACCCATTATTGTACCGAAAAAAAAAACATTTTCGGTCTGTTTTTGATCTTCATAAAAATCGCAACAATAGAAGAACCAGTATTAAAACTTTCATTTTTGTGGGCGCTGCAATCCTCCATTTTGTCCTTTAGAATTTCGGAATTAGGGGCCTTCTATATGTGTGCCAAGTTTAAAAAAATCGGTGCAGTAAAAGTACCAGCATAAAAAGTTTAACTTTTATGGGCGTGGCACCGCTCACTTTTTTACCTTAAAAATTTTAACTTTAAAAGCCATTTACGTGCGAACTAATTTCGAAAAATCGGTCTGGAAGAGGAATTTAAATTATGTTTCTATCATAACTGATTTAAGAGTTACAAAAAGTACTAAAATATAATTTTAACCCTTTCTTCCCCTTAGGATCTAACAATTCAAAAAGTAATTAAAAACGTCCTCATATTTTTTAGGCCTTCTACACTTAATTGGAATCATATTCCTAAATTTATTGGTTTAAAAGTTACAAAAAACGCATAAAAAAATCAAAATATATTTTTACCCTTTTTTCCCCCTTTGGGCCCAAAATTAAAAAAAGTACGAAAAATGTAATCATATTTTTGTAAGACCTTTCGAACGCAATTTGAAAAATTTTTCTATTTTTATTGGTTTAAAAGTACAAAAAGTACCAAAATATAATTTTAACCCCTTTTTTTGGCATTTCGGACCAAAATTTAAAAAAAAAACTCCAGATACCTGTCTGTTTATTTCTCAAGGAAAACGCTAAGCTTTTTAAATTTTGTTTCTATCTTATATACATCAAGATATAGTAGATTACAGATTTTTCCTTTTTGTCCCCTTTTTATCCCTTTACGGGCCCAATGTTTAAAATTCCATGTGCATTTAAGCAAACATGTAAAACTTAACACGTGTTATAAATATCATGTATTTAGCTCTACGCGTTTGATCAATATGGCCTTAGGTAATTTTGTTAGGCAATTCATAACCTAACCTTCCCACACAAATGGGCGAATTGTGGGCGTGGCAGCATTAGTTTCAAAAAAAAGTAGCCTATTGTTCCTTTCAGACTTGAAATAACTCCCTGTAAAAATTTCAAAAAAATTGGTCTACTGGTGTGGCCAGCTATTGAATCCAAACATACATACATACATACATACATACATACATACATACATACATACATACATACATACATACATACATACATACATACATACATACATACATACATACATACATACATGCAAACATACATACACCCCTTCTTTATATAATAGATATAGGGATCACATTTCAAATATTTTTTAAAAGAAGTTCTAACTTCTCTTAAATTGGTATACCCAAATTTTATTATGCTTTTGGGCAAATATTTTTACCTCACAAAAGTAAAGGTCTGAGACCCACCTTCAATTATACCGATCGACACAGAATCACTTCCTGAGTCGATAAAAACTTGTCAGTCCATCCGTCCGGCTGGGAGTTAATGTATTCTTGTGAACAAAATAGAGGCCCCATTTTTGCACATATTTCGATGAAATTTGAAACAGATAAGTTTTTTGGCATATGAAAAAAGCGTGTTGTTTGTGGTGATGATAGGTTAATTTTTTGACCTAGCTCCCATAAAAATGCCCTCCCGGGTGAAGCGTTTAAGGCTATAACTGGCTGAAATATTGCTCTATCTTCACATAATTTTGCACGTTTGTCCATCTTTATACCACTACTTATTGTACCGAAATTTATCGGTTAATTTTTGAGCTTCATAAAAATTGCAACAATAGAAGAACCAGTATGAGACTTAAATTTTTGTCGGCGCGGCAAACCCGAATTTTAGTCCTTTAGAATTTCAGAATTAGAGGCCTTCTAAATGTGTGCCAAGTCTTAAAAAAAAAAATCGGTGCAATAAAAGTCCCAACACAAAAAGTATAATTTTTATGGGCGCTGTTTATGTTTCTATCTTAATTGATTTTAAAGTTACAAAAAGTACTAAAACATAATTTTAGCCCTTTTTCCCCTTTAGCGTCTAATGATTAAAAAGGACCCAAAAACGTAATCAAATTTTTTAGGCCTGTCGCACCCAATTTAAAATATGTTCCTATCTTTATTAGTTTAAAGGTTGCAAAAAACGCATAAAAAAATCAAAATATATTTTAAACCCTTTTTTCCCCCTTTGGGTCCCAAATTGAAAAAAAAGTACAAAAAAGTAATCATATTTTTGTAAGACCTATCGAACGCAATTTGAATAATGTATCTTTATTGGTTTAAGAGTAACAAAAAGTACAAAAATATAATTTTAACCCCTTTTTTCGCCCTTTCGGACCAAAATTAAAAAAATAACCCAAGATAACTGTCTGTCTATTTCTTAAGGAAAACGCAAAACTTTTTAAATTTTGCTTTTATCTTATATACATCAAAAAATAGTAGGTTACAGATTTTTCACTTTTCTGCCCCTTTTATCCCTTTATGAGCCCAATTTTTAAAAATGCATGTGTATTTAAACAAACATGTAAAGCTTAACACGTGTTATAAATTTCAGGTATTTAGCTCTACGCGTTTGATCAGTATGGCTTTGGGTAATTTTGTTACATTACCTTTCCACACAAATGGGCGTACTGTGGGCGTGGAAGCAATAATTTCCAAAAAAAAGTAGCCTTTTGTTCCTTCCAGACTTGAAGTAATTTCCTGTTAATATTTCAAAAAAATCGATCCACTGGTGTGGCCAGCTA
This sequence comes from Melanophora roralis, assembly GCA_963583895.1. NCBI lineage: Eukaryota > Metazoa > Arthropoda > Insecta > Diptera > Rhinophoridae > Melanophora > Melanophora roralis. The sequence continues at coordinate 12,330,807 of OY757192.1, read as the reverse complement.
ATACATACATGCATACATACATACATACACCCCATCTTTATATAATAGATTTTTAAAAGTTTGTACAAATGGACAATTTGCATACAGCTTTTATTAGCAAAAAATTTTTTAAAGCAATGAAGCTTTATGTTAGCTTGTTGTTTAGAGCTTTAACACTTTACATACATGTGTACCCTGTGTCTTGCATAAACAAAAATTCAGCATTATCAAACCTATTTCTGAATTGCCGCTATTCTATGTTTTGAAGTATTGGTTTGTTAAAAGCACATATGTATGTAAGTACGTATTTAGATGAGGTTTTTTATTTCATCAACGTCCACAAAATTGTCCAAAGAATACAATGCCTGTATCTTAATGCTTACAAAACATTTTTATTTTATTACTTTGGCTTTAGTTTATATTTGAAGTTACTTTTACTAAGAAGAAGTTTAAACTTCGTCTTAACTTACAAAGTAAAAAAATCCGTTTTTATATCCTTCACATAAGTGATAAGGGTATATATACATAAATTTGTCATTCCGTTTGTAATTTCTTTATTATCCATTTGGGACCCCATAAAGAATATATATTCTGGATCCTTATAGATAGGGAAGCCGATTTAGCGATGTCCGTCTGTCCTTGTTATGGGTGAAGCCCCCCGATATCGCATTGACCCGAATGTGGTATCAAACTGTCAGAGATAGTCGTGAGAAAATCGGTATTGAAATTCAGCAAAATCGCCCGATAAATGACCGAGATATAAGCAAAAACCCAAGACTACCTCGGTTTTTTGAGTCTACAACAACAACAAAGGACATACATATGTATGTTATAAAAAAAACAACAGAAAAAAACATAATCAGTCATGCTGATATTATTAAACCACACCCAAAATTTATTCACCACTTTTATATTTTACATTATGTTGTAAAGTCACCACCACCTGCAGCGCTGCCAGAATGATGATCTTATCATATTTTTTTGACGATTTCTTGTCAAGAGATGATTTTTTATATTTAGAAATTATGATTTTATATTGTGGTATTTAAATAAACGTGGAAAAACCTAATTTGTTTACAAATTTTTTAATAGTAAATTAAATTGACATTTATTGCTTTTACATAATTTACATATCGTTTGGTCAATATAACAAGGATGTATGAAATATTTTTTTAAGCTTAGTGTTAATAAAATGTCCGGGTTGTTATGCAAATGGGCGACTTTTAGTGTTGATCGAGAGCCTGTAGAGTACATCTGGCCTCTGCAAGCAACAAGGTGTCATAGTTGCATGTCACAAAGTGTACAGGAGTTCAACTGCAAAGTAGTTTGACATCAGAATGTTTGAGCGTTTTATATCCATGTGACCTTAGTAGTAAAAGTATAATGTACTTGTTCTAATATTTTAAACAAGAGTAAAAAATCTATTTTTATTAACACTAATCAAAAGAAAGTATCTTGAAAATCCGACACAACGATGTTTGTCGGCTATCCACCTGGTTGAATGTAGATGCAATCTTTTAATTCAACTAATAAAAACAATAAAACATGAAGAAAAATTTAAGAGTTTTGCATGTTATTTACATATCATGTGGAAACACTAACAACCCTTACGTTTTAGAAAATCTTATAAAACCAGCATATGGAACTCGTATTTTAATAATAACCCTGATTTGGAACATAAAGATTTTTTTACAAAACGAAGAAGTCTATCTATGAATGTTTGCTAAAAAAATCCAGCTTACAACTAATTGCAAATATATCATTTCGTTTTATGTCAAGAAATTTAAGCAAATATTAAAACAATTTGGTTTTAAAAATTTTTCTCTAAGAGAACTCTCATGACTTGACCCTTTTTAATCTATAGATTGGGAGGCTCCTTTTTGATAGGTTTATTGAAAAGAATATTTAAAATTAACATGACGAGTAAACAAAACCTTGCAATCTTTGTTTGTCAACTGTAAGGATCAACTGGCAGTTCTAGATAATCTCAGTTATAAAAAGTTTTTGTAAAACTTTCAGAACTTATTTACGCTGTACATCAAAGAGAAATTTGTTTTTATCCTTAAAAACTTAATTGTTATTATATTTTTGATCTATTAAATAAAATTTTTGAATAAAAAAAAATTTGATGATTTATTCCTTAATATATGATGTTATTATTACCAAATGATGATCTTCTTCTCAAAGCTTCTGGCAACGCTGACCAGGGTTGCCATTTTTTTCAGGGTCCATCGCCAGACCGGTTATCAAAAATCGCCAAAAAAAAATTTTTTGAGTTTAAAAACAAAAAAAGTCGCAAAAAAATTCGCCATAATAAAAATCTATTGGTTTTTACGAAAAAAAAAACTCAAAAATTATTTTACTTAAATAAACATATTAAATTATTTTACTTAAATAAACATATTAAATAGTAATGTTTTTTTTATTAAATAAAATGAAATAACTATTTAATTAAAGTCAAAATAAAATTTTTTTGTACACCAAGAAATTTAAAGGAAGAATTGAAAAATGTATAATCAAGAGCATACGTAAAATGGCAGCTACTTTGTTAAGTAACATGTTGTTAATATTAAAAACTTTTCTCAGGTTAAAACACGAACTAAATGCAGCATTGGTATTATAGTAATTTTGTATGTTACATCGTTTAAAGCAAATCTGTGGCAAATTAGGTTATTTTTATACAAAAAGGAGTAATTTACGAGTTATATGAATATTACCTTGAGTATAGTTTTTGAATGTATGTATGTATATATAGAAAGTTAAACAAAAGTTTTTTTGTTTTATTTTAAGAAATTTAAAAGATGCATTAAGTAAGTTATACACTTCAATTTCATCTGTGCCATTTTGGGTAACATACATATTTTTAGTATTAAATATGTTTATCATTTTTTAGTTAGTTCAAAAACTTTGCCGTTTGTTAAAATAATCGCCAACAATATCGCCATGGCGTCAAGCCTAAATTTTTATAGCCAAGAGCACTAAAAAATCGCCACATTTGGCGTAAAATCGCCATAACTGACAGCCCTGACGCTGACCACCTGATACATAAATTCACCTTGCAATCAGTTTTCTTTTAGATTGCGCAAGGTACAATGTGGTTTATATAACATACATTTTTTAGCGCTTGTTTATTTAGCTGTTTAAACAATATCAGTCATTAATTGCCAATAGCTCAGTGAGTAGGAACATGCGTTGTGAACATTTAGAAGAGAAAATCCGTGGTTCGATTCCGGGCCGCGGCAAATTTAAAATTTTTTTTTTGTTTACACAACTATCAAACAGTGAGATTACGAGTTTTAGTATTTATATAACATCAAGTTTTAATCAATTGTTTATTTTGCGGTTTAAAATGAAAAACAAATTAAAATTTTCGATAACAACATATATAAGCCAGCAACAGCTCTGTTTATCATTCTAAGTCAGTGTTGCCACCAACGAAATGCTAAATTACACATGGATCAACCCAAAATTACACATGAAATTACCAATTACACATGCTTTTTTTTAAAAAAAAGGCTTTTTTTGTCCTAAAATTAATAACCCAGCAAAAACTTGCTCTAAAATTTGTTAAAATCCCAAAAACTCTCACTCATTAGCATTTTAACACATTATTTTAACATGGCGATAACATTGGAGGCAAGTACTTACCATGCTCGCTTACAAAGAGGTAGTTAAATAAGTACTTACCATCCTCGATTACAAGTAGGGGACTTAAATAAGCCATTACTTTATTGGCATTATAATAATCTTTTTCTGTTGCCCCCAGTTATTCATTATTGCATTCAAAATGTTTTACATAGTTTTAAATTTTATACCATTCATATATGAAATGTATATGAAATTGTCATTCCATTTTTAATTTTTACAATATTTATTTTACGCCCCTATAAGTATAAATATTTTGGATTCTTATAGATAGGTAAGTCGTTAAAGCCATGTCTGTCCGTCTGTGTGCCTTTTGAAATCAAGTTTCCAAACCTTAAAAAAGTGGCTAAGAAAATAATCAGAAATATACCTGATGTAATCACTATTTAAAATCAGAAAAATCGGTTTACTATTGACCGAGATGCAAGCGAAACTCTAAATAACCACGAAGCTTAGCACAGATACTGTGAAGATAGGGACCTAAATTAGGGAAAAAAATTTTCATGTAGAAGCACAAATTTTGGGAAGAATTTTATCCAATCACAGATATAGAAGTCAAGTGTTCTACAACAAGTAATTTTACAATAATACATACATCTTGGAAAACAAATTTTTTGAATAAGAGCAGGGAGAGGAGCAACCCCCATTCAAATAAACTGTTTTTGTAAAATTTTTGATACGCTATATTTCTCAAACTATAACATATATCGACTTTAAATGTTCCACAATAAGTAATTGGACAATAATGCATACTCTTTGAAAAAAATACGAAGGAACAAATTTAATTAACTTTTAATACGAAATAAGTTGAAAACTGTTGGCCTTAAACCTTCTACATGGTATTTCTATTATACATAGGTGCAAACATTATTTTCTAAAGTTTTCTATTTTTAAAACTAGAATAGCTATCGGCTTCAAATCCGGTACAAAGTATTTTTATTATAGTACATATTTCTATTACGAAATAACTCAGTCAGATCAGATGGCCATAAAAAGATCAATGTGAAGGGTATATTAGATTCGGCAAAGCCGAATAAAGCGGTCTCACTTTTTTTTAAATACAAGTGTAAAAAACTTTTAATATATATAAAAATAATAATAATTATCATAAATGATAAAATTTTAAATTACACATGAATTACACATGCAACCAATTACACATGGGCTACACATGAAACGAAAAATTACACATGAAATGTGTAATTACACCCAAGGTGGCAACACTGTTCTAAGTGGTACCTAAGAAGGTACGTACATACATACATACATATGTATGCAATAATAAAACAAATAAAAAAACACGGAAAAAACTTGATAAGTCATGGTGATATTATTGAACTACACCAGTGCTGCCAGAATTTTTCTAGGCAAAAGCAACAAAAACCAAAGATTTTTTAACAAAAAATTTTGCAAAATCTGCACTTCATTGTAAATATCTGCAAAAAATCTTCAAGTGAATTAAAACCACTTTATTATACCCTTCACATAAGTGATAAGGGTATATATAAGTTTGTCATTCCGTTTGTAATTTCTTTATTATCCATTTGGGACCGCATAAAGTACATATATTCTGGATCCTTATAGATAGGGAAGCCGATTTAGCGATGTCCGTCTGTCTGTCCATCTGTCCGTGTTATGGTTGAAATCAACTTTCTAAAGCCCCCCGATATCGCATAGACACGAATGTTGTATCAAACTGTCACAGCAAAATCGCCCGATAAATGACCGAGATATAAGCAAAAAACCAAGACTACCTCGGTTTTTTGAGTCTGCAACAACAACAAAGAACATACTTTTACATGTAATAATAAAAAAAAAAAAAACAAAAAAAGAAAAAAACAGAATCAGTCATGTTGATATTATTGAAACACACCCAAAACAAAAATTTTATTATTATTAGTGTTCATACATATAACAGCGTTGCCGTACAAAGCTTAATTTAAACATTTTTAAAAACGCTCCTACGGCTTTCAGGGTTCTCCTACAAAGGTAAAATGTAAGACCGACCCGAATTATTTTATCCATCCAAACATTTTTGTGGAACATACTTACTCTCTATCTCCAGCCCCTGACATGGTTGCCATACAAAATTTTAAAAATGAGGTAAATACCGCTACAACTTCCCCGGACTCGCCCGCAAAGAAAAAAAGTGTAACACAGTCCCCCATTAGTTTTTCCGCCCAAATGAATTCCTAGAATATACTTACCCCCTATCTCCACGCCCTTATGGGGTTGCCATACAAAATTTACAAAATTGATATGAAAATGCCCACAACTTCTTCAGAGTTGGCCTTAGAGCAATAAAGTGTACGACCGACCCCGATTAGTTTTCCCAGCATATTCCTAGAATATACTTACCCTCTATCTCCACGCCCTAAGGGGGTTGCCATACAAAATTTACAAAAATGATGTAAAAATGCCCACAACTTCTTCAAAGTTGGCCTTAGAGCAATAAAGTGTGCGACCGACCCCCATTAGTTTTCCCTCCCAAACATATTTCTAGAATATACTTACCCCCTATCTCCACGCCCTAAGGGGGTTGCCATACAAAATTTACAAAAATGATATGCAAATGCCCACAACTTCTTCAGAGTTAGCCTTAGAGCAATAAAGTGTACGACCGACCCCCATTAGTTTTCCCTCCCAAACATATTCCTAGAAAATACTTACCCCCTATAACCAGGCCCTGAGGAGGTTGCCATACAAAATTTACAAAAATGATGTAAAAATGCCCACAACTTTTTCAGAGTTGCCCTTAGAGCAATAAGGTGTACGACCGACCCCTATTAGTTTCTAATTATTTTATAACAAAAAAATAAAAAAAAATTTTTTTTAATTTTAAAAATATTTTTTTCTGGAAGACTGAAGAAAAAGCTATCGAAAGTATTTGGGACGAATTTTGTTAAAAGCAAAAGGTAATAAACTACATGTTAGAGAAAAAACACCTATTTGCCGAAAACGTCAAATTTTGAACCCCTCTAGCTCAGAGAGTTCTTGACCGATCGTGTTAAAAAATTGTGTCTAAACCACTCTCTGCAAGAACTTACTTTGGTCCAAATTTCTTTCCAATCGAAAGACATCGGTTTTAAAAGTTGGGTCACTTGACATGAAATCCCCCATATGTATGTGTGTATGGACGTATCTATTATATTAAGAAAGGGTGTATGTATGTATGTATGTTTGTATTTTATATGTAGCTGGCCACACCAGTGGATCGATTTTTGTGAAATTTTTACAGAGTGTTACTTCAAGTCTGAAAGGAACAATAGGCTACTTTTTTTTTTGGAAATTATTGCTGCCACGCCCACACTACGCCCATTTGTGTGGGAAGGTGAAGTAACAAAATTATCCAGAGCCATACTGCTCAAACGCGTAAAGCTAAATACCTGAAATTTACAACACGTGTTAAGCTTTACATGTTTGTTTAAATGCACTTGAGTTTTTAAACATTGGGCCCGTAAAAGGATAAAAATGGGACAAAAAGGAAAAAATCGGTAACCTACTATCTCTTGATGTATATAAGATAGAAACAAAATTTAAAAAGTTTAGCGTTTTCCTTAAGAAAAAAACAGACAGGTATCTGGATTTTTTTTTTAACTTTTGTCCGAAAGGCCGAAAAAAGGGGTTAAAATTATATTTTGGTACTTTTTGTTACATTTAAACCAATAAAGATAGAAAAATTTTTCAAATTGCGTTCGATAGGTCTTACAAAAATATGATAACGTTTTTCGTACTTTTTTTTAATTTTGGGCCCAAAGGGGGAAAAAAGGGTTAAAAATATATTTTGATTTTTTATGCGTTTTTTGTAACTTTTAAATTAATGAAGATAAGAACATTATTCAAATTAAGTGTAACATGCCTAAAAATATGAGTACTTTTTTTGATACTTTTTTAATTAATAGACCCTAAGGAGAAGAAAGGGTTAAAATTATGTTTTAGTACTTTTTGTAACTTTGAAATCAATTATGATAGAAACATAATTTAAATTCCTCTTCCAGACCGATTTTTGGAAATTAGTTCGCACATAAACAGCTTTTAAAGTTAAAATTTTGAGAGTAAAAAAGTGGGTGGTGCCACGCCCATAAAAGTTAAAATTTTTATGCTGGCACTTTTATTGCACTGATTTTTTAAAATTGGCACACATATAGAAGGCCTCTAATTCCGAAGTTCAAAAGGACAAAAATGGAGGATTGCAGCGCTCACAAAAATGTAAGTTTTCATACTGGTTCTTCTATTGTTGCGATTTTTATGAAGCTCAAAAATAGACCGATAATGTTCATTTTCGGTACAAAAATGGGTGGCATAAAGATAGACAAACGTGCAAAATTATGTGAAGATAAGGCCATATTTGAGCCAGTTATAGCCCAAAACGCTTAATCCGGGAGGATATTTGTATGGAAGCTCTGTCGAAAAATTAACTGATCATCACCACAAACAACATGCTTTTTCCTTACGCCAAAAAACTTATCTGTTCCAAATTTCATCGAAATATCTGAAAAAATGCGGTCTCTACTTTGTTCGCAAGAATACATTAACTCCCAGCCGGACGGATGGACTGACAGGTTTTAATCGACTCAGGAAGTGATTCTGTGTCGATCGGTATAATTGGAGATGGGTCTCAGACCTTTTTCTTTGGTGAGGTACACAAATTTGCACAAAAGCATAATAAAATTTGGATATAACAATATAAGAGAAGTTTGAACTTCTTTTGAAAAATATTTGAAATGTGATCCCTGTATCTTCTATTATATAAAGAAGGGGTGTATGTATGTATGTTTGTATTTTATAGCTGGCCACACCAGTGGACCGATTTTTTTGAAATTTTTACAGGGAGTTACTTCAAGTCTGGAAGGAACAATAGGCTACATTTTTTTTTTGGAAACTATTGCTGCCACGTCCACAATACGCCCATTTGTGTGGGAAGGTTAGGTTATGGATTGCCTAACAAAATTACCCAAGGCCATATTGATCAAACGCGTAGAGCTAAATACATGAAATTTATAACACGTGTTAACCTTTACATGTTTGCTTAAATGTGCATGAATTTTTAAACATTGAGCCCGTAAAGGGATAAAAAGGGGACAAAAAGGGAAAAATCTCTAACCTACTATCTCTTTATGTATATAAGATAGAAACAAAATTCAAATAGTTTAGCGTTTCCTTAAGAAATAAACAGACAGGTATCTGGAGTTTTTTTTTTTAATTTTGGTCCGAAAGGCCGAAAAAAGGGGTTAAAATTATATTTTGGTACTTTTTGTTACTTTTAAACCAATAAAGATAGAAAAATTTTTCAAATTGCGTTCGATAGGTCTTACAAAAATATGATTACGTTCTTCGTACTTTTTTTTAATTTTGGGCCCAAAGGGGGGAAAAAGGGTAAAAAATTTATTTTGATTTTTTTAAGCGTTTTTTTGTAACTTTTAAACCAATAAAGATAGGAACATTATTCAAATTGGGTGTAAAAGGCCTAAAAAATATAAATACGTTTTTAGATACTTTTTTAATTATTAGACCCTAAGGGGAAGAAAGAGTTACAATTATGTTTTAGTACTTTTTGTAACTCCAAAATATCAATTATGATAGAAACATAATTTAAATTCCTCTTCCAGACCGATTTTTCGAAATAAGTTCGCACGTAAACGGCTTTTAAAGTTAAAATTTTGAAGATAAAAAAGGGGCGGTTCCACGCCCATAAAAGTTAAACTTTTTATGCTGGTACTTTTACTGCACAGATTTTTTTAAACTTGGCACACATATAGAAGGCCTCTGATTTCGAAATTCTAAAGGACAAAAATGGAGGATTGCAGCGCCCAAAAAATGTAAGTTTTCATACTTGTCTATTATATAAAGAAGGGGTGTATGTATGTATGTTTGTATTTTATAGCTGGCCACACCAGTGGACCGATTTTTCGAAATTTTTACAGGGAGTTACTTCAAGTCTGAAAGGAACAATAGGCTACATTTTTTTTGGAAACTATTGCTGCCACGCCCACAATACGCCCATTTGTGTGGGAAGGTTAGGTTATGAATTGCCTAACAAAATTACCCAAGGCCATATTTATCAAACGCGTAGAGCTAAATACATGAAATTTATAACACGTGTTAAGCTTTAGATGTTTGCTTAAATGCGCATGAAGTTTTAAACATTGGGCCCGTAAAGGGATGAAAAGGGGACAAAAAAGGAAAAATCTGTAACCTACTATCTCTTGATGTATATAAGATAGAAACAAAATTCAAATAGTTTAGCGTTTCCTTAAGAAATAAACAGACAGGTATATGGAGTTTTTTTTTAATTTTGGTCCGAAAGGCCGAAAAAAGGGGTTAAAATTATATTTTGGTACTTTTTGTTACTTTTAAACCAATAAAGATAGAAAAATTTTTCAAATTGCGTTCGATAGGTCTTACAAAAATATGATTACGTTTTTCGTACTTTTTTTTAATTTAGGGCCCAAAGGGGGAAAAAAGGATAAAAAATTTATTTTGAATTTTTTAAGCGTTTTTTGTAACTTTTAAACCAATAAAGATAGGAACATTATTTAAATTAAGTGTAAAAGGCCCAAAAAATATGAATACGTTATTAGATACTTTTTTAATTATTAGACCCTAAGGGGAAAGAAGAGTTACAATTATGTTTTAGTACTTTTTGTAACTTCAAAAAATCAATTATGATAGAAACATAATTTAAATTCCTCTTCCAGACCGATTTTCCGAAATTAGTTCGCACGTAAACGGCTTTTAAAGTTAAAATTTTGAAGATAAAAAAGGGCATCGCCCCATAAAAGTTAAACTTTTTATGCTGGTACTTTTATTGCACCGATTTTTTTAAACTTGGCACATATATAGAAGGCCTCTGATTTCGAAATTCTAAAGGACAAAAATGGAGGATTGCAGCGCCCAAAAAATTTAAGTTTTCATACCTGTATTATATAAAGAAAGGTTGTATATATATATGTATGTATGTATGTATGTATGTATGTATGTATGTATGTATGTATGTATGTATGTACATATGTATGTATGTATGTACATATGTATGTATGTACATATGTATGGTTGTATGTACATATGTATGTATGTAGGTACATATGTATGTATGTATGTTTGTAATTTATAGCTGGCCACACCAGTGGATCGATTTTTTTGAAATTTTACCAGCGAGCTACTTCAAGTCTGGAAGAAACAATTGGCAACTTTTTTTTGGAAATCTTTGCTGTCACGCCCACACTACGCCCATTTGTGTAGGAAGGTCTGGTTATGAATTGCCTAACCAAATTACCCAAAGCCATACTGATCAAACGCGTAGAGCTAAATACATGTTTGTTTAAATACATACGAATTTTTAGAAATTGGGCCCGTAAAGGGATAAAAAGGGGACAAAAAAGGAAAAACCTGTAGCCTACCGTCTTTTGATGTATATAAGATAGAAACAAAATTTAAAAAGTTTTGCCCTTTCCTTAAGAAATAAACAGACAGGTATCTGGAGTTTTTTTTTCATTTTGGTCCGAAATGGGGGAAAAAGGGGTTAAAATTACCTTTTGGTATTTTTTGTTACTTTTAAACCAATAAAGATATAAACATTATTCAAATTGCGTTCGATAGGTATTAAAAAATATTATTACGGCTTTCGTACTTTTTTAATTTTGGGCCCAAAAGGGGAAAACAGGGTTAAAAATATATTTTAATTTTTTTATGCGTTTTTTTTACTTTTCAACCAATAAAGATAGAAACATAATTCAAATTGGATGCGACAGGCCTAAAAAATATGAGTACGTTTTTGGGTCTTTTTTAAATAATTGGACTCTTAGGGGGAAATAAGGTTAAAATTATGTTTTAGTACTTTTCGTAACTTTAAAACCAATGAAGGTAGAAACATAATTTAAATTGCATTCGTCAGTTTACCAAAAAATGTTCATATGTTAATAAGGGGCTAAGATTATATATAGAAGTTTATAAATAATTTTTGCTTATTAAAGCTTTCTGAATATCTCCAAAACTGTAAGCCTGGTAAATTTCTAATTTTTATGTGCTAAGTAAATAGTAGGGCTGACTTATTATTTATTGCAACTTATGTGGGGCAACCAATAAATTAAAAAATATATAAATTCTTTTGTTTACATATTTTAATAATTTTACTATGATTGGGGTAGCGAAGCACCCCGGGGCTTAGCTAGTATTTTATATAATTATTGAGCAAGCCCATCGGCTGCACTATGTATTCAAAGAAGTCATGCAAATACATGCAAGCAAATTTTGAGAGAACTATTGTTAAAGGTTACATACATACATACATATATATGTATGCATGAACATATATATGTATGGATGTACATACATATTTATGTATGTATATATAAGTACATACATATGCATGTTTGTAAATGCAATGCAAACTCAAAAAACAGAACTTTCTTTACACTTTTACAAGAAATCACAATTATTATTTATTTTGCTTAAGTATAATTGTTATTGGATTACTTTTTTTTGTTTTATTAAATATTCCTAAAACTTTTGTAGTAATTACTTTAATTGTGCATCTGCTATCGACACGTACATGTGTACACATATTAAAGTAAGTATTTACTTATGTATGTACATACACACATATTTTATACATATAGTATTTTTTTGGTTTTTACTAACCGTGTACCAATTCAACACAAATGCAGTCCCGATAAACTTTTAAACTAGTGAAAACTGCCTAATTGCCAAATTTGTTGTTTTTTGCAAAAATATATAAAAAGCTTATTAAAGCTCACTTGCAAGAATTATCTGTAGGCTTTCAAAGTTGAAGCACAAAGCTTTATTGCTTTTAGAGCTCTTACACAAAATTTTGTCACACAGAAAAATGTCATTGAAAAAACCATACAAAATCATGTTGATTTTACAATTTTGCTTCATAGCTGTTTCATGTTAAATCAACGTGGTTTTGAAGTAACTTCACACAATACATATGTTTTCACTTCAAAACAACTACAAATCATGTTGATTTAAAACGCGAGTATAGTTGATTTGAAGTTTAATTCATGTTGAAATTGCATGGCATGTCCTGTTGAATCAAACTTCTTAAAACTTGAATCAACATGGTTTTAGTATTAAATTAATATGTTAATGATAGTTAATTTATTATGAAATTCATTTAAAATTAATGTTATAATCATGTTGAAAAAACATGAAAAAATGTTAAATTAATATGAATTTAATATTGTTTCAATAAGGATTTATACCTAGTTGATTTAAACGCAATGGCTTTAAGATTAATGTGTTAATCATGTAAAAACATCCTCCTAGTTACTGGGCTGCCAAATAGAAATAATATATAACCAATTTTATTAATAAAACAAATTTTTTTTTATTTTTATTTTATTTAATTTTATTTTATATAAAATAAGTACACATAATTCATATAAGTATAATTACAAAATTTTATTTCTTAAATATGTTCTGCCATTGGTAATGGGAAACAGATGCAAAGGTGGGCTAGTAAACTCATTTAGTTCTTTGAAAATGATATCGTTCTTTAATTTTCCTACCAAGTATTATTGAAAATGTTCATCAAAATTAATAATTTCAATTTCGTAACGTAAAAGATAAGTATATATTATTACAAATTTTCAATAACTCGGAAACTTTAAATAATTTTAAGGATTCATTGTTGATTGTAAGATACATATATGCTTTTTTTGTAAACTCGTCCTTAAAACGTTACTTTACTTTAATAAATAACATTATCAAAATTAGTTTCCAAGTGGTTAAAAATATAACTTAAGTCATGGACAGGTTTAACTATATCTGTGGAACTTAATTCAATAGTCTAGTATCCCATTTCCACACTCAAAAAAAAGATTGGACTAAATTTAAGTTAGATATAAACTAAATTTTAGTTTATAGACTTTTCTTAAACTTAGTTAAAATTATCTTTAAAATAATAATTTTAACTCAAAATAAAAAAAATTCACTTATTGAAAGTAAAGAGAATATGCTTGTTAACTTAAATATAATACAACATTTTACCTAATTAGTCTAACTAAAATACAGTACAAAAATATTAAAAAAAATTAAAAACTTTTACACATATATTAAAAAATTCGTAAGAACAAAGATTTTCTTTCCTTGAAATATGAAAGTAATTTTAATTTTGTATGATAAGTAAAAAATCTAGCTAACGCCTTCCTTAAAAACAGTTCAAAATTTTTTATATACTTAAAACAAGTATTAGTAGCCATTGTTTTTATTGAAAAATTGTAATAAAGCCAAAGAAAATAAACTGCGCTTACATACCATTTACTTAATTAAAAAAAGGTTGGCATGATGACTGGATTATTACAATTAAAGAAATGTTTCTTTAATTTTAGAACATTTGGTTCTTAGATATGTATATTGTAGTAGGGTATTATATTAAAGCTAGATATGACGTTAATTTTAGTTCAAGGAACTTATTTATACGAAGTCAGATTAACTAAAAAGAATTAGCCCAAACAAACTTAAATTAAGTAATTTTTTTTTTAAATAAAAAAAATAACTTAACATTGAATACAATCAGTGCTGCGGCAATTATACATTTTTTGCAACGTTACCAAAATTTTAAATCCATACACTTTTGATGTAGATTATGTGTATAAAAAATTAAGACAAATCTTATATTTGCAATCTTAATGATAAACAAAAATTAAATACACTAAATTCATTTCTGCTCAAATTCAATAACAATAAAAAAACCCCTTGTTAAGCTCACTTGCGATATCCAAGATTTAAATAAGCTCTCTCTACTTATCTCTGTTTATCCAGTTAGGAAATTTACTCATGTTTTAAAGCTGTTTAAAATTACAGAACAAAAACTATTTTTACGATAAACTTCTTAATAAAAATTACACTCACATTTTTATGTACACAAATAAGTACTTACATATATGTTATGACGTTTTCATATCTAACGAAAATATTCTATTTATAGTACCATTTGATAGTGTTTGTGAATGTCGATAAACGTAGAACTTAAATTCAAAAACGAGTTGTTTTCTAAATTTTTCATTCGAAAAATTATAAAATTTCAACATGTTTTACTCTTTCTTAAACTAGTTAAATAATTTGTCGTTGAAAGTCTCTTGGAATCATTATTATCGTCTAACAAAAATGCAAACTCTTGCTAAATTTGTCTAAGCATTTAAATTTTAATCTTAACAGCTTTTTTTCAGAAAAGAAAAAAACATTTGTATCAGTAATACATGTATCCAAAACTTAAAAAACTTTTAAAGTCGGCAACACCGAATGAGTACCTAAAAAATCAACAATGTTGTTGTAAATGTAAGTATATGGATGTCAGGGATGGAAAGTTTTGTTGGTACCCTTTCCTTTAACCAAAATTCTTTAAAAAAACTGTGTATGTTTACCACAACTTTAAACAAAAAAAGTTATAAAAGATGTTAAAAAAATTTAAATACAAGAAGAAAACATGAAATGGGAAAGTGTGTTCACACCACATATCTGAATGTTTGTGTCTAATTTTAATATTATTAGGAGTATCTTCCCGTAGACATAAAAAAAAAACTTCGCCAACAATTGTATTTTTGCATAGTTAATTTATCTTTGCAGAAAGCTTAAGTTAAAAATTTAAAATTGAGACTTTTTCTATTAGATTTTTATTTGCATTTATATTTTCTTTTGCCCTTCATAACTTTTTTATTCAGAGGTGTGTTAGTAAACTGGACTTAGCTAAATTCAGAAATTCAAGTTATAGCAAGATAATATAAAAAAAGGTTAAACAAATAAGAGCGCTATATTCAGCTGTGCCGAATATTATATACCCTCCACATTGGCCTTTTTGTATACCCAGCCATCTGATCTAGTCAAGTTGTTATATAACCGCAAAAACTATATTAAAAAAAATATTTAATCTGGGTTTTGAAGCTACATATTTTAGTTTTTTCAAAATTTTAACGTATATAAAATATTTCACAAATTTTAGGAGAAGTACCGCCTCCCCTGCTCCTATATAAGAAAATTAAATACGTGAGAAGTGGGTAACAAAGTGTTAAAAAAGTGAAACAATTAAGAAAAGGTAAGTGGTAAGATAATATTATTATTAAAAATTAAAAAAATAGAATC
Organism: Melanophora roralis; assembly: GCA_963583895.1. Lineage (NCBI taxonomy): Eukaryota > Metazoa > Arthropoda > Insecta > Diptera > Rhinophoridae > Melanophora > Melanophora roralis. The sequence continues at coordinate 12,315,081 of OY757192.1, read as the reverse complement.
AAAACAGTGCCTATGCGTAAAAAAAATTAAAACGTAAAAAGTGAAATGTCATACGCTCATATATGTACAGTGGCCAGCAAAAGTCTACGTGCGGCTACAATTTTCGACATTTTTTAAAACCAAAAATGTTAGATGAAAAACTAATGACGCAGTTTTGTTTAAAATCTTATTTTATTAATACATATGTGCAAAACATGTGTATTTTTCAATGTAAAGTTAAAAAATTATGCAAGAAAAACAATTAAAATACGTTGACAAAAGTCTACATACGACAAACAAGCAATTGTTACTGTTGTTGGATACTAACGGAAAACTGTAAAATGCCGTAATTTTTTTCACTTTTTTTAAATGCGTTAGGTTATTGTTTTAAATCCTTTTGTAGAGTGATTTAGTAAACATTGAAACGGAATAATGGCGAATCGCAAAGAAATATGAATTGAAGTCAGAAATTTAGTTGTAGAGTACAGAAATAAAAATAAATCCTTTAGAAAATACACATTTTTTGCACGTATTAATAAAAATAAATTTGAAACAAAACTGCATTATTAGTTTTTCATCTAGCACTTTTAGACTTAAAAAATGTGAAAAATTGTGGTCATACGCAGATTTTTGCCACTATTTATGTATGTATCTATATTCATAACAAGAGTGCTACAAGGCAGTGATAACTCAAAATCTGAATTGTTTTTGCCATGATATAAAGAACCAGGTAGTCTCGTCGGCCCAGCTGATTAGTGCCAAGATGTTAAAATTATGCTATCCCTGTGAAAATAAAACAACAAAAATTATTACTCATTGTTTTTTTCTATGAGCTTTTGTTTGACACATTGGTACTAATTTGTAGTTGTTGCAGGGACGAGATTACCTGATTAGTTGTATCATGGTTTTGGCAAACTAAAATCAGAAATTTTAATTTTGAGTTATGACTTTCATGCAGTAAAGTCTCGATATGTATGAATTTGGTATATAAATACTTCCATGCATATGCAAGTATTCCTATACATAAGTACATATGTAGTACATACACATATTATGTACATACATATCGCTCATTTGTCAGAACAACGTCATAACGCAAAAAATTCATTTTTAGAGTTAACGACACGGAATTATTGGTTATGTTATTTTTTTACTGTGTTTAGATTTTTATCTTTGAGTTGTTTAAATTTTTTTATTTGAAGAAAAAATGCTGGTTGTCTTTTGTAGTAAGTAAAAAACAAATTGAAAACTTTAAACGCCTTTTTCTCGAATTTTTTTTCAATTGTTTTGGCAAATGAGCGATATGTATGTACATAAGCAAAACATTAAACTTTATTGACATTTTTCTATTCGGATGATAGTAAACAAACATTTTTTATATTTAGGAACTGATACGGAAGAAACTAAGCTCTAGTGTGTTAAAGGAGGAAAAGTTTCAACAAGCTTTTAAAGGTAAGTGTTTCCATTACGTATTTATTAATCGACGAAAGTACGATATATATTTGACGGCGGCGATATTTTTGTATTTACTTCAAAATTATATTTCTTTTAATTGAAAAGCTGTAATATTTCTGAGGTAGCTTTTTTGTAGCTTTTTTTAAATTTGTATCAAATATTTAAAAAAAATATTTAATAAGATAAGATGTATTTGTTTGTTATCTATCATTGAAAGTTTAATTAATATATATTTTTATAGGGATTTTCATTTTAAAGTTGATACATAACAACGCTTTTGATTTTTACAGGTTTAAAAGTTAAAATTTTTGAGCTTCAGAAATTAATGTTGGTATGCTTTTATTTGGCACTGTTTGCTGTAAGATTCAGAATTTATACTAGGCCATTGAGTTGTTGGTTTAAAGGATTGTAGATGCAGGTCAAAGTACAATTGCTCTTGTCGATCCCCATGTATAATCTCGCATGAGAATAAACGAGTTTGTGTTTCAGTTCATCGGAAACTTTTTTTATCAAAGTGTTATTCTTAGCAGTTTGGCAAATCAAAGTGACTTTTAGAATTAAATCTCATTCGCTTATTTCAATGAGCCAATGTCACAAATGTGACTGGTAAATATATGGTAGCATTTAACAGACCAAAACTAAGCTGGTTTTATTAACCCCAACTTATTTATCTGCAGGACACCCTAAGTACATCATTTAAATTTTAAACTTGTAAAAAGCAAATTAAGAAATTCCTGTTTGACCCAATAAATTTAATTATAGTTATTTGTAATGAAATTATTTAACTCTAGGTTTATGCCCTAAAATCAATTTCAATTTTTATATTAACAAAAAATGCAACAATTCTTTGAAGCTATTCAAAAAAAAAAAGAAAAACTCCTGAAAGATTAGTAACTAATACAGATAATTTATAAATACACAGAACTTCAAGATATGTAAAAAATATAACATACTTACGCTGCTTTTCACAAAGTCCGATTATAATTTAACAGGAACTTTAACCGTAAGTTAGGCAAAATTGCATTTCACAAAGTACGGTTAGCATTAAACAGGCAGAAATTAACCAAAAAGTCCCTGTTAAATTTAACGGAACAAAATCTTCCGGTTAATTGTTTTACTAAAACAAAAATAAAAAAGAAAATGGAAAGAAGAAATGAACATTTACATTTTTGTAATGTTTTCAATATTCCAAGTTTGAAAGCCAAAAAGAAAAAAAGTTTTTACACGACGGGAGCATTTCTCTTTACATGTATAAATTTTTTTTTATTTTCCACAACGAATACATTTATATGCATGCACATTTAACAATTTATACGTACCAAGGAACTGTATATAAACTATTTTAAGTAAAAAATTTATTTTATATATACATATATTTCTCTTGCATAAATAAATTGCTAATAATTTTTGTATAACCATGGTACAATTATCTTAAAGTAATTGCACCATGTGTATAACTTTTTTTGATTCTTTTCTTTCATTGCATGATATTTCGTAAATAATAAAAACCAGTATTACCATACTTTTTCTATAATGTTAGTGTTAACCAAGATTAATAAATAACAAGGTTACGACATTACAAATTGAAAACTTGCATTTTCTGCGCATGTGGTCAAATGACGTCACGAAACAGTCTCTCATTTAAAAATAATGTAAACATAACAGTGGGACAATTTCCTAACTTTTGGAGAAAATGTTTTCTAATTTGTTTTTTGTTAATCGTGTTATAAAAAAGTTAAATGTTCAAAGAATTTATAATATTAAATTACATTTAGAAAAAAAATTTATAACATTTAAAATTAGTTTATTGTTTTACAAAATTTTCGTTTTTGGTTATTTGTGTTTTGCTTGATTTCCGCATTAAGCGATCTTATTCTAAGGTTTATCCACTCAAACCAAAATACTTCTAGCTTACCCATTTCATATTTTAAATTTTATTTCAAAATCTTCCTGTTTTAAATGTAATAAGCAAATTCTCTCCCTATACATATATTTTATTCGGTGTGACCAGATTTTCAAGTAAAGGTAACAAACAAAAACTTAAGGCCAAAAAATAAATCTAATTTTTTAATGCGTTTTTAAAAAATTTCTACGTTATTAAGATATTTTTCATAATATGGACGAAACGTTTGTGTGCTAAAAATATTTAAAAAGAAAATTTGTTTCAAAAATTTTGATTTTACATATTTACAAAAACTTAGTAACCCGTACCTTAGGTAAGAAAAAAAATAATATGTGTTCATATACAAGAGATTTTTAGAAAAGTTTTTAGCAGCAGGTGTTAATTTGCTGCCTGTTTTGGTAAAAAAAAATTTGTAAGATCCCTGCAGGAAATGTCAATAGAGAATCACTAGAAACTCACTACTGACATTGTCACCAGTACTACTGTTAAGCTATACCTCAGGCAATGCTCTTTGCTATTAACAAAAAATCAACTGCTGACATTGGTACTATTGACAAGGTGGTTCTTTTGAGGTCATATGTACACATTGAAACCAGCGATTAACTAGTACCTTTTAGCAATTTTAGTATACAGTACTACTGATAAGCTAAACCATTGTCAATGTGTTTTTGCAATAGACATTTAACATGCATCGGTCATTGAAAACAAGTATGATTTGTGTATATAAATCACTTTTATAGCACAGCAGAAAAAATAAAAAAGGCCATTATGTTGCTGATACATTTTTGCATTTGACGGCAAACTGAAGCATTAATTTGCCGCTGACAGTTTTCTTTTCTTCTTATCAAAGCTTAATATAAAACTGTAGACGTACTGTTAACAATGTCGCCAAAAAGGCAACATAATAGTCGATAAAAGTGTTGACATGGGGACACTTGTTCCCAAGTTTCCTTCAGGGATATATATAAAAAAAAACAAACATATGTTTTTGTTTTAAATATAAACACTCACACACTATTCGTTAATTTTTTTACAAAAACACGTAAAATTTAGTAGTTTATTTGTAAACTTTTTTCATATAGACAAACACTTGAAACCAATAAAAAATCGAGACTATAAGATTACATTTACATGATGCAAATTTTTTAATATTCCTTCAAACATATTCTGACAAAACGAGTTGAAGTGACTACTTTTCTACACAGTTCGTTAAAAACCGAAAATTTTCATTCAAGTTCATACTTACATGCATATATCATGAAAAATGCCTTCATGTAAATTTTGTTCAAGAAAAGAAAAAAAGATAATCTTTAATGTAAAAAGTTACATTGTAAGAAAGCATTTATAAAGGTATTTTTATTTTTACATGTGTGCCTCAATAGGTATTTAAAACCAATGACTGTTACAATGAAAAAAATGAAAATCAAAAAATAAAAAATATTATTTTTTTAAACTTATCTATAAAAATAATAATTATCGTTGTTACCCGTTTTTATCAAAATTAAAAAAATGACCGTCCTACTAAAAAAACAAAATTTACAGAGAACATGATATTCAACAAATATAGTTTAATACTATCAAAATAGAGAGCTTTACTTGACCCTACGATGTTTCATTGTTCCTCCTTTTTTCTTGAAAAATTATTTCGGTCCTGTTGGATTTGATTTTTTGACAAAAATACACTTTAAAATTCTTATTAAATAAAAATATTAATATAATAATTTGTTTCACCGAAAGACATAAGTGTTTTTACATTTTTGAGCAATATATTAAAATATTTTTTAATTTAACCAAACAAATTTTTTATTACTGTAAGGCCGATTGCAAAATTTTATCCAAAGCTTTTTTTGTTGTTCATGGTTTTTTGGGAAAGAGTAAAATGACACAGCTAAAATAAGATTTGTTAAAAACACGCTCACAATTAGTTTTAGCACAATTTCTCACTTGAATTTTTCTGATCGTTTTGCATGCATTGCCCCACTGCACACTTCATGTTTACGATTTGCTTCGAAATTTTAAATACGTTTTTTTTGCTCTTATAGCTTTTAAATACACTTAGCACACAATTTTTATAATAACTATTATTTTTTTGCACTATATTTAATAAATTTAAATTAAAAATTCTTTTTAATTAACGAAATTCGACAAATTAATTTTTTGGAGAAATGTCAAAGTGATTTTAGTGCAGGGTTGTCAAATCTCACATAACATATAAATCTTTTCCGGCAAAATTAGGAATTAATCTAGAGCAATAATAATTTCAATTTTAGTGTCAAACTCCATACAAAAAAAGCAAAGAGTAAGAGAATGACTGTCTTAATTTTTTAGGGATGTTGCACCTAATGAGAATAACAGACAAAAATTGGCGCCATGCTCATGGTTTAACGTTAGGTGACGTAGTTGTTTCTCTTTAACTTTGCCAGCCGTGTATAACAAAGGCTTGCTATAGTTCTTGTCATATTTCTTGTTTGGCACTAAAGGTTTCAAAAACAGTGCTAAGTGCTGGTTTTTTTGTGGCAATAAATGCTTAAATAATTGTGTTAAAATTGATTCAGCATGATGCATAATTAACAGCAAGTCTATATTATTTTAAACGTTTATACATACAAAAAAACAAAATTTTTTTGGGTAAAATTCAAATTAGATAATGTAGTGTGATTTAGTTGTTTTTCAAGTATCTAGCGCTTTGTTTTTAAGCAATTAGAAACTTTGTAATATCAACTTATGACAACACTGATATAGCTTTGACACTGAATAAATTCACAATGAATAAATTCATGCATTGATCAAACGAAGATAATTTTATTCCAGGCAGATTTTTGTTCAACTCACTCAAATCGCTTAAGAGTTTAACACCAGATAAGATCAAAATAAAACCTAATTATGCTATTCTCTGGTACGTAACCATACTACTACGTCATTTTTCATTGTTAATGAGAAAATTCCAAACGAAATTGGGAATTTTCATTTGAAATTCAGAATTTTTATTTGTAATTGAGAAAATTCCAATAAAAAATTAAAAAATTTTATATGATATTGAGGAAAAAACCAAAAAAAAAAATTACGAATTTGAAATTAAGAAAATTTTATATTAAAACAAGATTTGTTTTTAGACAATGCCTTCTACCACCATCGCATTCAACTAATTTTTAAAACGCTTCATCGACGCGTTAAAAATAAAGCGCATTCTTGCAGTGCTTAATTTAATTAAATTATATGGTTGGAGAAAAAAACAATGTTTAGGCAAAGATAAATGTACCATACGTCAATCTTCTCCAATGTGGGAGATCAAAGGCTCGCTTTTTAGAAGAAATTAAAAACGTGTGTTATTACCACAGATTGCATATCACAACATTAAATTAGTTTAATTTGGATCTGGAAGATAGGCCAGAATATATCCCTGCTACATATTTAATAAAATTGCCTGCATAGATTTGTATTTACCTTTCCAAATTTTTATTTATGTTGCGTTATGAATGCATTTATGTTGTACGTATTGTATGTACGTTCATACTAATTTTAAATAAAATTTTATTTGGAATTTTCTCATTTCCAATTAAAATATATTCACAATTTCAAATGCAAATTCTCAAGTTCAATATAAATTTTCTCATTTACAGCAAAAAATGAACAAACCTATTATATCGAACATTTGTTCTTGGCTTCCAAAAGGGCTTTTTATAAATTCAATATTGAGTAAGTAGCTAGGTTGACACCGGCTTCGGGAATGTGTTATCTTAATTTCTGGGGTATCTTCAGCTTAATATATTGTTAATTGGTTCCAAATATATTATATCCATTATACCTATATAGACATGCATGCATACATCCTTAGTTCATTAAAATTAACGCATTTAAACTTATTACGCTCATATTCATATTTCAAATTTAAAATATTCTTATTTGGACCATTAATATTAGTCATGCAAATTAAAGTTTTCAATACAAATAAAGCCCTAAATGATTTAAAAATACAAAGATAGGCAACCCTTGCATGGGTTAAACTACGTCATCAGAGAGGCAAACATGCGCAAGTCGCAATCTCTTATAGTCTATCATTCTTGAGTGTTAACTAACCGAAAGATGGTGAAACGCAAAACACTAACCGTATGTTAAAAAGTTCCGGTTAACGATATCGGCGGTTTGTTAATGTTCCTGTTAAATTAAAATAATCGGACTTTGTGAAAATCAGCGTTACATGTATGTATGTATTAGTTTTAAAAATTTTATTTAACACCTGCAAAGGCATTTTTGAAAAAACAAGACTTTTCTCTTATTATTTACCGCTTTGTTGATAAATACCTCCTTTATGATTTGAAATTTGCTTTAAAATTTTTAAACAAAAATTAAGTTGTTTATAATTGAGTTGGTGCTGCCTTATTATTATAAACGAATATAGGTTTTAATTACAAATAAACAATATGTTTTAATTGTATTTTTTCATATTTAGGAAATAATATATTCTTGCACCTAATACGTGGTATTCTACCACTGCCAAGTACCAGAAAATATGTCAATTAGGATTTAATATAACAACTTTTGATGCGAATTAATGTTTTGTAGTTGGAAGAGAATAAAAAATATAATTTTTTGGACTACTATGAGTCTTTTTCTTTATTTATAAATTCTCTTAACTTAATTTGAATTAAAAATACTTCGACGTCTATGCGTCTTGAATATACATATATTTTAACTCTATTTGAATTAAAAATGCTGCGACGTCTATGCGTCTTGAATATCTATTTTTAATTGCCTAGTGATGTCTAAGTTAGTTGTTTAAATACTAGAAATTATTGATAGTGTTTCTTTGTTTATACAAAGAATGAACCTTTTTTATCTATTGGTGGTTTACAACTTTTATGTAGATTGGTATTATCTTAATTTAATGTGTTTTTCTTAATTTTAATTGTTTACAATTTATATCTTAACATAATTCTTATCTCTATGTTTTTGTATTTATTTGTTCACAAAGGTTCTTATCATAAATGTCTTATTTATAGGTAGAGATGTTTCATGCAGAAACATGTTTGAGTCCTTATCAATGTAATTGTTATTTTCCTTACCTACATACATTATGTTTCTACTTATACATATTTATAGTTTAAACCCTGCAGAAAACAGGACTAGTCCATACATGCGTGTATGGACTAGTCCATAAATGAGTAGGATTACTCCAAAACTAACCCAAATGCATGTAAAAAACATGGTCTTTTTAACATTATGATGTCCTAGGGCCGGACCACTTAACCCAGATTTGCATTACGTCGGAGTAGTTTCAAAACTACTCTATCCTACCTACAAACAACGACAACTCGGTACGCAATCGTTAAAACACGAACGCATATCACTTAAGTAACTACAAGTTCTTGCTTGACAATGACATGGTCCATGACTGCATTACACAAGGACCATGCTGTAACTAGTCCATTTCAGCTAAAACGGACCATGTGGTCCAAGATTTTTTGCAGGGAACAAAGAGGGTTGTTTTGTGTGTGTGTGCGAGTGACGTTAACTTGCGGGACCCAAAAGTAGTGGAACCTTACTCCTAAATTAAGTAAATATTTGGAAACCTGTATATAAAAAAACACGTGCCATATGAAATAATAAAGAAATGTTTTTGATAGTTTACAAATTTTTCATTATAAATCAGGATATCTAAACCTTTAAGATGGTTTAAAACCTACCTTTAAATCTGTTAATAATTTAAAAACTTGTATGTGCACATTTATTGTATACTGTATTTTTCATAAAAAAATAAATAAATAAACGAAAAATACTAAAAGAAATGATTTTTATTTATAACTCTTGTACTTAAATTTAGTACCAATATTGAATAAAAGTAAGTACACAATTCTTCTTCTTAGGAAATCTTATACTTAAAATTAGTATATCGCTTACTCAAATAAAGAAGAAAACTTACTTATTTTAAGTTTAAGCTTGTACCCTCTTTATAGAAATTGTTCTTGTTTCAAAGCAAATAATAATTAAATTTATTTAGCGCTGAATACTCAAATTAAGAATTTTAGTTTGTTTTTTACGTAAATTTTCATTACGTTGAGTATAACCATACTCTTAAAACAAGGAAAATAGGATTTGTATTGAGTAAAAAATGTTTAATTATTACTGAAAACCAATATTAAATTCTTAAAAACAAGTTAATAACTTTCCTAAAAGTTGAACAAATAAACTTAATATTGGGCTCGTTTTATTTAATTTGTGTAAAAAAATAGTCAGTTGCAGTTAAAGATTTACTTATTTTAAGTATTTATTTCTCGCAATAGAGTACAATTCAACTGCATTAAAGAAAAAATTTACTTAGTTTTAGTAAGCCCATTAAGTTTTTTCGTACTAATTTTTAACCCTGGATTTCGAATATATTTTTTGTGTACACTAATACTAATTGTTAGTCAAATCGACTAACATAAGTATATATCCAAATTTTTCAGATCTATGTGCGATAGTTGGAAAAGTTTTTCTTAAAGGCGAAGTCTTAAAGTCTTCTACATGTATAAAAATTAAAACAAAATTAAATATTTCATAAGAAGTGCTACTTTCAATATTGTTTTTAAAACCCAAATTTTAAGCATAGTTGTGGATACATGCTTCACTTTATTTAAAAAAAAATAAATAAAAAATAAGTGTAAGATTTTAAAATCCATTAAAAATTTTAATTATAATGTCTACAAATACTATTATATAAATACTAGTTTATTTTTTTAATTTTATCACAATTTGTCAGACGCCTAGAATCCATGGTAAATCAAAGTACGTTTTTAAAACAAATCAACAAAAAAACAAGTAAGAGCGCTATATTCGGCTGTGCCGAATCTTATATACCCTTCACATTGGTCTTTAAATATACCCAGCCGAGTAATTTTGTACTGCAAATAATATAATAAAAACCCTTGTGCGAGTTTTAAAGCCCATAGAAAAAAAAAACAAAATTTTAACGTTCGTATGAATAATAGAAATAGATGAAGAAGATTTGAGGTCGAAAGTTTTAAAAGTTTTCGACATTATCCATTTTTAAAGGTTAATAAAACTTATTAAATGTTCTAGTCCCGCTGCTCTTCTCCAACTTTTATTTCAAAATGTATAAATTATTTGATTATTACTTTTTGTAGAATATTCGAAGTCGATAGCTGTAATAGTTTTCCAGAAGAAGCGTATCGAAAATTTTATAAAAATTGTAAATTTGTATGGGAGCTATCCCTTCTTCACCCCCCATCCGAAAATTTTTTTCTTTAAAGCGTAGGCCTTGTGTTCCAATTACTTTTTGTAGAACATTTGATGTGGATATCTGTTATAGTTTCCGAGATATAGCGTATCGAATGTTTCATACAATTTGTTAATTTGTATGGGAGCTACCCCTTTTTTTGCCCCCACTCAATAAAATTTTTCTTCAAAGCGTAGGCATTCTTGCCCAATTACTTTTTGTAGAACATTTCATTTCGATATCTTTTATAGTTTCCGAGATAAAGCGTATCGAATATTTTATAATAATTAGCGATTTGTATGGGAGCTACCCCTTTTTTTGCCTCCACTCAAAAAATTTTTTCTTTAAAGCGTAGGCCTTCTTGCCCTATTTCTTTTTGTAGAACATTTTATTTCGATATCTGTTATAGTTTCCGAGATATAGCGCATCGAATATTTTATAATAATTGTTGATTTGTATGGGAGCTACCCCTTTTTTTGCCCCCACTCAAAAAATTTTTCTTAAAAGCGTAGGCATTCTTGCCCAATTACTTTTTGTAGAACATTTTATTTCGATATCTGTTATAGTTTCCGAGATATAGCGTATCGAATATTTTATAATAATTGGCGATTTGTATGGGAGCTACCCCTATTTTTGCCCCAACTCAAAAAATTTTTTCTTTAAAGCGTAGGCATTCCCGCCCAATTACTTTTTGTAGAACATTTTATTTCGATATCTTTTATAGTTTCCGAGATATAGCGTATCGAATATTTTATAATAATTGTCGATTTGTATGGGAGCTACCCCTTTTTTTGCCCCCATTCAAAAAATTTTTTCTTTAAAGCGTAGGCATTCTCGCCCAATTACTTTTTGTAGAACATTTTATTTCGATATCTGTTATAGCAGAGTACAAATTTTCTCAAGAGTGAGCGATAAAAAAACACCATTCATGAAAAATCTCGAGAGCGAAAAATCCTAAAAAAAATTTTTTCTTCTCACGTTCATAAAAGAGCGTGAAAAAATTTTTGCCAACCCTCACTCACTTATGAGAAGTTTGTCGTTTTTTTTTTCACGCTCACAAATCACAAATGAAAAATAAAAACCAAATTTTTTTTTCACTCACAAATGAATGAGAAATTTCTTCTTTTCACTTTCGATTCATTCTTTTATGAGCGCGAGTGTTGCTTTAATATTTTTCACGCTTTGTAACAGAGTTGCCGGAAAACAATTTTTTAAGCGTGTGAAATTTGTACTCCCAATAAGAGTAAAAAAATTCTTGCATTTACATAATTTTTTTTTATTTTGCTGCTTGTATATACTTATATGTTGTTAAATTTAAAAAATACTACACATCTATATTTTGATCAGTCTTTTGAGTATATTTTTAATTAAGTGACTTTTAATGCTATTTGAAAAAAAGAAATATATTTTTAAATAAAATAACAACCACAAATTTATAATAAAAATTACGTTTGTTTCCCAGAGTAAGGCAAAAAAGCTATTTTAAAAGAATTGCGTTACTTCATTTTTATACTGAGGAATCGATATGTAGGTTTATAAACAATAATAAATAAATATTAACATAAAGGATTACTTTTAGCAGTATTTATTGTGAAAAAGTCATATTTATAAAAAAATTGTTTTTGTTAAGAAACTTAAATAATACAGTATATTTTATGTTGTGATTTTTTAGAAATATTATAGTCTTCACTGACACAAACTTTCATAGCAATCTTTAAAAATATTTTTGAACTGTTTTCCTAAATTTTTAATTGACGTTTTCTAATAAAAAAAAGTATTTCTTGTGTATTGTGTTCAAGGTCGTAAACGCTCTTGTTTTTAATTTAACTTACTTTTGCTAATGGAACTCCTTCAAACTCTTAGGTTCTATTTAATTGACCTGAAAGGTAAAGTTTTAAATTGTTGTACATAAAAAGAGTTGCGTGTGTATTGTATAATAACCACCACAATTTTTTTTAACAATATACCCAATACCTAAAAGGATGACAGACAGGCAGGTACTAAATACTTTCCAAATTAGTGGAAAATCCCAAACAAAATTAAATGATGAACAATTATCTCTAATGGTGGTAAAGCCGAATGCAATTTTTTCCAATCCTTTTAAAATTTGCATGAGTGTGTGTAACAGCTCTATGTTTATTGCAATATAAACATTAAACGTTTGTAAAAGATCCTTATTTGGATTTTAAATAGCGTGAAGTGAATAACAAACAATGCCTAAAAGACAATTTAATTTTGAAAAATATGTGTTGTACGATGCATCTTTAAAAAAAGTATTTGCGTAATAGAATCGTGCAAAAAGAAACTTAGTTAGAAAGTGAAGGGAAATGTCAAAAGACATTACAAACTACTTCACAAACAAGATATACAAAGTAATGGTGACGATGCTTTTGTTTGTCACTGGAGTAATGCTCCCCTTTTTGTGAAACCTTAACCGCATATTTTTATTACTAAAATCATTAAATCGGATTCATTGAAGTTAAATAAATGCAAATAAACCACAACGTATAACAGTGCCTGGTTTTTTAATTTATTAAAAACATGTTTTAAAAAAAAAAAATTATTCCTACTTTTTTAAGCATTTCAAAAATTATGCAACAAATTTTTACATATGGCAGCACCAGTAACATGACCAAAAAATTTTATGTGTACACATTTATGAATGCTTCGCGAAAAAATTCATTTATGATTTCTCACTTATGAGAAGTACTCGAATTTGATGCTTTTCATTTATGGTCGTGAAAAGAAAAAAATATTTTTTCTTTTCACTTCTCATTTATGACTGGTGAAAAAAAAAATTTTTTTTCTCGCTCGAGAGTGAGAAGACCAAAAATGTTTTTTAAAAACTCATTCATTAATGAAAAATTGCTGCAGTAAACACAGCGCTCACACTCGTTCTCACGAATGAGAAGTGAGTGAGCAATTTTTAACTCTGTGTTATAGTTTCCGAGATATAGCGTATCGAATATTTTATAATAATTGGCGATTTGTATGGGAGCTACCCCTATTTTTGCCCCCACTCAAAAAATTTTTTCTTCAAAGCGTAGGCATTCTCGCCCAATTACTTTTTGTAGAATATTTCATTTCGATATCTTTTATAGTTTCCAAAATATAGTGTATCGAATATTTTATAATAATTGTCGATTTGTATGGGAGCTACCCCTATTTTTGCCCCCACTCAAAAAATTTTTTCTTTAAAGTGTAGGTCTTTGCGTACAATTATTTTTTGTAGAACGTTTTAAGTCGATAGCTGTTATAGTTTACGAGATATAGCGCATAAAATATTTCACCAAATTTGTGCAATTGTAGGAAAACTACCCCTTCCCCTGGTCCAATCTGAAAAAACTTTTTCCATTATTTAGGTCTCTTCTTTGGGAGTATCCGTGCCAAGTTTTGTGGCAAGAGTGACTATACTTACTGAGATATATAGGGATATATGCACGGATTTTGTCCTAAAAAAAATGGGTTACTCTGGGCTTTCGCTTATATCTCGGTCAATAGTGAACCAATTTTGCTGATTTTAAATAGCGATTGTCTCCAGGATATTTCTAATAGTTTGACACCATTAACTGGTCTGTATCTTTTTATTTGACTCCGGAAATTTGATTTCAACAGACGGACAGACGGACATCGCTAAATCGGCTTCCCTATCTATAAGGATCCAGAATATATATACTTTATGGGGTCGCAAATGATGTGAAGGGTATAATGAAAAAAATTAATGTCAAAATTATCTTAAAATTAATAATTCAATTGAAGAATACGATAATTAAAATAAATAATTCAATTGTAAATAAAATATAACAGTGTAAATAAAAATCACGTAAAAAAAATTCATTTTCAAAATATTTGCTGGTATGTTGCATAAATTGTATCACTAAGCACACTCAAACTTTCATCTTCGTCAGTCTCATCATAGTTTTCAAAAATCTTTGTAATGAAATCATTACTCAACCCTTTTTTATACCCTTCACATAGTGATAAGGGTATATATCAGTTTGTCATTCCGTTTGTAATTTCTCTATTATTCATTTGCGACCCCATAAAGTATATATATTCTGGATCCTTATAGATAGGGAAGTTGATATAGCCATGTCCGTCTGTCTGTCCGTCTGTTGAAATCAAGTTTCCGGAGTCAAATGAAAAGATACAGACCAGTTAATGGTGTCAAACTATTGGAAATATCCCGCTAACAATCGCTATTTAAAATCAGCAAAATCGGTTTACTATTGACCAAGATATAAGCGAAAACCCAAAGTAACCCATTTCCCCACAAAATCCGTGCATATATCCCTATATATCTCAGTAAGTATAGTCACTCTTGCCACAAAACTTGGCACGTATACTCTTAAAGAAGGGACCTAAATAATGGAAAAAGTTTTTTCAGATAGGACCAGGGGAAGGGGTATTTTTCCTACGATTGCACAAATTTGGTGAAATATTTTAT
Organism: Melanophora roralis; assembly: GCA_963583895.1. Classification (NCBI taxonomy): domain Eukaryota; kingdom Metazoa; phylum Arthropoda; class Insecta; order Diptera; family Rhinophoridae; genus Melanophora; species Melanophora roralis. The sequence continues at coordinate 12,300,081 of OY757192.1, read as the reverse complement.
GCGCTATATCTCGTAAACTATAACAGCTATCGACTTAAAATGTTCTACAAAATGTAATTGTACGCAAAGACCTACACTTTAAAGAAAAAATTTTTTCAGTGGGGGCAAAAAAAGGGGTAGCTCCCATACAAATTAACAATTTTTATGAAATATTCGATACGCTATATCTCGAAAACTATAACAGATATCGAAATGAAATGTTCTACAAAAAGTAATTGTGCAAGAAGGCCTACGCTATAAAGAAAATTTTTTTTGAGTTGTTGCAAAAATAGGGGTAGCTCCCACACAAATTAACAATTATTATAAAATGTTCGATACGCTATATCTCGGAAACTATAACAGATATCGAAACCAAGTGTTCTATAGAAAGTGATTGGACATCAAGGGCTACGCTCTTGAGAAATATTTTTTTTAGTGGGGGCAAAACAAGGGGTAGCTCCCATACAAATTAACGATTATTATGAAATATTCGATATGCTATATATCGGAAACTATAACAGATATCGAAATCAAATGTTTTACAAAAAGTAATTGGGCAATAAGGGCTACGCTGTAAAGAAAAAACTTTTTGGGTGGGGGCAAAAAAGGGGTAGCTCTCATACAAATTAATGATTTGTATAAAATTTTCGATACGCTATATCTCGATATCTGTTATATCGAAATGAAATGTTCTACTCACACAAGGATTTTTATTATATTACTAGCTGACCCGGTGAACTTCGTACCACCTAACAGTTATTGAATAAATGGATTTTTTTAAAAGAGTACAAAGTTTGTTTAGTCGAATAGTTATAAAGAAAACAAAAATTCAAAAAGATTTCAAAAATATGTCGTTTCAGGTAAAAGCTGTTAAGGAAGCTATGTATTTTCGTGCATGGGTTATGTTTAGGTTAATTTCCTTCAGTGTAGTACATTGTGATATACGACATTGTTTGTTTTGTTATCAGGTGCAAGTACATATAAAGCAGATGGTTTGCCTATACGTGAACATGCAACGTATATTTGGCTATGAGAAAAACATGAATTTTCTTAACTAAGACCACAAATACTCAAGGATTATCCTTGTGATTTGTTAATAGTCATTGAGAATGCAAGACGAATAGGAAGTTGAATTATCTTAAACTAAAAAAGGATATCGGTTTGTATCATCGGAATTCTCGGTATGAGAACTTCTCACCTTTGAATTTTCCTCTAAGTATAATTGCGTGAATAGCATGGACTATCAGTTTTGTTATTACCAAGCGCGTTCAATTGCAAAGTTTTGGTTGGTTTAAATTTCGAAGGACGATAACTACCGAGCCAACCTTCAGTTATAAGTTGTGCGGTGTTAAGTCAGGCACATCCAAGGAGTTTAAAACTTCAGTTGGATAGTTGGTGGTTTCATCTTCGTTTGTTACACAATCAATTGATTTAAAAGAATGCAGAGTGCCAACGATTTAATTCTAAACTATATACATAGTTTAAATCATCAACATCTATATTTTTAGCTGCTTAAATTGCTCGTTCACTCAACCAGTCATAATTTTTCCCATTAGCAATTATGTTGGGGAAAACTTTCTGGATGAGCTGTTCTTTTGACGATACAAAATTATAAAAATTTTGAGGAAACGAAATCAATCCGTTTAATTCGTCCACGGGAATACGGCCATTACCGATAGTCAAAAATTGGTTGAAGAAATCTTGAGCTGATAAATCGTTGAGCAATATAACTCTCATGTTTTCTGTCAACTGCAGTATCTTTGTAAAACGCCACAGAATTGAGGATTTACGCAAGCACTTATTCGATCAGCAGCCGTCGATCTTGAAATGACTGGCCGTGTTTGGCGGAAATCACCAGGCAGTAAAATTATTGCACATTCAAAAAATCTTGAGTCACTGCGCAGATCTCTTAATGCTGTTTTGAAGAGCTTTTATTGCGCGTTTGTGTGCCATTGTGCATTCGTCCCAGATAATGATTTTACACGCTTCTAAAACTTTGGACATGGCGGATTTTTTCACAATGTTACATGCCGGTTGCTCTATATTTTGAAGGTTTAATGGAAATTTTAACGCTGAGTGAGCTGTGCGGCATCCTTCTTCTCCTCAATGACATGACGAATGTCTTCCCAGTTCCACCGGGGGTATCCAAGAAAAAAAACCGCCATTTCCATAATCAATTGCCTTCAATATTATATCATAGACTTCCTTCTGTTGGAGGTTTAAGAGGGAAACATTGGTTTGACCTAATTGGTTGAACTCATGTCGATCGTATTCACGTTTAGCCTCCGATTCTCGATTTAGTAGCTCATTCATTTCATGTTCTGGCGCTGGCAGTCCTAACCTGACTAACAAACTGCCGCAAATAAGGTAACACATGTCTTCAATTAAGAGCAAGGCCCGGTTATGCATCTTTTTTTCTCCATGTTATTATTTTTGGCCCTCTCTCAAGGCGAACTAACAATATGTATTCAAATCCTCAAATTATGTAATTGATATTAGTCCAGTCAGTACCAGACCAAAATTGAAGTTCTCATGATAAGGTAAATATGCATCTTCGCATTGACTTCAAGATTCGCATTTCTCTAGCTGACAATTTATTGATGTAAAATCTCTTCTGACACATTGTCCTTGTATTTGTTTCACAGGTCACTTGGACTTGACAGGAAGCATGTCAAAAGCAAATAATGACAATATCAAATAATGTTCGTATATGCCTCAGCGATTGTCGTATCTCAATGAGTATCGTTTTCAAGCAAATTGAGTTCTTGACATGCAGCACAAAATGTTGGGCAGACTATGATGTTGGACCACGAACATTCACCAGCAACAACCGCAAATAAAAGCATTCATCATTCTTCAGATGAACTGTATAAATGCGACCAAGAGCATCACTTGAATGCACATCCAGATGCCCAGGAACCATAGTGCCTTTCTTTCGACGTTAAAATTTTTTTGAAGAAGCGTTCCAAGTGTAATACCGTGGCATCTCCAAGTAAAGGAAAGTTTGTGCAAACGGATGGCTTTGACAAACAGCAAAGAAACTTATCAATGTTGTCACTGGAGGTATTTTAGCACATTGAACAACATTTGTCGCAGTGAAGTATACTCGTTGGCCATTCTCGAGATGCACTGCTAAATGTACGCCAAACCGCCTGATTGCAATTCACATTTCGCCCAACTTGATAACGCGTAATTTCATCGTTTCCATTGGAGGTTTGGATGCTAAAAACAGCCATATCGCTGCCTTTCGTGACATATTTGCACATGTACTTGATCAATTTCACTGAATTAGAATATTCAACATTGCAATGTGTCTTAAATGATTTGGAAAGAAGTGGCGAATATGGCACAGTCCAACTGTTGTCAATCACAAAATCGTTTCCTTTTACTTTCTTTGTTATAGTTTGATCGTTGTCATTTGGCGATCAACGCCGATACAGTAGATAACCGTCATTGCCAGTGATAGTTTTCGCCGTCAATTTTCATGGATAATGCTTGAAACACTTGCCGTCGACCATGAATCATAATTGTAATTACAACATCATATAGTTCTTGATCTGTTTCGGGATCAGGGATCTTGGCACTTATAATATCATCTATCTGGTCTGGTCGAACTTCTCGACAAACCAAATAAGTATGTTTGCATGCGGCAAGCCTCGTTTTTTGCCATTTTATTGAATACATCCAGCATCGAGTATATCAGAACACGTATTGCCTAACAATATATATAAAAAGCAAGCAAATTTTTTGCCTAAACACACAATTCACAAAATGTTTTCTTTAATAGCATGTCAATAACGTTATAAACATGCTTGTTTGTTTCTTTGATAATTACTGAAAACTACTGATAAAGCGTGAATAGAAAAGCTGTAGCCAATTTCATCCTTTATGATGGGAAGCTATTACCAAGTAAAAACTTCACAAACAGTTAAAAAAATTTCGTTAATTACTCTCTAACTGACAGACAGATTCATCATTACATAGTCTAAATGCTTAGGGCAAGGCTTGAACTATGTATTGGTTAATTTTGTAGCTTCTGAACTAAAAAAAGATAGAATTATAATTTAATTTACGCTCGACAGGTTTCAAAGTTATGAATGTCTTTTTAGTAAATTTTTTTGAAATATTAGACCACCATAGGCGACACAGGATAAAAAACCATATTTTGAAACTGCTTACATCCATTTTGTACCTTCGGAACCGAAAAAGATAATAAAAGGCTCAAATTATATTTTGAAATTGCGTTCGACAGGTCTCGAAAAATATGAATATAAAATTTTGATCCTAAGGGGTAAAAAGTGATAAACATTTTATTGGTAATTTTTAGGTTATTTTTGTTACTTTTAAACTAATAATTTAAATTGCGTTCAACTGGTTTAAGAAAAATATGAACATGTTTTTGAAGTTTTTTTACAGTTTTTGAGGCTTATATAAGAAAGCATTTTTGTTGATGGAAGGTGCCATACCCATTGTTCCCTTTTTTCCTATACTCACGTCAATTATGTATATTAGCAATCATAAACATACATAGACAATTTTGAGGTATAAGAATTATTGAAGTACATGTAAAAAAAATTCCAATTGTATGGGAGGTGCCACACCAAAAAGTATGGAGACCTTAGCTGTTACAGTTATTGAAATACACATATAAATATTTCCATGCTATTAGAGGTTCCAAACCCACAATTCACTTCCTGCCTATACTCGTCTTAGTTATGCATATTAACATAATAAATAGCCATATTAAATTTGGAGATTTTAGCTGTTACATTTATTGACATATAAATGTAAAAGATATTTTCTTGTAAAGGAGGTGCCACGCCTATTATTATCCTCACGCCCAAACTCAGCCTAATTGTAAGCATCAACATCGTAAACACCTACACAAAATTTGGAGATTTTAACACATACGCAGCTGAATTATGCATATTACCATTATAAACATCTTTACAAAGTTTTAAAAGTTCAACTGTTACAGTTATTGAGATATATAAAAAGCTATTTTCGTTGTATGGGAGATGCGCTGCACATTTATTTCTTTTATGCATATTAGCACTATAAACTTCCGTACGAAGTTTGAAAACGTCAGCTATTACAGCTATTGAAATATATGCAAAAAAATTTTTTTCGTTGTGTGGAAGGTACCACGGCAATTTATTTCTTCCCGCCCATATAAAGCTCAGTTATGCATATTATCACTATAAACATCCGTACGAACTTTGGAGACTTCAGCTATTACAGTTATTGAGATATATACAAAAAACTATTTTCGTTGTATGTGAGGTGCCACGCCCATTTATTTCTTCCCACCCATACAGAGCACAATTATGCATATTGGCACTGTAAGCATCCGTACGAAGTTTGGAGACTTCAGCTATTACAGTGATTGAGATATATACAAAAAACTATTTTCGTTGTATGTGAGGTGCCACGCCCATTTATTTCTTCCCACCCATACAGAGCACAATTATGCATATTGGCACTGTAAGCATCCGTACGAAGTTTGGAGACTTCAACTATTACAGTTATTGAGATATATACAAAAAACTATTTTCGTTGTATGGGAGTTGCCACGCCCATTTATTTCTTCCAGCCCACACAAAGCCTGATTATGCATATTAGCACTATAAACATCCGTACGAAGTTTGGAGACTTCAACTATTACAGTGATTGAGATATATACAAAAAACTATTTTCGTTGTATGTGAGGTGCCACGCCCATTTATTTCTTCCCACCCATACAGAGCACAATTATGCATATTGGCACTGTAAGCATCCGTACGAAGTTTGGAGACTTCAACTATTACAGTTATTGAGATATATACAAAAAACTATTTTCGTTGTATGGGAGGTGCCACGCCCATTAATTTCTTCCAGCCCACACAAAGCCTGATTATGCATATTAGCACTATAAACATCCGTACGAAGTTTGGAGACTTCAACTATTACAGTTATTAAGATATATACAAAAAACTATTTTCGTTGTATGGGAGGTGCCACGCCCATTAATTTCTTCCAGCCCATACAAAGCTTAAGTATGCATATTAGCACTATAAACATCCATACGAAGTTCGGAGACTTCAGCTATTACAGTTATTGAGATATATACAAAAAAATATTTTCGTTGTATGGGAGGTGCCACGCCTATTTATTTTTTCCTGCCCATACAAAGCTCAATTCTGCATATTAACAGTATAAACACCCGTACGAAGTTTGGAGACTTTAGCTATTGTAGTAATTGAGATATATACAAAAAACTATTTTCGTTGTATGGGAGGTGCCACGCCCATTTATTTCTTCCAGCCCATACAAAATTTAAGTATGCATATTAGCACTATAAACATCCATACGAAGTTCGGAGACTTCAGCTATTACAGTAATGGGGATATATACAAAAAACTATTTTCGTTGTATGGGAGGTGCCACGCCTATTTATTTTTTCATGCCGATACAAAGCTCACTTCCGCATATTAGCACTATAAACATCCATACAAAGTTCGGAGACTTCAGCTATTACAGTTATTGAGATATATACAAAAAACTATTTTCGTTGTATGGGAGGTGCCACGCCTATTTATTTTTTCCCGCCCATATAAAGCTTAATTCTGCATATTAGCACTATAAACATCCATACGAAGTTCGGAGACTTCAGCTATTACAGGTTTGGAGATATATACAAAAAACTATTTTCGTTGTATGGGAGGTGCCACGCCTATTTATTTGTTCCCGCCCATACAAAGCTCAATTCTGCATATTAGCACTATAAACATCCGTACGAAGTTTGGAGACTAAAGCTATTACAGGTATTGAGATATATAGAAAAAACTATTTTTGTTGTATGGGAGATGCCACGCCCATTTATTTGTTTCCGCCCATAAACAACTCAATTATGCACATCAGTAAACAACTTACCTATACCAAATTTGGAGACTTCAGCTGTAATAGGTATTGAGGTATGTGAAAAAAACTGTTTTATTTGTATGGGAGGTGCCACGCCCAGTCGGAATTTCCAAAAAATAATAAGCCTAAAACGCATTCCCAGATATCGGGTATGTCTCTTATTCAAGTTTCATTAAAATCGATCCAGCCGTTCTTGAGTTATAAGCGGTGTCACTAACAAAAATATAAGATTTGCAGTACAAAATTACTCGGCTGGGTATATTAAAAGACCAATGTTAAGGGTATATAAGATTTGGCACAGCCGAATATAACGCTCTTACTTGTTTAAACTCATTTTGTTGTCTGTAAAAAAACATTAAAAAAACAATTTTGATTCCAAAACTGAAATGTTTTTATATATATCAATAAGTTACGTTGTTACTAATTGTTAGTCTAATTGACTAACATGACCCTTAGAACTAAAAAAGTACAATACCTACTGTTGAAATTAAACTGCTGACAGCAAGAGAACACCATCGACGGAAATTACGAAAAAAAATGAGAGCGATCGGTATGACAACAATGAAGCTATGCACGAAAAGAAGATTAGTGTTAGTCGTAATGACTAATATTAGTACTCCAGGGTTAAGAAAATTTTAAACTTAATATAAGAAATATTTTTCTTGGAACCAAAACATTACCGAATTCTTTCAAGTTAAGTTAAATTTCCTTAAATTTAGTAAACTTTTTTCTGAGTGCATATTCTACGAGAAATTTCGCAAAATTCAATCCCGCTTTTTTAGAAATTGGTAATGGAGTATTAACTCTTGAATTGATGTTATTACAATGTCTTTTTGTATTTTTGTGTTTTGCTTCAAATCTTAAGCTCCATAAAAGCTTTGGAGGTCCACACTTTTTGATAAAAGTAACATAATACAGTAAGAAGTGTGCCTTTGGCTTGAGCGAACCATAAAGATTTAAAAAACTTTGGTTATGTTCTCTAACTAATAGTTGAAGTGTATCTAAATCACTTTCTGTGCATTTACTTTTTAACAAATTATCCAAAATTTTAACCAATGCAATCAAAAGCTTCCAATGAGAATTAGTACTTGGAACTAAAGCACCAACAATAAGAAGTATAAAATCCGTAAGAGTCCACAATTCCCGTGCAGCCATTTTTAAATTAAACTTTTGTAGTGCTTTTTGTAATATATCAGGGCCTAAATTTCCTACATCTTTCTCACCATATGGAAATCATGTTCTGCGGCTATTAAAAACATTTAACAAGATCAAAGTATTACAAATATCATTAATGCAAACCCTCTCAAAAAGGTCATGCATTAAATCTAATGATATATTTTGGGTTACATGAAATGCGCTAAGGTCATTAAAAATGCAATTTTCTCTTACGCCGCTTTCTCTAAAGTTATATAATAAATGTCAGATTCGTATCTTTCTTGGTTTTTTAAAGAAAAACTTAATTCAGTATTATCTTTTTGCATTTCACAACGCTCACGACGACAAATTCTACAGAACCTTTTAGTATTGAATAATTTAACAAAACCAAAGATCGAATTAAGCCCCAAGTTGTCGCCAAGAACCAAACCAACAGTAAAATATATTCTTTGGGTTTTTCCTGATATTATTATTTCAAGTCCTTCTTCTTCTAAGTATTTTAATTCTTGTGTTAAATGAAAAAGTGTTATTTCATTTCCAAACATTTTAATATCAGAACTGTTTACGTACCTAGATGGAAAACGAAATTAATCTTGGACGTAACTTGTTGAGGTAAAGAAGGTATACTACAATAGATAGCTGTAATAGATTTCGAATGGGAACCCAAAGGATTATTTATGCCAAAATCATCAAAATATATAAACAATGGAATTATGTGTTTACTTGATAATTGAATTTTCCGAGATTTGAAAATATCCCCGTTAAAGAAATTAGTTATTATTTTTTGTTCAAGAGACTCTTATGATTTTCAACGCTGTGTTTAAAATTCCGGGTATCTCAAATATATTTTAAATTGCAATTTTATTGGCATAAAGCAACAACTAAACGTTTTTGAATGAAATCCCGGATTCCCTCCACTTACTCGTTCTGAAATTTGGTTTGAAATAGCAATGGATATTGAATCCTCATAAAGTTGTCTTTCTTTTAATATTTTAAAAAACTTATGTTTTGTCGGGATTTCGAAAAATGGATTCTTTAAAAATTGCAATAAATCACAGATGCTTGCATTGAGGTTTTGGACATTTAAAGATATTCGTATACATTCCTCGAGGTTGGAAAATATATTTGCTATTGATTTTGTATAGCCGGAATCTTTTTTCTTGGCAGCATTGGATCTGCGTACAAAAATAAAGAAAAGTCTAATAATTCGTCTTTTATGAAATCTGTTTTAGATTTCAATTAATTTTTGTCCACTACAAAGTGATTTAATGCAACATTTTCACTAAAAGTAGAACAATTGTGATGATTTGCAGGAATTAAGCTTGCTGAAGCTTGCTTCTTATGGTTAAAATGAATTCGATTAATGTGAGCTTTAAATGTTTTAAAATTTGAGAATTTTTGGGCACAGTTTTCTTGTTGGCATTGAATTGTACTGTTTGAATTAAGGAAGTGAACTATTTGATAATGTTGTATTAGGTTTGGCAATAATGGTATTTTTTTTGTGCCATATAAAACAAATCAACATATTGCATTTTGTTTTGAGTTTAGGAACTCAAGCAAAGAGTAAATACTTGACAATTTTCTAAAATTAGCAGACTTTATTTCATAAAAATATTCCTGAATTAAAAGCCAGGGACCTTGTTTGTGTTATTTTAAAACAAATATCTAGGATTTTTAAATAAGAATCAAATTTCAATAGAGTTTTATCGAAATAGACATAAAACTGTTCTAGGTCATACATATATATTATGGCCTACAACTATTGTTAGAGGCTGTACAGTTGAAGATTTACTAAAATATTTTTCTCTTAGTTCATTTATTACCTTCTAATAATCACTTATCGTCAAAGTTGCATTCTTAATCTCGTAGTGTACGGACGTGTGTACGCGAGTGTAATATTGTTAATAGGTGATATTAGTAATAAGTAGCAAACAAATTTATTAATATACATACATATATACACAAAAAAGTGATAAAAGAAAAACAACAAACTAAATAAAAATAAAGCGAACTGTTAATGAGTAACAGTAATCGTAGTAACAGTGGGCCTGATAGCCGAAATGCTTACATTGTGTTAAGTTCCACAAGTGTTAGCAATGAGAACATAAGAGACCCTGAATTTAATAGAAATTATTTAAATGCAAGACCAAAAATAATTACAAACAATCTTAGTTCAAGTGCGCCTTATTTAAATAAATGTACTGAACAAGGGACTAATTTAGCCCTATCTCTATTTAATAATTATAAAAAAAATGAGCTACCATCTTTGTCGCGGTCACCATTATCAAATTCTGGAATTGAATCTGCAGCTGCTAAAGCCCCATCAAGCTTTATTTCTGCACCGGCATCTAAGATCCAGGTAGAGATGGACCGCTACGTGACAGTTCTTAAAAGGGGAAGAAGCCCTAAATCGTCAGAAGCATCTCAACCTGCAAAAATTTTAAAAGACGATGAAAGGCCAACCTCATCGCAAAATCGTTTTGCAATTTTGCAAGAGGATAACGAGGTCCCCGTTAGTGAAAAAAAGTCCTTTAAGCCACCTCCCATTTATTTGAGGGAAAAAAACTCAAATGATCTCGTCAAGTTTTTTGTCGGTTTGATTGGGGAAAATAACTTTTATGTTTCACGTTAAACGCGGTAACATATTTGAGACAAAAGTTCAAGTGAACCATGAAAACGCCTACCGCGCCACGGTTTCGGAGCTCGAAAAACTCAGAAAAAACTTCTATACCTACCAACTCAAGACCGCAAAAGGCCTTCAGGTAGTTATTAAAGGCGTTGATTCTAACGTTGACCCAGAAGAGATCAAGACCAATTTGCTAAGCAAAGGGTTTATGGTTAGGACAGTATCGAATATGAGAAACAGGGAAAAACACCCCCAACCATTATTCCGAGTGGAGCTTGAGCCTGGTGATATCAAATTGAAAAAAAGTGAAACTCACCCCATCTATTATTTAAAATATATTATGCACCGACGAGTCACTGTGGAAGTGCCACATAAGCAATCTGGGTCGTACAGTGCTTAAACTGCCAGGAATATGGCCACACTAAAACTTATTGTAAGTTGCCTTCTGTTTGTGTTGTGTGTGCGGATCTGCACGATACGACCAAGTGCGACAAGCCAAAAGATGATCCTAGGATAAAGAAATGCAGCAACTGCGGGGGAAACCACACTGCCAACTATAGAGGTTGTCCTGTTTTTAATTCAGTTAAGCAATCAACTAAGCCGAAAATAGTTCCTGCCCCTCCCCCTCGTTAAATATAGCAACTATAAATATGCCTCCATTGGCACAACCAATTACAAATCAAGTTTCTTACGCCGCCGCATTAAAGTCTAACCAGCCTAATTCACGTAAGTCTACCCAGCCTACAACACAACAAGAAGTGCCAACTAGCGAACCAACCCGGCCTAATTTTAGCCTCCTGGAAGCCGTAATTGACAATATGGTCAAACAATTTACGCAGATTATGGCGCAAATGGCCAACATGATGCAAGAAATGCAAAAAATGCAGTCTGCTTTTCTGCAGGCTATTCTTAGTTAAAAGACCATAAACTGCCTCAGGGTTTGTTTCTGGAACGCAAACATCATCCGCCAACACAAAAACGAGCTCGAATATTTCTTGATGAACTAAAAAATCGATGTTATGTGTATTTGTGAGACTCATATGACATCTAGAAGCACTTTTAAAATTAGTGGTTATTCTTTTTACGATTCAAAGGATCCTAGGGATAGATCATGTGGTGGCTCGGCTATTCTAATCAAATCAAGAATTAAACACCAATGGTTGGGTGGCCTCTCGGAATGTTATATCCAAGCTACGAACGTCTGCATTGATGAATTTTTCCATAACCTTGTTATTTCATCAGCTTACTGTCCACCCAGATTCTCCATAACGAAGGATCAGTACAACAGTTTCTACAAATCATTAGGTCCCCGCTTCATAGCTGCTGGAGACTATAACGCTAAGCACACATACTGGGGCTCCCGCCTAATTAGTCCCATAGGTCATGTCTTGTATGACTCCGTGTCGGAAATGGGACTTTTCGGACAATAATAAAATTCCAGACGTAATAGATTTTGTCGTGGCAAAAGGTATACCCCCGGACCTTATTGAGGCTGTAGCCTCCTTGGATTTATCTTCTGACCACTCACCCACAATAATTACTATTTGCAGTCCTCACCAAATAGCAGCTAGTGATTTTTTCTTATCTAAAAAAATAAATTGGTTAAAATATAAAAAATATATTAGTGCCCACTGTTCGGAAAACCAACCGCTAAGAACTCCCGGAGACATAGATGATAGTCTGAGAGTCCTAAATGAAAACATTAAAAAAGCCGTTGAACATGCGTCTTCTACCTTTCGTCAGGTCAGGTACCAAAATCTTTTCTGACGATGTGGGAAAACTTTTATCTGAAAAAAGGAGAGTCCGAAGAGAATGGCAAAAGAACAGATCGCCCCAACTTAAATCTAAGCTGAAAGAATGCTGGAGGTTCACAGAATAGCTTCACTTAAAGAGTACCTCGAAGGTCTAGACGCGACTCCTCAGACAAATTATTCCCAATGGCTATCAGCCAGACATCTTAAAAGACCCGTTATCGCAAAACCACCACTGCGTAATCTGAGAGGATCCTGGGCTAGAAATTACGAAGAAAAATGTGATCGGTTCGCAAACCATATCAAAAACGTGTTCACTCCCAATACTTGCACAGACGTGAGGGAATTACCACCAGTTGTTGCTAGACGTCCTTTAGAAATACGTTTCCGATTTACAGATGTTGTAGCGGCTATTGCTAACCTAAATGGTTAAAAAGCCCCTGGCGTTTATAATATAAGCAACAAAATGCTCCTAGAGCTACCTTTTACGGCAAAAAGAATAATTCTTTTTATTTTTAACGCAATAATTCGGCTTGAACACTTTCCGCCTGTATGGAAAATTGCCTTAGTAAAGATGATTCCTAAGCCTGGCAAAGATCCTTCAGAGGTAGAGCCTTAGAGGCCTATAAGTTTGTTACCCACAATGTCAAAATTGTTCGAAAAATTGCTTAAGAACAAGCTGACTCCGATCCTGAATGAAAACAACTGCATTCCAGATCACCAATTTGGCTTTAGAAGTCAACATAGCACAATCGAACAAACTCACAGACTGGTGCAGGTTATAAGAAAACCCTTTGAGGAAAAGAAGTACTGCTCCGCGCTTTTCATTGATGTCTCTCAAGCTTTCGATCAAGTATGGCACGAAGGCCTGTTAAACAAACTAAAGATACACCTTCCAGCTAATATTTTCAACCTATTGGAAAAATACATATCCGGTCGACAATTTGTGATCAAAGAGGGAAACCAAATAAGTTCTTCTCAACCAATAGGGGCTGGTGTACCCCAAGGGAGTATACTAGGTCCAGTTCTGTACTTGCTTTACACAGCAGATATGCCAACCAATAGTTTTACACACACGTCGACATTTGCTGCTGATACAGCTCTCCTTAGTATTCATAAAGACCCTCAAGAGGCTTCAAAACGATTGCAGCAACACGTAACCCAAGTTGAAAAATGGGCAAAGTTATGGGGAATAAAAATAAATGAACAAAAATGTACCCACGTAACTTTTACTTTACGCAAAGAAACGTGCTCCCCAATCACTATTAACAATTATATGGTGCCTCAACGAACCGAGACAAAATATCTTGGTGTTCACCTAGATCGACGCCTAACATTGAAGCCTCATATAGATGCGAAGCTGACTCAAATAAAACTTGAGGCTGCTCAAATCCACTGGCTAATGGGAAGAAACTCTGTGCTACGTCTGGATTGTAAACTTCTACTCTACAACTCGATTTTTAAACCAATTTGGTGCTACGGTATACAATTATGGGGCACTGCTTCCTCCTCTAACATAGAAAAAATAACAACGTCGTCAAAACAAAATTCTGAGAATGATAACTGGCGCTCCTTGGTATATTAAAAACAGCAACATCCACAAGGATTTAGAAGTTCCACTAGTAAAAAGCGAAATCCTAAACTATGTGGACAAGTATTTAAATAAGTTGGAAACACATCCAAATCCGCTCGCTCGAAGCATCTTGCAACATAGTGGGCACACTCGCCTAAAAAGAAGGGATACTATTGCTCTTAGATGAAACTTTTAAAATTAGTTATCCTTATTGTGAGAACTTAAATTTTAGTCTGGTACTGACAGGACTAGGATGAATTACTTAGTTTTAAGATTTGAATACTTATTTTTAGTTCGCTAAAGCAAAGATTCAATAATAAAATATGAGAAAAAAAAAATCACTTATCGTAGTTAAATGAAGTATAAAACTTTCGTTAGCATCAGGTATAGAAATTTTTTTCACGTTCTTTCCGGTTTTATCTGAAAAACGTGCCGTTGGGACAATAACCGAATTTAATAGGATGGTATATAAATAGTCAAAGAATCTGTTTAAACAAATAAAATAATTAAAAAATTAAGAAAAATAGTACAAATCAATATTTACTTTGATTAATATTTTATTTTCATGTGCCAGAACTTCTTTTGATTTTTTATCTTTAATATAAAGGTGGTAATAAATTTTAACTTTCTGGGTAAACGCCCTCCATTTGCTAAAAAGCAGATGAGATTTATTCGGATGAAGAAGATTAAAATCAATATTAATCTGTAAAAAAGTTAGTATTTTTAATAAAAAAAACATCTTAATTTTAATTAACTTACTAGTTCTTCAGATCTTTGATTAGAATAAAGTGGCCAGTTGCTTATAAATTCAAAATTGCTGTTAGAAGTTTTCAGTTATTTTTGCCTTAGTTGAAAAGTACGTTGCCATTTATCTTTTACATCATCCCATTTCGAAAATTCTCTTGAAAGGGAAGTTTTCAACGATTGTAATATTGATTCATTGAATTTGGAATGTACTGTGCTTGGTTTTGAAGTGTCTAAGCTGTCGTTACATTTACGCAGCAATCTTCCTCGTTTTGATTTTTAATTGACGTACTCTTCCCACAGCTTACCACCAGGATTTGCTTGTCTGCCCCATGGTATAAAATAATATTCCTGAATATAAAAACTAAAATTACTCAAAAGTTATGTAACACTTCGATTGCTATGGTTTTACTTTGTTTTCGTTGGAGAAGTTTTCTAGGATTTCTTCCACAATAGCTGGCAGATCTTTTGATGACAATTTTACTTCGTTGTAAAATATATCTTCTAAAATTATGTTAATTAAATCCGCACGCAGCAAACCTGTCAAATGGCTGTGTTTTTTATAGTATGTAATAATAGATTTTCCTTAAATAAAAGAGGTTCAACAATGATTATGTGAATTTAAACCATAATACGAAATGTTACCTTTGATAGTTTAGAACTTTTAACAGGTGAAAAAGTAGATGATGTCGGTGTAGATGTTGATTGCATATATGGATTATTATGTAGCCATGAAACTACTTTATTAGCAACAGTTTCAGCTAGAGTATCATCAACAATACCATACTGTTGGAAAAACGAATTTAAATTTTATAAGCCTTAATTAGTATAATTTCTTGTCTTGTTATTTTATCTCATTTTTTCTCCAACTAAATAGTTTTTCTCTAAAACATGCACTAAGTCCAACTGGTGGTATAGCTTCTTTCGATTAATAATTTAAGCTTTCAAATGAAATTTGAGCTCCTAAATGTTTTCGTAAATTTTGTTTTTACTCAAAAAATAATTATATTATATATGTATGTATAAATACTTGTTAGCTATGGTTTAACGTCACTTAAGCTAAAACCTGCTAATAGCTCATATAGCTGGTCTCGGGTATTGTACACAATTCGAATGTGTAATACTATCCTCCGCGTTATTGGAGAAATGATTTTCCGCAATTGTTACTTCTTCTTGCACAACATTACTATCTGGTGAACACATTTTTTAAAAACTTTAAGTTAAACACTTACTAAAATATACAATTTTTTAAACACAACGCACGAGACTTGTTTCAACCATACTAAAATTAAAATGTATTTGTCATTTTAAATAACGAAAAATAGCGGTACTTCATTTTGTTTTTACATGTTTTCATGTTAAATGAATGTTGCTCAACTTTGTTTTAATCTGAATTCAACCTTGATTTATAGTGAGCAGATGTTAATTTAACATGATTCGTTGTTGATTTTACATGAATTTTAAACTCGAAACTTCAACGACATTAATTTATAATGTTGCAACGTAGATTTAACGTTGGTCAATGTTGTTTCAATTAGACACAATTTTAATTTTACCTTTAAAATTTAAACTCTTAATTTCAACATTGCACAATATTAATTTTTTTTACAAAAAATGTAAAATCAACATGTTTAACTTTTTAATTAATACGAACCAATGTCAATTTTAAAATGCTTTATTATTTTTGCAAAAACTTACAATGATTCGAAATCAACATGTTATCATGTTGATTCTACATTTGTGTTTTTTTCTCTGTGTACTTATTATCACAAGGACACAAATTTATGTACATCTATACATAAATACATACTACAAAAAAACATGCAAACATACATCCATACATGCATACATACATATGTATGCATGTACCTATTAAACACTAGCAAAGTTATATCTTTTAACACCAGTTTGTGTGTTTTTCAGCTTTTAGTGTGTATTGATAAAGGTGCCTTCAGACTATAATACTGGGTAAAAACACTTGTCAAAAAACTCAAATAAAATGAGAAAATATAATAGTGTGAAGACATTATGTTTTGAAATGTCAAAAAATACCTAAAGAAATTTGACAGTAGTATGGCTGTCTTCATTATTAGAAATTTTTCTAAACCGTTAGATTTTGCATGTATCAGAGTTGCATATTTACAGCAGCCATAAAGAAACTCAGGCATGGAAAGTTTATATAAAGTTTGGTATTGTAAAATAATTTTTAATAATATTTTGATTAAATTTATAGTTATTTATTAGGAAATAAAATATTTTTAATTGAAATTAAATTTAGAAGTTGAAAAAGTAATTTTTTTTTCATTAAAAGTGTTGTAAAATTATTACTTTTGATATGTATATTTACATATTTTTTAAAAAATCGATAGGTGTCAAAAAATGGAGTCTTTTAGCAAAATAAACTCACTTTGTATAAAAAAAAAACAAATTTTTTTGATTGAAATTATTATATACAAACGTTTTATTGATTAACCCGCAAAAGCAAATCAAGAAAATTTTTAAAACATTGTTTATTTGTTTTAATCAGTTATAAAGTCTTAACAGATATTAAGCGTGTTCCAAAAGATCTCGATTTTGTTCCGACATATGAGAGTAAAGAAATTACTCTCCAAGCTTACCATGGTACAAGTAAGAAGGTATACTCAATTAGCCAGCTGATCGTCAGCTGTTTTCCCTAGTTTAGTTGTGAGTTGTCAAAAATTGTAAACATTTTTGCACTTTTTTGTTTACGTTTAGACCGCGCCATTTTAAAAAATAGAAAATAAAACAAAAATTTTTTCAAAACGTGAAATTAAATTGTTAAAGTGTTTGTGCTCAGAAAAAAATAAATAAAATTGTGTGATAACGTTGTTTATCAATATTTATATATATAAAAAGTGTAAAAACGTTGTTTTACAAAAAAAGTTTGAAAAAATTTCGACATAAAAATGCGTGTCTGCTGTTTGTCCAAAACAAACTTTTCCAAAGGGAATGGAACTCTATACCATGAACTAGATAAAAACTTTAAAAAGTTCACAAAAATTGATAAAGTTTGTTTAGAACACAATGTTGAGGGAGGTGTAAATAAGACAACTCACACATACCATTGCTTAACGTATCTACAAACATTCCAATGGAGTAAGGAAATAAAAAAGTTGAGGCTATACAAATTCATTCATATCCTTTATAATACTATAAATAATACTATACTAATATTTGGCCCAGTATTGAGTGCAATAGTATTATTAAAAAATTATTTTATTACAAAAAAATAGATGTTTGCTTCATTAAAAAATAAAATCAAAGAAGAGACTGGCTCCGAAGTGGCCGGATCAGGAGCCGCTGGTTTGTCACACCTACAGCCACATCAGCGCTTAACTATGAATCATAATGCAAACAATAATAATCGTCTTAAAAGCCGCTTCTCATCTACCGTTAGCGTAAATTCGATCGAAGATGGCTTGCAGGTAAGACTATACGGCAATTTCTTATATACATACTTTTTTAATTTATTACTTTTTGATTAAGGTTGAAACTGAAACAAATCTTTGACAGCAGTGTTAGAACCTCTTGGTAAAAGTGTCGGAGCTGCAAAGTCGTATTACTCATTTGCAAGATGAAAAACTACGTATTGAAAAATTATGAAAAACTACGTATTAAAAATCTTGATTTAAAGAATCGTCTAGAAGCAGCTGATAAACGCTTCGACAACTATGCTGCTGATGCAACAATTATTTCGCAAAATCGACGACAACAAATGTCTGAACTTCAACAAAAATTAACTGACACCCAATTGACGTTGGAGGCTGAGAAAGAAGAAAAATTCACGGCTCTCTTAAAAAATGCAGAAATCTAACAAAGTGAAGAATTGCTTAAGAAAGAATTGCGTAGTGAGAGGGATGACGCAACCGAAATGCATGAAAAGAATTCTGCACTGGAAGTCCAGTTACAGAGAAAAAAGCTGGAAATATTGGGGTATAAGCATAAATTAGAGGAAGCTGAGAAAACAATAAACGATAATAGAACGAAAATCAATGATATAAACAGTTTACAAAGAGATATAACAGAAAAAAACTATCTTTGTCATGAATAAAAAAAACAACGTTCAAGTTGTATTTCTATGATTTTTCTGTAAGTTTTATTTCTAAAAAAATTGTTAATACATTTTTAAAATAATTTTTAAATTGTTTGTATATATACATAAAAATATAAATATAAATAGTTTGTTCAATACTTGCATGTATATATGCTAACATATTAAAAAATAAACAACGTAATTAAAAAACAAGTAAGAGCGCTATATTCGGCTGTGCCGAAATATACCCAGCCGAGTAATTTTGTACTGCAAACAATATAATAAAAAACCTTGTGCGAGTTTTAAAGTTCATAGAAAAAATAACAAAATTTTAACGTTCGTATGAATAATAGAAATAGATGAAGAAGATTTGAGGTCGAGAGTTTTAAAAGTTTTCGACATTATTCATATATAAAGGTTAATAAAACTTGTTAAATGTTCTAGTCCCCCTGCTCTTCTCCAACTTTTTCTCCAAAATGTATGAATTATTTGATTATTACTTTTTGTAGAATATTCGAAGTCGATAGCTGTAATAGTTTTCCAGAAGAAGCGTATCAAAAATTTTTTAAAAATTGTTAATTTGTATGGGAGCTACCCCTTCTTCACCCCCCATCCGAAAATTTTTTTCTTTAAAGCGTAGGCCTTGTGTTCCAATTACTTTTTGTAGAACATTTGATGTGGATATCTGTTATAGTTTTCGAGATATAGCGTATCGAATATTTTATAACAATTGTCGCTTTGTATGGGAGCTACCCCTTTTTTGACCCCACTCAAAAAATTTTTTCTTTAAAGTGTAGATCTTTGCGTACAATCACTTTTTGTAGAACATTTTAAGTCGATATCTGTTATAGTTTCCGAGATATAGCGTATCTAATATTTTATAACAATTGTCGATTTGTATAGGAGCTACCCCTTTTTTTGCCCCCACTCAAAAAATTTTTTCTTTAAAGTGTAGATGTTTGCGTACAATCACTTTTTGTAGAACATTTTAAGTCGATATCTATTATAGCTTCCGAGATATAGCGTATCGAATATTTTATAACAATTGTCGATTTGTATGGGAGCTACCCCTTTTTTTGCCCCCACTCAAAAAATTTTTTCTTTAAAGTGTAGATCTTTGCGTACAATCACTTTTTGTAGAACATTTTAAGTCGATATCTGTTATAGTTTCCGAGATATAGCGTATCCAATATTTCATAAAAATTGTTCATTTGTATGGGAGCTACGCCTTTTTTTGCCCCCACTCAAAAATTTTTTTCTTTTAAGCGTAGGCATTCTTGCCAAATTTCTTTTTGTAGAACATTTCATTTCGATATCTTTTATAGTTTCCGAGATATAGCGTATCGAATATTTTATAATAATTGTCGATTTGTATGGGAGCTACCCCTTTTTTTGCCCCCACTCAAAAAATTTTTTCTTTAAAGTGTAGATGTTTGCGTACAATTACTTTTTGTAGAACATTTTAAGTCGATATATGTTACAGTTTCCGAGATATAGCGTATCGAATATTTTATAACAATTGTCAATTTGTATAGGAGCTACCCCTTTTTTTGCCCCCACTCAAAAAATTTTTTCTTTAAAGCGTAGGCATTCTTGCCAAATTTCTTTTTGTAGAACATTTCATTTCGATATCTTTTATAGTTTCCGAGATAAAGCGTATCGAATATTTTATAATAATTGTCGATTTGTATGGGAGCTACCCCTTTTTTTGCCCCCACTCAAAAAATTTTTTCTTTAAAGTGTAGATGTTTGCGTACAATTACTTTTTGTAGAACATTTTAAGTCGATATCTGTTATAGTTTCCGAGATATAGCGTATCAAATATTTTAAAACAATTGTCGATTTGTATGGGAGCTACCCCTTTTTTTGCCCCCACTCAAAAAATTTTTTCTTTAGAGTGTAGATCTTTGCGTACAATCACTTTTTGTAGAACATTTTAAGTCGATGTCTGTTATAGTTTCCGAGATATAGCGTATCGAATATTTTATAACAATTGTCGATTTGTATAGGAGCTACCCCTTTTTTTGCCCCCACTCAAAAAATTTTTTCTTTAAAGTGTAGATGTTTGCGTACAATCACTTTTTGTAAAACATTTTAAGTCGATATCTGTTATAGTTTCCGAGATATAGCGTATCAAATATTTTATAACAATTGTCGATTTGTATGGGAGCTACCCCTTTTTTTGCCCCCACTCAAAAATTTTTTTCTTTAAAGTGTAGATCTTTGCGTACAATCACTTTTTGTAGAACATTTTAAGTCGATATCTGTTATAGTATGCGAGATATAGCGTATCGAATATTTTATAACAATTGTCGATTTGTATGGGAGCTACCCCTTTTTTTGCCCCCACATTAAAAAAAGTTTTTCTTTAAAGTGTAAATGTTTGCGTACAATTACTTTTTTAGAACATTTTAAGTCGATATCTTTTATAGTTTCCGAGATATAGCGTATCGAATATTTTATAACAATAGTCGATTTGTATGGGAGCTACCCCTTTTTTTGCCCCCACTCAAAAAATTTTTTCTGTAAAGTGTAGATCTTTGCGTACAATAACTTTTTGTAGAACATTTTAAGTCGATAGCTGTTATGGCTTACGAGATATAGCGCATAAAATATTTTACCACATTTGTGCAATTGTAGGAAAAATACCCCTTCCCCTGGTCCTATCCAAAAAAAAGTTTTCCATTATTTAGGTCCCTTCTTTAGGAGTATCCGTGCCAAGTTTTGTGGCAAGAGTGACTATACTTACTGAGATATATAGGGATATATGCACGGATTTTGTCCTAAAAAAATGGGTTACTCTGGGTTTTCGCTTATATCTCGGTCAATAGTGAACCGATTTTGCTGATTTTAAATAGCGATTGTTAGCGGGATATTTCTGATCGTTTGACACCATTAACTGGTCTGTATTTTTTTATTTGACTCCGGAAACTTGATTTCAACAGACGGACAGACGGACAACGCTAAATCGGCTTCCCTATCTATAAGGATCCAGAATATATATACTTTATGGGGTCGCAAATGAATAATAAAGAAATTACAAACGGAATGACAAAGTGATATATACCCTATCACTATGTGAAGGGTATAATAAAATGAACACTGAAAAGTTTTTTTCTTATTAAAATTATTTTTGAGGTCGTAAAATATCGTTAGTCATTTTTTATATTTAGCTTAAAAAATATTTAACAATTATTTTTATAAAAAATCATTATTTACCCTTCCTTCTGCTGTACCATACGCCAACCTTTTTCAATCTGGACTCCACGCCATAGACATAACACGCGACTCTGTACGTTGCACAAAATTTTTTATAGGTACGCACTGAGGTTGCTGTAATTTTTGATATGCCTATTATCCCAATTAATTAATTAAATTAAGTTGATTAAATTTGATTTAATAAGTTTGCCAGTTAATAAAAAAAGTTGCAGCAGTTGACTAAAATGAAACAAGAAAGATTTAAAGAATCATGTTAACATATTTAAAATTAATAAGTAGTGCCTTAACATAACCTTGAAAACATTTCGTCGGCCTTCTTTTTTTGGTATTAAAAATATTTTCCATATTACGTTTGACATACATATGTATGTGAATATGTTAAATGTACTAACCTGTTGAAGGCTCAATTATTTCATTTTCTTCTACATCTGTTGTGTTAGGGATCAGTTTTTGGGCTTGCGGTCTGACCACACTTGCTGACAAAGTAGATGATGCATCGCCAAAACATATTGGACTGGTTGGGCCATTAGAATCTAATTTTTTTGATATATATTTCAAAACTGTCAATTAATAAAATTATATATACTTACATGTTTGTTCTAATGTTTGGGTCTGGGCTTCTATAGTAGTTTCCGGTTGAGAGTTTACATATAAGTCCAGCAGCCAATCCAAAAACTGTTGCTGATTTATTGCTGAATTTCGGTTTGGACTTGAGGTGTCAGCATTGCTTGTTTGTAAGAGGCTTAAAAGCATTTTGCCAAATATTTGCTAAAGTTCATTGAAAGCACAAGACGAGAGTTGACCAAGAGCTGAATTGGTAGAAGTGTTATATATATTAAATATGGCACTGTTAAATTTATTAGAGTTAATGTTACTCGATACATTCCTAATAAGCGAAGCCTCTCTAGGCCTATTTGCGGTAATAAGATGAAAACTTGGTGTTGGTGAGGCAGAAGGTGTAAAAATTTCTTGTTTGATATTATTAGAATTGTTTGGCGGCAGATAATCAATTTTGCGTCTTATATTACATAACATTGTGCAAGTGCCTACCGTTGAAAAACTTTTCAAAAACACATTGCCGTTTTCTCGTTTAGGTGACTCCTGAAGGGGTGACTATGATCTTATATTAGACCATTCAGAGTAAACTTTCAATATATCATTGATCTCCGAGCCTTTCTGTAATTCTGGAAACATAGTCTGCGCATGTTTTTGTACACTTTTTTCGGTATTTGTTTGTCGTGTAATCATACTGTAAAGCTTGGTCACGTTTTGTGGTTAGGGATTGTATGCTTTGATCTTGCCTCTTAGACCAATTTGCACAAGTTCAACCGCAGTTTCCTTGCTGTTCCCCAGCAACACCCTCTTCTGTAAGATTACATTGTACAGATGTGTCTTGAGTTTTAGTTTTAATGCTTCTAGATCTAGATTTTTTCGGGCTGCTTTTCAAAGGTATTTTTAATTTCTTTAACGCGGAATACTCCCTGATTTTTTCTTTTTTCTAATTTGTTTACACTTTTTAAATATTTAATGGTACAAGTAACAACGCGGCGGTTTTCCTTATTTTTGTTTTTATGTTTGTGCGGTTGTAGTCAGCTGTTTCTTGACAACTCACAACATTTCACAAAAACAAAATGCCTGTTGTTCTTGTATAAAAATTGCTGTTTTAGTTATGAGTATACATTGTTTCTTATACCATGAAGCTTACCAAAGTTGCTCAAAATAGCTGGAACGCAAAAAACTATAATTGAAAATTTTTAAATGCTCACATGCTGCTTAGTTAAAAAGTAAAATTTTATTTAGACGATTACACCCAAAGAATTTTTAAAACATAGCATATACATCATATATAAAATGTATCTAAATGTTCTAAATCGCATTTTATATTAAAGAAATCTACAGATTTTTATAAAAAAATGTACCTACAACAAAAATTTTGTTGAAACCCTTGTACAGGAAAGGAAATTTATCTCAAACGTTCTCTTTGCTGTGGAAAATTTGTTACCTGAAACGCTTTTGGGTAGGTTTGGATTAATTTGTGTAAGTTTGGACTATTTTGTTATGTACCTGAAACACAACTTTTAATAAATTAAAATGCCTTTTTTCAATTTTTAATAAATTCTAGCCTTATGGTAATTTTTGATATATGAAAACTATGCGAAAATAGTTATGGTAGATTTATAAACAAAAATGTATGTAATGGCTGACAAATATGGTCTTAGTAAACTTACGAAAACTATTATAAATTTTTCCACTAGATTTTATAGCTCGCTTTTAAAAACCAGTAATGTTATAAAAATATCACATAAAAACTTAAAGGCATATACACACATTAGAGACCTGCACCAAGTCCTATTCAAGCTAATTCAAGAACCGTATAATTTTCTAATTCTTGTGTTATTGTGCGGTTAAACGGTTTAAGTGCTGAAATGTAGAGTAGCTAAAACAGTTTTTGTGCTGCAGTGTAGAGTAGCTAAGAATAAAAAGTGCTGTCGAGACTGTGGTCGACAAAAAAAATTACTGTGCCTATGGTGTGGCAACAACAACAAAGACTTAAGAGTTATGTTGTTGTTTGGTTAACAAATAATAATACACACAATGTTGAGTGGGTACATACACAAGCAAACATATACACAAGCAGGCAAATCAATATAAAACTCATGCGTAATTACATTACATACATATGAACATTCAAAATCAACCCCCGTTTTTTATAACTATCACACCAGGAACATCCCGCCAACAGTAAAGTTTCGAGATGAATCTAAATGGAAGTGTGCGATCATGATGAATTGATGTGCCGTGGTTGTTTGCTTAAATGTGCTTAACTGTGAATATATTTTTCATTTAAGTTAAGTTAAGTAAACAAAAGAGATGGCGAACAATAACACGCAGTACTTAATTTTGTGTGTGCACACGTAAGGTATATGAAATGAATTGAAAATTCGAGATGATGCCTTATTTAGTGTCGTCTTGGGCTGGCCTCTGACACACATACATATGTACAAATATATATATAAAATAAGTTTTAAAACAGATTTTGTATAAAAACGACGCTCGAAAACTTTTTTACATCTGAAAATTCGAGATGATGCCTTATTTAGTGTCGTCTTGGGCTGGCCTCTAACACACATACATATGTACAAATATATATATAAAATAAGTTTTAAAACAGATTTTGTATAAAAACGACGCTCGAAAACTTTTTTACATCTGAAAATTTATAATTATTACGGGCCTAAGTTTCAACCTCCTTATTTAAAATAAATTATAAAACTGTAAGTACAAATACAAAGAAAAATATACAAAACGTCGAAGAATTATTGGTTTGCTTCATATACAATGCATTTTTCTATGTTTATGCGGCAAACCAATAATCACCCGAAGAATGTGCAAAAGTTTAAAATATTACTAAAAGTTCCATCCCTGATGAACAGCTGTTTAATGATTTAGCGCCAGCAAAAATTTTTACAATTAGTAAATATTAAAAGTGAAATTAAGAATTTATTGCAGAAATTAGATAAAAAAACCTGTCTGATGAACTAACTGCAAGTCTGAACGTCACTTTTTATTGCCTAACAGTATTTTTTCACCCTTTTGTTAAATTCAAATAAAAAAATACTTGCTTTAAAAGTTAAAGTTTTTTTTTCTAAACTCAAAAACAGATGTTTAAGTACTACACAGATTTTAATTTTATTTCAAATGCGATAGTGTAAAGACAAAATGTAATGCGCATTATTTCTTATTTGATTTTTTGACAGTCAAACCAAAAATCATTTTATTTGGCTCTCTCAAAATCAAATTAAAATCTAAGCCCTTGGAGAATAGTGTGAAGGTAGCTTAAGTAGCTTCGTGTTTTTGTTATAAGTGTGTATTGGTGTTTTCTCTAATTAAATATGGTGTGGTTTGGTACAATGAGAGCAAAGTAACAAATTTGTTTTTCTATGTTTCGTTGAAACAGATACATACAAATAATGATGTTTAACTATAAGTATTTTCGTTGTTTTTTCTTATTCTGGCTACATGAGTCAGTTTTTCTATTTGTTAAATTTTATTTAAATAAATTAAACAAATTTAGCTAAAAAAATTAAAACTGCATCGAAACTATATATATTAAAGTCAAATTTAAAATTAAAATTTAAATTATTAAAAAATACAAAATCAATATATATTATTTTATCTTAATTTTTGAGCTTGAGATAAAAAAAAGTTTTTTTTTCAATTTATTTTATTCATTTTTAAACACTATAAATACAATAAACTTTAAAAATCAAATTTTTGTTTCATTCACAACCTTTTATATAAACGATCTTTTGTATTTGTTGTACCAACAGTTATAAGAAAACATGCATGATACTGTTGTTAGTCAGCACAAAAAAAAACAAATAAATTCCACACTCAATGCAAAACCATAAACAACAATATTTGTTTATAAGAGTAGAGTGAGTGCGCAATAGCAAAACCATACAATATCAGTTACACTTTTTCACACACTTACACCAAAAAGAACAAGTATGTACACGGATGTACAAGGTTTATCTGTTTTTGCAATACTTTGTGTTATATTTTTTCAGGTCTTTAGTACCTATTAGACGTCTGCGTAACTACACTCAAAAGCCGTTTAAAAACATTCGTTTGTTTTTCAACCACAAAGTGTTTTTCATTTAATGTTAAACAAACTAAATGAATGAACCCACAAGAGAAAGCAAATAAAAAACAACTCCAACCAAAAACAAAATATTACCCATACATTCATATAAATAAATACTGAATAGAATGTGTAAATATTGTTGTATAATTGGGGTAAAAAATTATTATTGCGCGCATTCATTTGTGTTTGCAAATTTGTCGTTATTTTTGTTGTTAAAACATTCATTAATTCGAAAAAACACCTGAATGTTTTTATAAAAAGTCTAACTGTAATGAGACTTTGCTATGTGTTTGTATTTTCAAGTAAGTTTTATACACATTCAAAACGAAAACTGTAAAATGAATGTGTTCTTCTTGTATTATTGAGTGTAACACACAATACATTCTTTCTTGTGTTGTTACTGGTTTAACTTTATTTATCTCCCATAGAATGAAAAATGTTTGAATGAATATTGTTTTTGTTGTGTATAGGCAATCAAATGAATATAGTCATGCAGATGTCTAGTACCTATGTATATGCATAATTCTGTATGTATCAGAAAATAGCATAATCACGTTTCTCTTGATTTAATCTGATACAAAAATTTGAAGTGATTTGAGTGAGTTGAATAAAAATCTGCCTTGAATAAAATCAGCTTCGTTTGGCCAACGCATGAATTTATTTATTGTGTAAGTTTTACCCATGGTGAAATTATGTGTACCAGGTGGTGTTACGAGCACATCTGATCTACTTTTTTCATGCATAAATCGAGGCTGGGTAGTCAAAGTTGTTTACATTTACATATCTTTTTTTGACAACTGAGCCAACGAGAACTACAACAAAAACGAAAGTTTTATTCACCAAATTTTGTTGTTGTAAAATCAACCTGAAAAATTATTGCGCCATGGTTTTACCAAAGAATATGTAACATTACAACCCGCTCTCTGTTTTTTATTTATATTTTCTCTACTTTTGCTTTTTACACTCTTTGAACCACGATACAACTAATCAGGTAATCTCGTCCCTGCAACAACTACAAATTAGTACCAACGTGTCAAACAAAAGCTCATAGAAAAAAAAACGGTGAGTAATAATTTCCTTTTATATTTTATCAGGCTAATTGGTTCAAGTTTTGTTGTGATAAGATTTTTGTTGAAGAAATAATTTTGAAAAAGTTTAGTTTCCCGACACTAGCCGAGTGGAATGCATTTTCAGAGCCCGCTACAACTCCTCATCAGCACTCTTTGTTCGGTACTGAGCATTGGTAGTAAATATCTTCTATTTAACCCAAGTGTTAATTGAAATTTGAATACGGAAATACTAATTTGTATTTTACACATACTCTCATTAACAATTGTTAGTTCTTGGGTTAGAACGAAATTTACGGCCTGCCATTTTTTACATCATGGCAACACCTTTTCTTTTATTTATTCTTCATCTCATCACTTTATGTTTGCCTTATTCATCTCTATTTAGATGAGTATGAAGGCAGCATGCTTTTGCATGCATTAGTTTTGTCTCGCTTTTGTTTTGTTTTTTAAATTTTAATTTGCTGATCATCAGTCGTCAGCGAACTGTTGAACATATTTTTAACATTGCGGACGTATTTTTCATATTACACCATGCCTAGTAATAATTTTTGATGTTTTATTTTCACAGGGAGAGCATAATTTTGACATTTTGGCACTAATCAGCTGGGCCGACGAGACTACCTGGTTCTTTGTATCATGCTTTATACAGACAATATTTGAGACATACATACATACATGAAAAATTTTGTAAAAGGATTTCTTCGGAGTGTTTTTTAAAAAATTAAAATACTTTGCTCAACTGTGGACACTTAACAACTAACTTTATTTTCATTTTTTCCATTTTTATAAAGCCTATTGTTGATACAAATAATTGTTAATTCTGCATTTTACAATTTTTGTTTACTTATTCTTAAAATTGACTTTATTTTATATTAATAGTAAACGGTTGCAATTCCATGAATTGCGACCGAAAAATAATTTTGTTTTCTTAACCGGAAATGAGTTTGTTGTTACAATTTTTTAATTTGATTTTATTTTGTGCTAATTATATTTTCAATAAACTCATCAATGGTGTCACTTTTTATATAAGTGTTTCTACTTGACTTTGTATATGTAACTTCTCCCCCCTTTAGATTAGAATTCTCCTGAATTCTTTTG
The DNA here is from genome assembly GCA_963583895.1 of Melanophora roralis. Lineage (NCBI taxonomy): Eukaryota > Metazoa > Arthropoda > Insecta > Diptera > Rhinophoridae > Melanophora > Melanophora roralis. The sequence continues at coordinate 12,271,264 of OY757192.1, read as the reverse complement.
TTCAAATTTATTTTAATATATTTTAACTTTGTTCTCCAAAATATAATTATTAATATTATTGTAAGTATTAGAAAGAAGTTACATCCGTATATTACTTTATTGTGGATTTTCAAATTAGAAATATTTTTAAAATGTAATTCATTTTTTTCATCTAATTGTTTGAACGTAAGTTTTTCTGTAAAATTCTTTATATCGTTGTATCGCAAACGCATTAGATTTCCTTCAATTTTTCCAACTAAATTAGAATAATAGTAATCATTTATTTTTATAGAACAATTGTTCAATTGAATTACATAATTTCCATTTAGAATAGTATTATTTTTATTACATGTAGTATTTACAAACAAATTTATTGCGTTTTTAACCAAGATTGTTTTTTCATCCAGCGCTATGAGTTCTAATGCTCTGTTTGTTATTAGTTTACAATTTTTTGTTAATATACAATCGTTACTGGGTTTCAACTGTTTGAGATATTTACTTTCTTTAAATTGCATAGTTTTATTTTTATGTGTGAAGACTTCTTCTATTCTAGATTCCATTTCTTTTTGATTTTTATCCGGTAATGGTATAATTTTTCTTATTTTTACTTGTATGAACAATTTTGGTATTCTAAGGCTTAATATTAGATAAGTATTATTACAAGTTGCTGTTCCCAATTGCAAATACTTTAATTTATTAAAGTCAATGTTATATTTTTCAATTTCGAGATTTGTCAAAATATTTGGGTGAACTAACCCGTATTTGGCTGAAACTACATTGTCCTGAATTTGTTCTATTTAGCTTTTTATTAATTGGATTTTTTATTTATAGTATTAATACCTTTTTCAATTTCTTTCCTATCATCTTTTACAATATTTCTTATTTGATTTATCGCTAAATTAAAGTGATTGTTTATGTGTACCTGCTCATCTAGTGTCTTGTCAGTCTGTGATAGATGTTTTTATATCGTTTGTCTGTCTTCATCATCCATTGTTCCGATTGTCCATTTAGCTACAGTACCTATTGCATTTATAAGTCCTCGTTTTTGTCTTTTTTCTGTTGGTATTAAAGTTAGTAATTTATTCCTTGCTTCCAATAATTCGGTTTGTAGTATGTCCTTGTTACTTGTTTTCGCTAATATAATGTTGTCCGTCATTTCGTTAATAATATTTTCTATTTGTTTAAGGTACTATGTCACTGTCCTTTACTATCTCCTGGTCTCTTATTTGTAAGTCAACAAATCCTGATTGGTCTACTAGTTCGGTTATAGTTATTGTGACGTTACTCGGTTGTGTCCATGTTGCCAGAGCCAGTATCATAATTATTATCTGAAAATTTTAATTTAAGTTATATTTAATTCCTGGTTTGATTGAGTTTCTACAGTGTTTTTGTTTCTTGTCTTAATTTCTTTTAAACGTTGAGGCAAGTATTCGAAATCAATGTCATCGTCTTCATTGTTAGTGTCCGAGAATTTATGCGGCCTTTTAATATTGCTTGGATGTACTTTTTCTAGTTTTGCCTTCTTATACTTTGGTTGTTCTTTATGCCTTATAGTTCTTAATATATCCCTCTTCTCTAATTTCATTGTATTCTTCTCTGGTTTTATTTAGTCTTTGTATAACCTTTCTTTTGTTACTTTCTAGATTCTTCCTAACTTTCTCTTTTTCTACTTTTCCATACTGAACTTCATTCGGGGTATATTGGGTGCTTGAGTGATAACGATCGTTATAATTTCTTATTGCTCTTTGGATTAATTGTTTTATCGGAAGTCCCTTGTCTGTTTGATATAAAATTCTAAATTTTTCTGCTAGTGAACTATGCATCCTTTCTATATCTGCATTACCCGTATGAATATTGGGTTTTGTTAAATGTAGTTGAATACCTTCTTGGCTCAAAAATTCTTGAACTCGTGCTGCTTTAAATTCGTTATCAGCTATAATTATACCCTTCACATAAGTGATAAGGGTATATATAAGTTTGTCATTCCGTTTGTAATTCCTTTATTATCCATTTGGGACCCCATAAAGTATATATATTCTGGATCCTTATAGATAGGGAAACCGATTAAGCGTTGTCCGTCTGACCGTCTGTCCGTGTTATGGTTGAAATCAACTTTCTGAAGCCCCCCGATATCGCATAGACCCGAATGTGGTATCAAACTGTCACAGATAGTCGCGAGAAAATCGGTATTGGAATTCAGCAATATCGCCCTAAAAATAACCGAGATATAAGCAAAAAACCACGACTACCTCGGTTTTTTGAGTCTACAACAACAACAAAGAACATACTTTTACATGTAATAATAAAAAAACAACAAAAAAACAACAAAAAAAGAAAAAAACAGAATCAGTCATGTCTATATTATTGAAACACACCCAAAACAAAAATTTTATTAGTATTAGTGTTCATACATATAACAGCGTTGCCATACAAAGCTTAATTTAAACATTTTTAAAATCGCTCCTACGGCTTTCAGGGTTCTCCTACAAAGGTAAAATGTAAGACCGACCCGAATTATTTTTTCCATCCAAACATTTTTGTGGAACATACTTACCCTCTATCTCTAGCCCCTGACAGGGTTGCCATACAAAATTTTAAAAAATAAGGTAAAAACCGCTATAACTTCCCCGGACTCGCTCGTAGAGGAAAAAAATGTATCACAGACCCCCATTAATTTCTACTCCCAAACATATTCCTAGAATATACTTACCCCCTATCTCCACGCCCTGAGGGGGTTGCCATACAAAATTTACAGAAATGATATGAAAATGCCCACAACTTCTTCAGAGTTGGCCTTAAAGCAATAAAGTGTACGACCGACCCCTATTAGTTTCTTCTCCCAAACATATTCCTAGAACATACTTACCCCCTATCTCCACGCCCTAATGGGGTTGCCATACAAAATTTACAAAATGATAGAATGCCCACAACTTCTCCAGAGTTGGCCTTAGAGCAATAAAGTGTACGACCGACCCCTATTAGTTTACCCTCCCAAACATATTCCTCGAACATACTTACCCCCTATCTCCACGCCCTTAAGGGGTTGCATTACAAAATTTACAACAATGATAGAATGCCCACAACTTCTCCAGAGTTGGCCTTAGAGCAATAAAGTGTACGACCGACCCCCATTCGTTTGCCCTCCCAAACATATTCCTAGAATATACTTACCCCTTATCTCCACGCCCTAATGGGGTTGCCATACAAAATTTACAAAAATGATAAAATGCCCACAACTTCTTCAGAGTTGGCCTTAGAGCAATAAAGTGTACGACCGATCCGAATTTGTTTGCCCTCCCAAACATATTCCTAGAACATACTTACCCCCTATCTCCACGCCCTAATGGGGTTGCCATACAAAATTTACAAAAATTATGTAAAAATGCCCACAACTTCTTCAGAGTTGGCCTTAGAGCAATAAAAGGTACGACCGACCCCTATTAGTTTCTTGTCCCAAACATATTCCTAGAACATACTTACCCCCCATTCTCCACGCCCTAATGGGGTTGCCATATAAAATTTACAAAAATTATAAAATGCCCACAACTTCTTCAGAGTTGGCCTTAGAGCAATAAAGTGTATGACCGACCCCCATTAGTTTGCCCTCCTAAACATATTCCTAGAACATACTTACCCCCTATATCCACGCCCTAATGGGGTTGCCATATAAAATTTACAAAAATTATAAAATGTCCACAACTTCTTCAGAGTTGGCCTTAGAGCAATAAAGTGTATGACCGACCCCCATTAGTTTGCCCTCCCAAACATATTCCTAGAACATACTTACCCCCTATCTCCACGCCCTAATGGGGTTGCCATACAAAATTTACAAAAATGATAAAATGCCAACAACTTCTTCAGAGTTTGCCTTAGAGCAATAAAGTGTACGACCGACCCCTATTAGTTTCTTCGCCCAAACATATTCCTAGAACATACTTACCCCTTATCTTCACGCCCTAATGGGGTTGCCATACAAAATGAACAAAAATTATAAAATGCCCACAACTTCTTCAGAGTTGGCCTTAGAGCAATAAAATGTACGACCGACCCCTATTAGTTTGCCCCCGCAAACATATTCCTAGCACATACTTACCCGCTATCTCCACGCCCTAATGGGGTTGCCATACAAAATTTACAAAAATGATAAAATGCCAACAACTTCTTCAGAGTTGGCCTTAAAGCAATAAAGTGTACGACCGACCCACATTAGTTTGCCCCCGCAAACATATTCCTAGAACATACTTACCCCCTATCTCCACGCTCTAATGGGGTTGCCATACAAAATTTGCAAAAATGATAAAATGCCCACAACTTCTTCAGAGTTGGCCTTAGAGCAATAAAGTGTACAACCAACCCCAATTATTTTGCCCTCCCAAACATATTGCTAGAACATACTTACCCCCTATCTCCACGCCCTAAGGGGGTTGCCATACAAAATTTACAAAAATGATAAAATGCCCACAACTTCTTCAGAGTTGGCCTTAGAGCAATAAAGTGTACGACTAACCCCCATTAGTTTGCCCTCTCAAACATATTCCTAGAACATACTTACCCGCTATCTCCACGCCCTAATGGGGTTGCCATACAAAATTTACAAAAATGATAAAATGCCCACAACATCTTTAGAGTTGGCCTTAGAGCAATAAAGTGTACGACCAACCCCTATTAGTTTACCCTCCCAAACATATTTTTAGAACATACTTACCCCCTATCTCCACGCCCTAATGGGGTTGCCATACAAAATTTACAAAAATAATAAAATGCCCACAACTTCTCCAGAGTTGGCCTTAGAGCAATAAAAGGTACGACCGACCCCATTAGTTTGCCCTCCCAAACATATTTCTAGAACATACTTACCCTCTATCTCCACGCCCTAAGGGGGTTGCCATACAAAATTTACAAAAATGATAAAATGCCCACAACTTCCTCAGAGTTGGCCTTAGAGCAATAAAGTGTACGACCGACCCCCATTAGTTTGCCCTCTCAAACATATTCCTAGAACAAACTTACCCCCTAACTCCCCGCCCTAATGGGGTTGCCATACAAAATTTACAAAAATGATAAAATTTTTTTTTTTTTTTTTTTTTTTTTTGCATAATTTTTAATTATTGAATCTTCGCTTTAGCGAACTAACAATAAGTTTTCAAATCTTAAGACTAAGGAAATAATATTAGTCCAGCCAGTGCCAAACTAAAATTTACGTTCTCATAATATAAATAGTTATCTTCATCTAAGCGCAATAGTATCCCTCCTTTTTAGACGGGAGTGTCCACTATGTTGCAAGATACTTCGAGCGAGCGGGTTTGGATGTGTTTCCAGCTTATTTAAATACTTGTCCACATATTTCAGGATTTCGCATTTAACTAGTGGAACTTTTAGATCCTTATGGATGTTGCTGTTTTTGACATACCATGGATCACCAGTTATCATTCTTAGGATTTTATTTTGACGGCGTTGTATTTTTTCTATGTTAGAGGCGGAAGCAGTGCCCCATAATTGTATACCGTAGCACCAAATTGATTTTAAAATTGAGTTGTATAGTAGAAGTTTACAATCCAGATGAAGCACAGAGTTTCTACCCATAAGCCAGTGGATTTGTGCAGCTTTAAGTTTCATTTGCGTCAGCTTTGCATCTATATGAGGCTTCCATGTGAGGCGGCGATCCAGGTGAATACCAAGATATTTTGTCTCGGATCGTTGAGGCACCAAATGGTTGTTAATAGTGATTGGAGGGCACGTTTCTTTGCGTAAGGTAAAAGTTATGTGAGTACATTTTTGTTCATTTATTTTTATTCCCCATAACCTTGCCCATTTCTCAACTTGGCTAACGTGTTGTTGCAGTTGACTCGAAGCCTCTTTAGGGTCTTTATCAATACTGAGAAAAGCAGTATCATCAGCAAATGTGGACGTGTGCGTAAAACAGTTGGTTGGCATATCTGCTGTGTAAAGCAAGTACAAAATTGGACCTAGTATACTCCCTTGAGGTACACCAGCCTCTATTGGTTGGGAACAACTTATTTGGTTTCCCTCTTTGATCATAAATTGTCTGCCGGTTAAGTATTTTTCTAGCAGGCTTGAAATATTAGCTGGTAGATAGAGTTTTAGTTTGACTAACAGGCCTTCGTGCCATACTTTATCGAATGCTTGAGAGACATCGATAAAAAGCGCGGAGCAGTACTTCTTTTCCTCAAAGGCTTTTCTTATAACCTGCACCAGTCTGTGAGTTTGTTCGATTGTGCTATGTTGACTTCTAAAACCAAATTGGTGATCTGGGATGCAGTTGTTATCATTAAGGATCGGACTCAGCTTGTTTTTAAGCAGCTTTTCGAATAGTTTCGCCAAAGTTGGTAACAGACTTATAGGCCTATAAGACTCCACCTTCGAAGGATCTTTACCAGGCTTGGGAATCATCTTTACTAAGGCAACTTTCCATATTGGCGGAAAGTGTTCAAGCCGAATTATGGCATTAAAAAAAAAAAGAATAATTCTTTTACCTGTGAAGGGTAGCTCTAGAAGCATTTTGTTGCTTATTTTATCAACGCCAGGAGCTTTTTTGTCATTTAGGTTAGCGATTGCCTCTATAACATCTGAAAATTGGAAACGTATTTCTATAGGACGTCTAGCTACAACAGGCGGTAATTCTCTCACGTCAGTGCATGAATTGGGAGTGAAGACGTTCCTTAAATGGCTTGCGAACAGATCGCATTTTTCTTCGTCATTTCTAGCCCAGGATCCTCTCAGGTTACGCAGTGGTGGTTTTGCGATTACGGGTCTTTTAAGACGTCTGGCTGTTCGCCATAGAGAATAGTTTGTTTGAGGAGTCGCGTCTAGACCTTCAAGGTATTCCTTCATTGATGACATTCTATGTACTTCCAGCATGTTTTTTAATCGGTTTGTACATTCCTTCAGCTTATTTTTAAGTAGGGGCGATCTATACTTTTGCCATTCTCTTCGGGCTCTCCTTTTTTCAGATAGGAGCTTTTCAACATCGGTTGAGAAAATTTTGTTGTATCTGGCCTGACGGTAGGTAGAAGAAGCATTTTCAACGGCTTTTTTAATATTTTCATTGAGGCTACTAAGGCACTCATCGATTTCCTCGGAAGTTTTTAAAGATTGGTGTTCCGAACAGTGCGTGCTGATAAATTTTCTGTATTTTAACCAGTTTATTCTTTTTGACAGAAAAATATCACTAGTTGCAATTTGGTGAGGACTGCAAATAGTAAAAATTGTGGTTGAGTGATCAGAAGATAAATCCAAGGAGGGTTGAGCCTCAATAAGCTCAGGGGATATGCCTTTTGCTACGCCAAAATCTATTACGTCTGGTATTTTATTGTGGTCAGTTGGCCAATATGTTGGATGCCCAGTTGAAATAACGTGAAGTCTCATTTCCGATACAGAACCATACAAGACACGACCTCTGGGACTTATTAGGCGGGAGCCCCAGTATGTGTGTTTAGCGTTGTAGTCCCCAGCAGCTATAAAGTGAGGACCTAAAGATTTGTAAAAACTGTTGTACTGATCCTTCGTTATGGAAAATCTGGGTGGACAATAAACTGACGAAATAACGAGATTATGGTAAAATTCATAGATGCAGACGTTTGTTGCTTGTATATAACTTTCGGAGAGACCACCCATCCATTGGTGTTTGATTCTTGATTTAATTAATATAGCTGAACCACCACATGACCTATCTCTGGGATCTTTTGAATCATAAAAAGTATAGCCACTTATTTTGAAAGTGCTTCTAGATGTCATATGAGTTTCGGAAATCAACATGAGATCGATTTTTTGGTGTGTTAAAAAGTATTCGAGCTCATTTTTGTGTTGGCGGATGCCGTTTGCGTTCCAGAAACAAACCCTGAGGCAGTTCATGGTCTTTTAAGTATGGCCTGCAGGAGAGCAGACTGCATTTTCTGCATCTCCTGCATCATGCTAGCCATTTGCGCCATTACCTGCGTAAATTGTTTGACCATATTGTCAATTACGGCTTCCAGGCGGCTAAAATTGGGACCAGTTGGTTCACTTGTTGGCACTTGTTGTTGTGTTGTAGGCTCGGTAGACTTACGTGCATTAGGCTGGTTAGACTTTAATGCAGCGGCGTAAGAAACTTGATTTGTAGTTGGTTGTGCTAACGGAGGCATATTTGTAGTTGGTATATCTAAAGGCTGGGGAGGGGCAGGAACTATTTTCGGCTTAGTTGAGCGCATAACCGAATTAAAAACAGGGCAACCTCTATAGTTGGCAGTGTGGTTTCCCCCGCAGTTGCTGCATTTCTTCATCCTAGGATCATCTTTTGGCTTGTCGCACTTGGTCGTATCGTGCAGATCCCCACACACAACACAAACAGTAGGCAGCTTACAATAAGCTTTAGTGTGGCCATACTCCTGGCAGTTTAAGCACTGTACGGGCCCAGATCGCTTATGTGGCACTTCCACAGTAACTCGTCGGTGCATAATATATTTTAAATCATAGATGGGGTGAGTTTCACTTTTTTTCAATTTGATATCACCAGGCTGAAGCTCCACTCTGAATAATGGTTGGGGTGTTTTTCCCTGTTTCTCATATTGGATACCCTCCTGAACATAAACCCTTTGCTTAATAAACTGGTCTTGACCTCTTCTGGGTCAACATTAGAATCAATGCCTTTAATGACTACCTGAAGGCCTTTTGCGGTCTTGAGTTGGTAGGTATAGAAGTTTTTGTTAAGTTTTTCGAGCTCCGAAACCGTAGCGCGGTAGGCGTTTTCATGGTTCACTTGAATTTTTGTCTCAAATATGTTACCGCGTTTAACGTTTGAAACATAAAAGTTATTTTCCCCAATCAAACCGACTAAAAACTTTACGAGATCATTTGAGTTTTTTTCCCTCAAATAAATGGGAGGTGGCTTAAAGGACTTTCTTTCACTAACGGGGGCCTCATTATCCTCTTGTAAAATTGCAAAACGATTTTGCGATGAGGTTGGCCTTTCATCGTCTTTTAAAATTTTTGCAGGTTGAGATGCTTCTGCCGATTTAGGGCTTCTTCCCCTTTTAAGAACTGTCACATAGCGGTCCATCTCTACCTGGATCTTAGGTGCCGGTGCAGAAATTAAGCTTGATGCGGCTGTAGCAGCTGCAGGTTCAATTCCAGAATTTGATAATGGTGACCGCGACAAAGATGGTACCTCAGAATTTTTTTTATAATTATTAAATAAAGATTGGGCTAAATTAGTCCCTTGTTCACTACATTTATCTAAATTAGGCGCACTTGAACTAAGATTGCTTGTAATTGTTTTTGGTCTCGCATTTAAATAATTTCTATTAAATTCAGGGTCTCTTATGTTCTCATTGCTAACACTGCTTAACACAATGTAAGCATTTCGGCTATCAGGCCCACTGTCACTACGATTACTGTTACTTATTAACAGTTCGCTTTTTTTTTTTTTTATTTAGTTTGTTGTTATTGTTTTTCTTTTCTCACTTTTTTGTGTATATATGTATGTATATTAATAATTTCGTTTGCTACCTATTACTAATATCACCTATTAACAATATTACACTCGCGTACACACGTCCGTACACTACGAGATTAAGAATGCAACAAAAAAATGAAAATGATAAAATGCCCACAACTATTTAGAGTTGGCCTACGAGCAATAAAGTGTGCGACCGACCCCTATTAGTTTACCCTCCCAAACATATTCCTAGAACATACTTACCCCCTATCTCCACGCCTTAATGGGGTTGCCATACAAAATTTACAAAAATGATAAAATGCCCACAACTTCTCCAGAGTTGGCCTTAGAGCAATAAAAGGTGCGACCGACCCACATTAGTTTGCCCTCCCAAACATATTCCTAGAACATACTTACCCCCTATCTCCACGCCCTAATGGGGTTGCCATACAAAATTTACAAAAATGATAAAATGCCCACAACTTCTTCAGAGTTGGCCTTAGAGCAATAAAGTGTACGACCGACCCCTATTAGTTTGCCCTCCTAAACATATTCCTAGAACATACTTACCCCCTATCTCCACGCCCTAATGGGGTTGCCATACAAAATTTACAAAAATGATAAAATGCCCACAACTTCTTCAGAGTTGGCCTTAGAGCAATAAAGTGTACGACCGACCCCTATTAGTTTCTTTTCCCAAACATATTCCTAGAACATACTTACCCCCTGTCTCTTCGCCCTAATGGGGTTGCCATACAAAATTTACAAAAATGATAAAATGCCCACAGCTTCTTCAGAGTTGGCCTTGGAGCAATAAAGTGTACGACCGACCACCATTAGTTTGCCCTCCCAAAGATATTCCTAGAACATACTTACCCCCTATCTCCACGCCCTAAGGGGGTTGCCATACAAAATTTACAAAAATTATGTAAAAATGCCCACAACTTCTTTAGAGTTGGCCTTAGAGCAATAAAGTGTACGACCGACCCCCATTAGTTTGCCCTCCCAAACATATTCCTACAATATACTTACCCTCTATCTCCACGCCCTAAGGGGGTTGCCATACAAAATTTACAAAAATGATATATATGAAAATGCCAACAACTTCTTTAGAGTTGGCCTTAGAGCCTATTTAAAAATTATAAATATTTCATAAGTAAAAAAATGGTTAAAAATAAAAAAAGTTTGGGATTGCGAAAGGTCAATGTAAAGGGTATATAAGATTCGGCACAGCCGAATATAGCGCTCTTACTTGTTTTATTTAGTTTACCAATTTTTGCAAAGTGTTCTTCTAATTGCTTAATAATTGTAATAGGATTTCTATCGTTCAGTGAGTAAGCTGCCCCAAATTTTGAGAATTTGTCTATTGTTGTTAAAAAACGATTACCCTTAATTACATACATACGTATCAATTTGTATAATTTGGTTTGTATCTGAGGGTGTCTCCGTGAATTGAAATTTATTTTTAATCGGTCGTCTATCGTATTTTACTTGTTGGCAGAGGTCGCATTGGTTTATTACGATTTGAATTAGTTCCAAAGGTTTTGGGTAATATATTTTATTTTTAATGTTGTTATAAGTTTCTATTATTCCTGAATGTAAACTTTCTCTAATATGATATAAGGAAATCTGTTTTATGGCTTCAACTTCTGTTTCAATATCCTGCGCCCTCATCGTGCACTTAATGAATTCAATTTGGTTATCGTTTGAATACATATCTATAAGTTTTTCCTGTACTACATTATAACTATGATCTGAAAGTTCTGAAAATATGCCTATCTTTCCTTTTGTGATATAATTCCTAAATATATCACCCATTACATTAAAGTCACATTCTGCTATATAAATTATTCTTCTTCCATGTAATGTTTTTGACTCCTCTGTCTTATTATTGGTCAGTATTATCTGCGTTCTGTATTTGTTAACTATTTCCTCCTCATCGGCAGAGTGAATTGTAACCATTGACAGGTTATCTTCTTCAATATTGTGTATTAAATTTAAATTGGATTCGGTATCCTTCAAATTATTTTCATCCTTTTTACCTTCAAGTCTACTTAGGAAATCTGCTACTCTATTTTCTTTTCCTTTGATATACTCGATTTCAAAGTCGTTTTCTAATTTCAGTAGCCATCTTTGATGTCTTGGGGACATATCTTTTCCCCTGTATTTCAAGTGCAGAAATTTTATCGGTTGGTGATCTGTAAGGATTTTAAATTTTCTTCCATAGAGGTAAGGTCGTAAATACTGCACACTCCACAATATGGCGAGAAATTCTTTATCTGTAGCAGAATAATTTCGTTCATGATTATTTAGTGTTCTTGACGCGAAACAAATTGGGTGTCCATCTTGGGATAAAACTGCGCCCAGGGCATAGTTTGATGAGTCTGCTGTTAACGTAAATTGTTTTTCAAAATTTGGATATCTCAGAATGGGATGCGTCGTTATTAGTAATTTAAGCTTTTCAAAAGCTTCTATATATGTTGGCTCTCGAACATTTATTTTAACTCCTTTTTTTAAATACTTTGTTATAGGTTGGGCAATTTTTGCGTAATCTTTCACAAATTTACGGTAATATCCCGTAAGTCCTAAAAAGCTTTTTATTATACCCTTCACTTAAGTGATAAGGGTATATATAAGTTTGTCATTCCGTTTGTAATTCCTTTATTATCCATTTTGGACCCCATAAAGTATATATATTCTGGATCCTTATAGATAGGGAAACCGATTTAGCGATGTCCGTCTGCCCGTCTGTCCGTGTTATGGTTGAAATCAACTTTCTGAAGCCCCCCGATATCGCATAGACCCGAATGTGGTATCAAACTGTCACAGATAGTCGCGAGAAAATCGGTATTGAAATTCAGCAAAATCGCCCGATAAATAACCGAGATATAAGGAAAAAACCAAGACTACCTCGGTTTTTTGAGTCTACAACAACAACAAAGAACATACTTTTACATGTAATAATAAAAAAACAACAAAAAAAGAAAAAAACAGAATCAGTCATGTCTACCCAATAAGCACAAATTTTTTGTGAATTCCAATGTTGGAATTCCAATGTGAATTCAAGCTTGAATTACATTTAAAATCCATCCTCTTTCCAGTCTGTTTGAAGTTTGTTAAAAAACAACAACAAATTTGTTTGAAGCATACGTTATTTATGGCACAGAGTTGATGGAAAATCATTGGCGGCGGTGAAGATGATGATTTTATAATTAAATTTTCAGATTCAAGTTCGGTTCAACTTGAATCACACCGTTATTTAAGGCTGGAATTACACTATAAAGGTACTGTTTTGTTCGACTGTAATTCAATGGTTAATTTTGCTGGATTCGCTATTGAATTCAACTGTGTTTCAACTGTAATTCAACACTTGAAATTGGAAATTGTGACTTGATTTCAAATGTAATTCCACTTGAATTTCAGCCAAAATGCTTATTGGGTATATAATTGAAACACACCCAAAACAAAAATTTTATTAGTATTAGTGTTCATACATATAACAGCGTTGCCATACAAAGCTTATTTAAAATCGCTCCTACGGCTTCCAGGGATCTCCTACAAAGGTAAAATATAAGACCGACCCGAATTATTTTTTCCATCCAAACATTTTTGTGAAACTCCAGCCCCTGACATGGTTGCCATACAAAATTTTAAAAAATAAGGTAAAAACCGCTATAACTTCCGCGGACTCGCCCGTAGAGGAAAAAAATGTATCACAGACCCCCATTAATTTCTACTCCCAAACATATTCCTGGAATATACTTACCCCCTATCTCCACGCCCTGAGGGGGTTGCCATACAAAATTTACAAAAATGATATGAAAATGCCCACAACTTCTTCAGAGTTGGCCTTAGAGCAATTAAGTGTACGACCGACCCCTATTAGTTTGTCCTCCCAAACATATTCCTGGAACATACTTACCCCCTATCTCCACGCCCTAAGGAGGTTGCCATACAAAATTTACAAAAATGATGTAAAAATGCCCACAACTTCTTCAGAGTTGGCCTTAGAGCAATAAAGAGTACGATCGAACACTACCAGTTTGCCCTCCCAAACATATTCCCCCCCTATCTCCACGCCCTGAGGGGGTTGCCATACAAAATTTACAAAAGTGATATGAAAATGCCCACAACTTCTTCAGAGTTGGCCTTAGAGCAATAAAGTGTACGACCGACCCCTATTAGTTTCTTCTCCCAAACATATTCCTTGAATATACTTACCGCTTATCTCCACGCCCTAAGGGGGTTGCCATACAAAATTTAAAAAAATGATAAAATGCTCACAACTTCTTCAGAGTTGGCCTTAGAGCAATAAAGTGTACGACCGACCCCCATCAGTTTGCCCTCCCAAACATATTCTTAGAACATACTTACCCCCTATCTCCACGCCCTAAGGGGGTTGCCATACAAAATTTACAAAAAGGATATGAAAATGCCCACAACTCCTTCAGAGTTGGCCTTAGAGCAATAAAGGGACGACCGACCCCTATTAGTTTCTCCTCCCAAACATATTCCTAGAACATACTTACCACCTATCTCCACGCCCTAAGGGGGTTGCCATACAAAATTTACAAAAAGGATATGAAAATGCCCACAACTCCTTCAGAGTTGGCCTTAGAGCAATAAAGTGTGCGACCGACCCCTATTAGTTTACCCTCCCAAACATATTCATAGAACATACTTACCCCCTATCTCCACGCCTTAATGGGGTTGCCATACAAAATTTACAAAAATGATAAAATGCCCACAACTTCTCCAGAGTTGGCCTTAGAGCAATAAAAGGTGCGACCGACCCACATTAGTTTGCCCTCCCAAACATATTCCTAGAACATACTTACCCCCTATCTCCACGCCCTAATGGGGTTGCCATACAAAATTTACAAAAATGATAAAATGCCCACAACTTCTTCAGAGTTGGCCTTAGAGCAATAAAGTGTACGACCGACCCCTATTAGTTTGCCCTCCTAAACATATTCCTAGAATATACTTACCCCCTATCTCCACGCCCTAATGGGGTTGCCATACAAAATTTACAAAAATGATAAAATTCCCACAACTTCTTCAGAGTTGGCCTTAGAGCAATAAAGTGTACGACCGACCCCCATTAGTTTGCCCTCCCAAACATATTCCTAGAACATACTTACCCCCTATCTCCACGCCCTAAGGGGGTTGCCATACAAAATTTACAAAAATTATGTAAAAATGCCCACAAATTCTTCAGAGTTGGCCTTAGAGCAATAAAAGGTACGACCGACCCCCATTAGTTTCTTCTCCATAACATATTCCTAGAACATACTTACCCCCTATCTCTACGCTCTAATGGGGTTGCCATACAAAATTTACAAAAATTATAAAATGTCACAACTTCTTCAGAGTTGGCCTTAGAGCAATAAAGTGTACGACCGACCCCCATTAGTTTGCCCTCCCAAACATATTCCTAGAACACACTTACCCCCTATCTCCACGCCCTAATGGGGTTGCCATACAAAATTTACAAAAATGATAAAATGCCCACAACTTCTTCAGAGTTGGCCTTAGAGCAATAAAGTGTACGACCGACCCCTATTAGTTTCTTTTCCCAAACATATTCCTAGAACATACTTACCCCCTGTCTCTTCGCCCTAATGGGGTTGCCATACAAAATTTACAAAAATGATAAAATGCCCACAGCTTCTTCAGAGTTGGCCTTGGAGCAATAAAGTGTACGACCGACCACCATTAGTTTGCCCTCCCAAAGATATTCCTAGAACATACTTACCCCCTATCTCCACGCCCTAAGGGGGTTGCCATACAAAATTTACAAAAATTATGTAAAAATGCCCACAACTTCTTTAGAGTTGGCCTTAGAGCAATAAAGTGTACGACCGACCCCCATTAGTTTGCCCTCCCAAACATATTCCTACAATATACTTACCCTCTATCTCCACGCCCTAAGGGGGTTGCCATACAAAATTTACAAAAATGATATATATGAAAATGCCAACAACTTCTTTAGAGTTGGCCTATTTAAAAATTATAAATATTTCATAAGTAAAAAAATGGTTAAAAATAAAAAAAGTTTGGGATTGCGAAAGGTCAATGTAAAGGGTATATAAGATTCGGCACAGCCGAATATAGCGCTCTTACTTGTTTTATTTAGTTTACCAATTTTTGCAAAGTGTTCTTCTAATTGCTTAATAATTGTAATAGGATTTCTATCGTTCAGTGAGTAAGCTGCCCCAAATTTTGAGAATTTGTCTATTGTTGTTAAAAAACGATTACCCTTAATTACATACATACGTATCAATTTGTATAATTTGGTTTGTATCTGAGGGTGTCTCCGTGAATTGAAATTTATTTTTAATCGGTCGTCTATCGTATTTTACTTGTTGGCAGAGGTCGCATTGGTTTATTACGATTTGAATTAGTTCCAAAGGTTTTGGGTAATATATTTTATTTTTAATGTTGTTATAAGTTTCTATTATTCCTGAATGTAAACTTTCTCTAATATGATATAAGGAAATCTGTTTTATGGCTTCAACTTCTGTTTCAATATCCTGCGCCCTCATCGTGCACTTAATGAATTCAATTTGGTTATCGTTTGAATACATATCTATAAGTTTTTCCTGTACTACATTATAACTATGATCTGAAAGTTCTGAAAATATGCCTATCTTTCCTTTTGTGATATAATTCCTAAATATATCACCCATTACATTAAAGTCACATTCTGCTATATAAATTATTCTTCTTCCATGTAATGTTTTTGACTCCTCTGTCTTATTATTGGTCAGTATTATCTGCGTTCTGTATTTGTTAACTATTTCCTCCTCATCGGCAGAGTGAATTGTAACCATTGACAGGTTATCTTCTTCAATATTGTGTATTAAATTTAAATTGGATTCGGTATCCTTCAAATTATTTTCATCCTTTTTACCTTCAAGTCTACTTAGGAAATCTGCTACTCTATTTTCTTTTCCTTTGATATACTCGATTTCAAAGTCGTTTTCTAATTTCAGTAGCCATCTTTGATGTCTTGGGGACATATCTTTTCCCCTGTATTTCAAGTGCAGAAATTTTATCGGTTGGTGATCTGTAAGGATTTTAAATTTTCTTCCATAGAGGTAAGGTCGTAAATACTGCACACTCCACAATATGGCGAGAAATTCTTTATCTGTAGCAGAATAATTTCGTTCATGATTATTTAGTGTTCTTGACGCGAAACAAATTGGGTGTCCATCTTGGGATAAAACTGCGCCCAGGGCATAGTTTGATGAGTCTGCTGTTAACGTAAATTGTTTTTCAAAATTTGGATATCTCAGAATGGGATGCGTCGTTATTAGTAATTTAAGCTTTTCAAAAGCTTCTATATATGTTGGCTCTCGAACATTTATTTTAACTCCTTTTTTTAAATACTTTGTTATAGGTTGGGCAATTTTTGCGTAATCTTTCACAAATTTACGGTAATATCCCGTAAGTCCTAAAAAGCTTTTTATTATACCCTTCACTTAAGTGATAAGGGTATATATAAGTTTGTCATTCCGTTTGTAATTCCTTTATTATCCATTTTGGACCCCATAAAGTATATATATTCTGGATCCTTATAGATAGGGAAACCGATTTAGCGATGTCCGTCTGCCCGTCTGTCCGTGTTATGGTTGAAATCAACTTTCTGAAGCCCCCCGATATCGCATAGACCCGAATGTGGTATCAAACTGTCACAGATAGTCGCGAGAAAATCGGTATTGAAATTCAGCAAAATCGCCCGATAAATAACCGAGATATAAGGAAAAAACCAAGACTACCTCGGTTTTTTGAGTCTACAACAACAACAAAGAACATACTTTTACATGTAATAATAAAAAAACAACAAAAAAAGAAAAAAACAGAATCAGTCATGTCTACCCAATAAGCACAAATTTTTTGTGAATTCCAATGTTGGAATTCCAATGTGAATTCAAGCTTGAATTACATTTAAAATCCATCCTCTTTCCAGTCTGTTTGAAGTTTGTTAAAAAACAACAACAAATTTGTTTGAAGCATACGTTATTTATGGCACAGAGTTGATGGAAAATCATTGGCGGCGGTGAAGATGATGATTTTATAATTAAATTTTCAGATTCAAGTTCGGTTCAACTTGAATCACACCGTTATTTAAGGCTGGAATTACACTATAAAGGTACTGTTTTGTTCGACTGTAATTCAATGGTTAATTTTGCTGGATTCGCTATTGAATTCAACTGTGTTTCAACTGTAATTCAACACTTGAAATTGGAAATTGTGACTTGATTTCAAATGTAATTCCACTTGAATTTCAGCCAAAATGCTTATTGGGTATATAATTGAAACACACCCAAAACAAAAATTTTATTAGTATTAGTGTTCATACATATAACAGCGTTGCCATACAAAGCTTATTTAAAATCGCTCCTACGGCTTCCAGGGATCTCCTACAAAGGTAAAATATAAGACCGACCCGAATTATTTTTTCCATCCAAACATTTTTGTGAAACTCCAGCCCCTGACATGGTTGCCATACAAAATTTTAAAAAATAAGATAAAAACCGCTATAACTTCCGCGGACTCGCCCGTAGAGGAAAAAAATGTATCACAGACCCCCATTAATTTCTACTCCCAAACATATTCCTGGAATATACTTACCCCCTATCTCCACGCCCTGAGGGGGTTGCCATACAAAATTTACAAAAATGATATGAAAATGCCCACAACTTCTTCAGAGTTGGCCTTAGAGCAATTAAGTGTACGACCGACCCCCATTAGTTTGTCCTCCCAAACATATTCCTGGAACATACTTACCCCCTATCTCCACGCCCTAAGGAGGTTGCCATACAAAATTTACAAAAATGATGTAAAAATGCCCACAACTTCTTCAGAGTTGGCCTTAGAGCAATAAAGAGTACGATCGAACACTACCAGTTTGCCCTCCCAAACATATTCCCCCCCTATCTCCACGCCCTGAGGGGGTTGCCATACAAAATTTACAAAAATGATATGAAAATGCCCACAACTTCTTCAGAGTTGGCCTTAGAGCAATAAAGTGTACGACCGACCCCTATTAGTTTCTTCTCCCAAACATATTCCTTGAATATACTTACCGCTTATCTCCACGCCCTAAGGGGGTTGCCATACAAAATTTACAAAAATGATAAAATGCTCACAACTTCTTCAGAGTTGGCCTTAGAGCAATAAAGTGTACGACCGACCCCCATTAGTTTGCCCTCCCAAACATATTCTTAGAACATACTTACCCCCTATCTCCACGCCCTAAGGGGGTTGCCATACAAAATTTACAAAAAGGATATGAAAATGCCCACAACTCCTTCAGAGTTGGCCTTAGAGCAATAAAGGGACGACCGACCCCTATTAGTTTCTTCTCCCAAACATATTCCTAGAACATACTTACCACCTATCTCCACGCCCTAAGGGGGTTGCCATACAAAATTTACAAAAATGATAAAATGCTCACAACTTCTTCAGAGTTGGCCTTAGAGCAATAAAGTGTACGACAGACCCCCATTAGTTTTTCCTCCCAAACATATTCCTAGAACATACTTATCCCCTATCTCTACGCCCTAAGGGGGTTGCCATACAAAATTTACAAAAATTATGTAAAAATGCCCACAACTTCTTTAGAGTTGGCCTTAGCGCAATAAAGTGTATGACCGACCCCCATTAGTTTGCCCTCCCAAACATATTCCTAGAACATACTTACCCTCTATCTCCACGCCCTAAGGGGTTGCCATACAAAATTTACAAAAATGATATGAAAATGCCCACAACTTCTTTAGAGTTGGCCTTAGAGCAATTAAGTGTAAGACCGACCCCTATTAGTTTCTTCTCCCAAACATATTCCTAGAACATACCTACCCCCTATCTCCACGCCCCAAGGGGGTTGCCATATAAAATTTGTAAAAATTAGGATAAAAGCCCCTACAACTTCCCCGTCCCCCGTGGAGCGTTAAAAAATTACACCGACCCCTATTTAAAAACTAGAAATATTTCAAAAGTAAAAATATGTATGGTATGTAGGGTATATATCACTTTGTCATTCCGTTTGTAATTTCTTTATTATTCATTTGCGACCGCATAAAGTATATATATTCTGGATCCTTATAGATAGGGAAGCCAATTTAGCGATGTCCGTCTGTCCGTCTGTTGAAATCAAGTTTCCGGAGTCAAATAAAAAGATACAGACCAGTTAATGGTGTCAAACTATTAGAAATATCCTGGAAACAATCGCTATTTAAAATCAGCAAAATCGGTTTACTATTGACCGAGATATAAGCGAAAACCCAGAGCAACCCATTTTTTTTAGGACAAAACCCGTGCATATATCCCTATATATCTCAGTAAGTATAGTCACTCTTGCCACAAAGCTTGGAACGGATACTCCGAAAGAAGGGACCTAAATAATGGAAAAAGTATTTTCAGATTGGACCAGGGGAAGGGGTAGTTTTCCTACAATAGCAGAAATTGGGGGAAATATTTTATGCGATATATCTCGTAAACTGTAACAGCTATCGACTTAAAATGTTCTACAAAAAATAATTGTACGCAAAAACATACACTTTAAAGAAAAAATTTTTTGAGTGGGGGCAAAAAAAGGGGAAGCTCCCATACAAATCGACAATTATTATAAAATATTCGATAAGCTATATCTCGGAAACTATAAAAGATATCGAAATGAAATGTTCTACAAAAAGTAATTGGGCAAAAATGCCTACGCTTTTGAGAAAAAATTTGTTGAGTGGGGGCAAAAAAAAGGGTAGCTCCCATACAAATCGACAATTATTATAAAATATTCGATAAGCTATATCTCGGAAACTATAAAAGATATCGAAATGAAATGTTCTACAAAAAGAAATTGGGCGAGAATGCCTACGCTTTAAAGAAAAAAATTTTTGAGTGGGGGCAAAAAAAGGGGTAGCTCCCATACAAATCGACAATAATTATAAAATATTCGATAAGCTATATCTCGGAAACTATAAAAGATATCGAAATGAAATGTTCTACAAAAAGTAATTGGGCAAGAATGCCTACACTTTAAAGAAAAAATTATTTGAGTGGGGCCAAAACAAGGGGTAGCTCCCATACAAATCGACAATTATTATAAAATATTCGATAAGCTATATCTCGGAAACTATAAAAGATATCGAAATAAAATGTTCTACAAAAAGTAATTGGGCGAAAATGCCTACGCTTAAAAGAAAAATTTTTGGAGTGGGGGCAAAAAAAGGGTTGGCTCCCATACAAATCGACAATTATAATAAAATATTCGATAAGCTATATCTCGGAAACTATAAAAGATATCGAAATGAAATGTTCTACTTAAAGTAATTGGGTGAGAATGCCTACGCTTTAAAGAAAAATTTTTTTGAGTGGGGGCAAAAAAAGGGGTAGCTCCCATACAAATCGACAATTATTATAAAATATTCGATACGCTATATCTCGGAAACTATAACAGATATCTACATCAAATGTTCTACAAAAAGTAATTGGAACACAAGGCCTACGCTTTAAAGAAAAAAATTTTCGGATGGGGGGTGAAGAAGGGGTAGCTCCCATACAAATTAACAATTTTTATAAAATTTTCGATACGCTTCTGGAAAACTATTACAGCTATCGACTTCGAATATTTTACAAAAAGTAATAATCAAATAATTTATACATTTTGGAAAAAAAAGTTGGAGAACATCAGCGGGACTAGAACATTTAATAAGTTTTATTAACCTTTAAATATGGATAATGTCGAAAACTTTTAAAACTTTCGACCTCAAATCTTCTTCATCTATGTATTTCTATTATTCATACGAACGTTAAAATTTTGTACAGTTTTCTATGGACTTTAAGACTCGCACAAGGTTTTTTATTATATTATTTGCAGTACAAAATTACTCGGCTGGGTATATTTAAAGACCTATGTGAAGGGTATATAAGATTCGGCACAGCCGAATATAGCGCTCTTATTTGTTTTTTAATATAATTGTAATACGTCTAAATCGAAATAAAACTAAAGCAAAAGAAAAAACTTCTTCAGTTGAATAGTTAAAATAACAATTTAAGGAGTATTAAGAAAAAGGTTTAGTATCCTGCATTTAAAAAAAAAGGAAATATATGTGTAATACTTCCCTTGCCGAGGTCATAAATATTTGTCACAAATTATGGTTGCTAAAAACTCTTTCTCTTTCTTTGGAATAACTTTTTTCTATAGCCTAGGCGCAATGCTTTCGAAGTAACATCAATTAAAGAAAGGCTTATATTATTAACTAGCTGACCCGGTGAACTTCGTACCACCTACCAATTATGGAATATATGGATTTTTTAAAAAGAGTTCAAAGTTTATGTAGTCAAATAGTTCATTGAAATATATTTATAAAGAAAACAAAAATTCAAAAAGATTACAAATATAAGGCGTTTCAGGTAAAAGCTGTTAAGAAAGCTATGTATTTTCGTGCATGGGTTATGTTTAGGTTAATTCCCTTCAGTGCAAAACCTTGTGATATACGAAACTTTTCGTTTTGTTACTAGGCGCAAGTACAAATAAAGCAGATGGTTTGCTCACACGTGAACATGCAACGTATATTTGACCATGAGAAAAAATGTATTTTCTAAATTAAGACCACAAATACTCAAGGATTGTCCTTGTGATTTGTTAATCGTCATTGCGAATGCAAGACGAATAGGAAATTTAATTCGCTTGATCTCAAAAGGCATATCGGTTGGTATCATCGGAATTATCGGTATGAGAACTTCTTCCCCTTTGAATTTTCCTCTAAGTATAATTGCGTGAATAACATGAAATATAAGTTTTGTTATTACCAAACGCGTTCCATTGCAAAGTTTTGGTTGGTTTAAATTTCAAAGCACGATAACTACCGAGCCAACCTTCAGTTGTAAGTTGTGCGGGGGTAAGCCAGGCACATCCAAGGAGTTAAGAACTTAAGTTGGATAGTTTGTGGCTTCATCCTCGTTTGTTACACAATCAAAAGATTTAATAGAATGCAGAGTACCAACGATTTGATTCTGAACTATTTACAAAGTTTAAATCATCAACATCTATATTTTTCCCGTTAGCAATTATGTTGGAAAATACTTTCCAACTCTTCTTTTGACGATACAAAATTACAAAAATTTTGAGGAAACGAAATCAATCCTTTTGATTCGTCGACAGGAATACGGCCATTACCGATAGTTAACAATTGGTTGGAGAAATCTTGAGGTGATATATCTTTGAGAAATGTAACTTTCATGTGTTCTGTCATCTGCAGTATCTTTGGAAAACGCCACAGACTTGAGGATTTAACGCAAGCATTTTTTTGATCAGCCGCCGTCGATCTTGGAATGACTGGCAGACAGTAAAATCATTGCACCTCCAAAACATCTTGGGTCACTGCGCAGATAATGATTTAACACGCTACTAAAACTTTAGACATGACGAAGTTTTTCGCAATGTTACATATTGGTTACTCTATATTTTGAAGGTTTAATGGCAATTTAAACGCTGAGTGATCTGTGCGGCATCCTTTTTACAATGTGGCCGCTATTCCAGATGAAGCTTCGGCTGCAGCAATGTTGGATCTCGCACGAACAGTGGCTAAAATCAATGACATGATGAATGTCTTCCCAGTTCCACCGGGGGCATCCAAGAATAGAAAACACCGATTCCATCATCAATTGCCTTCAATATTATATCATAGACTTCCTTCTATTGGAGGTTTAAGAGGGAAACATTAATTTGAACTAATTGGTTCAACTCATCTCGATCATATTTACGTTCACGCTTCAATTGTCGATTTAGTAGCTCATTCAATTCATGTTCTGGTGCTGGCAGTCCTAATCTGACTAACAAACTGCCGCAAATAAGGTAACACATGTCTTCAATTAAGAGCAAGTCCCGGTTATGCATCTTCGCATTGACTTCAAGATTTGGATTTTGGATTTGGATATTGATTTTGGATTTGGATATTGACGTAAAATGTCTTTTGACATATTGTCCTTGTATTTGTTCCACAGGTCACTTGGATTTGACGGGAAGCATGTCAAAATGATAATATCAAGTAATGTTCGTATCTGGCTTGGATATGAAAATATAATTGCCTCAGCGCTTATCGTATCCCAATGAGTATCGTTTTCAAACAAATTGAGTTCTTGACACGTAGCACGAAATGTTGGGCAGACTATACCATAAACAGTACGAAATGCAGCAAATGATGTTGGACCACGAACATTCACCAGCAACAACCGCAATAAAAACATTCTTCAGATGAACTGTATAAATGCAACCGAAAGCATCACTTAAACGCACATCCGGATGCCCAGGAACCATAGTGCCTTTCTTTTGACGTTAAAATTTTTTTGAAGAAGCGTTCCAAGTGTAATACCGAGGCATCTCCGAGTAAAGTAAAGTTTGTGCAAACGGATCGCTTTGACAAACAGCAATGAAACTTGTCAATGTTGCCGCTGGAGGTATTTCAGCACGTTGAACAACATTTGTCGCAGTGAAGTATACTCGTTGGCCATTCTCGAGATGCACTGCTAAATGTGCAACAGTGGGATGAATAGGAAATGAGCAATACGCCACGCCGCCTCATTTCAGTTTACCAATCGCCCAACTTTATAACCTGTAATTTTGTCGTTGCCATTGGAGGTTTGGATGCTAAAAACAGCCATATCGCTGCTTTTCGTGACATATTTGCAGATGTACTTGATCGACTTCACTGAATTAGAATATTCAACATTTCAATGTGTCTTAAATGATTTGGAAAGAATTGGCGAATATGGCACAGTCCAACTCTTGTCAATCACAAAATCGTTTCCTTCTACTTTCTTTGTAATAGTTTGATGGTTGTCATTGGGCCATTAACGCCGATACAGTGGATAACCGTCATGGCCAGTGATAGTTTCCGCCGTCAATTTTCGTGGATAAGGTTTGGAACACTTGCCATTGACCATGCACGGAGATTGGGGGTTGATGGTGCCACACGGTCCATGAATAATATTTGTAATTACAACATCACGTAGTTCTAGATCTGTATGGGGATCAGGAATCTCGGCACTTATAATATAATCTATCTGGTCTGGTCGAACTTTTTCGACTAACCAAATAAGAATGTGTGCATGCGGCAAGCCTCGTTTTTGCCATTTTATTGAATACATCCAGCATCGAGTATCTCCGAACACGTATTGCCTAACAATATATATAATTAGCAAACGAATTTTTACCTAAACACACACAATTCACGAAACATTATCCTTAATAGCATGTCAATAACGTTATAAACATGTTTTTTTTGTTTCTTTGATAATTACTGAAAATTACTGATAAATCGTGAATAGAAAAGCTGTAGCCAATCGCATCTTTCATGATGGGAAGCTATTACCAAGAAAAACTTCACAAACAGTTCAATTTATAATGGCTTCATTATTTTGTAGCCCTTGTAAATATTTTTTTTATTTTTTTAAATGTTTGTTGTGATTACAAATCAATGTATAGAAAAAAATTGCGTTAATGACTTGCTAACTGAAAGACAGATTCATCATTGCATAGCCTAAATGCTTAGGGCAAGACTTGAAATATGTATTGGTTAATTTTGTAGCTTCTGAGCTAAAAAAAGAAAGAATTATAATATAATTTACGCTCGACAGGTTTCAAAGTTATGAATGCCTTTTTAGTACTTCTTTTGAAATATTAGACCACCAGAGGCGAGACGGGGTAAAAAACCTTATTCTGAAACTATTTATATCCATTTTTGTACCTTTGGAACCGAAAAAGATAAAAAGGGGCTCAAATTATATATTGTTATTGCGTTCGACAGTTCTCGAAAAAATAAAAGGTAAAAGGGGAAAAACATTTTATTGGTAATTTTTAAATTATTTTTGTTACATACTTTTAAACTAATAATTTAAATTGTGTTCAACTGGTTTAAGAAAAATACGAACACGTTTTTTGAAGTTTTTTACAGTTATTGGGAGGTGCCATGCCCATTATTCTCTTTTCTCCTAAGTATATTAGCAAACATAAACATCCATAGACAATTTTGAGGCTCTAGCTATAAGAATTATTGAAGTACATGTAAAAAAAACAATGGTATGGGAGGTGCCACACTAAAAAGTTTGGAGACCTTAGCTGTCACAGTTAATGATATACACATATAAATATTTCCATGCTATTATAGGTTCCACACCCATAGTTCACTTCCTGCCTATACTCATCTTAGTTATGCATATTAGCATAATAAATATCCATACTAAATTTGGAGATTTTAGCTGTTACATTTATTGACATTTTTATTTATTTATTTTATTTATTTATTTAAAGGTGGTGCTAGGCACAAGATAAAATATCTTATAAATGAAAGGTACTAGTTAATAAATCAAATTAATTTATAGCAACAATAATGATAATATAAATAAATGTATTTATAAATGAATAGTTAAACAACCTAATTAATACTAAGATTAAGGTAAAATTTGAATCAAACATTAAAGGTGCAAAGAAAAAGTAATATGATGACAAAAAATACATAAAAGTAACAATGAGAAAAAGGAAAAAAATAAAAACATAATTTATGGCAGTATGTAGCAATAAAAAAAATAAATACGATTTTACACAAACTGTTTAAACAACTCCCTTTTGAACGTGTTAGCGTTGCCTAAGCTCTGAATATAATTTGGTAGCTTATTCCAAAGACTTACTGTGAAGATCAGAAACTGTCGTTGGGATAATAAGCTCTTATATTTTTGTTGAATTATCTTCCTTCCACGGTTAGATCTTGCGAACACAATTCTATTATATAAATATGTAGGCCGTTGAGATGTAATAATTCTATGCAGAAATATAAGGCACTTGCATTTAAGAAGATCAGCGAAGTCAATTTGATAAATCTGATAAGAGAACACCGAAATATGGTCACGACTACCTTTCTGAAAAACATAACGTGCAATGTTATTATATACAACTGTAAGTTTACGTTGATCATTGCTATCACAATTTGTATAAATTTCACAACCATATAAAAGTGACGGGACAAGATACGTTTTTGCCAAGAGCACACGTATGGCAAATGGTGTGGAATCTTTTACAGCCCACAAATTACGGAGCATACCATAAACTCTACCTACGACAGCAGATATATGGTCACTCCAGGTCAGCCTGTTATTAAACGTAACTCCCAAATTTAGTGCCGAGGTCACAAAATTAATATTATGGCCATTTATTCTTACTTGTGGAGAGTCAACAGGTCTCTTAGATTTTGAAAGGAGAATACATTTAGATTTCGAGGGGTTGATGCATAATCCATTGTTATCAGCCCAGCAGTTAACTCTATTTAGATCCTCATTAATTCTAACCACACAAGAAGCAATATCATTGATGTTGCTGAAGTTGTACAGTTGTACATCATCGGCGTACATATGTATCTTACAATGGACTAAAATGTCAGGTAGGTCGTTGATGTAGATGCAGAAAAGAAGAGGCCCAAGGATTGAGCCCTGCGGAACTCCTCTGTTGACATTGAGCGTAGATGATATTTCATTATTAAACTGAACTACTTGGGATCTATTTGTCAGATAAGAGGATATGAGGTTGCAGGCAGAACTAGAAAAACTAAACATTTTCTGAAGCTTTTTTATGAGAATAGTATGTACAACAGAATCAAAAGCTTTACTATGGTCCAAAAGAATTAAGAAAGCTGACATGTTAGTATCAAGTTTTGATCTAAGATCCTCTACTACGTCCACCAGTGCCGTAATGCAGCTTTTGCCCTTAGTAAAGCCAGACTGCGTTGCAGATAGCAGACTATGATGCGTTAAGTAATCGTTCATTTGTCTATAAATAAGATTTTCCAACACTTTGGACAAAAAGGGAAGAATAGCGATAGGACGAAATTCATTGTTGGTTTTAGGGATAGGAATAATCTTTGACAGCTTCCATTTTTCAGGAAAAGTGGATTTAGTGAGTATAGTGTTGAACAAATGTGTAAAAAATGGAAGAAGCTTATAAATTAAAATTTTCAAAAATATTGGGCTCAAACCATCCATACCAATTGCGTTGGACTTGACCGCAGAGAAACTTTGAGCAACTTCAAGCTGATCAACGCAACGAAAACTGAAGGGATTTTCCACTGGAACGTAGCAAAGAGTATCATAGCTGTTATTCTCGGGAGGTGAAACATTGACATTTGTAAACTTTTGGTTCAAAATATTTACGTCAACATCAGGGCCACATAAGGGTAAGTTCCCCTGTCCTATACCAATCTTACGAATTTCCCTCCATTTGGACTTGCTATCGATCGTAGATGAGAATTTTCTCTCATAGAACAAGGATTTAGCATGTTTAATTTGTCTTGTGACATTTCTTCGAGCAGATGCATGGATAGCCTTGAGATCACTAGTTTTGAACCTTTTCCATCGTATGTAAGCCATGTCACGAGTTCTTATTAAGGATTTAATTTCAGAATTAAACCAAGGCGGCTGATTAGCAATGACCCTTTTAGTTCTTAATGGGACGCCTAAGTCAAACAGGTATTCAATGTTACTTTGAATAAACGAAAGTTGATCATCAGCACTCTCAAGGGTGTAAATGTGATCCCAGCAGACAATGTCCATAGCATGTATGAGCGCTGAGTAATTGAGGTTATAGAAGTCACGATAGCAGATACATGAATCAACGTTATGCAATGATAAGTCATAGGTAAGAAAAATAATGTCGTGTTTTGAGAAGACTGAGGCCGATAATTGGTCATAGAGGAGTACCCTAGATTCATGATTTACGAATATAAGATCTATTAAACTGTTAGAAGAAGTGTGAAAGTGAGTAGGAGTATGGAGGTTAACGGGGTAAAAATCAAGGGCATGCATTGGATCAATCAAAGGGTTATCTGCTAATAGGTTATTATTAAAATCCCCAACTATAATGATGTCGTCATATTGGATGGATGAATCCTCAAGAATAGTAGTGAAGCTATCTATATTCATATTGCAGCTGGCCCTGTACACACTGCCTAGCAGCAGCCTGCGTCTATCTAGGGTAGAAATTTCAAGAAACAAGTATTCTATTTCGCTACCTGTGTTGGTCTTTACTTTCACCTTACACTGTATTCCATTGCGAACATAGACCGCAACCCCCCCGCCTCTGGCACGAGTCTCAACGTCATCTATAATAATACTCCTGTCAGAGCGGAAAAGTCGATAGCCAGGTAGGCTGTAAACTGAGTCATGAATATCCAGCGAAAACCAAGTTTCAGAAACGCAAATAATATCTATGCCAGAGGAAGCAAATAGGTAGCGGAATTCGTCGATTTTGTTTCTCAGACTCTGCGCATTTAAGTGCACTATTCTTAGACCCGTCTTCTGTTTGGCGATAACCCTGATCATGTTATACACACAGTCTTTGGAATTATATCTACTAGAGTCGAACATATTTAGATGAATATATGGCAACGCATGCGAAAAAGGAGCGGGTTAACACATTGTGATCAGCTACATTAAAAAATATAAAGGAGTAGTACTTAAGTGATAGAGTTAAAAGTAAATTGCATTTTAAAGATATATAAAGATGGCTAACTATGGCAAAAGTATTGAAAGTTAAAACAGGATTGGTGTTAGAGTTAGGTTGGATTGGGGAAGGCATCCAAAAAGCGGTTATCAGCAACATCCTGGCCTTCAGGGTTAGGAAATAACTCGTAAAGGTTTCTGATGTCGTCAATGCGTAAAAGATTATCGTCTACAGTCATTTTGATGTATACAGAGCCACGCATGGTAAAGGCACTGTGTAGAAGTTTTTTCTTTCTTAGGCGAATAGCGGCACGGAATATCTGAAAGTTTGCCTTGGTTAGATTCTCATTGACATAGAATTTATTATTAGAGTTAATGCCAAGGTGAGATAGGCGAAAAGTAAATTCCTTGTTGGATTTTTTAAAGCTAGCCAGAGACTTAAGAAAGAAGTTTTTATCATAAGGTGACCACAGCTTGACTATAATAACAGCATCTTTAGAGTCGGCATTATGCTTATTATTATGGTTTCGTAAGCGATAAATGGATTTAATGGCGGGAACTGGTGTATTTATTGTGTTACATATGGAACTAAAGATATCAATCAGATTTTCATTCTCATAAAAAGGTATTTCATTCAGACGTATCTCACTTGCAACAGTGTTATTTTCTTGTGTTTTTACTTGTGATCTTAGAGACGCGATTTATATGTAAAAGATTTTTTTCTTGTAAAGGAGGTGCCACGGCTATTATTATCTTCACGCCCAAACTCAGCTTAATTGTAAACATTAACATTATAAACACCTACACAAAATTTGGAGACTTTAACCCATACACAGCTGAATTATGCATATTACCATTATAAACATCTTTACAAAGTTTTGAGAGTTCAACTGTTACAGTTATTGAGATATATAAAAAAACCTATTTTTGTTGTATGGGAGATGCGACGCCCATTTCTTTTTTCCCGCCCATACAGAGCACAATTATGCATATTAGCTCTATAAACATCCGCACGAAGTTTGGAGACTTCAGCTATTACAGTTGATGAGATATATTCAAAAAACTATTTTCGTTGTATGGAAAGTGCCATGCCCATTTATTTCTTTCTGCCTGTACAAAGCTCAATTATGCAAATTACCACTGTAAACATCCGTACGAAGTTTAGAGACTTCAGCTATTACAGTTATTGATATACATACATATATACAAAAAACCATTTTCGTTGTATGGGAGGTGCCACGCCCATTTATTTCTTTCCGCCCATACAAAGCTCAGCTATGCATATTAGCACTATAACATCAGTACGAAGGAGGTGCTACGCCCATTTATTTCTTTCTGCCTGTACAAAGCTCAATTATGCATATTACCACTGTAAACATCCATACGAAGTTTAGAGACTTCAGCTATTACTGTTATTATCTTGTTGGCAACACTGTTACAATAAACAAGCAAAATATTAAAGCTCTGATTTAATAAATAAAAATAATATAAAAGTGTTTTAAAAAATAGATAGTGACTATTGAAAAAAATAAAACTAGTAACATAAATAAAGTGGAAAACAAAGAGACAACAAAATATAAGATATTTTACTTAGAAAATTGTTGAAAAACTTAACGATGGCTGAATGCAGTAAATGCAAGTCATCAATAAGAGGAGAAAGTGGCATTAGATGCAACGGAGTATGTGATAAAGTGTATCACTATACAAAGAAATGTGCCGGTATTGACCAATATTCGGCAAATATTATAGATGAAAACAATTTTGTAAGATTTATATGTAATGATTGTATGCAATACATCCAAAATGTGGATCTTGTTATAAGGGAAGTCCAAAATAGTGTAGATAAAAATAAACAAACATTAGTTGAATATAAAAATGAATTTGAAATTTCACTTAAGCAAAATGAAAAGGAAATTAAAGCATTATTAGAGGCTATTGAGAGGCGTTATGATGAACGATTTAGAAGAATAGATAATATTCAAAAACTCTGCGAAAAGAATGTTCAAGAAGTGAAAAACTTATATGGAAATATAAATCAAGTAGAAAACAAAAACAAAGATATATGTGATACAATTGAAAAAAACAATTTAAAAATGTGTAATGAAATTAAGAAGGTAATAAAAGAAACAAATATAAAAACAACAAAAATGTCTTACGCGCAAACTTTAACAGCTAATATGGCGATGCCAGATCTATGAAAAACTGTCCCCTTGATTGTAAAACCAAAGGAAAAACAAAGTGTAGAAAAAACCAAAGCTGAACTAAACAAAAAAGTTAATCCAATTAACCTCAAAATTACAAATGTTGAAAATAGAAAAAACGGTACATTAGTGATTCAAAGTGAAAACGTCGAAGAACGCGAAAAAATAAAGGAGGCAACACAAAACGAAATGAATGAAGACTACGAAGTGAAAATACCAAAAAATACTGATATGAAAATAGTAATAACAGACTTAAATTTTAAAATGCCGGAAAAAGAATTAATAGAAAAATTAAAAAAACAAAACAAAATACTGAAGAATAGTAAAATAGATGTTATTAAAATATTTGAAACAAAAAGATATAATAGAACAATATTTAACGCAAAAGTAAAAATAGACGATGAGTCATATCCGAAAGTAATAACAAGTCAAAAACTAAATATTGGATGGGATAGATGTAGGGTATTCGATGGTACAAATATAATGCAATGTTTTAAATGTCAAGGATATAACCATAAATCGTCTGACTGCAAAAGCGAAGATGTCTGTTACAAATGCCATGGAAACCACAGAAGTAAAGAATGTAATAAGAGCACAGTAATGAAATGTGTTAACTGCATAAAAGAAAATAAAAGATTAAATTTAGGTCTTGATGAAAATCATGTCACTAGTAGCCGGGAATGCCCGGTGTATCTGAATAAACTGAATTTAAAAAAGAGAAGGATAGGTTTATCCGCCTAACAATCAAAGCAGATACATGGGTTATATACTAACATACAAGGCTTAACAAATAACTTTAACCAATTGGAAATAATAGCAGAAACGGAGAAACCTGATTTTATAATACTGACAGAAACACATCAAACGACAGATATAGACGAAAGTGAAATTGAACTACAACAATACGACCATTATAGCACATTGTCAAACTCAGCAAAAACTGGTGGATTAATAATATATTTTAAAAAACATTGGAAAATTGATAAACTTAAACACAATTATTTGCCATATATGGCAAAATATAAAATAATATCAATTATAATTATAGCAGTATACAGATCACCAAGTAGTTCAAAGTCAGAATTTTGTGATATATTTCAAGATTTTATAGAAGAAATATGCGAATCGAACTGTGATATTTTAATAACTGGAGATTTTAATATTGACTGGAATAACGATTTTTATACTGGAAAATTAAAAAGTATTCTTAATGATAATTGCCTCAAACATGTAATGAACGAATTTACTAGAATAACACAAAACTCAAAAACTTTAATAGACTATATTATAACAAACAGTGAAATGATTTCAGCCAAGGGAAATATAAATAATAGAATAGCTGATCACGAATCTATAGACATTTTTATTGAGTGCGAATGTATAGAAAAAGACAATAAATTTAAAGAAATAAATATATTTAAGTATAATAAAGAAATATTCAGAAATGAAATAAGTGAAAATTTACAATATGATGAACAAAAAGGATTAAACGATAATGTTCACAACTTTGATAAAGTTTTTGAAAATACAATACAAAGATTTAGTGTAAGAACAAAATTAAATGAAAATAGAAATAACCAATGGTTTAACAACGATCTCAGAACGCTAAAAAGGGAAAAGATTTTTAAATATCAAAGTGCAATAACCGAAAACACGTATGAAGCTTGGAATAACTATAAAACAATAAGAAATGCATACAAAACTAAAATTGAAAACGAAAAAAATAAATACATAAGTAATAAAATTAATAACGCGAACAACCAAAAAGAAATGTGGAGCAAAATAAAAGAACTAGTACTAAGAAAACCCAGAAACGTGATAAAAACTGTGATAATAAATAATATAGAATATAAAGATAATTTTCAGATAGCCGAACAGTGTAATAAATATTTCGTTAATAGTATTAAAGAAATTAGAAATTCCATTAATTATGTGCAATATGAAAACAAAATACCTGTGATAGATTTAAAATTTAAATTCCGTGCAATATCTTTAGAAGAACTGAAAATTATTTGTAAAAACATTAAGAAAAAGCCTGATTATAATAAAATAGCAAGCAATATAATATTAGATAACTGGAACACTGCCGGTAATATTATGCTGAATATTATAAACAAATCACTAGAAACGGGAATATTCCCCAATAGTTGGAAAGAATCTATGATTACACCCATTGAAAAGGTTAAAAAAACAATCAAATGTGAAGAATTTCGTCCAATAAATACGTTGAAAACTTTCGAGAAAGTCATTGAAAAAGTTGTTAAAAATCAATTGGAAAAATATATGGAACAACACAAAATACTCTCAAAATACCAGTCGGGTTTCAGGAGAAAGTATTCATGTGAAACAGCAGTCAACTATGTGATAAATAGGTGGAAATTCATGAAGAAAAACAACAAAATAATGGCGATATTCCTGGATTTTAAAAGAGCTTTCGAAACAATAGACAGGGACATTCTGTTACAAAAACTATATAAATACGGAATTCAAGACAACGAATTAAAATGGTTTGAATCATACTTAACTAATCGCAGACAATTTACAAAGGTTAATGGAAAAGTATCAAATGCTATCGAAAATGATTGTGGAGTACCACAGGGATCAATTCTAGGTGCGCTTTTATTTATTATATATATCAATGATATGGAAAAAGTGCTAGAAAATTGCGAAATTGTGTTATATGCGGACGATACGCTGATTTTTACAGAAGCGGCCACGAAGGAAATATGTTATACTAACTTAACGAATGATGTGGGCAATATAAACAAATGGTTAAAAATTAACAAATTAAAATTAAACGAAAATAAGACTAAAATAATGGAAATAAATATGAGCACCAACATACCGTTTAAAATAAATGATGTAACAATAGAAAAAGTAAATAATATAAAATATCTGGGTTTTCTAATAGACGAAGACTTAAAATTAAAAGAACATATTGAATATATGTGTAAAAAAATTGGGAAAAAAATCGGGTTCTTTAAACGTATAAGAAACAAGGTATCAGCTATAACAGCGATAAACATATATAATGTAATGATTAAACCGCATTTTGAGTTTGGATCAACGGTGTTATATACATGCTGCACAGAACAACAAATAACAAGACTGCAAAAGCTACAGAATAAAGCTATGCAGTCCATACTTAAATGCAACCGATTTACATCAATAAAACACATGTTAGATACACTTAAATGGCTTAACATACAACAAAGACTAGAGCTAAACACAATTAATTTCATTCAAAAAATAAAAATGGGGATGCACCTGATTATTTAATTGAACAAATAAGATACGTAGGAGAGGTTCAACCCTATAGCCTAAGGAACGCTCAAGATTTTAGACTACAACGAGCAGATAATAACATGAAGAAAAGAACGCTTTTTTATAAGGGATTGAATCTCTACAACATGATGCCGAATTGTATTAAAAATGAAATAAATCCAAATATATTTAGAAAAAAAACTGTAAATTTTATAAGAAATATTTAACTTAAATCAGAGTTTATAGATTTAAATTGGAAACTGCCAATGAAACTGGAATGCTGTATAAAGTATTTGAAATACTACTTATTATTATAATAAATAAAAATAAAAAAAAATTATTGATATATATACAAAAAACCATTTTCGTTGTATGGGAGGTGCCACGCCCATTTATTTCTTTCCGCCCATACAAAGCTCAGCTATGCATATTAGCACTATAAACATCCGTACGAAGTTTTGGGACTTCAGCTATTACAGTTGTTGAGATATATACAAAAAACTATTTTCGTTGTATGAAAGGTGCCACGCCCATTTATTTATTCCCGCCCATACAAAGCTCAATTATGCATATTAGCACTATAAACATCCGTAGGAAGTTTGGAGACTTTAGCGATTACAGTTATTGAGATATATACAAAAAACTTCATTTGTTGTATGGGAAGTGCCACGCCTATTTATTTTTTTCCGCCCATACAAAGCTTAATTATGCATGTTAGTACTATCAACATCCGTAGGAAGTTTGGAGACTTCAGCTATTACAGTTATTGAGATATATAAAAAAAACTATTTTCGTTGTATGGGAGGTGCCACGCCTATTTATTTTTTCCCGCCCATACAAAGCTTAATTATGCATATTAGTACTGTAAACAACCGTACGAAGTTTGGAGACTTCAGCTATTACAGTTATTGAGAAATATACAAAAAACTATTTTTGTTGTATGGGAGGTGCCACGCCCATTTATTTGTTTCCGCCCATAATCAACTCAATTATGCACATCAGTAAATAACTTCCCTATACCAAATTTGGAGAGTTCAGCTGTAATAGGTATTGAGGTATGTGAAAAAAACTGTTCAATTTGTATGGGAGGTGCCACGCCCAGTCGGAATTTTCAAAAAATAATAAGCCTAAAACGCATTCCAAGATATCAGGTATGTCTTTTTTTCAAGTTTCATTTAAATCGGTCCAGCCGTTTTCGAGTTATAAGCGGTGTCCCTAACCAAAAAAAAATTGTCATTTTATATATAAGATTTAAGAAAAAAACAAATATTGATAAACAACTCTGGAGTCAACTGGTAAGGTTAAAAATGCTTTTATAGGTATTAAACGATTTTAATTGTTATTTGTAAGCAAAACGTTTAAATTTTAGAAATTCAAACAAAATCACTTTAAGAGAAATTTAAAATTTCTTTATTTGAATATCAGAAAATCAAAAAAAAATGTTTAATTTACATTCAAGAAAACCCCGAGAAAATACTATTTTTCAATTGAAAAAACCTGAGTGGAGAAATATTCAAACAAAAATTCAAAGAAAAAAATTAATATTATTATTGATATTTTAAAATTGTTTACAAAAATACCGAAAGCTGATTTTTAAACCATTATAACGATTATTTATCTTTAATAAAAACATCCTGATGATGCCCCACAACAGAATGGCGAAATATTGAAAAAAAAACAAATTTATAAAAAGACCTTACGCTTAAAAAAATAAACTTATGCTAGACTTACACGATGAAATTTTTTATAAATAAATTTAATTAAAAATTTAATTGTGTAAGTTTGATATTATTAATTCAAACATATGTTTAAAAATATAAGTACATATATATCGTGCCTTAACCGCGAAGATAGCTTAAGCGACACAATTTTCAAAAAACGTTTTTTTCTATAAATTTGTTCATTGAAATCACTCGCATCATCTCTTAAAATTGCGTTCTCATACAATGTACCGCTACGAATTTACAGCAAAAACAATTTTAGCTTAAGCGCATATTGATAGTTTGTTTATATTTTGTGTGACAGCGGTTTGTCGCTTAAGCTAAAAATGTACGTAATAATAAAAAGGAACAAAAAACTATTTGTCTTTAGTAACATGACAGAGGTATGGTAAATAGTTATTATAATAAAAAACATATTATGTTCGTTGAAATAATAAAAATTTTGCATTGGTTTAACAAACGATTTCCTTATAGAAGTGTAATGAGCTTGGCCTTGTTCCATATAGCGATTTAGACACATGTTCTGAAAAAGAGGTTGTAGGGAAATTGCAACTTTTGTCTATAAATATTTAAGACTTTTCGATGAAAGAAAAACTTGTTCATCTATTAGTTTTTACTGCGACAGCTGTGCGGGACAAAATCGCAACAGAGCTATACTTGCGACATTAATGTATTTTGTTAGCAATTCAAATTATATTAAAGCTATAAAAATAACTTATTTATTACCCGGCCATACAATGATGCCAGTGGATTCAATTCATTGCACCATCGAATCTTTTATACGCAATAGAACAATTTGGGCACCAAGTGAATGGTATACATTAATATCTAATGCACGGACTAATCCAAAAGAATACAATTGCGTTGAAATAAATTACTCCAAATTCAAAGATTGGAAAAAATTTGCATAGGTAATGCTTCCTTACGCCATGAAAATTTCCTTTAAAAATTTACGTTCTGCTTTGTTTGAAAAAATAACCCTATTATAGGCCTTAAATATGGCTATTTCGAAGATAATAAAATTGTAATGGAAATTCGATTTTGCGGTCCAGACGAAACGCTGAATTGCTTGTAAAGGGACCAGCAGAATTATATGCAAGCCCATTAAAAATATCTTCAGCAAAATACAGGGACCTCAAAACACTATGTGACAATAAAACCATACCTGAAAAATTCCATAACAAATTTTTAAATCTACACCATGATCATTCAATAAAATATATTTTGCCTGAAACCGATCAAAAAGACGATTCGTCCTAAAAGAAAAATATCAATTCGTATATTTTTAGTTAAAAATACCTATACTTTTACAAAGAATTTTTTTTGTTTTTTCTTTTTTTAAGCTTTTGATATTAACTGAATCTGAATATTTTTAAGTTTGTTTTCCTAATTTGTTGCTAATAAAAGTTTAAATTTAGCTAAGAATGTATGTATATGCATATGTTTATTTTATATACTAAAAATAATGTTCTTAAAATATAGAACCATATAAACAATCAAGAAAATGCAAAAAAATGTAAAATTACAATATACAAAAGAATCCCTCGTCATTAAAGTATTTTATCTCAACCGACATATTCGTTATCAGTAGGTCATCAGAGAAACAGCAATATAAGCTTAAGCGCCAAAAACCCGTTATTCTCGCTGATTTTTGAAAAAAAATTTATTAATGCAATGAATAAAACGAAATGTTTATTCAAAATTTGGTTTCTTTAACTTGATTTAAACAAGATATAATATAAAAAAACTTTCCCCTGTAAAATTTCATTTCTGTCGCTCAAGCTATTTCCGCGGTTAAGGCACGATATGTACATACACACAACGTGCATGCATTTTGTAAAATTCGCAAAGGCAGAAAATTAAACAATTAATAAATGTTTACATACAATTTTTATTTTATTTACATTTATTTTATTTAGTTTTCAATAATTTTGAAAATAAAAATTCTGTTAATAAATTTTTTTTCATTATTTTATCTATTATCACTTGGCGTCTTATATACAGTAAAAATTGACGTATGAAAGATGAAAGATGTTACAAATGTAAACACAATTTTCACATTTTTAACATATTCCATGCGTTCCTGCAAAATGTACGTAAGTGTAAAAAGGCTATAAGGTTACGAGCTTCATAATTATAAACACTCTTAGCGGTCGTATTCATGTTTATGACATACATGTTTGCTAGTGTTTGTTGTTAATAGTTGTCGACTTATTGGCAGTGTGGCCAGATTTTCCAGAAAAGTTAAAGCTAAATCACGTTTATAACACAGCTAAAAAAGAGCTAGAAACAAAAACTTAAAGTCAAAAATAAAGCTAAAGTTTTTAATGCGCTTTTAAAAAATTTCTTTATTTAGATATTTTTAAAAATATGGACGAAACGTTTGTGAACTAAAAATATTTAAAAAGAAAATTTCTTCCAATTCGCACTTTGCAAGAAAATAAGACTGCTTATGTTCTTTTTCTTCTTTGAACTCTCATTGGCGTTCGCACGGTTCAAGTCTTATTGTTCAATTTGTTTTGATTGTTTTATGAATATACACACACACTACTGTGTTTTTTTAAATTTTCTTTTGTCCATCAATTTTAAGCAGCTGAATTGCAAGTACAAGCAAGTCTGTACTCACCCAATTTCCCCTTACCCCGTTGTCAACAACCCAATCAGCTTAACTTATTTTCTTGCAAAGTGCGAATTGGGAGTTTGTTTTAAAAATTTTAATTTTATTTATGAAAACTTGGTAGACCCATACCTTAAGTAAGAAGAAAAATCAATATGTACTCATACATAAACATTTTTAGAAGCAGAAGTTAATTTCATTTTTTTTTTACAAAAACACTCAAAATTTAGTAATTTAATTAACAAACTTTTTTCATAAATGCAAACACATGAAAACAAAAAAAATCTAAACTATAAGATTACATTTACACGATGCAATTTTTTTAATATATCTTCGATGAAATTTTTGTTCAAGTTACATATATCGACAAATGTCTTCATGTAAATTTTGTTTAAGAAAACTAAGAAAAAGCTAATCTCTAATTTAAAAAGTTACATTGTAAGAATGCATTTTTAAAAAGCGCCTAAAAAAGTGTAATGACTGTAAAAATGAAAAAATAAATATCAAAAAATAAAAAATATTATTATTTTTTCGAGCCTATCTTTAAAAATAATAATTATCGTTATTAACCGTTTTTATTAATATTAAAAAATTACCGTCCTGCTAAAAAAACTAAATTTACAAAGAACTTGCCAAATTTTACAACTCTGGAAGAGAATGTAAAGTTATTTTACTATGGACTAACGCTTTTTGTAAAAAAAATATTCAAATAATTTTTTATGTATTTATAGTGAGAACTTAAATTTTATTCTGGTACTGACTGGACTAGTATTATTAACTTAGTTGTAAGATTTGAATACTTATTGTTAGTTCGCTTAAGCAAAGATTCAACAATAGAATATATGAAAAAAAAAATAAATAAAAACATTTTTGGTTTCAATTTTGTAAAATAAGTTAATTTTAAAACATACCAAACTTGCACAATTAAATTTTTACTGAAATTTATTTTAAAAATATTTCATCGTGTAAGTCTAGCATAAGCTTATTTTTTCAAGCTTAAGGTCTTTTTTTGTTTTTTTCAGATTTTTTTTTAATATTTCGCCATTTCGTTGTGGGGCATCATCAGGAAGTTTTTTTAAAGATTAAAAATCGTTTTTATGGATTCAAAATCAGCTTTCGGTGTTTTTATAAACAATTTCAAAATTACAATAATAATATTAATTTTTTTATATTTTTCCACTCAAGTTTTTTCAATTGAATAATTTTATTTTCTTGGGGTTTTCTTGAATATAAAATGGAAAAATTTTAATTTTTTAATATTCAAATAGAGAAAGTTAAAATTTTATTAAGATTGACTTTGTTTAAATTTTGTTTAGAAATACTAATGGAATTCGTTTCATACTTTCATACGAAATTTAGCGCATGAAATATTTCACAAATTTTATGCGATTGTAGGGGAAATACCACTTTCCCTGATCCTATTTAAAAAAAGTTTCCATTATTTAGTTTTCTACTTTAAAAGTATCCGTTCCAAGTTTTGTGGCAAGAATGACTATATTTACTGAGATATATAGGAATATAAGCAAGGATTTTGTCCTAAAAAAATGGGTTATTTTGGTTTAATTAGCAATTGTGTCCACGATATTTCTAACAGTTTGACCACCGAACGAACATAGGGGTATTTTGCCATTCTAGCCGGACATTACTTCTAATTTTTTACAATAAAGCTTCTTAGTTACTGAGTGCTCCTAGATTGATGAAACTTGGCAGAAACATGTATTGTAGTCATAGGCATTTAAGGATTAAAAATAATGAAAATCGAACCAAAGGGAAGAAAGTTCCCCTTTAAAGAACTAAAAAAACATTAAATTTTTTTTTAGGTTTTTAATACTATTGTTAGACAAAAACAACTTTAAACGTAAGCGAAAGCTAAATAAATCTACACTTGGACAGTGTTGTCCCCCAAATACTATAAAAGTAAAATTTTTAAGCTTTTACGGGTAGGGGCAGAAAAAAACTTTCTTGCAAAATTCTGCCTGTAAATCCGAAAATGTTTTCTGATAACAGCCCAATAGGCAATTGATCCATGTATTCAAATCTTGTGCATTGTATATTAAAAAATTTTCTGAAACTGTATAAACACTGTTTCACCGCTGACATGTCGCTATCTCCTTGACATTTTGAAAGTTCACATAATTTTCTATCTAAAAATTGCAATTTCTTTTCAACAGATTTATCTTTACATTCCCGTACTATTTGTAATAACGCTTATCTTGTATAAACTTTTTTCCATTTTACTCTCGTAATTTTAGCAGGGTTCTGAAAACAATTTCGCGCCATAACCACAATATATATACACCAAAAAAAATTAGTTCTTGAAGCACAGATCTGTTTCTCTTTAAAAAATAACTTTGTTTTAACAATTTTTGTTGCATAAAATAGCGTCATTGAGAAAGCTGTCGCACAGGTATACATTACCAGTTTAGGGGTGAGTAAAAACTACTACCTCGCACATTCCTTTTTATACATGCAATGTCAGTGTAAAACCCAATTTAACCTGTTAAAAATCAATTTTAATTTACCTGTAACAACTAAAATAAAAAAAATTAAAAAAACAATTAATTATCAAAACTTTTTTGACTCACAAATAAGTTTCTTACTCATATGTAAACACACAAGATGAGAAAAAAAAAGAAAAAAGTGAAATTTTTAAAAATTCGCCAAAAAAAAATGGCGCAAAAACGCGCAACGTTTTCTTTTTTCGTCTAAAAGTAGAGATTTCAGGTTAAATTGTGATAGAAAAGATTTTTAGGATAATGACTGCCATCACTTTTAAAAACCTTTTGATTTTATTTTCTTAATCAAAAAGTGAACAAAAAAACCTCTTTTTTTAATTTCGAAGAAATTTTTTTTAAATAAAACTCTAAATAAAAATAAAAAAAAATTAAATAAGGTAGCTGCTTATTAAATCTTTCGCAGAAAGAAAAAATCAATGTAAAATCTTTGCTTGTTTAGCTACAAAAAATATATTGTAAGCCTCTCAAAACCATCAAAAGTTAATAAATTTCAGGCAAATTTACTTAACTTTCCTGACTTTGACAGTGCCTCAAAACTACAAGTTGCAAGCAAAAGATTTGAAAATTCACTATTCGATACAAAATTTTGTTATCTGTCGAGTTACGCACTTAAATTTTAACATTTCTTAAGTTTCCATTTTAGCTTAATGTCCGGCTAGATTGGCAAAATACCCCTATGTGCACCGTTGCCATTTTAGTGCTTTTGGGATATTTTTCGGTGCTTTTTAGCTTTACGTACCCGTGTATTTTCTAAAAATACCCGTTTTTAAAAAACGGGTATTTGTGGTGCTTATTGAGATTTCTTATAGTGCTTTTAGTGCTTTTTTGTGCACCCACGAATAATATTATTATTTAGTGCTAACTGACCACATTATATGTTGTAGTTCTGTTAACCTTTAAATGCATACTGTATCTCTAAAGATACAACCAATAAAAACAGTGCGATTCCTTTATTTCTTTACAAAATTAAGCAATATTCTAAAATTTCCTTTATAATTTATCAGGCTAATTGGTTCAAGTTTATTGTGATAAGATTTTCATTGAAGAAATATTTAGAAAAAGTTTAGTTTCCCGACACTAGCCGAGTGGAATGCATTAAGCAATATTGTAAGCAAACTACTCAGAACCATATTTTCTATCATACTGTATCGGATTTATTGCGATAGTTTCGAGCTTAATAGTTTTACATAACTTCAAAATTTCAAAATTTTTTAATTTTTAAAACAGCCAATTTTAAAGTCTAATTTTAACAAAAATGGTATTTATAATTTAGCCAAAAAATGAATATGTTCTTGTGTGTAATGTATTTGATTAAAAAAATAACATTTTAAACAAATGCGACAAATGCAAAATTAGTTTAATTGGTTGTGTCTTAAAAGATACACTGTGCACTCCGCACTATTGTGTTTTTATTTGAAAAGACAAACTTTGTATACAAAAAACAAATTTTTTTTAACAGGTTGTTTCTTTCCTTGTGTGCACTTCATAGTTGCCAGATAAATTTGGTCCAATATCGTTAAGTTTTTGAGAAAAAATCGTCAAAACAAGTTTTGGAAATCGTCAGAGAATCGTCAACACCATAGCGAAATATATATACCTTGGTCAACACTAAAATTTTTGATTTTAATTACTTTTTTAGTTAATACTGATAAAAAAAATGGGGAAACAAAGTGCTTACAAGAAGTTTCGTCAAAAGTAGTTAACAAAAGGTAGAATTTCATAGTTTTAAGCAAAACAAACTGAAAATTAAAAAAACGCAAATATGTAAAAAATTTTTTACAGATTTTATATGAAACAAAAAATTTTGTTTTAGAAATCATTTTTCAGGGATCAGGGAATGGCTAAAAATGGTTTTTCAAAGCGGAAGACGCTTATTTTTGCAGTTTTTAGGTTGAACACATTAGACATAGTGTTCAGAAATACATATAGTATATTTTAGGTGTGTTGTGCTTTAGAGTATTACGGCTGAAACCCTTTAAAAACCTTTCATTTGGTACCAATGTTTCGAGATTATATGATATTTTAAAGATATACTTATGTATAACAAAATTTTAAGATTTGGCTTAAGTCCAACACCTTTATAAAACCGTCATATTTAGGGCAAAAATCGTCCAATCGCCAAAAGCCATTTTTTGTGGGCAAAAACGGTAAAATGACGATAAATCGTCAAATCTTGCATCTATGCTGCACTTGCTTAGGTGTTTTTTTTTATTATTTCTCAGTTGTTTTAAACGAGAGGTTGATTTGGGTGCTGCGTAAATATTTAATTTTTATTCTGGTTCAGTTATTTGATTGTTAGGTAACTTTTGTTTCCTGCTCAATTTCTTTTATTCTAGTTACATATAAATAATAACTATGATCGCCTTTACTCAAAGGAAAGAAAGAATGAACAATGAGGACATATGCAAAATACTTTGCAACAGTGAAGACTTTCCTTACGATAGCACTGATGAAAGCAGTGATGATGAAAGGGAAATTCCAAAAATATGATCCACTAAAACAAAACACGTTATACTCATTAATAACAAATCGATTCTGAGGAAGAAGCCGACCTTCGTTTTAAATTGAATGACTCAGTTCATGACTGGTTTATTGACCTTATGAACGATGATAAAAAGTCCACGACCTCTGTTCTGTCTCCTATTACTGCAACATGTTCTTCTCCAAACCCTACTAAAACCAGCACTCCAATTTCTACTTTAAAAAAAATAAAGTCTGTCCAAAAAAAATTTGCTACAACAAATTTGGTTATTTCTAATAAACTTTTATTCAATCAAATTGAAAACTCTCCTATTTCTAAAGAAAATTCTGTATCTATACCAGAACATTCTTTAGAACTTCAGCCAAATTCTTTGATATTCAATTTATTTCCTTCGTAATTTCAAGACATAAATGTCGATTCTAAATTCTCAGCATTTGATAAAGTAATATGGAAACAAGGTAATTTGCAATTTCATAGTAAAGAAATAGACTTTAGGGGAGATAGCTCGCTCAGTGAAGATATTCAGACATTAGTAACTCCTTACCAAGTTTGGAGTTATTTATTTCCTGAAAGTTTAGAAAACGTTTTAGTTAAGAAAACTCTTCGGTATGCTGGATTGGATGGAAAGTTTTTCTATAGTATTTCAGAGTTGCAAAAGTTTATTGGTGTTATCTTTAA
Organism: Melanophora roralis; assembly: GCA_963583895.1. Lineage (NCBI taxonomy): Eukaryota > Metazoa > Arthropoda > Insecta > Diptera > Rhinophoridae > Melanophora > Melanophora roralis. The sequence goes on along the minus strand of OY757192.1, from coordinate 12,226,879 downwards.
CATGACTTATTCTAATTTTCCAATTACCATAGATTATTTGTCAAACAATAATGATCGATCAGTAGACGTAATAAAGCAGCAAATGACTTTAAACCAATTAGAAAAAATAAGGCAACATCTACATTTAAATAATAAAGAGAAAAACCTACCACGCGACGATCCGAAGCCTGATAGACTCTACCTTATTAGGCCGGTTGTTGACTCCCTAAACCGTACATTTGGTTATGTTTCCAAACAAGCGAGATTATCTGTAGATGAAGAAATGTGTTCTACAAAAATGAGCATGTAGAAGATTATGTTCAGTTATTAAGTCTTTTTAAGATTAAATTAGAAATGCATTTTCGATTATTAGTTCATTTAAAAATTCATTTTATTATAAATAGTTTTTATTTTAAATTGCTGTACATTTAGAGTTTTGTAGGTATTCAAGTTAAATAATTTTACTTCTGCCGCTGACGATTCAAAGATGACTTCACTTCTTTAAAAAAGGTTGAAGATAACACAGTGCAACACGAAAAAAGTAACCATATACGGACATCACTACGTGAAAGAAGACCAAAAAAAAAAGACCCGTGTCTCCAAGTTTTGCCCAAAGTCATGCATTTTTTTTATGGGCCCCCAAAGATTTGGGGCCTTTTTTGTGATTTTGCAGAAAGTGATAATTTTCTCAGGCTCATATCTTGCAAACCGTTCGGAATTTTAATTTACTGTTTGGGGCCCTTTTTATAAAGAACAAAAACTATGAACATAAAAAATTGAAAAAACAATAATTTTAAATCAAAATCGCAAAAAACTTTAAAAAATTCAATTTTTTTTTACCTTTTTCCCCCCTGTTCAGGTCCATAGGTAGCAAACCGTTTAAAATTCAAGGAAACAGTCAACTACAAAAATTTACCTTACATCCCAATAAACTTTTAAGAACATATAAACTTCCTAGGAATGATTCTTAACACCGTTTAGGTAGCGCTTAGGTAGCCGCAAAAGTTAAAAATTTTACGAAAATTTTTGAATTTCATTTGTTTTTTTTCTTCAACATTGAGATACTGTGCTGTCTATTACAAAAAAATAATAAAAAAAATATTCGTATTATTTTTATAAAGTTGATGGCCCTGGACTTGCAAATCGCGCTCTCTTAAGTTGAGGATCCAAATCGTCGTCCGAATCTGACTTTGATTCAGAACTTACGGTGTCCACATCATCATTAACTTTTTCTTTTTAACATACCTTATAACCATCATAAAGGGTTATCTTGTGACCCCACCAACATACCTGAAATGAATTAGAAAAGAAATCAAAAATAATGCAAAACCATGCAATAATAAAATTGATATTACCTCTGCAAGCAATGCGTCGAATTTTTTGCCTTTTTACCGTTTTTAATAGGCATTGTGGTTTGGTAAAACCGTTCTCGTTGCTCACCGGATTCGGTAGGGAGTTCTTTAATAAAGTCGTCAGAATAAAAATGAAGAAAATGCAGCTTTAATGTCATCAATATGCCGATTTTCTCAAAATAATACAGCATTTCTTTTACCCATTCTCTTGCTTGCGGTGCCGCGTCTCTATCCCCTCCCAAGACTCTGGTGCATACACGCTGAAGGTTAATCCGTGCCATTGAATGATTTTCATCAAGCGATGAATCAAATTTGCTCTTGAATAGCTTTCTAATGTCAGGGTCATTAAGTACGCCTATTAAATGAAGACAAATATAAGGGCAGAAAAAAAAACATTAACATAGTGTAAATAGCTATAGTACAACGAATTGAACAAAAAATCGTTCTAAATTTACTTACTAAATAACTTTTTTAATTTTGTCATCGCTACGCTTTGAGAAAACGCTTTTCAAATAGTCGAATGCGCTTGAACAATTAACAACGGCCACTTCAGTGAATTTTTTAACAATTCCTAATTTTATATGGAGCGGTGGCAGCAAGATGTCTTGAGTATTGTCAATTAGAGGTGCATTCTTAAGTCTATGTTGTTTCATTTATTCCTGCACACTTCCTCTTTGGCTCCATGAATTACATTGGAATTGATTTACAGGTGAGCGCAAATCCCAATTACAAAGAAAACAAAAGAATTTTGGAAAGCCGCCCTTATCGATGATTCTATGTAAAATATTGATGACCTTTAAATCACAGCAAATCTTCCATTTATTTTCGTAGCATTTGATTTTTTATTAGTTTTGGTCCATCTCTTCCCTGTTGGGGCTCATAGTCGGTATCAAATCGATCTCGATTAGTAACACTACTTGCTGTAGTCATTTCTGTAAATTCTGTCCTACGATCTGGAGTTTGCGGCCTTGGGAATACAAAATTTTCAGGTGCATGCACTGGTAGTGTGGCTGTTACAGTTGCTTTATAAATTTTGTTCTTCTCATCATGTCTATTTAGGCAAGATGTGTAATTAACGCATGCATAAGAACTGGTTGCATCATGATCACCTGGGCGATTAATCCAGTTTACCGGCTTACAATATATCATACTATGTTTGCCTCCATTCAACCATGCTATGAGATTATTATAACATTGGCGACACACTGTGTTAGGTGTGTAATTTTTACTGATCAAATCTATTTCGTCGAAAAATAACTTATATGCTCTTTTAAATTCACTAGTTAAAAGATTATTTTCCTTTTGAAATCTTGTAGAAATATTTTTTCTGATTTGATGACCGCAAATGTAGCAAAAGAAATAAATCTTTTTACACTGCATATTGAAATTGTCAGTTGCCAATGTTGTGTGCGAATTATGCTGTGTAATGCCTCGCTGTGAGAGTCGCGTCGCTTTTATATTGTGATCTGCGTTCCTTGATGCGTGTGCGATCGGTGCGTGATCGCGTGAGCTGTTTACTGAAATCTTAGGTAAATTTTTGTAGTTGATTTCTTGATAAGTTTTGGGTGCAATAATTTCTTCTTTTTAAATTTATCCAATTGCTATTTTATTTTGGATTGTCCTCACTTATTAAAAAAATTGGGAGTAGGTACATATGTAGGTAATTTATAGTCGGTATAAACAACAGTTATTAAAAAGTAATAACAAAGCAATAAATAAAGTATGTACATAATTTAATTAAAGGCCGTTAACGATCATTATTGCGATTTGTGTATGATGTATTTTGTTGTTTAGGGTTTCCAGCAATTTTAATGTTTGCCTACCTGTTTAGGTTGCAAGACTTTTCGCGGCTATCTCACATGCATATACACATGTTTATATGCACTAGAGTTCTCTATTACACAAAAGACAGATACAATATATTTAATTTAGGCAATTTGATTAAACGTAAGGAACTAACTACATGTATGTATGTACATACATACATTTTGGGGAAATTTTAAACTTTTGCGGCTACCTAAGCGCTACCTAAACGGTGTTAAGAATCATTCTTAGGAAGTTTATATGTTCTTAAAAGTTGTTTATTGAGATATTAGGTAAATTTTTTGGTTAATTGTTTCCTTGAATTTTGAACGCTTTGCTACCTATGGACCCGAACAAGGGGAAAAAGGTAAAAAAAATTTGAATTTTTTAAAGTTTTTTGCGATTTTGATTTAAAATTATTGTTTTTTCAATTTTTTATGTTCATAATTTTTGTTTTTTATAAAAAGGGCTACAACTTTGCCTCAACAGTAAATTAAAATTCTGAACGGTTTGCAAGATATGAGCCTCAGAAAATTATCACTTTTGGCAAAAATGGCACCAAGGCCCCAAATCTTTGGGGGCCCATAAAAAAAGTGTATGACTTTGGGCAAAACTGGGAGACACGGGTCTTTCCTTTTTTGGTCTTTTTTCACGAAGTGATGTCCGTATATGGTTATTTTTCCATGACTTAAAAAATTACACACAGTGTAATTAAAAGTAATACATTATTAGCTTGCAATTGAAGTATGCCTAAGTTCGATTGTGTGATTATTGATTTGTATATACTTATGCAAAACCAATCGATTGAACAGTTAGGTATTTTTTAACTTTTAATAAAAAAAGAGTTCAGCAGAAGTAAATATGTAAGTATGTAAAAAATATAAAAGAATTTACTTATATTTTTTATAGAGGCTGATCATATCTGTAGGGTTAGCGGTTAAGATAATCAGTTTGGGGGGAAAAATCCCAAACATTCTCCCGGGCCAAGAACGTCAGTTTTTGATTTCTTTAATGGTATTTTCTGGTATTGGTTCGACACTGTTGGAAGTTAGAAGGCAGATCTTGGAGATAGGCCGTTTAATGTACTTTTTGTTGCAGTAAAGAGTGACCACTCTTACTAAGCCATCTGTGCCTGGGTGAAGTTGTTCAACTTTAGCTAACGGCCACAGCCCAGGAACACTTTTTTCGTGGATTGAAAGTACTATATCACCGACTTTAATATTTTGTTTGGTTTTGTTCCATTTCGGTCGTGACTGAAGACGGCAAATGTATTATTTGTACCAGCGGTTCCAAAAATGTTGCTTAAGAAGTTCTACTACTTTCCATCGTGTAAGGCGGTGAATAGATTGATCTAGAAGGTCTTCCTCTGGTATGCAGTTGGTTGGCTCACCAATAAGAAAGTGTGCGGGAGTGAGGGCGTTTATGTCTGCCGGGTCTGTGGATAATGGGCACAGATGACGCGAGTTTAAGCAACTTTCGATTTAAGCTAATAACGTACTTAACTCTTCGTAGGTAAGTATACGGTCTTTCATAATGCGTCGATGATGATGTTCAGTCGACTTGACCCCTGTTTCCCACAGCCCACCGAAATGGGGGGGAAGCCGGGGGTATAAAATGCCATTCGGTGCCCTGATAAGCTAAGGATTCTTAAAGATAATCAGGAAGAGATTGTTTGTTGCGATGGTACAAGACTTGAAGTTCTTGGTGGCATCTACAAAGTTTGTACCGTAATTTGAATACAAGAAGGTACATTGGCCTCTTCTTGAGATGAATCTGCGAAAAGCTGCTAGGAAGGCATCAACGTTTAAGCTAGTCACAGCTTCTAAATGAATAGCTTTTGTGCACATGCAGATAAACAAGCAAATATAGCCTTTACTCGTAGGTGCTGTTCGTAGCGAGGATACTTTGCGTAATCCAATCCGCTATGCTTAAAGGCCCGTGTTGGTTGAACACGAGCGGTCGGCAAGTTTCCCATCAATTGCTGGCAGGCTTGTGTTTTATACTTAAAGCATACTATGCATTTTCGTTGCATCGCCTTAGCTAAGTCTCGCGCTGAAAGTATCCAGTAGTGGCGAGAAATATACGACTACATTACTGTAGGCTGCCATGTAGAGTCTTCTTATGGGCTTCTAAAAAAATAAGTGAGGAGAGTGGATTTTGTTTAGATAGTAATATTGGATGTTTTGTATAAAATGGAATGTCTGCATTAGAAAGTCGACCTACCAACTCGCAAAATATTATATTTATCCAAAAAGGGTGAAAGCTTTGCAATTTTACTACTAGCCGGAAGAGGCTTACAAAGTTTTAAACATTGAATATCTTCACGAAATGATATGGCTTGAGTTAATTTTATAAGCAAGAAGCGTCAGGGTGTTAATTCCTGCGTTTTGAGAAAACCTTGCTCCTTTTTCTTTTTCTGTAGGCATCGCTTTATATTATTATATAATCTTAATACGTATGCTGTTACGCGTATTAGAGTTGACCATTTGGAGAATTTTAGGGTAATGTCAGGATATTGAATTGTATGTGAAACGTTGGATGTATGAAGTTTATATTCGTTCTTTAAAGTATTTAAATGGGTCAAACCAGTAGGGAGCTCAGGCCCAGTCTGAGGACTTGTCTTAAGTCATGGGGGGCCTTGAAACCAAATATGGTGTCGGGCTAAGTCCACAGGTTGTAGTCCTCTCGATGCACAATCTGCGGGGTTATCATTAGATGGAACGTACCTCCAGTTGCCTGCATTTAAAAGTCGTTAGATAGCGGCAACTCTATTTTCAACGTAAACTTCTAGCTTTGTTGATCGATTTCGTATCCATGCTAGAACGATGGTACTATCCATCCAATAGGTAGTACTAGCTATATTAAGTTCTGGACTTTTTTTATGGCTGAAACTAGATTTGCCAGCAACGTAGCAGCGTTTAATTCCAATCTGGGTATTGTTTCCGGTTTTAAAGGTGCTACTCTTGTTTTGGCCTGTAATAGACTTATAATTATCTCACCGGATGTAGTTACAGCTCGAGCGTATACCACCGCCGCGTACGCAGACTTTGAGGCATCACTAAACCCATGAAGCTCAATAGCTGTACTTTTCGAATCGTATCCTAACCATCTAGGTATCTTTATGTCCTCCAAATGTTTTAAACTCATTCTAAAATTTATCCAATTTCGACTGATTTCGTCGGGTAGGGTATCGTTCCAGTCAAGTTTAATTTTCCATAACTGTTAAAATGCAATTTTGCTAAAATGGTAGTAGGAGATTGCCAGCCCAGTGGATCGAATAACTTAGCGGCATCTGAAAGCAAAGTACTTTTAGTTATGGTTTCAGAAAATGAAAAATTAATGAGAAAGAAAAAATAGTCATTAACTGTGTCCCAGTACAGGCCGAGAGCTTTAAAGGGTTTATTTTGTTGTAATGAAAATAATTCTTTTTTTTCGCGGTCCTCGTCAGAAATGCATTGAAGTAGTTGTGAAGAATTTGCGTTCCACTTTCGTAGTCTGAATCCGCCTGACTTTAAAAGAGAGTTCAATTGTGGTTGTAAAGCTAGTGCCTCATGCCAGTTGTCCGCCCCTGAAATAACATCATCAACGTACGTGTCGTTGCGAAGTACTTTACTAGCTAATGGATAATTTTTTTCTTCATCTGTTGAGAGTTGTTGTAATACCCGTATCGCTAGGTAGAGAGCCGACGTTGTTCCGTAGGTAACAGTTTAAAGTGAGTATACACAGATTTTATTTGATTTAGCTCTCCAGAGTATACACTGAAATCTTCAATGTTGTTCGCATATATTTATTTGGCGAAACATCTTTTCTAAATCCGCAGTGAATGCAATGCGATGTCTTCTCCACCTTCAAATTATAGCAGATAAGTCGTTTTGTAATGCTGGTCCAGCTGAAAGTTCTTCATTTAAAGACGTCTGAGGGGGTTTCAAGTTACTTCCGTCAAAAACAACTCTTAATTTTGTTGTACTACTACTCTCTCGGAGTACACCATGGTGGGGGAAAAAATAGGCGTCCTTTGGCATTGCTTGTGGGTACTCCCCTAAATTTATCATATGATTTAAAAGTTCGTATTTTTCCATAAATTTTTTATACTGCTCAGCGAATCGTGGCCTTGCCTTAAATGTAGATTCAAGTTGCTTTAACCTTTTAAGAGCGTTATAATCTGTATAGGAGAATGAAGGTGTCTCTTCACCTTGAAGTACCCTTTTAAAAGGAAGGTGCACAGTAAATCTTCCGTTTTCATCTCGTTTATGGGTTTCGTCAAATAATTTTTCACAGAGTTCCTCTTCATTTGTTAAAGACTTACGTTCTATTAGTTCTTCCTGTTCCCAGAACTGTCGTAGTTGATTTTCAAAGGAACATATATTTGCCGTTATATTTCTATTATCTACAAGCTTGCCAGTAGGTCCGGACACCATCCAGCCAAATAAAGTCTCTTGTAAAAGCAAACTGTTTTTAAACTTCTTCATTCCAGATTAAAGCAGCTCGCCATAAACGTCATTTCCAAGGAGTAAATCTATCCTTTCGGGGACCATAAATTGGGGATCTGCAAGATAAAAGTTTGAAAAGTCTGGGAGGTCGATTGGGAGCAATTTGTTAGGAACATATGATGAAACCGAAGGGATTACCAAGGCAGTTACTTTCAACATAAAGTTAATATCGTAGCTTGAATTAATTGTTAGATTCATAGATTTTTTGATGGTAATAGCACGATTACCTCCAATTCCTAATATTTCCGCATTTGTTTTGTGCTTTGGTAGGGATAGTAGTTCTGCTAGCTCTTCCGAAACAAAAGATACCTGAGATCCTTTATCTACCAGGGCTTTGGCGGTAATGCTAAACTTTTCTGCTTTTATATTTACTTTCACTGTTGCCAGTAGGGCTGGGTTGAGTTTATTAGTTTTTGTATTTAAAAGGTGTGTACTTACTAATTTAGCATTTGGTGTAGATGTATTAGTAGGGTTTGCAAAAGTTGGATTTTCAGCAGTGGTTGTAGTGCTAGAGGAGGATGGACTTGTTGGAGGATTAGATTTTGACGCAAACTCATTATGAATAATTTTGCGGTGAGGTTCTCCACATAGATGATACTTGGTAGGTAGTTTGCATGCAGACTGCATATGCCCTGAGCGAAGACAATTTCTGCATAAACGTTGTTGGCTTATAAGGTTTTTCTTTTCCGTTGAAGTAAGTGTTGCAAACTTAAAACATTTATAAAGTGGATGACGTTTGACACAGCAGGGGCAGTCATCATTTAGTGAAGTAGTAGTTGTATGAGTACGAATAGTTCGCATTGGTTTGCGACGAGATTCTGAGGACTTATCGGCGGTCATTTTAGAAGAACTTGGCATCATCTATGGATTCCAATGCTCTAAAAGTAGTCTCTAGAAAGCAAGGCATGTCTGATATTGGAGGTATTGTTTTTCCGTCCTTCAACGATTGTTCCCATTCCTTGCGGGTTTGTAAATCTAACTTTTGAGATGTCAGGTAGACCAGAATAGAATCGCAAGTAGATGTATCATTTTTTAAGGATTTTAGTTGAGCTAAACAATTTCTGGTGGAATCTAGCAACTGTTTAATGCTATGAAATGATCCAGTAGCAGCTGGGATGGAAAAAATTCGTTTAAGGATTTGTTTTACAAGCTTTCTTTCGTTATGAAATCTCTTTTCCAATGCACTCCATGCTAAGTCCTAGCTAGTGTCAGCCGCAGGATACTCGTTAACCAAACTTAATGGGGTTCCGACGCATGAACCTTTTAAATAAAAATATTTTTGAACTTTTGAAAGAGAATTATTATTGTGAACGAGTGATAAAAACATGTCACGGTAAGATATCCATTCTCCCGAAAATTTTGGAAGGTCAATTTTTGGCCATCTTACCCCAGCACTGAAGGTTTCGTTCCGGCTCGAGGTAGCAAAGGTACTGGCTTGGACAGTTGGCGTCTGTGGAGATTCAAATTCAAAAAGTAAATCAAGTATATTTGTTTTAAGAGATATACATATACATAAATGTCATAACACTTACAATAAGTATCACCAGTAAGGTAAGGGACATCGTGTTCATTTATAGTTGCTTCTCGCACCATTTCCATTAGTTGATCATGTCCATCCTTAAAAGTTTTGAAAGTCAACTCCAGATCTTCCAGAACGGTTTGGGCATATCCTTTGGATTTGGCATCTTTCGGTTTTTGAATAAAAGTAGTTTCCATACGTAGAATGTGAGCGACAACATTTTTCTGTCCTTCAATCACCGCAGCGATTGATTCCATTTTGCAGTGAATTTAGTTTTAAACCGACGTAACAAAATGGAAATACACCGTAGACACGACGGCAGTTCCCGGGTTTCGGCACCAATTCTTATGTAGAAGATTATGTTCGGTTATTAAGTATTTTTAAGATTAAATTAGAAATGCATTTTAGATTATTAGTTCATTTAAAAATTTATTTTATTATAAATAGTTTTTATTTTAAATTGCTGTACATTTAGAGTTTTGTAGGTATTCAAGTTATATAATTTTACTTCTGCCGCTGACGATTCAAAGATGACTTCACTTCTTTAAAAAAGGTAGAAGATAATTAAAAGTAATACATTATTAGCTTGCAATTGAAGTATGCCTTAGTTCGATTGTGTGTTTATTGATTTGTAAATACTTATGCAAAACCAATCGATTGAACAGTTAGGTATTTTTTAACTTTTAATAAAAAAAGAGTTCAGCAGAAGTAAATATGTAAGTATGTAAAAAATATAAAAGAATTTACTTATATTTTTTATAGAGGCTGATCTGTAGGGTTAGCAGTTAAGATAATCAGTTTGGGGGGAAAAATCCCAAACAGAGCAGCTATATGAAACAGCATCTGCCAAATAAGCCTAAAAAGTGGGGATTTAAATTTTTTGTATTGTGTGACACTAAAGGATATGCGTACAAATTCGAAATTTATACCGGAGCAAATTAAACTATGCGCCAAGAAGAGCCAAACATTGTTGAAAGGTTAGTTCGTGAAGTACCTACATTTAAAAACTTTATAATATATGTATGTACTTTGATAATTACTGCACCACAATTCCTTTAATTGTATACCTTAGAACCCAGGGAATTCTTTCTGTTGGTAGAATCCGATGAAATAGGAATAAAAAAATTACAAGCTTTCAGATAAAAAAACAATGATAAAGTTTGAACGAGGAACCAGCCAAGAGTTTGTAGCTAGTATTAGCAAATATATGTGACTTCTATGTATTTCATGGAAGGATACAAAGATTGCCAATTTAGTTTCGACATATATAGGAACTAAGCTCCCGTTTTCCTCAAACACGCCAAATAAAAGTTTACTTGTTCGTAGATTTGACAAAAGCTAAACAAAACGACAATGGGCTCTTGTTCGCAAATTGTAAAAGACTACAATAAAAACATGGGAGGCGTCGATCTATTGGATAGTTCCATGATCTGCCACAAAATAACTCTAAGAAGCAGAAAGTGGACAAATGGATTGTTTTACCACCTATTAGACATGCCCTGTATCAATTCATGAATTCTTTACAAAAGAATTAACCAATATCAAGCAAAAACAAAAAAATTACGATTGATAGATTTCAAGTTGGAAGTTGCAGATTCACTTTTTAATTAAAAAAATTCATCAAAACATACTTTGCTTCGTCGACGACCAAACATAGAAACTGAAATTCAGAAAAAAAACATAAGCCGAATTCGCAAGTACCGCCTTCCGAAGATGTAAGACAAGACGGACGAACTCGCCTTAAAATTTCGTGAAAGGCATTGTCAAGATTTATTAATTTTGTACCTGTGTGAAGATAAATACGTATTTAACTAGCAGAAACAAAAACCACAATTTTTAGCAAAGCCATTTTTGGAGTTAACATAGCCATGTTACGCATTTAACAGAGCTCATGTTAACAATTGACTTAATCAAATAGGTCAGTGCCAGGAAATAAATGCCAGTTTCCAGACCTTACCATATGGAAAACGTGTTCGATATATTCTTTATTAAAACAAGAATAGTCTAATAGCTAATATATTCTTAGACAGCATATAAAATAAGTTTAAAAATAGTTATTTTTTATGAAAACCCTTCGTAAGATGAACAACTAAAATGGTCAAATATGGAATGGAATTTAAAGACCTAGGGGTATCCTAATAAATTATGTAACTCATATGTATAAATTGTGCTTTAGAGTTTTTTAAAAATTTCACTTTGGGAAAAATTATGATATCCTTGAAGGATTTTGTGCATATTTGGCCAAGTCTTTTTTTGTCACTCATATACACCACATGCATAATAAAGACCAAGGAGTGCTCTATTAGGCTATATAACACATTAGCCTGAATTGTATTTGGGAGTTTTTTTAAAAATTTTTTAAAATTTAACTTTTGAAAAAATAATGATATCCTTGAAGGATTTTGTACATATTTGGCCAAGTCTTTCTTTGTCACTCATATCGACCATATGCACAATGAAGACCAAGGAGTGTTCTATTAGGCTATATAACTCATTAGCCTGAATTGTATTTGGGAGTTTTTTTAAAATTTTTTGAAAATTTCACTTTTGAAAAAATATTGATATCCTTCAAGGATTTTGTGCATATTTGCCCAAGTCTTACTTTGTCACTCATATGGACCATATGCATAATAAAGACCAAGGAGTGCTCTATAAGGCTTTACAACACATTAGCCTGAATTGTATTTGGGAGTTTTTTTTAAAATTTTTGAAAATTTCATTTTGGGAAAAATGATGATATCCTTGAAGGATTTTGTGCATATTTGGCCAAGTCTTTCTTTGTCACTCATATGGACCACATGCATAATAAAGAGCAAGGAGTGTTCTATTAGGCTATATAACACATTAGCCTGAATTGTATTTGGGAGTTTTTTTAAAAATTTTTGAAAATTTCATTTTGGGAAAAATAATGATATCCTTGAAGGATTTTGTACATATTTGCCAAGTCTTTCTTTGTCACTCATATGGACCATATGCACAATAAAGACCAAGGAGTGCTCTATTTGGCTATATAACACATTAGCCTGAATTGTATTTGGGAGTTTTTTTGAAAATTTTTGAAAATTTCATTTTGGGAAAAATAATGATATCCTTGAAGGATTTTGTACATATTTGCCAAGTCTTTCTTTGTCACTCATATGGACCATATGCACAATGAAGACCAAGGAGTGCTCTATTTGGCTATATAACTCATTAGCCTGAATTGTATTTGGGAGTTTTTTTAAAAATTTTTTTTCAAAAATTTAAAAAAAAACTTTCAAATACAATTCAGGCTAATGAGTTATATAGCCAAATAGAGCACTCCTTGGTCTTTATTACGCATGTGGTCCATATGAGTGACAAAGTAAGACTTGGCCAAATATGCACAAAATCCTTGAAGGATATCATTATTTTTTCAAAAGTGAAATTTTCAAAAATTTAAAAAAAAACTCCCAAATACAATTTAGGCTAGTGAGTTATATAGCCTAATAGAGCACTACTTGGTCTTTATTATGCATGTGGTCCATATGAGTGACAAAGAAAGACTTGGCCAAATATGTACAAAATCCTTCAAGGATATCATCATTTTTCCCAAAGTGAAATTTTTAAACATTTTTTAAAAAACTCCAAAACACAATTTATACATATGAGTTACATAATTTATTAGGACACCCCTTGGTCTTTAAATTCCATTCCATATTTGACCATTTTAGTTGTTCATCTTACGAAGGGTTTTCATAAAAAATAACTATTTTTGAACTTATTTTATATGCTGTCTAAGAATATATTAGCTATCAGACTATTCTTGTTTTAATAAGGAATATTTCGAACACGTTTTCCATATGGTAAGGTCTAGAAACTGGGATTTATTTCCTGGTACTGACCTATTTGATTAAGTAAATTGTTAACATGAGCTCTGTTAAATGCGTAACATCCCAGCAAAAAATAATCGAGATTTTGTAAGCAGTAAATACTTTTTCTAGTATACTAATGCGCTTCGCAGCAAGCACTTATCTATTCCCTTAATTAATGCAATTGTGTATGGCAGTAAATGTAAAACTTTTACCGTTTTACACACTCGCTTACTCAAGTGCATACTAAGAAGCACTACTGTAAGGCAGTGAGTAAAAAAAACATTAGTTTTTCGTCAAGTAACGAACATAATAACTCGGCAAAACATTTATTTCGATGACGCAATAAATTTAGACAACTAAAGAAGCGCTAAAATTACATGAATTAAGTGGACATTCATAGCCCCGAAATAAGCACTTAACATGAAATGCAACTAAGTGGGACATCGCGAACAAATATCATGCCATACGCAAGCAGGTTTGTAAGCTTTGCTGTCTTGATATTCCCTTATAAACCTACCCACGGCGTAGCAGCAGTTTTTGCTGGGATGGCTATGTTAACTCCAAAATTGGCTTTGCTAAAAATGGTGGTTTTTGTCTCTGCTAGTTAAATACGTATTTATCTTCACACAGGTTAATTTTGTTTGAAATTTAAAAATTTTTTTGACATTCACTTTATCAAACACAAAAAGGAAACGCAGAGGGCGAAATTTTTGAATTCGCCTTGATACTACCTGTATTAGTGTACCCTGCTTATGGAAAAGTACAAATTGATTTTTTTGTTTTTTACTTATGCTTAAATGGATTCCTTTTCTATTTATGTACATACATACATATATGCTTATGCTTTTTATATAAATAGTTATTCGTTCTTATTAAAGAGTTGAATAAAGTTTTTTTTCAACTTAGAGGACATTTTTATTTCAATCTGTACAGTGTATGTTTTCCTTCTTGTATATTTTTAACCTTTTTAAATCTTAAAATTATGACTGGTGCTTTTTACTCTTTTTTTGTTGATTTTTACCCTTTTCACCTGTTTTTTAGCCTTAAACGGTGCCTTCGCTCATTGAAGAGTTGTCAACGCTGAGTTTGACCCTCAAACAATTTTAATTTACAATAAACCTTAAAAATACTAATTGCTTTTTCGTTTAGTATGTAAGATGTGCATAATTAACGCATACGCATAATTCAATACATACATACATATATGTTTGAATTTTCTACAATAATGACATTTTAGTTCGGAGTTAATCTATATAAATTCAATTTTACAACAAAAAAAACGCATATTCTCACCCTACAATTTACGTACGTTTTAACGATTGTTATTTGCCCATAAATTGTTTGAAATCAAGGCTTTTTTTCAATGATAATGATATTTTTTTGTAATATTACAACCCGCTATCATAGTTTCCAAATAACTTTGGTCCAATATCGTCAAAACAAATTTTGGAAATCGTCAGAGAATCGTCATCACTAAAATTTATGTTTTTGATTACTTTTTTACTTAATTATGATAAAAACAACAGGAAAACGAAGTGCTTACAGACAATTTCGTCAAAACTAGTAACAAAAAAGGTAAAATTTTATTCAAAGCAAAGCAAACTGAAAATGAAAAAACGCAAATATATTGAAGAAATTTTTTTACAGATTTCTAAGTTAAGTCCTAAAAAATAATTTTTATGTTAAAAACAATTTTATTTGAAACCCATACAATACATGCAATGGCTAATATGGTTTTTCGGAAGAAAATTATTTTTGTTTTTTCCCTCAAAAGCCGAATACATTAGATATATGTATGTACATACATATTTAGTGCACGTATATACAGATAGTATATTTAAGGTGTGTTGTGCTGTAGAGTACTAAGGCTGAAGGGCCTTCAAAAACATTTCATTTTATACCAATGTGTCGAGATTTAAATTGGAACTTGTGATTAAAGTAGCGAAAGATTGACAGAAAATTCACAAACATTTCCTCTGGATGTACATACCTATTTAGTGCACGTATATACAGATAGTATATTTAAGGTGTGTTGTGCTGTAGAGTACTAAGGCTGAAGGGCCTTCAAAAACATTTCATTTTATACCAATGTGTCGAGATTTAAATTGGAACTTGTGATTAAAGTAGCGAAAGATTGACAGAAAATTCACAAACATTTCCTCTGGAAACACTTGTTCATGATATTATTTGAAATTTAAGTCATACTTATGTGCATATAATGAAATTTTAATGTTCTAGCTAAAGTCGAAAACTTCGTCCTAACTTACAAAATAAAAAAACAGAAGGAAAACACTGATACCGTATACTTTTCTCTGTTACATGTAAGTTAAATAGGTGATGTTTACAACCATATACACTACTACCGTTCAAAGAGTACTGATGATGAAATTGCGTAGCTGCTTTCGAAAATGCATTCTACTCGGCTAGTAGCGGTAGAAAAATCAGCTTTTTTCAAATTGAAAGTTTCTTTCAACATTAACGGAAAATAATAATTTCTTCTAACAAAAAAGAAATTATATGAACTAAAGCCAAACTAAAAATCAAAAATTTGTATTAAAGTCGAAAACTTTTATAAAAATCGTCAAATTTAGGGCAAAAATCGTCCAATCGTCAAAACCCATTTTTTGTGGCCAAAAATCGTCAAAATGACGATAAATCGTCAAATCTGGCATCTATGCCCGCTATACAAAAGTGTTTGTGCTGAGATGCAGCTTCTAGTTATTCATAATCTTTGGTTATAATCAATGACCTTATTAAGACACTACACAGAAAAAATATACAAATTTTTTTTAAAGCAAATGCTTGTCTAGAAAAAAATTTATTATTAGTAAATATATTTAATAGTCCCTAATAATATTTTTATTTGATTTTAATAAAAAGTGAGGTCAATGTTGATAACTAGCAAACTAATGTAAAATTTCCATTTAAGCTGTCCAATTTCATATAATTTTGCATCAAATGGAATACAAACCGTTTTATTTGTATTGTATTTGATAGTAGTCAGCACTTGTTCATACTCATTCATAAAATAAAAAAGATAATATGGCATAAAGTGTGTGAACTCCTTTTTCAAACAGTTATAAAATATATTGGATGTCACAAGTTTGTTCAAAATAGATTTTTGAAGTAAAATTCACATTCCACACTGTATGTAAGAACTGTTTCTTTTTATTTCAACACGGATGGAAAACGCAAATATTATTGTTTCTAAAATATATGTACATACATACATATATGATCATTTTGTTTGTTAACTTAATAAAAAGCTTTTTTTATTGGTGAAGAGTTCAGAATTGAACACAATTATCAACACTGCATGGAACACAGCATCTGAAACCAACAATTTTAAGTAAACATAAAAATGATCAAATAGGTCTGGCGTCAACTAGAAATTTTAAATATATTTTATATACAAAATATATTAGTTCTATAATTTTCTTATTAGTTTTAATTTTGTTTAAAAAAAATGTTTTGTTTTAAAACTTATATTTAACCATAAAACTTAAAAAAATATAAATAGAAAATTTTCAATCGTTTAAAATACACCTTACTACCTACCTAATAATTAACAAAATTCATCAACTTTTCCATCCCTGTTAAAAATTAAATACGGGAGAAGAGAATGATCATAGAAAAAAAATTATTCTTAGGTATTCATTTATTGTACCATTAATCAGAAAACAAGGGATGTTTTTTCATTACAATGTGCATCAGCTTAGAGTTGGTGTTGCCATAGGTATTATTTTGAAAAATTTTAGTTCCATTAAAAGTACCTAGCTTAAAATAAACATGTTAAGTATTACAAATTTTATCAATACATATTTTTATTTATATTTATTTAACTTGAAGCAAATAATCACGTAGGCATTTGCGGAAAAAAAACATTTATTAAAACATTACAAAAGTAATAAAAAAAGTATAATGGCGTTGCCAGGGTAGCTAGCACAAATTTAGGTTTTTTGTCAAAAAAAAAAGGTTTTTGGACAAAAAATTTTGATAAAAGTTCATGGAATTACAGAATTCTGACTAAGCTGCATATTTAAATTTAAAAATGTTTGTTAAGTCAACAATTCAATAAGAGGGTTTTACTCAAAACTCACTTGATTGCTTATAGATTCTTAAAAAAGTTTTCTATGTATATTAGGTGCAAGAAAAGCGCGGAGGACTACTGGTCATCGTGTCGCAGTACAACCTGTATATTTTTTATGTAAGTGCACTTAAACTGTTTGACGAGCAATTACAGGAAAATAATTTTGGGCAGTTAAGCCAAAATACAACTTCCGTTTTAATTTTGTTCAGTTAAGTTTTCGTTTTATTTATTAGTTGAACTATTTGTTTTAAGACAATTTTTATTTTCTTTATCAGGCTTAATTTCAAAACTATACTAAATTCTCATTTATTTGCAAATAAAGAAATTAATATTTTTAGTTTTTACTACTTTATTAGCGTTAGTTAAGAAAGGAAATTTTATTGAAAAAACAAGATTTTTACCGATACTAGCCGAGTAGAATGCATTTTCGAAAAACAGCTACGATTTTCATCATCAGTATTCTTTGTTCGGTTGTTAGTTATTAAGTTGGTTGTAAACATCAGCCATTTAACCCACTGATCCATGTGGCGAGGTGAGTCGGCACGAAGTTTTTTCCACTTAAACTACCTAAACCAAAGCTTTTTCTTTTTTCCATTTCTTATTAATAACGCCATCTCTATTTTAGTTTTAACACTAATTAGCGTAGCGTAGCCTTAACCATCTATCAGATGGTATTAAGAGCTACCATATTTTTTTTTTTTTTGATATGTACAATTTTTCAAATTGTTATATATCACCGTGCCATGTGTGCTTTATGAGTTTTCGTTTTATTTATTAGTTGAACTATTTGTTTTAAGACAATTTTTATTTTCTTTATCAGGCTTAAGTTCAATACTATACTAAATTCTCATTTATTTGCAAATGAAGAAATTAATATTTTTAGTTTTTACTATTTCTTCATTTGCAAATAAATGAGAATTTAGTATAGTATTGAACTTAAGCCTGATAAAGAAAATAAAAATTTGTTCAGTTAAGTCAAAAGTTTAGACAAACGAAGTGAAAATACTAAACAAAAACACTTCTTAAGACATGTGTACATTTGCTACAGGCATTTAAAATATATATTAAAAAAAGTCTTCTTTAATATAGTTTTTCCACCATTCAAAATATAGACTTTTTTTATAATTAAAAATTTTTGAGTTATGTATAAACAGAGCCGTGAATAAAATTAACAATCCCGTCAAAAACTACTGGTTTATGATATCGAAATGTTCTAAATAACGTACATTAAAAGTACTTAAAAACATCTCTTTTACCAAAAATCATACCTTATTGTGTGACTAGGGCAAAAAGTTACGAAAAGTAAGCCAAAAGCGTTAAAAGAACAAAAAGTTATTTATAATATAATAAATGTAACCAAGCGGCAACACTGCTCTTATGTTTGTTTTTTTCTTACAAATGTTTAAAACCAAAAACAAATTCTTAAGGCGCCTGCATCATTAATGCATTAAACACATTCAAGCAACAAGAACACAGGAACACACGGACACAAAAGTTTCTTGCTAAATTTGTGTCCGACTGGCTGCTACTGAAATATTTACTAGACTACCACTACAAAATAAGCATATAAGCAATATGACTTTCTGTGGTGCCACCTAAAGTCTTTTTGTACTGTTTAAGCTATATTTTTTGCATCTTACCGTATTGGCAGCACTAATCTGTTATCTGTCGCGTATAAAAATAGAAATTAGTTTAATTTCGACCACGCCACAAAATTAGCATTGACAGCAACCCGTAGTTGTGTTGCATTGTAGCAATTAAAAAATTATTCTCATAAGCACACGTGTATTCTATTTTTGGCTGGTTGTGTTCGGTAGCCTGTAGCGAGGAATGTATTTAATGCTTAAGTCTGATTTGTTTTTGCAGCAAATTTCATGAGCAAAAATAACTGTAAAATCTTGAGTATTGCTTGTAGAGGCTAACAAAGACATTTTAAGCAAGTCTGAATTTACTTTAAAATTGTATGTTGAACTATTAAAGTGAAAAGTTTTAAAAGTGAAGTTTTATTATATACACATATTGCTATTACATATGTATGTATATAGATAAACCAAAAAAGTGAAAATAAAAAAAATTTAAGGAAAAGGACACATACATAAGTGCGTTCACTTAAAAAACTTAATTACATACATATGTATGTATGTATAATTAAAGTTAAATATTGGTAAATTTATAAACAAAAAACATACTTATGTATGTATGTACATATATACATACATACATATGAATGACCATATACTGTATACCTAATGAAATTAAAAAGTTGTGTACATATTTAAAAATTTCATGTGTGTAACCTGCATCAATGCGTATATATATGCATGTATATATCTGTGGACTTTTGAGAAAAGCACTTATTTGAAAAAAGTGAATTTTAAAGGAGAGCAAAAAAACTACTTTAACATCGCAAAAAACGTCGTGATTATTATCTAAAAAGTTTTAAAACCTTAAATGTAAAGTAAGTTAGCTGAACTATTTTCCAATATTGAATTTTCGCAGGTACTTGCGATGTTAAAGTTGTTTTTTTGCTCTCCTTTAAAATTCACTTTTTTCAAATAAGTGCTTTTGTCAAAAGTCCACAGATATGTATGTAAGTAAAACTAAGAAGGCATATATTGTATAAAATTTCTTAAGCTTAAAACGCAAAACACATACATACATTGCTAATTTACGTATGCATATTTTCAAAAAGAACCCTTTTAAAAATTTGGTTTACCTTACTGTTAGCTAATAAAGAAAGCGTCTTGATCTTACACCAGCAGTCTAAAGAAAGGATAGTAGCCTAATGCCAAAGTGATAGTGGAACTTACCCTCTTCTGCATATGGTGGTATGATTGCCACAATACGTGGCAGGCTTTAAAACGCTAGCATTTAAGCTAACCAAAAAAAAAAAAGAATAGAATATATGTATACATACATATATGTAGAGCTCAAAATGTTTTATTTATGGCATTTTTTGAAAACTGTTCTTATACACAAATATATATGTATGTATACAATATGATAATGCATTATGACGTAAATTTTTAAGTGTAATTAATGTATGTATGCAAATGCTAAAATCTATCAGTACGTTTGGCTTCTAGAAATAACAAAACAATGCGTGAAAATACATATATACATGCATATGAAACTCTTTTATTTTAAAGGAAAACAAAAGTAATTAATAAAATGGAACTTAAATGTTTACTAACTTGAATAATTGTGGACTACCAGTATGGTAAAGAAATATAGGAGTTTTAAAGAAGAAATGACACCCTTTATGAGGAGCAACGAAACTTTTGATAAATACAATTACGAAATATATTGAGGCAAAAGGTTTCGAATGCAGCCTTCAGAGTGCTCTTTAATTGAAAAGCAGATCTGTTCAATATTCCTTCCGAAGAATTGTTACAAACTTTATATTAACAGCTCAAGAATTTGATTTATACTGGCAAAAGTGCGCTCTATTTCGTTTTAATTTATGGCCACAATACACAAAACCGTCAGCTATTCTCCTAGTAAGTATTTTATGTATGTAGCTTTAAGCAAAAAACATGCATATACGCACATTTGTTTTAAAAATAAACATTTTTCAGATGAATATAGACTTTTCCACCAAGTTTCCGGCGGCGAAAGACTTGCAAGAAAGATGTTCTCAATATTTGGGGAAAAGTTTTATGTGTCTTAAAAACAAAAGACTCAAATGTAAAAGTTTCAAAATTACTTTGTGACAATGATTCCAGACGCGAAGGTAATACAAACGTTTATTCCCTAAATATTTCTTAAATGTAATTAAAATTCATCTTTGGTTTTTTAGAATCACATATGTATATTTATGATTTTCTGGTGTTTACATCATCTGTCCCCACCGCAGTTAAAAGCTTCAAGTGAGCCTAGTGGATCAGAAATCCGAAAAAAATTTCGATTGTTGACTCGCAAGAAGGCTTTGCCATTAAAGCTGCAACTGCCGAAAAAATGGAAACCAAGCTCAAGCTTCTTAAACTACAACTACAAAATATTCAACCAAAGTTACTAATTATTGAAGATGAATTTATCATAAAATCAATACATTCATTTACTGACGATGTAAAATATCCATTTTTAATTTTTTTAAACGCATTTGATGCTTTATTTAAGATATTTTTGGTTTTAAATCTTGAAATTCTTGAAGAGTCAGATATTTTTTACAATTTTATTCAATCTTTTTTAACGATCTACCCACTAAAAAAAATATGCCAGAGTATCAACAATAAAGCATGAAATATTGAAACTAAATTATATTTTCGAAAATATATAATAATTACTTAAACAAAACGTTAAACAAAATATCATGTAAATAAAAATATTAATTACCTGCTTGTATATATGTTATACAACATGTACATACATAAACTAAGAAATACAACAAAAATAATTTTTATGTTCTAAATATTAACAGTACAACTAAAGTGAATTTATATTGATTTGTTATACTTTCAAAACCCAGTTTAATTTTTAAGCCACATACCTACATATGTATGTCCAAAATATGCATATATTTTATAATAATGTAAATGCTAACACAATTTTGAATTTAATGTACATATTAACTTTTATTTTTTTATAACAGCTACTGTTTAAAAATGATTAGATGTGTAGTTAATAACTTGAAATTCATTGTCTTATAACCAAAATTTTCTTAAAAATAAATAAAAAATAACATACATAACTAACTATGTATCTGTAAAAAATGTGTTTCTTTAAAGGGATTTTTGGTCGAAAATTTATTTAAAAAATTAAACAATATTTGATTTTTACAAATTTTTTTATTGATTTCAAAAGAAAAAACAATAAAGCATTTGTTTGATTCTGCTATATATTTGTTTGAAAGAAAAAAATTTTTATAGAAAAATTGGTTGTTGATTCAATATAAACTTTGTTGAAGAAAATCTCCAAAATTTAGTAAATATTTTATTTGTTTCTGTTAAAATATTTGTTAAATTTTTTCTTAATTTCAAACAAAATATTTAGCTTATAGCATAATCTTTTTATTGAAAAAAAATCTCTTGTTACCAGTAAAATTTTTCTAAATTGTTTGTTTGGATTTACAATTTCGTTTGTAGGTCCTCAGTCAGACAAAATTTTTACTGAATTTCTAAAGTTCTTTACTGATTTTACAATTGACTTTTTTGTGTGTATACCGACGAAATGGTAAAATAAAAATCAACTGGTACCAGAAACCTACTGCATCTGGCAGTAGTATCAATTTTTACTCAAAACACCCAAAGAGAATTAAAATCAACACTGCTAAAAATCTCATAAGAAGAGTCTTAACTATTAGCGACATGACCCAAAAATTTTTTTTTACCAAAACTAATTAGCAAATTAATTGAAGATGACAAAAAGCAGAACCCTAGGATTAGGAAAATGACGAGCAACTAACAATTTATAAATCTCTAATAAATGTTTCTGAAATATCAGAAAAATTGAGAGAAATTA
This sequence comes from Melanophora roralis, assembly GCA_963583895.1. NCBI lineage: Eukaryota > Metazoa > Arthropoda > Insecta > Diptera > Rhinophoridae > Melanophora > Melanophora roralis. Next base: position 12,204,353 of record OY757192.1, on the reverse strand, counting down.
AGTTATTTAATAACCAAAAATATAAAATAGGCTGGTTAATGCATTCACAAAAACTTAATGCGTTGTTGTTAATTCACATCATTTCAAAAAAGCAAGACACGGCACAATCACAAAATATAAAAGCAACGAAAACTATACGGTGCTATTGCTTGCCTTCTGCTCATACATTAAAACGCAATGAATATCCATCTAAAGCAACGAATATGTGAATAGTTTCGTTGCTGATTAAGTAAAACTGACCATTTAAAACATATCAAATTATTTTTTGTATTTTTACTAATAATAAGAAAGAAAAGCAGTATGTATTTTTTTTTATAAATTAAATAAGAAAATACAACTTTTAAATTTTTCTAAACATTTTTCACACTTCATTATACCCTTCACATAGTGATAAGTTTGTCATTCCGCTGGTAATTTCTTTATTATCCATTTGCGACCCCATTAAGTATATATATTCTGGATCCTTATAGATAAGGAAGTTGATATAGCCATGTCCGTCTGTCTTTCCGTCCGTCTGTTGAAATAAAGTTTTCGGAGTCAAATAAAGTGATACGGACCAGTTATTGGTGTCTAACTATTATATATATCCTGTAAACAATCGCTACATAAAATTAGCAAAATCGGTTCACTGTTGACCGAGATATAAGCGAAACCCCAAAATAACCCATTTTTCTAAGGACAAAATCCGTACATATATCCCTATATATCTCAGAAAATAAAGTCATCCTTGCCACAAAACTTGGCAAAACAGGGACCTGATAGGGTAAGGGGAAGTGGCATTTCTCCTATAATTGCACAAACTTAGTGAAATAATTCATGCGCTAAATCTTAGAAACTACAACAGCTATCGACTTTAAATGTTCTACAAAAAGTAATTGGACAAAAAGACTTACACTTCAGGGAAAAGTTTGTTTGGGTGGGGACTTTAGAAAAAACATTTTTTGGGTGGGGGCAGGACAAGGGGTAGCTCCCATACAAATTAACAATTTTTATGAAATATTCGATATGCTATATCTCGGAAACTATAACTGCTATCGATTTCAAATGTTCTACAAAAAATAATTGGGCAATAAGACCTACACTTTGGAGAAAAAATTTTTTGGGTTGGTTTTCGATATGCTTTATCTCGGAAACTATAATAGCTATCGACTTCAAATGCTCCACAAAAAGTAATTGGACAAAAAGACTTTCACTTCAGGGCAAATTTTCTTTGGGTGGGGGCAGGGCAAGGGATAGCTTCCATACAAATTAAAAATTTTTATGAAATATTGGATATGCTTTATCTCATAAGCTATGACAGATATCGACTTCAAATGTTTTACAAAAACTAATTGGACAATAAGACCAACAATAAGACTAACATTTTTGATACGCTTCATTCCGGAAACTATAACAGCTATCGACTTCGAATGTTCTACAAAAAGTAAATGACAATAAGGCTTACATTTAAAAAAAAAATTATTTGAAAAGAAGCAGGGTGAGGGGAACCCCCCAGATAAATGAACAATTTTTGTAAAATTTTTGATACTCTATATCTGGGACTCATAACCGCTATCGACTTCGAATGTCCTACAAAAAGTAAAGATCAAATAATTCATACATTTTGGGGAAAAAATAGTTGGAGAGGTGCAGGGGGACTAGAACCTCTCAACAAATTAACACATTTTATTAAACTTTTAATACGAATAATGTCGAAGACTTTTAAAACCCTCGACGTCAAACCTTTCACATGGTATTTTTATTATACATACGAACGTATGTATTGTAAGGTTTTCTATTTCAAAAACTAGGATTGATATCAACTTCAAATCCGGCACAAAGTATTATTATTGTAATGGGCCTTATTGTGTTTGGCGTATTCGTGTCGAATGTTGTCGAATTCGCCACAAAAACGACAAGGGTGCAATTCATATAGCATTGGCGTATTTGTTAGACGGTACCAAAAAACTAAAAACGACTACGCCAATCACAATAAGGGTGAATATTTGCAGTACAAAATAACTTTAATAGAAAAGATGTCTGGGTATATAAAAAAACCAATGTAGAGGCTATATAAGATTCGGCACAGCCAATTATAGCTTTCTTACTTGTTTTTTTTAATGCCACAAGCTTTTAACGATGCACATTGGTCAAAAATTATTTTTTTTTGGCCAAAACTATTTTTGTAAAATATATCAATTTATTTTATTAATAAATTAGTTTTTGTGAATTACTATAACAATGCTTTATCGAATATATGTAATTTATGCATTTTTTTTTTTTTTTTTTTTTTGCATATTTTTTATTATTGAATCTTCGCTAAAGCGAACTAACAATAAGTTTTCAAATCTTAAGACTAATGAAATAATATTAGTCCAGCCAGTGCCAGACAGAAATTTAAGTTCTCATAATAGAAATAGTTATCTTCATCTAAGCGCAATAGTATCCCTCCTTTTCAGACGGGAGTGTCTACTATGTTGCAAGATACTTCGAGCGAGCGGGTTTGGATGTGTTTCCAGCTTACTTAAATACTTGTCCACATATTTCAGGATTTCGCATTTAACAAGTGGAACTTCTAGATCCTTATGGATGTTGCTGTTTTTGACATACCACGGAGCACCAGTTATCATTCTTAGGATTTTATTTTGACGGCGTTGTATTTTTTCTATTTTTTCTAGAGGCGGAAGCAGTGCCCCATAATTGTATACCGTAGCACCAAATTGATTTTAAAATTGAGTTGTATAGTAGAAGTTTACAATCCAGGTGAAGCACAGAGTTTCTACCCATTAGCCAGTGGATTTGTGCAGCTTTAAGTTTCATTTGCGTCAGCTTTGCATCTATATGAGGCTTCCATGTGAGGCGGCGATCCAGGTGAATACCAAGATATTTTGTCTCGGATCGTTGAGGCACCAAATGGTTGTTAATAGTGATTGGAGGGCACGTTTCTTTGCGCAAGGTAAAAGTTATGTGAGTACATTTTTGTTCATTTATTTTTATTCCCCATAACTTTGCCCATTTCTCAACTTGGCTTACGTGTTGCTGCAGTTGACTCGAAGCCTCTCTAGGGTCTTTATGAATACTGAGAAAAGCGGTATCATCAGCAAATGTACACGAGTGCGTAAAACAGTTGGTTGGCATATCTGCTGTGTAAAGCAAGTACAAAATTGGACCTAGTATACTCCCTTGAGGTACACCAGCCCCTATTGGTTGGGAACAACTTATTTGGTTTCCCTCTTTGATCATAAATTGTCTGCCGGTTAAGTATTTTTCTAGCAGGCTTGAAATATTAGCAGGTAGATAGAGATTTAGTTTGATTAACAGGCCTTCGTGCCATACTTTATCGAATGCTTGAGACACATCGATAAAAAGCGCGGAGCAGTACATCTTTTCCTCAAAGGCTTTTCTAATAACCTGCACCAGTCTGTGAGTTTGTTCGATTGTACTATGTTGACTTCTAAAACCAAATTGGTGATCTGGAATGCAGTTGTTGTCATTTAGGATCGAAGTAAGCTTGTTTTTAAGTAGCTTTTCGAACAGTTTCGCCAAAGTTGGTAACAAACTTATAGGCCTATAAGACTCCACCTTCGAAGGATCTTTTCCCGGCTTAGGAATCATCTTTATTAAGGCAACTTTCCATATTTGCGGAAAGTGTTCAAGCCGAATTATGGCATTAAAAACAAAAAGAATAATTCTTTTACCTGTATAGGGTAGCTCTAAAAGCATTTTGTTGCTTATTTTATCAACGCCAGGAGCTTTTTTGTCATTTAGGTTAGCGATAGCCTCTATAACATCTGAAAATCGGAAACGTATTTCTACAGAACGTCTAGCAACAACAGGCGGTAATTCCCTCACGTCAGTACACGTGTTGGGAGTGAACACGTTTATTAAGTGACTTGCGAACAGATCGCATTTTTCTTCGTCATTTCTAGCCCAGGATCCTCTCAGGTTACGCAGTGGTGGTTTTGCGATTACGGGTCTTTTAAGACGTCTGTCTGTTCGCCATAGAGAATAGTTTTTTGAGGAGTCGTGTCTAGACCTTCCAGGTATTCCTTCATTGATGACATTCTATGTACTTCTAGCAAGTTTTTTAATCGGTTTGTACATTCCTTCAGCTTATTTTTAAGTAGGGGCGATCTATACCTTTGCCATTCTCTTCGGGCTCTCCTTTTTTCAGATAAAAGCTTTTCAACATCGGTTGAGTAAATTTTGTTGTATCTGGCCTGACGGTAGGTAGAAGAAGCATTTTCAACGGCTTTTTTAATATTTTTATTGAGGCTACTCAGGCACTCATCGATTTCTTCGGAAGTTTTTAAAGATTGGTGTTCCGAACAGTGCGTGCTGATAAATTTTTTGTATTTTAACCAGTTTATTCTTTTAGATAAGAAAAAATCACTAGTTGCTGCAAATAGTAATTATTGTGGGTGAGTGGTCAGAAGATAAATCCAAGGAGGCTTGAGCCTCAATAAGCTCAGGGGATATACCTTTTGCTACGCCAAAATCTATTACGTCTGGTATTTTATTGTGGTCAGTTGGCCAATATGTTGGTTGCCCAGTTGAAATAACGTGAAGTCTCATTTCCGATACAGAATCATACAAGACACGACCTCTGGGACTTATTAGGCGGGAGCCCCAGTACGTGTGTTTAGCGTTATAGTCACCAGCAGCAATAAAGTGAGGACCTAAAGATTTGTAAAAACTGTTATACTGATTCTTCGTTATGGAAAATCTGGGCGGGCAATAAACTGACGAAATAACGAGATTATGGAAAAATTCATCAATACAGACGTTTGTTGCTTGAATATAAGGTTCGGATAGGCCACCCAACCATTGGTGTTTAATTCTTGATTTAATTAATATAGCAGATCCACCACATGATCTAGCCCTAGGATCCTTTGCGTCGTAAAAAGTATAGCCACTTATTTTAAAAGTGCTTCTAGATGTCATATGAGTTTCGGAAATCAACATGACATCGATTTTTTGGTGTGTTAAAAAGTATTCGAGCTCGTTTTTGTGTTGGCGGATGCCGTTTGCGTTCCAGAAACAAACCCTGAGGCAGTTCATGGTCTTTTAAGCATGGCCTGCAGAAGAGCAGACTGCATTTTCTGCATCTCCTGCATCATGCTAGCCATTTGCGCCATTATCTGCGTAAATTGTTTGACCATATTGTCAATTACGGCTTCCAGGCGGCTAAAATTGGGACCAGTTGGTTCACTTGTTGGCACTTGTTGTTGTGTGGTTGGTTGGTTTGGCCTTTGTGCATTGGACTGGTTTGACTTTAGTGCGTTGGCGTAAGAAATCTGACTTGTAGTTGGCTGTGCTAACTGGGGAATGTTTGTTGTTGGTATATCTAACGGCTGGGGAGGGGCAGGAACTACCTTCGGCTTAGATGAGCGCTTAACTAAATCAAAGACAGGACAGCCTCTATAGTTAGCAGTGTGATTTCCCCCACAATTACTGCATTTCTTCACCCGAGGATCATCTCTCGGTTTGTCGCACTTGGTCGTAGTATGCAGGTCTCCACACACAACACAAACAGCAGGCAACTTGCAATAAGTTCTGGTGTGACCATACTCTTGGCAATTCAAGCACTGTACGGGCCCAGATCGCTTATGTGGCACTTCAACAACGACTCTACGATGCAAAATATATTTAAGGTCATAGATAGAGTGAGTTTCGTTTTTTTTCAGTTTTGTATCACCGGGCTCAAGCTCAACTCTGAATAATGGTTGGGGATACCTTTCTCTGTTTTTAATGTTTGACACAGATTTGGCTTTGAAGCCTTTGCTGCACAAACTAGCCTTAATTTCTTCCGGGTCCACATTCGAATCAATGCCCTTAATAACAACTTGGAGGCCTTTTGCGTTCTTAAGTTGATAGGTGTAGAAGTTTTTTTTATGTTTTTCAAGCTCCGAAACCGTGGTGCGATAAGCATTTTCGTGATACACTTGAATTTTAGTTTCATAAATGCTACCACGTTTTATGTTCGACACATAAAAGTTGTCTTCGCCGATTAATCCAACTAAAAACTTTATAAGGTCGTTTAAATTTTTCTCTCTCAAATAAATTGGGGGAGGCTTAAATGTCTTCCTCTCAGTTAGCGGGGCATCGTTTTCCTCTTGCAGTATTGCAAACCGATTTTGCGATGAGGTTGGTTTTTCTTCATCTTTCGACATTTTTGCTGGGTTGGTAACCTCTGCCGATTTGGGGCTTCTGCCCCTTTTAAGAACGGTTATATAACGGTCCATTCCTACCTGGACCTTTGGAACTTGTGAAGAGATTGGGCTGGGACCGCTTTTAGCTACTGTAGCTTCAATTCCAGAATTTGATAAAAATGACCGCGGTGAGGATTGTACTTCGGTACTTTTTTTATAATTTTTAAAAAGGGATTGGGCTAAGTTTGACCCTTGTTCAAAGCACTTATTTAAATTGGGTGCACTTAAACTTAAATTGTTTGTATTTATTTTTGATTTCTCACTTAAATAATTTTTATTGTATTCAGGGTCTCTAATGTTTTCATTGCTCACGCTTGTGGAGCTTAACACAATGTAAGCATTTCTGCTATTAGGCCCACTGTGACGACGATTGCTGTAACTCATGTACCGTTTGCTTTTTTATTTAGTTTTTTTTTTTTTGTTTTGTTTTTTTACTTTTTCACTTTTGTATACTTATATGTATGTATATTAATAAAAAATTTTTGCCACCTATTACAAATATGTATATTCGCTCTTTTTAACACTCGCGTACACGTCCGCACACTACGAGATTGAATTTATGCATTAAATATCAAAAAAATATATTAAAAACCCCTATGTAAGCCTAAGGATTTCAAGTTTGTTTTAGACAGACATATTTGTTTGCTTCAAATAAAAATATATTAGATAGGATCAACATGTTTTAGTCAATACAATGTATAAAAATTAAAAAAATATTAGTGTTAAATAAAATATTTATTAAATATTCTAGCTTTAATGTCCTGCAATATCTAGTTCATTGGGGAGTAATATTACACCATAAAGGTTTTCCTGAAGTATCGATTAATGTTAATGGTATTACAGTGGTTACAAAGAGGTTGTAATTAGTATTTTGAGGTGAGCTTGAATTATTAAAACCTTGTTTAAATTGAGCTTGGCCACTACTACGGTCAAATCAATAACTCAAGATAAATTCTGACGAAATTAGTGCTCTATTTTCAATATTGATTACACCTAAAATTACTTCTTTTTGCGACTCTACAATTCTTGCTGCAGTATGTTGCAACAGCATTTGTAAAGTTATTTTTGCAACTTTTTCATTTACAAATATATTGCTAGGCGTACAGAGAGCTTTCACTGCCAAAAGTCTATAAAAGGGTGGAAATATGTTGCAATTTCTTTGTATCTATATTCTCCATGTGAATATTAAAGCATTGCTTTTTGTGAAGTCATTTTCACTAAGAAATGCAAGAGCTTCCTAGTCAGAAAGTTAAACAGGATCTTTGACATTTTTAAAGCATAACTTTCTGATTTTAGATGGACGCATTAAACTTTTAATTTTATCTTTTAAAACAGCAGCTAAATCATTTTCCCCTTTTTTCGGGCTGAGATACATGCCGCATAAATTAGTAAATCTGTCTCATTTTGCTTTAATGATGAAAGGCCTGTCGCTTCCCTTCTTTTGCTGCGCTCGGAAATTTCTGAATATGGTAAGCTTGGCCGACCAGCTCTTGAAGAACATGGGGCATCTGTTTGCACCTCATATATTTTGAAAATTACTTCAGTAAGCCACTTGCCATTTCGGGACTTAAAATATTTTAAGGAACTGTGACTTTCTCGTCACTTCTGCCCCAACTTATTACAAAAAAGGCGCATTTTTTCTTGTCAGTATTTATTATACTGATCAGAAGATTTATTTTCGCCGATTGTTTTAATAATATTTGTCAGAAAAACTTTTTTTACCTCTTTTGAAGAATTTTGCAGCCTTATTTTAAAAAGATCGGCATTTTTGATGCTAACGTTACCTAAGAAAAAAATGATTTATTTTTAAGAATTGAAAAAATTGATGGATATATTTACAGATTTATACTCTATAGACTATAAGTATTTTCGGATATTTTGTTTCGCACCGGACAAATTCGGACATTTTTTTTTTAATGTTATAATTAATTTGAAAAAAACTTTTTTTAAATATTTTTTATATGCCTTCAGAAAAAGCAAGCTTTTTTGAAATCTAGCTATTTTATTTTTAAAAATTCTTTAGACATATTATAAATACTTACTTTCAGCTTGATAATCCATAAATATTTTAATTAAATTTTCTTTATTTGTTTCTTAATTATTCTTCGACCAAACACTTCAAATGCACTACTCGCACTAAATTGTTCAACAATATCGAAAAGTTGTACGTTTGTCGCCGTACACATTAGCAGTAAATAACGGTATAAAAAACCAAAATATTTTTTTTTGTGATTTTAAGTGTTTATAACGTCATGAAAAGCTAAAAAGGGCAAAACAAGACTATAAAAAAATACATTTTGGCCAGAAAAAATGGATTTTTGACCAATGTGCGATGGCATCGAATGTTTTAAATAGGCAGTGAATGGTTTTTATATATTTAATGCGTCATCTTTATAACTCGTTGCTTGACAAGTAACGCTATTTTTCAAAGCGAGTGTATAAAAGGCAATCATCAAAAAGTAAGAATGGTTGAATTGCAATAGCACTAGTAATTTTTGTTGAATGAAAGCAATGCAATAGCAATGAATATTTTAATAGGCAATTAAAACGAAATCATTCATTCCGTTCTATAACCCAGACTTTGAGAGGGTGAGTATAATGGACAGTGAGAACCACTATCAACGTTGCTATATGTTAAAGGCAGTGTGGCCATATTAGCTTTTTTCGGGCTAAATTTAGCTTTATTTTTCCTCTTTTAGCCCGAAATATTTACATTTAGCTTTTTTTAAAATTGAATTTAGCTTTTTTATGTAGTTTTTGGAGCTAAATAAAAAGATAAAAATTTGCGGTATTCTATTTTTCGGTATATATCTCAATTATACTGAAAGGTATCAAGCTACAAATTTTCTTCGAATTTACAACATCACAGTTTCCGAGCTATTGTTTTGTAATTAAATAAAACAAAGATATAAGGAAGGTATGGTATTACAAAAAAGAATTTGTTTTCCCAAAACAAACACTTTTAAATGCGGCAATTTTAACGAAAAAAATCCAAATGCGACACAAACAGTTTTTGCCGTTTTTCGGTAAAATTTTAAAATTTTTTAATATATTGCTTAAAAATGTATAAACACTTATGTAACAAGAATTTTAAAGTGTATTTTTTCAAAAAATCAAATCAAACAGGACCGAAATAATTTTTTAAGAAAAAAGCAGGCACAATGAAACATCGTAGGGTCAAGTAAAGCTCACCATTTTGATAGTATTAAACTATATTTGTTGAAAATCAAGTTCTTTGTAAATTTTGTTTTTTAATTTAAATTAAAATTTTTATTAACGATAATTATTATTTGTGTTAGATAGGTTTAAAAATACGTCAAATCACATCAACGGTATAGTAGGAAACATATACTGCTTGCTCCGTGAATTATGGGTTACGCAGTACTACACACCTTTGGACGTTTGGATTCTTATAGCTTAAACGTACCTTATGCCACGTTTGTTGTACGGGTGTGAAATCTTTGCTAACTGTGACTCTAAAAGTAAAAACAAAATCAATAAAACCTACAACAGAATAATATAATGTATATGGATTACGCAAATATGACCGGCTATCGTCGTATTCAAACAAATTATATGGAATGCCACTAAAAAGAATTTTAGATGTACGGATTTTAGTATTATTACACAAAATAATGTACGAAATGTAGCAATCGTATCTGTATAACCGTTTAACATTTGCACGTCCAAATAGAGGCAATAAACTAATTCCTTTAAGACATCGAAGTCTTGTATCTGAGCACCAATTTTTCACATATGCTGTACATCTTTGGAACCTACTTCCGAACATTTTACAAACAAACAGCAACGCTAGAGAATTTAAAAAGCTTTTAACCCAACACATTTACAGTTAATTTTGAATGTGCATTTTGAAATTTTTTGTTATACCTATTTATTATAATTCATAATTTGTTTTATAAACCTCATTTGTTTAATGTTTTTTTTATACTTTTTTTTTAATTTTATTTAAAAATACTCTGTAACACGAATTTGTACTTAACTTTTTTAATTCCCATGCTTTAACATAAGATCGAAGATCTTATAAACAAATAAATAAACATTTTTTATTTTTTGACTTAAATTTTTTTATTATTACAATCATTGGTTTAAATACTTATTGAGACACACATGCAAAAATAAAAATACTTTAAAAAATGCTTTCTAACAATGTAACTTTTCACATTAAACATTATCTTTTTTTTTGTTTTCTTGAACAAAATTTACATGAAGACATTTTTCATGATATACATATGTATGTAACTTGAATGAAAATGTTTAAATTTAAACGAGATATGTAGAAAAGTAGTCTCTTTATACTCTTTTTGTCAACAAACAAAAATTTCATTGAAGAAATATTAAAAAAATTAAAATTTTTTTTTTTTTTTTTTTTTTTAATATGTGTATATCTTACAAACTCGTTTTTTTTTTACCAAAACCGGCAGTAGAATAAAACCTGCTTCTAAAAACTATTTTAAAAAGTTCTTGTATATACATGTATATATATGTAAATATTATTTTTCTTCTTACTTAAGGTATGGGTCTACCAAGTTTTTGTAAATAAAATCCAAATTTTTTAACAAACTTTCTTTTCAAATATTTTTAGCACACAAACATTTTGTCCATATTATGAAAATTTTTTTAAAAACGCATTTTAAAATTTAGCTTTTTTTTTGAAAAAAATTTTTTATTTGGGTTAATTCTGGAATACGGTACCACTTGATTTTGGAAAATTTATTTTTATGGAATCGTAGCTACTTAAATAAATGCAAAATAATTTTATGTAAAACGTTTTGGGTGCTCTCGAAGTAATATACAATTGTAAGTTTAAAATTTTTTTCCTGGTGGTACCGTATTCTAGACTTGTACCCTTTTTTTATATTAGGCTATTACTAACCATTTGTTCATTGCCTGTTTCCACATCAACACTCGAAATTCCGTCCAACTGGCACTTAATATTTTCAGTTTTTTCTATTTCACTTAATTTTTCTTTTAATGCATTGCATGCATGCATTAATTTTAAATTGTTTATTGTGGTACAGATCTGACTTTATTTACCACAATTGTGGGAAGCTTTTATATTTATCAATGAACTCTTCCCAGAAAATAATATTATAAAAGACATTTATTTTAAATTTGCAATATGCACAAGGCAACGGCAAAAAGCTAACGGAATTTTTGTATGAAGTATGACGAACACGCTACTAAATGAGTATGTTGGTATGCGACAGACATCAGAAATTCAAAAATTTTTGAAAACCAACACACATGTCTGACATACTCGACATACGTGCTATTACACAGTGAGTTTTGGTACGCCATCATACATGTCTTAAGACAAGTATGCGTGTCTAATAGCCTTTTTAAAGATGATACAAAGCATAAACTTACCAACAACAAAAAAGAATAAATTATTAGTGTGATACTGAAAAGCCCGCTCATAAGTGTAGACACCTAAAGGTGGGATCACACGATTGCCGTAATGCAACAATTTTTACAATTTTTCGTAGCCCAATTGTGTGATTGCACAATTGTTTGAGACATGTGGCAATCGCGAACAATATTGTGCTTGTTTTAACCAATCAAATGCAACTCTGATGTGACAACCGTGTGATAACTTTAAATGCAACTGCGCGGCAATAAAAATGTCAAAAGTATGCCCATATTTATTATGTTTCTTAGCGGCATTCAAAGTTTACAATACGCCCCAACTTTTATTTTGTTTGTGTGCCCTCAATTATTGCTGAGAGTAAAAAAGTTTTCCTTTAACATAACAATATTTTTCAATTATATTTATCCATATGTTTGTAGGTGCAATTTACCATTTATTTTATTACCAATTTTTTAATATTTTACTCAAAAACTAACAAAAATTTACAAATGTTTACTTTTTTGTTTCCTTGAAATTTTAGTTGTTACAATGGTTATGCATGTACATATATACAAAAAGCGAACATTGACACCTTACACTTATTCGCCTTGATATATACATACTTATGTATCATGGAAACTTCCACAGCTTATTGTTGGTGCTGCCGCATATTTAAACAATCGTATGAACGACCGGGATCATTTATTGACACAAAATTATTTTTCACCAACTTGTACCAATACAAAATGAGGCAATCATATGACTGCAGATATTTTGATTGGAACAAAATTTATTTTTGTGCACAATAACAGCACAATAAAATTAGGCCAGTTTGGTGCAATACGGCAATCGTGTGATTTTAGCTTAAAAAGAAAAAGAAGATTATGACAAAAATATATATTAAGACTTTTATTTTAATATAACTTGACTTTTGGACAATAGTGGTAAACAAAAAAACCCCATCTTAATATTATTATTTTGTTTTTAACAAAAAGTAAACATACATACATATGTAAATTTTTATTTTATTGTCAGTGTTGCCAACAATTCAGAGGCAAAAAAAAGCCCACCGAATAGTCAAAAAGAGCTAAAAGAAGCCAAATTACAAAATTGAGGATTTTTCCGTTGTAAATCTATGAATGTATCTATTATTTAATTTGTACTTCAAGATTTTTTTACAAAATAAAAATAATAGAAAAAATAATAATATTAAATAAAATTATTTTACAACAGCAATTGATAATAATTTTTATCAACATTAACAATATGACCATACAAATTTACATACAAATAAGTAAAATAAATATTTTCATATATTATATGTTTCAATTGAATTTATTTTTACAACTACGGTTGCCTGTAACTCATAGTTTAAACAGCAGGTGCTGCACTTTTAAAAACCATATTTTGTATTAATTAAACTATTAACCGTATTCAAAGTCATGAGGTTTCTTATTTTATTCGATACGATAATATTTTAAAAACAAGCAATGATGCACTTCAATCCAAAATTAGTCGGTTCTTTTTAAGTTTTTCCGCTGGCACAATTTTAAATTTTTTAAGCAATTTTTTTTAAATTATCTTCAAATTCTTTTTTAACACATAAAGTATTTTCTAAGTCCTGGAAAAAAACATTTGTTACGCTAAATGCCGAAATTTATTTCAACATCTTAAAATTTGTTGAAAGCTTTTCTTTAATTTTATAAATTAGACTTTTTGTGAACTGAAATTACGTTTAACGATATGTTTATCTAATACAGTTATATTAAAATTTTCGCATCTTTGAAAATAAATCATCAAAATCGTAAAAACAAGTTTTAGAAATCGTCAACACTAAAATTTATGTTTTTGATTACTTTTTTACTTAATAACGATAAAAAAAAAACAGGGAAACAAAGTGCGTGCAGGAAGTTTCGTCAAAAGTAGTAACCAAAAATGCAAAATTTTATTTAAAGCGAAACAAACTAAAAATGACTAAACGCAAATATTTTAATTTTTTTTTTAATATTTTCAAGTTTAGTCCTAAAAAATTATTTTCATGTTAAAAACAATTTTATTTGAAAAAAATATATTTTTTACAGAAATCATTTTTCAGGGATCCTATTTCTAATCCTTGTTTAAAATATACAGTATTCTAACTGAAAACATTTAAATATTTTTAAATAAGCAAGCAATAGCTAATATGGAAAGGCTTAAAATGGGTTTTCAAAGGGGAAGAACCTTATTTTATGTTTTTTCTCTCTTAAGCCGAACACATTAGATATACATATATAGTGTACATAAATACCAACAGGTTATTTAAGTTTGTTGTACTGTAGAGTATTAAGACTGAGGGGCCTTGAAAAACCTTTCAAAGTAGCGAAAGATTGACAGAAATTTTGCAAACATTTTCTCTGAAACACTTATTCATGATATTATATGAAATTTAAAAGTCATACTTATTTATAACAAAATTTGTAGGTTTTGGCTTAAGTCGAAAACCTTTATAAAAATCGTCAAATTTAGGGCAAAAATCATCCAATCGTCAAAAGCCATTTTTTGTGGGCAAAAATCGTCAATATGACGATAAATCGTCAAATCTGGCATCTATGGGCACGACGATTACTGTTACTCATTAACCGTTCGCTTTTTTTTAATTTAGTTCGAGAGGAGAAATCTCACTGATATTTGTGTATTTACATTAATAATTTTTTTGTCACTTATTACAAATATTTTCGCTTTATTTAATACGCGCGTAAACACATCTGTACGCTACGAGAAGAACAATGTTCCCTATACAAAAGAATAATTTTTATGACATTTTTGATACGCTATATCTCGAAAACTATAACATCTATCGGCTTTAAATGTTCTACAAGAAGTTATTGTACAATCAGCATTACATTTTGAAGGGCAAAATAGTTGGATAGAAGCAAAGGGAGGAGTAGCCTCATACAAATAAAAATTGTTTATTAAATTTTTGATACAGGCTATGCTTAAAAAGCCATGAACTGCCTCAGGCTTTGTTGCTGGGACGCAAACATCATTCGCAAGCACAAAAACAAACTCGAATATTTTTTAATACACCAAAAATCTTATGTAATGTTGATTTCCGAGACTCATATGACATCTAGAACCATTGCAAAAAAAGTGGATATTTTTTTTACGATTCGAAGGATCCTAAGATAGATTCTGTCGTGCGTCGACTTTAATAATGAAATGGAGAATTAAACACGGATGGTCTCTCTAAATGTTAAATGCAAGCAACAAACGTCTGCGTTGATGAATTTTTCCATTGCCTAGTTATTTTGTCGCTGTATTGTCCACCCAGATTCTCCATAACGAAGGATCAAAACAACTTTAACAAACCTTAGGGTTCTCTCTTAAAACTGCTGGAGACCATAACGCTAAGCTTACGTACTGGGGCTCTCGCATTATCAGTCCCAGAGGTCATGTTTTTAAGATTACGTATCTTAAATAGGACCTAACATTAATTTATCTGGACAACCAACCTATTGGCCAACTGATTGCACTAAAATTTCAGATGTTAGGGGTTTTGGCGTAACAAAACGTATATCCCCGGAACTTACCGAAGCTCAAGCCTCATTTGATTTATCTTTAGACCACTAAGCCACTCTAATCACTATTTTAAAGTCCTCACCAAATTTCAACTAGAGATATTTTTTTGTTTAAGCGTTATTTGGTTAAAACACAAAAAATTTATGCACCAACTGCTCCGAAAACCAACCACTTAACACTTCCGAAGACATCGATAATTGACTGAGCAGCCTTAATAAGAACATTAAAAAAAGCCGTTGGACATATCTTTTCTAACAATCGGTAGACTAAATACTTTTTTTTCATATTTTTATTATTGAATCTAACAATAAGTATTCAAATCTTAAAACTAAGTAGTTAATATTAGTCCAGCCAGTGGCAGATTAAAATTTAAGTTCTCATATTAATTAATAAGCTTTATATAGGCGCAATAGTATCCGTCCTTTTCAAACAGGTGTGTCCACTATGTTGCAGGATGTTTCGGGCGAGCGGATTTGGGTGAGTTTCCAGCTTATTTAAATACTTGTCCACGTAGTTCAGGATGTCGCATTTAACAAGTGGATTTTGTAGATCCTTGTGGATGTTGCTGTTTTTAATATACCAGGGAGCACCAGTTATCATTCTTAGGATTTTGTTTTGACGACGTTGAATTTTTTCCATGTTGGATGCGGAAGGAGTGCCCCATAATTGTATACCGTACCACCAAATTGGTTACAAAATCGATTTATAGAGTAACAGTTAACAATCAAGACGAAGCACATAGTTTCTACCAATTAGCCAATGCATTTTTGTAGTTTTAAGTTTCATTTGCGTCAACTTCGCATCTATATGTGTCTTCCATGTAAGACGACGATCCAGGTGTCTACCAAGATATTTTGTTTCAAATCGCTGGGGCACTATATGGTTGTTAATGCGGATTGAGGAGCATGTTTCTTTACGTAAAGTAAACGTTACGTGGGTACATTTTTGGGTCATTAACTTTTATTTCCCATAACTTTGCCCATTTCTCTGCTTGGGTTACGTGTTGTTGCAGTTGACTCGAAGCCTCTTTAGGGTCCTTATAAATACTGAAAAAAGCGGTATCATCAGCAAATGTAGACGTGTGCGTAAAACAGTTGGTTGGCATATCTGCTGTATAAAGCAAATACAGAATTAGACCCAATATACTCCCTTGAGGTGCACCAGCCCCTATTGGTTGGAAACAACCTATTTGGCTTTGCTCTTTGATTAAAATTGTCGACCGGTTATGTACTTTTCTATAAGGTTGAAAATATTAGCTGGAAGCTTTAGCTTTAGTTTATTTAAAAGGCGTTCGTGCCATACTTAATCGAAAGCTTAAAAGACATTTTTAAAAAGCGCGGAGCAGTACTTCTTTTCCTCAAAAGTTTTTCTTATAACCTTCACCAGTCTGTGAGTTTGTTCGATTGTACTATGTTGACTTCTAAAGCCAAATTGGTGATCTGGAATGCATTTGTTTCCATTCATGATCGGAGTTTGCTTGTTTTTAAAGAGCCTTTCGAACAATTTTGATAAAGTTTGTAACAAACTTATAGGCCTATAAGATTTCACCTTCGAAGGATCTTTACCAGGCTTAGAAATCATCTTTACTAAGGCAACTTTCCATATTGGCGGGAAATGTTCAATCCGAGTTATGGCATTAAAAATAAAAAGAATAATTCTTTTAGCGATAAAAGGTAGCATTTTGTTGCTTATTTTATCAACACAAGGAGCCTTTTTATCATTTAGGTTAACGATGACCTATACAACATCTGAATATCGGAAACGTATTTCTATAGGACGTCTAGCAACAACAGGTGGTAATTCCCTCACGTAAGTGCCTGTTTTGAGAGTAAACACGTTCCTTAAGTAACTGGGAAACAGATCGCATTTTTCTTTGTTATTTATAGCCCAGGACCCTCTTAAGATTACGCAGTGGAGGTTTTGCGATAACGGGTCTTTTTAGACGTCTGGTAGCTCGCCATAGAGAATAGTTGGTCTGGGAAGTCGCGCGTAGGCTCTCTGAATATTTATTCAGTGACACCATTCTGTGCACCTGCAACAAGTTTCTTAATTGGTTTGTGCATTCTTTTAGTTTATTTTTAAGTTGGAGCGATCTATGCTTTCGCCATTCTCTTCGGGTTCTTCTTTTTTTAGAAAAAAGCTTTTCAACATCTGCAAAAAAAATTTTGTTGTACTTGGCCTGACGATAAGTAGAAGAAGCATGTTCAACTGTTCAAACAATCATCGATGTCTCCGGGTGTTTTTAGTGGTTGGTTTTCCGAGCAGTAGGTGCTGATATATTTTTTATATTTCAGCCAATCTACTTTCTTAGTTAAAAAAAATCACAAGTTGTTATATGATGAGGACTGCAAATAGTGATTATTGTTGGTGAGTGGTCAGAAGATAAATCCAAGGATTTTTTACATCTGGTATTTTATTGTGGTCTGCTGGCCAATAAGTTGGTTGTCCAGTTGAAATAACGAAAAGTCCCATTTCAGACACGGAATCATACAAGACACGACCTTTCGGGCTAATTAGGCGGTAGCCCCAGTACGTGTGCTTAGAGTTATGGTCTCCAGCAGCTATAAAGCGGGGAGATTTATAAAAACTGTTGTACTGATCCTTCGTTATAGACAATCTGGGTTGACAATAAACTGACGAAATAACTAGATTATGGTAAAATTCCTCAATGCAGACATTTGTTGCTTATATATAACTTTCGGAGAGACCACCCATCCATTGGTGTTTGATTCTTAATTTAATTAATATAGCTGATCCACAACATGACCTATCTCTGGATTCTTCTGAGTCGTAACAAGTATAGCAACTTAATTTAAAATTGCTTCTAGATGTCATATGAGTTTCGGAAATCAACATGACATCAATTTTTTGGTGTGTTACAAAATATTCAAGTTCGTTTTTGTGTTGGCGGATGCCGTTTGCGCTCCAGAAACAAGCCCTGAGGCAGTTCATGGCCTGCAGAAGAGCAAACTGCATTCTTTGCATTTCTTGCATCATACCTCTTGTTGTGTTGTTGGCGGGTTAGGCTTACTTGCGTTTGGCTGATTAGACTTTATTGCGTTGGCATAAGAAAGTTGACTCGTAGTTGGCTGTGCTAGTGGAGGCATAGAAGTAGTGGCTATATTTAACTTTTGGGGAGGGGCAGGAACTACTTTTGGCTTTGATGAGCGCCTTACTAAATCAAAAACAGGGCAGCCACTATAGTTGGCGGTATGATTTCCACCGCAATTGCTGTATTTCTTCACACGAGGTTCATCTTTTGGTTTGTCGCACTTTGTCGTAGCATGCAGGTCTCCACACATTACACAAATAGAATGCAATTTGCAGTAAGCCTTCGTGTGACCATATTCTTGGCAGTTTAAGCTCTGCACGGGCCCAGATCGCTTATGTGGCGCTTCAACTATAACCCTACGATGCAAAATGTATTTTAGGTCATAGATAGGGTAAGTTTCAGTTTTGTTTAATTTGACATCACCAGGCTCAAGCTCCACTCGAAATAATGGTTGGGGATGCCTTTCTCTGTTTATAATATTTGACACAGATGTGGCTTTGAAGCCTTTGCTGCACAAACTGTCCGGGTCCACATTTGAATCAATACCCTTAAAAACAACCTGGAGGCCTTTTGCGTTCTTAAGTTGGTAGGTGTAAAAGTTTTTCTTTTGTTTTTCAAATTCCGAAACAGGGTTTTCGTGATGAACTTGAATTTTAGTTTCACAGATGTTACCACGTTTTATGTTCGACATAAAAAAGTTGTTTTAACCGATCAATCCTACTACAAGCTTAATAAGATCGTTAGTGTTTTTCTCCCTCAAATAAATTGTGGGCGGCTTAAAAGACTTCCTCTCGGGTAACGGAGCATGGTTTTCCTTTTGCAAGATGGCAAAACGGTTTTGCGATGACGTTGGCTTTTCGTCATCTTTCAAAATTTTCGCTGGGGTTGTAATCTCTGCCGATTTACGGCTTCTTCCTCTCTTAAGAACTGTTATATAACGGCCCATTCCTACCTGCACCTTTGGAGCTTGTGAAGAAAAATTACTGTGACCGTCTTTAGCAGCTGGTGGTACAACTCCAGAACTTGATATAGATGAGTGCGATAAGGATGGCTCCTCGGTATTTTTTTTATTATTTTTATAAATAGACTGGTCTAAGTTTGTCCCTTGTTCAGTACACTTATTTAAATTAGGAGCACTTGCACTTAAATTGTTTGTAATTGTTATTGGTTTTGCACTTAAATAATTTCTATTATAAAAAAAATTTTTTTCTTCTCACGTTCATAAAAGAGCGTGAAAAAATTTTTGCCAACCCTCACTCACTTATAAGAAGTTTGTCGTTTTTTTTTACGCTCAAAAATCACAAATGAAAAATAAAAACCAAATTTTATTTCTCACTCACAAATTTCTTCTTTTCACTTTCGATTCATTCTTTTATGAGCGCGAGTGCTGCTTTAATATTTTTCACGCTTTGTAACAGAGTTGCCGGAAAATATTTTTTTAAACGTGTGAAATTTGTACTCCCAATAAGAGTAAAATAATTCTTGCATTTACATAATTTTTTTTTATTTTGCTGCTTGTGATACTTATATGTTGTTAAATTTTAAAAAATACGACATATCTACGTTTTGATCAGTCTTTTGAATTTCTTTTTAATTAAGTGACTTTTAATGCCATTAAAAAAAAGAAATATATTTTTAATAAAATAAAAACCACAAATTTATAATAAAAATTACGTTTGTTTCCCAGAGTAAGGCAAAAAGGCTATTTTAAAAAAATTGCGTTACTTCATTTTTATACTGAGGCATCGATATGTAGGTTTATAAACAATAACAAATAAATATTAACATTAAGGATTACTTTTAGCAGTATTTATTGTGAAAAAGTCATATTTATAAAAAATTATTTTTGTTTTTCCAAGGCCGCAAACTCCAGATCGTAGGACAGAATTTACAGAAATGACTACAGCAAGTGGTGTTACTTATCGAGATCGATTTGATACCGACTATGAGCCTCAACAGGAAAGATATGGACCAAAACTAATAGCTAATAAAAAATCAAATTCTACGAAAATAAATGGAAGATTTGCTGTGATTTGAAGGTCATCAATATTTTGCAAGGAATCATCGATGAGGGCGGCTTTCCAAAATTCTTTTGTTTTCTTTGTAATTGGGATTTGCGCTCACCTGTAAATCAATTCCAATGTAATTCATGGGCCCAAGGAGGAAGTGTGCAGGAACAAATGAAACAACATAGACTTAAGAATGCACATTTAATTGACAATACTCAAAACATTTTGCTGCATTTGCTCCATATAAAATTAGGAATTGTTAAAAAATTCCTAATTGAAGGGACCGTTGTAAATTTTTCAAGCGCATTCGACTATTTGAAAAGCGTTTTCCCAAAGTGTAGCGATGACAAAATTAAAAAAGCTATTGCAGTAAACTTAGAACGATTTTTTGTTCACCTCGTTGTACTATAGCTATTTACACGATGTTAATGTTTTCTTTTCTGCCCTTATAATTGTCTTCATTTAATAGGCGTACTTAATGGCCCTGACATTAGAAGCTATTCAAGAGCAAATTTGATTCATCGCTTGATGAAAATCATTCAATGGCATGGATTAACCTTCAGCGTGGTGGGGATAGAGACACGAAACCGCAAGCAAGAGAATGGGTGAAAGAAATGCTGTATTATTTTGAGAAAATCGGCATATCGATGACGTTAAAGCTACATTTTCTTTATTTTTATTCTGACGACTTTATTAAAGGACTCCCTACCGAATCCGATGAGCGAGGAGAACGGTTCCACCAAACGACAATGCCCATGGAAAAACGGTACAAAGGCAAAAAATTCGACGCATTGCTTGCAGAGGTAATATCAATTTTATTGTTGCATGGTCTTGTATTATTTTTGATTTCTTTTCTAATTCATTTTAGTTATGTTAGTGGAGTCACAAGATAACCCTTTATGATGTTAATTAGGTATGTGAAAAAGAAAAAGCTAATGATGGAAAGCAGTCTGGAAGCAACGTGCCTGTGGACACCATAAGTTCTGAATCAGCGTCAGATTCGGACGACGATTTGGATCCTCAACTTAAGATAGCGCGATTCGCAAGTACAGGGACATCAACGAATATTTTTTTTTTATTATTTTTTTGTAATAGACAGCACAGTATCTCAATGTTGGAAAAAATAAAAAACAAATGAAATTCAAAAATTTTCGTAAAATTTTTAACTTTTGCGGCTACCTAAGCGCTACCTAAACGGTGTTAAGAATCATTCCTAGGAAGTTTATGTGTTCTCAAAAGTTGTTTATTGGGATGTTAGGCAAATTTTTGTAGTTGACTGTTTCCTTGAATTTTGAACGGTTTGCTACCTATGGACCTGAACAGGGGAAAAAAGGTAAAAAAATTGAATTTTTTAAAGTTTTTTGCAATTTTGATTTAAAATAATTTTTTTTTTTTTTTTTAATTTTTTATGTTGATTACTTTTATTCCTTTTAAAAGGCCTACAACTTTGCCTCAAAGAGTAAATTAAAATTCCGAACGGTTTGCAAGATATGAGCCTGAGAAAATTATCACTTTTTGCAAAAATGGCAAAAAGGCCCCAAATATTTGGGGGCCCATAACAAAAAAAGTGCATGACTTTGGGCAAAACTGGGAGACACGGGTCTCTTCTTTTTTGGTCTTCTTTCACGTAGTGATGTCCGAATATGGTTATTTTTTTCGTGTTACACTGTGTTATATTTTATGTTGTGATTTTTTAGAAATTTTGTGGTCTTCACTGACACAAAATTTCATAGCAATCTTTAAAAATATTTTTGAACTGTTTTCCTAAATTTTTAATGTACATTTTCTGATAAAAAAAAAAGTATTTCTTGTGTATTGTGTTCAAGGTCGTAACAGCTCTTTTTATACCATTCACATATTGATAAGGGTATATATCAGTTTGTAATTCCGTTTGTAATTTCTTTATTATTAATTTGCGACCCCATAAAGTATATATATTCTGGATCCTTATAGATAGGGAAGTTGATATAGCCATGTCCGTCTGTTGAAATGAAGTTTCCGGAGTCAAATAAAAAAATACAGACCAGCTATTGGTGTCAAACTGCTAGAAATATCCCGCAATCTCTATTGAAAATCAGCAAAATCGGTTCACTATTGACCGAGATATAAGCGAAAACCCAGAGTAACCCATTTTTTTAGGAAAAAATCCGTGCATGTATCCCTATATATCTTAGTAAGTATAGTCACTCTTCCCACAAAACTTGGCACGGATACCCCTAAAGAAGGGACGTAAATAATGGAAAAAGTTTTTTCAGATAGCACCAGGGGGAGGGGTATTTTTCCTACAATTGCACAAATTTGGTGAAATATTTTATGCGCTATATCTCGGAAACTATAATAGCTATCGACTTAAAATGTTCTACAAAAAGTAATAGTACGCTAAGGCCTACACTTTAAAGAAAAAATTTTTTGAATGGGGGCAAAAAAAGGGGTAGCTCCCATACAAATCAACGATTTTTATGAAATATTCGATACGCTATATCTCGGAAACTATAACAGATATCGAAATGAAATGTTCTACAAAAAGTAATTGGGCGATAAGGCCTACGCTTTAAAAAAAATTTTTTGAGAGGGAGCAAAAAAAGGGGTAGCTCCCATACAAATTAACGATTAGTATGAATTTTTGGATACGCTATATCTCGGAAACTATAACAGCTGTCCACATCAAATGTTCTATAAAAAGTAATTGGACAACAAGGCCTACGCTTTAAAGAAAAAAATTTTTGGGTAGGGGGTGAAGGGGGGGGGGGGGGGGTAGCTCCCATACAAATTAACAATTTTTATACAATTTTCCATACGCTACTTCTGGAAAACTATTACAGCTATCGACTTCGAATATTCTACAAAAAGTAATAATCAAATAATTCATACATTTTGGAGAAAAAGTTGGAGAGGAGCAGGGGGACTAGAACATCTCATAACATTTAACAAGTTTTATTAACCTTTAAATATAAATAATGTCGAAAACTTTTTAAACTCTCGACCTCAAACCTTCTTCATCTATTTCTATTATTCATACGAACATTAATATTTTGCATATTTTTCTATGGACTTTAAAACTCGCACAAGGTTTTTATAATATTATTTGCAGTACAAAATTACTCGGCTGGGTATATTTAAAGACCAATGTGAAGGGTATATAAGATTCGGCACAGCCGAATATAGCGCTGTTTCTTGTTTTTAATTTACCTTACTTTTGCTAATGGAACTCCTTCAAACTCTTAGGTTCTATTAAATTGACCTGAAAAATAGAGTTTTAAATTGTTGAACATAAAAAGATTTGCGTGTGTGTTGTATAACAACCACCACAATTTTTTGTAGCCATATACCTAGTACCTAAAGAGATGACGAACAGGCAGGTATAAAATACCTTTCAAATTAGCGGAAAATCCCAAACAAAATGAAATGATGGACAATTATCTCTAATGGTGGTAAAGCAAAATGCAATTTTTTCCAATCCTTTTAAAATTTGCATGAGTGTGTGTAACAGCTCTATTTTTTTGCAATATAAACATTAAATGTTTGTAAAAGCTCCTTATTTGGATTTTAAATAGCGTGAAGTGAATAACAAACAATGCCTAAAAGACAATTTAATTTTGAAAAATATGTGTTGTACGATGCATCTTCAAAAAAAGTATTTGCGTAATAGAATCATGCAAAAAGGAATTTAGTGAGAAAGTGGAAATATCAAAAGACATTACAAACTACTTCACAAACAAGATATACAAAGTAATGGTGACGATGCTTTTATTTGTCACTGGAGTAATGCTTCCCCTTTTTGTAAAACCTTAACCGCATATTTTTATTACTAAAATTATTAAATCGGATTTATTGAAAAATTTAAATGAAATGAAGTTAAAAAAATGCAAATATTTTATTATGAAAGCAAGAAAATTCAAAAAGTAGTTAAGAACCTGGTGCCTGGTTTTTTAATTTATTAAAAACATGTTTTCAAAAAAAAAAAAAAAATTATTCCTACTTTTTTTAATCATTTTAAAAATTATGCAACAAATTTTTACATATGGCAGCACCAGTAACATGACCAAAAATTTTATGTGTAATTATTTATGAATGCTTCGCGAAAAAAATCATTTATGATTTCTCACTTATGAGATGTACTCGAATTTGATTCTTTTTATTTATGTTCGTGAAAAGAAAAAATAAATTTTTCTTTTCACTTCTCACTTATTACTGGTGCAAAAAAATTTTTTTTTTCTCGCTCGAGAGTGAGAAGGCACAAAATGTTTTTTAAAAACTCATTCATTAATGAAAAATTGCTGTAGTAAACACAGCGCTCACACTCGTTCTCACGAACGAGAAGTGAGTGAGCAATTTTGAACTCTGATTGTATGTATGTATATCAACAATTTTTTTTACTTATTAAAAATATTTTCGTTTTATTCATACTCACGTAGACTGAATTTTTTCAGTCGATGTGCAACAGCTTTTATCTAAAAAAGAAGAGCCCGAAGAGAATGGATAAGCACAGATCACCCCAACTTAAAACCAGCTGAAAGAGTTTTACAGAAAGGCATCTTTTAAGGAACACTTCGGAAGGCATGACTCCTCAGACGAATTATTTCCTATGGCGATCAGCTAAATGTCTTAAAAGACCCGTTATCGCAAAACCACCACTAATAAATCTGGGCGAAAAATTATGAAGAAATATGTGATGTGCTCGCAAGTCATTTAATGATAATGAAAGTGATTACTCCCAAAACATGCACTCAAATGCACTCACATGAGTAAGTTACTACCGGTTTCTGCGGGATGTCCTATGAAAATACGTTATTAACTTTTAGATGTCGTAGCGGCTTTCGACAATTTAAATGCTAAAAAAAGCTTCTAGTTTTGATGGAATAAGCAACAAGATTCTTTTAAAGCCGCCTTGCACAGCAAAAGAATAATTCTATTTGTTTTTAGACATTGTACGTCTCGAACATTTCCGGCTTATATGAAAAGTTGCTTTGGTAAAGATGATTCCTAAGTCCGGAAAAGATTCTTCGAAGGTGGAGTCTTCAGGTATATAAGTTTGTTACCAACTCTGTCAAAATTGTCTCAAAAAGTGCTTAAAAACAAGCCGACCCCTATCTTTGATGACAAAAACTGTATTCAAAATCACCAATTTGGCTTACGGAGTCAACACAGTACCCTCGAACAAACCCACAGATTGATACAGGTTATAAGAAAAGCCTTTCAGGAAAAGAAGTACTGCTCCGTGCTTTTTATAAATGTCTCTATGACTTTTATAGTTTGTCAGGAAGCCCTGTTAAACAAATTAAAGCTAAACTTACCAGTGAATATCCTTAACCTTTTAAAAAAGAACATAACTGGCCGACAGTTTATGATAAAAGAAGGAAAATGCTTTAGCTGTCCTAAACCAATAGGGACGGGGGTTCCTCAAGGGAGTATATTAGGTCCAATTCTGTATTTTATTTACACAGCAGACATGCCCACTAACAATCTTACTCACATGTCAACATCTGCTTATGTTACCGCTTTTCTCAGTAATCATAAAGATTCTAAAGACGCCTCAAAACAACTGCAACATCACGTATCCCAAGTAGAGAAATGAGCAAATCCTAAGAATGGTAACTGTAACTCCTTGGTATATTAAAAACATCAACATCCACAAAGATCTACAAGTTCCACTAATTAAATGCAAAACCCTAAGCTATGTGAATGAGTATTGGAATAAGCTCGCGCTGAGATGAAACTACTAAAATACTTATTGTTAGTTCGCCGAAGGCGAAGATTTAATAATAAGAATATAAAAAAATCGATACGCTACATCTCGGAAACTATAATAGCTATAGACTTTAAATATCCAAGCTGTACAACAATGCCTACATTATGGAAAAACACTAGGTGAATAGGAGCAGGGGAAAGTGCAGCCCCAGTAAAAATGAGTTCAAGGAACTAATTTTTTATATTTATTTTTACCTAAAGCTTACGCTAGATGGCACTGTCATCGAAATGGTGATATTCCTTGTAGATTTTCGTGAAAAAAACCGTACGTTTACTTTTTTTAGGCTGAAAGTCAATATTTGACGTTGGCTACATAAAACGTAAATGATATAATGAAGTACATTTTTATTATTCTCACTACGTTACAAAAATGCAATTTTATGGGAAAATTATGTTCTTTATTGCAAAAAAATTGTTTTTTCATTACAGAAACCACTTTTTTATTTTAAAGTATTATATCTATGTATGTTATTATATCTTATATGGATCCCCTTAATCTAGTTTCTTTCCTATGTCCCTAGTTTCTATAGTTAAAGCTACTTGGTAAAAACTAAATTTTTTAAAAATAAAAATATCGCTTTAGAAATACATGTTTTACAGTGAAGCCAACATCAAATATTGATTTTTTAGCCTTAAAAAAAGTAAATACACGGATTTTTTTGTGAAAATCTACAGGAAATGCAACAATTTGCATGACAGCGCTAGCGTAAGTTATAGGTAAAAGTAAAAATCATAAACAAATCCTCGATTACATCGGCATCCAGCCAGCCAGATGGACGGACAAACATCGTTATGTCGATTCATTAGGTGACTTTCATTTGATTGGTATGAGTAAATATGGATTTTTGACTCCTGATTAAAATATTAGCACAAACACATTACATCCCCACCACCAAGATCACGTGGATATATAACGCTCAAACGTTCTCATGTTCATACCAGAGACTGACAACGGATGTTACTTCGGATACTCATAGAGTATTATTGAAGTATACACACGTAACCGAAATCAAAGTGTTTTCACGAAAATACCTAATACTGTACAGTGTACATCTAAATGATGGTTTTCACACAAGACTAATTTTAAATCCGCATAACTTTTGTTCTTTAGTTTTCACACAAGACTAATTATGCTGGCATAAAATTGTGCACATATACATAGCTTTGTGTGTGTTAGTATTTTCTTTGTTTATTTCACGTTTGCCTTTCGTTCGTTAAACACACACATAAATTGCGGTGGAAATATGGCTAAAGTAAGTGATGATGAATTGGCAACAATTTTAGGAGGAATTTCTAGTGCCTGTAACTTGCAAGCTGCATCATTACTCGTAGAAGCTAAGAAAGCAAAGAAACCCAGATCTTGCTGGGTGAAGCCATGCAGAGAGACCCGTGATGCTGGTGGAAATATCCAGTTCCTCCTCAAAGAATACAACTTGTTTTGTGATGAAGAAGCATATACTTCGTTATTGCGGATGGACTAGAGGTGTTTTTTTTTTAATACTGAGGTACGTAAAATCAGATATTCTGGGTAGTGATACACATATGCGGAAATGTATTCCAGTTGAAGAAAAATTGGCTGCCACTTTACGATTTTTAGCGACAGGGGAAAGTTTTAATGAAATTGCTCAAAATAGTAAATTGTCTATAGCGTATTTAAGTTCAGCTATTATAGAAGTATGTAGTTCAATTTACACAAACATGGAAAGCGAATATTTAAAGGTATGTACATGAATATGAGTTTATATTTTTTAATTTCAAAGTTCCCTAACTCGAAAGAGAATTGGTTACAAGTTGCAAACGAATTCAAAACGAGGTGGCAATTTCCCTTATGCCTAGGTGCTCTTGACGGAAAGCATATTGCATTCCAGCCAAAAAAGAAGTCAGCCAATCTATTTTACAATTATAAAGGATTTACGAGTATTGTTTTGTTGGCTTTGGCAGACGCAAATTGTAAGTTTTTGTTTGTTGATGTGGGGTGTAATGGCCGAATCTCAGACGGCGGAGTGTTAGATCGTTCAGATTTAATGCGTGTACTGGACAACGATGAAAATTTCCCACAGCCTAAAGTAATTGGCAACAACAGGACACTGCCTTATGTTTTAGTGGCAGATAATGCGTTTCCAAATGGTAAACGTGTTTTGACGCCCTATAATAAGCAAAGTTTGGCAAGAGACGAAATTGTTTATAATTCCAGATTAAGCCGTGTCAGACAAAATATTTAAAGAGCTTTTGGTATTTTGTCAAATCGGTTTCGAGTACTCCAAACAAAAATTCAACATGCCGAAGTCAACACAACTATTATTGTAAAGGCATGTTGTGTACTTCACAATTTTTTACTGGACTATAGCCAAACATATATGGACCGAATCTCCAAATACGGCATCAACAAGTAACCACAACAAAAACTGTGAAAATATAAGAGAGGAATTCAAAAAATATTTCAACAATGAGGGTAAATTTTTAACTTTATGGGTTAAGCACGTTAAGGGTTAATCAGAAGGCAAATTAACTTATGCCACATTTTCACAAAATTTCAATTAATATTTTATTCATATTTAACAAAAAGTTCGTTTTCAATTTTTTCCCTGTAAAATACATGTAAAAATTAACTCAAATTAACTTTAAACTTAATCTCCCTTGATAAAATATTATAAGAAAATTGAATTCAATCATAATAAAATCTCAATCCTGTATGTAATTAATATCATTTACTTCATGTGATTTATTTAAAAATATAATAAAAATAAATACCATAAAATATAAAAAATAAAATATCAGTCGGATGTATCAAAAATGGATTCAATTGCCTGCTGTAATTGGTCTTTTTTCAATATTTCCACAGATTGGATTTCAACCCTTTGACCAATATTATCGCTGTTGCCTTTAAGGTTTTCAATACAATCTTCTCCTTCTTCCACAAATGTTACATCGTCGAATGACTTAATTCCCGATGTTTCCACCATTAAAATATGGAAGGAGTCATCGTGGTATTCATCTATAGATGATACTGAAGAGTGCAGACTTGATGACTGCAGTGACGATTGCTCAGAAGTGCAAGAGTCAGATAACATTGTTGGTTGACGTGGAACCTGCCAAGATAATGTTTTACGCTCGGCAGCTTTTGCCCTACAAACCATCAGCAACATTTCTGAAGTGACGTTTTCGTATGTCTCTATCAACTTGAGCTCTTTGAGTTCATTGCACAACATTTTGCAAATAATTTCTTCTTTCGATTCTTCTTTTGCTGATCGTTTTTGAATCAGGGTAGTTATGAGCTCCAGTGATTTGTTGGCGGATTGCTGCAATGCAGCTGCCTAATCCAATCTCGATTGCTTAACCTGAAAGTGTTTTGTTAACAATAAATAAATTTTTTAAATATGTAAATAACCACTAACCTTTTTTGAGCTGCTGACACTGCATTCACAGATTTGATATATCCAAAAATTATCACCCTTAAGTACAATCATTTTGTTTTCCTACGAATAATCAAATAAAAACAAACACTCACCGTATTAAATTCCAAATTAGATTGCCCACGAATTTCATCGTCTGCATTCAATAAAAAATTAAGCTCATTAAAGCACCATAGCCTAGAAACATACACGTCATCAGCCGACATTCCGCTCCTAGTTGCTGCTCTCATCTTTTTTTTTCTGCAGAAATTTGCTGCTGCAAAATCTTGATTTTTTTCTTCATATCTGCAGCAGTAACATTTGGTTTTATTGGCTGCAAAGCAACAGCAATCTCCTCTAACACTTCTTGCTTTTTCTACCCTTTTAAATAATCAGGATGCGTCACTTTATATAGAAACACACGTTCTTTTAACTCTTTTATTAATTTCAATGTTTGTTTGCGGGACCAACCATCTTCTACTTTTGTATTCATCTTAACGCGTCGATGGACAACTAAACACTAAAAATCGCTCTGCAAAAAAAAACGCAGAACCTGTGTTTTCATAAGTGTGTATGTGTTAGTTTTGTTCTGCTTGTGCGGGGTCATGGTGGAATAAAAAGCTGGGAACGTCTCTAAAACAACAACTTCCTGTAAAATTTCAGCATGTATTTTGTTGTTGCTAATTCCAGCTTTGAGCATTAAATACATTCCTCGCTACAGGCTACCGAACACAACCAGCCAAAAATAGAATACACGTGTGCTTATGAGAATAATTTTTTAAATGCAACACAACTACGGGTTGCTGTCAATGCTAATTTTGTGGCGTGGTCGAAATTAAACTAATTTCTATTTTTATACGCGACAGATAACAGATTAGTGCTGCAAATACGGTAAGATTCAAAAAATATAGCTTAAACAGTACAAAAAGACTTTAGGTGGCACCAGAGAAAGTCATATTGCTTATATGTTTATTTTGTAGTGGTAGTCTAGTAAATATTTCAGTAGCAGCCAGTCGGACACAAATTTAGCAAGAAACTTTTGTGTTCGTGTGTTCCTGTGTTCTTGTTGCTTGAATGTGTTTAATGCATTGTTGTCGAAAATGTAGCGAACACACATACACACAGTATACACAACCATTGTATAACATAAGCAAGTGTCCAAACTAAGTTAGAAATCATGTGGCGGAAATAGAAGTCAGCTGATCAGTTATTCCTACCTTGTTGAATATACCTTGTGCGGGGTTAAAGCTGGTTGAAAAAATTATGCCAACCAAAAACCCCTCCCTTAACCGAAAACGCCAACAAACTGCGGTTTTATGCCAGCATAATTAGTCTTGTGTGAAAACCACCAATGAATTTAAGTACGTATATATAATCGACCAGAAGAAAACAAACCCTGGCAACCTTTTTTTTTTCTTCTTAGCAACATTTTTTTTGTGAAAATGTAAACAAATCATGAAAAAAATGCGAGTTTTTATATTATTATAAAAATTTCAATTTTGAATAAAAAAAATATTAAAAAATAACAAACGATAGCTCAAGGCCCCTAGTATCTAATTTTTTGGTTGTCACTTACGACATTTTTACCTAATGTAGTGTATGACAAGGTAAATTTGTCTGTATAAATTTTCAAGTTTTCCCTTGTAAAAAGTTAACTATTTGGAGTATACTTAATATTTATATACAGAGGAGTTTAATACAGTACAGCAAAACAGTATCACGCACTCCGTGACAGACTTAATATCGGGTGTTATAGTGCGAAAGATTTAGAAAAAGCATACAAAAAAAAGCATTGGTTTAGTTTTTCAATTGTAACTCAATAACGGTTCCGGGTGCGCATATGGCACCTATATCAGTTGATAGTGGACATTAATGCGCATCTTTTGATATATAGCTATAGACCCAAAAGACTTGCGATTAAAAGTTATAGATTAGCAAACTTTTGAAAATTGGTAAAAATCGCTTGAAAAAGTTGTTTCACTTTTTCACTTGCAGCTCAAAAACGGTTCCGGGTGCGCATATGTCACCTATATCAGTTAATAGGGGAGCTTAGTGCGCATCTTTGGATATATAACTATAGACCCAAAAGACTTTCGATCAAAAGTTATCGATTAGCAAACTTTTGAAAATTGGAAAAAATCGCTTGAAAAAGTTGTTTCACTTTTTCACTTATAGCTCAAAAACAGTTCCGGGTGCGCATATGTCACCTATATCAGTTAATAGGGGAGCTTAGTGCGCATCTTTGGATATATAGCTATAGACTCAAAAGACTTTCAATCAAAAGTTATCGATTAGCAAACTTTTGAAGATTGGTAAAAATCGCTTGAAAAAGTTGTTTCACTTTTTCACTTATAACTCAAAAACGGTTCTGGGTGCGCATATGTCTTTTATATCAGTTGATAGGAGACCTTCATGCGCATCTTTTAATATACAGCCATAGACCTAAAAGACTTGCGATCAAAAGTTATCGATTTTCCACGTGGAAAAGCTTGTATCTGAAAAAAGAAGAGCCCGCAGGGAATGGCAAAAACATAGATCACCCCAACTTAAAACTAGGCTGAAAGAATGTACAACCCAACTAAAAAGCTTGTTGGAGGGTCACAGAATGGCATCACTGAAAGAGTACCTGGAAGGTCTAGACGCGACTCCTCAGACAAATTATTCCTTATGGCGATCAGCCAGACGTCTTAAAAGACCTGTTATCGCTAAACCACCACTGCGCAATCTGAGAGGATCCTGGGCCAGAAATGACGAAGAAAAATGCGATCTGTTCGCAAATCACTTCAAAAATGTATTCACTCCCAATACATGCACTGACGTGAGGGAATTACCGCCTGTTGTTGCCAGACGTCCTTTAGAAATACGTTTCCGATTTGCAGATGTTGTAGAGGCTATCGCTAACCTAAATGGTAAAAAAGCTCCTGGCGTTGATAAAATAAGCAACAAAATGCTCATAGAGCTGCCTCTTACTGCTAAAAGAATCATTCTTTTTACTTTTAACGCGATAATTCGGCATCTTCTACTCTACAACTCGATTTTAAAACCAATTTGGTGCTACGGGATACAACTATGGGGCACTGCTTCCGCCTCCAATATAGAAAAGATTCAACGCCGTCAAAACAAAATTCTAAGAATGATAACTGGTGCTCCTTGGTATATAAAAAACAACAACATCCACAAGGATCTTGAAGTTCCACTTGTAAAATGCGAAATCCTGAAATATGTGGACAAGTATTTAAAT
The DNA here is from genome assembly GCA_963583895.1 of Melanophora roralis. Lineage (NCBI taxonomy): Eukaryota > Metazoa > Arthropoda > Insecta > Diptera > Rhinophoridae > Melanophora > Melanophora roralis. The sequence continues at coordinate 12,171,794 of OY757192.1, read as the reverse complement.
AAGCTGGAATCACATCCAAATCCGCTTGCTCGAAGCATCCTGCAACAAAGTGGGCACACCCGCCTAAAAAGAAGGGATACTATTGCTCTTAGATGAATCCTTTGAAATAAGATAATTTTATTGTGAGAACTTAAATTTTAGTCTGGTACTGACTGGACTAGTATTGATTACTTAGTTTTAAGATTTGAATACTAATTGTTAGTTCGCTTAAGCGAAGATTCAATAATAAAATACATGAAAAAAAAAAAAAAGTTATCGATTAGCAAACTTTTGAATATTGGAAAAAATCGCTTAAAAAAGTTGTTTCACTTTTTCACTTATAGCTCAAAAACGGTTCCGGGTGCGCATATGACACCTATATCAGTTGATAGAGGATTTTAGTGCGCATCTTTTGATATATAGCTATAGACCCAAAAGACTTTAGATCAAAAGTTATCGATTAGCAAACTTTTGAAAATTGGTAGAAATCGCTTGAAAAAGTTGTTTCACTTTTCCTACTATAACTCAAAAACTGTTCCGGGTGCGCATATGGCACCTATATCAATTGATAATGGACATTAATGCGCATCTTTTGATATATAGCTATAGACCCAAAAGACTTTCGATCAAAAGTTATCGATTGGAAAACTTTTGAATATTGGAAAAAATCGCTTGAAAAAGTTGTTTCTTTTTTTCACCTTTAGCTCAAAAAGGGTTCCGGGTGAGCATATGGCACCTATATCAGTTGATAGAGAATTTTAGTGCGCATCTTTTGGTATATAGCTATAGATCCAAAAGACTTTCGATCAAAAGTTATCGATTAGCAAACTTTTAAAAATTGGTAGAAATCGCTTGAAAAAGTTGTTTCACTTTTTCACTTATAGCTCAAAAAGGGTTCCGGGTGCGCATATGGCACCCATATCAGTTGATAGAGAATTTTAGTGCGCATCTTTTGATATATAGCTATAGATCCAAAAGACTTTCGATCAAAAGTTATCGATTAGCAAACATTTGAAAATTGGTAAAAATCGCTTGAAAAAGTTGTTTTACTTTTCGTATTATAACTCAAAAACGGTTCTGGGTGCGCATATGTCTTTTATATCAGTTGATAGGTGACCTTCTTGCGCATCTTTTGATATATAGCTATAGACCAAAAAGACTTTCGATCAAAAGTTATCGATTAGAAAACTTTTGAATATTGGTAAAAATTGCTTGAAAAAGTTGTTTCACTTTTTCACTAATCGGTTCCGAGTGCGCATATGTCACCAGCAGCCAGTGCAATGGCAGCAGCCAGTGCAATGGCAGCAGCCAGTGCAATGGCAGCAACCATTGCAATGGCAGCAGCCAGTGATATTGCAGCAGCCGGTGCAATTGCAGCAGCCCATGATATTGCAGCAGCCAGGGCAATTCTAACAGCCGGTGCAATTGCAACAGTCCGTTCACCATCAAGTGCCGGTAGCAACACAGCAGCCTGTACCAGCTCAACAGACCCAGCCAGTAAACCAGGGCCAGCCAGTTAACCAGGCCCAACCTTTTTCACAGCCAGTGGCAATGCAGCAGCCTCTTGAAATGGAGAAACCTGTGCTGCAACAGCCTGTGACATTGCCTCAGGTCCAACCAGAGTCATGAAAATGAAATAAAATTGTTTTATAAATAAAAAAATTATATGAACTTTAGCCAAAGTGTTTAATAAATAATTTTAAAAAACCTACCAAATATATTTTTTGTTTTTGTGTAATTCATACCATATAAATAAGGGAAGAGAAAACTAATGGTAGCCTGTAATACATTTGAACCCTCTAGGAGGTAAAGATTTTTAATTTTACATACAAATGTCATACTTTTGTATGGAAACACCCATAAGGAGTAGAGATAGGGGGTAAGTTTATTTGCACAAAACGTAGGGAATAGAAAACTAATGGTAGCCTGTAATACATTTGAACCCTCTAGGAGCACTCCAAAAGCGGGGGTAAAGATTTTTAATTTTACATACAAATTTTATACTTTTGTATGGAAACACCCATAAGGAGTAGAGATAGGGGGTAAGTTTATTTGCACAAAACGTAGGGAATAAAAAACTAATGGTAGCCTGTAATACATTTGGACCCTCTTGGAGCACTCCAAAAGCGGTGGTAAAGATTTTAAATTTTACATACAAATTTCATACTTTTGTATGGAAACGCCAATAAGAAGTAAAGATAGGGGGTTGGTTTATTTAAGCAAAATGTTGGGAATAGAAAAATAATGATATTCGGTTGTAAATTTGAATCCTCTAGGAGCACTCTAGAAGCGGTGGTAAACATTTTTAAATTTACATGAAAATTTCTTACTTTTGTAAGGAGTAAAGATAGAGGGTAGGTTTATGTATGTATGTACAATGTATAAGTTTATTGTCTGTTTTTTTATTCAATTTTTTTTTAAGAAGAATACATAAATAATAAAGTTAGAAAAAAATGAGCTTGTCTATCAACAACAGGCTGTAATGTTTTCCACCAAAGATTTGACCCCAACCAATTAAGCTGAAAAAAAATTACAAATTAAATTTATTGAAAAAATTTTATTAAAATGTATATTTTTGGGTATATACCACCAATGTTTTTATGCACGACTATTAAGAGAAATTTTTTCACCCTTTTCCGTACATACAGTTGTTAAAACAGTTTTTGCGTAGCTATAATACGTCCACCCGTACTCAAAGAACCAATGTTAAATAAAAGAATTTCGGCCCTTTGAAGTTTCTCAAGACGTGCCCCTTTTATCGCCATCTGTAACAAATAGTAGGAAATTTCGGGCAATTGAACAACAGCAGCTAAAACTTGGCCAACCAAACGATCAGTACGACAGAGGGTAGGATCTATTTTAGTTCCGGCGCCAATCAGACTAGCAGGCACTGCACAATGTAATTTATTCGTTTCAGCATACTATGCGCGAAAAGATGGGACGGACGACATGTAATGTTTCTCTCACCGTCCTTGGTTACTACATCGGGGAGTACTTCGATTTCCTGTGCAACTTTTAAAAAACACCGCACAAAACCTTAAAAAAAAACAATTATTTTAATGTAAGTTTTTATTTTCGCTATTAATAAGGTACTTACCAGTGATCTGCAAAAATCACATTTTTGTTGATTTGTGCATGCATACAAATTTTCATATACAATCGATCAAAACACTCGACCGAAAAGTTACGGGCAAAATCATGCACAACATGTAGTTTAATCATACCGAGTGTTTAGCACATTTTCAATTATGCATGTTCGACACTCGGTTTTATAATGAAGGCTTGATTTAATCATTTAGAGTTGATGATGAAATTTTGCACAATGCATGTTTGATACTCGGTAAAAATTAACAAACTTTTTGCGTTGTTTGGTATGATTAAAGTTGAAAAACGAACAATGCAAATACATGCATACATATGTACACAAAAGGCATTAAATCATATTGTAGACATTAATGCGTAATGTTCTGCGGTAAATCAAAGTCAGGCATTTATTGTTTTCTTTAAAGTAAAACGTATTTTAATTCAAAAACAAAAATAAAATTATTTTCTTTACATGAAAAGTGTAATAAGTACTTTTTATGTTAATGCTAAAATTCAAAAATAATTTTTCTATAAAAATGGGTAAAATATTTTATTACAAAAATTAGGAGGTGTTCTATCACCAAAGCTTATTCTAATTAAAAAAAAAAACGTTTTTTTTTGCATGAAAAATGTATTAAGTACTTCTTATTTTAATGCTAAAACTGAAATTAAATAAAATTATTATATAACAATGGGTAAAATATTTTATTACAAAAATTAGGAGGTGTTCTATCACCAAAGCTTATTTTAATTAAAAAAAAAAAATAAAACGTTTTTCTTTGCATTAAAAATGTAATAGGTACTTCTTATTTTAATGCTAAAACTGAAATTAAATAAAATTATTATATAACAATGGGTAAAATATTTTATTACAAAAATTAGGAGGTGTTCTATCACCAAAGCTTATTTTAATTAAAAAAAAAAATAAAACGTTTTTCTTTGCATTAAAAATGTAATAGGTACTTCTTATTTTAGTGCTAAAACTGAAATTAAATAAAATTATTATATAACAATGGGTAAAATATTTTATTACAAAAATTAGGAGGTGCTCTATCACCAAAGCTTATTTTAATTCAAATAAGTACCACTTATTTAATTGGTGAAATTAAAAAAAAAAAAAAAAATTTAACCCATTATATACCTATAGAATATATCATTGCAAAAAAAAAAGAGTTGTTCTACGTACATAAATATAAATAAAAAAGAGAAACAACTTCAACTGAAAATTATTTTGTGATTCAAATACACATACTTTTTTAAAACTATACCATATATTATTCTTCAAACTTATTTAATTTTCGAAGTTCCTATAGTACGAGTGCAGAAATATAATACTGTCTAATGATTTAGGTCCAATTCTATTTCTCTTTTCTGTAATAACATTTCCTGCTAACGAAAAGGCTCGTTCAGCGGCAGCGCTGCTGGCAGGCATGGAATGAATTTGCAAGGCAATAGGCGATAAGTTTGGGTAATTTTTTTCATGTATTATCCACCAGCTTATCACATCGAAATCCTCAGTAATGTTCACTGTTTGTCTACTATATCTTTCTACTTCTTCCTGTGGAGTTTCAACAGTTGACAACGTCGACTTTTCCCAAAGCTCAGGAAGAAAAAAGTGAACATCTTGTTTATGCTGTGATTGATTTGGTAAAACTGTAATACCTTCTTCTGAAATATCATGTTCTGTACCAATTACTTGTAAACAGGATTCGGTAGATGGGGATTCCGATTGTGAATTAGAACTAATTCTATTATGGAAGTCATTGATTTGAGTTACACAGAAATTTATGATTTCTGGTAAAGATTCTGATTGCATTTGTGCCGCTGGCAGATATAAAAATAGAGCTGCTTTATGCCACATACTTAAATTGTTTTGCCATATACAATCGATCTTTTGTAAAATGTTTTTTTTTAATGCCGCAATCGCCGCTTGATTTGAGATATCAGGTTTACACAGTTTTTTTATTTTGTTAATTGAAAGTAAAACAAAACACAAAGAGGGGGAACTGCAAATTTGCAGTTTTTTGAAAATAATTTCAAAATCTTTGCAAAGTTCTACCAACGTTTTAAGTGTCGAAATATTTATAAGTAATAACCTTTGGCTTTCCCCCTTTTCTGTAAGTATCTCATTCATAAGCAACCAGTTATCAACTATAGATTTGAACATTATATAATTTGAGTTCCATCGAGTAGGGCAAGGGCTTTTTAAAGATGTGGACAATCTGTGCTGCAAATTAGCTTTTTTAAAATATTTCACTATTTTTTTACTTGACTCAATATTTTCTGCTAGTTCTGTTGTTTCTTCAAAAGACTTATCTAAAATATTTGACAACAAATGACTGCTACAGTTTAAGCGAATATTGTGCTCAAGAGCTTTTACAATATTTTTGCCCCTATCCGTAATAAACTTTAAATGTTCAAAATTTGAGATGCCAAACTCACCTAATAAATTTTCTAGTTTTCTACGTATATTACCAGCAGTTGAGCTTTCGAAGTCCATAGATTTGACACCTAATATAATGTCAACCAACTTCAGTTCTTTACGGTAGTGCAAAGTAACACCAACAAAATTTCTCTTAACATAATTGTCCGTCCATATATCAGTTGTTGCAGTTGCACCGCCCATGTTTACTACTTCAGATACCTCTTTTTTGATCTTAGCTTTACAATCATCTGCTAATTTTTGCGCCTTACGCGAAACTGTTGTCGCATCCGGAAGGAGGTCGCTTACATCTATGTGTTCACCATATCTTGCGCCCAATTTAATAAAAAACTTCACTACTTTAGCGAAACCAGTACCAGTAACAGTAGAAAATGGTCGACAATCTTCAACGACCCAAGCGGTGCAGGCATCAATAGCTGCACTTTTGTCTTCTGGGCTTACTGTTTTCAATGATGTGCAAAGCCTATCAGATTGACAGCATTTATGTCGAATTAGATTAGAAGTTTGGTGCGTTACATATTTAAGTACTTTGGAACATGTACGACAAAAAACTAGTCCGGTCAAAATGGTGCCATCTTCTTTCCGAATTTCCGACAGTACATTCCATATAGAACTTCTTCCCTTGCGTTTTTTTGATAAAGTATACACACCATTCGTAATTTTATAACTTACTTGTTGGTTTTGATCTTCTGCCATTTTTCGTAATTTTAAAAAGATGTTTTACTACGAAATAATTTTAAACAACTAAACTAGCAACACACACTTGAACATTCACTTTTTTCTTGTAGGCAGTAAATTATTTAATGCTAACACAATGATTGCTTTCATTTCTATATTTTTGCATAAATGCCTGACTTTGATTTACCGCAGAACATTACGCATTAATGTCTACAATATGATTTAATGCCTTTTGTGTACATATGTATGCATGTATTTGCATTGTTCGTTTTTCAACTTTAATCATACAAAACAACGCAAAAAGTTTGTTAATTTTTACCGAGTATCAAACATGCATTGTGCAAAATTTCATCATCAACTCTAAATGATTAAATCAAGCCTTCATTATAAAACCGAGTGTCGAACATGCATATTTGAAAATGTGCTAAACACTCGGTATGATTAAAGTACATGTTGTGCATGATTTTTTTTGCAAAGTTGAAACACAATCATTATTCTGATACATTTAAAATGAATAAACATAAGGAGTGCTACGGCATATTTAAAAGATGACGTAGAAGTATGTAACTTGTTTTTTTGTGTGTTGAATAATGCTTACTTGTTTTTGAAACACCGGCTGCAGTACTCTGGTACTTACATAATTATTACATTTTAATTGGGCCGATATGGGAATGATTTCTGCAACTTCAGCCACTGGACCCTGCACGAATTTTGTTGTTTTTGTATTGTTCCTTGGCTCCAATTCCCAATAGCATTCAAATGTTCAGATGTTTGAGGCTGGGAACAATGCGTTGCCATAAAAAGGACGGTTTAAATTAGTCCTAACATGGTTGATTTAAAATAATTACATATTAAAACTTTTAACACGCAACTACAAGCACAAGCAGCCGGTTATTCATGCTGCCGTACTGCACTATAATTAAAACGTAAGGGGGTTGCCACAGTTACTCTGGAACGCATAATAATGAAACTCACCACGATGATTTATTTTACATAAGCTAATTTGGTAATATATACGTATACATATTGTTCAACTTTCAAAAGTTTGCTCATCAATAAATTTTGATCGCAAAACTTTTGGGTATATAGCTATACCTCAGAAGATGCGCACTGAGATCCTCTATCAACTGATATAGGTGCCATATGTGAACCCAGAACCGTTTTTGAGTTGTAATAGAAAAAGTACAATGACTTTTTTAAGCGATTTTTCAATTTTCAAAAGTTTGCTAATCGATAACTTTTGATCGAAAGTCTTTTGGGTCTAAAGCTATATATCAAAAGATGCGCACTAAAATCCTCTATCAACTGATATAGGTGACATATGCGCACCTGGAACCGTTTTTGAGCTATAAGTGAAAAAGTAAAACAACTTTTTCAAGCAATTTTTACCAATTTTCAAAAGTTTGCTAATCGATAACTTTTGATCGAAAGTCTTTTGGGTCTATAGCTATATATCAAAAGATGCGCACTAAAATCCTCTATCAACTGATATAGGTGTCATATGCGCACCTAGAACCGTTTTTGAGTTATAATAGGAAAAGTGAAACAACTTTTTCAAGCGATTTTTACCAATTTTCAAAAGTTTGCTAATCGATAACTTTTGATCGAAAGTCTTTTGGGTCTATAGCTATATATCAAAAGATGCGCACTAAAATCCTCTATCAACTAATATAGGTGCCATATGCGCACCCGGAACTGTTTTTGAGCTATAAGTGCAAAAGTGAAACAACCTTTTCAAACGATTTTTACCAATTTTCAAAAGTTTGCTAATCGATAAGATTTGATTTAAAGTCTTTTAGGTCTATAGCTATATATTAAAATGTGCGCATTAAGGTCCCCTATCAACTGATGTAGGTGACATATGCGCACCCCAAACCGTTTTTGAGCTATAAGTGAAAAAGTGAAACAACTTTTTTAAGCGATTTTTACCAATTTTCAAAAGTTTGCTAATCAATAACTTTTAATCGCAAGTCTTTTTGGTCTATAACTATATATCAAAAGATGCGCATTAATGTCCCCTATCAACTGATATAGGTGTTATATGCGCACCCGGAACCGTTTTTGAGTAACAATTGAAAAACTAAATCAATGCTTTTCTTTGTATGCTTTTGCTAACTCTTTCGCACTATAACACCCGATATTAAGTCTGTCAGGGAGTGCGTGATACTGCAAAAGATTCGTATTAAACTCCTCTGTTGATCGGTATATAAATATTAAGTATACTCTTAATGGTTAACTTTTTACAAAGAAAAACTTGAAAATTTATACAGTCAAATTTACCTCGTCATACACTACATTAGGTAAAAATGACGTAAGTGACAACCAAAAAATTAGATTCTTGGGACTTCAAGCTATGTTTTGTAATTTTTTAATGTTTGTTTTAATTAAAATTGAACTAATTATAGTCGTGCAAAAACACGCAATTATTTTCATGGTTTGTTTACATTTTCCTATGAAAAAGTTTGCTGCGGAAAAAAAGTTTGCCAAAAACGCGTTTTTTCAAAAGTTGTTTTCTTCAGCGAGGTTATATATAATCATGTACACCTAGAGTTGCCAGACGGGCCTGATTTGGCCTGAGTGCCAAGTTTTTTAATGCGCGTAAAGTGTAAAGTGAAAAAGTAATTTGTCAAGTTTTTTTGTAAGGTAATTTTTTTTTCTCAAGCTTACTCTAGCTATGTAAAAAAACTTTATTATATTGTGATACGTTGGATTAGTGAAAATATAACAAAAATGCTGAAAGGTAACGAAGATGCGGGGCCATCAAAAAACAATTGTATGGGTGTTTTTATACCCTTCACATAGTGATAGGGGTATATATCAGTTTGTCATTCCGGTTGTAATTTCTTTATTATCCATTTGCGACCCCATAAAGTATATATATTTTGAATCCTTATGGATAGGGAAGTTGATATAGCCATGTCCGTCTGTTGAAATTAGGTTTCCGGAGTCAAATAAAAAGATACAGACCAGTTATTGGTGTCAAATTGTTAGAAATATCCCGCAGCTGATCGCTATTTAAAATCAGCAAAATCGGTTCACTATTGACCGAGATATAAGCGAAAACCCAAAACAACCCATTTTTTTAGGAAAAAATCCGTGCATATATCCCTATATATCTCAGTAAATATAGTCATTGTTGACACAAAACTTGGCACGGATACTTCTAAAGCAGGAACTTAATAACGAAAACAATTTTTTCAGATATGACCAGGGGAAGTGGTATTTTTCCTACAATTGCACAATATTGGTGAAATATTTCATGCGCTATATCTCAGAAACTAAAACAGCTATCGACTTGAAATCTTCTACAAAAAGTAATTGTACAATCAGACCTACACTATAAAGAAAAAACTTTTTGAGTGGGGGCAAAAAAAGGGGTAGCTCCCACACAAATTAACGATTTGTATGAAATTTTCGATACGCTATATCTCGGACACTATAACAGATATGTAAATCAAATGTTCCACAGAAAGTAATTGGGCAACAAGGCCTACCCTCTAAAAAAAAAATTTTTTTGAGTGGGGGCAAAAAAAGGGGTAGCTCCCATACAAATTAACGATTTGTATGAAATATTTGATACGCTATATCTCGGAAACTATAACAGATATCGAAATCAAATGTTCTACAAAAAGTAATTGGACAACAAGGAATACACTTTAAAGAAAAAAATTGTTGAGTGGGGGCAAAAAAAGGAGTAGCTCCCGTACAAATTAACGATTTGTATGAAATTTTCGATACGCTTTATCTCGGAAACTATAACAGATATCGAATTTAAATGTTCTACAAAAAGTAACTCTGCAACAAGCCCTATGCTTTTAAGAAAATTTTTTTTGAGTGGGGGCAAAAAAAGGGGTAGCTCCAATGCAAATTAACAATTTTTATGAAATTTTCGACACGCTATGTCTCGGAAACTATAACAGATATCGAAATCAAATGTCCTACAAAAAGTAATTCGATAACAAGGCCTACGCTCCAAAGAAAACATTTTTTGAGTGGGGGCAAAAAAAGGAGTAGCTCCCATACAAATTAACGATTTGTATGAAATATTCGATACGCTATATCTCGGAAACTATAACAGATATCGAAATCAAATGTTCTACAAAAAGTAATTGGACAACAACGAATACACTTTAAAGATAAAAATTGTTGAGTGGGGGCAAAAAATAAGGAGTATCTCCCGTACAAATTAACGATTTGTATGAAATTTTGATACGCTTTATCTCGGAAACTATAACAGATATCGAAATCAAATGTTCTACAAAAAGTAGTGGGACAACAAGGAATACACTTTAAAGAAAAAAATTGTTGAGTGGGGGCAAAAAAAGGAGTAGCTCCCGTACAAATTAACGATTTGTATGAAATTTTCGATACGCTTTATTTCGGAAACTATAACAGATATCGAATTTAAATGTTCTACAAAAAGTAACTGTGCAACAAGCCCTATGCTTTTAAGAAAATTTTTTTTGAGTGGGGGCAAAAAAAGTGGTAGCTCCCGTACAAATTAACGATTTGTATGAAATTTTCGATACGCTATATCTCGGAAAATATGACAGATATCGAAATCAAATGTTCTACAAAAAGCAATTGGACAACAAAGAAAAAATTTTTTGAGTGGGGGCAAAAAAAGGGGTAGCTCACATACAACTTAACGATTTGTATGAAATTTTCGATACGCTATATCTCGGAAACTATAACAGATATCGAAATCAAATGTTCTACAAAAAGTAATTGGACAACAAGGCCTACGCAAAAAAATTTTTGGGTGGGGGGGTGAAGAAGGGGTAGCTCCCATACAATTTAACAATTTTTATGGAATTTTCGATTCGCTACATCTGGGAAACTATAACAGCTATCGACTTGGAATGTTATACACAAAGTAATAATTATTTATTTTGGTGAAAAAGTTGGAGAGGAGCAGGGGGACTAGAACATCCCATAACATTTAGCAAGTTTTATTAACCTTTAAATATGAATAATGTCGAAAACTTTTAAAACTCTCGACCTCAAACCTTCTTCATATATTTCTATTATTCGTACGCACGTTAAAATTTTGTATAGTTTTCTATGAACTTTAAAACTCGCACAAGGTTTTTTATTTCATTATTTGCAGTACAAAATTACTCGGCTGGGTATATTTAAAGACCAATGTGAAGGGCATATAAGATTCGGCACAGCCGAATATAGCGCTCTTACTTGTTACTTGTCAAGTTCTTTTTTTCAAAATCAAGTTTTTTTTGGTCAATGTCAAGCTTTTTGGAAAATTGGATCTGGCAAGCCTATGTACACCCCTTAAAAAAACAGATAAAAGAGTGCTCGTTTTTATAATAAAATCAAAAGCTTCAAATAGAAATTTTTCATGCGTTTTGAATAATTAACAATGCAGAATTTTAACTCAATTATTATTTCTGTGTTACAGCCGATATTTAACGACACATACATACACACACAAATTGTTTGTAAGATACATATTTATTTCATGTGTTTAAAGGTGCGTTTAGACTGTGCAAATATTTGTGCAAAATCATAAAAGTTTTGTTTGTCCTAGTGTTTACACTCGAATTTGTTAGCCACCAAATATTTTTTGACTGTTTGTTGGCTAAAAAAATCTTTGTTTGTGAACAAAGCTTTGCATAGTGTAAACACTTTGTCAGCACGTCGTTACAAATATTTGCCTCGATATTTTGTTTGTTCTCACAATATTTTTGGCGGAACAAATAGCGACAAATAATTGTAGAAACGTGGTAAAGTGCCTCAGGTGGTGCAAAATTTACTTACCAATCTGTCAAACGTATTGACCAGTATTGCAATTTCAATTTATTTCATTTTTTATATGTTAAGCACTGTCAAAAATAATTGTTGGCAACCCACGCACAGTGGGGCCAAACGCAAAAAAAATGGTAATAAATCTGTATCTTCGAAACTATTTGTTCAATTATAAAATAATGTATGAAGCAGTCGTAGAGGAGGACCCAAGGTTTTAGAAAATAAAATTTTGGACTACCCTGTATACACATACATTGAGCTACAGGGTGCCAAAGTTGACCTCCTCGGGCTTACAAAACATTTCTATGCTTATAACTTTTGTAAATATCAACCGATTTCAATGATTTTTGGATTTATTTGATGAAAATTAAAATCTGAAAAGAAAACATACTCATTTTTTCTTATTACCTGTTACAGTTTAAAAGATATTTGGGTTTGAAATTTAAAATTGTTATTTTTGACCTAGACTTTATTTGGTTTTTTGCAAATGTCTGCAATTGTAGTTATGCTAAAAATATTTTTAAAAATATTTTTGTTTTTTTAAAAAGTTTTTTAAGCCTACACAAAAAAATTTATTTAATTATCTTTATTCGTCTAGCCGTGAAAAATATTCAAAGTCAAAATTTTCAAGGTGATTCCAAAAATGGCATAATTTTGACAAAAATTGAGCACAATTGATTAACTTGTTTTGTTACTAAAGAATATGTTTGCATCGCACCTTAAGCGGCATACAATGCATATTGAGTTTCATTCAGGAAAGGAGAGAAATCAATTAATAAAAAAACTAAAAGATTTTCATCAAATAAATCCAAAAATCATTGAAATCGGTTGATATTTACAAAAGTTATAAGCATAGAAATGTTTTGTAAGCCCGAGGAGGTCAACTTTGGCACCCTGTAGCTCAATGTATGTATATACAGTTTAGTCCAAAATTTTATTTTCTAAAACCTTGGGTCCTCCTCTACGACTGCTTCATACATTATTTTATAATTGGACAAATAGTTTCGAAGATACAGATTTATTACCATTTTTTTTGCGTTTGGCCCCACTGTGCGTGGGTTGCCAACAATTATTTTTGACAGTGCTTAACATATAAAAAATGAAATAAATTGAAATTGCAATACTGGTCAATACGTTTGACAGATTGGTAAGTAAATTTTGCACCACCTTTATAATTATAAAATACGCTTCCTGAATTCTTAGGAGCCACCATCACAGCGTGCTTGCCATCAACGGCGCCAAGGCAGTTTGCAAAATTCCATTTTTCCAGAAACTCATCTGCAACGCTTTTCCACTCCTCTTCGTTCGATGGAACCTTTAAATTAAAGAAAACGTAATTGAAACATTGCAAATAAAAATACTGTTACTTTCATAAAATCTGCTTTCAAAACATTGTAAATAGCATCGCACACTTCTAGCACAATTCCTGATATCGTGAATGGTGGAAATCCAAAAACATATTGCAGCGACGAGAAAATTTCGCCAGTGGCCAAGTATCGCAAAGTCAGAGCCAATCTTTCAGACGCAGATATTGGTTCTCTCAAATATGTGGTTTTCTCTGTTATAATCGGTGCCACTAGATACAGCTTTTTTTGAAAAACATTAACATGTACTTAATGTTAATATGCTGAATATTGTAATCAAGTTACCAAGTAATCGAAGTCATTTGAACCCATGCGCATGAAGTTTTTATGCAGCGAAGGTTCTTCAAAACGTAGTTCCTTCAGAAGTTTTTGCCAACATTCTTCCATTTTACGACGCTGCACCCAAGCTCGAACCCACATTCTTCTGGATCTTCTTTTTTTTTCTTTTTACTGGGTTTCTGAAACTGCTATATCTTCAGCAGTTATTAATAATAAATCTTCAATATCACTGTCACTAAACATTTTAACTTTTCACGTTGCTTCACAAACACAATTTGATACTATTTGGCAGATGGATTTCATAAACATAACAACAACATTATTTGACAGATGTTGTCATACACACCGGACAAATAAAGTTATTTGTGCAGTGTAAAGGGGTATACAAATATTTGTACCAAACATGGCTGACACAAAATCTTCTGTTATTTGTGCAAATAAAATTCAAACAAATATTAGTGCAACCTAAACGCATGCCCAAATATTAGCCACAAACCATACTATTAGCCCAAACCATTATTTGTTGTGTTTGGGCAAATATTAGCATAGTCTAAACGTACCTTAAGCCGCATGCATTTATTTTTGTATGTACATACATATATAGATTTTGCTGAGTCATCAGCAGGCAATTATAATTGCCAGCAGGGATGCCACAACAAAAATGATATTCCCGGCAATTTGTCTCAGAAACGAACCAAAATTTACCAAAACCACTTTTTACAATAATTTTTCTAAAATAGTAATAACGTTTTGTAATTTATTAATTTGAATAAATATTTTTAAAATTTTTATATATTTTTTTTAATAGTTTTTTTATTTCTACAATACATTTTTGTTTGCATTAGTAAATAAGGAAACGTGTTACTTATTCGAAGCATGTGCCATTATGTTGCTAATCTTTTTTTAATCGGATTTCCATTCATATTTATACCTTTAAGGAAATGAACCTAACTGTTTACCTCTTATTTGTAAGGCATGGCTCAAGATATAAAAATTAAGGGTAATTTTAAACCTTCCATTACAGAGCTTGTTTTCTTTACTATGTATGCCATATAAGTATTTTTAATTGGCACCAAAAGCTATAAACTACAATTTCCTGCTTCAAGTTTAAGGCCGGTACTTAGTTCCAAGTAAGTCCGAGGCTTTAAATGTAGAAGTCTTGAACATGTTAAAATTTCCCAAGCTTATTCCAATTGGATGACAGTGACATCCCTGGTTACCATATAATTATGCAGAAAGAAAATATTCTCATTATGGCTGAATTCCAAATCGCAGTTTGCTTTGCATCACAAAATTTCAAGTTTTTCCTGAAAGCAAAGATGAGGTTTTTGATAATATCTTCTACTTCCAAATGAGTGTTTACAGCTATATTAATGTCCTGGAAGCAAAAAACGTTGACAAAATTGTAAGGAGTGTATAAGGAAAGAAGTTGAAAATTTGTAATGCAAGGCAAACTGCGTTATGGAATTCAGACTATATTTCCAGCGTTGGCGACTTTGAAATTTCAAAACACACCAAAGTGCAGAAAAAAACGCAGCAAATTTAGATTTTTTTTGTATTAAAAATGTCTATTGGCTGATTTTTGTATAGAAAGTATAACATTTTTGCATTGAAAATAAAAAAGTAAATCCGTCTTAACAGTTCAGGCTTAAGAAAACAATTAAAAGACAATAAAAAAATTGTTTTTTAGTATTCGTTAGTTCAGGAAAAAAATTCTTTTCATTTCATAAATTCTGTACAAAACTTTAAAACTTTTTTTTATAAAGAAACTACATATGTTTGTTTAAATAAAAAATTCACTTGTTTTGACCGAAATATTTGTTGTTTTAAATTCCCTATTTGATTTTTGTAAAATTATCTGACGAAAAATAAATTAGGAGAAAGAGTTACGTTTGATTAACTTTTGATTTAAACCGTTAAAAATATATATATTTCTCATATAGTTTTAACTTACAGTGTACAACACAGCATTATATTTCCAATTCCAAAGCTAAGTTGTTTTTTGCTGGGTGTTAGGTTCTTCTGCAGAAATATATGATACTCTTCTTGATTTGTTCCTCATCAGCTTTGTCAACTCGATTCTTTTACCACATTTATTGATGCTTTTTTTGTAATTTGTATGCTTAAAATTTTCGATTCAATGCTTTTTCCCAATTATAATTTGAATATAATAAAAACGATTATTTTTCTTGATATTTTGTATGGTATATAATGACGGCATTTCAAAATGTAAACAAGGTTTCAGATTGACCAGGCGTGTTGAAATTAGTAAAAAATACATTTAAATATTAAACGGAATTTTATTATGTGCAAAACACTTTCATTTTGCACTAAGCCCCCGATGAAGGGAATGTGTTAATAGATTAGCGATGCGAAGTCAATACCTAAGTTTTTTTTATTTTTGCACACTGGGCCAAATGTTATTAAAATTTTATGAAATTTGTATTATCTATTTAAATAATTTCTCTTTAGCCAAATATTTTATACTATTAATAAGTAAAAAAATGTGTTTTTATTTCTGCTAAAAAGTGAAAATGTTTTTTTGTTTAAAAAAATTTTACAAAATATTTGAATAAATTTCTTTCAAAACTCTTATTTAAATTTTTTTTAAGCTTATCTCGTTTTATCTTTAATTTTAAAAATATTTCTTTAAAAACAAATATCATTCCATTATAAATTTGCATTATTCTATTTGCATTATTATTTTAATTACCTATTGTGCATTATATAATTACCTATTGTATTGACCAATGCCAACACATTTTTATTTTTGCGCATCACTAAACTAATTTTCATACTAATAGCGTCATAATTTTTAATTCAAAAGCTCTCTTGTTGATAGAGCGCCTAGTAAGATAAGTATTAATGGTTGTGTGATTTGCCACATTTACCATAAATACCAATATAACTAGGCTCTTTATTACCAAGAGTGAAACCTGCCGTTGTCGCTATTTGGTGTTTTGAATTATTAATAGTAACATAACATGAGTTTCACTGTTAGTTTTTAAATAGAATATTCAAAGGGTCAACTGGAAATTTAAAATTGTAAAGTTTAGAAAGTTGTGATTACATTGGCAACCCTAAAGTAAAATTTACTAGTATATTTTATGGAATATCATTTTATATTAAATTTAATTAAAGGTTATTATGTTAATGAGAAAATTTAAAAACTACGCAATTTTCTCCACTTTGGCGATTTTTGAAACCTAAGGTTGACAACGCTGTTCCTGTATATCATCTACATGTATATACAATTCTCTCACTTCAGGATGAGAAGTACATTTTATTGATAAAAAGCAGGGATGGATAAGTAAATATAATTAAATTGTTATACCAGTTGTTGAAAAGAATTACGGATACTATTTTTGCAGTCTAGGCGCTTAATTACGTATTCAAAATCAAACATCTTTAAATCTTTTAACAACAGTAGCTAAAACCGTTGTTTTGGTTTTGCCACATGGTAATTTTATTTATTCTAGTGCGTATAAAAAAAATTGTATACATAAATCTTTCACCAAATATTTCGTTTATACATTGAATTTAAAAACAAAATATTGTCGACAGTATTTGGTTCTATTCGGTTTCTTTTTTCAGTTATCATATTTCCAGCTAAAGAAAATACACGTTCGGATGCTGCACTGCTTGCCGGAATAGACAATATTTGTAACGCAAGTTTTGACAAATTCGGACACCTGCTAGAATTGTTCTTCCACCATAGCATTACATCGAAATCATCTGTTAGCCTTTCTTATTCGTTACAGTAACGTTCAACTTCACACCTAGCTGTTTCAAGACTGATCTCTGAATCGCTTGTTAAAGTAGGAAAGAAAAAACTTGCAATTCCAGTAGCTGACTCTAATGATGAATCATACGAGCTTCTTGGCAATAGTACTGGTGATAGCGGCTGCAGTTTTTGTGATGAAATGGTACTTATTTGTGTACCAGCTAACGCCTGTATATCTTGTAGAGCGAATGTACTACTGTTGTTGGCTGAAGAGTCAAAAGAAACTCTAATTTTATTTTCTCCTATTTGTGTAATGCCAAATTCTTTAATATCATTCATTTCATTTGGCTGTAATGATAAAGCAGGAGGATACAAAAATAGCGCAGCTTTATGCAAAGTACTTAAATCTCCAAGTGCGATAAAATATTAATCTTTAGTGCCTTAACAGGTATATTTTCGTTATTTTGAATAACGCAAACCGTTTTAATTTTATTAATTGAGGGTATAACGAAGCAAAGTTTAGGAGATATACTTATTTGCAGTTGCTTAAAGGTTATTTAAAAGTCGTGGCATAAATCTACTAAATTCTGCAAGACTGTTACATTGAAGCTCAACAGGCTCCGTCTCTCAGCATTATCCGAAACAATTTCTCTGATCTTAATGTAGTTGTCTAAAATTGATTTAAACATCGCTTAGTTCGAATTCCACCTTGTCGGGCAAGGGCTCTTTAAAGTTGTATTAAGAATGTGCTGATTATTCGCCATTTTTAAATACTTTACAATTTTTTTACAAACACATAATATTTCTTTCAATTCGTTTGTAGACTCGAAAGCATCATTTAAGACATTAGAAAGAAGTGAGCTGAGCAGTTTACTTAAGTAAAATCTTTAGAGCACTTACAATATAACTTCCGCGATCAGTAACAAATACCACATTCGAAATATCAGTCACACCATATTCTTCAAAGAGGCTGGTTAATTTTAGTTTTATGTTGTCTGCTGTATTCGACACAAAATCCATGGACTTTATTTCTAGTGTGATATCCATAAGTTTAAAATTCACTTGGAAGTGCAAAGTTGCACATAAAAATTTCTTTTAATGAAATCGTCAGTCCACATATTGATTGTAACCGCAGCCTTACTATTAGTTACCAAGTTCTGTACATGAGGCACAATTTCTAGTTTTTTCTTTTTGGCCATTCATTTTTGTGATAATGTTCTCGCACAGGGAAAAATGTTATCTAAATCCACATTTTGACCGTACTTGGCACCTATTTGTATGCACTTCGCAATTATTTTCCGAAATCCGTAACCTTCACTAACACTGAAGGGACGACAGTCTTCTATTATAAAATTCAGAAATGAATCAAAGCAAGCGTTTTTGTCTTCACCATTTACTTGAACTAGCGCGTTGGAATGTGGCTGTGAGTGTTCACATTTGTGTTTTAGTAAATTTGACGTTTGCTTTTTTACATATTTGAAGATTTTTTGGCACTGTCGGCAGTAGACTCGGTTCTGTAAAATAGACCCATCATCCTTTTGAATTTCAGAGAAAAAGGACTATATAGTACTTCTTGCTGTTTTATTTAACAGCTTGTATTCTCCGTCATTATTTTCTTCAAAATTTTGTCGCTTTGTCCATATTAAAAATTTAGATTACTATATGTTTGGGATACGCTCAAATATTTATTCAAAAAACTTTGGCTCTACCGTTCGACACCACTATATATACAACACTGAAACTCTTGCTTTGCTTACATTTTCCAGTAAGTTAAGAAACTGCGCTTCTGAATGCTTCCTTAATTCTGTAAAAGATTATAGGCAATAATAAGAAGTGTAAAAGAGCAAGCAAACAATCACTTTTAAAAGAATTGCTGTCGCTGTTAGCGTTGCTAGGGGAAGCTGCAAAAAACTTAATTTTTTTATCTAAAACTTAATTTTTTACTAGATACATGTGGCCGATTGCATTGTAACCTGTGCAAAATTTTAAACTTGAAAAGAGCTTTTACACCTAAGAGTACCTAATATCGGAAAGTTAGCAAAAAGTCAATTTTTTTCACCTAAAACCAACTTTCCTTTTTTTATAAATAGTTACGCGAGGGCGACTTCATTGTGGCGGGTGCGAAATTTGAAATTTAAAAAGAGCTTTAACACCCAAGAGCGGTATGTTCAAAAGGGTTAATCGCAAGAAGGCTCTAAAATAATATGGTTTATGCTTAACCAGAAGTTTTAGGAAATTTTGCTTCAAGAGCGTTTGTGCTTTATTTCGCATATAATGTTTCTGACCTTACTTCTATTTATATTGCGTTAAAGGGGATAGCTGTCCTTTTTGTATTTATTTATTCTCTTCAGTTTTCCTTTTGAAACAAACATATATATAATGGTGTAAATTTGTCTCATAATTACTTTCTTAAATTTCCTTTGAATATGTTGTGCTATAAAATTTTTGCATACGCATATGAAATAACACCGAAAACTCATGCAATAATATATGACTATGTATGTGTAGACAGAACCTTAACAGATAGCAAGCAGGTATACAATATCAAACACCTTAATTGCTGGAAAACCCAAGCATCAAAAATTTCTTACAAATAATTATTATTTACAAATCTACCTGCTACCGGTCGATGTGCGCTGAAAAATGTTACAACAACATGCGCTAATAATGTAATCAAATTATGTGCTATTTATAGAACACGAAACGATTTGAAAGTTTTGTATGAATTTGTTACAATAACATACAAATATATTCAAATTGTCCAGACGTTTCGCCTTTCATGTTCTTTTAAAAATACATTTATCTTAAAAGTCTATAAGCCATTCAAATTTCAACTAAAACTAGGTAGTGCCAAACTTGGGAAGACTTTTAGACGACCAAACGGAGATGTAATTTTATATTTTTTTAAAATATGTACATAAATACGTATTAAATATATGTGCTTGCTCACAAACTTGTTTAAATAAAAAAATATTATAATAAAAACGACAAAGAAATTATTCCCATCCCTGATCAATTTTCTTTTTTTCACAAAACATGAAAGAGCAGAGTAAATCACTTTACATGTTTTTGATATTTTTCCGTATACCACTACATTACATTATACTTAATGTTGTTTGAAACTAGCTACTGTATGCAGTTTATACAGTAGCTACTTTTCAATACTTATAGATATTGCGTTTTTGCATGTATAAGTGGATATTGTGTGCGGTGCATGTATAGTTATACTTAATAACCGAAAAAATAAGTAAATATTCGAGTTATCTTATTTTAGAGTACTCAATGTCATTCTCTGGTTCATACAACCTTGATGCTTTGTGACATACAACTATAAAACCCTTTTGCTTGTGGGGGCTAGAGGCACTCTGCAGCCTCTCGATCAACACTAAAAGTTGTGCATTTTTATAAACAATTCTGGCATTTCATTTACTCTAAACCTAAAGAAAAAATGGAATGCATCCTTGTTTTATAGACCAAACGATATGTTAAGTGTACAAAAGCAATAAACGACAAGCTGACACAAACCTTTATTGTTTTTATACCCTTCACATAAGTGATAAGGGAATATATAAGTTTGTCATTCTGTTTGTAATTTTTTTATTACCAATTTGCGACCCCATAAAGTACATATATTCTGGATCCTTATAGTTAGGGAAGACGATTTACCCATCTCCGTATGTTCGTGTTATGGTTGAAGCCCCCGATGTCACATAGACCCGTAAGTGGTATCAAATTGTCAGAAATATCTGCGAATAAATCGGAATTGCAAGTACAAGCAATTATGTACTCATTTAATTTTACCTCACCCCGTTGCCTACAACCTAATCAGCTTAGCTTAATTACTTGCATCGTGCGAATTGGGACTAAATGAATTAAAATTTCTAAATCAGTAAATGCAGTAATATTCTTAGGCAAAAGTTGAGGGATGTCAAACAAATAAAGGACGACCTTTGAGAAACGTGTTTTTAGGTCTTGTAAAACAGATCCAATTAAGAGTATGTAGTCCTCGATGCGGTAGTATATTTCGACAACTTCAAAATGATTTTTTTTCCAATCTAGATTTTCAACTAAAATTCCCTTAAAAATGCAGATATGTTTTGCCTTTCAGAAATAGTTTTAAATTCTGTTTGGGCTTCATTTCTTTTAGTCTCTAGACACATTATCAGGGTTTTTATAGATGATCCTTTTTGTAAATCTATATTCTGCTTTTAAAGAATAACACTAAAGGTACGGTCACACTCGGCTAATATTAGTCAAAAAGTGGCAAATATTTGACTATCATAGTGTGACCACATAATAATTTAGAAAGGAAAACAAAAAAACAGCTGATTTTAGGCAAACAAAATCATTTGTCAGCAATCAAAAATGTGCCAAATGTGATTACAGTATGACCACGAAATGAAAAATATTTGGCGCATTTTTTGGCAAGATATTATTTGTTCTTACAAAGTTTTTGCAAGAGCTAACAGTGGCAAATAACAGCTGTCACAGCAGTGTTGTCTGTTGTAGAAATTATAAAAACTAGTTAATAATTAATAGCATTGTAACCAAAGATTTTTTGTTCTTTAAAAATATAAATGTATATACAAATAAAATTATAAATAATACATATGTAGGTATGTTCTTATAAACGTTTTTTTAGTTTTCCATTTCAGCGACTCGATGCTTAACTTTAAAGCAAATAGTTGACCACATTTGTATATGAATTAA
Organism: Melanophora roralis; assembly: GCA_963583895.1. NCBI lineage: Eukaryota > Metazoa > Arthropoda > Insecta > Diptera > Rhinophoridae > Melanophora > Melanophora roralis. The sequence continues at coordinate 12,149,770 of OY757192.1, read as the reverse complement.
AACAAGTAACAGCTGTCATTTTTAGTGAAAAACTTTAAAACAAATTTTTGATTTTCAGTTTGGCTTAAGATCATATACATAATTTCTTTTTATAAGAAGAAATTATTATTTTCCGTTAATGTTGAAAGAAACTTTAATTTAAAAATAGATGATTTTCTACCGATACTAGCCGAGTAGAATGCATTTTCGAAAGCAGCTACGCAATTTCATCATTAGTACTCTTTGAACGGTAGTAGTGTATTTGGTTGTAAACATCACCTATTTAACTTACACGTAACACTGAAAGGGATACGGCATGACTGTTTTCTTTCGTTTTTACTTTGTAAGTTAGGACGAAGTTTACTTCTGTTATAGTTTCCGAGATATAGCATATCTAAAATTTAACAAAAATTGTTAACTTGTATGCTACTCCTTTTTCTGCCCCCACTCGAAAAATTTTTTCTTAAGAGCGTAGCCTTTGATGTCCCATCACTTTCTGTAGAACACTTGGTTTCGATATCTGTTATAGTTTCCGAATTATAGCGTATCGAAAATTTCATACAAATCGTTAATTTGTATGGGAGCTACCCCTTCTTCACCCCCTATCTGAAAATTTTTTTCTTCGGAGCGAAGCCCTTGATGTCCAATCACTTTTTGTAGAACATTTGATTTCGATATCTGTTATAGTTTCCGAGATAGAGCATATCGAAAATTTAACAAAAATTGTTAATTTGTATGCTACCCCTTTTTCTGCCCCCACTCAAAAAATTTTTTCTTTAGAGCGTAGCCCTTGATGTCCAATCACTTTCTGTAGAACATTTGATTTCTATATCTGTTATAGTTTCCGAGATATAGCGTATCGAAAATTTTATACAAATCGTTAATTTGTATGGGAGCTACCCCTTTTTTTTGCCCCCACTCAAAAAATTTTTTCTTTAAATTTAGAACCTTGTTGTCCAATTACTTTTTGTGGATCATTTCATTTCGATATCTGTTATAGTTTCCGAGATATAGCGTATCTAATATTTTATAAAAATTGTTAAGTTGTATGGCAGCTACCCCTTTTTTTGCCCCCACTCAAAAAAAAATTTTCTTTAAAGCGTAGGCCTTATTGGCCAATTACTTTTTGTAGAACATTTGATTTCGATATCTGTTATAGTTTCCGAGATATAGCGTATCGAATATTTTATAATAATTGTTAATTTGTATGGGAGCTACCCCTTTTTTTGCCCCCACTCAAAAATCTTTTTCTTAAAAGCATAGGCCCTCTTGCCCAATTACTTTTTGTAGAACATTTCATTTCGATATCTGTTATACGCCCATGTTCTGACAATCGCATTTCGCAAAATATTGGCGATGCGATTTGAAATCGCATGACAGGTGTTCTGAAGTTCACAATCGCAAGAAAGTTTGCGACTTCAAATCGCAAGAGGTAGATGAGGTGAACCGATGTTTTTTGCCCAAACTAGGTTAAAAACAGCCAATCAAACTATGCATAATTAAAATATATGGGGTTTTTGTTATAATTTTCACAATTTGTTTTATTTTTTGTAAACAGTCTCAATCAAAATTCAATTTTAAAAAACTGTTAGTTATGCACATCTTCTTTTTTCAGTTGTTTACTTTTTTTATGTATGAACTTTATTGGAAAACAGGAAAATAAAAATGTTGTTGCAGAAATAGGTACAATTTGTTATATATTCCTTGGTTTTTTGATTTGTATTTTTAATGTTTTTATGTTTTTATTTTCGAATACATCATCGAAAAAAAAAACAAAACGCAAAAAAAACGCGTGAACTACAGAACATGCAAAAATTTTTTTTTCGATTTACAAATCGCATGTGATTTGACAATCGCGTGAGAGTCAGAACATGGGCGATAGTTTCCGAGATATAGCGTATCGAATATTTTATAATAATTGTTGATTTCTATGGGAGCTACCCCTTTTTTTGCCCCTACTCAAAAAAGTTTTTCTTTAAAGCGTAGGCCTTATTGCCCAATTACTTCTTGTAGAACATTTGATTTCGATATCTGTTATAGTTTTCGAGATATAGCGTATCGAATATTTCATAAAAATCGTTAATTTGTATGGGAGCTACCCCTATTTTTGCCCCCACTCAAAAAATTTTTTCTTTACAGCGTAAACCTTCTTGCCCAATTACTTTTTGTAGAACATTTCATTTCGATATCTGTTATAGTTTCCGAGATATAGCGTATCGAATATTTCATAAAAATCGTTAATTTGTTTGGGAGCTACCGCTTTTTTTGCCCCCACTCAAAAAATTTTCTTTAGGGTGTAGGTCTTTGCGTACAATTACTTTTTGTAGAACATTTTAAGTCGATAGCTGTTATAGTTTACGAGATATAGCGCTTAAAATATTTCACCAAATTTGTGCAATTGTAGGACAAATACCCCTTCCCCTGGTCCTATCTGAAAAAGCTTTTTCCATTATTTAGGTCCCTTTTTTAGGAGTATCCGTGCCAAGTTTTGTGGCAAGAGTGACTATACTTACTGAGATATATAGGGATATATGCACGGATTTTGTCCTAAAAAAATGGGTTACTCTGGGTTTTCGCTTATATCTCGGTCAATAGTGAACTGATTTTGCTGATTTTAAATAGCGATTGTCTCCAGGATATTTCTAATAGTTTGACACCATTAACTGGTCTGTATCTTTTTATTTGACTCCGGAAACTTGATTTCAACAGACGGACAGACGGACATTGCTAAATCGGCTTCCCTATCTATAAGGATCCAGAATATATAACTTTATTGGGTCGCAAATGAATAATAAAGAAATTACAAACGGAATGACAAAGTGATATATACCCTTATCACTATGTGAAGGGTATAAAAATGCTAATGGGATGCTGGCGACGAGTCTTACCACAACAAAACGTTACGCGATCGGGCCTGGCAAAATATTTCAGAAAATGTTGGCCGAAAATATAACGCAAGTGACGCGTACGCAAAATGGACAAATATGCGTATACAATATCGAGGCTATATTGGCGAAGCCAAAACAAAATCAGAACAGGGCATAATAGAACCTCCAAAATGGCGGTTTTTTAATGCCATGAGCTTTGTTGGACGAGTTGAGGACCAACAGACTTTTTCAAATTTATATAATGTATGTATATCAGTAATTTTTAATTTTGTGTTTTATATTTTTTTCAAAGCGTTCGATTGCGATAAATTATCAACGCTACAAGCTGCAGGACAAAAAAAAATCAGCAAAAACATCTCTACAGAAATCTGAAAGTAGGCAGTCAGCTGCTACGCTAATTGCAGAAACTATATGTGCGACACTTTTAGCAATAAAGGAGCGCAAGGAAAGCGAATTAAGTCCTAATGAAACATTTTCAAAGCACTTGTTAAGTGAACTAACCACTTTAAAAAATAATTCAGCATCATCAGTAAGAAAAAAAGTTATGATTTTCTTTTTGCAGTGTGTGGAGGAGGAAAATCAAAGGAATAACATCGATAAGGTTTTAGAAAATTTAATTAAACGAAAATGTGCCTTATTTTTATTATTTATTTCCAAAAAGTACAAAAGGTTTTTTTGAATATTTAATATTACAAAAATTATCCTTTTATATGAATAATTGCCAAGAAGTACAAATGGTTTTTTGTTTTTTTAAATGTTTTTTTTTTTTTTAATTTGAATACTTACGTGTATATAAGTATATGTATACACTTACAAATGTATGTATTTTAAAAGTTTGGTCAAAAACCGATTGTACATTAAAATGTTATTAAAAAAAGGGTTTTTTGTTTTAATAATAATAAGATACTTTTTAATTAAAAAACATTACCATACATTGGATCAAATTTATTTTTTATCACATCAATGGGTTTATATATTTTTATATTGAAAAGGCACTTTGCCTTCCTCTACGAAGTATTGCGAGAATTCTTCTCTAATATCTGAAGTCTCTTGGCTTATATAAGAACAGTGTGTCTAAAGGCTTGGAACATTTTGTACGGTGTGTTCACTGCGCCATTCACCGGGAATTAAAGTATGTACCATCTGCTGTGTAATGGTCAACCAGATTTGGGTTAAAATACACCGAACTATTTTTGGTCAACAAATAGTTGTGTAATGCGCAGCACGCAAGGGTAACTTCTTTTGTTTTTGTCGGTTCAAGCTTTATAGATCTGCGCATTGCTCGAAAACGTGCCGACATTATCCCAAAAGCATTTTCGATTACTTGTCTAGCTCGTGACAATCTATAACTGAAAATTCTTTGTATCGCATTCAGGTTGCGCTTTAATGTATTTGGTGTTAATGCGAAGGCATCGTCGGCAAAAAGAACATATGGAGCGGGTAAAGTTCTATGTGGTAGTGGTTTTGGTCAAGGCAAATGTAACATGTTGTTCGTTAAAGCTTCGTCAAAAGACGTTTTACGAAAAACTCCACCGTCCGATATACGGCCGTTGGACCCAACATCAATATACAAAAACTTGTATGATGCATCTGCAACAGCCATAAGCACAATGCTGTGTGTTCCTACAAAACATTGAAATCAAATAAAGGTAGTAAAAGAAAGTAAATTCTACAATATTTACCCTTGTAGTTGTAGTAAAATCACGAAATATAAAAAGGCAACTCTGATAATTAATTATACCTTTGAGTACTCCGTATGAAAAACTTTGTATATGGCTTGGCATGTATCGGGAATAATTGCTGAAAATGTATTGTGCGGAATACGAAAGACATACTGTAGGGATCAAAAACTCTCGCCAGTTGCCAAGTACGGAAGTGTAACCACCCAACGTTCGGAAGGTGAAATTGGTTCACGGAGTCTTGTAGTTTGTTTTGTTATCAGTGGTGCCACTAATTTTAGCTACAAAATGATTGCGAATACATCCAGCTTTTATTATTTGTCTTATCAGTACTTACCAAATAGTCAAAATGAGTAGAACTGATTCGCAAAAAGTTTTTGCACAGTTCAGAAGTTTCTGGCCGTAGCTCCATTAATAATTTCGAACAACACCCTTCTTTCTGTCCTGTACCCACTGCCTTTCACTTTTTTTCATTTCTTCTTCTAAAATAATCACTGTTGCTGCTCCACAGTTTAATAAAAAAATTCTTCAAATTCTTCCATTTTAATTTTTTTATTTGTACGAGTTTATGGTTTTTTACAGTTTTATTCAATAATTTTCTTAATTAAATATTTGCTCAAGTGTGACCGCAAGACAAATATTTTCCCTTAAATCTATTCGTCGCTATTTGACATCTATTTGACCAAACAAAAATGAAAAAAATAAATGTGCTCAGTGTGACAACAAAACAAATTATGTATTGTTTTAAAGAAATTTAGAGTAAACACTAACAAATAAATTTGATACAAATATTTGCTCAATCTGAGCGTACCTTTAGAAAATGTAATCCGAAAATAAATTGGAAAGTGCTCAGAGAAGTTCTTAATAATACTTTTGAAGTCGTATCCCTATCTTTCAACTCGAGTATCTTTGCCAACGCCTTTACTGTATGCTTTATTTTTACTGCGAATTGTAAATTTGAATCATGACGATCCACCCATCGTATTTCGCATATTATAGACAACTTTGTACCTACATAGATATTTTAGAAAAACTGCATTACGCCTAGGATGATATTTTTTAAAGTTTTCTGGTTTGTTTAACAAACGATAAATTTTTTGTGTTATTGGTACCTTGTTGCCCTTTGACATTGAGTGGTTACAGGGTTGGGCAGCATTTCAAATACTTGTATTTGAAATACGTATTTGAAATACAAATACGTATTTTGTATTTGTATTTAAAATACCACCTTCTAATGTATATTGTATTTTGTATTTGAAATATCCAACACTGAAGTATTTTGTATTTGAAATACTTATGATGTCAAAATACATTTTTCAAAATACATTTATTTGTTATACAAAAAGTTGTCATTAGCAAAATTGAAAAATGTTACAATATTCAAAAAAAAAAAAAAAAAAAAAAAAAACAGCCTTCGCCTTAACAAGGCACGTTCTTTTACAAGTCTCACTCATTCAGGTAATATCAAGAACTAAGCGGATATTTGGAAATGTGAATGTCAAAAAAATTAAATTTTGTATAAAAATTAAAATTTTTTTGACATTCACACTTTTAAACACATCAAGTAAGATCGCTATATTTGCCTCTGCCAAATCTTATATACCGTTATTTTGTACTGAAAATAATATAATAAAAAAACCTTGTGCCAGTTTTAAGGTCCATAGAAAACTTTACAAAATTTTAACGTTCGTATGAGTAATAGAAATATATGAAGAAGATTTGAGGTTGAGAGTTATAAAAGTTTTTTCGACATTATTTGTATTAAAAGGTTAATAAAAGTTGTTAATTTTTATGGGATCTCCTAGTCCCCCTGCTCCTCTTCAACCTTTTTTTTTTCCAAAATGTAGGTCTTATCATCGAATTACTTTTTGTAGAACACTAGAAGTCGATAGCTGTTATAGTTTTCGAGATATAGCGTACCGAAAATTTCATAAAAGTTGTTAATTTGTATGGGAGCTACACTTTCTCCTGCCCCCATTCAAAAAATTTTTTCTCCAAAGTGTAGGTCAATAGCTGTTTTAATTTCTAAGATGGGTTATTTTAATTTTTCGTTTATATCTCGGTCAATAGTCAACCGATTTTGCCAATTTTAAATAGCGATTGTCTCCAGGATATTTACAAGTTTTTTTTTCATATATTTTTTTTTATTGAATCTTCGCTTAAGCGAACTATCAATAAGTATTCAAATCTTAAAACTAAGTAATTAATTCTAGTCCAGTCAGTACCGGACCAAAATTTTAAGTTCTCACAATAAAGATAACTAATTTCAAAAGTTTCATCTAAGAGCAATAGTATCCCTTCTTTTTAGGCGGGTGTGCCCACTATGTTGCAGGATCCTTCGAGCGAGCGGGTTTGGATGTGCTTCCAGCTTGTTTAAATACTTGTCCACATATTTCAATATTTCGCTTTTAACTAGTGGAATTTCTAGATCCTTGTGGATGCTGCTGTTTTTAATATACCAAGAAACACCAGTTATCATTCTCAGAATTTTGTTTTGACGACGTTGTATTTTTTCTATGTTAGAGGAGGAAGCAGTGCCCCGTAGTTGTATACCGTAGCACCAAATTGGTTTTAAAATCGAGTTGTAGAGTTGAAGTTTACAATCCAGACGTAGCACAGAGTTTCTACCAATTAGCCCGTGGATTTGAGCAGCTTTAAGTTTCAATTGAGTCAGCTTCGCATCTGTATGAGGCTTCCATGTGAGGCGGCGATCTAGGTGAATACCAAGATATTTTTTCCCGGTTCGTTAAGGCAGAAAAAAAGTAACTTGGGTTACGTGTTGCTGCAGTTGGTTCGAAGCCTCTTTAGGGTCTTTATGAATACTAAGGAAAGCAGTATCATCAGCAAATGTCGACGTGTGTGTAAAACTATTGGTTGGCATATCTGCTGTGTAGAGAAAGTACAGAAATGGACCTAGTATACTCCCTTGAGTTTCACAAGCCCCTATTGGTTGAGAAGAACTTATTTGGTTTCCCTCTTTGATCATAAATTGTCGACCGGCTATGTAATTTTTTAATAGGTCGAAAATATTAGCTGGAAGGTTTAGCTTTACTTTGTTTAACAGACATCAATGAAAAGGGCGGAGCAGTACTTCTTTCCTCAAAGGTTTTTCTTATAACCTGCACCAGTCTGTGAGTTTGTTTGATTGTGCTATGTTGACTTCTAAAGCCAAATTGGTGATCTGGAATGCAGTTGTTTTCATTCAGGATCGGAGTCAGCTTGTTCTTAAGCAATTTTTCGAATAATTTTGACATTGTGGGTAACAAACTTATAGGCCTATAAGACTCTACCTTTGAAGGATCTTTGCCAGGCTTAGGAATCATCTTTACTAAGGCAATTTTTCATATAGGCGGGAATTGTTCAAGCCGAATTATTGCGTTAAAAATAAAAAAAATTATTCTTTTTGCCGTAAAAGGTAGCTCTAAGAGCATTTTGTTGCTTATATTATCAACGCCAGGAGCTTTTTTACCATTTAGGTTAGCAACAGCCTCTACAACATCTGTCAATCGGAAACGTATTTCTAAAGGACGTCTAGAAACAACTGGCGGTAATTCCCTCGCGTCTGTGCAAGTATTGGGGGTGAAGACGTTTTTGAAATGATTTGCGAACAGATCACATTTTTATTCGTCATTTCTAGCCCAGGATCCTCTCAGATTACGTAGTGGTGGTTTTGCGATAACGGGTCTTTTAGGACGTCTGGCTGATCGCCATAGGCAATAATTTGTCTGAGGAGCCGCGTCTAGACCTTCGAGGTACTCTTTAAATGAAGCCATTCTGTGAACCTCCAGCAAGCTTTTTAATTGGTTAGTATATTCTTTCAGCTTAGTTTTAAGTTGGGGCGATCTATGCTTTTGCCATTCTCTTCGGACTCTCCTTTTTTCAGATAAAAGTTTTCCCACATCGTCAGAAAAAATTTTGCTGTGCCTGGCCTGATGATAGGCACATACAAAGAACCAAGGCACATTCAACCAGGTAATATTAAGAGCCCAGCTGATTAAAATCAATTTGACATTTTCATGTTATAGAAATTTAATTTTGTATGAAATTATTAATTTTTCTGACATTCTACCGTTATAATACAAAAAGAAAATGCAGAGGGCAAATCTTTTAATTTCGCCTTGGGTTTACGTTGTTGAATGTGCCTTGCAGAGAACTGTTTTCATAAAATTAACCACCAGTCTGTTTTCATCAGGACCTGTAGAAAGATTGTTTTTTTTAGCAGGATTTATTTATTCTTCAACAAGAGGCTGCTTATCTGATTAAACTTTTAAAAATCTTGTGTTAGTGATTAATGGTTATAAATGTATTTTGTATTTTGTATTTCAAATAAAATATACTAGAATACTGTATTTTGTATTTGAAATACTCGACTTGAAAGTAGTATTTGGTATTTTGTATTTGAAATACAAGCGGAAGAAGTATTTTGTATTTCAAATACAGCAAAGCATGTATTTTGCCCAACTCTGAGTGGTTAACTCTATGGGAATAGCAAAGCGTTTGTTTCACATTATTAGCCGGTTCTTGTATTTTTTTCTGCTCCATTACCTGCCCACATCAAAGCACGCCCATCAATCCAATCCCTACACAATTTACACAATAAAAACCAACGTTTTTCAAAGCTCTTAAAACTACTGATACTAATAGTGCGTTCGCATAATTTGGCACTTTGACGTCATCGCTAATATCATTTAAAGCCTCTTCAAACGCGTCGATAAAGCCTAGAAAAGTTTGGGTTTTTCCTGATAAATCAGTAGTTTCGTCAAAAATAATTGAATAATATTTAGTGTCTTAAATATTTTTTAGTACAATTTCTAAAATAAGATTGTGAAAACTTTTATTTAGCTGGCTCCGCGCCTGATCTAAGGAATACTATACCTTCTTTTCAGCAAGCGGATTTGGATGTGTTTCCAGTTTATTCAAATACTTGTCCACATAGTATAAAACTTTGCACTTAACTAGCTGAACTTGTAGATGTTGCTGTTTTAAACATACCAGGGAGCACCAGTTATCATTCTTAGGACTTTATTTCGACGGCGTTGAATTTTTTTCTTCGTTAGAGGCGAAAGCAGTGCCCAATAATTGTATACTGTAGCACCAAATTAGCTTTAAAATTGATTTTTAGAGTCGAATTTTACAATCACGACGAAGCACAGAGTTTTTCCAATTAGCCAATGCATTTGTGTAGCTTTAAGTTTCATTTGCGTCAACTTCGCATCTATATGTGGCTTTAATGTAAGGCGACTGTACAGATGAATGCAAAGGTATTTCGTCTCAAATCGTTGAGGCTGTTAATAAGGATTGGGGAGCACGTTTCTTTGCGTAAAATAAAAGTTACGTGGGTACATTTTTGTCCATTTATTTTTATTCTCCATAACTTTGCCAATTTCTCTACTTGGGGACGTGTTGTTGCAGTTGATTCGAAGCCGCTTTAGGGTCTGCATGAATGCTGAGAAAAGCGGTATCATCAGCAACATGTTGACGTGTGGGTTAAACTGTTAGTTGGCATATCTGCTGTGTAAAGCACGTACAGAATTGGACCTAATATACTTCCTTGAGGTACACCAGCCTCTATTGGCTGAGAGCAACTTAAATATGTACTTTTCTAATAGGTTAAAAATATTGATTGGAAGTTTCAACTTTAGTTTGTTTAACATGCTCTCAAGCCATATTTTATCGAAAGAAACATCGATGAAAAGCGCAGAGCAGTACTTCTTTTCTTCAAAGGCTTTTCAAATAACCTGTATCAACCTGTGAGTTTGTTCGATGGTACTATTTTGACTTCTAAATCCAAATTGGTGATTTGGAATGCAGTTGTTGTCATGTAGGATCGGAGTTAAGCTTGTTTTTAAACAGTTTTTCGAGAAATTTTGATAAACATAGTTGGTAACAAACTAATAGGCCTATAAGTCTCCACTTTTGAAGGATCTTTACCAGGTTTAGAAATCATCTTTACTAAGGCAACTTTCCATATTGGTGAAAAATGTTCAAGTCGTATTGTGGCGTTAAAAATCCTTCTTTTTGCTGTAAAAGGTAGCTCTAAAAGAATTTTGGTGCTTATTTCATCAACGCAAGGAGCTTTTTTTCATTTAGGCTATCGATAGCCTCTACAACATCTGGAAATAGGAAACGTACATATTTCTATAGGACGTCTAGCAACAACAGTTGGTAAATCCCCCGTCAGTGCATGTATTGGGAGTGAACACGTTTCTTAAATGACTTGCGAGCATATCGCATTTTTCATCGTCATTTCTTGGCCAGGACCCTCAGATTACGCAGTGGTGGACTTGCGATAACGGGTCTTTTAAGTCGTCTAGCAGATCGCCATAGTAAAAAATTCGTCTGGGAGTCGCGTCTAGACATTCCAAGTGGTCTTTTAGTAATGATATCCTGTGTACCTCCACCAAGTTTTTCAATCGGTTCGTACATTCTAGCAGCCTAGTTTTAAGTTGAGGGGATTTATACTTTTACCATTCTCTTTGAGCTCTCCTTTTTTTTAGATAAAAGCTCTTCCACATCGGCAGAATAAATTGTGTTCCACTTAGCTTGACAATATGTAGAAGAAGCATGTTCAACGGCTTTTTTAATGTTTTCAGGCAGTCTTTGAAGTCTTAAGAGATTGTTAGCAGTAGGTTTTCCGCGCAGTGAGTGCTTATATATGTATATATTTTATATTTCAACCAATTTACTTTTTGTACCTCCAGCAAGTTTTTGAATCGATTCGTCATTCTCTCAGCCTATTTTTAAGTTGAGGCGATCTATGCTTTTTTCTCTTCGAGCTGTCCTTTTTTGAGATAAAAGCTCTTTCACATCGGCAGAACAAATTTTGTTGTACTTAGCTTGACGATAGGTAGCAGAAGCATGTTCAACGGTTTTTTTAATGTTTTCATTAGGACTACTCAGGCAGTCATTCAAGTTTTCGGGAGTTGTTAGCAGTAGGTTTATATAAACAGATGTTTGTGCTCTACATGGGTTTTTTATTTCAAATGTAATAGTGTAGGCAAAAGACATAATGCGCCAGATTTCATTTTTGATTTTCTGACAATCAAACTAAAAGTAATTTTATTTTACTCTTACAAAATTCAATGAAAATCTCCACGCTTTTAAAAAGGTAGCTTATTTACACCATAGATAATTTCTTAAAGTTTCTTACATTTTTTTTTTGCAGTTTGACATTTAAAATAAAAGCTTTTAACAGATTTATTTATTGTTTTATTAAAAATAAGTTCATTCCCTAAATTAACGTGTACTTGATCTACATATATTGATACACAAATGTACCAGAACGAATAAAATCGACATACATATGTAAATATATGAAACATTATGTTTTATTTTTGAGGATTATATTTTCTCTGTGCTATAAATAATTTAGGTAACATTTTTATATAATTTTTTAAAACAAATTAAAAATTTATTAAAAAGAAAATAGTAGATGCTAAAACAAATTTTAAAACTAATTTTACATCAGAGCCTAGTTTACAAGTCTTTTTTTTTATAAATATTTTTGTTTTATAAATTAAGCTGTATATATGTATATCTTAGGCTGTATATATATATATTTGTTTGTGAATTTTTTTTATATTAGGCAGCAGCAGTTGTTGAAGGAATAAAAGTTGTATAGCTTTTTTATAATTATGTTTGTTACAACGTTTAACATAAGCAATTTTTGGTATACATAAATTGAAATCTGTAAATGTGTTTAAACCAAGTATAAACCTAATAGTATGTTTCCACTGCGGGTAAATCATGTTGTTTTGCTTAAAACGGGTTTTTCATAAATGTTTAGTGTCTTGGAGTTGAGAGTTTTTGAACACACCAAAAACTCTTTATATGAGGTGCCACCACTGAATCAACATTTACATTTATTAGATTTTTGTTTTTTACTAAAATTGTGTTAAATGTCACTTAATAAGGTAGATTAGAAATACCAGCACAAAAACTAGACTAAGGAATATAATGTTTTATTGAAAAATATATCTATTTTTAAAACTATATTTGAACATGACACAAATAAAATTAAAATTTTGTTCGACTTCGTTTGTTTGTCTGGGATTTTATTGGAATACAGGGTTGAAAAGACAGATTATGACACGTTTTAAAATAAAACAAGCCATTTGAGGTGTTTGTCTCATATAAAAATGTATGGTAAATCATATAGCAAAACATTTGTTTTAGTGTTCTTAATAAAACCAATGTTTCATCCCAGTGGAAACATAGCATAAATGATAGTTCTTAAGGATAGAAGAACGTTAAACACCCAGTTTGTAAGTACCTGGTAACATAAATAAATAAGGAGCAAACAGAAAAACATTCTAATATTTAAAAAAAATTTAAGTATAAACTAGGAGGTAGAGAAATAAGTTAACAAATGCATTGTACAATTATATAGACAAAAACTCAAGTATTTATAATAAAGTTTAATTTAAAAAATTTTTTTATTGCAGAAAATAGTGGTAAGCAAACACATTGTACATCCAAAATAAATAAGTTTCTCAAAAAAGACGCATAATTTTTTTGCAGCAACGCTATGCATAATTATGGATTCTTTAAATTACAATTTTGGCTATAGAGATATTTAAAAGAACCTTCAAGAAAAGCAGTCAAATGTGTACTTTATGTCAAAGATTTACGTGGATTATGCAACTTTAGTTCGGTTGTCAGTTACCAAAATTATATTACAGATGGCAACTGACGACTAACAGTTGTCAGTTTTGATTAACAAATGGTTGACATTTGAGTAGTTTTGGCTGCCGTTGGTAAGGTTGCTGTCGTTGCAGAGAAACTAAAGATGATTAAAGTGCATTATAGTTATGGAGTAATACCAATTGAACAACTTAAAGCTGCAAAAGTTAGTAACAAAATTACAATGCCATTTGAAGAAATATACTAAGTACGATAGAATAAAAGATAATTTTTTAAAACCTTTGAAATATCACTAAAAGAATAATGAATCTAAAAATTGCCAATTTAATTATTCAAGTACAACATATGGCAACACAGTTAATAATTCATCGTTGTATGAACGCAGTTGCAATACTTCATGCCATTCTTTAAATTCTTGTAAACGCCCACAATTATTTCCTTCATCGTCATGAACATCCTCGTCTACAGCACGAATGCCGGTTTGGTATTCTTTAAGAGGATTCGTTTGTAGACCATTGTTATCCGAAGTTTCATTGTTTACAACTCTAGAATTCGAAGGGTATTGACCATGACTACAACTATTGCTGATTATAATATTATTTGTATCTGAGAAATTATTACTACAAGAAGTAGCATTATTATTATTACTACTAATATCTATGTTAACTGAACTAGCTTTATTATCAATATATTTTTTTAAATTTGTATTATTTTTAATATTATTATAGTCATCACAATTTTGCTGCTTCAGCATGTTATTCTCATCGTTAAAGATATTATTAAAAGACAGTAACATAAAATTGTTATTCTCAGGTAGTTCAACTTCATCATCAACGTAACCAACATTATTTTCAATTTCATTCAAGTTGTCGTCTTCTTTAATACATAAACTTTTTTTTTTAAGTTCTGATTCTATAATATTTTGTTGAAGGTTCGCTATGTGACCATCAAATTTATTATGAAATAACGATGAGAGGGATGATGAAGATGTTAAACTTGCAAGATTTTTACTAAAACATTCGTTAGCCTCATCCTCGTCGTCTGCACTACAACCAGAATTACAGCTGCTTATTTGAAATATGTAATCTTTTTCGTGGTGAGAGCCATTACGTACAATTGGACATATTTCCTCATGAAAAAATAAAGTGTTATGTAATTTATAACTTCTACACGGGTAATATTTTTTACGTTTTACTCTTCTTTTTGTATAACATTTACGGCGTAATGAAAAATTTTTCTTGCAGTCGGGCATTTGTTGTGATTTTTTTACATCTAATCCAATATTATTTTCTTTATTTGCTTGAATTTTTTCAATTAAATTTGTTGAAGCTGTTAAAAAATCAGATAAAGAATTAAATGTATAATTTTTCTTAGATGATTTTTTTTTCATTGCTATTACAATGTGAGCATTTTGATTACCTAAAGTTGTGTTAGAAATATCATGATTTACAACCTCGTCGCGTAATAACTCACGTACAATGCTGTTGTTTTCCGTGTCTGGAGCGCATTTATTACTGAAGTAATCTGTTTCAGAGTCAGAATCACTTGTAGGTTTAATGTTTTCGGGCGAATGTTTTTGTTTTAGGTTAACATTATCTTTTGTACGTTTGAAGCTGTTAGAACTCAACTTTAAACGTTTAATTGTACATTGTTTGACTAAAGTGGCCTTATTCTTAAAACGCTTAAAGGGTGCTTTTTCATTCGGATCAAAGGCACTTTTGGAAACGTCTTTAGTTATGTTTAATTTACTATTGACATTTTCTCTTCCTTCGCCCCTTTCTACATTTTGAGGATATAAGCTTTGGTTGTCTGTCATATTAACATAAGGTAAACGAGATACACCCAAAAAAGGTATATGAAAATATATACAGTTTTTAAATTTTGGCTGTTTTACCTCAGTTTTTTTTGTAAACTTTAAATAGCTTAAGTCCTTTACGATTTTTTCATTCATATACGAGCCATACAATGGGACTACATCATATCCATCAATTAACATATATTTATTATAGGATCTGTCAACGTCATTATTGTTCTCTAACATATTTGTAGCACTGCGTTTAGTAAAACTATTAGCGTGATTCCAATTACCGTTAACGTTGGGTATATAACAATTGTGTAAAGAATTTATATGAAATTTTGTTATCTTTTGCGTCTGTACATCGAAACGATATTTAGCTTTGCAATCTAGATCAAACTTTACTTCGAAGGAGGAAAAAACTAAGTCTGCCGTAGAGAATGTAGGAACGTTTAAGGCATTTGATGAATTTGATGGATGATCAATATTACTGAGGTAATCATCATCATGTTTTGGGATGTTTTTATCAATTTCATTATTTGGGGGATTTGTTACTACTTCCGATTCAGATTTTGAATTTTTATTATATATATCGGCTATTATTGAATTTAAAGGATCCTCATCTTCGCCAAAATCGAGATCAAATATAGATTTTTTCATTTTCGCTGGTGGCGTTGGCTGAGGTATTAATGCATTTCTTTGATCTTTATCCGATCCTCTAATGATGTCCATGACCTCACTCATTTCTTCTTTTTTTAAACAAATTTTGTCTCCTTCTCCCTTTTCTTTTGTACTACAGATGGTATTTAAATTAAATTCTGTGTTTCTACTTTCATCAACCCTAGGTTCAATGGTATAATTTTCTAAGGGTGCAAAAACTTCTTCAATAATACACGTGCAGGGTGGCATGCTACTAAAACTTTCATATTCAATTTCTTTTAAACTAGGAGGTGGCGGTATGGTTTTTAAGATATCCTGTATTTCAAGTCTTATTCTCTTTGTAATTGCCAACGTCGAGTTATGATCAGCTACATGCGAACAACTTTCATCGCCCATATTTAACTCAGCATCATGTTTTGAATAATTGCTATTATTGTCCAAAAATCCATGCTTACCCAATTTACTCAAAACATTACCACTATCACGGGATGGTTCTGATGTCATTGTACAGCTGTCACTCTCAGCAATATCTGTAAAATACAAATAAATTTTATGTCAAAATAATAAATATACAATGTTCGACTTGCAATTAAATTGATGCGTATTAATTTATTGAACTTGTATTTGGGCTTTCCAGATAATTCGGTCAAACAAAAGAAAAATTTTGGCTTGTAATTAAAATTTAGCAAATGAAACTGAAAAGGTAAGTCCAAAAATACTCATAATCAATCAAAAATGTTATAGACTCACAAAATTTAAAAAAAAAAATCAATAAAATCACTTTTTTCTTTAGGGATAATGTTTTGAAGTTTTATACTAATTAATTTATTAGAGCAAATAATAAAAAAACACGAAGTGTGTTTTTTGCGGCACCGATGTTAATATACCCTTTACCAAAGCTTAGGCATGCTTGCAAATTTATGTTCTCGTCAATATGAAATTGAACCACAAATACATAAATTAAATTTTTTATTAATTTACAATATAAAATCTTTTAATTACAGACTTTGCTGAAAATGCACTACAATGACACTTAAATTGAGGTGTCAGTTTTTTTATAAAGTGGAAACAAACATTTTTGGTTTCACGCCTAAAAAAGTAGGTGGTAAATGCAAAAATTGTTTTTCAAAAATTTAACACCCCTGGGATTGCATCTTTCCGTGACGACTTACGTTTGAAGTCCGTCTATCCGTGTTGAAATTCCGGTATTTCTCAAAGTCGGAATGCTTTTGGTCTTACCCCTCAAAAAGTTAAGGCTTGTTGCAAATTTTATTCTCCAACATTTTTCGCTCCCAGGCCACTGTTGCCACAAAAGAATTCATTGATGGCAAGCTATTTTGAAAAAATATTTAATAGGACTAAGGGAAGTGGCAAACCCCTTACAAATATTATGAAATTAATTTATACGCTGTTGCGTGGAATATTTGACTAAGGGTATAGGAGTTCGAATGGGAATCCATGTGGACATACATATCTTTGTTTTTTTGTAAAAATCGAATATGACCTCCAATAGTATGCTTCACGTATGTACCCACTGAATAGTCGTATGTACCGCCAGGAGTACACTGGTCTTGGGGATGTTTGAACCGCAGGGGAGCAGCACTTCGGGCATAACTGGTGAAGCTTTGTTTTTAGGGTGGTGTAGTCTGTCTTTTGTTTTTAGTTTTGTTTTGATATTTTATCGGGGCCGTGTAGAGTTGATTGTATGACGGTAAATGAATATTGACAACCAGCTGTCAGTGCTAAGATAATTGTAAAGGATTAAAGAATAATAGAGGACGGCATTGCCAGAACAGAATGCGTGTGAGGTTTAGGGTTGTGCGTGAGGTAGAGTTTATCGAAAATTTTTGCTGCTTTTGAATTCTTACCATTTTTGGTTTGTACTAATGCTGTTATTGGAAATCGGGTGAAGTTTTACTTGAAGCGCGACGGTAGTCTAGAGACAGCAGAAAGAAAAGAGGACGGTAGAGAAGGCAGCGAGGCAACAAAGCGGCCATTTCTAAAGTAAATGTTGCCAAGAGTACCACGGTCGTTTGAGAAACTCGTTGAAGTAAAAACCAAATATTAACACTGACTGCAGTAAGGAGAAATTAAAAACAAAGAAAATTTATATTTAGATATTTGATACGGTCGAAGAAGAAAAATGTCGGAAGCATTTATCAGTTAATTTAAAGTCGTTAGATAAAGTAGCTAGTGGTGGTTGCAAAGCAGAGCAGAAGACGACAGTGCCGAGGATTTTAAGTGGACACTGGGAACTTTACAGGAACATCTTGGTGGTGACTAAAGTAAACGGAATAAGGCGTAAGCGTTTAAAATTCCTAGAAAAAAGAAAAACGATCCGAATCCAGCAAGGGAATATAAATACATACTAAGGATTTTGTTTAAGCTCGATAAAAGCCCGCCATTGTGAAAATCGCGCTGTTAAAGTTTCGAATGCGTGAGAGAACGGCGCCTCGAATTTATTATCTTATTTCTTGTGCTTCAACCGCCATCTTGTTCCTGCGGGAAAGAAACGAGTTAAATAATTATTTTGTAGGGATTTAGAAGATGAATAACCGTTAGTGTATATTGTGTTTCTTTTTATGTATTTTTTTGTTAGATATAAGTAAGCTTTTAGGGTAAAGGGACGAGAAGATTTTTTTGTTTGGCTTAAGCAGTGTTAAGTTTTTTTTTGTTATAATAACCCGAATACACCTGAATTTGTGAATGGTAATTTATTGTGTGCAATTCAAGGGAAGCTCTGCCAGCGTACAAAGTTTCAAACTTGTTTCGGCAATTAAAAAAAAATTAAGAAAATAAAAATAATAATTGTAATAAGAGTAGAGAAACGGAATTTTGCGTTGTCGTCGTTATGTATTAGATAACCTAAGAGAGCTACCTTTGGTAAATGTTGGCAAAAGGAGAGAAAATAAATAATCTAGAAGACGCGAAGTTTGATTTATTTGGAAACTTTGTAGGTTGCGTGAAATTCCAACACGGTTGTTGTTTTTTTTTTTTTAATTGAGAATTAAATTACTTATTATCACAAATTAGGGGTAGTGTGATAGGGTGAACAACAATATATAGATATTGTTTTTGTTTTGGTCAGAGTCAAACTATCTTTAAGTATTTAATTGTGGTGTAACAATCGTTCGTTTGGAATCTCGCTGCACAAAGCGTTCGGTCTCAAGTAAAAAAAAAGAATTTAAAGTAAAAAGAAAATAAAGAAAGAGGTATAAAGGATTAGGAATAATTAACTTAAGTACCGGCACAAAGGTATTAGATTTAAGACAATATATATGTATTAATAAATATGTTTTAATGTAATTATTGTTGTAGAAAGAAAAATGTGGTGCTAGTTGTTTTAAAAGGGTTAGGTGAACTTAGTGTGGTAGGCATGCACGTGTGTGGGGATCACGTACGGTGGATTTATGGGCAATGTAGTGATCCAGGTTAGGAGAGCGCTCGTGGAAGGGCTAAACATCTGCACCTCCTTCTCGATGTTCTTGTGATCGGTTTGGTTGTTGTCATCGTAGAAGTTAATGTTTCTTTTATTTTTCTTTACGCTTTTTTTTGTTCTGCATTGTGAGCTGTTGTGCAGGGTTGGAATCTGCCCTGAGTGCGCCGTTGAGCTATCTGGCGTGACCACAATAGTGATTTTTTTTGACAAGTAACAATAAATGGCGCCCAAACTAAATACGAAATTAAACGAATATTAAACATGATCCATTTATACGTGGGGATCACTAGAGAATTAGCAAAGACGAATGCCGTACAACGTTTGTCAGTTATAGCCAAGTTGTAGTTCACGTGGACCTTATGGTCTCCAGGCTGAATTGTTATTTAGATTCGCGGAACATGGATAGAACTGGGATATATGGAAGACGGTATGCACGGTAGGAAGTATACAGGGACGAGGATACTCGGGACGTAAAAGTGTTTTAGGACTTTCATTAGGGGACTTAAATCGTTTCGTGATGGACCAGAGAATTAACGGGAATATTTATTTTTGCTTGTTTAACTAATTGGCCATTTGGGAAAGGATTTTTGACAAATATTGGTTCTGGATCAAGGTCTGGAACTAGGGCGAAATGGCCCTAATCAGTACCCCGACTTTAGTAATCGTATTAGCCTCAAGAGAGAAGTGATACCGGACGAGCTGGACAGCTGGTTATTTGATGGCTATGTCTTAAGTGATTAGAGTTAGAGGACATTAAGAGGCCAAATGGAAGTATATATGAAAGAATATACGCACTACCTCTCTTACTTTCACAAAGCGTTTCCAACCCGCACGTGTATTTATTGTATTTAAAATTGTGTTTACATAAGTATTGGTTATAATTTGTATATTTTGTGAAGTGGCATCAGCCTTCGTAATAATAGTAAGAAAATTAATATCTAAGGATTAAAGTTAGTAATAGCATTATTGAAAATATATGTATGTATTAGTAAAAAATAAAATAAACTAAAATGCACGCAAACTGTCAAGTAGAGTTCACATGACCACGTTTGACACTACCACACCACTCGATAGGTGATAGGTCCCCTTAAACCATGGTCCAAGGGAAAATGGAGTACTAGACCCACCCTGTCGCGTTGATGTATCTCGACAGGTCGTTCAGCCCAATCGCAGATGCATCCAATAGGCTATCCAGTACATGATGGCTGAGGAATTTGTGTCTTTCACAGCCAGAGCAGGACATTCGCAGAGAATATGGAAAACTGATTCCTCCTTTTCCCTATTCTTGCAGCTGCGACAGGGATCGTTGAACGTGAGGCCAAGTCAGGATTCCGGTTCATAAGTTGCGTAGTACGTCCGACATCGAAAGAGGACCACGTTTGCCTGGCGACCCTACACATATCTAACCCCCGCCACCTATCGTCAGCAATGCGCAGAAAGAATCTTAAGATGCTGCTCTTAATAGTCTGCAACGGAACTGCGACTGTATTCATATTGGATATATTCAGAGCAGATCATGTCTTAGCTAGCATCATCAATGAACGGGCATTACCATGGTAGCCCCTATGCGCAGAGACCCGAAATAGAGTAATGCCAGACAGCGGCTTTAGCTTAGACAATTTTATTCTACACTGACTGACCAATAGTGACGTGGTAGTGTATGATCAGAGTACCAATATTCCCGCGGACATTTCTGTCCTGTAGTAGTTTACAAGCCTCCCGAATGGCAAATATTTGGGCCTGAAATACACTACATTCATTCGGAAGACGAAAAGAAGCATTACGCCCAGCTCCTCTGAAAAGAAACCGGATCCAACTCCGCAGTGCAACTTAGAGCTGTCCGGAAATATCCTAACGTCGTAACCTTCCTCAAGGTTAACCCTACACCATTTACCTCTGGATGGAATAAGAACTTGAAAAACCCTATCAAAGTCCATGTAGGGAGTAATACAGTCAGTAGGTTGATCCACGAATGGGGGCAGTCCTTGCAGAACTTTTGCATGCCCAAATGGCCTCGATTTCCAACATCCAGTCGATTTAAGCCTTACTGCACTACAAGCAGATATGGCCCTAATGTGAAGATCGATGGGAGCAAGATGCAAAATAGTATTCAATGCCTCAGAAGGACTAGTTCGCAGTGCGCCCGTAATTCTAATGCAAGCGAATCTCTGGATTTTATACAACTGGTCCACTACGTATCTACGCTCCGTTCCAGTCCACCAGAGATCCATAAGTGAGTATTGGTCATACTATGGCCATGTACATCCACCTTACAATTCTGGGACCAACTCCCCATCCCGCTCCAAACATCTTCCGGCACGTGTAGTGGGCTACCGTAGCCCTCTCGGCCCTATGCCGGAGATTCAGCTTTTATGACAATTTCGAGTTCAGGACGATTCGCAGATATTTTGCACTTTCCGATAGAGGGGTCTCGCAGTCCCTTAACCGCGGGAGTCTGAAGCTTGGAACCTTGGTCCTCCTTGTGAACAGTAGTGATAAGCTAGATTTTAAGGTACTTATACTATTGAACTATAAAAAAAGTAACGTTGGTAAATAAAAGTCTAAGTATAAGTGTTTTGTTTCTAATAGATTAAGCAAGAATCATTGTTGGGTATGTAAATTGTTGTTGTATTTGTTTATTTACGTAAATTAACGTCTATGCAGAATTTGACTGGTTATAAGGTTAAACTTAATAGACACCACATTAGGAAAACGTCGTTCGACCTAAATAGGTCATCACCTCAGTTTAAGGAAAAGTACGTCGGCGATATACAAGGGGAGAGAATGCCACCACCAGTGGGTAGTATTACCGACATGTCGGCTACAATAGATTCTCGGCGAGTTAATATGAGAGCGATCTCAAAAATCCAAAACGGTAAAGACAGGACTACAGCAGGAGGCAGAAATAAACCCTTTGGGGAAGAAATACCCCAGTATGTTAGGTCAATGGTTTCCGATAGTGTTGGAGGTATGAGAAGGGCCTTAGACCAATCGATTAATGATAAGGTAAGCAAAAGAGAAGGGAAATGAACAAGGTTCAAGAGAGTTTGTCTTTTTTAAATGAGGCGGGGGAACAGTCAAGCCCCGGACTATCGTCATTATGGTTTCCCTCCTCCACCTTATGGTACGAGTGAAAGGGCGGAAGCGGCGGCCGCACGGCAACACGGCCGAATGTAAGTGCGCAGCCAGCGCCATCCACTCCCGAAATGGAGCCAAATATATCACCTGCAAACTACTATGCAAACAGAGCGCGGGTGGATAGATTTTGGATAAAATTTGATGGAGTCATTTGCTTTACGCCTGGAGTATTGTCAACGACATTACCAAATCCCATTGAAGGAAATATTGGACGACTTTCATCTGCTGGTGACAGGCATTGCCCTGGACTGGTACTGGCTCCATGTGAAAAACAATCCGACGACAAATTGGGAGAATTTGCGTTCTTCATTACTAAGCCGCTTAAAGACACATAGTAAGTACTAATTTAGATCTAATGCATGAGTTAGTAGAACGTAAACAGAAAACGGGGGAGAGTATAGACAACTATTTCTACCACGTGAACTTGCTACGCTCTAAACTACAACAACCAATTTTGGAATTTGAATTAATAAAGCTAGCAAAAATGAATTTGAGAGAAGATATAGGTCGCACAGTTTACCCGATACCAGTATCCTCACTTAAGAAATTAAGGGTCAAATGTGTAGAAGCCGAAAGAAACTTCGCAAGAAGGGAAACTAAAACTGCCCTCTTGCCGCCAAGAAAATATGTACACGAAGTTGATTTGCCTTTTGAGAGTAACGGATTGGGCAAGTAGACGAGCTAGAAAGTAATGTCACCTGCTGGAACTGCCAACACTCTGGGCATAAATTTGTAAACTGCCCGTCGACGCAACGTAAGCTTTTTGTTTTAGGTGTGGTAAGCCAGAAGTCATTACCCTAAAATGTCCGAATTGAAAAACCGGGGAAACTACAAACGGGGCGCGATTTCTACAGGGGAGCCGCGTCCTCCGAACACTGCCCCAGAGCAACAATAGAGGGAGCATTCCATAAAAAGAGGGAAATCTGAACAATTTTACAAACATAAACTTTTTTATATTTTTGCACCTAAATAGAGAGATTAAGTTCTCATCTCAAAAAATTTACATACATCTGTATATTCTAAGTGCTGGAAAAATGAATGTGACTTCTGCTCTGATGGCAAAAAAACTATTATGCCTTGAAAACATAGACGACAGCAAGCAACACAGCAACACGACTACAAATACAGCTGGCAGAAATAATTGCCGTGTAGTTACCTACTTAATTAAATTAAAGGCGGCGGTTGCATACATACACCAGTGCTGTTAATTTCCATTATGTTACAAATTTAAATTCGTTTAATTTTTAAACAGTAAAATATTTGGTGTTTTTTGCTGTTTTACCATTGGAAAATATATGTAATTCCATTTATATAGAAATCATGTAATTATCTTGACTTTAAAGGTTAATAACCAATAATTTAAACACATTTAAATATAGCGTGTACATAAAAAGCTTAATTTGTTTTAAAAAGTATTATTAGTCAATAGTTTCTTAGATTTAAATCTGTGATAAATTTGTATGTTGTTGTTTTGTAATTCTGCAATTTAAAACATATGTTTTGAGTCTGCAACCTTTTTTGCAGACAAACGAAAACGAAATTAGGAAAAAAAAGCAAATAATTTTATTCTGTTTATATTATACACTTTAAATTTCTCTAAGACGACCAAAAATTTTAATACGGGAAAGTAATGCAAGAGTAACACACAAGAAATTAAGTACACATATACCATTTATTACAAAATACGTCGGATGAACGAACATACATACATGCATAACTACTTTAATAATATTAATTCTAATGCGTACAAAAACTATGTGCCCGAAAATAAGTACATAAGCAAGAGCAACCGATTTTGTGTAGCGTAATTATGTTTGCTTGCATGTAGGTAAATATGTACACTAAGAGAAAAACTGCAAGCTAAAATCAAGCTTGGTCGTGCTTGATTTTAGAATTGTAGAACGTTGGCAAAATTAAGTATTTGCAATCTAAAAAAAAGCACAAAAATAAGAATGGCAGTCTTAAAACAAAATTCAAATCTTAAATCAAGAAAATAAAACTTAATTTAAGAATAAAGTTCTTGATTAAAGCTAAAAGTAATTGTGTTATTCTTAATTTAAGATTTATAATTCTAGAAACAAGTCTGACGTTCTTAAATTAATCCGACATGATTTTAAAATAAGAATAACAATCTAAGTAAGCGTTTTTCTAGTTGTGTTATGTTTTAAAGCGTGTGAACTTGTTTCGGTAAAAAGTTTTAAAAGTAAAATAAATATTGGGTGTGTACGATGGAAAATTGTGAAATGGTATATACTGACCAAAGGTCTGCAGATAATTAGATGACTGTAGCAATTGAAGCAATTATTCCGACCGATGAAAACAGTCTTCATGTTACAAGAGAAGAAATTATTGAAAATGAAGCGTTCCTTGTGTCGCAAACTTTTCAAAAAGAAATCTGTGACGCGCCAATAACAAGCTCCAATAAACTTGTACTTCTGAATAATGAAAAAGAACAGTCTCTAGGTGCTGCCACGGACCAGGACGAGGAAAATTTGAGGAAACTACTGGAAGAATTTAATTTCAATCTGTTTTTGAATATTTAAAGGGCAAGTGGAGAATACGTTTGATTTAATGAGTTATGCAATTTTTACCTTGGGATACATTTACAATTTATTTCAGATGCACAAGTGACTTATAGATGCTTACAGTTCATGCAAAAAGAGGATATGAAGGAAGCTATTCCTCCGTTAGGGCTTCGCATTGAATTGCGTGAAAAGTTATTCGATTGGAAGAACAAGAAGGTTAAATTTCTTGTGTCAATAATATTTTTACTAGGAGCAATTTCTTCATATTATTTTTAATAGTTTGGAATAGATGACGAAAAGTTGTCAATGCCATCGAAAGTGGAGGACTGTTTAAAAACTGTGCAATATCCAAAGAACACTTCGTTAGGCTCTTCATCCACAAATTTGCCACTATCTGGAAAACTGCTAAATAAAGATTTAAGTGTTATTTGAAATGAAACTTCAAGGGGAAAAAATATTTTAGAGTTTTACAAGCAAAAACAAAACTTGACCAATGAATGCAGAAATGAATTGATAAATATTATAGTAGAAGAAGTAATCAGTAATAATGCCACTCTCCAGGCAAAAGACTCTTCTGTATAATTTAATGAAATTGTGGGTATTTTTCCCAATGAAAAAGATGTACAAGTAAGTCTATTTTTTCAAAAATTTTATGCTACCAATACATATTTACATCAAAAAAATATTTCTTTTTATTCCAAAACTTTATTTGAAGCATTACGGGTTACCGGTGGAGTCTTACCTGAAACTGAAAAATCAACCTTACTTGCATTTAAAACATATTTGAGCAGGGATAGCTCTGATTAGAATAAAGTTCGCAAAAAATGGAAGTTAACTTTTGCGATGCGTCAGCAGGATTTAAACGAAATGGAAAGTTTTGATTTTTTAAATTCCTGGCCTAAGCTATCAGATTCCAGAGCACCAGATTTGGTAAACAAAAATTTATTATCTTTTAATGTTAGTAATTTATGTATTATTTTTAAATTATTATTTTTAGATCAAAATTGATTTTGATTTATTGTACCCAGCAAAAGGAAAGTTATTGTACTCTAAATGGGAGGATTTTAAGTGCAAAATTTTTTCGTATTATGAAACTCATATCCGCAATGATTTTTGCCGGCAGCAGTTCTTAAACGCAAAATTAACTGATAACAAAAATAAGGCTTATTAATTAAAAAATAGAAATTAAGTAGATAATCAATCGATATATACATAATTGCGCGCATAAAAATGATTACACATACTTATATGTATGTATACTAATCCCATTTTTTTCTTTAGATGCTCAGGACGATATATTTAGTATACTACTCAACGCAGTTTTGCGTTCTCCAACTCGATTCAGGAACGACTTAGGAAAACAAAAAACAAAAAGGCAGCTTTGATAGATGCTGAAAAAAGTTTCGCCTTGAGGCTGACGTCACAATTACCAGCGGCAAATTGACGAAATTCTTACTAAATACTACTCAGCTGGATTAACAGTACAGCCTTTTATTTTGGTTGAAGGATTATCGGATGTCGATATAAAGGGTTTTTATGTTTATTTTGATAAGATTTTATATAAGTTTGATTCATACTTGGAAAGTTTAGACGTCTGTTTTAAAATTTTCCAAGTGTTTAATTTGAAATACCCAGATGCGTGTCTGTTGACATTTCTTTTTGTACAAACATTTTTTTTGAGTTAGTACTTCACTTGACCTTAATCTGCAAATTTAACTTGTCTTTTCAATTTCCTTGCCAGCAACTAATTAAGTGTACGCTTTATAAAACTAATTATTTTTTAGCAATTTAAAAAAACAGTCTTGAATTTTTTAAAATGAGAAATTTTTTGCATCAGAATGAAAATATTTATGTTATGTGTTGTCAAATTATTGTAAAAAGCTTTCCAGATCATTAACAGTCATATGAAATGGAACCCAGTCTAAATCCTGAAAATATACACATTATATATATTTGTAACTTTACTAGCCCTCCTTTACATTTTTACATATTATATTAATCATAACAAAGCCTTCATTAGACTTAAATATATATAATAAAGATTACATACATTTATTTATGTACCTACGTATGTTTGTGAATTTTCCTTATTATTTTTAAAAATTCTGTAATAAAACTTAAAATACTATTAAAAGTGTTTATTTTGTTTGCTGGGATTGGGGGTAAATACATTCGAATATCGAATTTCGAAAAGCGTGAAATTTAAGAATAAAAGTTCTTAAAATAAGATTTAACATTCCCAAATCAAGCTTAAAATAATCTTGAAATGAGTTTACATTAGGCTTATTTCATGATTGCAGCACTATTAAAAGAAGTTTTTTAGGCTTAAAAGTAGAACGAAGCAATCTTAAAATTATCGTTCTAAAATTAAGAATACATTCTTGATTTTAGGATTTCCAAGCTTAACAGACTTTTATGACGTTTACAGCTTATTTTAAGCCCGTTTAGCTTAAATCTAGCTCGTTTTTTCCCTGAGTGTATGTATGTACGCATTACAGTTAATATTTTAAGCAACAAAAATAAAATTAAGATTTTGGCAGAATTTAAATAAAGTGAAAGACAAGTCGCCCTATTCTGTAACTTGCTAAAGCTAAATCTCTATCGCTAAAAATCTAAAAAAGCTTTTGGACAATTTTTAGCTACGAGTGCAATTCTGTTATTTAAATTGCCTAATTTAGCATCGTCCTAAATTCCAATTAGCCGCAAATTATTAAGCGGGAAAATGAAAGAAAAAACCCAACAAATTATAAAAGAGTATAATTCATTCAATATTCGTAGTAGCACAGATAATTTCGTAATGAGAGGATTAAAGTTTTTTCTACTTCAAGCTGATAGAATAAATAAAAATTGTGATGGGTAGGGTGATTTTACTAACATTAAACTTTAAATCCGTTATTAACAAAACGCCTATATTTTTTAAAAAAGAAAAACTTTATATTTTAAATAACAGGTAGACAATAAAAAAAGTCTAAAATATATTTTTTAATTTTGAGATATAAGGAAAATAATTTTGTAATTATATTCTGTAAAAATATCTAGAGATCCCAAACAATTGCTTAGTTAAATTAATTGCTTAAAATATAAAATATAATAAATATAATAATTTGAAATTTTTTTTAACATATATTGATGGGCTATTTTAAGCCTCTTTACAGCAATATACATACATACACAGAAAAAAATATCACTCAGTTTAGCTTAACAACATCTTTTGTTGAAATAAAATTTGTTGTTCAACCAATTTTGTTGTTGATGCAACGTTTAGTCTTGTTAATATTACAAAAACACTATTTTACGCTCTAACCAAAACAAAAAAAAAGCAAACTTTGGAAAAAGCAAAGATGTCAAAATTAAAAAAACTTCCAATTTTCTTTTAGTTTGTGTTGATAAACATAAAAAACAAAACTAATAAAAATTAAAATTAAACTTAAAAAAAATTAAAAATATGTGCAAAATAACAAAGATGTAAAAAAAAACCTAAAAGGGGTTGATTTAACAAATTCGGATCAACGAAGCTCATAGAGCAAAATGGTGAGAAGGAGAACAAGGCCTTTTTGAACATGGGCTGAAAAATTGGGAATAAAAAAATATTTTAATATTTTATCTGTAGCAGACCCTGCAAAATAAGCCCGCACCGGTGGAAAGTCCATCGATGAATGCTACTCCAACTTTTATGACAAAGCTTAAAGGTACTCGAACATAACATCAATTCTTAAAATTTTGTAAGAAAGAAAAATTCGTTGCAAAGAACACGAAATTTGTCAATCACTAATTTAGCGAAATATTGGGAGAAGGATTAAACTCCTTAATAACAGATAATGCTAAAGCTGAACAATTAGTAAGCATGAAATCCTTTGATGAATACCCATTTTTTTATGTACATCACAGTTTTTGATTGAGTTTTTGAAGATTGAGGAACACTTTACTTTGGGTATAAGAGGAAAATTGTACAGTATAAAAGATAACATCCAAAGCCAACACAAATCTTCAAAATCAGGAAACGAGGAACGCAAAGGTAATAAACATTATTCAATTATCGGTATTTTAAACTAATAATTTATTACGTAAATTTATAGATCCAGAGCCAAGTGAAATGTTTTCGCTTGATGTAATAAGAAACGTTAAGGCAACAGCTATTGAATTTGATATGAATAGTGTAGTTAATAACAAAATACATACAAATTATCAACATCCTTCTTGTTTCTTCTAAGTAATAATAAATAATATATTTAATTTTTTTTATAAAAATATGTTATGTAAGCCTTAAAAACTAACTTCAGATACTTTTTATTCCATAATGTAAAGCACTTTTTAAAAATGTTGCAAAAATTTGCCAACAAATAGAGAAATATTAAATAAATCGATTTTAATATTTTATATAATTGGTGTCTTTTATAAAAAAAACTGGGCGAAAATCAACAAATTTTGTTGTTAATTGAACAAAAGATTTATTCAAAAACATTCCTGCCTTTAACAATATTTATTGTTAATATAACAATGGCTGCAGTTAAATATTTTTATAAAATATAACAACTTGTGTTGTTAATATGCTAATAATTTTGTTGACTTGTCTATCAACAATCAACTTACAAATTCATTGTTGTATTTACAAATTATATTGTTGGTTGAGTTTTAATTAAACTTTTAATTGTATTTACAAATAATTTAATTGTATTTACAACAATTTTTTTTCTGTGTACATATGTATAATTTTGTGTTTGTGTTGTGTGTGGGGATCTGCACGATACGACCAAGTGCGACAAGCCAAAAGATGATCCTAGGATAAAGAAATGCAGCAACTGCGGGGGAAACCACACTGCCAACTATAGAGGTTGTCCTGTTTTTAATTCAGTTAAGCGATCAACTAAGCCGAAAATAGTTCCTGCCCCTCCCCAGCCTTTAAATATACCAACTACAAATATGCCTCCATTGGCACAACCAACTACAAATCGAGTTTCGTACGCCGCCGCATTAAAGTCTAACCATCCTAATTCACGTAAGTCTACCCAGCCTACAACACAACAAGAAGTGCCAACTAGCGAACCAACCGGGCCTAATTTTAGCCGCCTGGAAGTCGTAATTGACAATATGGTCAAACAATTTACGCAGATTATGGCGCAAATGGCCAACATGATGCAAGAAATGCAAAAAATGCAGTCTGCTTTTCTGCAGGCTATGCTTAAAAGACCATGAACTGCCTCAGGGTTTGTTTCTGGAACGCAAACGGCATCCGCCAACACAAAAACGAGCTCGAATATTTCTTGATGAATCAAAAAATCGATGTTATGTGTATTTCTGAAACTCATATGACATCTAGAAGCACTTTTAAAATTAGTGGTTATTCTTTTTACGATTCAAAGGATCCTAGGGATAGATCATGTGGTGGCTCGGCTATTCTAATCAAATCAAGAATTAAACACCAATGGTTGGGTGGCCTCTCGGAATGTTATATCCAAGCTACGAACGTCTGCATTGATGAATTTTTCCATAACCTTGTTATTTCATCAGTTTACTGTCCACCCAGATTCTCCATAACGAAGGATCAGTACAACAGTTTCTACAAATCATTAGGTCCCCGCTTCATAGCTGCTGGAGACTATAACGCTAAGCACACATACTGGGGCTCCGGCCTAATTAGTCCCAGAGGTCGTGTCTTGTATGACTCAGTGTCGGAAATAGGACTTTTCGTTATTTCAACTGGACAACCAACCTATTGGCCAACGGACAATAATAAAATTCCAGACGTAATAGATTTTGGCGTGGCAAAAGGTATATCCCCGGACCTTATTGAGGCTGTAGCCTCCTTGGATTTATCTTCTGACCACTCACCCACAATTATCACTATTTGCAGTCCTCACCAAATAGCAACTAGTGATTTTTTCTTATCAAAAAGAGTAAATTGGTTAAAATATAAAAAATATATCAGCTCTCACTGCTCGGAACACATACCACTAAAAACTCCCCAAGAAATCGATGATTGCCTAAATATCCTAAATGAAAACATAAAAGAAGCCGTTGAACATGCTTCTTCAACATACCGTCAGGTCAAATACAACAAAATTTTTTCTGTCGATGTTGAGGAGCTTTTATCTGAAAAAAGGAGAGCGCGAAGAGAATGGCAACAGCATAGATCGCCCCAACTTAAAACGAAGCTAAAAGAGTGTACAAATCGCTTAAAAAACTTGCTGGAGGTACACAGAATTGCATCAATAAAGAAGTATTTGGAAGGTCTAGACGCGACTCCTCAAACAAATTATTCTCTATGGCGATCAGCCAGTCGTCTCAAAAGACCCGTAATCGCAAAACCACCACTGCGCAATCTAAGAGGATCCTGGGCTAGAAATGATGAAGAAAAATGCGATCTGCTCGCAAGCCATTTAAGAAACGTGTTCACTCCTAATACATGCACTGACGTGAGAGAATTACCGCCTGTTGTTTCTAGACGTCCTATGGAAATACGTTTCCGATATTCAGATGTGGTAGAAGCTATTTCTAACCTTAATGATAAAAAAGCTCCTGGCGTTGATAAAATAAGCAACAAAATGCTCATTGAGCTACCTTTTACAGCAAAAAGAATAATTCTTTTTATTTTTAATGCCATAATACGGCTTGAACATTTTCCACCAATATGGAAAGTTGCCTTAGTTAAGATGATTCCTAAGCCTGGTAAGGATCCTTCTAAGGTGGAGTCTTATAGGCCCATAAGTTTGTTACCAACTTTGTCAAAACTGTTTGAAAAGCTGCTTAAAAACAAGCTTACTCCGATCCTGAATGAAAACAACTGCATTCCAGATCACCAATTTGGCTTTAGAAGTCAACATAGCACAATAGAACAAACTCACAGACTGGTGCAGGTTATAAGAAAAACTTTCGAGGAAAAAAAGTACTGCTCCGCGCTTTTTATAGATGTCTCTCAAGCTTTCGATAAAGTATGGCACGAAGGCCTGTTAAACAAACTAAAGCTAAACCTTCCAGCTAATATTTTCAACCTACTTGAAAAGTACATAACCGGTCGACAGTTTAAAATCAAAGAGGGAAACCAAATAAGTTCTTCTCAATCAATAGGGGCTGGTGTACCTCAAGGGAGTATACTAGGTCCAGTTCTGTACTTGCTTTACACAGCAGATATGCCAACCAATAGTTTTACACACACGTCGACATTTGCTGATGATACTGCTTTTCTTAGTATTCATAAAGACCCTAAAGAGGCTTCAAACCAATTGCAGCAACACGTAACCCAAGTTGAAAAATGGGCAAAGTTATGGGGAATAAAAATAAATGAACAAAAATGTACTCACGTAACTTTTACTTTACGCAAAGAAACGTGCTCTCCAATTCTTATTAACAACCATATGGTGCCTCAACGAACCGAGACAAAATATCTTGGTATTCACCTAGACCGCCGCCTCACATGGAAGCCTCATATAGATGCGAAGTTGACGCAAATGAAACTTAAAGCTACACAAATTCATTGGCTAATCGGCAGAAACTCTGTGCTTCGTCTTGATTGTAAACTTCTACTCTACAAATCGATTTTGAAACCAATTTGGTGCTACGGTATACAATTATGGGGCACTGCTTCCGCATCCAACATAGAAAAAATTCAACGCAGGCAAAACAAAATCCTAAGAATGATAACTGGTGCTCCTTGGTATATTAAAAACAGCAACATCCACAAGGATCTACAAGTTCCACTAGTTAAATGCGAAATCTTGAACTATGTGGACAAGTATTTAAATAAGCTGGAAACTCACCCAAATCCGCTCGCCCGAAACATCCTGCAACATAGTGGGCACACCCGCCTGAAAAGGAGGGATACTATTGCGCTTATATGAAGCTTGATAATTATTATGAGAACTTAAATTTTAGTCTGGCACTGGCTGGACTTATATTAACTACCTAGTTTTAAGATTTGAACACTTATTGTTAGTTCGCCACAGGCGAAGATTCAATAATAAATATATGAAAAAAGAAAAAAAAAAAAAAAAAAATATGTATAATTAAAAATGTTTTTAGGCACCTTTTTGTAATTATATATAATATTAATTAGATAACCTTCCTGACCATTTCGTCGGTGTGTGAGACCGATGAATCACTTTTGTAGTTATATTAACGTCATTCTCTCAGTATCTTCATTATTTTTCATTACACAACGTTTAGTGTAAAAAGTGCGTTTGAGTTGAAGTGTTGTACCGGTGATTGCTAATCAGACAGTCTGTGAGACCGACTTATAGTTAAGTTTTACATTTTCGTCAGGTAAGTTGGTTTTACTAAATTAAAAATTTTTAGATGAAAATGGACAATTAACGGTCAGTTTTTATGATTTAATTAAAGAATTATGTTCAAAATTAATTATCGTGAGATTTTCTTTAGATATAGCAGATATTGAGCGCAGATTCTGATGTGAAAAGTGGTAATGAATACAAAGATATTATTGATGTGTATGAAACAAACAGTGATACGAACAAGAAGAACATAAGAAAAGTAATGTTGAAGATTCACATGATGAGTCACTCACTTTTTTTGGAAAAGACAAAACTACGAAGTGGATTAAATCCCTCCCAAAATCCTCATTTTGAAATAAATTTTTTTTAAGTGTTCCTGTTTTGTCTTGAATTCCTTTTTTTTTCTTTTTTGTTTACTTTGAGGATATATGTTAATAGAAAAACAACATTTTTAAATGTTGTATTTTGTGAATGATTTTTTTTTTTTTGTTTTTATATCTGGTCTAACATCAAAAATGCCAAAGTATCGTGATGAATTATAAATTGATGCTGTGAGCTAAAAAAAAACTTAATTTTGTTTTTTTCTTACTTCAGTTATTTAAGATTAGTTTGTTTAATATGTCTACTGTACAGATTTCGAAAATTTTAGAATAGTTTTGATAAACCGAGAAATACTTAAAATCGGTCTGAGAGACCGAGAAATGTGAATGTGTCGCACAAATTCATACATACAAAGACCCTACTAATTGTTTATCTATTGCAAACATACATAAGTATGTGCAAACAATTAAAGCTGACATCATAAAGGGTGATTTTTTAGCTACTATCTTTTTGGCAACACTGGTTTAAATAGCTGACGCACGTTTCGTGCATTGTTTCACTGTCAAACATTTTCAGTTTGGTCTATAATTTAACCCTGAAACGTCTTACAAATGAACAACGCTTGCAAATTATTGAATTTTATTATCAAAATGCGTGCTCTTTTAAGAAAGTCCATCATGTACAGCGACGAAGCTCATTTTTGGCTCAATGGGTACGTAAATAAGCAGAATTGTCGATTTTGGAGTGAATATCAGCCAGAAGCATTGCAAGAGCTACCAGTGCATCCACAAAAAGTCACAGTTTGGTGCGGTTTACGGGCTGGTGGCATCATTGGACCGTACTTCTTCAAAGATGATGCGAATCGTAACGTTACTGTGAATGGTGAGCGCTACCGTGAGATGATATCCAACTCTTTTTTGCCCAAAATGCAAGAGCTTGACTTGCATGACATGTTGTTTCAACAAGACGGTTTCACATGTAACACAGCACGCACAACAATGGACTTATTGAGAGGCGAGTTCGGTAAACATTTTATTTCACGTCCGGGACCGGTCAATTAGCCGCATAGGTCATGCAATTTAACGTCTTTAGACTATTTTTGTGGGGCTATGTTAAAGCTCATGTCTATGCAGATAAGCCCGCTTCAATTGACGCATTGGAAGACAACATTAAAGCATTTATTCTTGAGATACCGGCCGAAATGTTGAAAAAAGTATGCCAAAATTGGATTAAGCGGATGGTCCATTTGAGGCACAGTCAAGGTCAACATTTGCATGAAATAATCTTCAAAAATTAAATTAAAATTAAACCGTACTATCGATTCAAACAAAGATTTCATACATTTTTCTGAATTTTATGTGTTTTTTTTAACTTTCCTATAGCTTTTAAAAAATATAATTTCCGCAATTAATAGCTTCCTATATTACTACTACATTTCAGTTATATACCTTTTATTAAAATATATGTATAAATATTTAAGTCTGTATGTAGTAAAAATTAAGAAATGTTTTAGCAAAGATTTAAAATAAGTTATAAACAAATATTTTCTAATACAATTTATAGTTTTGTTGTAAGCAAACGCATATCATTTTTTTAACAACCGCTAATAGTAATATAAGGCAACACTTATAACAAAGTGGATTAAAACACAAGGTGGTGTTGTTTCGCCAGCAGATTATTTTCGATTTTGCCTTGCATACTTTAGGTTTAAATTCTTATGTGTTTGTTTGCATTTTTTTAACGTCTAGGTGCTTGTTCCCGGACATACAATATAAAAATTCCATATGGTTGTTGGTATTTTGTTTGTACTAGCAACGCTTCCACCTTCTAGAAATCTACCTTGACTTATATAAAGTATCGAAAGCTCCAACACGTGTTGGTTTTTTTTCAGCATCATACTGTCATGGTAGAGGGAAAGAAAAAGTCTGCTGATAGTAAATTAGCTACGGCGAAAAATAAAAATTTTAGCTAAGCGATAAACCAAACGGAATACCAATTTAGCAAAGTAGCTAAAATATTCGCCATAGTTTATTTTTAGCTTTTTGGCGATCGAGATTTAGCTTTAGCTAAGAGAATTACACAATAGGGATCCAGGTCACCTGAAGGGCAAACTGAATAATTTAATTCATATAATGATGAACCATGTTAATTTAAAAAGAATCCAAGCCGGTGAATTTAAAAAAGTCAAACTTAATGCCTTCAATCCTTCAAATTGATTTCGTAGTGCCTTTCGCTTGTGAATACCAGAATCAAGTTCAAAGCGAACTATGGTCGCGAACGAGTGTCTTGTTTTTTACCGTTGCAACTTTTTGTAAGGGAAATTGTCAAGCATACCTTATATGCGCTGATGCGAATTTAAAGACAAAGATGCAGTGTTTGTTTTTTTTAAATAAGTTGTTCGATCGGAAAATGAAGATTACTTAAAGTGGAGATAATTTGAAGCGATGGCCCGGCATCTGAATTTAAAAACCGTTATATGGTAAAATTAATATCAATTCAGAGCGAAAATTACGCAAAGCCCTTTTTTTGAAAATATTTTTCTACATCTAATGGAAAAGGTGTAATAGATGGAATCGGCGGAAAAATAAAGACATTGATTGGTAAGATATAAAATGATAAGCCAAAACGAGCATATTGTCATTAAGTCAGCTAAAGAGTTTGCTTATTTGGCTTCTCAATTAATTTCAAAGCCCGGGGTAATTTATGCGCCATCCTCAGATATCTTAGAAAAAATTTAATCTGAATCACCATGGAATAACACCAAAGCCATAACAGGAATTTCAAACTTTCAATTCATCAAAGCCAATTAAAATATTGTGGAGTGCAAAAAATATAGCTTATCTGTAGACAAAACTGTAATTTACTTTTGATTATTGTGTATTTTAAAAAATAATTTTAACTGTGTCGTTTGCGTGACGTACTTTGCCTGTACGTGACAAAATAAAAAATTCAATTTTACTTGTAAATATTTTTTCTATTAAAAATGTATTATCATCATAAGTAAGCGTGGTTGTTAGTTGTAATTTCTCTCTTAGACATCATTTTTCTATGTGTAATTGATTCGCTGAAATTTGGTTTTAAACACTACAATTTGAAATGTTGGTTGACTCAAGCTGTCGCACACGTGACGAAGTTTGTGCTCATTTTTCTTTAACATTTTATGAATTATAAAAAAGAAGTTCGATGTAGGACTAAAGACTACCATGCAGTTTCATTAATAGAAAAACAAAAATAGAATTGTGATTCACCAATTCGAAGTTGTATGTAAAATAAGTGCTTAAAATGGTTGAACTTGTCTGTACGTGATAAGGGAATGCCCCAGGGGCGGAAAAGTAAAATTTTTCTGCATTCAGACATAATTTACCGGAGGATATCTGTTGACGAAATTATGAGCGGACAAGACAACGAATATTTGAAAAGGATAATAAAATGAAAGTTGGTCGCAGAGTCAGTAATGCATGGGTTAATACCTACCCACGCCAATTTGCACACATTAAGATTGCCGACGTTAATTATGAAGGTTTATTAGACTCAGGTGCATCGGTAAGTGTTAGAGCAGAAAATTTATCTGGGAGTCGATTTTTGGAGGGAGTTTAACATTGCGCCGGATATAATAAAAAACTCCAAATAAGCGTAGACTTAGCGGAAAAGGTACACTGTAGTAGTGAAATTGCATGATTTAAATTCCGATCAACAAGCAAGGTTACTATAAGTTATAGATAAGTTCCCAGCAAGAAGAAAGCGTTAGTTAAAAAACCGGGAAAGCCTCGTTTCTGTTTGAATGCTGAAAGCTCAATGCGTTAACTGTAAAGGATGCATACCCATTACAGAATATCGACGGTATTCTTAGTCAGATAGATCAAACTCACTTTATCAGCAGCGTTGATTTAAAATATGCCTTCTGGCAAATAGAGCTTGAGGAAGAGTATACCGCCTTTACAGTTCCCGGTCGCCCTCTATACCAATTCCGAGTAATGCCATTTGGGTTATTAATGCGGCCCAACGACTCTGCCGCTTAATGGATAAAGTAATTCCAGCCAAGCTAAAGTCAAATGTTTTCACCTATTTAGATGTCCTGCTCTTAATCTCCGATGAATTCTCTGCGCATTTAAAACTTTTGGAACAAGTTGCGGAGTGTTTGGTAAAAGCCAATCTAACCATAGGCCTCAGCAAGTCAAAACTTTGTTTTAAAAAACTTAAATACCTTGGGTTCATTATTTGGGCGGGAGCTTTGAAAACGGATCACGAAAAAGTGGCGGCTATGCGGTGAATTTCTGTACCAAAATTAGCAAGAGAAGTCAGAAGTTTCTTGGGGACTGCCGGGTGGTACCGAAGATTTATAAAAGATCTTGCCACTATATCGGCACCCTATGGGGAGTCAAACACATTTTTAAATAACTTCTTACTGGTTTTTTAATAACCAAATCTAGTGTATTAAATGACTTTTTTCCTTGTCGTTGACTGATTATTTTAACATAGGCATGTCATAGACGGTAGTCAATTGGCCATTACTGCATGACTTTTTAATTAACTGCTAGTTACTTACACTGTGTGTAATTTTTTAAGTCATGGAAAAATAACCATATTCGGACATCACTACGTGAAAGAAGACCAAAAAAGAAAAGACCTGTGTCTCCCAGTTTTGCCCAAAGTCATGCACTTTTTTTGTTATGGGCCCCCAAAGATTTGGTCCTTGGTGCCATTTTTGCAAAAAGTTATAATTTTCTTAGGCTCATATCTTGCAAACCGTTCGGAATTTTAATTTACTCTTTGAAGCAAAGTTGTAGCCCTTTTTAAAAGGAACAAAAGTAATGAACATAAATTAAAAAAAAAAATAATTTTAAATCAAAATCGCAAAAAACTTTAAAAAATTCAAATTTTTTTACCTTTTTTCCCCTGTTCAGGTCCATAGGTAGCAAACCGTTCAAAATTCAAAGAAACAGTCAATTACAAAAATTTACCTAATATCCCAATAAACAACTTTTTAGAACATATAAACTTCCTAGGAATGATTCTTAACACCGTTTAGGTAGCGCTTATGTAGCCGCAAAAGTTAAAAATTTCCCCCAAAATGTGTGTATGTATATACATGTAGTTATAAAGTTATCTCTTCCTTACGTTTAATCAAATTGCCTTAATTACATATATTTGGTGAATTCACAAGGTCTTGTGAAATCATATATTGTAAAATAATACAACCAAAAAATATGACCGTTGTGAACAACTCTTCGTATATTTGTAGGTGTCGTATTTAAAATCTAAATCAGCTGATACGACCAAACGATAGAAAAACAAACACATATTTATGTACATAAATCTGGTGCTGCTCTTGGCTTAACTTAATAATTTGTAGAAATTAGACCCATGAAAGCACAAAATAGTCTATATCTAACCTGGTTAGAATCTCTAAAATCCATTAAAATAAGCAAAGTTTTAGTAAAAAATCACAAGAATTTTGTTATTTTTTACGTAAACAAAAAACAGCTGATGTGTCAGAGAGCAGTGCCGGCTATTTTTGCCGGCGGAGGCGGCTTAAGGAATCTTCTTTGGCGGTTTTGCCTAAGTTTTTAGTATAGACGTTTTTAACGGATGCGAGTGCTAGCGGCTCTAAAAATAAATTAAAAAACTCGCCGTTTCGTTTTAGGCGCTTGGCGCATGACTTTGTATATAATATGACATCACAAAAAACATATCAAACAAAGTTGTATTGTTTCACAACAAGTTCCGTATGAAAAGCAACAACAAAATTTTTATGCTATTGTGAAATTATATGACAATAATACAATATGCTATCGTATCGTACCTTGTGAATTCGCCAATTGTATCTGTCTTTAGTGTAATAGAGAACTCTTGTGTATATAAATATGTGTATATGCATGTGAGATAGCCGCGAAAAGTCTTGCAACCTAAACAGG
Source organism: Melanophora roralis (assembly GCA_963583895.1). Lineage (NCBI taxonomy): Eukaryota > Metazoa > Arthropoda > Insecta > Diptera > Rhinophoridae > Melanophora > Melanophora roralis. Next base: position 12,110,563 of record OY757192.1, on the reverse strand, counting down.
TAGGCAAACTTTAAAATTGCAGGAAACCCTAAACAACAAAATACATCATACACATATCGCAATAATGATCGTTAACGGCCTTTAATTAAATTATGCACATACTTTTTTCATTGCTTTGTTATTACTTTTTAATAATTTTTGTTTATACCAACAATAAATTACCTACATATGTACCTACTACCAATTTTTGTAATAAGAAAGGACAATCCGAAATAAAATAGCAATTAGATAAATTTAAAAAGAAGAAATTATTGCACCCAAACTTATCAAGAAATCAACTACAAAAATCTACCTAAGATTTCAGTAAACAGCTCCCGCGATCACGCACCGATCGCACACGCATCAAGGAACACAGATCACAGTATAAAAGCGACGCGACTCTCACATCGAGGCATTACACAGCGCGACGTCAACAAGATCTCAGCGGTGAAAGTTATAGAGAAAGTTCTACAGCATAATTCGCACACAACATGGGCAACTGACAATTTCAATATGCAGTGTAAAAATATTTATTGCTTTTGCTACATTTGCGGTCATCAAATCAGAAAAAATAATTCTACAAGATTTCAAAAGGAAAATAATCTTTTAACAGGTGAATTTAAAAGAGCATATAAGTTATTTTTGGACGAAATATATTTGACCGGTGAAAATTACACACCTAACGCAGTGTGTCGCCAATGTTATAATAATCTCATAGCATGGTTGAATGGAGGCAAACATAGTATAAAATATTGTAAGCCGGTAAACTGTATTAATCGCCCAGGTGATCATGGTGGAACCAGTTCTTATGCATGCGTTAATTACACATCTTGATTAAATAGACATGATGAGAAGAACAAAATTTATAAAGCAACTGTAACAGCCACACTTCCAGTACTTGCACCTGAAAATTTTGTATTCCCAAGGCCGCAAACTCCAGATCGTAGGACAGAATTTACAGAAATGACTACAGCAAGTGGTGTTACTAATCAAGATCGATTTGATACCGAATATGAGCCCCAACAGGAAAGAGATGGACCAAAACTAATAAATAATAAAAAATCAAATTCTACGAAAATAAATGGAAGATTTGCTGTGATTTGAAGGTCATCAATATTTTGCAAGGAATCATCGATGAGGGCGGCTTTACAAAATTCTTTTGTTTTCTTTGTAATTGGGATTTGCGCTCACCTGTAAATCAATTCCAATGTAATTCATGGGCCCAAGGAGGAAGTGTGCAGGAACAAATGAAACAACATAGACTTAAGAATGCACCTTTAATTGACAATACTCAAGACATTTTGCTGCATTTGCTCCATATAAAATTAGGAATTGTTAAAAAATTCATTGAAGTGGCCGTTGTAAATTGTTCAAGCGATGACAAAATTAAAAAAGGTATTGCAGTAAACTTAGAACGATGTTTTGTTCACCTCGTTGTACTATAGCTATTTACACGATGTTAATGTTTTCTTTTCTGCCCTTATAATTGTCTTCATTTAATAGGCGTACTTAATGGCCCTGACATTAGAAGCTATTCAAGAGCAAATTTGATTCATCGCTTGATGAAAATCATTCAATGGCATGGATTAACCTTCAGCGTGGTGGGGATCGAGACGCGGAACCGCAAGCAAGAGAATGGGTGAAAGAAATGCTGTATTATTTTGAGAAAATCGGCATATTGATGACGTTAAAGCTGCATTTTCTTTATTTTTATTCTGACGACTTTATTAAAGGACACCCTACCGAATCCGATGACCGAGGAGAACGGTTCCACCAAACCACAATGCCCATGGAAAAACGGTACAAAGGCAAAAAATTCGGCGCATTGCTTGCAGAGGTAATATCAATTTTATTGTTGCATGGTCTTGTATTATTTTTGATTTCTTTTCTAATTCATTTTAGGTATGTTGGTGGAGTCACAAGATAACCCTTTATGATGTTAATTAGGTATGTGAAAAAGAAAAAGCTAATGATGGAAAGCAGTCTGAAAGCAACGTGCCTGTGGACACCATAAGTTCTGAATCAGCGTTAGATTCGGACGACGATTTGGATCCTCAACTTAAGATAGCGCGATTTGCAAGTACAGGGACATCAACGAATATTTTTATTATTATTTTTTTGTAATAGACAGCACAGTATCTCAATGTTGAAAAAAATAAAAAACAAATGAAATTCAAAAATTTTCGTAAAATTTTTAACTTTTGCGGCTACCTAAGCGCTACCTAAACGGTGTTAAGAATCATTCCTAGGAAGTTTATATGTTCTTAAAAGTTGTTTATTAGGATGTTAGGTAAATTTTTGTAGTTGACTGTTTCCTTGAATTTTGAACGGTTTGCTATCTATGGACCTGAACAGGGGAAAAAAGGTAAAAAAAATTTGAATTTTTTAAAGTTTTTTGAGATTTTGGTTTAAAATTATTTTTTTTTTAATTTTTTATGTTCATTACTTTTGTTCCTTTTAAAAAGGGCTACAACTTTGCCTCAAAGAGTAAATTAAATTTCTGAGCGGTTTGCAAGACATGAGCCTGAGAAAATTATCACTTTTTGCAAAAATGACAAAAAGGCCCCAAATCTTTGGGGGCCCATAACAAAAAAAGTGCATGACTTTGGGCAAAACTGGGAGACACGGGTCTTTTCTTTTTTGGTCTTCTTTCACGTAGTGATGTCCGAATATGGTTATTTTTTTCGTGTTGCACTGTGTTATTTTTCAACCACTTTGTAGTTAATTAATACTAAGTCGGTTTATAATAAATTATTCACTTTTTAGTTAACTTTAAACAGTTTTATTTTAATTCTGTTTTTGCCAAAACTTGTATACATTTATATCTATACATATCCATATATTTATATAGGAAAAACTAAAAATTATATGTTATATTATTTGATATTTTTTTCAATGCAAACGTTATAAAAATTAAGTTTTTTTAATTATAGCTTAGGCGTTGCGGAGTTCTTTTTTTGGGTCTTCACAGAGAGGCCGAACAGCGTCCATAGATAAATCAAAAACTTTTCCATAATCTTTTAAGCGTTTTTTGCCATGAGTGACATCAATACATACAGCGAGATAAAGAGATAAAACTGTCGTTAACGTTTTTGGATATTTCCCTTTCAAAGATAACTTTATGGTATTGTTCTGTAAAAAAAACGCACGAAAGTTTGAAAGCTGAAAAAAACTCTCATAATTTGCTGATTTTCATCAGTTAAGGCGTCATTAAGCGCTTTGAACTCTTCAAAGGTGTTTATTGGAAAAACTTTTTTTATTGCCACATTATTTTTTTCCTGGCGAACGAGGCTTTCGTTCACTACTTTTTGTACAGACAATGCTGCAATTATAGTTTTTATCTGAGCTTGAAATCTCTCTTTAAACTCTTTAATTTTGCTTGGAAATCTAAATATTTAGATGAAAAACCTGATTTTTTTGTAGACATAAAAAATATACCCATCTCAACAGTTATTTCTGAAAACTTCGCACTAATTTCAGAAAATTTTGCATCAAATTGCTTTAAAATTTTTAGTGAACATTGGTAAGGTGCTTTATCATGGTTACTTTTTCTGTTATCTGTTAAAATACGACATATGTAAGTAATTCGGCATATTTTTGTGATTTTACAACATACTTACCATCAGCGCTCAAATAAATGCTTCTGCCTAAGAAAACTCCTACTGGAAAAATAGACAAGCTTGTAATATTAACTGCCTTCGTCGAAATTCGCCACAATTGAGATTTTAAGCTTTTAAACAACGAAAGGCCGTCAATATTAATGTCGACTAAGATTTCGTCACAATCTTAAAGTAAGTGCGAAACCCTTTCTAACTGTTTATAAAAACCAAAATGGGTAAATAACCCAGAGGAGATTTGTGACACGATTAAGGAATCACTCTTTTTAAAAAATGCACTAGCACTTAATAGCCCATCTATGCCTTCTTCATTTGAAATTTTTAACAGTTCAACCAAACTTTTACGAGATGATTTATTTTTATAATACCACTCTCCTAATTGTTTACGTTGGGATTGTTTTTTTGCATTAGAACTAAGATAATTATTCTTCACATTATCTCCACAAAAATTTGTTTCATTTGCAAGTTCCTCTACATTCATTATTATAGGAGAACTTTTTTCGCAATTCTCTTTTCTTAGTTTCTGTATATATTTTATAATACAACAATAATTTTATGATTATAGTTTCATTTTAAACTTTTTAAAATTATTGGCTTTTCTTAATTTAAGTTGAAGTAAATTTGATTGACATGTGACAATTTATTTTCCTTTCATTTTGCTTTTATTTATTTCTAATGTCTGCTCCTTCGCAATATATTTGGTTGATATCTGCATGAGATTTTAACCAATTTGTAGTTACTTGAAAAATAGTTAATTTGTAATTAGTGTTTTTTGTCAACTGACTATTTTATTTACTATAGGGCACCACTGACGGATACGTTAAAAATGCGAAACAAATTTGCTATGACTCCAGCGGCAAGGGAGTAGTTTGATTCCCCCAAACACTCGTTGACAACCGCTCCCGTGCTTAAACACCCAGATTTTTGGAAAAATTTTTATATCCATTGTGATGCGTCTGAATATAGAGTAGGAGCCGTTTTATTTCAGAAAAACGAGGATGGGTCGGAACACCCAATAGCCTTTTACTCGCAGAAACTAAATTCGTGTCAACGAAATTATTCGGTTACGGAAAAAAAGAGTTCTTTGCCGCCATATTAGCCGTAAACCGGTTCAGGCCACACGTTGAATTGATCACATTTACGGTCATCACTGATCACGCTAGTCTGAAATGGCTAATGTCGTTGAATTTCAGGCTTACGACTTTAATCTCGAACGCCGGAAAGGCTCAGAAAACACGGTGGCAGATACCCTTTCTAGAATGTCAGATGCCGAAGTAGTACATCAAGAAATTTTTAATTTTGATACCAAAGAATTTGAGAGCGAAGAATACGCGGAAATAGCAAAACTAATACTAGAAAGCCAGCAGAAGTTGCCCGACTTAAGAGTCCAAGATGGAAAAATATATTAAAATATGGGCATTTCCATGTCATCGTACGTGACATTTGTATGCCTACAAAGTGGTGTAGATTTTGCAAAAAGAGTGGTAACTGAAAAATTGTTTCGTCAATATGTTACATTTAGAGGGTACTATAATCTAAAAAAAAATCATGACTTTGAAAACCTTGCCGGCCAAAATATCCGGCGAAAAAGGCGCATATCGTACGTGACAAAAAACGGAAGTGATGTCGAGGTGCATGCACATATATACGAAAATCTGCGAATTGTAAAAGTTTTTTTCTTTTCTTTAAGTTCTTTCACCAAACCAAATATTTTTCCTTGATAATCCATGATTTTTAAATACAAAAAGATTTTTAGATGATTTTGTTACGAACAAATCTTAATATCGTTCGTGACATACCGTATGTGACAGATTTTTCTCTATAGTATTTGTCTAAAAAAAATAGGTTTTTTTTAATATATGTATACATAACAAATTTAAAAAGAATTAAAAAATGTTTATTCGGTGATAATAGCAATAAAAACAATAAAAGGTTATTTTCATTTCTTACTATACACTATGTACTTGGGCGCTGCCACTTAATTATTAAATTTTAATTTTTTCTCTTACTGAATACGCAGTTCGAGACACATTTATATACTGACTATCATGATAAGTAAACGAATAAAGTTTTCTTATTTTTGGGATGGGCTGGACATTTTGCCATTTTTCATTGAGATGAGCAGAAAACCCTTCAATCTCTTCGGTAGCAACATAAAACAAATTAACTCCTTCCACATATTTATGAGCACATTCATAAAATGAGAAAGCATCTTGCAAGATTAATTTATTTGCTTTTACAATTTGCCAGACCTTTCTTTTAACAGTACCACCTACTCCATCAACTGCACCTTTACCATGTGATGTGGCAAAGAAGTTCCATTCTAAATGTTGGCAGCTAAATTTGTTTACAAAAGAGGGAATACTTTTTAAAATGAATTTGTTTTTAAATTGAGCGCTACTCTAATCAGAAAATATGTATATAGACGATAAATCTACATATTGTTCGCTTATTTCAAGCATAGTTTTTGTAATAAAATAGTAACCATCAAACTTATTGTGTGTTAATTCGTCGGTTATTATTTTTTTTTGTCTTTTTTGGCTGCATCTGCGAACTTTTTTCGATAGATATGCTGTCTTTCCATTTGTTTGTAGTCTCATAGCTATTTTTACCCATCTCAATAAAATATTTATAATTATAAAGGAATTTGAAAGTATTAAATTGAATTGTGTTACTTACAATATCGTATGCTACAAACTTTGAAAGGCTATAAAATTTTTATTGCATCAAATTTAAAAAAAAATCGATCAATATTTGTTTGCGAGATTTATCTTGCTTTTAACTTTTATTTTTAAATACTTGCGGCCGGTCGAATTCAAATTATGACGACAAATAACGTTTTTGCATTACGTACGTGACATTAGAATATCATTCAAAGCAATCTATAAAAAATACCGCTATTCGAACTCTAAATTTTTAATTTCATAATGGAACTTGGCCACTGATGTTGTAACATTATTTTTAAAGTATAATTGGAATATTACAATTACCTAAATTTAGCCACTAGTTAAGACAAAATAGTTAATTTCAATTTCTGGAAATTGATCAAAGAGATTACCAGTTTAATCTGCTATTTTTGCTCTTTTAAAATTATAATTAGCTATAAATACTTTTACATAATAAAATTTAAGTGTTTTATTGCTCTTTGGTATATTTAAAAAAAAGTTGCGATGACTTTTAATTTTCCAGCCGTGGTTGACATATTCATGGAAATGCCCATATGCGACACCAAAATCAAGAAATGGGAGAATCCGATTGAAAACCTCAACAGCTCACACAGCTAACACATAATTTAAAAGCAAAAGCACATAAAGCAATAACGTCGGCCCATGTTGGTATAAGTAAAACTCTTAATACCTTAAAACATTTTTATTATTGGCCATAAATGAGCGTTCACGTAAGGAGCTATATTTCGAAATGCCAAGAGTCAAAACCGTCAAACCAGAATTTAAGGCCCACGATCGGAGAAGAGGTCAAAACAGTCCGGCCTTTTCAAAAACTATATGTAGATTTCCTAGGCAAATACCCCAGATCGAAAAAGGGCAACGCGTATATTTTCATTGTTGTTGATAACTTCTCGAAGTTTACCTTTATTAAAGCAATGAAAGATGCTACTGCGAGAAATGTGGTGGAATTGCTAGTGGCAGAAGTACTTAACAAATTCGGAGTCCCCAAAGTTATTCATAGCGACAACGGTCAATAGTTTGTTTCAAAGACGTTTAAAAATATGCTTGATATGTACAAAATTAGCCATATAAAAACAGCATACTATTCGCCGCAGTCGAATGCATCCCAAAGGGTCAATCAATCGATTTTGACTGCCATACGATCCTATTTGGAAACGGATTAGCGCGGTTGGGACTTATCAAATGTTCTTTACGCACATCACTACATTCCGCTATCGACACGACCCCATCTTTTGCGTTGTTTGGGTATCACTGGTTTTTCAGGTTGGCAAGAAAGTTAGCGCCAATGACGGATCACGAAATTAACGGAGTGCAGGAACAAGATCGTTAGGAAATAATACGAGCGAGAATCAGGGAGAATTTACATATGGCGTACGAAAAGATTGCAAGGAGATATAATAATAGGGCCCTAAATCAATATTTCGTTGGCTGTCATCAAAACTCAGAGAAAAAAACTAAGAAAAAACATTGAGAATCAACTTTTTTATATATTACGGCTCGTATAAAAATTGCTTGGGATGGAAAAGTAAACGAAGTGTACAAAACCAAAACGGTTACTCTGTATTTAGATCTTTCTTTTTCTTACGCCTGCAATATTAAATAACAAGCTAAACGACAAATCACGACCACTAAATGGGGGATTGCATAGTCTGGAGCATTGCTTTTAAGTGTACTTTCAACTTTTGTTTGGCTGGGGAGTCATTTGGTTGTATAATGAATGAGGGCTATTGTCTACATATGTATGTATCTGCATTTCTGCTTTTTCGCTATTTATGGGTAATTACTGAAGAATTTTATTATTACGTAAAACATACATCCAATTTTTTGTCCAGAGGGCGTTGTATTGCGAGTTATAACAATGAGGAAATAAATGAAGAGGTGCGAATGGGCCCGGCTTTTTTGGGTCGTGGGAATTACCCGCTTTAGGAGTATGTCACATGGGGACAAGCCATGGTAAGGGTAGCGCGCACACCGGCTCTGTTGATGTTAATCTTACAGCCCCGGAGTCTTGTTGCGTCAATAAATAAAAAAATATTTACGAGCATCTTAAAGGCGGGGAATTCGACTACGGGTATAGGAGTTAGAATGGAAAATTATGTGGAAATACATATCATTGTTTTTTTTTTTTTAATTAAATATGACTTCCAATAGTATGTACCCACCGTAAAGTCGTATGTACCGCCAGGAGTACACTGGTCTTGGGTATTTTTAAGCCGCAGGGGAGCAGCACTTCGGGAATACCCGATGTAGCTTTGTTTTTTTTAGGTGATGTAGTCTGTCTATTGTTTTTAGTTTTGTTTTTTGAAGTTTTGTTTTGATATTTTATCGGGGCCGTGTGGAGTTGATTGTACGACGGTGAATGAATATTGACAATCAGCTGTTAGAGTTAAGATAGTTGTAAAGGATTAAAGGAGAATGGAGGATGGCATTTCCAGACCAGAATACGTGTGTAGTTCAGGGTTGTACGTGCGGTAGAGTTTATCGATAATTTTTGCTGCTTTTGAATTCCTACCATTTTTAGTTTGCAGTAATGCGGTTATTGGAAATCGGGTGAAGTTTTACTTGAAGACCGACGGTAGTATAGAGACAGCAGAAAGAAAAGAGGATGGTAGAGAAGGTAGCGAGGCTACCAAAGCGGCCATTTCAAAAGTAAATCTTGCCAAGAGTATCACGGTCGTTTGAGAAACTCATTGAAGTAAAAAACAAATATTAAAACTGACTGGAGTAAGAAGAAATAAAAAAAGAAAATTTATATTTAGCTATTTTATACGGTCGGAGAAGAAAAATGTCGGGAGCATTCATCAGTTAACTTAAAGTCGTTAGATACCGTAGTGAGTGGTGGTTACAAAGCAGAGCAGAAGACGACAGTGCCGAGGATTTTAAGTGAACACTAGGTACTTTACAGGAACATCTTGGTGGTGACTAAAGTCCACGGAAAAAAGCGTAAGCGTTTAAGATTCCTAGAAAAAAGAAAAGAGAGATCCTTTAGGGAAGTGTTAGCAAAAGGAAATAAATAATCAAGAAGAAGACGCGAAGTTTGATTTATTTGGAAACTTTGTAGGTTGCGTGAAATTCAAGCAGGGTTGTTGTTTTTTTTTTAATTGAGGATTTAATTACTTGTTATCACAAATTAGGAGTAGTGTGAAAGGGTGAACAAGAATATATAGATATTGTTTTTGCTTTGGTCAGAGTCAAGCTATCTTAAAGTATTTGATTGTGGTGTAGCAACCTTTCGTTTGGAATCTCGCTTCATAAAGCGTTCCGTCTAAAGTAGAAAAAAAAAGAATTAAAAGTAAAAAAAAATACAGAAAGAGGTATAAAGGATTAGGATTAATTAACAGGGTAGGAAGAGCGCTCAGATAAAATTCGCTCGCGAGAGATATTAATTCAAGAGATTTAAATGCTTTATTATGTTCAAAGATTTCAATCTGCGAGATTTATATTTGAGCTCGCGAGATTCATAAATAGGAATTGTTTTCGGAGCGATATTAATTCGAGAGATTTAAATGTTTCATATTGCTGGAAGATTTTAGTCTTGGTTGCGAGATTTATAATTAAACTCGCGAGATTTATAACTGAACTCGCGAGATTTATAAATAAAACTCGCAACAGCAACAAAAATTAAAATCTTTTTGCGATTCCAGCAAGAACGATTCGAATGCTTTACTTATGTTCTTGTGCATGTATGTACATATGTATTGATATGTTGATGCTTGTTTTTTGTGATTAGGATTTTTTTTCTGCAATGGTTATATGATTGCGTGTACGTTTATGTATGTCACATTGGAAAAAATGTTATAAGGGATTTTAATTAAAAGTTGCATTAAATTAATTTATTCGTAATTTACAAATATGGATAAAAAATTTTGATCCAGAGTACTAAGAAAATTGTATTAAAATGAAGGTTTAGCTTAAAATTTAAAGCATATGTACGTTTAAATGCTTGTGTAGTTTAATTATTATTTACGTATTTATTAAATTAAGAAATTTAGTATTATACATATATTTTAAAAATAATGACATATTTTAAAATGATTTAATTTAAAATTAAATAAAATGAATTTAACATATTTTTAGTAGACGTAAAAGTATTTTAGACCTATCATTTTGTGTTCAAGTAGGAAATATAAGTAAATTGTTTTCTATACATTTTTTTACTAAAAAAAATAAAATGAAATACCTACAAATAAATGTTCTTGGACAAAGAGAAAAGGAATATTTCACCATTTTTTAAAACTTTTTTATTTGCTGGTAAACCAAAGTCAAAAGGTAATTTTTTGTTTCACGTTTTAAGTATTTGGGTTTTAAAGAGAATAATAATTGTAATTGTTAAATTTTTAAATTAAAAATTTTTATGTTATATTTAAAAATATATAGAAGGTATAAGTTCATATGGCCTAAAAAAAGCGTTAATTGTTTTTAATAATTATAGTTTTTTTATTTCATATAACATTTTAAGAGGTTTGTATCAAATACTAATGATTTTTGGGATTTTTAAGCAGAACAAATAGGCATCTAAATGGGCTTAAACTTTATATTTTGAAAACCAGTTTAAATTTAATTTCTTGATTTCTATTAATTTTTTTTTTTTTTTGCATAATTATATATTTAGCCTTATTATGGTTGGCATAGCCGTAGTCCTAAAAGTAATAGCTTTTAATTTGGAAGTATTATTATTATATTTTGAATACAAAAAGCCATATACCAAAAATCAATAATAACAGTAGTCTAATTTAACGACAAGTTTTGTTCAAAATTGTGCTTAATTAAAAATGATATTGCATACATGTCATAAGAAAATAGTTATATAGATTTTAGTCCTTTAATAAAGTATCTTAAAAAAGTGAAAACATTTAGAATTATGCTTTAAAACTATAGCTTCTAAAAATTTCTGACAAATTCTATTGCAAGCTTCAAAGGATTGTGCTACAAACAGAGCTTGTGTAAACGACGAATCACTTTCATTAATGTTTTTACTATATGTTTTTTATACCTGTTACATTTACATATCAACAATAACAAAAATCCAAAAAAAAACCTTAATAAACTATAACACATGCCTTCATACCATACCTGCTTACAATTCTTTTGCACAGTCTAAAATAACAAAACCAAAACACACATATGTATGTATTCACGAAAACATTTTTTACAAAAATTACGTTGGCATCGCAGTTTGAATTTTTAACTTCAAGATCTTAAAATAGAAATGCCTTCACAACTTCAATTTAAAACTCGCGAGAACAATTTTTTAAACTAGATGTATAAATAAATCTCGACTCGCGAGAGAATTATAACAAAAATTACACTCGCGAGCGGAATTTTTTCCTACCCTGTTAATTAACTTAAGTACTAGCACGAAGGTATTAGATTTAAGACAATAAATATGTTTTAATGTAATTATTGTTGTAGAAAGAAAAATGTGGTGCTAATTGTTTTAAAAGGGTTAGGTGAACTATGTGAGGTTAGTGTGGTAGGCGTGCGCGTGTGTGGGGATCACGTACGGTGGATTTATGGCCAATGTACTGATCCAGGTTGGGAGGGCGCTCGTGGAAGGGCTGGACATCTGCACCTCCCTCTCGATGTTTTTGTGATCGGTTTGGTTGTTGTTGTAGTGTACTATATATGTCGCGACATACTAGAACGTAGAGAGGGTAGTTTTAAGTGTAACCAATAATATTATCACAATAATCAATAGTATTTAAATGTAAACAAAAACGAAATTTAAAAGATGCAGTTTTTGTTAAATGTAGGAACAAGAATATTTCTGAAAACAACAACAAGAAAATTTAATTTTGAATTCTTATAACTAAAAAAGAAAAAATAAATATTGAATTCTTATAACCAAAAACTTTTATATTGAATTTTTTATAACCAAAAAAAAAAAACTTTAATGTTAAGTAATTTTTGTTAAACAAAAACAAAACTTTAATTTGAAGTATACTCTTTTATTGTTTATAATCCCGTTATTTTTGTTTATAAACGAGAAATTTTGAAAATAAACAATTAATAATTTTTAAGCCTTCAATCGGCTGAATTTTATTTTAAATCATACATCTGCTTGTTTTAATCCAGTAGCGTTTGTTAGAGCCGGCAATATACTGGGTAGGCAGGTTAAAGGCCCTCTTCTTTTTTTGTATTTACTTTACTCACCCCAACATTACATTGTCATCGTAGAAGTTAAGATTTCCTTTGTTTTATATTTACACATTTTTTTGTTGTGTTTGTCCTGGGCTGTTGTGCAGGGTTGGAATCTGCCATCAATGCGCCGTTTAGCTAGCTGGCGTGACCACAACAGTGCTTTTTTTGACTAGTAACAACGCTTTCTCAGAAACTATAACAGTTGTCGACTTTAAACCTTCTACAATACGAGTCTACCACATTCTTAAATATTATTTGGGTAGGACCATTTTTATGAAAACTTTTTTTGAACAGTTGTAAACTTCAAACCAACTACAGCAGAGTAGTTTTATTATAACTTCTTGTTTTAAATAGTCGAGGAGAACGTTGTTGCGCAAATAGGATTTCAAATTTTACTTTAGGGTGCGTTTTGTCTGGGGAAAGACGAAGTTTCCCTCATGGAATAGGGGAAAAGAAACTTCTGGAGAACTTTTATTCATAATTGAGCTAAATGATATAAAAGCATTTTCTTACATACTTAAACAAAAAGACATGTGGCACCATTTGTAATTACCTTTTTTCATTTCTCAATGTTATGTCTTTTTTCTTTTGCAACTGTCGCATAACTTATTACTCTGTTGTGATGTTTAAATATTAAAACCTCATTTCTTGACAGGGATTAATCAATTGCTTTATTTATTGTAAGAATATTTTATTTATACTATACTGAAATGGTAGGGCGATACCCACATCACATGAATTAGATTAATGAAAATTATACATAAGAATATTTAATTTCAATTTGAAACGCAAAACGATTTAACCTACATATACAGTGGCGAGCACCTATGGATAAATGTTTGCTTTTAAAGACTTAAAGACGTGCAAAACACGCAATAAAAAGAAAAACCACTCATGTTCATATTATTTATACTTCTTAACTAAATAATAATTAAAAACAGAAAGTGAAATTCAATCTATTATATAAAGAAGGGGTGTGTGTGTATGTATATATGTTTGTATTTTATAGCTGGCCACACCAGTGGATCGATTTTTGTGAAATTTTTACAGAGTGTTACTTCAAGTCTAAAAGGAACAATAGGCTACTTTTTTTTTGGAAATTATTGTTGCCACGCCCACACTACGCCCATTTCTGTGGGAAGGTCAAGTAACAAAATTACCCAGAGCCATACTGCTCAAACGCGTAGAGCTAAATACCTGAAATTTACAACACGTGTTAAGCTTTACATGTTTGTTTAAATGCACATGAGTTTTTAAACATTGGGCCCGTAAAGGGATAAAAAGGGGACAAAAAGGGAAAAATCGGTAACCTACTATCTCTTGATGTCTATAAGATAGAAACAGAATTTAAAAAGTTTAGCGTTTTCCTTAAGAAATAAACAGACTGGTGTTTGGAGTTTTTTTTTTAAATTTTGGTCTGAAAGGCCGAAAAAAGGGGTTTAAATTATATTTTGGTACTTTTTGGTACTTTTTGTTACTTTTAAACCAATAAAGATAGAAAAATTTTTCAAATTGCGTTCGATAGGTCTTACAAAAATATGATTACGTTTTTCGTACTTTTTTTTAATTTTGGGCCCAAAAGGGGAAAAAAGGGCTAAAAATATATTTTGATTTTTTTATTCGTTTCTTGTAACTTTTAAACCCATAACGATAGAAACATTATTCAAATTAAGTGTAACAGGCCTAAAAAATATGAGTACGTTTTTAGATACTTTTTTAATTTTATAGACCCTAAGGGGAAGAAAGGGTTAAAATTATGTTTTAGTACTTTTTGTAACTTTAAAATAAATTATGATAGAAACATAATTTCAATTTCTCTTCGAAACCGATTTTTGGAAATTAGTTCGCACGTAAACGGCTTTTAAAGTTAAAATTTTGAAGGTAAAAAAGTGGGCGGTGCCACGCCCATAAAACTTAAACTTTTTATGCTGGTACTTTAATTGCACTGATTTTTTAAAATTGGCACACATATAGAAGGCCTCTAATTCCGAAGTTCTATAGGACAAAAATGGAGGATTGCAGCGCCCACAAAAATGTAAGTTTTCAAATTGGTTCTTCTATTTTTATGAAGCTCAAAAATAGACCGATAATATTTATTTTCGGTACAAAAATGGGTGACATAAAGATAGACGAACGTGCAAAATTATGTGAAGATAAGGCCATATTCTAGCCAGTTATAGCCTAAAACGCTTAATCCGAAAGGACATTTGTATGGGAACTCTGTCGAAAAATAACCTGATCATCACCACAAACAACACGCTTTTTTCTTATGCCAAAAAACTTATCTGTTCCAAATTTCATCGAAATATCTGCAAAAATGCGGTCTCTACTTTGCTAACAAGAATACATTAACGCCCATGTTCTGACTCTCACGCGATTGTCAAATCACATGCGATTTGTAAATCGCAAAAATTTTTTTTGCATGTTCTGTAGTTCACGCGTTTTTTTTTCTTGCGTTTTGGTTTTTTTCGATGATGTATTCGAAAATAAAAACATGTTTCTTTTAAAAATACAAAACAAAAAACCAAGGAATATATAACAAATTGTACCTATTTCTGCAACAACATTTTTTCTTTCTTGTTTTACAATAAAGTTCATACATAAAAAAAGTAAGCAACTGAAAAATGAAGATGTACATAACTAACAGTTTTTTAAAATTTAATTTTTATTGAGACTGTTTACAAAAAATAAAACAAATTGTGAAAATTATAACAAAAACCCCATATATTATAATTATGCATAGTTTGATTGGCTGTTTTTAACCTAGTTTGGGCAAAAAACATCGGTTCACCTCATCTACCTCTTGCGATTTAAAGTCGCAAACTTTCTTGCGATTGTGAACTTCAGAACACCTGTTATGCGATTTCAAATCGCATCGCCAATATTTTGCGAAATGCGATTGTCAGAACATGGGCGTAAGACTGAATTCCAAAGCGCAGTTTGCTTTGCATTAAAAATTTTCAACTTCTTCCCTTATTCACTCTTTACAATTTGGACAACGTTTTTTGCTTCCAGGACATTAATATAGCTGCAAGCACTCATTTGGAAGTAGAAGATATTATCAAAAACATCATCTTTGCTTTCAGGAAAAACTTGAAATTTCATGATGCAAAGCAAACTGCGTTTTGGAATTCAGCCTAACTCCTAGCCGGACGGATGGACTGACAGGTTTTAATCGACTCAGGAAGGGATTCTGTGTCAATCGGTATAATTGGAGGTGGGTCTCAGACCTTTTTCTTTGGTGAGGTACAAAAATTTGCACAAAAGCATAATAAAATTTGGATATAACAATATAAGAGAAGTTTGAACTTCTTTTGAAAAATATTTGATATGTGATCCCTGTATCTATATTATATAAAGAAAGGTTGTATGTATGTATGTATGTATGTATGTATGTATGTATGTATGTATGTATGTATGTATGTATGTATGTATGTATGTATGTATGTATGTATGTATGTATGTATGTATGTATGTATGTATGTATGTATGTATGTATGTATGTATGTATGTATGTATGTATGTATGTATGTATGTATGTATGTATGTATGTATGTATGTATGTATGTATGTATGTATGTATGTATGTATGTATGTATGTATGTATGTATGTATGTATGTATGTATGTATGTATGTATGTATGCATGTATGTATGTATGAATGTATGTATGTATGTATGTATGTATGTATGTATGTATGTATGTATGTATGTATGTATGTATGTATGTATACATGTATGTATGCATGTATGTATACATGTATGTATGCATGTATGCACATATGTATGTATGTTTGTAATTTATAGCTGTCCACACCAGTGGATCGATTTTTTTGAAATTTTTACAGCGAGTTACTTAAAGTCTGGAAGAAACAATTGGCAAGTTTTTTTTTAGAAATCTTTGCTGCCGCGCCCACACTACGCCCATTTGTGTGGGAAGGTCTGGTTATGAATTGCCTAACTAAATTACCCAAAGCCATACTGATCAAACGCGTAGAGCTAAATACATGTTTGTTTAAATACATACGAATTTTTAGAAATTGGGCCCGTAAAGGGATAAAATGGGACAAAAAAGGAAAAACCTGTAGCCTACTATCTTTTGATGTATATAAGATAAAAACAAAATTTAAAAAGTTTTGCGTTTTCCTTAAGAAACAAACAGACCAATAAAGATATAAACATTATTCAAATTGCGTTCGATAGGTCCTAAAAAAATATTATTACGTTTTTCGTACTTTTTTAATTTTGAACCCAAAAGAGGAAAACAGGGTTAAAAATATATTTTGATTTTTTTATGTGTTGTTTGTTACTTTTCAACCAATAAAGATAAAAACATAATTCAAATTGGATGCGACGGGCCTAAAAAATATGAGTACGTTTTTGAGTCTTTTTTGAATAATTGGACTCTTAGGGGGAAAAAAGGTTAAAATTATGTTTTAGTACTTTTCGTAACTTTGAAACCAATGAAGGTAGAAACATAGTTTAAATTGCATTCGTCAGGTTACCAAAAAATGTTAATATGTTAATAAGGGGCTAAGATTATATATAGAAATTTATAAATAATTTTTGCTTATTAAAGCTCCTGAATATCTCCAAAACTGTAAGCCTGGTAAATATCCAATTTTTATGTGCTAAGTAAATAGTAGGGCTGACTTATTATTTATTGCAACTTATGTGGGGCAACCAATAAATTAAAAAATATATATGTAAATTCTTTTGTTTACATATTTTAATAATTTTACTACGATTGGGGTAGCGAAGCACACCGGGGCTTAGCTAGTAATATATAAAGATAAAATAAAGATATATGTATTTTTATGAAAAAGTATTCTTCTGAACGTTTGAAAAAAAAATAAAAAACTTTGTTTTAATTTTCAATATATTGTCCAGAGCTCTTTTGCTTTAATCAAGCTTGTGACACGTCTTGGCATACTCTCCACCAAGTTTTTAATTAAATGCTTTGGAATATTTAAGCACTCCTTTTGGCTCGGGCCCAAAGTTTATTTAAATTTGTTGGCGCATTGTCATTCTGCGAAAGTCGTTTCTTCAGCAAAGCCCATAAAATTTCGATCTGATTGAGATCTGGGAATTTTTAATTTGACAGGCAATCCTTAACGTTTTTGGCCGTATGTTTGGGATCGCCATCCTGTTGAAAAAATACTTTTTCCTCCGGGTAAGCAATATGATCCACAAAATCCAGTAAATTATCAGTTATATATATATATATATATATGAAGATAATTTTCTTTTTTCAATACTCCCCCAATTTTCACCACTGGACCAAAGTGCCACCAAGAAAAACAGGCCCAAACCATAAGGCTTCCACCTCAATTTTTTTCTTTTAATTGGTGTTTTTACGGGTTTCGTAAGAACGGTGCCAATAGTACTCCTTGCCATTCGACTAAAAACAATTTATTTTGGTCCCATCTGACCATATTACCCGTGTTCAGTCTTCTACACTCCAGTGTTTATGCTCTTTGCAGAACTTAGGTCGTGCTTTTCTATTTTTTTCTGACAGTGCAGGTTTTTTTGCTTTATAGCTGAAGTAAACCCGATTCTTTTAAGCGTCCTGCGGGCTGTACACTCCCTAACTGACTTGTTGATCGCAGCTGCTGCCTTTTTTGGTGTTTTTGCCTGCTTCGTAACCAAAAAATGTTCCATGGCCTGTGCATCTCTTGTTAAAAAATGTTTGTTTATGCCTTCCATTTTTAACTGAAAGCCGGTTGAATTTAACATGTTTTGTAGAATTTATGCTAATTTTCTTATATGGTACTTTGTAAACATTTGCTAACTTATGACCCGATTCATTTTTTGGAAATACCAAGTCGTTTTCTTTGAAAGGAACGTCATTTGTGTTTAAATCGTACCTTTTTTTTGTAGTTACTTTCTAAAATCTTACTAGTGGATGCATGTGTTACTTGTAGTTTGTATTTTAATTCTTTGATGTAATCGTCAAAATTGTAAATAGGGTCTATTTTGTTGCTTGTCACTATGACGTTTCCGGCAACATGATTGCCGATGAACTAGCATGGAAGGGATCGGCCCGGGATATTGGACGTAGTTGTGAGCCGGTGAGGCCACCACTGAGTTTCTATTATGGACTGATAGGGACTTGGGTAATAGACAAGCTGGGCCAAACCTGGAGGGACAGGGCTGATTTCAGAATCTCTAGACTTTTATGGCCCAGGCTGGTCAGGATGGGCACTGACCTGTTGCTCAAGGAGAGCAGGAGGGTTTTGAGGTGCATTATTGGGACTCTCGCAGGGCACTGCGATGTGAAATATAGGACGAACAAATGGGGCAGGAACTCTCCGAATTTCATCAAAGAATGCGGGGATGAGGAGGAGATAGAGACGGTAGAACTTCTTATCTGCCACTGCCCTGGGCTACGGATTCGCCGATAGAGGTGGTTAGGAGGGCGCTTCTTATATGTACCTGGTGAGGTCCCTGGCTGTGAGCTGGGAGGCGTCATAGGTTTCATTAAGGGGGTTGGGTGGATGGGCAGATAGGCGATTCAGTGCCTATGACTACTGACTTTCGTAAGGTCGCAGTTAATGGTTCCCACATACTGTTTAAACCGTTTCTGTAATTGGCAACGGCCCAATTGTATCTATGATAACTTTAAGGAACGTTTTTATAGGTGTGGAAGTGATTATAGGAGCTGCTTTATTGTGTCGAATAATTTTGTTCGCTTTGCACGTTTCGCACTTTCTTAAATATTCGGTAATATATTTGATCATATTCTTCCAATAATAAAAACGACGAATTTTGTTTATCATTCTGGTGATTCCAGGATGTCCACCGTATAAAGGGTCTTCGTAAAATTTTATAATTCTGTGTTTCAAAGCTTCTTCTTTTATTATTTCGATTTCAGGAGTGATCACAGTTTTCAAACATTTTTAAAATTTATTTTCTTTTGTTTCCTCGAAACGTACCTTTCTAAATATGCTTTCCTTTAAAGATATATTCAAGTGCGCCTAATTTAAATAATTGTACTGAACAAGAGACTAACTTAGCAAAATCTCTATTCAAAAATTATAAAAAAAAAATTCTAAGGTACCATCTTTGTCGCGGTCACCGTTATCAAGTTCTAGAGTTGAACAGTCATCTACATAAGTTGCCTCAAGCTCGATTTCTGCATCTGCACCTAAGATCCAGGTAGGGATGGACCGCTACGTAACAGTCCTTAAAAGGCGAGGAAGCCCGAAATCGGTAGAAGCATCTCAACCTGCAAAGATTTTAAAAGACGATGAAAGGCCAACCTCATCGCAAAATCATTTTGCGATTTTTCAAGACGATAATGAGGCACCTGTATCTGAAATAAAGACTATTAAGGCACCACCCTTTTTTGTGAGAGAAAAATAATACGAATGACCAAATTAAGTTTCTAGTTAAATTAAACGGCGAAAATAATTTTAATGGGACAAACATAAAACGGGGTAACATATACGAGAATGCTTACCGCATCACGGTAACAGAACTTGAAAAACTAAACATAAGCTTTTATACATACCAACTTAAAAATACAAAAGTCCTCCAAGTAGTGATTAAAGGTATAAACTCAAATGTTGGCCCAAATGAAATTAAAACCAGTTTGTGCTTTTGATTCAGTTAGGCGCTCACCTAAGCCGAAAGTAGTTCCTGCCACTCCCCAGCCTTCTCATATACCAACTACAAACATGCCTCTATTTCCACAGCCAAATACAAGTCAAGTCCCTTACGCCAACGCATTAAAGTCTAACCAGCTGAACGCCCGTAAGCCCAACCAGTCAACAACGCAACAAGAGGTGCCAACAAACAAACCAACTGGTCTCAATTTCAGCCGCCTGAAAGCCGTTATTGACAATATGGTCAAACAATTAACACAGATCATGGCGAAAATGGCTGGCATGATGCAAGAAATGCAAAAAATGCAGTCTGCTCTTTTGCATGCTATGCTTAAAAGACCATGAACTGCCTCAGGGTTTGTTTCTAGAATGCAAACGGCATCCGCCAACAAAAAACGAACTCGAGCATTTTTTAATTAACCAAAAAATGGATGTCATGTTTAATATCTGAAACTCATATGACATTTAAAAGCACTTTCAAAATAAGTGGCTATACCTTTTTTATATTAATTAAATCAAGAATCAAACACCAATGGATGAGTGGTCATTCCGAAAGTTATATACAAGCAACAAACGTCTGCATTGATGTATTTTACCATAATCTCGTTACTTCGTCAGTTTATTGTCCACCCAGGTTTTTCATAACTAAGGATCAGTACAACAGTTTTTAAAAATCTTTAGGTCCCCGTTTTATAGCTGCTGGAGACTGCAATACTAAACACACGAACTGGGGCTCTCGCCTAATAAGTCCCGGAGGTCGTGTCATGTATGATTCTGTATCGGAAATGAGATTTTACGTGAGTTCAACTGAACAACCAACTATTTGTAGTCCTCATCAAATTGCAGCTAGTGATATTTTTTGTCAAAAGAATAAATTAGTTAAAATACAAAAAATTTATCAGCACACAAATCTTTAAAAACTTCCGAAGACATCGATGAGTGCCTGAGTAGCCTCAATAAAAATATCAAAGAAGCCGTAAAACATGCTTCTTCTATCTACCGTCAGGCCAGATACAACAAAATTTATTCAACCGATGTGAAAAAGCTTTTATCTGAAAAAAGGAGAGGCCGAAAAAAAATGGAAAAAGTATAGATCGCCCCAACTTAAAAATAAGCTGAAAGAATGTACAAACCGATTAAAAAACTTGTTAGAAGTTCACAGAATTTCATCAATCAGCGAATACCTGGAAGGACTAGATGCGACTCCCCAAACAAATTATTCTCTATGGCGTTCTGCCAAACTTCTTAAAAGCCCCGTTATCGCAAAACCACCACTGCGAAATCTGGGGTAAATATATTTTAGGAATATGTTTGTGAGGGGAAACTAAAGGGGGTCAGTAATACATTTTATTCCTCTAGGGGCGACACCGGAGAAGTTGTAGCCTTTTTCACCTTATTTTTAAAATTTTGTATGGCAACCATGTAAGAGGCTGGAGATAGAGGGTAAGTATGCTTTACAAAAATGTTTGGGTGGATAAACTAATTGGAGTCGGTCGTACACTTTATTGCTCTAAGGCTGACTCTGAAAAAGTTTTGGGCATTTGTATATCATTTTTGTAAATTTTGTATGTTCTAGCAATATGTTTGGGAGAAGAAACTAATGGGTGTCGGTCGTACACTTTATTGCTCTAAGGCGAACTCTGAAGAAGTTGGGGGCATTTTCATATTATTCTTGTAAATTTTGTATGGCAGCCCCTTTAAGGGCGTGGAGATAGGGGGTAAGTATGTTCTATGAATATGTTTAGGAGAAGAAACTAATGGGTGTCGCTCGTACACTTTATTGCTCTAAGGCCAACTCTAAAGAAGTTGTGGGCATTTTTATATAATTTTTGTAAATTTTGTATGGCAACCCTCTTAGGGCGTAGAGATAGGGGGTTAGTATGTTCTAGGAATATGTTTTGGAGAAGAAACTAATGGGGGCCGGTCGTACAATTTATTGCTCTAAGGCTGAATCTGAAAAAGTTGTGGGCATTTTCATATCATTTTTTTAAATTTTGTATGACAACCCTCTTAGGGCGTGGAGATAGGGGGTAAGTATGTTCTAGGAATATGTTTGGGAGAAGAAACGAATTGGGGTCGGCCATACACTTTATTGCTCTAAGGCCAACTCTGAAGAAGTTGTGGGCATTTTCATATCATTTTTGTAAATTTTGTATGGCAACCCCCTAAGGGCGTGGAGATAGGGGGTTAGTATCTTCAAGGAACATGTTTGGGAGAAGAAACTAATGGGGGCCGGTTGTACACTTTATTGCTCTTAGGCCAACTCTGAAGAAGTTGTGGACATTTTTATGTAATTTTTGTAAATTTTGTATGGCAACCCCCGAGCAAGGAGAAAGGGGGTTAGTATGTTCTAGGAATATGTTTGGGGGAAGAAACTAATGGGGGTCGGTCTTACACTTTATTGCTCTAAGGCCGACTCTGAAGAAGTTGTGGGCATTTTCATGTAATTTTTGTTAATTTTGTATGGCAACCCCCTTAGAGCGTGGAGATAGGGGGTAAGTATATTCAAGAAATATGTTTGGGAGGGCAAACTAATGGGGGTCGGTCGTACATTTTATTGCTCTTAGGCCGACTCTGAAAAAGTTGTGGGCATTTTCATGTCATTTTTGTAAATTTTGTATGACAACCCCCTTAGGGCGTGGAGATAGGGGGTAAGTTTGTTTTGGGAATATGTTTGGAAAAAGAAACTAATGGGGGTCGGTCGTACATTTTATTGCTCTAAGGCCAACTCTGAAGAAGTTGTGGGCATTTTCATATAATTTTTTTTAAATTTTGTATGGCAACCCCCTTAGGGCGTGGAAATAGGAGGTAAGTATGTTCTAGGAGTATGTTTGGGAGAAGAAACTAATGGGGGTCGGTCGTACACTTTATTGCTCTAAGACTAATGGTGTTACAATAAGTATGTGTAACATTTTTATCAGTTTACACACACACTTAAAAAGTTGTCTATTTTTTTTGTTTGAATGGAACAGAAAATTGCCTGATTTTAATAAAAACTGCACTCTGTGTTAAAAACTCGTCTGCACAAAAAAGTATTTACATACATAACACAGCTGTAAAAAGTGGTACTTTGTTACACTGCAATATAATTGGGGGTAAGAAATGTTACACTCTCGCCAGTTATTTGTGCAACATGTTCAGAAAGGAACACAATAACTGTTTTCACTCTTGCATGTATTTTTAGAATGGAACATAAACCCGCTCGAATGGTAGCATTAATGTAACATTTTTGCCAGAATGGAAAACACCATAACTTTGAAGAAGTTGTGGGCATTTTTACATCATTTTTGTAAATTTTGTATGGCAACCCCCTTAGGGCGTGGAGATAGGTAGTAAGTATACTCTAGAAATACGTTTGGGAGAAAAAACTAATAGGGTCTGTGATACATTTTTTTCCTCTAGGGGCGACTCCGGGGAAGTTGTAGCGGTTTTAACCTTATTTTTTAAAATTTTGCATGGCAACCATGTTAGGGGCTGGAGATAGAGAGTAAGTATGTTCCACAAAAAAATGTTTGGATGGATACAATAATTCGGGTCGGTCTTACATTTTACCTTTGTAGGAGAACCCTGGAAGCCGTAGGAGCGATTTTAAAAATGTTTAAATTAAGCTTTGTATGGCAACCCTGTTATATGTATGAATACTAATACTAATAAAATTTTTGTTTTGGGTTTGGTTTAATAATATCAACATGACTAATTCTGTTTTTTTTTTTGTTGTTTTTTTATTATTATATACATACATAAGTATGTTCTTTGTTGTTGTTTTAGACTAAAAAAAAAGGTAGTCTTGGTTTTTTTTGCTTATATCTCGGTCATTTATCGGCCGATTTTGCTGAATTTCAATACCGATTTACTCGCGACTATCTCTGACAGTTTGACACCCCTTACGGGTATATGCGATATCGGGGGGCTTCAGAAAGTTGATTGCAACCATAACACGGACAGACGGACATCGCTGAATCGGCTTCCCTATCTATAAGGATCCAGAATATATGTACCTTATGGAGTCTCAAATAAATAATAAGGAAATTACAAACGGAATGACAAACTTTTATATACCCTTATCACTTATGTGAAGGGTATAAAAATGCTTTTTGCTTGCAAGCCATTTAAGGAACGTATTTACTCCCATTGCATGCACTGACGTAAACGAATTGCCACCTGTTGTTGCCAGACGTCCTATAGAAATGCGTTTTCGATATTCAGATGTTGTAAAGGCTATCGCTAGTCTAGAAAAATAGCTCCTGGCGATGATGATATAAGCAACAAAATGCTATTAGATCTACCCTTTACAGCTATTCTTTTTATTTTTAATGCCATTATACGGCTTGAACACTTTCCGCCAACATGGGAAGTAGTCTTAGTGAAGATGACTCCTTAGCCTTGTAAAGATCCTTGAAAGGTGGAGTCTTATAGGCCTATAAGTCTATTACCCACAATGTCAAAATTGTTTGAGAAACTGCTTAAGAACGAGCTAGCCCTGATCTTGAATGGCAACAACTGCATTGCAAATCACCAATTCGGTGATATAGTACCATCGAACAAACCCACAGGATGGTACAGGTTATAAGAAAAGCCTTTGAGGAAAAGAAGTACTTCCGCCCAATTCTGTAACTCGCTAAAGCTAAAACTCTATCGCTAAAAGTCTAAAAAAAACTTTCTGGCAATTTTTAGCTACGAGTGCAATTCTGTTATTTATATCGCCTAACTTAGCACAGTCCTAAATTTTAATTCGCCGCAAATAAAAGATTTTATTGCTATAGCTAAAATTTTCTTATATCGAATCCTCTAATTTAAAATTAGCGATTTGATCTCTTAAATATTTAAATTTTTAGCATCACATATTTTTAGTGCCAATATGAAAGTAGAGGATAATATTTGTTTATATAACGTTTTTTATGAAAAATATTTTTCATTTAAGCAAGAAAATTAAAGTAAAACCACAATTATATTAAATGTATATTGTAAAAATGTCTAAAGATTCCAAACAATTGATTAGTTAAATTAATTGTTAAAAAAATAAATCAGTTCCCTAATTATATGAAATATCCTTTAACATAAATTGATTGGCTCTTTTAAGTCGTTTTACAGCAATATAAAATAAAAAATATTTTTCGGCACCTTTTTGTTATGACATATAATATTAATTCTTAAAAACACAATACATACATACGTACATACATACATACATACATACATACATACAAAGACCCTATTAATTATTTGCTAACCATACATACATATATTCAAACAATTAAAGCTGCCATCATATAAATATGTCACCATAATATTCGCGATTTTTGGTTTTATATATTACTACTACATTTCAGGTATATACACAAATATTAAAATACATACATAAATATTTAAGTACGTATGTAGCAAAAATTAAGAAATGTTTAAAAATATATTTTAAAATTAGTTATTTACGGGGGATTTCATGTCAAGTGACCCAACTTTTAAAACCGATGTCTTTCGATTGGAAAGAAATTTGGACCAAAGTAAGTTCTTGCAGAGAGTAGTTTAGACACAATTTTTTAACACGATCGGTCAAGAACTCTCAATGCTAGAGGGGTTCACAATTTAACGTTTTCGGCAAGTAGGTGTTTTTTCTCATACATGTAGTTTATTACCTTTTGCTTTTAACAAAATTCGTCCCAAATAGTTTCGGTAGCTTTTTCTTCAATCTTCCACAAAGAAATATTTTTAAAATTAAAATAAAAAAAATTTTATTTTTTTTTAATAAAATACATGATTAGAAAAAAAAATTTTTTTCCCCAAATATGCAAATTTTTTTGCTCAAAGGAAAGCTTAGGCCTTTTTTTTTAAAGAGCTTGGAGGTCGCTTAGTGGGATCCCTACAAGAAATTTGTGACCGAAACTAACACTAAAACATTTTTTTTCGGTCATTTGTGACCAATATTTCTATCACATCTGAAGATGTGAGAGAGATGCAAGATCACACGTACACAAAGTTTCGGTCATTTTTTTCACATCGCTCTTAAGAAAATGATAGAAAATAATGACCGAATGACCGGTCATCTGTGTCGGTCATATGACCGGTCAAATGACTGTCACTGTTCTGGTTGGGATATTTATAAAAATTAATGTTTTGTAACTCAAGGCAGAGGTTTTTCAATTTTCGCGTGTATACTATTTTGATTTTTTCCTATTTATGTAAAAGTATATCTTAAGCAAAAAAAATTATTTTATGCTAAGAAACAAAATAATCCAACCTTTCCGACGGTATGCATTGAAAATATTAACAAAATGTGTTCAGACATTGTTTTACACATATTTTAAAAGCGTCGAAACTTCCTTGAATTGTGACTTTTAAGAGAGGCTATTTGTTATACATATTGCTATCAGGAAAACGGGAAAATAAGCAAAGCAATATGCTTTGGGCGTTGCACAAGGTATATTGTTGTTATTTACCAGTCTCAGAAATTTGGAAAAATTGTGGCATCGATTTTTTGATGTCATGTTTTTGCATATCTTGCATACAACAGCATATTTTTGCTTAAAAATGTTACAAGTTTACATGCTTCAACGACCACTTTAAAATGACTTTTTGACTGCTTTACTTTTATATTTAAAAAAAAAGCGTTTGTGTGACCAAGTTTAAGACAAAAATTTTATTATTATATTAATTGTGCAAAAAAACTTAAATTTTATAGAAAAAAACAGTCTTCTAAGTTTTTTTTTTAATTCATAGATTTTAATCTTTAAATCATATTTTGCATTTCTTACGGCATATTTGATGCGAATTTATCGCTTTTCAAATCAAAGATTCAACTTCAGCCAGAAGCTTAAGGCACAAATAGGAGCAAAGATTAATTAAGTGGCAAACACTTCTAACGACAAACAAATTTGGAAATATTTGTAAAATCTACAAAAACATGGAGGGGAGGAGCGATGGCAGGTTTAGAAAACAAGAGAAAGAAATATTTTATTTGTCTAGTTTTTTGGTAAAAAATATTACTGTTTTTTTTTTACCTAACCCATATCGTCCCAGTGTTCGATTTAAACAGTGATTTTAAAGCGTTTTTCTTAATTTTTTTCTCTTTTTTGGTAGCACTCTAAAATATTTTTTTTTATACACTTATATATTGTAAGGGGTTAGCTTTAAATGTAAATATAAAAGTTCATATCCACTTCAATCCCCTTTTTATAATGAAGAAGAAGAAAATGTATTAATTTTAGCATAATTTCAAAAATTGAAAAGTTTGTAAAAAAATTAAAAAAAAAAAAGTGTAGTTCTATTAAAAGACGATAAAACTTTTAATAATAGAAAGCCGAAGTTTTTGTTTTTTCACTTGAGCTATTGTAATATGTTTTCAAAATACAGTGTTCGAGAAGTCGAACGCTTGGCACTATTTAGCATTTAAAAAAATAAAGCTTTGCAATAAAACTGTAGATAAAAAAATTATTTAAGTATTTAAAAAATTGAAAAACACACGGGATTAAAACGCGCTCTTACAAAGTTTGAGCTAGAAGCAATACTTGATAATTCGAGGGATGAGGAGACAAAGCAGACAAAATTTGTATTATGCCTTCAGACAAAGTCGATGAAAATACAGATAAAGAAGATTTTGATGATGACTTAATTGTTATTGGCAATGTGAGTAGTTTATAATTGAATTATTTTATGTACGTACATATTGGAACAGTTTCGTCAACAGTAATGTGATATATCGGAATGTGCTAGAGGTGAAAGCGATTGAAAAAGCTTCTAAGGAACGCTGTGAGTTTAGCTACTCCACTGACAATTTATACCCAATTATGCCCTTAACCTCATTTAGTGTTACACAATCATCGAAAATAAGGCGAATTGAGGAAAACCGGCAACAAAAAAATAACTAATATAAAAATTATCACATTTTAATAAATCGAGTGGACACACAGGAGAAATCGTAAAGGCAAGTTTGATTATGAAATTGCGCCACAAAATGAGCCACTGGAAGATGTGAGACGACAACTAGCAGATAGCCTTAACGGAAAACGCCTTTGGATTTATTTAGTATGTTTTGTGATGATGAGGTTTTAGGTATGATAATCGAGGAAACAAATCGCTACACTCAGCAGCAGAATTCAAATTTTCTACTAAACAACGTTATGCTTCAAAGATTCCTAGGTATTCTGGTGTTGTCTGGATATCACATTATACCTGCGGCTCGTGATTATTGGTCAAATCACCCAACGTTAGGCGTTTCAGCTGTAAAGTTATGTATGCCAAGTAATAAGTTCTTAGACATTAAAAAATTTATCCACTTCAGCAATAACTTTAACATAGAGCAATTATTTTAAAATTATTATTCTTAATTTAATTCATAAATTAATTTGTATGAGCTTATCAACAAGAAGTTCATGCAATTTGGTATTTGGGAGGCAGACTTGTCAGTTGATAAGCAAATAGTGCCATACTTTAGTCGCCATTCTTGCAAATTTTTATACGCGGTAAGCCAATACGTTTCAGTTACAAATTATTGTGCCTTTGCTCGGCAGCATGATATCTTTATAACTGTATGCCATATGCTGGATCGGCAGACAATTATAATAAAGAAGTTGGCTTAGGAGCCGATGTAGTTCTCCGTTTTCTAGAAAATGTAGAGTTTGCTGAGAGACATATGTATTGCGTATCGAGACAACTTTTTTACAAATAGAATCGGACTAGCTGAGCTGAAAACCGGAAAAAATTAAAAAAGAGGCGATCATGATTTTCAGTTTGCCAAAAAAAATTAATTTAATTTTGTCGGTGGCAGGACAATAAAGAAGTTACAGTCGCTACCAATTGTGACCAGATCTACCCCACTGTTCCAGCTAAAAGATGGAAAAAGCAAAAAAAAAAGTAGTGATGGCAACGTAATTGAACATGGTGGCTTTGTGAATTATAACCAACCACAATTATTGACAAACTACAGCAGAGGAATGAGAGGAGTAGATTTACATGACAATGTTGTACCAAATTACAGCGTTGCAATACGAGCAAAGAAGTGGTATTGGCCATTGTAAATCTCTTTATTAAATTCTTCATTGGTAAATGCTTGGAAACTTGATTGTTTCTGTTGTCGTCATCAAAGATTTTCGAGTGGATTTTGCATATTCTTTAATGGTAAAACAGGAAGAACTTAATTCAGACACTAATGGCAGTTCTGGTGACTCCAATAAATATTTTTCTTACAGTAAAAAGTAAGCACCTTATAGTTTAAATAAAGCATAATAAAAAGTGGAGATGTAAGCATTGTCACGAACCAAATTTATTTTTATGCAAAAAATGCAATGTGGCTCTTCATACACACTGTTTTGAGCCATATCATGAAGAAAAATAATATAAATTTTTGCTTTAAATATGTAAATGTATTTTAATATTTTATTATATTTTACTTTTTAATAAAAAAAAAAGACCTAGTTTGAGTTTATAATAACATTTTTTTCTACGTTAACAATATATAGGAATAAAAAAAATGTAGAATAGTGCCCAGTGTTCGATAAATCGAACACCTTTTTTTAAAAAAACAAAAAATCTTAAAAAAATTTGGACAACCGATTTGTGTTTTTTAACCCCAAATTACCTAAACTACCAAGTTTTTTTAAGTTATTCGGGAAAAAATATATCTGGGACGTAATGGGTTAAACACAAAGTGTTTTATTTATAAAAAAATCAGTTTAAAACAACCTTTTTTCGAATTTTCTTCATAATTCTTATGTGCAACTCTTAACCGGTTTTAGAGATTTTGAAAAATTTTGAAAAAGTTCTCGAACCTGTTCACGGTGCTATGAGGTGAGGAGTTCAAAACTAAAATTATAAACAATTATAAAAACAAGATAATTTTTGGTTTTAAAGCTTTTTTTTTTTTTTGTTCATATATTTTATTATTGAGTATTCAAATCTTAAAACTAAGTAGTTAATACTAGTCCAGTCAGTACCAGACTAAAATTTAAGTTCTCACAATAAAATTAACTAATTTTAAAGGTTTCATCTAAGAGCAATTGTACCCTTCTTTTTAGGCGGGTGTGCCCACTATGTTGCAGGATGCTTCGAGCGAGCGGATTTGGATGTGATTCCAGCTTATTTAAATACTTGTCCACATATTTCAGGATTTCGCATTTTATAAGTGGAACTTCTAGATCCTTGTGGATGTTGCTGTTTTTGATATACCAAGGAGCACCAGTTATCATTCTTAGAATTTTGTTTTGACGGCGTTGGATTTTTTCGATGTTAGAGGCGGAAGCAGTACCCCATAATTGTATACTGTAGCACCAAATTGGTTTTAAAATCGAGTTGTAGAGTAGAAGCTTACAATCAAGACGTAGGACAGAGTTTCTACCAATTAGCCAGTCGATTTGAGCAGCTTTAAGTTTCATTTGCGTCAGCTTAGCTTCCATGTAAGGCGGCGATCTAGGTGAATACCAAGATATTTTGTCTCAGATCGTTGAGGCACAATATGGTTGTTGATAGTGATTGGAGGGCACGTTTCTTTGCGTAAAGTAAAAGTTACGTGGGTACATTTTTGTTCATTTATCGTTATTCCCCATAACCCATTTCTCAACTTGGGTTACGTGTTGTTGCATCTGGTTCGAAGCCTCTTTAGGGTCTTTGTGAATATTAAGAAAAGCAGTGTCGTCAGCAAATGTCGACGTGTGTGTGAAACTATTGGTTGGCATATCTGCCGTGTAAAGCAAGTACAAAATTGGACCTAGTATACTTCCTTGAGGGACACCAGCCTCTATTGGTTGCGAACAACTTATTCGGTTTCCCTCTTTGATCATAAATTGTCGGCCTGTTAGGTATTTTTCTAAAAGGTTGAAAATATTAGCTGGAAGGTTGAGCTTTAGTTTGTTTGGAAGGCCTTCATACCATACTTTGCCGAAAGCTTGTGAGACATCGATAAAAAGCCCGGAGCAGTACTTCTTTTCCTCAAAGGCTTTTCTTATAACCTGTACCAACCTGTGAGTTTGTTTGATGGTACTATGTTGACTTCTAAAGCCGAATTGGTGATTTGGAATGCAGTTGTTGTCATTCAGGATCGGATTAAGCTTGTTTTTTAACAGTTTTTCAAACAATTTTGACATTGTGGGTAACAAACTTATGGGCCTATAAGATTCTACCTTCGAGGGATCTTTGCCAGGCTTAGGAATCATCTTTACTAAGGCAACTTTCCATATAGGCGAAAAATGTTCAAGCCTAATTATCGCGTTAAAAGTAAAAAGAATGATTCTTTTAGCAGTAAGAGGCAGCTCTATGAGCATTTTGTTGCTTATTTTGTCAACGCCAGGAGCTTTTTTACCATTAAGGTTAGCGATAGCCTCTACAACATCTGCAAATCGGAAACGTATTTCTAAAGGACGTCTAGCAACAACAGGCGGTAATTCCCACACGTCAGTGCATGTATTGGGAGGGAATACGTTTTTGAAGTGATTTGCGAACAGATCGCATTTTTCTTCATCATTTCTAGCCCAGGATCCTCTCAGATTGCGCAGTGGTGGTTTTGCGATAACAGGTCTTTTAAGACGTCTGGCTGATCGCCATAAGGAATAATTTGTCTGAGGAGTCGCGTCTAGACCTTCCTGTGAGCCTCCAACAAGCTTTTTAGTTGGGTTGTAAATTCTTTCAGCTTAGTTTTAAGTTGGGTCGATCTATGTTTTTGCCATTCTCTGCGGGTTCTTCTTTTTTCAGATACCAGCTTTTCCACATCTTCAGAGAAAATTTTGTTGTACCTAGCCTGGTGGTAGGTAGAAGACGCATGTTCAACACCTTTTTAATGTTTTCATTTAGGATGCTCAAACAGTCATCTATGTCTCCGGGAGTTTTTAGCGGTTGGTTCTCCGCGCAGTGGGTACTAATATATTTTTTTATATTTCAACCAATTAATTCTTTTAGATAAGAAAAACTCACAAGCTGCTATTTGGTGAGGACTGCAAATAGTAATTATTGTGGGTGAGTGATCAGAAGATAAATCCAATGAGGCTTGAGCCTCAATGAGCTCCGAGGATATACCTTTTGCTACGCCAAAATCAATTACGTCTGGAATTTTGTTGTGGTCTGTTGGCCAGTAGGTTGGTTGTCCAGTTGAAATAACATAAAGTCCCATTTCAGGCCGGCATCATACAAGACACGACCTCTGGGACTAATTAGTCGGGAGCCCCAGTACGTGTGCTTGGCGTTATAGTCTCCAGCAGCTATGAAGCGGGGACATAAAGATTTGTAAAAACTGTTGTACTGATCCTTCGTTATGGAGAATCTCGGTGGACAATAAACTGACGAAATAAGTAGGTTATTGAAAAATTCATCAATGCAGACGTTTGTTGCTTGCATATAACATTCAGATAGGCCACCCAACCATTGGTGCTTAATTCTTGATTTGATTAAAATAGCAGAGCCACCACAGGATCTATCCCTGGGATCTTTTGAATCATAAAAATTGTATCCACTAATTTTAAAAGTGCTTCTAGATGTCATATGAGTTTCGGAAATCAACATGACATCGATTTTTTTGGTGTGTTAAAAAGTATTCGAGCTCGTTTTTGTGTTGGCGGATGCCGTTTGCGTTCCAGAAACAAACCCTGAGGCAGTTCATGGTCTTTTAAGCATGGCCTGCAGAAGAGCAGACTGCATGTTCTGCATCTCCTGCATCATGCTAGCCATTTGCGCCATTATCTGCGTAAATTGTTTGACCATATTGTCAATTACGGCTTCCAGGCGGCTAAAATTGGGACCAGTTGGTTCACTTGTTGTTGTGTGGTTGGTTGGTTTGGCCTTTGTGCATTGGACTGGTTTGACTTTAGTGCGTTGGCGTAAGAAATTTTACTTGTAGTTGGCTGTGCTAACTGGGGAATGTTTGTTGTTGGTATATTTAACGGCTGGGGAGGGGCAGGAACTACCTTCGGCTTAGATGAGCGCTTAACTAAATCAAAGACAGGACAACCTCTGTAGTTGGCAGTGTGGTTTCCACCGCAATTGCTGCACTTCTTCACCCTAGGGTCATCTTTTGGTTTGTCGCACTTGATTGTAACATGCAGATCCCCACATACAACACAAACAGAAAGCAACTTACAGTAAGTTTTTGTGTGGCCATATTCCTGACAATTTAAGCACTGTACAGGTCCAGATCGCTTATGCGGGACTTCCACTGTAACTCTACGGTGCATAATATATCTTAAACCATAAATGGGGTGAGTTTCGTTTTTCTTTAATTTGGCATCACCAGGCTCAAGTTCAACTCAAAACAATGGTTGAGGGTATTTTTCCCTGTTTTTAATATTTGTCACAGTCCTTACCTTAAATCCTTCGCTGCACAAACTGGTCTTTATCTCCTCCGGGTCAACATTTGAGTCAATTCCTTTTATGACTACCTGGAGGCCTTTTGCGTTTTTTAGCTGGTAAGTGTAAAAGTTCTTTTTTAACTTCTCAAATTCCGACACCGTGGCGCGGTAAGCGTTCTCGTGATTTACTTGAATTTTGGTCTCATATATGTTACCACGTTTTATGTTCGACACATAAAAGTTCTTTTCGCCTATTAGTGCAACTAAAAATTTAATGAGGTCGTTCGAGTTTTTTTCTCTTAAATAAATTGGAGGAGGCTTATAATTTTTTTCCGTAACGGGGCCATTATTATCATCTGTTTGCAGAATGGCAAAGCGATTTTGCGATGTGGTTGGTCTTTCATCGTCTTTTACAATTTTTGCAGGTTGACTTACTTCTGCCGACTTCGGGCTTCTCCCCCTTTTAAGAACTGTTACGTACCTGTCCATCCCTACCTAGAACTTAAAGCTAAAAAAACAAATTAAGTATTACAAAAGCGTAAACGTGAGTCTTCCGAAGCATAAATTGAAAAAAAACAAAAAAATTGTCCCAACCGTTTTATGACAAGAAACTTACTGTGCTGAGGATCCTATCAAAATTGTGTTTTAAAAATAATTTTTTATGTGATTAAATATTGTTAATACAGCACAACTGTCCACCTCAATTAGAGTATGCGGGCAAGTATTTAAATAAGCAGGAAACACATCCAAGCTCGCTCGCTCAAAACATCTTGCAACATTGTGGACACTCCCGTCTGAAAAGGAGGTACTATTGCGCGTAGATGAAGTTGACTTATTCTAATTTGAGAACTAAAATGTTAGTCTGGCACTGGCTGGACTACTATTAATATATTAGTCTTAAGATTTGAATACTTTTTGTTAGTTCGCATAAGCGAAGATTCAATAATAAAATATAAAAAAAAATTATTAAAATACTATTACCACTGGCTTGTTTTTCAAGCGCTTGAAAAAATTTATCTAAATATATTTCGTCATTAGTAGTATATTGTTGTTTGTCTATGGCTATAGAAGTTCTGCCTCCCTTTAATTCTAGACAGCCTTGATTGTTGGTAACTACTGTAGGGAGTCTCCTAGCCTTGCGCGCTGATATTTCTTCGTATATCTGAACCGAATTATTGTTGCAATTTTGCATGCTACTTTGAATTTTTACTGCAGGTCTAGTGCTTACACGAAGTACATTTAATCAAATGTGATTCTGGGCAATGCATCGGCCGTTACATTATCTTTGCCTTTCACAAATTCAATTTCAAATCATGCTCTTCTAAATCTAGACGAACTCTAGTGAGTTTTGAAGAGAGACTTCTCATTGAAAAAAGGTCGGTGGTCGGTTTGAACAATAAATTTTCTGCCATATACATATATGGCCTAAAATAGTTAATTGCCCAATGTGTTGCTCTCCCTGCGTAAATGATCTTGAATCATAGGCTATCGGTAGTAATGTACTGTAATATTGGTGGGTTTATCAATTATTTTTTTAGTTTATTGAATGAATTATTAATTAAACTCCACTGTCCAATCGAAAGTAACCTTTTTCTTAGATAAGTTGTATAAACATTTTTAATAAATTTTCTGTAATAATTACAGAAGGCAACGAAACGTTTAATCTCGTACTTTTTTGTTTGTGTAGGAAAGTCCTTAATCGCACCATATTTGTTGCTGTCTGGCAAGCTGCCTTGGCTAATGCATTTGTGACCCAGGAAAGTTCCGTCTTAAAAAAAAAATTGCATTTTTCGGGATGCAGTTATAGGTTGAGTTTGCGACAAGATCCAAAAACTTCCTGCAAATTATTAATAACGTGTGCGTTTGAGCAACCAGCTACTATAATGTAATCCATATACTATAAGAATGCACTTGATGGTCGGAGGCTTGAGAATGCCGTAGTCATCATTCTTTTCCCTTTGGTTCCTGGTAAAGATTTTTTAGGCACCAGTAAAATTGCACTATTTTATGGTGAACAGGAAGGCTCCACCAGGTTATCTTTTGTTAGTTTTTCCACATTAATTCTCAATTTCTGTTTGTAGAAATTATTAGTGGACATTGGTTCAGACTCCAACGCAAAAACATCGATATACTTTAAGCATAAGTTAATTAAATAACTTTTCGCTATTTCTGGAAAGTTTGTTTTTAACTTGTCCACAATTCCCTTCGACCTCAGTTGATACTTATCTTTATGGGTTTGTGTTATGATTTCATATTGCTTCAATTGTTCATAATATAAATTAATCATTTTATTACTTTGGTAGTAATAGCAGCATTGACGAAACACATCGTTGGGTTTTTGAGACTGTTTATAATGTTGGCAATAAAAACATCATTGTCAATCTGCTGATGTGTTATACTTACCGCTTGATTCCATCACAGGGAATTTGTAAATCCTATGGTAGTTTTCCCTCAAAATTGAATGAAATGAGTAGGGTTCCTAAAGCTTAAATACTACTTTGCCCAATTCCTCTAATTTTCTTTGTCTAGCTCATATGTGACAATTTTGGTTTGAGGAGGGAAATGTCTGCCACGGTATATATGTATGTAAAAAGTAATTTTGTTATTATTGAAAAAAAGAGTTACTTCAACAAAACTACCCGAAGTGGGTTTGATGTTGATTTGGATATAAGTTGAATTGCTAATATTTATGTTTTTTCTAGGTTTTTTTTGGATATAAGTTGAATGGCTAATATTTATGTTTTTTCTGGGTTTGTTTGTATCCCTCAGCTTTTACTGAGGATTTCCGAGTTTCCCGAAACCTCTATAGCTCGAACGTGTCTTCGACTACCACGGTTATTACCTAAGTATTGACCTCTATTATTCTTATAAGAACTATCATTATTGTTATTATTAAATTGACGTCCTTTACGCCCTCTATTACCATATCTACCAGGCCGGATATACCGATTGTTTCCGATTGTTCCCAAAGGTCTACCGTTGTTATTGGCACTATTGAAATGTAAGACATTTGACACGTTGGATCCAGACTGCGAGCTGAGGAACTTAGTCACAACCGGCTCGACACTATCCAATGTCCCTGATTCAATTATAAGTCTTGTTCTATCGGAATTCATATTCTTGATCATAGCCTTTACTGCATTTTGAACCGTATATTTATTAGTCGTTTCCTGTGGAAGTCCCTCGGAAATGTAAGCGAACATTATTGATCTTGAAAGGTTTTCTATTTCATGGGCAAAACCTGTGTTAGTTTTATCCTATTGCTTTGTTGCTAAAAGTTTAGATACTAACATCTCTGCAGACTTACCTTTAATCAGCGTTGCCAGAATGATGATTTTTGACAAAAATATGATTCGATGATTTTTTTTCTCAAATGATGATTTTTTTATTTAGAAATTATGATTTTTTATTTTGAGCTATTTTAAAGTACGTGGAAATACATAATTTATTCACAAAAAAAAAACAATAAAGGATTGTTCCAGCTTCTCATTTATTGTTTTTATATACTTTACATATCGTTTGGTCAATATTACAAGGCTGTATGTAATATTTTTTCAACTTACTGTTCATAAAATGCCAGGGTTGTATATGAAAATGCGCAACTTTTACTGTTGATCGAGAGGCTGTAAAGTACCTCTGACCCTGGCAAGCAACAGGGTTTCATAGTGTACAAGAGTTCAGCATCAAAGTTGTTAAAACATCGGAACGTTTGAGCGTTATAAATCCACGTGACCTTGGTGGTGGGGACATAATGTTCTTGTTCTAATACTTTTACCAAGAGTTAAAAAAATCCAATCAAAGGAGTCATCTGAAAAGTCGACATAACGATGTATGTCCTGCCATCCGGATGGCTGGATGCCGATGTAATTTTCTTTAAATCAATTTTGAAAAAAAGCAGATTTTTCTACCGTTCAAGGAGTACTGATGATGAAATTGCGTGGCTGCTTTCGAAAATGCACTCTACTCGGCTAGTAGCGGTAGAAAAATCTGCTTTTTTTTCAAAATTAAAGTTTCTTGCAACATTAACGGATAATAATTATTTCTTCTAACACAATTTTTTAAATTATTTAGGATTTAATCCCAATTTTCCTGTTAATTTATAAGGTTTGTTGTTGGTTAAGTTTGTCTATATGCATTTCATTGGTTCTTACACCAAATCATCAGTAGACTTCAACCACCCAAATTCTTAAAAAACTCATGAATATTTTCTTAAAAAACTTGAACGTTTTGGTTTTTTTATAGTAATTCTCATTTTGTTTAATGAGATTATTGTATAAAGACAGAAAATATTCATGAGTTTTTTAAGAATTTGGGTGGTTGAAGTCTACTGATGATTTGGTGTAAGAACCAATGAAATGCATATAGACAAACTTAACCAACAACAAACCTTATAAATTATTTCTTCTAATAAAAAGAAATTATATGAACTCAAGCAAACTAAAAATCTAAAATTTGTAGTAAGAAACAATTAGTTCAACAATAAATAAAAATTAGCATATAACTCACAAATGGCACGGTGCAAAATGGTCTTGAATAACTTCTGTCCATTTGTCGTTGACAAAAAAAGATATTATAAATGATTTACCCCCCTTGTATATAATATACAAGAATAAAAATCGTTTCATTCCATCTGAGAGATGGATGATGCTCAACCGTTAGTCAAGTGTTGCCGAAGAGACTTTTAATAGAAAAGAGCATAGTGTTTATGAAAAGTAAACTTCGTCCTAACTTACAGAGTAAAAACGAAAGAAAGACAGTCATGCCGTATTCCTTTCTCTGTTACGTGTAAATTAAATAGGTGAAGTTAACAACCAAATACATACACTACTACCGTTCAAAGAGTACTGACGATGAAATTGCGTAGCTGCTTTCGAAAATGCATTCTACTCGGCTAATAGCGGTAGAAAAATCTGTTTTTTTTTTTAAATTGAAGTTTCTTTCAACATTAACGGATAATAATTATTTCTTCTAATAAAAAGAAATTATATGAACTCAAGCCAAACTAAAAATTTGTATTAAGAAACAATTAGTTCAACAATAAATAAAAATTAGCATGTAACTCACACATGGCACGGTCCAAAATGATCTTTATTAACTTCTGTCAATTGGTCGTTGACAAAAAAAAATAATTATAAATGA
Source organism: Melanophora roralis (assembly GCA_963583895.1). Taxonomy (NCBI): domain Eukaryota; kingdom Metazoa; phylum Arthropoda; class Insecta; order Diptera; family Rhinophoridae; genus Melanophora; species Melanophora roralis. The sequence continues at coordinate 12,072,132 of OY757192.1, read as the reverse complement.
TTTACCCCCCCTTGTTTATAATATACAAGAATAAAAAGCGTTTCGTTCCATCTGAGAGATGGATGATGCTCAACCGTTAGTCAAGTGTTGCCGAAGAGACTTTTAATAGGAAAAAGCATAGTGTATATGAAAAGTAAACTTCGTCCTAACTTACAAAGTAAAAACGAAAGAAAAACACTCATGCCGTATTCCTTTCTCTGTTACGTGTAAGTTAAATAGGTGATGTTTACAACCAAATACACTACTGCCGTTCAAAGAGTACTGATGATAAAATTGCGTAGCTGCTTTCGAAAAAGCATTCTACTCGGCTAGTAGCGGTAGAAAAATCTGCTTTTTTTCAAAATTGAAGTTTCTTTCAACATTAACGAATCATAAATATGAGTTTATTTTTACCAAATGATAATTTTCTTCTCAAAGCTTCTGGCAACGCTGCCTTTAATGGACGATTCCAAATTGTTATTAATACTTTGAATTGTAGTGAGACCATTTTTTGAAGCGCGACTATGCCTACTTTTTTAATATGAATTAATTAAAAAGCTAACTGTTCATGCTCACCCTTCATAGAATCAATGAGCGATAAAACATTCACAAACTTCTTCAAGTCCTCATGTTTGCCACTAAAATCCGGCAAAATCTTGGAGGTTAGGTCTATAAGTTTTGACTGGTCCGTCATTAAGAGTTCGTATTTCCTGTCTTCTGTTTTAAAAATTTTTCTGAACTACTTTACAAACAAGTGCTAACTAGTTAATATTGTGTTTATGAAAATTTTTTAGTAATTTGTCACTAAATGTATTAAAGATTTCACTTGCTTCCTCTTTATGATGGGTGATGTACCTATCAGAGTTTCTTGTTTTGTAGGTATACATATTTTGGTTTATACACTTATAAGATTGGTCACACTTTGTCTGGAATGAACATATACTGTGTGTGATGCTCTCCCATTGCATACATACCCGGAAAAAACTTCACTTACAAACTTTTTTGTAATGACGACCTTAATTCATTATTTTGTAGCCTTAATTGCTACTTTTTTTCTATTTGTTGTTTAATTCATAATGACTTATTAAAAGCACGTTATTATTTTAAAACAAGTTTATTCGGATAACTTCAACAAATCAAGCAGAACAAAACTTGTTGTTTTAGTATGTTATTTTACATTTATTACATTACAAATAAAGTGCCTTGTTGGGCTAGAGGTAGCACGTTGATGCTTGAGTGCGGAAAGTCCCTCGTTCGAATCTCATCTACGGTAAGTACAAAAAATTAAATTTTTAAATTAAAAATATTAAATATCTATAAAATAAAAATAAATTTAAGAAAACAGTCTTCCTCTTATTTTAAAAATATTTGCGACTACTTATTTTTTAAATTAAATCATTAAAAATAAAAGAACTTATTTTTTGGGGTATGACTATCTAAATAATATCGAAATCGTTTTGGAACATCGCGAACAAAAATAAGTACTTTTTACAGTCGAATTGTAAGTAGTGCTTAACGAGAATTCTACTTACTTTTCTACGTATTTTGTAAGTAAAGTTTTTGCTGGGTAATTTAACACATACAACAACTTAATTTGTTGTCTTCTTCTTAATATTGTATACAAAAGTCGTGTGATGTTGGCGAGAACCATCAAAACTAGTGTTTTTGCTGCTATTTCTTTAAATATATTCAAGTCCTCATTTTCATGCCTATTTTTCATTTTCAAGGCAGTTTCTATTATATTGTTACGGAGTTAAATGTTGACTGGGTATGTAAATGTTTACTGGGTATGTAACATGATTGGCGGTTGTTGTCTGCGCTAAGAAGTTATTTAAATGTAACTGCCATTCGATGGAAAGTTCTAGTGTGCTCTCGAACCATGTAGAATATTACACTGTATTACCAACCACTATAAATAGTCGAGCAACACGAATGCCGCAAGCAGTTTAAGTTTAACAGTTGAGTTGAATAAGTGAACATTCAAAAGTGCTAAATAATAAAGGTGAATAACTTTACGTGTTTTAAAGAAGATTGTAAATAAGTACACGACAGTGTGTTTCAAATAAATAAAGTTTTGTACTGTTAAAATAAAATTTCAAGTGTTTATTATTACTTTGGCAATAAAAAGAACCCCAGTTTATTTAAAGGAAATAAACCAACGTTTATAAAAGGTATAAACGTAACAATATATTTTTCTAGTTGTTTTTTTTTCGGCAATTTTCCTATTGTCGTGTTTTCCTACCTCGTAACGAGGGACAAGTAAAGGTATTGCTTTCAAATATTTTTCCACCAAGTCATTTTTGTGGTTTTTGCCTTATTTTTTTATTAAAACTTTTATTAGGAATATATATTTTTTATTGTTTTTTTAACATTTGTGCTTAAGTCCGATAGAGTTTAAAATATTTATCATCTAATATATCTTAAAAATTAATATACAAAATTTTGTACCTATACTTAACCTGATGTAATGGTAATGTTGCTGCTATTGTTGGTGATGAATTTGATTTTGTTGCTATTGATGATTTTCTCTTCTGCAACACTGCCTTTTTAAATGAGTTTTTTCGCGATTTGCAAATTCGTTTCTTCTTTTTTTTCAGTAAAGTCTAATTTTTTATCTTTTTTCTCCCTTCGAATTCGATTTGTTGTAGTCTTTTGTTTTTTTTTTTGACCGTTATTTTCTGACTTTTGTTTTAGTTTCAGTTTTTGTTAATTTTTAAGATTTTTTTTAATTTGATTTTTTAAATATTTTTTTTGACATTTTTCACCGTTTATTTTTAATTCAGTTCCTTATAATAGACAACACGCACGCTCTTTCTAATGCAACACACTGCATCATTTCTAAAGTTAAGTTCTTTTGCTCCACACAGGAATGTTGTTCACTTAAATTCCGAAACGTCCCAGCAAAAAATAATCGAGGTTTTGTAAGCAGTAAATACTTTTTCTAGTATACAAATGCGCTTCGCAGCAAGCACTAATCTATTCCCTTAACAAATGCAATAGTGTATGGCAGTAAATGTAAAACTTTTACTGTTTTACACACTCGCTTACTCAAGTGCATACTAATAAGCACTACTGTAAGGCAGTGAGTAAAAAAAAACATTAGTTTTTTGTCAAGTAACGAACATAAAAACACGGCAAAACATTTATTCGATGACGCAATAAATTTAAACAACTAAAAAAGCACTAAAATTACATGAATTAACTGGATATTTAAAGTGCCGAAATAAGCACTTGACATGAAATGTAACTAAGTGGGACATCGCAAACAAATACCATGCCATACGTAAGCAGGTTTGTAAGCTTTGCTGTATTGATATTGCTGCTTCCCTGGAGTCGCCTATAGAGGAAAAAAATTTATTACAGACCTTCATAAGATTTTCCTCCCAAACGTATTCCTAGAGTATACTTAGAGGGGTTGCCGTACATACGGTAAAGGCAAAAGGAGAGAAAGAAAGATATAAAATAAAATGTTAGGAGTAACAACCGAAAAAATATTAATGGTGCATGCACATACCAAGATGTACATATGGACGTATGTATATACATACCAATGTACATATATTTGCAGATTGTTTTCGATGTTTAATCTTTTTACTTCTATGCTTTTTGGTTTTTTTGTACATACATACGCGCATATGTATGCTTTATTGATGTTTTTGTTTTAAAATTTATCCAAAGAAATATTGTTCAAAAGCAGATCATGTTCAAAAAACAAACGCAGTAGCGAATGTTGTTTAAAGGTAAAAATACGTAAATATTTTATTGCAGTAGATATAAAACCATGTCGATTCGAGTTGAATTAAAATACCCTTATTTTAAAATGTAGAAAGCTGTACGAATAAAACGCCTTTTTACATTTTTAACAAGTTTTAAATTATTGATTGTATACAATAAGCCCCTAAATATTTATTTTTTAAACCTTAATTTATATATATACATATATATGCTAATTTTCATTTATTGTTGAACTAATAGTTTTTAAAAAAAAATTTCGCTTTTTAGTTTTGCTTAAGTTCATATAATTTCTTCTTATAAGAAGAAATTATTAATTTTCCGTTAATGTTGAAAGAAACTTTCATTTTGAAAAAAGCAGATTTTTCTACCGATTCTAGCCGAGTAGAATGCATTTTCGAAAGCAGCTACGCAATTTCATCATCAGTACTCTTTGGACGGTAGTAGTGTCTTTTAGTTTTAAACATCACCGATTAAACTTACATTTATCAGAGAAAGGGATACGGTATGAGTGTTTTCCTTCTGTTTTATTTTGTAAGTTAGAACGAAGTTTACATTTCATATACACTATGCTTTTTTCATTAAGTCTCTTTGGCAACACTTGACTAACGGACAAGCCTTAATCCATCTTTTAGATGGAATGAAACGCTTTTTATTATTGTATATCATACAATAGGGGTAATCACTTTTTAATTTATTTTTTTGTCAACGACAAATGGACAGAAATTATTAAAGATCATTTTGCACCGCGCCATGTGTGAGTTATATATATGTATGCTAATTTTCTTTTATTGTTGAACTAATTGTTTTAAAAACAAATTTTCGCTTTTAAGTTTGGCGGCTTAAGTTCATATAATTTATTTTTATTAGAAGAAATTGTTAATTTTCCGTTAATGTTGAAAGAAACTTTAATTTTGAAAAAAGCTGATTTTTCTACCGATACTAGCCGAGTAGAATGCATTTTGGAAAGCAGCTACGCAATTTCATCATCAGTACTCTTTGAACGGTAGTAGTGTCTTTTAGTTTTAAACATTACCTATTTAACTCACATTTAACAGAGAAAGGGATACGGTATGAGTGTTTTCCTTCTGTTTTTTTTTTGTAGGTTAGGACGAAGTTTACTTTTCATATACACTATGCTTTTTCCATTAAAAGTCTTTTTGGCAACACTTGACTAACGGATAAGCAATAATCCATCTCTCAGATGGAATGAAACACTTTTTATTATTGTAGATCATACAATAGGGGTAATCACTTTTTAATTTCTTTTTGACAAATAGACAGAAATTATTAAAGATCATTTTGCACCGTGACATGTGTGAGTTATATACATATGTATATGCTAATTTTCATTTATTGTTGAACTAATTGTTTTTAAAACAAATTTTCGCTTTTTAGTTTGGCTTAAGTTTATATAATTTCTTTTTATTAGAAGAAATTAATAATTTCCCGTAATGTTGAAAGAAACTTTAATTTTTAAAAAAGCCGATTTTTCTACCGATACCAGGCGAGAAGAATGCATTTTCGAAAGTAGCTACGCAATTTCATCATCAGTACTCTTCTAATAAAAATAAATTATATGAACTTAAGCCAAACTAAAAAGCGAAAATTTGTCTTAATTTATATATATTTTTTTTTTTTTTTGGACAAAATAAGTTTTGTCTTCGGGTTAAAAAATATTTTTCTAAAAAAAAAATAATAAGGAAGAAAAATGTTTCTAATTCATTACCAGTCAATAACAATATAATTAACAAAATGGTTAGAGTTCAGGTCACATAAGTAAGTATGCAGTTCATAAAAATTGGCAATATGATTACATTTTTAAAGTCAGGATGATATTTAATATTTTGTTGGATAGCCCTTTGCCTTTTTGACTGACTTCAATCTTGACGGCATTGATTTGACAAGATTTTGGGTAACCGAAGGTGGAATTTTATCCCACTCTTTAAGTAGTGCAGCTTTAAGGGTGTCTTTGCTTGTAATGTCATGAGTTATGATTTTTTTCGAGATAATCCCACAGATGCTCTATTGGGTTAATGTCGGGTGATTGGGGTGGTGTTTTTAGTTGTTTTGGCGTATTATACAAAATCCATTCTCTAATGATATGGGCTGTATGCTTAGGGTCATTGTCCTGTTGGAATACAAATGACCCTGTTAGTCCCAATTTAGCTGCGCTTTGATGCAAGTTGTTTTTTACAATATTCAAATACACCGTCTTATCCATTGTTCCTTCGATAATCACAAGATTTCCAACACCTGATGCTGCCATACACCCCCATACCATAACCGATCCGCCACCATGTTTTACTGTGGCAGCCATATTTTTTGGATCGAGCTCAGTATTCACTTTTCTCCACACTTTTTGATACCCATCTGAGCCAAAAATATTATATTTGCTCTCCTCGGAGAAAATAAGTGATTTCCAGAAATTTGCATGCTTGTTTTCGTACTCCTCTACAAAATCTAACCGTTTTCTTCTATTTGTGCTGTTTACAAACGGCTTTTTGCGGATGTTACGGCCATGATAACCAGAAGCATACAGAACTCGACGAATGGTTTGTGGGTAACAGGTTTTTCCAATCACTTTTTCTACTTCTGAAATTACTTTTGGAGCACTCATCTTGGGATTTACTTCTATTTTTCTGGCGATAATTCGTTTCTCTCTATCATTAAAGATTTTTGGGCTCCCAGGTCGAGACTTAATATTAGTATTACCCTCCTTATTATATTTTTCTATAATTTTTTGCACTGTGGAACTACTTTTATTGATCATTTTTGCAATTTCACGTTGGCTTTTCTGTTCTTTATGAAGTTTAATAATTACATCTTTTAAATCTTGTGAAAGTTCTTTTCCATGAGGAGCCATAATTACAGTTTAAGAAAAATTTGCAATAAAAAATTAATTTGAGTATTTAATAAAGTTTGTAACAACAATTATTCACTTTTTTTCGCGATTAAAATGCGTTTGGTTCAAGTGCAGATCAAAACTATAAAAACTGCATACTTACTTTTGTGATGTGATTATTTCTTTTTTTTAAGAAATGATAACAGGATATGATAACGGTATACTGAGGTATGTTATTGTAAGTGTAACAAAGCATATATTTTTCTGCATATTTTTGGGACAAAATTGAGATGTTTAGTTATTTTCATGCTGCATACTCACTTTAGTGATACACTGTTAGTGTGTCATTCCATTTGCAATTTGTAAAAATAGAGTAAAAACCCAACTCTACAACTTCTCCGAACTCGCCCCTAGAGTAATAAAATGTATCCCAGACCCTCATTAGTTTTTCCTCCCAAACGTATTCCTAGAGTATACTTACCCCCTATCACCATCACCTAAGGGGGTTGCCATACAAAATTTATAAAAATTAAGTTAAGACCCATAACAGAGTCGGCCTCAGAGAAATAAAATGTACGACCGACCCCCCCCCCCCCCCCCCCCCCCTACCTCCACGCCTTACAAGGGTTGCCATACAAAAGCTTGAAAAAAATATGGTAAAAACCCCTACAACTTTCCCGGAGTTGCACCTATAGGAATAAACTGTATCACAGGCCCCTATTAGTTTTCTCTCACAAGCATATTCCTAGAACATTTTAACCCCTATCACCCTCAACTAATAGGGTTGACACAAAAATTATAAAAACCTTACAATTTCCCCGGAGGCGTCCCTAGAGAAATAAAATAATAAAGAGACTCCACAGTTTTCTCTCCACGCCCTAAGGGGGCTGCCTACAAAATTTAAACAAATTAGATTAAAAGTCGCTCCAAATTTTAAAAAAATTATGGTAAAAATCCCCACAGCTGCCCTAATCACTCTAACAGGTTTAAAATATGACACCGACACCTTTTTAAAAATTAGAAATATTTCATACACCAAATGTAAAGAGCACCTAAGATTCGGCACAGCCGAATATAGCGCTCTTACTTGTTAGGATATATATCAGTTTGTCGTTCCATTTGTATTTTCTACAATATTCATTTGAGACCCGATAAAGAATATTAGTATATTCTGGATCCTTATAGATAGGGAAGTCGATATAGCCGTGTCCGTCTGTGTGTCTGGAAATCAAGTTTACGGACTCAAATAAAGTCCCACAGAAAACATTTTAATATTAAGCAATCAGAATTATTCCTGAGACAATCGCTATTTAAAATCAGCAAAATCGGTTCACTATTGACCGAATTATAAAAGCAAAATTCTAAATAACGCATTTTTTGAAAAAAAATTAAGCATATATCCCTATACATATATCTCAGTAAATGCACCCACTCTTACCACAAAACTAAGCACAGGTACTTTAAAGATAAGGACTTAGATTAGAGAAAAACATTTTTAGATACGAGCAGGGAAAGTGGTATATCCCCAACAATTGCACAAATTTTGTGATATATTTCATACGCGATAAATTTGAAAAACATAATATCTATAGAATTCAAACGTTCTACAAAAAGTAATTCTACAACAATGAAAAAAATATTTGGTTTGGAGCAGGGGAAGGAGCAGTGCTCATAAAATTTTACAATATTTGATCGATACGCAATATTTTGGAAACTTCAAATGTTAAACTTTTAATACGAAATACTGTTTAAACTCACGACCTCAAACCTCCCACATAGTATTTCTTTTAAAAATAATTACAAACGTTATAATTTTGAAAGGTTTTCTGTTTCAAAAACAAGAATACCTATCGACCTCAAACCCGTCACAAAGTATTTTCATTACAACATTTGCAGTTCGAAATAACTCGACTAGATCAGATGACTGTTATATACCCATCAGTACCCTTTGTTCGGTTGTTAGCTATTGTTTTTGGCTGTAAACATCAGACGTTTAACCCACCTGTCTATCTTCGTGGTGATAATGGTTTAGCGCTACGCTACTAGATGGCGTTAGTAAAAACAAAATGCATTCTAGTCGGCTAGTATCGGTAAAAACATGCTTAAAATTTTTTTTAATCTTAACTAACGCTAATAGAGTAAGAGCTCAAAAGTATTAATTTAAAACAAATAGTTCAACTATTAATATATAAAAAACGCATAAAACACAAATAATTTTCTTTATTTTAGGTTAATGTATTATCTTTTCTTTTCAGGATTCGTTTTTTTTCAGGATTTCGGCAACGTCCGTCATGTTTTCCTTTCAAGGTCTCAACGTATCGGTAAGTATATAAAAAAATTTATTTTAGAACACTATATTTGACTTTACATCTATTTTGCTTCTTTTAGATTAACGTTTCCTGCAACGTTAAGCCGCGCGTGTTTCGAGCTCAAACTAAGGCGCGCGAACTCAGTTCAATATTCACTCAGAGAACTGACTACGGTAATTTCTTAACAAATATCGTAACAAAGTAAAATATGTACTTACGTTCTTTTCCCGTTTTGTTCAGCCTGTCGGTCAAGGTGGACGTAGCTGTCCGGTACTTGCCAGATGGCGGTCGGGTCGGGTGACGACAATGATGGTGATGAGGATAAAAGTGAAGGCAAAAGTGAACGTTGCCTAGCAGGACGCAAGATGGGTAAGTTGTATTCCTTTTCAAAATGGTTGCTTCATTTTCAGGAAACCTATGGTGGGGGAACCGGCGGCTATAAACCATACCACTTGATCAATTACTAGATCAACACCAGCGCTTAACCGTTTTTTATTAGTACAACCTGTAAATGTTTCTTTATTTGAAGAGCGGGATTCCCGGAAAATTAATTTTTGATTCCCCGTTTCCCGTTTCTCTAAAATATGTAGATAAAAACCTCTACAATTGCACCGGAGTTGCTCCTACACGGGGGGAACATTTTTGTGAAACATACTTTCACCCTATCTTCGCCCCTAACAGAGTTGGTATACAAAGTTTAACTTTTAAATCGTCCCACAGCTTCCAGGGTGCTACTACAAAGGTCAAATGTAAGACCGATTGCAATTATTTTTCCTTCCAAAAATTTTTGTCGAACAAACTTACCACCTAGCTCTAGCCTCTAACAAGGACGCCATACAAAATTTGAAAAAAATAGGGTAAAAACTCCTACAACTTCCCCTAAGTCGCCTTTAGAGAAATAAAATTTATTACATACCCCTATCAGTTTTCTTTCCCATACGTATTCCTAGAACATACTTACCCGCTATTTCAATCACCTAAAGGGGTTGCCAAACAAAATTAACAAAAATTATGTAAAAACCCCCATAACTTCCCCAGGGTCGGCCTCAGAGAATTAAAATGTACGGCTGACCCCCATTAGTTTCCCCTCCCAAACATATTCCTAAAACATACTTACCCTCAATCTCCATCGCCTAAGGGGGATCCCATACAAAGTTTGGGAAATTGTAATAAATTCCCCCTTCATCTTCTAGGATGCCCGTGGACGGAGTAAATGTAGGTCTGATCCCAAAAATTATCCTAGAACATACATACCGCCTATACCACCCCCTAAGGGAGTCGCAATACAAAATTTAAAAAATTAGGGTAAAAACCCCTACACGTTGTGAAGGGTATATAAGATTTGGCACAGCCGAATATGGAGTAAATGTTTAAAATATATATATATATACATACATACATATTAATTTATTTATGACTTTGGTTTCAACCTTTAACGAGAGCATCATTCACGCATTAAATTAAGTGAAGATGTTTTTTTTTACAAAAATTAACCTTTTATTTCACTATTTCCCATATTCCATTACTATTATTTCACCATTGCCCATATGCTATTACTATATCCTTTATACAAAAATCAAGAGCCAATAAAATTTAACAAACCAAATTTTTTGCTGATATACACAAGAAAACGTTCATTTAAATATTTACCTGAGCAAAGCGATGATCGCCGAAAGTTTACAGATATTTGTTGCTGTTGATAATCTGTGTTCCAATTTATAGGTGAATTTCTAGTAGTTGATGCTAGTCTGCCTGCACTACAAAGTTTTCTATTTTCCATTTCTGCATAAAGTTCCTTAGTAGTTTTAACCTTTTTACCAGACACTCCACCTAACGACGATATTAACATTTGTGATGACAAGCTCGTTTCTTTTGCTATTACAGAGTCCACTCCTTTAGACCCCTTTTTACGCCCCCTTTTCTTTGGTTGTTTTGCTGTTTGTTGTGAGGAAAAATCCTTAGTTTTTGTCAAATCAATTGGTTGTTGATCTGTAGGAGCAGCAGTTGAGGCGCCAACAGCAAATGCATTGTCTGTCAAAGTGTTTCCTTTAACAGACATGTTTGACGCAGACTTTTCATTGTTGTCATGCCCAACATAAAGGGCATCTTCGGCGTTATGTTTTCTAATAAAAGCTTCTGGTTTATTAGCATCAACAATGGCGTTTAATTGATAGGTGCGACTGTTAGAAGAACTTTCATTTGATACTGTTGTCCCCATACCAGCACCACCAAACAATACAAATTTACTTTGATTAGAAGCAAATGGTTCAAATAAATTTGATTTAACACAGTCGGTGGTGTTATAATTTAAAACTTTTTTTTCTTCGATTGTTGAACTATTACTTTGTTTAAATTTTCCGGCAAACGTTAAATCTGATTTAGAACACGACAGTTCACTTTGGCCAGATTGATAGATGTTTTTGGACATTGCATCCGATATTGGAAACACTGAGCTCATTGAGCTGTTGGACAGTGACAGAATTTCTAAAAATATAAAATATTAATATCAAAATTATTTTATTTATTTTCAATTGTGGATATATAGTATATACGTGTAGTATTTTTTGGTTAATGAAAAGATTTAAGTTAATCGGGTGGGTCGTTTGGGTCTTGATTCTACATTTGGCCGCCCTGACAGTGCATTCGCCCCGAATGCAGGATCCCTGCTGAATTTTAAGAATTCCTTATCGTGCTCGTTCACGTAAAAGATCGCGTTCCTGATTAAGTTTATTCAACGCTACCTTTTTTAACATAGCCTGAATATTTACGTCTGCTTTGGCCCTCAGCTTACGGCCGGTCATTATTTCGAGCGGTATGTTTCCAGTGCTTCTAGTAAGAGTACTGCTAATCGTTCTCTGCAACTTCTCTAATGCCGGTACCAATTTTTTGGATTGCAAAAAACAACTTAGTCAAATTTGGAATGATTATTCTGTGCATCCGTTTCATCTAGTCATTTCCCCGGGGAACTTCCGTGGTTATCACTAGGTGTTAGATCTTTTCCTGTGCACAATATTCTCTAAATTCCTTAGACGTAAAAGTGGTACCTCTACCACCTCCCCTGTGCCTACGCTTTTTGTTGGATAAAGCCATACAAATTTTGAAAACGCGCCTACGACCACTAAACTATGATTTATTGCTTCTTAGTTGTTTTTATCAGATCCACGTGATCCAAATGGTAGGTCATCAGTGGCTTGTCTGCCTTATCGACTAGACTTAGTAGTCCCTCCCTTTTGCCCCTTTTTGCTTTAGCCATAATGAATTTAACGCAACTCTTTGTGGCACTTTCAGCCTTCGCATCTAAATTTGGAATGAAAAATGATTTTGCTACCAGCTCCGCCGTTTTCTCTGCAGCAAAATGACCTTGACGATGGGCCGTCTCTATGATTTCGCGTTCCATACATCCCAGAATGACAAGAAGCTCCGTGGGCGGTGCTCAATAACGTAATCAGTCTTTCAAGAAAAATGCCCACCTCGACATTCGCACCGGTACCAATTTCTCTTCATCGTCATAGCAATTGTATTGCAATTAGTGACGATCTTTTCTCGTTCACCCGCCATTTCTTTAAAGCTTCGATTATAGAGTGATTTTTATACATAAGGCTGGTAAGCAAGCCACTAAGGGGATTAGGAATTTAGAGCATCCTAAACGAGTGGATATACATATTCTATGCTTGGCAATAGATTCATCAATTCTTGGTCGGGGAATAAGCACCTGTGGAGAAGTGCGGTCAGTGGGACGCCACTGGAAAGGATTCACAATTGGTCTATTGGCCTTAGGGTGGTGGTAGCCAAAAATTTAGTCACTACCCTCCGAAACTTAACCTGACCTAGGTTCTACATAATTGTGATTTATTAAACAAAAAATATAAAAAAAATATTTAATATATAAAATAATAAAGTATTGAGTAAAGTGATTTCTTAAAATTTTACTAGCAAAAATAAAACTTTAACGTACCAGATATATTTGAAACAGTGGGACAAACAGAATTTGACTTTTCGTCTAGTATTAAAACATCTGGTGGTTGCTTATGTTGGTATATTAATGTGTTTGTTGTATTTTGATCATCACAATCTTGAAAAGTTTGATTTTGACGTGATAATACGTTTCGATTTTTCCGCTTTTTTTCTTTTTTAGATTTCTTTCCCGAGGCTTTTGTTGTGAGATGAAATGTCGAAGAAGCAGTTGTTTTATCTTTTGATACTAAGGAATTCATGCTAGAATTGGTATCTTGTAAATCAATAACAACCGAGGGAACATCATTTGCTGAGGTAAAATTACTATTAACAGTGTTATTTGATGGCATACATATCAAATCAGAATTTGAATTCGACGAGTGTTCAATTACAAATGTCTCAATAGGTTTGGTAGATAAAGCTACATGCTCAGTTAAGTTTTTTCTTTTTGTTTTGCGTGCTGTTGAGTCAAATGTAGTTTCTAAACCGGTTAATAAATTTGCAAAACTTGTTGGTTGTTGTGGGGTAATTGGTTTGTCACTTAAAGATTTCTCAATATTTTTTTGCTTTCGAACATTTCTATTTAAAAACTTAGACACCTGAGCAGCAGATGCAGGATTTGACATTGATATTAAAAGTTCATTTGGGTTGGACTTTTCTCGTGGATTTATTGGTGAGGAAGGCTGTGAATGATAAAGATGCTGCCCTTGAGCTCTCTGATTTGTTATATTATTTTGTTGCTTATGACGCTGATAATAAAGATTACTAATCTGAGGGTTTGTTACATGAGTTGTAGAAGCTCCGCGGTCTATGACTGTCATATTACAAGCCGGGCTTGCTGCAGAAGAAATATAGGTAATATCATTTTTCGCTGGTGCAGCTGTAGCAGCTACTGCTGATGACGATTCATTTGAGTGTTGTATGCCTACCATTTCGCGCCATTTCTTAAGTAGAGATTTAGCACGGCGTGCTAAATTTTCACATTTTGTACGCCTTCTTAATTGATTTATATACTTGGCCAATCTGGTGGCTTCCAATTGTTCCTTAGTAATCGCTGTTCCCTCCAATGCCGCAATAACTGACATAACTGTATCCATACTAACAACCTGCAATGATAAGATTAATAGTAATTTAAAATAGGACCATGATAATGGTGTAAAGGTGTCTCTTTTATAATTATTTATATGCAAAAAAAATTATTTATATGAAATTTACGTTAGGCCATATCTACGATCACTAGTGTAGATATACCGATCTGGGTAAACTAATAACACCACAAAAACGCTTGGGAATTTCAAATCTAAATACTTCCCTAAATTAGGACTTTTATAATTTAATAAAAATCCTTAACAAATTATTTTTTTCTGTATAGCAAACCACCAGTTGTTTTATTAGACTTAATATTTTTACATGTAATGGGAAAAAAATATTTTAACTACGCTTCTCCACATAAAAAAACACTACTAGGGCGATAGAAAATCAAAAAATATTTTTTTATTACATGAAAAAAAGTATTGAAAGCGTATAATTTACGAGATGAGCCTACATACAAAGTTTTGATACAAAAATTGTATTTTTGGATTAAATAAAGCTAACAGTCTAGTTTTTATTGTAAAGAATACTAGCTTCACTAATAAAAGTTTTTTGTCCTTATGTCCGAACAAAATAAAATCAAGACACGTTCACGGTTCAAATACGTTTAACTGACTTAAATTGTATTAAAGCAGACAACAAACAGTATATCTGTGGTGCGATTTAGTAACTTATTTTAACAATATTTGCATCGTTAAAAGAAAACAATAAATATAATAACCATATTCGCTATCTTTAAAGAAAGCTGTTATTGTTAAGTAAACAGCAAATTTTACAATCGTTATACTTGGTAATTTTTGTTTGTAATTTTATCGACAAAAGGTTATCTTGTATATTATACATATATAATTTTTACTATAATTATGATTTTTGTTGCTAGATGTCCTATGGAATTACGTTTTCAGTTGTCAGATGTCGTAGATGCTATCAATAATTTAAATGCTAAAAAAGCTCCTGGCATTGATGAAATCAGCAATAAAATGCTTATGGAGCTGCCATGCACAGCAAAAAGAATAATTCTTTTTATGTTAAACGCCATATTACGGCTCGAAAATTTCCCGCCAGTATGGAAAGTTGCCTTGGTAAAGATGATCCCTAAGCCGGGAAAAGATCCTTCAAAGGTGGAGTCTTACAGGCCTATAAGTCTGTTACCAACTATGTCCAAATTGTTTGAGAAATTGCTTAAAAACAAGCTGACTCCAATCCTGAATGAAAACAACTGCATTCCAGATCACCAATTTGGATTTAGAAATCAACATAGTACCATCGAACAAACCCACAGATTGGTACAGGTTATAAGAAAGGCCTTTGAAGAAAGGAATACTGCTGCGCGCTCTTCATAGATGTCTCTCAAGCGTTCGACAAAGTATAACATGAAGGCCTGTTAAACAAATTAAAGCTCAACCTTCCATCTAATATTTTTAACCTACTAGAAAAGTACATAACCGGTCGACAGTTTAAAATCAAAGAGGGAAACCAAATAAGTTGTTACCAACCAATAGGGGCTGGTGTACCTCAAGGGAGTATCCTTGGTCCAATCTTGTACTTGCTTTACACGGCAGATATGCCAACAAACAGTTTTACGCACACGTCTACATTTGCTGACGATACCGCTTTTCTCAGTATTGATAAAGACCCTAAAGAGGCCACAAAACAACTTCAACATCACGTATCCCAAGTTGAAAAATGGGCAAAGTTATGGGGTATTAAAATAAATGAACAGAAATGCACCCACGTTACTTTTACGTTACGCAAGGAAACGTGCCCCCCAATTCTTATTAACAACCATACGGTGCCTCAACGAATTGAGACGAAATATTTTGGCATTCACCTTGATCGCCGCCTCACATGGAAGCCTCATATAGATTCGAAGCTGACTCAAATGAAACTTAAAGCTGCTCAAATCCACTGGCTAATGGGTAGAAACTCCGTGCTACGTCTGGATTGTAAACTTCTACTCTACAACTCGGTTGTAAAACCAATTTGGTGCTACGGTATACAATTATGGGGCACTGCTTCCGCCTCCAACATAGAAAAAATACAACGTCGTCAAAATAAAATCCTAAGAATGATAACTGGTGCTCCTTGGTATGTTTAAAACAGCAACATCCACAAAGATCTGAAAGTTCCACTAGTTAAATGCGAAATTTTAAATTATGTGGACAAGTATTTAAACAAGCTGGAAATACATCCAAATCCACTCGCTCGAAACATTTTGCAACATAGTGGGCACACCCGTCTGAAAAGGAGGGATACAATTGCGCTTAAATGAAATTATTTATTTCCTTATGATAACTTAAATTTTTGTCTGGCACTGGCCGGACTAATATTAAATATATAGCCCTAAGATCTGAATACTTATTGTTAGTTCGCCAAAGGCGGAGATTCAATAATAAAAAATATGAAGAAAAAAAAAATAATTATGATTATCGCGTTGTTAAAATTTTTTTTTAAAATAATTTTTTTTAAATAAAATACAAATAAAAATCAAGTTGTCCACTATCGTTAAAAACGTCTCAGTGAGTCACTAAGCTGAAACAGCGACATATCTGACGATACCTAGCAAAAAAAAGAGCATCATAAGTAAATTCATTAATGAAAGTTAACTCGAAGTAGTTCTACTTTTGGGGAAACATCAATGAATTTAATACGTGCTTGTCATAGGAGGTATGTGGTCCAAAGAACTAAACAGTATGCACTTTAGATGAGCCCCTTGGTATTTTATGAAAATTTTAAATTTTGCATAGCTTTTTGATAAGTAAAAAAAGTAATACTATTTAACAGCTTTTTTTAGTTACTAATGAAAAATAAGATCCAAATCATTGGACACATAAAACAAATAAAGGCATTCTAAAAACATACCTAGATGTGTCTAAAAATAACTGTTTCGGAATATAAAATTCAGGACTTGGAGATACTTGGTATTTAATGAAAATGCTGTGATTTTAGAACAAATTCCACTTTTTTTCCTGGATAATTATGAAGATCGTCGAATCGTTAAAGGTTACTGAATCGCACTTTTAACGTTGCCAGAGCTAAAATGTAGATATAGCTTATCAGATTATGTATAGATTGTTTTAATTGAAGACATAAATGTAAAATGTAATGCATATGTGGCCTTCCGCAGGGCGCAGGGATTATTTTCTCTATGGTAGAAGGAACTTCGGCTTCGATATTTAAAGCTTTTCTGCATAGCCGGCCTTCGGCTGGTCGCAAACACTATATCCTTTATGGTAAAAAGAACACCAACTTTACTTACTAAAGCTCCTCTGCATAGCCGGAATTCAGTCGGGCTAAGGGGTTAAATCATGTATGGCATAAAGAACACCTGCTTTGCTAAGTAAAGCTTTTCTTCATCGCCGACCTTCGTCCCCGCGCAAGTTATATCCTTTATTGTGTAAAGGACACCAGCTTCGCTAACTACAGTTTTTCTGTTTAGCCAGCTTTCAGCCGGTTTCAAGAATTATATCCTCTATGGTTGAAAAACACCGGCTTCGCTAACTGAATTTTCTTTGCATAGACAGGCCTTCGGTCTGCCAGAAAGGTTGTCTTCCATTTGGTATAAGTTTTCAAATGATACCAACATTAGACGAATACGTCCGTAAATGTATTTGAAAATCGCATTTTGATGTAAAAAATTATAGGTATATAATCCCTTCGAGAGTTTTTCTTTTTAATATTTTTTCAGGTTATAAATATTTTCTTAATAAATAAAACTCATGATTGAAAGCTTTTTATGTATATATTTAAGAAAATTGTTACGTCACCTCCTGGTGAATCTATAGCGTATCCCAAAGGCGGGTACCAACCTACAACTATAGGGTAGCGACGATAACAACATAAAAAAATCTTGCACAAAAAAAAAACAAATATTTATAAAAAAAAACTATCTTTTACAACCATCGAAACACACGCCTGAGATAGTTCTCCACGTTCTCCACCTACCCTCCCAGCCTCGGACGCTTCAAGCGTCCCCTATCCATCACAAAACTCACTAACAAACTTACCTCACATCCAACCTCCCCCTAAAACTTGCTTTAGCACAAAAAGACATTTCTTATCTTTCTTTACACTTAACAGAATTTATATATTTATTAACGATTCTTAACCTAGATTATACGTACAAATATCTCTACACTTATTGAATAATTTACTAACTTAATAAACACAAAACAATACCAATCTAATTCTTTTTAAGAATGAACTTCCCAAATTAAAATAATAATTCTTCCATTTTCGTTATATTTTTAAAATAGCAATTGTAATAAAAAAACTTAATTTTTAAACAATAATTTACGTGCCAAAAAAAAATTTTTTATCTATGCGTATATCTAATGGATCTTTCGTTTAACTGCCTACAAGAATTTATATTTCCTTTACGCGAACCAAACTTAAAACTAACAATAACTACCGTATCTGTATCTCACTTTTATATGTATATAAACAGGGTTGGGCAGTATTTCAAATACTTGTATTTGAAATACGTATTTGAAATACAAATACGTATTTTGTATTTGTATTTGAAATACCACCTTCTAATGTATTTTGTATTTTGTATTTGAAATACCTAACAATGAAGTATTTTGTATTTGAAATACTTATGATGTCAAAATACATTTTTCAAAATACATTTTTTTTGTTATAAGGAGTGAGATCGAAAAAATCTTAACATACATAAATGTAAATAAAAAAAAACTACTTAACTAACAGTTTTGATTTTATTTTTATTAGTTTGAAATTATTATTAAAATTACAAAAAAAAATTATTTTTACAGTTCTAATCACTAGTGATGAATTTTTGAACCTTTTCCGGAAACCCTTCCATTAAGGTTTTTAAAGTGCTTTCTGTCACTTTGTTGGAACTGGTAGTCCACCTCCGTTTAAAATCTATCACACTTTTGGACACCTTTTTTGTGCTCTTCAGTTCTCTTTTCACAAGAGCCCATTATCTCTCCACTGGCCTTAGCTCCGGGCAGTTTGGAGGATTGCCTCTCTTGGTACAAATACCACATTATTGTTTTTGTACCACTCAAGAGCTTTCTTACCATAGTGACAAGATGCCTAATCAGGCCAAAAATAAGTGGATACTTTATGATTTCTTATGAACGGAAGAAACCTTTTTTGTAAACATTCCTTGATGTAAATTTCGGTATTTACAGAGCCCGTTGTAACAAATGTTTGGCTCCTTTTGCCGCAGCTGCATATTGCTTGCCATACCAAGAACTTTTTGGGAAATTTTGTCTGCTTTTGGGTACTAAACTTTTCTTCAACACTCCCTCGAGCATTAGCAACATAAAAATTTTGACCTGGAAGTTGCGAAAAATTTGCCAGAACATACGTTTCGTCGTCCATTATGCAGCAGGAATATTTTTTTATAAAACTTGCCTTCAATTTCCGAGCTCTATTTTTGGCCTCTAAATTTTTAGCAGCGTTCCTGTCAGGAACTTTTTGAACCTTGTATGTTTTTAAACCTGCATTAGCTTTAACTTTTCGTACCAAAAAGTCTGAGCACTGAGCTAACTGGGCTGCTTTCCTACCGGATGTGTTGGGAGCTCTTTTGAAAATCCTTTCTAATTTTTTGGCCTTAGAAACATCATGTGGACCTTTCTTTCTACCCGAACCAGGTTTTCTATCAACGGACAAGTTCTCTTGATACCGTTTAATAACATTGGAAACAGTTTGACGGCAGACCATTGATTGTTTGGCCAACTTTTTGTAGGACCATGTTGGGTTTTGTTGAAAATATTTAATAATTGTAGTACGCACTTTTTTCTCGTCACTCATTTTACTTAATTTAACAACAAATGAAGAAAATTGACATTTAACATAACAACTGACATACTTTTCAAAGGTAACTTGATCAAAAAAAAAATTCAAAAAATACTTGGGTAAAAAGTTTTAAGAGAACAAGTGTGTTAAGGTTTTTTTGATCTCACTCTTTAGGTACAAAAAGTTGTTATTAGCAAAATTGAAAAATGTTAGAATTTCAAAAAAAAAAAAAAAAAAACAGAATGGAAACTTTGTCTTCATATTCATGCATGTCTTCGTCTTAGCAAGGCAAGTTCTTTTTCAGGGCTCACTCATTCAGGTAACATTAAGAGCTCAGCGGATATTTGGAAATGTGAATTTCAAAAAATTTAATTTTGTACAAAAATCAAAATTTTTTAACATTCACACTTTTAAACACAACAATTTAGATCGCTATATTTGTCTGTGTCGAATCTTATATACCCCGCACATTGGTATTTTAATATGCCCAGCCGAGTTATTTTGTACTGCAAATCCCTATATATATTATAAAATCAAGGTGTAAGTTTGTTTGTTTGTCACGCCTAAACGGCTGGACCGATTTTCATGAAATTTGGAATGTAAATACCTTGAAGCCCTGGGTGTGCGATAGGCTTTTGGAAAAAGGGGAGGTGCCACGCTCACAGCACTTCAAATCTAACTGTACTTCTACTGCAAAAAAATAACTTTTAATACTGGTGCATATGTTGCACCGATTTTTTCAAAATTTTGTTCACATTTATAAGGCCTCTAACGGAAAAAAATTTTAAGGAAAACAAGTAAGAGCGCTATATTCGGCTGTGCCGAATCTTATATACCCTTCACATTGGTCTTTAAATATACCCAGCCGAGTAATTTTGTACTGCAAATAATATAATAAAAAACCTTGTGCGAGTTTTAAAGCCCATAGAAAAAATAACAAAATTTTAACGTTCGTATGAATAATAGAAATAGATGAAGAAGATTTGAGGTCGAGAGTTTTTAAAGTTTTCGACATTATTCATATTTAAAGGTTAATAAAACTTATTAGATGTTCTAGTCCCCCTGCTCTTCACCAAGTTTTTCACCAAAATGTATGAATTATTTGATTATTACTTTTTGTAGAATATTCGAAGTCGATAGCTGTAATAGTTTTCCAGAAGTAGCGTATCGAAAATTGTTTAAAAATTGTTAATTTGTATGGGAGCTACCCCTTCTTCACCCCCCATCCGAAAATCTTTTTCTTCAGAGCGTAGCCCTTAATGTCCAATTACTTTTTGTAGAACATTTGATTTCGATATATGTTATAGTTTCTGAGATATAGCATATCGAAAATTTAACAAAAATTGTTAATATTTATGGGAGCTACCCCTTTTTTTGCCCCCACTCGAAAATTTTTTTCTTTAAAGCGTAGCCCTTAGCGTGCAATTACTTTTTGTAGAACATTTTATTTCGATATCTGTTAAAGTTTCCGAGATATAGCGTATCGAATATTTGATAATAATTGTCGATTTGTATGGGAGCTACCCCTTTTTTTGCCCCCACCCAAAAAATTTTTTCTCTAAGGCGTAGCCCTTAGCGTGTAATTACTTTTTTTAGAACATTTCATTTCGATATCTGTTATAGTTTCTGAGATATAGCGTATCGAATATTTGAAAATAATTGTCGATTTGTATGGGAGCTACCCCTTTTTTTGCCCCCACTCGAAAATTTTTTTCTTTAAAGCGTAGCCCTTAGCGTGCAATTACTTTTTGTAGAACATTTCATTTCGATATCTGTTATAGTTTCCCAGATATAGCTTATAGAATATTTTATTATAATTGTCGATTTGTATGGGAGCTACCCCTTTTTTTGCCCCCACTCGAAAATTTTTTTTCTTTAAAGCGTAGCCCTTAGCGTGCAATTACTTTTTGTAGAACATTTCATTTCGATATCTGTTAAAGTTTCCGAGATATAGCGTATCGAATATTTGATAATAATTGTCGATTTGTATGGGAGCTACCCCTTTTTTTGCCCCCACCCAAAAAATTTTTTGTCTAAGGCGTAGCCCTTAGCGTGCAATTACTTTTTGTAGAACATTTAATTTCGATATCTGTTATAGTTTCCGAGATATAGCGTATCGAATATTTGATAATAATTGTCGATTTGTATGGGAGCTACCCCTTTTTTTGCCCCCACCCAAAAAATTTTTTCTTTAAGGCGTAGCCCTTAGCATGCAATTACTTTTTGTAGAACATTTTAAGTCGATAGCTGTTATAGTTTACGAGATATAGCGCATAAAATATTTCACCAAATTTGTGCAATTGTAGAAAAAATACCCCTTCCCCTGGTCCTATCTGAAAAAAATTTTTCCATTATTAAGGTCCCTTCTTTAGGAGTATCCGTGCCAAGTTTTGTGGCAAGAGTGACTATACTTACTGAGATATATAGGGATATATGCACGGATTTTGTCCTAAAAAAAATGGGTTACTCTGGGTTTTCGCTTATATCTCGGTCAATAGTGAACCGATTTTATTGATTTTAAACAGCGATTGTCTCCAGGATATTTGTGATAGTTTGACACCATTAACTGGTCTGTATCTTTTTATTTGACTCCGGAAACTTGATTTCAACAGACGGACAGACGGACAGACGGACAGACGGACATCGCTAAATCGACTTCCCTATCTATAAGGATCCAGAATATATATACTTTATGGGGTCGCAAATGAATAATAAAGAAATTACAAACGGAATGACAAAGTGATATATACCCTATCACTATGTGAAGGGTATAAAAATAGGCGGGATCACGCCCCCTAAAACAAAAATTATATGATAGGCACTTATTCTAGACCGATTTTTTTGAAATTAGTTCGCATATAAACGGCTTCTAAAGTTAAAATTTTGGAGGTAAAAAAGTGGGCGGTGCCACGCCCACAAAAATTTAACTTTTTTGCTGATTTTTTTTTTAAACTTGGCACACATATAAAAGGCCTCTAATTCTGGACACAAGCTAGGGGCTGTTGCGCCCACAAAAATTTTAATCTTCATGCTGGTTCTTCTACTGTTACAATTTTTATGAATCTCAAAGATTTACCAATAATTTTTATTTTCGGTACAATAATTAGTGGCACAAAGATGGACAAACGTGCAAAGTTATGTGAAGATAGAGCAATATTTAAGCCAGTTACAGCCTAAAACGCTTAATCCGGGAGGACATTATTATGGGAGCTAGGTCAAAAAATTAACTGATCATCACCACAAACAACATGCTTTTTTCCTATGCCAAAAAACACATCTGTTCCAAATTTCATCGAAATATCTGCAAAAATGCGGTCTCTACTCTGTTCAAAAGAATACATTAACTCCAAGCCGGACTGACGGACCGACATGTTTTAATCGACTCGGAAAGTGATTCTGTGTCGATCGGTATAATTAGAGGTAGGTCTGAGACCTTAACTTTTGTAGGGTATAAATATTTGTTCAAAAACATAATCAAACTTGGGTATAAAAATATAAGAGAACTTTAAACTCCTTTTGAAAAACACTTGAAATGTAATTATACTATAAATTAAGAACGATTGATATATACAGGGTGTCCCCCGGCAAGGTATACTAATTTATTTTACCGCCATTTTGGTAAACGTTAGTCTTGACAGTTCGTATTTTGCAGTCGTGAAGTAGAGACATGGCAAATTTATTATGAAATTTATTCAGTAACCCAACGTGTTTTCAATAAAACATGACAACCCCGATTTTCATGAAAAAATAATAATGAGTGTCGAGGCACATTTTCATTTGAATGGATATATCAATAACCAGAATAGTCGGTTCTGGGTAATAGAAACCCCTCAAATTATCAATCAGTCACTTTTGCATCCATTAAAAGTGGAAGTCTGGTGTGCAGTTTGGTCAGGAGGAATCATTGGAGCTTAATTTTTTAAAACTGAAAACGGCGTAATGGGAAGCGATATCCTGATATGATTGAAAACTTTTTAATTTGCAATTCGGTCAGGAGGAATCATTGGAGCTTACTTTTTAAAACTGAAAACGGCGTAACGGGAAGCGATATCCTGATATGATTGAAAACTTTTAATTTAATTTAAGAAATGGTGATGATGATTGGCCTGATTTGACTGCTCTGGACTTCTTTTTGTGGGGATATCTGAGCAGCAAGGTTTATGCATATAAACCAACTTTCCGGCGGACACCCTGTGTATGGCAATATTATTGGAGCAACAAAACCAACAGGGTAGTTCTAAGGGGAAGATATTTTTAAGCTCCATATACTAAGTAATCCAAAAGGTTTGCCTTCCAATTTTTAACGCTTGCAGTTTTCAAACAAACTAGCCTTTGATTTAACAACTAAATAATCCCAGGTTGCTGGTTTGCACTTGGAACTCCCCTCGCTTCTCTCATGGCATGTTGTATGTCGCCTGTGTTAGGGTACTAAGTGGATAAAATTTACACATTTTTGCACTAAATGGAAAAACTCCTAACAGAGTGGAAAATAGCGTTTTATGAAGTATTTAACGACCCATCATTTTTTTATAAGCTACAAACTTAACTATTAATATTTGTATAGTAATTTAAAACTTAATAATCCAGATTTGTTTTGTTAGGTTTTGATTGCATAATTTCACACAATATTGTTTATGGGTTTAATGTTTATGTAAAAGTTTCATTAACCACACTAAAGGGTAATTCGCGTAAAAATTCACATACTAAAAGCATAGACAGCTCATCAAAACGATTAAAATTTCGAGTTAAATAGAATGCCGTAATTTTCCCCCAGTTTTATATGAACTTTTTTAAGTTAAAAATTTGCTTCCAAACTTTACCTTTTAAGATTATTCCCGCGCAACGCCGGGTAGGGTAAGCTAGTACATAATATAATAAAAATACCTTGTGCGAATTTTAAAGTCCATAGAAAAACTTTACAAAATTTTAACGTCAGTATAGATAATAGAAATAGATGAAGAAGGTTTGAGGTCCAGAGTTATAAAAGTTTTCGACATTATTCGTATTAAAAGGTTAATAAAAGTTGTTGATTTTTATAGGATCTTCTAGTCCCCCTGCTCCTCTCCAACTTTTTTTTTCAAAATGTAGGTCTTATCATCGAAATACTTTTTGTAGAATACTAGAAGTCAGCAGCTGTTATAGTTTCCGAGATATAGAGTATCGAATATTTTTTAAAAATTGTTAATTCGTATGGAAGCTACCCTTACCCCTGTCACAACCCAAATTTTTTTTCTCCAAAGTGTAGGCCTTATTGTCCAATTACTTTTTGCAGACCATTTGAAGTCGATTTCTCTTAAAGTTTTCGCGATATAGCGTATCGAAAATTTCATAAAAATTGTTACTATGTATAGCCCCTTACCCTGCCGCTACCCAAATTTTTTCCCAAAATGTAGGTAGAACACTAGAAGTCGATAGCTGTTATAGTTTCCGAGATACAGCGTATCGAAAATTGCATAAAAATTGTTAATTTATATGGGAGCTACCCCTTCTCCTGCCCCCAACCAAAATTTTGTGGCAATAATGACTATATTTACTGAGATATATAGGGATATATGCACGGATTTTGTCCTAAAAATTAGTTATTTTGAGTTTTCGTTTATATCTCGGTCAATAGTAAACCGATTTTGCTAATTTTAAGTAGCGATTGTCTCCAGGATTATTACATTAGTTTGACCCCAATAACTGGTCCGTATCACTTCATTTGACTCCGAAAACTTGATTTCAACAGACTATATATGTATTCTGGATACATATACTTTATGGGGTCGCAAATGAATAATAAATAAATTACAAACGGAATGATAAACTGATATATACCCTTATCACTATGTGAAAGATATACAAAAGATATGCAGAGGGCCTTGATATTACTTTAATTTTAATTCAATTTGTTTTTCACATACAGAGAACCAAGGAACATTCAACCAGGTAATATTAAGAGCCGAGCTGATTAAAGTCAATTTGATATTTTCACGTTATAAAAATTTAATTTTATATGAAATTTAAATTTTTCTGACATTCTACCGTTCAAGCAAAAAAAGGAAATGAGGAAGAGGGCGAATTTTTTTAATTCGCCTTGGGTTTATCTTGTTGAATGTGCCTTGCAGAGAGCTGTTTTCATAAAATTTAATACCAGTCTGTGTTCATCAGAACCTGTAGAAAGATTCTTTTCTTTAGCAGGATTTATATATTTTCTAACAAGAGGCTGCTTATCTGAATAAAATTTTAAAAAATCTTGTGTTCATGATTAATGGTTATAAATGTATTTTGTATTTCAAATAAAAGATACTAAAATACTGTATTTTGTATTTTGTATTTGAAATACTCGACTTAAAAGTATTTTGTATTTTGTATTTGAAATACAAGCGGAAGAAGTATTTTGTATTTTGTATTTCAAATACAGCAAGGCATGTATTTTGCCCAACTCTGTATATAAATAACCACTATTATTTTCCTACCTAAAAGAGCTCACTTAAGTGGTTTAAAAGCAATAGCCTGCTTAAAGGCGCGTTAAAAACTACCTTTTTTTTTGTTGTCCCAATTTTGTTTTACCTACCATAGAAATCTGTGGCATCACTAAAGATAAAATCTGATAATTATCCCTTTTTTTAAGCACTTGATCTAGACTTCTTATAATCTAATTTTATAACAATACATTTTATGTACACAACAAGCATATATTACTGCGACAACACAACACTAAATCTTCTGTTTTAGATCTCTTTTTCTATTTTCTTTGGGATCCGGTGATTTCATGTTTATGACAGTTTTACGTTGGTTGGGGCATTTACTAGGCACTTGTAATCTGGTTTTTCATCTGCACTAACCACCACAGTGCTACCAATGTTTGGTTGTTTCTATACCCAGGAGGCTGCAACTTCCTTTTATTTAAAAAAAACATTCTCTTTAAAAGAAACACAACGGTACATATTAATAAAAATTACCTAAAGGAACACAAACACAAACTCATTTTTTTTAATATTCTTCTCCGCACACGACAAACTTTCACTAAAAAAAACACCACCGGTTTTCTGGTTTAAAAAAAATCGTTATATTTTTATTTTCAAAAAATTTGTAATTACACTAAAGTTGTCTCTTTAGACTTTTACTTTTCTTAAGGTTTTTTTTTCTCTTTTTTTTTGTCCTCCGATCGGTTTTAGTTGAACTTGAAAAGTGATTTCTATTTTATTTTCTCTACGCTACTTTACTGGCTGTATTGGTCTTCACAAAAACTCCACTAACAAAAACTGTTTAAAAACAAATGAACCGAACCTAACATTACACTTGTAACTGCTACTATAGGTTAACGTCTTCCATTTCTGGACTTGAAATCAACTTTGACGGCTAAGAAAAAGTTTAATTTCTCTTGCACTTTTAATCAAGGTTGGCAACCGTTACCGATACCGTATAAATACCGTTTAAATTTGGTTACCGGTATTGATACCGATACCGAAATAATTTGTTTCGGAAAACAAAATACCGTTTCCTTTGATACCGGTCACAAAATACCATTTCCTTTGGTAATACAAATACAAAAATAATGCAAGTAGCAAAAACTAAACACATGTACATAGGACATTATGTCACATGAATTTACACTGCTTCTTAAAAATAGTATTGCTAACTTCACGTTCCACAATTGCAACGCTATTATGGTTTTGTTTGCTAAAAGTGCTTTCGCACGATATGTATTTTACACATGACTTGTCACTTTTGCAATCCACATGTTTTTGCGTGTGTCTATCATATAATTTCTTCTTATTAGAAGATATTAAGACAAAGTTTACTTTTCATATACACTATGCTTTTTTCCATTAAAAGTCTATTTGGCAACACTTGACTAACGGACAAGCATTAATCCATCTCTCAGATGGAATGAAACGCTTTTTATTATTGTATATCCTACAATAAGGGGGTTAAAACAGAAGGAAAACACTCATACCGTATCCCTTTCTCTGTTACATGTAAGTGATGTTTACAACCAAAAAGGCACTACTACCGTTCAAAAAGTACTGATAATGAAATTGCGTAGCTGCTTTCGGAAATGCATTCTACTTGGCTAGTAGCGGTAGAAAAACCTGCTTTTTTCAAATAAAAGTTTCTTTCAACATTAACGGAAAAATATTAATTTCTTCTAATAAGAAGAAACTATATGAACTTAAGCCAAATTAAAAAGCAAACATTTGTATTAAAAACAGTTCAACAATAAATAAAAAATACAATATAAACCACACATGACACGGTGCAAAATGATCTTTAAATTTTCAGTTCATTTGTCGTTGACAAAAAAAAACGAAATAAAAAAGATTTAACCCCCCTATTGTATGATATACAATAATAAAAAGCGTTTCATTCCATCTGAGAGATGGACTAATGCTTGTCCGTAAGTCAAGTGTTGCCAAAGAGACTTTTAATGGAAAAAAGCATAGTGTATATGAAAAGTAAACTTCGTCCTAACTTACAAAAATAAAACAGAAGGAAAACACTCATACCGTATCTCTGTTACATGTAAGTTAAATAGGTGATGTTTACAACCAAAAACACACTACTACCGTTCAACGAGTACTGATGATGAAATTGCGTAGCTGCTTTAGAAAATGCATTCTACTCGGCTAGTAGCGGTAGAAAAACCCGCTTTTTTCAAATAAAAGTTTCTGTCAACATTAACGGAAAATATTAATTTCTTCTAGTAAGAAGAAATTATATGAACTTAAGCCAAATTAAAAAGCAAACATTTGTATTAAAAACAGTTTAACAATAAATAAAAATAGCAAAAAATAATTTTATAACAAATATTCCCGGTGAAACACCACCGCACTTCTTTAAATCTCACACCAGAATCGCCATTTTTAAACCTTACCCACGCTCCAATATGCCTTCCTACCAGGTTTTCAGCAATTTGCTCCATGTCCAGCAGCCATTAATTTATTCTTTCGCCTGGCAACTCTACAATGTGCGAGTAAAAAATTTTTCGTACTTGGCAAACGTTTTTCATAGTATTCATTGTGGCCAATTAAATAAATACTTTTAGTTAAAAAAACATATAATCGTGAGAGATACGTGTTTTTAATCCTAATCTCGTCAAAATCCTGTTTTTTCATCAGGTTTTCATATAACTTTACCTGTGCGAATGTGTTTGCCTGTAGTGCTTACACAACCTTACTTAATTTAACACGTTTTTGCCTATGGTTATATTGATACTTGTCATATAATAAGTTTTTGGCGGTATTACACTTATTAGGTGGTTAGTAATTATGTCTCTGCAACCTAATCAACAATCAAACTGCACGTTCTGTTCCAAGAATGCCACGAAAAAAAGTGGTGGCGTTATTCGCCTTATTTGTAACAAATGGTGTCATCTCGTTTGTGCTTCTGTTAATAACGCCAATTTGCCAATATACCAATGCCAGACGCTAATCATAACTTTTACAATTGTACAGATGTATTTTCTAATATTAACAGTGCTGATCGGCAACATGCACTATGCTTTAATTTTATACACGCTACCAAAAAAGACGTCCTTAAATCTTTACTAAGCATTCAATCTGATACTGTAGGACACGATGGTGTCCACCCAAAGTTTATGAAACATATTATAACATATATCCTTTCACAGATAACACACTTGATTAACACAATAATAACAACGTCAACACTTCCAACAATGTGGAAATGTGCCAAAATAACTCCAATACCTAAATCTGATAGTAGTTATCGACCAATTGCAGTGCTTCCATTTTTGTCAAATGTTGTCGAAAGAGTAATCCATACACAGATGACCCATTACCTGTACAGCAATGCACTACTATCTGACAGACAATCTGGATTTAGACCAAAACACAGTTGTATATCTACACTCGTCGATGTCTGTGAGGAAATAAGATCAAATATGGATGAAAATTTACTATCAATATTAGTTTTACTTGATCACTCCAAGGCATTTGACACTGTCGATCATACCATACTCTGCCAGAAACTTAAATACATGTGCCATTTTTCAAACACTGCCGTTAAACTACTTTCATCGTACCTATGTGGTAGAAGTCAAGTTGTATATTTTGGTTTAAATGTATCAAACAGCTGTTCTATAACAAGAGGTGTACCACAAGGCTCCATATTGGGTCCGCTTTATATACTATCTACTCGAATGACTTGCCTTCCAGACTACGCTACTGTGGTGTGCAGATGTATGCAGATGATGTACAACTTTTTACTACCTTTTCACCATCTTGTATCACAGAGTGTATAGATAAGTCAAACTGTGATCTTGAAAATATATTTAGGTGGGCATCAACTAATGGTCTATGTCTAAATGCGAAAAAATCGAAAGCAATGGTGATAAGCAAAACAAAGTATTCTCAAACAAGTCTACCACCTATACTTATAGGTGGTTCCAAAATTGAACTTATAGAGAGTGCCAAAAACCTAGGAGTTGTTTTTAATAATAGCCTTTCTTGGTCAAATCATATTAATGTTGTGTGTGGAAAAACTTACGCACACCAACTCACATTCGGATGTTACTGGCCAAGACATATATAATACCAACTTTAATATATGGATGTGAATTATTTTCAAGTTGTGATGCAATAAGCAAGAATAAGTTAAAAATTGCCTACAACAATGTT
Source organism: Melanophora roralis (assembly GCA_963583895.1). Classification (NCBI taxonomy): domain Eukaryota; kingdom Metazoa; phylum Arthropoda; class Insecta; order Diptera; family Rhinophoridae; genus Melanophora; species Melanophora roralis. Next base: position 12,041,827 of record OY757192.1, on the reverse strand, counting down.
GCAAGATATATTTTTGGACGTTTGAGATATAGTAGAATATCTCAGTTTTCACATCAAATTTATAATGTTTCCTTCGAAAATCTGATGAAATGTCGTACACTGCTATTCTTACATAAAATCATCTATACCAAACAACCAGCTTATCTATACAAAAGGTTAAAATTTTCGAAATCAAATAGAGGTTTTAGAATTAACTGCATTCGTTATCGGAAGCTAGTATCTGAGAAACATTTCTATGTAAATGCCATCCGTCTCTGAAACGAACTTCCACCTAGTATACAGATATTGAGCAATGCAAAGCACTTTAAAAGCGTAATATTTACACACCTAGGTTGACATAAATAATGATCATATCAATACATTTTATTGTTTTATGTTGTATATTTTAATAACTTTTGTTCATGTTACTTTTATTTTTATTTTTTTTTATTTTGGCTTAACGTTAAAATATATTTCAATTCATTGTACTACATCATGTTTGCCTATACCTCCCCAGTACTATTAAATAAGATTTATTCTTGTTGTGCTGTATTTTACAATAAATAAATAAATAAAAAAAAAATAAAACGATCATATAAAAGTTATCAAAGACAACTCTAATCTTGGATTCGTATGCAGCAGTTGCCAAGTAAACAGAGAGGAGCCCTCCAACACACGTGACTCTGGTTATGAGATCGCAGCGTTACGCACTGGATTTGAAGGTATGAAAGAATATTTTACTGAGATGATGACTTCGCTTTCCTGTAAAGTGGATGTGCTGGAGAGTAACATTGAGGTTTGCAACCAAAATAATAAGCATACCTCTAGTAAAATTTCTGGTCTGGAAATTGATAACAATATCCTTCACAGGAGGTTAAACAGAACGGATATCATTGTAACCGGATTGTCTCTTTCAAACGATATCGTTTCTTCCTTTGTGAACCTTGCCAAATTCTTAAATGTCAACATAACTGAGCATGACATTCTATTTAGTTGTTTTATCAATAAGAAGAATAAAATACTGTATAAACTAAGGTCATCGAACACCAAGGACCTAATTATGAACAACTACTTTAAAGCTGGCAATTTGAAACTGTCTGATTTCGATAACATTCATGGTAGCATTGGATACATTAATTCAAGAATATATTTAAATGATAACCTCAACCCTATGGAGCGCAAACTTTCTTATTTTTGTCGTGATCTAAAAAAAATCAAACAAATACAATCATTCCGGCTGCTGCACAGTGATGTCCCTAGAGTGATGATAACATCTGTAGATGGATCCCGTAAAACTTTTGCTTTTAGTGAATGTTATGCCGAGTTTGGAAGAAATCCTTAATATCGACTTTTATGCTGAGTTGTATGGCATCTCTAATGATTAATTGGCTGTTTACCTCTTTTACAGTAATGTACTGCACAAATTGCGCTTTGCATATTACTATTAAAATAATGGAAAATGATTGCCAATTTCGTTTTTGTATACTCTTTGCTTTTATCTCAAATATAATTAAGTTTTTAGCTTAGTTAATCGTTTATATATTAATTTTCTTTTTTTTTCTCTTTTATTTTTAATGAATCTCGTTAGTAATTTGAGTCATGCTACTTCTTCTAATGACTATATTTTGAACAACATTGCCAACGTGGAGCATTGAAATAAATTTAAAATTTTTTGGACACATGAATGTACAAAGCTTGAAGCCTTCCAATCGATCAATTAAAATAAATGAGTTTAAGCAGATTCTGGATGGGTCTTTTCTGGATGTTGTGGGGGTTACTGAGACTTGGTTTAAGTCCTGGGTGTTAAACTCTGCTGTTCGTGTACCTGGCTATGCCTTATTTAGGATTGATAGGACAGATAGCATCAGAGGTGGGGGTGTTGCGTTATACTTAAAGGAGGGTTTAAAATCTAGGGTGCTGTTTGAGTTATCTGATCCACAGACAATGGAATGCCTTTTCCTGGAAGTATCTGTAGGATTGTTTAAAATTTTATTGGGAGTGATTTACTTACCTCATGGTTGTACTGGTGGCCTTCGTCGTTTAAATGACTTACTGGGTGATCTTAGTTGTCGTTACGAACATATTGTGGTAATGGGTGATTTTAATTTTAATTTGTTCGATTCTGGCAAATCTCAGGTAATTAGAGACTTATGCAGACCTCCATAACCTTCTTTGTAAACACAATTCACTTCCAACTCATTATGATACTAGGGGAGATTCTACCTCACTCATTGACTACTTCCTTTTAAGCCACACTACTCAACTTAAATTTTCTGGTCAGTTCCAGTCCCCTCACATTTCGAAGCATGCTTTCATCTGTCTATGCTTGGATCTTCCTGCTCAGATCAATGATATATTTTTTGAATACAGAGATTATAAGGCAATTGATTTAAACTTTCTTGAAAGTAAAATCTTGGAAACTAATTTTAGCGTGATTTATAGTACTTGTGATGTAAATATTCAGGTTGCGCATTTTAACCATGCGCTACGTGATCTTTTTTCTTGTGTTCCAGTTAGAAGAAAGAATCTCAGAAATATTAACAGTATTGTTCACACAAGGGAAGTATTGGCTGCTCAGTATTTTCGGGACCTAGCTTATCGCGCCTTCTGTGAAAGTAGAAGTCAGTCAAATTGGGCCACTTATTGCAAATATCGAAATCGCGCCAAAAAAGTAAAAACGAAAATGAAGCGTAAATATTATATGGGAAAGTTTACTAATGCGGACTCTGCCTCTATTTGGAGGACTCTTCGGAATATTAGTTTTTGCGAGGATAAAAATTTTGCAGTCTCAGAAGACCCTCTGTCGTTAAATGATCGATTTATTTCAAATCAATTAAATAAATTTTGCCCGTTAAACTTACTACCTGATTCAGGCGCTTTTCCCTTTACCAGTTTTACTGCGGATGAGGTGTTAAAAGCCTTTTTTTGTGTGAAATCGAATGCTGTGGGTATTGATAGTGTTCCAATTAAGTTTCTGAGGCTTTTATACCCTTTCTTAGAAGGGCATATGTTACACATTTTTAACACCATTATTATGAAGGGTGTTGGTGTATTGGTTGCGTGGGACTTATCTAAGGCTTTTGAAACTATTAATCATAACAATTTGGTAAATAAGCTATCGTCATTTTTTAGTTTTGGCGGTACCTCCTGTAAAATGATCTCTTCCTATTTATCTGATCGCCAGCGATTTGTATCTGTTGGAAATACTTGCTCTACTAGCTTGACCTGTACTAGTGGTGTTCTTTAGGGATCTATTTTAGGTCCACTTTTGTTTATGTTATATATGAATGATTTTATACGTTATATTAACCTTCCTATTTCAGACTTTTTCCTCTACGCTGATGATATTCATTTAGTATTTTTTGGCGAGCGTCAGTCTCTTGGCGCATTAATTGAACGTATCAACTATTCTTTGGAAACTACTGATATATGGATGGAACGAATTTTTTTTTAAAGTTGAATATTAATAAAACTAAAGCTATGTGTTTTGGAATAGGTAATGAGTATTTTCGTGACTTAAGAATGTGTAACACATCTATTGAACTTGTCGATAATATGCGCTGCTTAGGGATTATTTTGGATAACAAACTTAATTTTGCTAAGCACATCAACTCAGTTAAGTCTAAAATCTGTTTTACACTAAGGCGTTTGTATAGTTCGGGTCCTTGCCTTACGCTTCGTACTAGAACCTTATGTGCAAACTCGCTACTCCTTTTAGTTGTAAATTATTGTATCAAAGCTTATTCTGCTGGTAACCGTACTTCACTTAAAGAGATTAATAAGTTAGTTAACAGGATTGTCCGATATGTCTATGGTCTTAGGTTACGTAATCATGTCTCCTCGCATGTCGTTCGTTTTCTTGGTTTGTCATTTAATATGTACATAAGGCTTAGACTACTTTTGATATTTTACAAAATAATTTGTACACGTTGTCCAAGGTATCTATATGATAATTTTAAATTTTCCCATTCAACTCGTGCTCCACAAATAATTATAAAGTTAATTTATAGTGTGGGCTATGAACATTCGTTTGTTGTCAGAATTTCTCGTATACGGAACAGACTTCCCAATGATCTAAAAGTTTTTTCTTTTTTTCTGTGTCTAAAGCTAAAGCGATTTTTCGTAGTCACATATCTTCCTCACAACTTTTGCTTTTTCCCTAGTTGTCATTGTTGTACTTAACATAACATCATTATACATTACCCAAATTATATAATATTGTCATTATTTGGTATACCTTTTAATTGAATTTTAGTTTATTTTTTCTCTTTCCTAAATCTACTATATATTCTTTAATATCACTTATGTACATATGTATATTGTTGAATTGAAATGAATTAAATAATATTGTAGCATCCATAAGTTAGATCTCGTTATAAATGAATATTTGTAATACAACATCTATATTTTTGTCTTTTTTTTATTACTTATGTATTTTATTTATAAGCACATTTTTGTAAACTTTTTGCCATATATGGCCCATAATGGGCTCGGTGAAATAAATAAACAAATGAAATAAAATTAATAGTTATTTTGCATCCATATACCTGTCGAAGCTGTAGGGAACCGCTTTAACGACATTACTTTAGCTTTAAAATCAGGGTGCACACGACAAAAGTTGTATAATTTTAAGAAGACTCTATTCGTTAAAGGCATATACGCCCCAACATGTATGAAATCGGCTTGCTATTTCACTTATATGCCCGTGTTAACTATTGCCTTCTGCTACGTGGTCTTGTAGTGTTAAATCATTAAGGCAACTGTTAGAAAATAGTCCGGTTCGTGTTCAATATCAAAATTGGTGAGCATGATAAAATCTACAATCTCATTCTCATGTTCTTGAAATGTAAATTTAAGGATTATCTAAATCTACGTATTCAACTTTTTTTACAAGGTTATTAAATCAGGACGACCTATGCTCCTTTCTAATGAATTCAGTTTTATCAACTTGACACACAATGTTTAAATTCTTGTTCCTCTAGGATATCTAGCGATTTTAGATCGTTTTTTTAAAGAGTTCACCGTATCTAGAGTTTGCTTCCTAGTGGTCTTCAACTATTTTCTTACTCTTATCTTACTTATAAGAAAAAACTTCTTGATTATTTTATTATTTTATTTTATTTTATTTGTTTATTAGTATATTATATACTTTAATAAAGATTCCTTCTAAATGAATTATTTCAAATTATAATTAAAATTTATATTATTATTATAGCTCTGTACAATGTTTATATATTCTACAATTTTCTTCCTAAATATATTAATATTTCCCTCATTTTTTAAATTGTTTGGAAGTCTATTATAAATACTTAAACCTTTGAAGAAAAGTGATCTTTGCATTGTGCTGCTTGTTGCTCGCTGTAACCGAAAATCATAGCCATTTCTAAGATTATATGGTTGTACATCCCTTACATATGATAACTGCTCACATAGGTATTGCGGTAAAGCTCCAATTTTCATCTTATGTATAAAAATCACTGTGTTAAGTTCAAGTCTTTGATGAATGCTTAGCCACTTGTTAACATAAAACTAATAGGTGCATAACGGTTGACTTTTAATATTGAACGCATTGCCTTATTTTGAAGTTTTTGAAGTCTTATTATCTGCTGGTTTGTGCAGCAAGTAAAAAGTATTGTCGAACCATACTCAAAATGCGGTTTTATCATTACGTTGTAAATATTTATAGCTGTAATTACTGATATTTTCTTTCTAATTCTTTTAAAGAAACCAATTTTTTTGCCAATTTTCTTACATATATAGTCTATGTGTTCTTTGAAACTTAATTCTTTATCTAATATGAAGCCGAGGTATTTAATTTTGTTAACTTTTTCTATCTCTTGGTTATTTAATTCAATTTTAATGTCACTGTTCATGTTTATTTCCATTAGTTTTGTTTTACTTTCATTTAACTTTAGCTTATTCATTTTCAACCATCTATTCACATTTGTCAAGTCATAAGTTAAGTTTTCTTGGCATTGTTTCTCTGTCTCGGCTTCCACATAAATTAAAGTGTCATCAGCATACAAACATATTTCACATTTCTCCAAAATGTTCGGCAATTCGTTTATATAGATATTAAATAAAAGTGCACCCAATACTGATCCTTGGGGTACACCATAGTAATTATTTATTTTATTAGATATAATATTATTTACTTTAGTCATTTGCTTTCTTTCACTTAAATATGAGTCAAACCATTTCAGTTCTGTGCCCTGTATGCCATAATTATAGAGTTTCTTTATTAGCAAATCTTTATCAACAGTTTCAAACGCTCTTTTAAAATCTAGGAAAATTGCTATTATTTTTCTATTTTTATCAACCTTTTTCCATCTGTTTATAACATAATTCAATGCCGTTTCACATGAGTAGTTCTTACGAAATCCGGATTGATATTTTGTAAATATATTATTTTCTTCAAGATAATTTTCTAACTGTACTTTAACAACTTTTTCAATAATTTTTTCGCACGTTTTTACTACATTTATTGGCCTAAATTCTTCACATTTATTTGTTTGAATTACTTTCTCTATAGGAGTAACCATTGTTTCTTTCCAGCTATCTGGAAAAATACCCGTTTTCAACGAAGTGTTAATTATATACAAAAGAACTTTTCCAATAATGTCCCAATTATCAAGAATAATACTTTTTGTGACTCTTTTAAAATCTGGTTTATTATTTAATGCTTTACACACAATTTTTAATTCATGAATATTTATAAGACGGAATTTAAATCTACTATTTGTAAACGAAACTCTGTTAATATATTGCACATCATCTATACTGTCTCTTATATCCTTAATACTGTTAACAAAATAATTATTAAATTTATTTGCTATGACGGAATCATCTTTTATTGCCTTCCGATTAAATATCACAGATTTTATCACGGGTCGATTGATTTTTAAAACTAGATTTTTAATTTCCCTCCACATCTGTTTTTGATCACTTGTATCGCATATTCTGTTGTTTATGTAATTTTTCTTTTCGAATATAATTTTATTTTTATATATGTTTCGTGCTTGTTTATAATTATGCCAAGCTAAATTTGTATTAACTATTTTGGCTATTTGGTATTTTAAGTTTCTATCATGTTTTAAAACTCTTAGATCATTATTAAACCATTTATTAGAATTATTTTCTTTTAAAACTTTTTTAACCGTATATTTTTCTATTGTACTTTCAATGCAATTATCAAAAGAGTTAACATTATAATTTAAATCATTATTCATGTTTATATCTAGCAATCCTACTATCTCATTTCTAAACAGCCTTCTATCATATTTAAAATATTCTATTTCTTTATATGAATTTTTTGACCTATACTTCAGAACAATTTCGATTGTCTCGTGGTCAGATATTTTATTTTTGGTACTATTTTTAACTGATAAGTTGTGTATATTTATTATGATATAGTCTATTAACGTTTTTGAGTTTTGGGTTACCCTTGTGTGTTCTTCTACTACTTGCTTAAGAAAATTATCATTTAGTATATTTTCGATTCGGCTTCTATACGTTCCATCTTTCATCCAGTCTATGTTGAAATCTCCCGCTATTAAAACATCACAATTGTATTCATTAACTTCCTCAAATAATTCTTCCAATACATCACAGAACTCGGCCTCATTAGATCTTGGTGATCTGTAAATAGCCACAATAATGAATTTTACATCCATAAAATGGATCATGCAACCGTTTATCCAGTAATTAAAATTATTGACTTTCTCCAAAATTTTTCGTATTGTAAAATGATTCCTTACATAAACACTAACTCCTCCCGTTCTTTTTGAATTTGATACTGTTGTTATTTGCTCATACCCTTTAAGCAAAGTTTCGTTTTCTTCAATATCCTGTGTGACATGCGTCTCAGAGAGTATTATAAAATCCGGGTTTTCAGTCATGGCCAATATTTCAATTTGATCTAAATTATTTAAGAGACCTTGTGAATTGGTATAAACACCGCGAATAGTACTTGATTGCTAAGATCGTAGTTCTAATTGTTCTCGTTTAATCTTTAGTTTATTTTTATAGACAGGGCACTGTTTACTCATTGTATAGTGATTTTCATCAAGTCCCAGATTAAGTTTTTTGTTATTACGAATACAATTTACACATTTGTTTAAATTTTCGTTATTACATTGCGAGGTCCTATGAGATCCATGGCATTTCGAACAAGTTTCCTGATTCTACACTCAGTTGGTCTATGATTGAATCCCAAACATTTAAAGCATTGTAACACTCCAGTGCCATCAAAAACTCTACATTTTTCCCACCCGATATTTAATTTTTGTTCTTTCATAACTTTTTGGTAAGATTCATTATCAATTTTTAATTTCGCACTATATATTGTTTTGTTACGTTTCTTATATTCAAACAATTTTAAAACTTCTAATTTTCCTTCTTTAACCATGGATTTTTGCTTAACTATTTTTTCTAAATTATACTTATACTTAAATGACATGTCCGTAATATCTATTTTAATTTCAGGTGGGTTTGGAATTTTTATTTCATATCCTTCACTTAATTCTTTTTGAATCGCGGTTTTAATTTTCTTTCTTTCATCACAATTATCTGTTTGTATTATTACTGTTCCATTTTTTCGATTTTCAACATTTTTAATTTTTAAATTTACTGGGTCTACTTTACTATTTAATTCTTTTTTCGTTTCTTCGACCCCTTGTCTCTTTTTAGGTTTAATTATTAATGAGACTTGTTTTTTTTCCATCTGGCAACACAATTTTGTTTTTTACTGTTTGTGCATATGACATTTGATTTGTTTTTATATTCGTTTCTTTAATTACTTTTTTAATTTCATTGCACATTTTAGAGTTACTATCCTCAATTGAGTTAAACATAATTCTATTATTACTTTCAAAATCATTTATTTTTCCATTGAGGTTTATTACTTCACTATTTTTTTCACAATTTTTAAAGGCATAATCAAGTTTCCTTATTCTTTCAACATATCTTCGTTCTTTTGCCTCCAAAAGTTTTTTAATTTAATTTTCATTATGTTTCAAAGATGTCTCAAATTCATTTTTATAATCCCTAAGTTGTTGTTTGTTTTTTTTTAACTCCATCTTGAATATCTCTTAGCACTTCATCAATATTATGTATATTTTGTAAGCAGTTATTAAAAAAAAATAAATGTATGTATGTATATCTTTAATAGTATTTCTAATACTTTTAAACTTCACATTGATTATAATTTAATATAAAATAAATAAATAAAATAAAAGAAAAATAAAATGTTACATTATGAAAAAATTTAAACATTTAAATTATTTTTGACAAAATTCACACATTCCCTTTTAAATATATAATTATTGGTTTCCATTTTTAAATCGTTTGGAAGATAATTGAATAATTTGAGTCCCTTATGGAATAGCGATCTTTGCATAGATGATGTAGTAGCCATCCTTAGCCTGAAGTTATCTGCATTTCTTAATCCATATGGTTGTACTTCGCCGACGTACTTTATTTGGTCACATAGGTATTCAGGTGCATTACCATACTTAATTTTGTGAATAAAGCACAGTGTATTTAGTTGGAGTCTTTGTTTTATATTTAGCCACTTAAGCATATCAAGCATTACCCGTATATGTGCGTATCTGTTACATTTTAAAATTGTTCGCATTGCCTTGTTTTGTAACTTTTGAAGTCTTTCTATTTGAGATTCGTTGCAGCATGTATATATTATTGTAGACCCGAATTCAAAATGTGGTTTTATTATGGTATTATAGACATTTATGGAAGTTATTATAGATATTTTGTTTCTTAATCTTTTAAAAAAACCAATTTTTTTACTAATTTTTTTACAAATATATTCTATGTGGTCTTTGAATTTCATTTCCTTGTCTATTATAAAACCAAGATATTTAATATTATTCACTTTTTCTATAACTTCGTTATTTATTTTAAATACTGTTTCACTTTCGAAATTTACTTCCATAATTTTTGTTTTGTTTTCATTGAGTTTAAGTTTATTCTTTTTTAACCATATATTTATATTATTTATATCGTTTATCATGTTATCGCGACATTCCTCACCACTATCTCCTTCTGTATATCACATATAAATCTTACAAAATTTTGTTTATTTAAAACTTCAATTGAATATTGATCAATATCTGAGCATTTGGATGAACTATGAAAAACTTTTCCACATACTTCTTCACATTTAATACCAATTTCACCCCTGATTAAAGATTTGCACCTATTGCACTCAGCCATCACTGAGTCAATGTTTTATACAGTTTAGATTGCAATTAATTTTGTTAACTTTATTTTTCAGGGAAATAAATTTGTATATTTTATTACACTAAATACTTTCCGTTCTTATTTTAAATTATTTTAAATTAAATATTTAAATTTTACAGAGCTTAATTTTTTTTCCGTTTACTTTTCTCCAGTGTTACCAGTGCGGGAAATGGGTTGAAATTTTCTTATAAGTACCACATATGCATCCAACAAATGCGCAAAAAATGGCCACCACCACTTGAGTTATTTAAATTGCAATTGGTATACAGCCATGAGCTTATCCGTTTTAGCCACTCTATCCATTCATTTATTACTAGCAAACCCGGTGCGCTCCGCTACCCCAATTAGATAAATTGATGGTAAAGGAAGGGATATACAAAAATAACAAATTTCTTTTAACATTTTTGTACATATGTTTAACACAAAACTACATTTATTGTTTTTTCAACAGAGTTCCTTTTTTATTGTATACTAGCAAGCCCGGTGGGCTCCGCTACAGTCCATTAAAAAAATTAATGGTAGGAAGGGATGGGGATATAAAAAAATAAGAAATTTCTTTTAACATTTTTGTACATATGTTTAACACAAAACTACATTTATTGTTTTTTTTTAACTGAGATCTTTTTTTTTATTGTATACTAGCAAGCCCGGTGCGCTCCGCTACACCCCATTAGAAAAAAATAATGGTAGGAAGGGATGGGGATATAAAAAAATAAGAAATTTCTTTTAACATTTTTGTACATATGTTTAACACAAAACTACATTTATTATTTTTTTTAACTGAGATCCTTTTTTATTGTATGTAAGCAAAAGCATTCACATACAGCGTGTGTGTGTATGTTTGTAAATTGCTCTGTTGCTTGGTTTTTATACCATTATAAGCTCCATTTAGTAGTACTTAGGCTAGTGCACAAAATTTTGCGACTAAATGTATCACCCTCTGTTTAAAAAAATAATCATTTTGTATGGGAGGTACCTCTTCCCCTGCTTTGATCATAAAAATATTTGACACAAACGGAAAAATGTTTAATTAAATAACTTTCACAAAAATTTAAGCAGATAGCGATCATAGTTCTTGAAATATACCATCAAGTCTATTTAATTCGTATGGGAGGTACTACGCCCACTTAAGGTAAAAAAATAAAATATAGCCTATGTCCGTTCAGGAAGCAAATATATAAGATTAGTGAAAGAATCGTCCAAATCGGTTGGGTAGTTCCGAAGATAAATCAATACATACAAAAAAGCTTTTCCTCTTTATTATTAGTATAGAGTATAGATAAGCAAAAGCATTTACATACAGCGTGTGTGTGTATGTTTGTAAATTGCTCTGTTGCTTGGTTTTTATACCATTATAAGCTCCATTTATTAGTACTTAGGCTATTGCACAACATTTTGAGACTAAATGTATCACCCTCTGTTTTAAAAAATAATAATTTTGTATGGGAGGTACCTCTTCCCCTGCTTCGATCATAAAAATATTTGACACAAACGGAGAAATGTTTAATTAAATAACTTTCACAAAATTTTAAGCAGATAGCGATCATAGCTCTTGAAATATACCATCAAGTCAATTTAATTCGTATGGGAGGTACTACGCCCACGTAAGGTACAAAAATAAAATATAGCCTATGCCCGTTCGGGAAGCAAAAAAATAAGATTAGTGAAAGAATCATCCAAATCGGTTGGGTAGTTCCGGAGAAAAATCAATACATACAAAAAAACTTTACCTCTTTATTATTAGCATAGATATTGATAAGCAAAAGCATTTACATACAGCGTGTGTGTGTATATTTGCTAATTGCTCCTTTGCTTGGTTTTTATACCATTATAAGCTCCATTTAGTAGTACTTAGGCTATTGCACAACATTTTGAGACTAAATTATATTATATTATATTGTCTTTATCATTTATATTTACGTTACGTTTGTGGTAATATTTATATGGCTGGGGAGCCAAATCTACTAAATCAAATAATCTACCAATTAACAATCGAAATATATTTATCTGTATTCTGGTATTTAATAGACTTTATTTTTACTTCATATGTTTATATACTTAAAATGCATATATTTTGTTTTGTTATATTTATCTTTTCTGTATACTTACATATGTAGAATATTGATATTTCTTTATGCATAGTTTAATTTGTACAATACATATTTTATTGGCCATGAAGGCTTCATTGTATTGATATTAATAAATAAATAAATAAAATAAATAAATGTACCACCCTCTGTTTAAAAAAAATAATAATTTTGTATGGGAAGTACCTCTTCCCCTGCTTCGATCATAAAAATATTTGACACAAACGGAAAAGTGTTTAATTAAATAACTTTCACAAAATTTTAAGCAGATAGCGATCATAGTTCTTGAAATATACCATCAAGTCCATTTAATTCGTATGGGAGGTACTACGCCCACTTAAGGTAAAAAAAAAAAAATATAGCCTATGTCCGTTCGGGAAGCAAAAAAATAAGATTAGTGAAAGAATCATCCAAATCGTTTGGGTAGTTCCGGAGAAAAATCAATACATACCAAAAAACTTTTCCTCTTTATTATTAGTATAGATATAGATAAGCAAAAGCATTTACATACAGCGTGTGTGTGTATGTTTGTAAATTGCTCTGTTGCTTGGTTTTTATACCATTATAAGCTCCATTTAGTAGTACTTAGGCCATTGCACAAAATTTTGAGACTAAATGTATCACCCTCTGTTTAAAAAAATAATAATTTTGTATGGGAGGTACCTCTTCCCCTGCTTCGATCATAAAAATATTTGACACAAACGGAGAAATGTTTAATTAAATAACTTTCACAAAATTTTAAGCAGATAGCGATCATAGTTCTTGAAATATAACATCAAGTCCATTTAATTCGTATGGGAGGTACTACGCCCACTTAAGGTAAAAAAATAAAATAAAGCCTATGTCCGTTCGGGAAGCAAAAAAATAAGATTAGTGAAAGAGTCATCCAAATCGGTTGGGTAGTTCCGGAGAAAAATCAATACATACAAAAAAACTTTTCCTCTATATTATTAGTATAGATAAGCAAAAGCATTTACATACAGCGTGTGTGTGTATCTTTGCTAATTGCTCCTTTGCTTGGTTTTTATACCATTATAAGCTCCATTTAGTAGTACTTAGGCCATTGCACAAAATTTTGAGACTAAATGTATCACCCTCTGTTCAAAAAAATAATAATTTTGTGTGGGAGGTACCTCTTCCCCTGCTTCGATCATAAAAATATTTGACACAAACGGAAACGAAAACGAAAACTAAAGCATGCAAAAGCATGCTGCCTTCATACTCATCTAAATAGAGATGAATAAGGCAAAAATAAAGTGGTGAGATGAAGAATATATATAAAAGAAAAGGTGTTGCCATGATGTGGAAAAATGAATGGCAGGCCGTAAATTTCGTTCTAACCCAAGAATTGACAATTATAAATAAGAGTATGTGTAAAATACAAATTAGTATTTCCGTATTCAAATTTCAATAAAACTTGGGTTAAATAGAAGATATTTACTACCAATGCTCAGTACCGAACAAAGAGTGCTGATGAGGAGTTGTAGCGGGCTCTGAAAATGCATTCCACTCGGCTAGTATCGGGAAACTAAACTTTTTCAAAAATAATTCTTCAATTAAATCTTATCACAATAAAATTGAACCAATTAGCCTAATAAACAAAAAGGAAATTTTAGAAAGTAAAAATTGTTCAAAAATACGCTAAAAATAAAATTTGGAAAAATGTTTAATTAAATAACTTTCACAAAATTTTAAGCAGATAGCGATCATAGTTCTTGAAATATACCATCAAGTCCATTTAATTCGTATGGGAGGTACTACGCCCACTTAAGGTAAAAAAAATTAAATATAGCCTATGTCCGTTATGGAAGCAAAAAAATAAGATTAGTGAAAGAATCATCCAAATCGGTTGGGTAGTTCCGGAGAAAAATCAATACATACAAAAAAACTTTTCCTCTTTATTATTAGTACTAGCTAAGCCCCGGTGTGCTTCGCTACCCCAATCATAGTAAAATTATTAAAATATGTAAACAAAAGAATTTACATATGTTTTAATTTATTGGTTGCCCCACATAAGTTGCAATTAATAATAATAAGTCAGCCCTACTATTTACTAAGCACATAAAAATTGCAAATTTACCAGGCTTACAGTTTTGAAGATATTCAGAAAGCTTTAATAAGCAAAAATTATTTATAAACTTCTATATATATAATCTCAGCCCCTTATTAACATATTAACATTTTTTGGTAACCTGACAAATGCAATTTAAATTATGTTTCTACCTTCATTGGTTTTAAAGTTACGAAAAGTACTAAAACATAATTTTAACCTTTTTTCCCCCTAAGAGTCTACTTATTCAAAAAAGACCCAAAAACGTACTCATATTTTTTAGGCCTGTCGCATCCAATTTCAATTATGTTTCTATCTTTATTGGTTGAAAAGCAACAAAAAACGCATAAAAAAATTAAAATATATTTTTAACCCTGTTTTCCCCTTTTGGGCCCAAAATTAAAAAAGTACGAAAGCCGTAATAATATTTTTTAATACCTATCGAACGCAATTTGAATAATGTTTATATCTTTATTGGTTTAAAAGTAACAAAAAATACCAAAAGGTAATTTTAACCCCTTTTTCCCCCATTTCGGACCAAAATGAAAAAAAAACTCCAGATACCTGTCTGTTTATTTCTTAAGGAAAGGGCAAAACTTTTTAAATTTTGTTTCTATCTTATATACATCAAAAGATGGTAGGCTACAGGTTTTTCCTTTTTTGTCCCCTTTTTATCCCTTTACGGGCCCAATTTCTAAAAATTCGTATGTATTTAAACAAACATGTATTTAGCTCTACGCGTTTGATCAGTATGGCTTTGGGTAATTTGGTTAGGCAATTCATAACCAGACCTTCCTACACAAATGGGCGTAGTGTGGGCGTGACAGCAAAGATTTCCAAAAAAAAACTTGCCAATTGTTTCTTCCAAAAATCGATCCACTGGTGTGGACAGCTATAAATTTCAAACATACATACATACATACATACATACATACATACATACATACATACATACATACATACATACATACATACATACATACATACATACATACATACATACATACATACATACATACATACATACATACATACATACAACCTTTCTTTATATAATATAGATACAGGGATCACATTTCAAATATTTTTCAAAAGAAGTTCAAATTTCTCTTATATTGTTATATCCAAATTTTATTATGCTTTTGTGCAAATTTTTGTATCTCACCAAAGAAAAAGGTCTGAGACCCACCTCCAATAATACCGATCGACACAGAATCACTTCCTGAGCCGATTAAAACCTGTCAGTCCATCCGTCCGGCTAGGAGTTAATGTATTCTTGTAAACAAAGTAGAGACCGCATTTTTGCAGATATTTCGATGAAATTTGGAACAGATAAATTTTTTGGCATAAGAAAAAAAGCATGTTGTTTGTGGTGATGATCAGTTAATTTTTTGACAGAGCTCCCATACAAATGTCCTCCCGGATTAAGCGTTTTGGGCTATAACTGGCTAGAATATGGCCTTATCTTCACATAATTTTGCACGTTTGTCTATCTTTATGCCACCCATTTTTATACCTAAAATAAATATTATCGGTCTATTTTTGAGCTTTATAAAAATCGCAACAATAAAAAAACCAGTTTGAAAACTTACATTTTTGTGGGCGCTGCAATCCTCCATTTTTGTCCCTTAGAACTTCGGAATTAGAGGCCTTCTATATGTGTGCCAATTTTAAAAAATCAGTGCAATAAAAATACCAGCATAAAAAGTTTAACTTTTATAGGCGTGGCACCGCCCACTTTTTTACCTTCAAAATTTTAACTTTAAAAGCCGTTTACGTGCGAACTAATTTCCAAAAATCGGTCTCGAAGAGCAATTGAAATTATGTTTCTATCATTATTGATTTTAAAGTTACAAAAAGTACTAAAACATAATTTTAACCCTTTCTTCCCCTTAGGGTCTATAAAATTAAAAAAGTATCTAAAAACGTACTCATATTTTTTAGGCCTGTTACACTGAATTTGAATAATGTTCCTATCGTTATTGGTTTAAAAGTTACAAAAAACGAATAAAAAAATCAAAATATATTTTGAACCCTTTTTTCCCCCTTTGGGCCCAAAATTAAAAAAAAGTACGAAAAACGTAATCAAATTTTTGTAGGACCTATCGAACGCAATTTGAAAAATTTTTCTATCTTTATTGGTTTAAAAGTAACAAAAAGTACCAAAATATAATTTTAACCCCTTTTTTTGGCCTTTCGGACCATAATTTAAAAAAAAAAACTTCAGATACCTGTCTGTTTATTTCTTAAGAAAAACGCTAAACTTTTTAAATTTTGTTTCTATCTTATATACATCAAGAGAGTAGGTTACTGATTTTTCCCTTTTTGTCCCCTTTTTATCCCTTTACGGGCCCAATGTTTAAAAACTCATGTGCATTTAAACAAACATGTAAAGCTAAACACGTGTTGTAAATTTCAGGTATTTAGCTCTACGCGTTTGAGCAGTATAGCTCTGGGTAATTTTGTTACTTGACCTTCCCACACAAATGGGCGTAGTGTGGGCGTGGCAGCAATAATTTCCAAAAAAAAAGTATCCTATTGTTCCTTTCAGACTTGAAGTAACACTCTGTAAAAATTTTACAAAAATCGATCCACTGGTGTGGCCAGCTATAAAATACAAACATACATACATACATAAATACATACATACATACATACATACATACATACATACATACATACATACATACACCCCTTCTTTATATAATAGATAGATAAGCAAAAGCCCAATAAGCATTTTGGCTGAAATTCAAGTGGAATTACATTTGAAATCAAGTCACAATTTCCAACTTCCAGTGTTGAATTACAGTTGAAACACAGTTGAATTCAATAGTGAATCCAGCAAAATTAACCATTGAATTACAGTCGAACAAAACAGTACCTTTATAGTGTAATTCCAGCCTTGAATAACGGTGTGATTCAAGTTGAACCGAACTTGAATCTGAAAATTTAATTATAAAATCATCATCTTCACCGTCGCCAATGATTTTCCATCAACTCTGTGCCATAAATAACGTATGCTTCAAGCAAATTTGTTGTTGTTTTTTAACAAACTTCAAACAGACTGGAAGGAGGATGGATTTTAAATGTAATTCAAGCTTGGATTCACACCGGAATTCCAACATTGGAATTCACAAAAAATTTGTGCTTATTGGGAGCATTCACATACAGCGTGTGTGTGTATGTTTGTAAATTGCTCTGTTGCTTGGCTTTTATACCACTATAAGCTCAATTTAGTAGGCTATTGCACAAAATTTTGCGACTAAATGTATCACCCTCTGTTTAAAAAAATAATAATTTTGTATGGGAGGTACCTCTTCCCCTGCTTCGATCATAAAAATATTTGACACAAACGGAAAAATGTTTAATTAAATAACTTTCACAAAATTTTAAGCAGATAGCGATCATAGTTCTTGAAATATACCATCAAGTCCATTTAATTCGTATGGGAGGTACTACGCCCACTTAAGGTAAAAAAATAAAATATAGCCTATGTCCGTTCAGGAAACAAAAAAATAAGATTAGTGAAAGAATCATCCAAATCGGTTGGGTAGTTCCGGAGATAAATCAATACATACAAAAAAACTTTTCCTCTTTATTGTTAGTATAGATATAGATAAGCAAAAGCACTTACATACAGCGTGTGTGTGTATATTTGCTAATTGCTCCTTTGCTTGGTTTTTATACCATTATAAGCTCCATTTAGTAGTACTTAGGCTATTGCACAACATTTTGGGACTAAATGTATCCCCCTCTGTTTTAAAATATAATAATTTTGTATGGGAGGTACCTCTTTCCCTGCTTCGATCATAAAAATATTTGACACAAACAGAGAAAAGTTTAATTAAATAACTTTCACAAAATTTTAAGCAGATAGCGATCATAGTTCTTGAAATATACCATCAAGTCAATTTAATTTGTATGGGAGGTACTACGCCCACTTAAGGTAAAAAAATAAAATATAGCCTATGTCCGTTCGGGAAGCAAAAAAATAAGATTAGTCAAAGAATCATCCAAATCGGTTGGGTAGTTTCGAAGAAAAATCAATACATACAAAAAAACTTTTCCTCTTTATTATTAGTATAGATATAGATAAGCAAAAGCATTTACATACAGCGTGTGTGTGTATATTTGCTAATTGCTCCTTTGCTTGGTTTTTATACCATTATAAGCTCCATTTAGTAGTACTTAGGCTATTGCACAACATTTTGAGACTAAATGTATCACCCTCTGTTTAAAAAAAATAATAATTTTGTATGGGAGGTACCTCTTCCCATGCTTCTATCATAAAAATATTTGACACAAATGGAAAAATGTTTAATTAAATAACTTTCACAAAATTTTAAGCAGATAGCGATCATAGTTCTTGAAATATACCATCAAGTCCATTTAATTCGTATGGGAGGTACTACGCCCACTTAAGGTAAAAAAATAAAATATAGCCTATGTCCGTTCGGGAAGCAAAAAAATAAGATTAGTGAAAGAATCATCCCAATCGGTTGGGTAGTTCCGGAGAAAAATCAATACATACAAAAAAACTTTTCCTCTTTATTATTAGAATAGATATAGATAAGCAAAAGCATTTACATACAGCGTGTGTGTGTATGTTTGTAAATTGCTCTGTTGCTTGGTTTTTATACCAATATAAGCTCCATTTAGTAGTACTTAGGCCATTGCACAAATTTTTGAGACTAAATGTATCACCCTCTGTTTAAAAAAATAATAATTTTGTATGGGAGGTACCTCTTCCCCTGCTTCGATCATAAAAATATTTGACACAAACGGAGAAATGTTTAATTAAATAACTTTCACAAAATTTTAAGCAGATAGCGATCATAGTTCTTGAAATATACCATCAAGTCCATTTTATTCGTATGGGAGGTACTACGCCCACTTAAGGTAAAAAAATAAAATAAAGCCTATGTCCGTTCGGGAAGCAAAAAAATAAGATTAGTGAAAGAGTCATCCAAATCGGTTGGGTAGTTCCGGAGAAAAATCAATACATACAAAAAAACTTTTCCTCTATATTATTAGTATAGATAAGCAAAAGCATTTACATACAGCGTGTGTGTGTATATTTGCTAATTGCTCCTTTGCTTGGTTTTTATACCATTATAAGCTCCATTTAGTAGTACTTAGGCCATTGCACAAAATTTTGAGACTAAATGTATCACCCTCTGTTTAAAAAAATAATAATTTTGTATGGGAGGTACCTCTTCCCCTGCTTCGATCATAAAAATATTTGACACAAACGGAAAAATGTTTAATTAAACAACTTTCACAAACTTTTAAGCAGATAGCGATCATAGTTCTTGTAATATACCATCAAGTCCATTTAATTCGTATGGGAGGTACTACGCCCACTTAAGGTAAAAAATAAAATATAGCCTATGTCCGTTCGGTAAGCAAAAAATAAGATTAGTGAAAGAATCATCCAAATCGGTTGGGTAGTTCCGGAGAAAAATCAATACATACAAAAAAACTTTTCCTCTTTATTATTAGTATAGATAAGCAAAAGCATTTACATACAGCGTGTGTGTGTATGTTTGTTAATTGCTCTGTTGCTTGGTTTTTATACCATTATAAGCTCCATTTAGTTAAACTTAGGCCATTGCACAAAATTTTGAGACTAAATGTATCACCCTCTGTTTAAAAAAAATAATAATTTTGTATGGGAGGTACCTCTTCCCCTGCTTCGATCATAAAATATTTGACACAAACGGAGAAATGTTTAATTAAATAACTTTCACAAAATTTTAAGCAGATAGCGATCATAGTTCTTGAAATATACCATCAAGTCCATTTAATTCGTATGGGAGGTACTACGCCCACTTAAGGTAAAAAAATCAAATAAAGCCTATGTCCGTTCGGGAAGCAAAAAAATAAGATTAGTGAAAGAGTCATCCAAATCGGTTGGGTAGTACCGGAGAAAAATTAATACATACAAAAAAACTTTTCCTCTATATTATTAGTATAGATAAGCAAAAGCATTTACATACAGCGTGTGTGTGTATATTTGCTAATTGCTTCTTTGCTTGGTTTTTATACCATTATAAGCTCCATTTAGTAGTACTTAGGCTATTGCACAACATTTTGAGACTAAATGTATCAACCTCTGTTTAAAAAAATAATTATTTTGTATGGGAGGTATCTCTTCCCCTGCTTCGATCATAAAAATATTTGACACAAACGGAGAAATGTTTAATTAAATAACTTTCACAAAATTTTAAGCAGATAGCAATCATAGTTCTTGAAATATACCATCAAGTCAATTTAATTCGTATGGGAGGTACTACGCCCACTTAAGGTAAAAAAATAAAATATAGCCTATGTCCGTTCGGAAAGCAAAAAAATAAGATTAATGAAAGAATCATCCAAATCGGTTGGGTAGTTCCGGAGAAAAATCAATACATACAAAAAAACTTTTCCTCTTTATTATTAGTATAGATTTAGATAAGCAAAAGCATTTACATACAGCGTGTGTGTGTATATTTGCTAATTGCTCCTTTGCTTGGTTTTTATACCATTATAAGCTCCATTTAGTAGTACTTAGGCCATTGCACAAAATTTTGAGACTAAATGTATCACCCTCTGTTTAAAAAAATAATAATTTTGTATGGGAGGTACCTCTTCCCCTGCTTCGATCATAAAAATATTTGACACAAACGGAAAAATGTTTAATTAAATAACTTTCACAAAATTTTAAGCAGATAGCGATCATAGTTCTTGAAATATACCATCAAGTCCATTTAATTCGTATGGGAGGTACTACGCCCACTTAAGGTAAAAAAATAATATATAGCCTATGTCCGTTCGGGAAGCAAAACAAATAAGATTAGTGAAAGAATTATCCAAATCGGTTGGGTAGTTCCGGAGAAAAATCAATTCACACAAAAAAACTTTTCTTCTTTATTATTAGTATAGATAAGCAAAAGCATTTACATACAGCGTGTGTGTGTATATTTGCTAATTGCTCCTTTGCTTGGTTTTTATACCATTATAAGCTCCATTTAGTAATACTTAGGCTATTGCACAACATTTTGAGACTAAATGTATCATCCTCTGTTTAAAAAAAATAATAATTTTGTATGGGAGGTACCTCTTCCCCTGCTTCGATCATAAAAATATTTGACTCAAATAAAAAATTAATTAATTAAATAACTTTCACAAAATTTTAAGCAGATAGCGATTATAGTTCTCGAGATATACCACCAAGTATATTTAACTTGTATGGGAGGTACTACACCCACTTAAGGTAAAAAAATAAAATGTAGCCTATATCCGTTCAGGAAGCAAACAAATAACATTGGTGAAAAAATTATCCAAATCGGTCAGGTAGTTCCGGAGAAAAATCAAGACATACAAAAAAACTTTTCCTCTTTATTATTAGTATAGATAAGCAAAAGCATTTACATGCAGCGTGTGTGTTCGTATTTGTAAATTGCTCTTTTGCTTGGTTTTTATCCCTTTATAAGCTCCATTTAGTAGTACTTAGGCTATTGCACAAAATTTTGAGACTAAATGTATCACCCTCTGTTAAAAAAAAAATAATTTTGTATGGGAGGTACCTCTTCCCCTGCTTCGATCATAAAAATATTTGACTCAAATAGAAAGTTAATTAATTAAATAACTTTCACAAACTTTTAAGCAGATAGCGATTATAGTTCTCGAGATATACCACTAAGTCCATTTAATTTGTATGGGAGGTACTGCACCCACTTAAGGTAAAAAAATAATATATAGCCTATGTCCGTTCAGGAAGCAAACAAATAACATTGGTGAAAAAATTATCCAAATCGGTCAGGTAGTTCCGGAGAAAAATCAAGACATACAAAAAAACTTTTCCTCTTTATTATTAGTATAGATCAGTGGTCTTCACCTATATTACCCAGCTAACGAAGATTTTCGGGTTTTTACTTACTCTCTTCGTGAATAATACAACCAGGGTTTTCCAAATTAAATTGTTTTCCTACCAAAATGTTTCTTAAAATATGCCAACAGCAACTGAATAAATAATCCTGATTAAATTGTATTTTAAAATAAATATCGTATTTTGTTAACTGATATTGCTTTTATAATTCATGGCGAGCTATTTTTATTTTATTTTTCGATCGTAAACTTAAGAAAACATAATAAATTATCAACATTACACAATCTTTCATAATTAAAAAATCCACACGCTTTGTTTTCATCATTGCAAACGGTAACCATAATCAAAACAACAAACATATGAAAAATAAAAAATTTCAATTGGTAGCTTGTTAGCTTTCAAACAGAGTAGGTGTATGTCGCATGTTTTTATTTTTCAGAGAGAGCTAAAAATGTTTTTTCTGCACTGCAGCGTTGCCAATTAGTGTGTAATTATCCAAAAATAATTTGAAGCTCTTTACGTGTGCAATATAGGTAGAGCTAAAATTTTTTTGATAATTACAGTAAGAAATTGATAGCAAGCTACATAAATTTATGCAATTTGATAACTTTTTCATAATTCAGGTAAAAACCTACGGACATACATATAAATTTTTTTACAGCATTTTAGAAAAAAATATTTATAATAATTATGTGGGATATTAAGTGGGAAAATCCTTTTTATTTTCTTTAAACATATTCAAAGAGGCTGAGTGCCTTGTATGCAACCAGTTACTAAAGAATATGTTTGCATCGCACCTTAAGCGGCATACAATGCATATTGAGTTTCATTCAGGAAAGGAGAGAAATCAATTAATAAAAAAACTAAAAGAAGATTTTCGACTCAAAAATCTTTGTATCCAAAATAGATGCTCAAATAACTCTACCAATACAGATAGCCAAATCAAGGCTTCATATATCATCAGCTTAGAATTAGCAAAAAAATATAGTTATCATAAAACAAAATATTAATTATTTTATATTTTTCCTTGAAACAAAGAAAAACATAAGCTTACAAAACACTGATTATCAAAAACATATATAGTAAAAACAATACTTTAATTTTTTTATAAAAATGAATTATTTTGGTTTTTTTTTACATTTTTCAGTTAGTACTGTATTACTGAATGTGCGCGATATGTTGTGCTATGTTTTTATTTTTTTTTATATATAATTTGTTATGTTCTGTTTTTTCACTTAAAATGCAGATTTGTTTTTTCCAAATTTGCAGTTCTTATAAAAAAAATTATGGCAACGCTGACAATAATACTCTCATTTTCAGTGCGTTTCTCTTTGTGAAGACCACTGGTATAGATAAGCAAAAGCATTCACATACAGCGTGTGTGTTTGTGTTTGTAAATTGTTCTTTTGCTTAGTTTTTATCCCATTATAAGCTCCATTAAGTAGTACTTAGGCTATTGCACAAAATTTTGAGAGTAAATGTATCACCCTCTGTTAAAAAAAAATAATAATTTTGTATGGGAGGTACCTCTTCCCCCGCCTCGATCATAAAAATATTTGACTCAAATAAAAAATTGTTTAATTAAATAACTTTCTCAAAATTTTTAACAGATAGCGATTATAGTTCTCGAGATATACCACCAAGTCCATTTAATTTGTATGGGAGGTACTACACCCACTTAAGGTTAAAAAAATGTAGCCTATGTCCGTTCAGGAAGCAAAAAAATAACATTGATGAAAAAATCATCCAAATCGGTCAGGTAGTATCGGAGAAAAATCAAGACATACAAAAAAACATTTCCTTCTTATTATTAGTATAGATAAGCAAAAGCATTCACATACAGCGTATGTGTTTGTGTTTGTAAATTGCTCTTTTGCTTGGTTTTTATCCCTTTATAAGCTTCATTTAGTAGTACTTAGGCTATTGCACAAAATTTTGAGACTAAATGTATCGACCTCTGTTAAAAAAAATAATAATTTTGTATGGGAGGTACCTCTTCCCATGCTTGGATCATAAAAATATTTGACACAAACGGAAAAATGTTTAATTAAATAACTTTCACAAAATTTTAAGCAGATAGCGATCATAGTTCTTGAAATATACCATCAAGTTCATTTAATTCGTATGGGAGGTACTACGCCCACTTAAGGTAAAAAAATAAAATATAGCCTATGTCCGTTCGGGAAGCAAAAAAATAAGATTAGTGAAAGAATCATCCAAATCGGTTGGGTAGTTCCGGAGAAAAATCAATACATACAAAAAAACTTTTCCTCTTTATTATTAGTATAGATTTAGATAAGCAAAAGCATTTACATACAGCGTGTGTGTGTATATTTGCTAATTGCTCCTTTGCTTGGTTTTTATACCATTATAAGCTCCATTTAGTAGTACTTAGGCCATTGCACAAAATTTTGAGACTAAATGTATCACCCTCTGTTTAAAAAAATAATAATTTTGTATGGGAGGTACCTCTTCCCCTGCTTCGATCATAAAAATATTTGACACAAACGGAAAAATGTTTAATTAAATAACTTTCACAAAATTTTAAGCAGATAGCGATCATAGTTCTTGAAATATACCATCAAGTCCATTTAATTCGTATGGGAGGTACTACGCCCACTTAAGGTAAAAAAATAATGTATAGCCTATGTCCGTTCGGGAAGCAAAAAAAAATAAGATTAGTGAAAGAATCATCCAAATCGGTTGGGTAGTTCCGGAGAAAAATCAATTCACACAAAAAAACTTTTCTTCTTTATTATTAGTATAGATAAGCAAAAGAATTTACATACAGCGTGTGTGTGTATATTTGCTAATTGCTCCTTTGCTTGGTTTTTATACCATTATAAGCTCCATTTAGTAATACTTAGGCTATTGCACAACATTTTGGGACTAAATGTATCATCCTCTGTTTAAAAAAAATAATAATTTTGTATGGGAGGTACCTCTTCCCCTGCTTCGATCATAAAAATATTTGACTCAAATAAAAAATTGTTTAATTAAATAACTTTCACAAAATTTTTAACAGATAGCGATTAACGTTCTCGAGATATACCACCAAGTCCATTTAATATGTATGGGAGGTACTACACCCACTTAAGGTAAAAAAATAAAATATAGCCTATGTCCGTTCAGGAAGCAAAAAAATAACATTGGTGAAAAAATCATCCAAATCGGTCAAGTAGTTCCGGAGAAAAATCAAGACATACAAAAAAACATTTCCTCTTTATTATTAGTATAGATTTCTCTGAAATTCTTTTGGATGCATTGTCTGTATAGCACCTTGTCTTTTTGATTACTTTAACATGACTCAATTTTGTTGTTGTCGATATTAGTTCGTAGAGTTACTACCTTCTTATTGTCCAATTTAAAGAGCAATTTATTATTATTTTCGGAAAAAGGGTAGCCTCTTGCTCCGTGAGCCTCTTTTTTTATTTCAAAAGCAGTTTGAAGGGAAAATTTTTCGGGTCGACTTCCCTTAATTGGTTTTCTGATAAGCATACTATTTCCGAAAACGTTAAATTGCAAGGTTAACATTTTAAAGTGACTCCCAAAACGATGATTTTGGCATTCTGTATTCAACAGTTTAGGACCAAAATGACTCAGATTCGCTTGGTGCTGATCGTCACTAGCACCTAATTCGTGGTCAGTGTCATATCCGTGTAGTATTGGAATCACGAAGGATGAAATTTTGCTAACAAACAACGATTTCTTCAAATGGTTTCAATACTTCGGTTTCAAAATAATAGTAATAAAGTTGCCCAATAAGCATAGAGTCCCTTTAAAGGGACATTCAAAGAAAACTCACATTGCAAAAAATTTACAATTATTTTATTATTTAAAACTGCGTTAAATAACTACTAGGACATATTTAAAAAAGTATGTATTCAAATAAATTGGATATAGTGTAAAAATATAGAGTTTTCTACACTTTATCTTGCCCTCCACTAGTTTGACGATTTTTATTATTTTCGTTAGGCAGTTTTTGCGCAAAATAACACAACAAACACAACGGAATGCAACGAAAAACTTATTATTATGACAGAAGACAATCACACGAGTATAACTGCCTTTTTAATTTCAATTTTTGCTTAGTTGACTTGGAGGAAACTTGAAAAATAGATACGTCCCTTTTAAGGGACCTTATGCACTAATGGGTTAAGCTAAAAAACTGGCGCAGCTGCGCTCGGCCGGTTTGAGGCCGAATAAATTTAACTGTGTAAAAGATCACCATTCCTTGGATTTACTTTAGAGTATCATAGTTCTGATCAAGTGACTTTGTAATAAAAATAAACTGATTTGCCAATGTATGATTATACTCTGCTTAAAGGTTCAATTATACGTGATTTATCATAACCATAACCGTTGCCATAAAAACCAAAAATCAATTGGTTTCTATTGGGTTGGTTATGGCGTAATGGTAAGTGACCTATAATCAAATACAGTGTTGCCCATGGTACAATTACCTTACAAGGTAGTGTCGATTCAACTGCTGACTATTTTTTGCTCAAGTTTGCTCACGCGATAAATCTGTCGAAACAGTACGTTTTTTGAGATAAACGAGGTGTTTTTACAACAACTTCATAAATTTGGTATCGAGCTTGTTGTAGTTGTTGCCGTAGCGACTATACCTTGTAAGGTAATTGTACCATGGTGTTGCCCATAAGCTTGGTTCGAACAGCTGTTTTCTGTAGCTCTGGTTATCGCGTATAATTGA
Source organism: Melanophora roralis (assembly GCA_963583895.1). Lineage (NCBI taxonomy): Eukaryota > Metazoa > Arthropoda > Insecta > Diptera > Rhinophoridae > Melanophora > Melanophora roralis. The sequence goes on along the minus strand of OY757192.1, from coordinate 12,014,870 downwards.
ACCTTAAAAAAACGTTTTTATTATTACAATTATTATATATGCGGGACAAAATATTTTCAATTTATTTGTTCACAGTCTTGTTATATAAGGCCATAAATGGCATAAATAGCAATATTACATAGCAATGCAATTCGAGATAAAACTTGTAATATACTTAAAAAATATTTAATTATTACAAAAAAAAACTAAAAAAATTATTTAAAAATGTTTATAGACATGTATTTTTTTATAAAATGTTGATCTATATACATATTTCAGTTGATTTTAAGTGAAATCTATGTATTTACTTATTATTTGCATATCTTATGGGCTACATAATAGCGACCGATGGTGTAAACAGCGAGGAGTATCGTAAATTAGGTTTGCACGGACAATTAAAAACTAAAAATTCTTATGTTTTAAGGTTAATACTTACATCATAGTTCTGATCAAGTGACTGTGATAATCGCAAAGTAAGATCAAGTATATGCTTATTGTTCATTTAAATCCTCAAATCGTATGTTCCTGCTTATTGTTATCTTATATCGGATTACGTTCCACTAACTAGGAGTTTTAAATTATGTGTCACCTTTCATAGGTAATGGAGAACAATCATATAAACAAATGTGTAATAGAAGTATTGGAATGTCAATCATGTGTAGTTTTTGTGGCGCAAACTTCGGGTGGATATGGACAAAATAATGTTTGTATCACGAGAGTTTATCAATTGAAAAGACAAAGTATCGTCGTTTGAGGCACTCTTGGCAAAAAAAAAACTGGTTTACACAACTGTCAGACTTTTTACTAAGCCAGCATCCAAAACGACCATCGATATATTAGATTTGATGAAAATTAGCAAGATCTTCAAGCAATGTTACTAAGCACTAGGTAAAATTTGTCTTTCAGACAGATTTATATTTGTTGTTTTAAATTGTATATACATATTTGGTGATTAAAGCAAATCATGTACTGCAATATATAATTAATGTACATTTCACCATATAATGACAGACGTATCTTATACTTATTTTAACAGTTTCTTTTTTTTAAAGTGCTGATAACATCACATTGAAATTCCCAAATTTTTTGTTATTTTTCACAATTTAGATTATGCACAATAAATCCTAGCTTTTAATGTTTTTAAGAAATTTTAGATAATCCAACGTTGTGGTAGCCAAAGGAAATGGCATAGTTTGACATCGATGTGAACAAATCATACTTTTTTTAACATACTTTTCCAGGGTTGCTTCAAGAAGTACTACGAAAGTACTTTATTTATTATGTTCTGAAAAGGAGTTTTATTGGAAAAAAGGGAAAAATTACGTAAATAGCATATATATTTGTGCAAAACAAACTTTACACTTAAAGAAAAGTTTTATTATTGATTAAATTCACAAGACAATACTTCTATAACTATATAACTAAGGAATATAAAAATTGTGTATGTATTAAGAGGATTCCTGTCTTTAAAATTATTTATAATTGCATATATAATATATAACATCATTATAATAAGTGGTAAAAAATATATCGTTGTAAGATTTCTTATTTGGCACACGACACATTTTACAAAAAATATATACGAAAATATATTAAAAATATAATATAGGATTGACAATACTACAAAACAATCATAGAACATAAGTTATTTTTTAATCCATAAAACATATCCAACAAAACAAATGAATAACCATATTTTTAACCGTTTTTATTATACAATGTTAACAATTAAAAATAAGGTATCAAAATCAATTTTTATCTGCTAAGGTTTTGAAGTTGGTTTAAATAGAAAAATAATTTTGAATGATTATTCTTTGTAAAATAGTTATTTTATATGTCAATGTTTGCTGTTTTGATAAGTTAAACTTTTTTTACAATTTTTTTTATTCGCGTACTTTTTGTGCTTTTCTGAAAGTAATTTCTAAAAACTACTCAGTATAAAATAAGTTTTTATACGTAAATGGTAATTTAACATAAGTTCCACTATTTCAAATCTTTATCGAAATTATTAATATATATTTTTTATGTTTTCATATTAAAAGAAACTTAATAAACATATAAAATTGTTAAAGGAAAATAGCTTTAAAATTTGCTGTTTCAAAAGGGTAGTGTAAGTATATAAAGCATAACATTGCCACGGTTAAACTACATTTATTTATGAAACTGTGTTTTTCAATATAGCCATGTTCGTTTTTTAAATAAATAAGAGACTATAATATAAATTCATTCGCTCCATATTTTGAGATTTTATTTTTAACTAAACAGCATTTTATATAAAAAAAAATATGGAATAAAACTGCCTTATATAGAAATTCCTAATAGCCTCTTGAATTTGTTTCAAAAATATTTACATTTTATACCCTACTTTCGTAATATATTTAATTAAAGTTAATTAAACAACCCTTTAAGTTAAAAATTGCAACTATGTATATATACATACCTACACTGTATAATTCATAGGTAAAAAGATCATACAATTTGCTTTTAAACCTTGTTATATATAATCGTTGTCTACGAAAGCGAAGGATAAAATATAGTTGATTACATTGCATATATAGTATATTTAACTGATGTAAAGTACAATTGTTTAATATAAAAATTAACATGATCAAATCCGTACATTGCATTCTTTTTTCTGAGTGCATGAGTTCTACTATGTAATCTTTAATTAAAAAGAAAAGTCTGGCAGCATTTGGTTTTATATACATGGAACATTGGGGGTTTTCAGACAAGACTAGTTTTTAATCCGCAGAAAATTTTATTCTTTAGTTTTCACACAAGACTAATTATGCTGGCATAAAACTGTGCACATATACAAAGCTTTGTGTGTGTTAGTATTTTCTTTACTTATTTTACGTTCATTAGTGTGTATGTGTTAGTTTTGTTCTGCTTGTGCGAGGTTGAAGCTGGTTGAAAAAATTATGCCACCCAAAACCACTCTCTTCACTGAAAAAGCCTACAAACTGCGATTTTATGCCAGAACAATTAGTCTTGTCTGAAAACCACCATTGAAATTGAAATAACGGTAAGAGACAACTCCCATGTGTGCAAGGTACTTTAACAAGGTGGGAGCAACTGGTCAGCTGACTTTTATTTTCGTCATATCTTTTCCACATAGCTTGGCATATTTTTTATGTTATATTAGTGTGTGTATCGTTATAGAAAATGCAAAACGCCCTATCCAACAAACAACTTAAAATTGGTATTTTATTAATTTTAGCTTTAAAATATTTACGTCATCTCTTAAAATTCTTTTTTTTCCAGCAGAAATATATTTGTTGATCCTTTTTAACTCACATCAACGAAAAAATTTGTGTTAACTATTTATTTTACTAAAACGAAAATACTTTCCTCTCCTAAAAACTGCTTAAATGTTAGATGGGGCGTTTGCATTTTCTGTGACGGTATAATGTGTGTGACAAAATGATGCAATTTTTGCAGGAGGTTATTTTTGTAGGGACGAGGTCACCTTCTTATTTTGCCATGTACATATGTTACTATAAGATGGTATCAATAAATTATTTTGTCAGGTGGCTTGGCTTTATTAATCAACGTATATATTAACAATAGGTTACTTTGTTTTAGTACTGTCAAAAACTATGCATTAAAAAACAGAATATTTTTCACACTTATACCATCTTGTATGGAGTTATTCAAAAAATTTATTTCAAAGTGTTCAAAGTAATTAAACATATATAATTTAAAACAAATAAGTGTAAAACTAAAGTTTTATATATATAAAATATATATTATATATAAATAAAAAGTGTTTTACACGTAGGTAAGTTCTGTATTATACCAAGGCACATTCAACAAAGTAAGCCCAAGGCGAATTTAAAAAGTTAGCCCTTTGCATTTCCTTTTTGTGTTTGAACGATAGAATGTCAGAAATATTAAAAATTTCATAAAAAAATAAAATTTATAACGTGAAAATGTCAAATTGAGTTTAATCAGCAGGGCTCCATATATTACCCGGTTGAGTGTACCCTGTATTAAACTAAAAATTATTAGTTTGTTAAAAGGTAACTCCATGGCGCAATAATGCATCAGGTGGTGGTGATTCCAAAACAACAAAATTTGGTGGATAAAATTTTCGTTTTTGTTGGAGTTTTCGTTGGCTCAGGTTTTGAAAAAAATTATGTAAAAGTAAATAACCGACAACCTAGCCTCGATTTATGCATGAAAAAATGAGATGAGCTGTACTCGCAACACCACCTGGTCAAATAATTTCACCATGGGTAACTTTTTTGATTAGAGTTGGGCTGTTCATGAGCGAACTAGTTCAGCGGTATGAACAATGTGAACTTTTTGTGTTTTGGTTCCCTTTTATTCACTTTGTTCTCTTTCATTGTTTTTTTATTTCTTTTATAAATATATTTATTTGTTATATAAATATCCTAATAGAGTATTTCCACTCAAAACCAATTTTAATTTTTAAAATATTTAAAATAATAATATCTGTTAAAAAAATATTTACGTACATATGTAAATAAAAACTGCAGATTTGTTTTTTTAACAATTTTGCAGCAAATACTATTTTATTTATAGTTCTCTTAAGTTGCTTTCGCCCGATATACATATATTTTACACATGACTTTTCAAGAAAAACATACTTTCTGAATTGACCGATGAAGTATCTTCCCCTAATAGAAATAAGTATGGTAGATAAGATATGTATGTACATATTTGTTTTATTTGTTATTTTTAAAAAAAATGACTTAAAATTAACAAACATGTTTTTTTTTTAAATATTTAAACATTGTCCGTTTTTACCTCCTCCTCGGAAGGGTCTGTGCCCTTTGCCCTATGATCAGTTTCAGTAGGGGCTGGAGCAGGGACATTTGGACTATTATTAAGGGCAACACTTTGAGAACTTTCCCTAATTGGCTGCTCAATTGGGACAGTCTGTGGTTGGCCATACAAAAAAACAGGCACTTGGGGAAAATATTGCTGTTGGGGTGGATATATCACAATTGGTGGCTGGTACCACTCGTTCCACTGCTGGTAACCATGGCCACCGCGTGCAACGCCACCGCGTCTACTGCCACCACGCAACACATGTCCCCTACCACGCCCATTACCTCGCCAGTGTCCACTACCATGCCAGACGTGTCCACCACCACGCCAGCCATGTCCACCACCACGCAGGCTGCGACCACCACCACGACCGGCGCGCCCACGAGCACCACCTCTTTTACCCTCACCCAACAGCAATAATATCAGTCTCTGAAAATTAAATATATTTTCAATTATTTAAAATTAAAATAAAAAATAATTTTTAAACACCTACCTTGGTATCCGCGTCCATTTTTTTGAATGAAATTAAACGAACTAAATGATGTTGCCAGACAATTTTCAATTTTGAAAGTGTATTACAAGTTAAAATTTTTTCTGTGTAGCATTCCATTCCATTTATCACTAAGGCTTTTATTACACTATACCGATGTGTGATCTCTTATATGCTTCATGGCACATCCAAACGATTTAGAGAATAAATGATAATGAAAATTTGGTTTAATTTTATCGGTTCTAGGAATAAAATACCCCTTCAAGCAATTTCTATTCAAAATGACAATTATTCGATAAAAAAAGGAAGTTTAAACTCATCGAATATGATATAAATTTTTTTTTTAATAAAGTGTCCCAGTTCGGGAAAAAATGTTCCACTATTATAATACTTACTTAATGAGACTATTTAATTACTTCTTACAGGAAATAATTCGAAAACATTTGAATTTTTGTTTTAAAATATCTACTATGTTTCCAAAATTTATCTACTTTTGTATCGAAAAAGTATTATATTTTTAAACTTTTATTATATAAAAGTAATAACTTGTTAGATTGTTTTTCAAACTGAAAGTTTACAATAAACTTTAACTTAAGGAAATTAAAATGTTAAATTAATGTAAATGCGTTTTTTATTTATTTATAGTATATATATAGAATATATATAGTATTTTAGCTATTTAACAGTATGCTAGGGTATACCCTGTAATCGGCTAATTTCCCGAAAGTGACAACCATACCATTCGATTGCTACTGTAACAGGCTTTCAAAATCCATTTTGCATTTTTTGAGAGAGTTAAATTTATCGGTTCTAGGAATGAAAAACTATATATATGAAATTCTGCCAATTTAACAGTATGCTAGGGTATACCCTGTAATCGGCTAATTTCTCGAAAGTGACAACCATACCATTCGATTGCTACTGTAACAGGCTTTCAAAATCCATTTTGCATTTTTTGAGAGAGTTAAATTTATCGGTTCTAGGAATGAAAAACTATATATATGGAATTCTGCAAGTTTAACAGTATGCTAGGGTATACCCTGTAATCGGCTAATTTCTCGAAAGCGACAACCGTACCATTTGATTGCTACTGTAACAAGCTTTCAAAATCCATTTTGCATTTTTTGAGAGAGTTAAATTTATCGGTTCTAGGAATGAAAAACTATATATATGGAATTCTGCCAATTTAACAGTATGCTAGGGTATACCCTGTAATCGGCTAATTTCCCGAAAGTGACAACCGTACCATTCGATTGCTACTGTAACAGGCTTTCAAAATCCATTTTGCATTTTTTGAGAGAGTTAAATTTATCGGTTCTAGGAATGAAAAGCTATATATATGGAATTCTGCCAATTTAACAGTATGCTAGGGTATACCCTGTAATCGGCAAATTTCTCGAAAGTGACAATCGCACCATTCGATTGCTACTATAACAGTCTATCAAAATCCATTTTACATTTTTTGAGAGAGTTAAATTTATCGGTTATAGGAATGAAATACTATGAAATATCGAAATTTTTGTTAGAGTTGGTATAACAGAATGAAATTAGAATGGAAATAACATACTTTTTCCGCCTTCTTTTGTGTTAAAAAAAACGTACTTTACTATTTAAGGTTGAAAAAAAAACGTATTATGGTCCTTTTTTGAGAAAGTACTCTTTTTTACAACTGTTCGAAAAAGTATGCTGAAATTGTGTTTTTTTCGAACGTGCGAGAAGATAACAAACTTTTTTTTTGGCAAACTTTTTGGTTCGGAAATTTTTCGGATTTTTCGGTAAATTTTTCGGAGTACGCATTAGATAATCTCTCAATTTAAAAATGGCGCAAAAAAAGCTTATACACACGCTTTTACTTAGCAAATTGTGTATTTTTAATACGGTAGCATCAAAAATTTTCATGGGAGAGGATTTTTGCCTTTAACAAACTTTTTTAGCATATTAACAAACTTTTTGATGCATATGTAGATTTTATATAATTTTTTGAATTTCACCTAAGATTTGATTAAAAAATAATTTTAAATAATATTATAATATAAATTTGTTATTGAATTAACTAAATTAGGATAACATCCACATAAAATTTAAACATATATATAATTTTTGTTACATCCTATTTCAATGTAGTATTTTGCTTCCTGGGTTCAAACAAAGACATGTGCCAGAAATCTGAAAACGGTAATTTTTTTAATTTAAGTAAAAACGGTTAATAACGATAATTATTTTTTTATAGATATGTTTTAAAAAAAATTATATTATATTTTTTTGATTTTAATTTTTTCATTTTTACAGTCATTGGTTTTAAATACTTATTGAGGCACATATGTACAAATAAAAATACTTTTAAAAATCCTTTTTACAATGTAACTTTTTATATTAAATATTATCTTTTTTTCTTTTCTGTAACAAAATTTACATGAAGGTATTTTTCATGATATATGTATGTACTTATATAACTTGAATGAAAATTTTCGATTTTTAACGAACTGCGTAGAAAACAGTCTCTTTATACTCGTTTTGTCAACAAACAAAAATTTCATTGAAGGAATATTGAAAAATTTGCATTGTGTAAACGTAATCTTATAGTTTCGATTTATTATTGTTTTCATATGTTTGTTTTTATGACAAAAAAGTTTGTTAATTAACTTACTAAATTTTACGTGTTTTTGTAAAGTAAAAAAAAATTACCGAATTGTGTGTGAGTATTTATATTTAGAAAAAAAAATTTTTCGGTTTTTGTTTTTTTTTTTTTTTGATATATATCTTACAAATTAGTTCTTTTTAACAAAACAGTTAGCAAATTAACACCTGCTTCTAAAAACTTTTTTAAAAAGCTCTTGTATATGCATATGTTTATGAATACATTATTTTTCTTCTAACTTAAGGTAAGGTATGGGTCTACCAATCTTTTGTAAATAAAACCAAATTTTTAAAACAAATTTTCTTTTTAAATATTTTTAGCACACAAACGTTTCATTCATGATATGAGAAATATCTAATTAACGAAGAATTTTTTTAAAAAACAATTTAAAAAATTTAGCTTTATCTTTTGGCCTTAAGTATTTGTTTTTAGCTCTTTTTAGCTGTTTTTTAAACGTGATTTAGCTTTAACTTTACTTGAAAATCTGGTCACACTGACCAGGCGATACAGACACAGTCGGTGACCAGCGAAAACTAATGGAAGGTGCACATTATGCAACACGTTACGCTGCGGCCACAATTTTTTCGAAAAAGTGTTTCGATACATAACTATTCCTGGGAAAAGTAGGTATGACGGAATATAGTTAATCCTTCCCTCTATAAGACCCCGTTCTCAGATTTTTGGCACATGTTTATGTTTGGACCCAGTAGGTCGAACAAGTTTAAAAGTAACTTTGTTGGAAATCGTTTTTCGAAAAAGTTGTTCGAAACATAACTATTCCTGGGAAAAGTGGGTATGAGGAAATATAGCCAGTACTTTCCTCTATAAGATCCCGGTCTCAGATTTTTGGCACATGTTTTTGTTTGGACCCAGTGGGTCGAACAAATTTAAAAGTAACTTTGTTGGAAATCGTTTTTCGAAAAAGTTGTTCGAAACACAACTATTCCTGGGAAAAGTGGGTATGAGGGAATATGGCCAGTACTTTCTTCTATAAGACCCCGGTCTCAGATTTTTGGCACATGTTTTTGTTTGGACTCAGTAGGTCGAACAAGTTTAAAAGTAAGTTTTTCGGAAATCGTTTTTCGAAAAAGTTGTTCGAAACATAACTATTCCTAGGAAAAGTGGGTATGAGAGAATATAGCCAATACTTCCCTCTAAAAGACCCCGGTCTCAGATTTTTGGCACATGTTTTGTTTGGACCCAGTAGGTCGAACAAATTTAAAAGTAACTTTTTCGGAAATCGTTTTTTGAAAAAGTTGTTCGAAACATAACTATTCCTGGGAAAAGTGGGTATGAGGGAATATAGCCAGTACTTTCTTCTATAAGACCCCGGTCTCAGATTTTTGGCACATGTTTTTTTTTGGACCCAGTAGGTCGAACAAGTTTTAAAGTAACTTTGTTGGAAATCGTTTTTCGAAAAAGTTGTTCGAAACATAACTATTCCTGGGAAAAGTGGGTATGAGGGAATATAGCCAGTACTTCCCTTTATAAGACCCCGGTCTCAGATTTTTGGCACATGTTTTTGTTTGGACCCAGGGGGTCGAACAAATTTAAAAGTAACTTTGTTGGAAATCGTTTTTCAAAAAAGTTGTTCGAAACATAACTATTCCTGGGAAAAGTGGGAATGAGGGAATATAGCCAGTACTTCCCTCTATAAGATCCCGGTCTTACATTTTTGGCACATGTTTTTGTTTGGACCCAGTGGGTCGAACAAATTTAAAAGTAACTTTGTTGGAAATCGTTTTTCGAAAAAGTTGTTCGAAACATAACTATTCCTGGGAAAAGTGGGTATGAGGGAATATAGCCAGTACTTCCTTCTATAAGACCCCGGTCTGAGATTTTTGGCACATGTTTTTGTTTGGACCCAGTAGGTCGAACAAGTTTAAAAGTAAGTTTTTCGGAAATCGTTTTTCGAAAAAGTTGTTCGAAACATAACTATTCCTGGGAAAAGTGGGTATGAGGGAATATAGCCAGTGCCTTCCTCTATAAGATCCCAGTCTCAGATTTTAGGCACATGTCTTTGTTTGGACCCAGGAAGCAAAATATTACAATGAAATAGGGTGTAACAAAAATTTTATGTATGTATGAATCGTATGTAAATTTAATCCTAATTTAGTAATTCAATATGAAATTTATATTCTTATTTTATTTAAAATTGTTTTCTTTTATCAAATCTTAGGTAAAATTCAAAAAATTATATAAAATCTACATATGCATCAAAAAGTTTGTTAAAATGCTAAAAAAGTTTGTTAAAGGCATAAATCCTCTCCCATGAAAGTTTTTGATGCTGCCATATTAAAAACACATATTTTCTATGGTAAAAGCGTGTGTATAAGCTTGGCAGCACCAATTTATATTCCGAGAGAATACCTAATGCGTACTCCGAAAAATTTAACGAACCAAAAAGTTTGCCAAAAAAAAAACTTTGTTATCTTCACGGAGATTTTTTTCGATATGTTAAATTCACATACGTTAGTTTGACATGCGAAAATGTTTTACCTTGTTTTTTTGACATTTACCAAACAGGCTATACGAAGAAAGGAGATAACAATATTATATATACACTCGACAAAAATGCTGCCAAGGTTTAAATATTATTTGACCAAAGTTACCATATCAATATTGACCATATTATATATTCTTATCTTATAGTACGTTTCCATTATAAGCAAATTAAGTAATTTTGAGGAAATCATTTCGAAGTGTTTCCATTACGTTGTAAGTAATTTTATGTTCGAATTCAATCTAACACATATATCAGGTGGCCTCGGTTATTCAGCTGAAACCGGTGTTTCGTTATTAAAATTTCAAATTTTGTTTATGTTTATGTATTTGATTCTTTTTTACAAACAACAACTGTAGTTTTCTAAAAAAAGCTTAAAAGAAGGAAAAAGATTTTGTGAGTTTTTGTTATCTGTCTTGACATTCTTATGACAAATTAAGTTGTTTTTGTAGAACTGCTCCCACCTGATGCATGCTCCTTGCAATCAGCTGTCATTTTTTCGCACTTGCTACTCACCAATAATGGATTCTATAAAGTTGCATTTGTAAAAATAGCCTCCACGCAGTGTTGCTTAGACAAATTTCGAAATAATCTTGAGCAAATCAAGTCATTTGAGATGATTTGCTCATATGAAAAATATATGGGAAATCATGTAGCAAATTACTTAATTTGAGCAAATTAAATGATTTGGCGCAAATCACGTAGATGGAAACGTAGTATTAAATTGCATTACAGTTTTATAGTTTGTTTGTGATTTTATGATTTTCACATTGCAACTCCAGTTTATAGTAACCCCTTGTCTTTACTAGCAATAAATATGTTAACATATACTGCAGAAATTATCAATATTATGTTATCTCTAATGTGAACTCCTATTGCACATCTTGCAGGAACGCATGGAATATGTTAAAAATGTGAAACTTGCGTTTACATTTGTAACACCTTTCATGCGTCAATATTTACTGTATTTAAGACGCCAAGTAATACGAGATAAAATAATGAAACAAATTATATTAACATAATTTTTATTTCCAAAATTATTTTAAATTAGGTCAGTGGTAAGTGCACGAGTCTACCAGTCAGGGGGTTGTGGGTTCGATTCCCACCAGAGACCCTGGTAAGTCTGCTTCATTCTTCTGTTCTTTCTTTCTTTCTTATCTATCCTTCTCTAAATTTCTTCTTTCCTTCCATCTCAATCTATTCTATCTGCCTCTCCAGGTAACACAAAGGGACCGAATTAACCGGACCCAAGTGAGCTGTATCCTTTCCTTCAACGGCTGCCTGTTCTACCTAACCTAACCTAACCTCAACAATATAAATTTAAATAAGATAAAAATCGTATGCAAACATACATTAATTGTATAATTTTCTGCCTTTGCGAAATTTACAAAATGCATGCATGTTGTGTGTATGTATGTATATTCCCATTTGTATTAACAAAACATATGCACACGCACACATACATATAGTTTTAATTGTTTACAAGACGTAATTATATAAGATGGCGTTAAGAAAGCAAATCAATACTTTACCATCCACGTTTTATGCTTTTTATGTCAAAAATATGTTTCTAAAATGTTGTTTTTGTTGTAGAAATAACCTCACCTGATAAAAACTACTTTTTATTGTATACATTGTTGTTTTTATTAGAGTTGTGCCCGACTCGTTACTTTAGTTCGTTTTTGCCAACAACCTCGTTCATTTAATCTCCAAACCCTATATAAATTACATTGTGGTTCGTGGAAAAAACGAACGAGGTTGTTGCCAAAAACGAACTAAAGTAACCGATTGACACAACTCTAGTTTTTATTCAACTTCGTTCACTAGTGATGACACCAAAATAATCGGAAATTATAAGTGAAACCAAATGGTTTTGGAACATATTTTAAAGATGACAAAAATAGTTGACACACAAACCTGTATAATTCATATAGAAAGATAACATTTTTGAAAATTGATAGGAGACGAAAGATGTGGGTAAGTGTAAAAAGGCTATAAAGGGCTTTCAGACGATATGTATTTTACACATGACTTGTCAAATTTCGCAGTGCGAAATTTATATCTGCCGTCTGAACGCGTTTAAACATTGCATGTGTAAAACACATATGTAATGGTCAAATGACAAATTTGTAATTAGAGCGTGCTCTATTTTCATCTGACAAAGCATGTGTCATCATAATAACAAGGAAGAGTATGTTGTTTATTTTGGTTTGGAGGTTATGTCAGATGTAATTACATATGTACGTGTGAAAGCAAAAACTATAAACCGTCTGTAAAATTACAATTTTGACAGACATATGCAAATACATGTGGATAGCAAAAGTGACTAGTCATGTGTAAAATACATATCGTCTGAAACTCCTTCTATTGCGTACATATTTATTGCCAACATTTTATTGAGCAATAATTGGCAACCATTTTTCAAAAGCAATTATAGCGGACTAAAAACGGCAAACGCAGTTGTCATTTTTAAGTGACATTTAAAAAAAAGGACGCCGAATAGTACTAACCGATAAAAAATTAATAATTTCTAGAAATTTTTCTTACAAAAAATATATATTTTAAACAAATATAGAAAATATAGTTCACATTTTTGGTGTAGTTTTACAAATTTGTGGTGAGTGTTTAATAAACGGAGTAATTTCCTATATATTTGGGCATACATATAAATGTATGTATATGAACAAGTTCCTTTAAAAAAAGTGATATTCCCTGTATATTGAATAATTTTTCTTGGACAATATGGATTGGGAATAGAAGAAGTGATGAAAGGTATAGCACTTTACAAACAGTTTTCATGTCTTTGAGATTTTAAAAGTCCCAAATGCAAAAGGTTTGACAAGAAAAAGAATGCCTGGAAAGAAATTGCCAAAGAAATGAACAAAAGTGAAGAAACTATAAAAAACAAGATCAAGAACATAAGATCGGCGTAAGTGATGGAAAAAAGAAAGCAGAGGCATCAAAAAAATCGGGTTCTGGTGTTGATGCAATCTATGAACCTCATTTATATTATTATGCCGAAATGGTGTTTTTGGATCAATATATTGCACAAAGAAAAATAATCAGCAACCTTAATTTGGTAAGTTTTTTGCAATAATCTCCAAATGTTGGTTTGTTTTTAATTTACAATGATAACTTAATTTAGGAATTTGAAATGATAGAATATTCTCCAACCACAATTTTTTCGCAAGATTAAGGCGAGGAAAGCTTTCGATTCACTTCAGAAACTGGAACGCCGCTGACAAAACCAAGCACATCGTCAAAAGGAGCAAAATTAAAAAATGGAGAAAAATTTAATTGCGCCATAGACTCATTAATGAATCAAATTATTTACGAAAAGGGTGAACAATACTGCATGTTTTTGTCATTTGGCAGGTCACTTGGCGTGCAACTAGTCAAATTACCGTTTTCGTTGGCTACAGAAACAATGGCGGAACTTAAACCTATCTTAGCCATAAAAATCCAATTCACTCCCAAAAATTAAATTTTAGAAGAGGCTATGATTCAATCAAATATAAAGTAATTTTCTTTTCATTTCAATTAACCTTTAATTTATAATTTAAAAAAACAGCAATTTAAGATAATTTGGTATGTGATGAACAAGTTTCTAAATTGATTGTTTTCATAAAGTTGCAAGAATTTAATTGGTTTCAAGTAATACTTTGGTAAAAATTTTTTCAATTTAGTTTTATTTTCCTATTACTTTTGATTACATTTTTACGTTTTACAATTTTCAGAGGAAAATTCAACTTAAGGAAAACAATTAACTTCAAATCAACCAAATTTCACCACACTTTTGTGAAGTTAATTTTAAAAGCTATTAATTCTTTTATTTTTCTTTTTAATATTATTTTTTATTAACTAAATGAAATGTGATACTTGAATGTAATTATTATTTATTTTATTATATGGCAACAAATGAATTTTTAAGCGTGCCTTTTTTATTTTATTTTTAAGTCTTTAAATTAGAGATATTTGTATCGTTACCTGAAATGCAAAAAGGTTCTTTATTTCTTTTCATTGCTCTTCCTTAATTTTTATATACTCTTTGAAATATAATATACCTCGTAAATAAAAAAAATAATCCATATGTTTGTTTTATTGTATTTTATTTTGATTCTTTTAGTTTTTACTAAAAAAATGGTTTTCAGTTCGTCGCTACAGTCAATATTTAATGCTTAAGTAATACTTAATATTTTTCGGTGATGGAATTTTTTCAGGAAAAAAAAGTTGTAAAACCACGAAATACCGCCAGTTTGAAATAATGGTGGAATTCATGAATAATCAGCCAGCTTGCCAAAGGCCATTTAAAAACACCAAATGCGCGGCAATCAGCAAATGTTTTGTGGTAAACAGTAGCCAAAGAACTAAATACAAGTGGTCCGACATATAAAAATGCTTCTTTATTTAATCTAAGATTTTTTTTAAAGCTAGGAAAAGAAATATTGTACGTAAGTAAACACTTACATAAAAAAATTTCAGAAATAAATTATATATCTTTTGCCATTCAAGCTTACAATGTCGGATTTGCTTCTTTGAAATTTTCTTTGAACTCGTTCCTTTTGCTCATAACCTTCTTCGTCGTCTTTAAACCATAGTGCCACAGAATCCACATTAAAAAAAATTAAACAATTTGATGAACAAATGAACTTATATATGTATGTATGTTTGTATACAATTACCGAAATCAAACTTTTTTGATTTTCAATTTGACAATTACACCATTTCCTTAACAGTGATACCATACTATAAAAAAAATAGAATGCAAATGCGAAAGACTTACAGAATATTAATTTCCTTTCGCATCGCATAGACTTTTGCTTCGCAATTCAGAATAACCTCCCAGCTGTTATACAGTAGTTTGCAAAATTTTCTTGTGTTTACAAGGAGGTCATAGTTTCAGCCAATTCCGGCCCAATCAGCTCTTGCTCATCAAATATAGAATTAGTCAGTGGTTGTCACCGTAAAAAAGCTCTAAACCTATTCGCCAATTTTCCAAATGTCATTTCAACTGGCATTCTTGACTGACTCAACCTAAAATTGAAAATTTCCTGCGGAACTGTTAAGTTTCCGTTTTGGTTGTATGCCTTCATTAAATGGCGGTCCAAGTCAAATATGTTGACACCGACAAAGAAAAATTAAGTTTTTTTTACCTGCCCAGCCAAATGTTCGTCCTGTGGGATGTTAAGCTCCCCTGCTGCTAGAGCCTGGTACAATGTGCTTTCCTTTAAAACTACCACATCAGAACATCGACCATTACTACCAACATCAACATACAAAAACTTGCTGCTAGCATCTATCTACAACAGCCAGAAGTACTATACTGAAATAACCTTTATAGTTATAGAAGTTGGAGTTAGAGTTATCAGGTTTCTTTATTCTGATATGCTTTTCGTCAAGGTCCCCTAATGTGTGGGGAAAATGCCACAAATCTTGAAACTGTTTTGAGGCAACCCTCCATATCTTTTGTGCACTATAAGAATCAAAAAAAAAATTTACATGTTTTTATTAGCTAAGTTTTTACATTGAGCCCAGGGCTGTCTGTTATGGCAATTTTACGCCAAATGTGGCGATTTTTTAGTGCTCTTGGCTATTAAAATTAAGGTTTGACGCCATAACGATATTGTTGGCGATTATTTTAACAAACGGCAAAGTTTTTGAACTAACTAAAGAAATTATGGCGCATATTCAGAAATCGTAATTAAAGTCGAAACTTATAAAACAGAAACCAAAAAATAGTTCATAGATAGTAAAAGATCCTATTCAAAATCATAACTAACGCAACAACTGCTCTCAGCTGTTAAAAGCAATGCAACACTGTATTCAATCGATTTTTATTGACTAAAAACACATCTCTAGTTGGTTTTCTTTTTTTTTTGTGATTTTTTTTTGACGAAATGGACGCAATTAGTAAAGAAAATAAGGTAAGTTTATTATTATTGTTAGAAAAAAATATGTATTTATTACTTTGTGTATTTTAGAGAGACTCAAATTGGTTGCCAGATGAAAAAACTTCATTTAAGGAATTGGTGTCCGAATATGTTAACATCATTGATGACAAGAGGAACGACACAAAGATGATTTACAAGAAAAAAGAAGGTTGGCGCCACATTAGCGAGCAAATGATGTCAATGGGATATAAAAGAGACACGAGTCGTTTGAAGCAACAGTGGAACAGGATGAAAGCACAGTCTAAAACAAAGTTGGCAGCTGTACGAAAGGCCACTTATGCTACCGGAAATCTTATTGATATTCCTTCTCTCGACGAAAATGATGAGGAAATTTTAAATTTAATAGCGCCGGAGGTAGCGGAAGATACGGAAAAGACTGAACCACAAGAGATTATGTGCCCACTAGAAGAAAGTTCTGCAAAACAAGAGAATAAGCCACAACTGTCACCGTACATAAAACAATTGAGATGTTTGTCAAAACCCAAAAACAAATTGTCTGTGTTAGAAGAAAGAGAAACCCAAATTAAAAAGGAGACTGCGCTTGCCGAGGAACTGCAGAAAAAGCAAATAGAAAAATTAAAAATTGAAACTATGCATCATGAAACCGTAAACAATATGCGAATAGCTTTTATGCAGGAGTTGCACGAAAAACAATTAAAACATGCGGATGAGCTGCATGAAATGAAAAAGCAATTATTATAAAAGCTTATTTCTAATAACAATAACGATAGCTTTACAACGTCATTAAATATGTGATATAGTTATATGTACACCTGTAGACAAGTAATAATTATATTGCTTAAATTTAAATGCCTATAGTACAACAAGCAATCATACAAGTACATAATATTAAATTTTTTTAATAGGTTAATGAAATTAATGAAATTTTTGTTATATTTCTCATAGAGTAAAAGGAATCTCTGATCTCCTTTTGATTATTTTTAAAAAGTGAATTTTTGTTTGATTTAGTTTTTATTTTTAAAACTTTTAATACATATGTATGTAAAATTAATATATGTATGTGCATCGACTGATATAATTTAAATAAATGCAATGTTTAAATAAATCCATTAGAAATGTTTTTCAATAAATCCTGATCTAAAAGCTCTTCAATTTCACCTTCAATGAGGTCATCGATATCTTGCGTTTGTAACAAAGCTGCTTGATTGAGTGGAATTTCATTCAGATCTACAAATTAAAAAAGTGCAATTTGGGATTTTTAATGTAATCTGTTAAAAGTTTACATTGCATATTTCTCTCCTTAGCTATATTATGCAAGACTGCAACAGCTACAATAATGTTTTTGGCGGTATCAAGGTCAACACGAATCCTTTCCAACACAGATTGGAATTTCGATTTAAGCTGGCCATTTAAACATTCAATTTTGACTCTTGTTGCCGTGTGACTTCTATTATATCTTTAATTGAAGATTTAAAACAATGAATGTAAAAGATTAATAGAGATTTTGCTTGCCAAAAAATGTTGCCTTTTTAGTACTAAATAAAAATGCCTATAAAACGCAACATTTTTTGAGTTAGAAATAACATACTGTCAATATTAACTATACCGTCTCTCTTTTTCTGTTGCTGGAGTCCTAACAGGCGTCAACAATATAGAAGATGCCGGATATCCGCCATCGCCCAGTACTACACCTTTATGTTGACGTTGTGATGCTTCAAGCTTACATTTTAAAGAACATAAAGACCAAATCCTTGCATCGTGAACAGAACCCCGGGTGCGAGCGACAATGTCCAAAATTTTGCAATCAGCATCACAAACAATCTGGAATTTTCGTATATAAGTATGCATGTACTTTATGTTCATTAATGTGTTTTAAAGTATTTACCTGTACGTTTAGGGAATAATATCCTTTCTATTTCTAAAATGTCCAGCCATTATCGTACCCACATTTCTTGATGGACATTTAATACGCACATGCGTGTAATCGATAGATCAATAACGCAGGGAACGCGGGCTATATTATAAAAACTACTTTTTATTTTATTGAGTTCTTCAGGTTCCTGTGGAAATTTTACAAAATCCGGAAGTCGTAATGCTAATTTTTTTGTCACATTTTTTATTATGCGACTCACTGATGGTTGCGACAAACCGTGCAAATCAGAAAAAAATTAGAAATCTGTTTAGAAGAATTTGTATGTCTATGAATGTACCCACCTATATCACTTTGGTGAACATTTCGCCCCAAAAAGCGCAAGGTAGAAAGCACTTGCAAACTCATTGGAATTGCTTTACCTCTGTTAGTCTGAAATTTTTTGGAGTTCACTAAATCAATTATGAAATAGGCTGTTTCTTTGTCAAAACGATATCTTTCGTAAAAGTCTTCATTATCCATTTAAAATGGATTGAAGCGTATTTTATACGTTCTAACTTTTTTTGTCATGTTTTTATCTGCTAATAATTGAATATCTCTTATAATATTTTCCATTTTAAATTTTTTACCACCGCAAAATTTTTACTTTTCAAATATGTAAATAATGAAATGAAATCAATCAGCTGTTCTTTAAATGTATCTGTTAGTTGACACTTAGTTACAGCTTCACCCATAATTAAGTTAAAACTTGTCGTGCTGATAGTAATCAACTAAGAATAACTTAAATAGGTACTTAAAAAAGTTTACACTTAGATATCATTTCTGAATATGCGCCTATGTGTTTTTAATATGGCAGCATCAAAAATTTTCATGGGAGAGGATTTTTGCCTTTAACAAACTTTTTTAGCATATTAACAAACTTTTTGATGCATATGTAGATTTTATATAATTTTTTGAATTTTACCTAAGACCCAGTGGGTCGAACAAGTTTAAAAGTAACTTTGTTGAAAATAGTTTTTCGAGAAAGTTGTTCGAAACATAACTATTCCTGGGAAAAGTGGGCATGAGGGAATATAGCCAGTAACTTTCTCTATAAGACCCCGGTCTCAGATTTTTGGCACATGTTTTTGTTTGGACCCAGTGGGTCGAACAAGTTTAGAAGTAACTTTGTTGAAAATAGTTTTTCGAAAAAGTTGTTCGAAACATAACTATTCCTGGGAAAAGTGGGTATGAGGGAATATAGCCAGTAACTTTCTCTATAAGACCCCCGTCTCAGATTTTTGGCACATGTTTTTGTTTGGACCCAGTGGGTCGAACAAGTTTAAAAGTAACTTTGTTGAAAATAGTTTTTCGAAAAAGTTGTTCGAAACAAAACTATTCCTGGGAAAAGTGGGTATGAGGGAATATAGCCAGTACCTTCCTCTATAAGACTCCGGTCTCAGATTTTTGGCACATGTTTTTTTGTTTGGACCCAGTGGGTCGAACAAGTTTAAAAGTAACTTTGGTAAAAATAGTTTTTCGAAAAAGTTGTTCGAAACATAACTATTCCTGGGAAAAGTGGGTATGTGGGAATATAGCCAGTAATTTTCTCTATAAGACCCCGGTCTCAGATTTTTGACACATATTTTTGTTTGGACCCAGTGGGTCGAACAAGTTTAAAAATAACTTTGTTGAAAATAGTTTTTCGAAAAAGTTGTTCGAAACATAACTATTTCTGGGAAAAGTGGGTATGAGAGAATATAGCCAGTACCTTCCTCTATAAGACCCCGGTCTCAGATTTTTGGCACATGTTTTTGTTTGGACCCAGTGGGACGAACAAGTTTAAAAGTAACTTTGTTGAAAATAGTTCTTCGAAAAAGTTGTTCGAAACATAACTATTCCTGGGAAAAGTGGGTATGAGGTAATATAGCCAGTACTTCTCTCTATAAGATTCCGGTCTCAGATTTTTGGCACATGTTTTTGTTTGGACTCAGTGGGTCGAACAAGTTTAAAAGTAACTTTGTTGGAAATAGTTTTTCGAAAAAGTTGTTCGAAACATAACTATTCCTGGGAAAAGTGGGTATGAGGGAATATAGCAAATACTTCTCTCTAAAAGACCCTGGTCTCAGATTTTCGGCACATGTTTTTGTTTGGACCCAGTGGGTCGAACAAGTTTAAAAGTAACTTTGTTGGAAATAGTTTTTTGAAAAATTTGGTTGAAACATAACTATTCCAGAAAAAAGTGGGTATAAGGATATATAGCCAATAGTTTCCTCTATCGATCTCTGTTTTCAGATTTCTGGCACATGTCTTTGTTTGCACCCAGGAAGCAAAATACTACATTGAAATAGGGTGTAACAAAAATTTTATATATGTATGAATCGTATGTAAATTTAATACTAATTCAGTGATTCAATGTGAAATTTATATTCTTATATTATTTAAAGTTGTTTTTTATCAAATCTTAGGTTAAATTCAAAAAATTATATAAAATCTACATATGCATCAAAAAGTTTGTTAATATGCTAAAAAAGTTTGTTAAAGGCAAAAATCCTCTCCCATGAAAATTTTTGATGCTGCCATATTAAAAATACACACTTTGCATAGTAAAAGCGTGTGTATAAGCTTGGCAGCATCAATTTAACTTAATTTTTAGCGCCATTTTTAAATTGAGAGATTATCTAATGCGTACTCCGAAAAATTGAACGAACCAAAAAGTTTGCCGTAAAAAAGTTTGTTATCTTCTCGCACGCCAAAAAACGTACTGTTTGACAGATTTAGAGAGTGGAAAAACTCGAGCAAAAAATAGTCAGCTGTTGAATCGATACTACCTTGTATGGTAATTGTACCATGACCTGGTTCTTTTGTGCATGCTGATATGGAAGTATAGATTTGAAAAAAAATGTTTTGTATAGCTGAACAAGTTTGTGCCTTTTAAATAATTAATACTAAGTAATAAAAAAGTTAAATAAATTGGATTTTCTAAAAAACAAAAATATGTTACAATGTTGTTGCGTGCAAAATATATGTACATACATGCATATGCAAATACATATGTATCAGAGTACTGCAGCCGGCGTTTCAAAAACAAGTAAGTGTTATTCAACACACAAAAAAACAAGTTACTTCTACTTCATCTTTTAAATATGCCGCAGCACTCCTTATATTTATTAATTTTAAATATATCAGAATAATGATTGTGTGTCAACTTTGCACAAAAAACTCATGCACAAAATGCAGTTTAATCATACCCAGTGTTTACCACATTTTCAACTATGCATGTTCGACACTCGGTTTTAATATGAATGCTTTATTTAATCGTTTAGAGTTGATAACGAAATTTTGAACAATATATGGGCACTGCAACGGCTGCCTGTTCTACCCATGGGCACTGCTACACGTTCAATATATGTATATTGTGATATTTCTAGTATCACGGTATTTATTGGATGTGTAGCATGCAATATTGATGGATCGCGATCCATATCGCAGAATGGCCTAAAATATGAAATCCAAAATCCGGATCGCGTGATAAATATTGAACGTGTAGCATTTTCATGATATTAAATCATGATACGTCAGTAAAAAGTTTTAAATAAACAAAAATACGTAGTGGAAAAAATTAAACAAATAAGAAGTAAATAATTAACAAAATTTGTGTAAAGTTTATTGTAATAAAGGGTAATGGCAGAAGACAGTAAAAGCGAGTGGGTTCTGCCGGTGGAATCGGAATCGACCCGCACAGCACAAAAATAACGTAAATACTGACGCGATAAATATTGAACATGTAGCATACGAGCGTGATCCATCAATCCACCTAAATGGATCGCGATCCAAATATCACAATATATATTGAACGTGTAGCAGTGCCCTATGTTTAATACTCGGTACAAATATACATACTTTTTGCGTTGTTTGGAATCATGATACAACTAATCAGGTAATCTCGTCCCTGCAACAACTACAAATTAGTACCAACGTGTCAAACAAAAGCTCATAGAAAAAAAAACGATGAGTAATAATTTTTGTTGTTTTATTTTCACAGGGAGAGCATAATTTTGACATCTTGGCACTAAACAGCTGGGCCGACGAGACTACCTGGTTCTTTGTATCATTTTCGGTATGATTAAAATTAAAAAACGAAGTACAACATGCAAAAATGCAAAAATATAGAAAAAAAGAAATCATTGCGTCAACATTAAATAATTTACTGCCTACAAAAAAGAAGTGAATGTTAAAGTGTGTGTTGGTAGTTTAGTTGTTTAAAACATTTCGTCGTAAAAAATCTTTTTAAAACTAGATAGAGCATCTCTTAATTTTTGTAATAAAATATTTTACCCATTTTTATAAAAAAATTTTTATTGAATTTTAGCATTAAGATAAGAAGTACTTATTACACTTTTCATGTAAAGAAAACCCATTTTATTTTTGTTTTTGAATAAAAATAAGTTTTAATATTTGCTTTTTATTTTAGAGAAAAAATTAATGCCTGACTTTCCCCCTTATTTCCTAAAACGCAACGCCCTAGAACAGAAACAAAATGTATGGAAAAGTTTATTAAATTATAATTTTTTCATTACAATTGTTTGCGTTTTATTGCGTTTAACGTAATTAGGCCCTTTGTTTTACCGCAGTACATTACTCAGAAATGTCTACAATATGATTTCATGCCTTTTGTATACATATGTTTGTATGTATTTGCATTGTTAAATCTTTTTAGTTCGTTTTTCAACTTTAATCATACCAAACAACGCAAAAAGTATGTATATTTGTATCGAGTATCGAACATGCATTGTTTAAAATTTCATTATTAACTCTAAATGATTAAATAAAGCATTCATATTAAAACCGAGTGTCGAACATGCATAGTTGAAAATGTGGTAAACACTGGATATGATTAAACTGCATGTTGTGCATGATTTTGCCCGTAACTTTTTCGGTCGAGTGTCTTGATCGATTATATGTGAAAATTTGTATGCATGCACAAATCAACAAAAACGTGATTTTTGCAGATAACTGATATGTATGTACATACTAGAGGTGAGCGATCCCGTGATTTTTAGGGAATATCGTTAATAGTGAATGCGATTTTAAAATCACCGGTTATTTAAACAGTGACAGTGATCACTGTTTAGCATTTTTCACTTCTTGTAAAAGAGTTATTTTAATCTCTGTTAAATTATTATACATAATGTTATTTTAAGCAGTGTTTATGCGATTTTAGTTCTTTTTAACGAACTCCTGAACAACGCATTGGAAAAATAATATAAATGATAAATAAGAACTAAAAATATTTATGAATAAGAAATATCAATTTTCAATAGGTATGTATGTACATAGTTACAAACAATATTCCATATTTATATTAATATTTTTAATTTACTTTAAACAAAATTTTTATAAAAAATTTAAATTTATACCTTTCGAGATAAGTTTTTAAGCTCCAATGGAGCATTGAGATTAAGCTTTAATTTAGAAAAGCAGCTTAAAATTCTTGTTAAATAGATTCCAAACATAAAAATATATAAAAATATGTAGTTGAAATGCATTGTAACAAAAACAAAAACCTAAAAAAAAACAAATAACACAAATTAAGCTGTATATGTACATAACACAACTAAGTATAATATAACATTTGTGCTTTTTCTCGTTTAAACGCGTTCGTCGGTCATTTAGGACTTGTCCAGCTTTTGAAAATATTCTTTCGCATGGACTGGCGATCCTAATGCACAAAAGTTTTCTTGAGCTATTTGAGAAAGATTTTGATATTTTTATTCTTTTTTACTTCATCAATCAAAAATATTTTTATTTCTTGATAATTGAAAGTTAAGTCCAAAAACCCTGAACAAATTAACTAAAATTTCATTTCAGATAACGATTTATATATATCGCTTATTTACTCAAATGTCGTAATTCTAGAAATGCATTTTTGGCGTTAACGATTCAGAACTGTTTGTTATGCTATGCTTTATGTCGTATATAAGTTTCATATTAAAAATGTTTCTACTTATAACGTGTAAAAAAATGTTATTATTCGTTTCTATATACATACATAATGCGAGCAAACTAAAAACTTTATACGCATTTTTTTCGAAATATTTTTGTTGTACCTTTACAAAGATTTTCGCTTATCATGTAAAGTTTTATTTTTGTTAGCTGTGCTTTTTTTAATTTTAGGTTACGATATGTGCTTAAAATAAATGTGTGTTTAAATCTGTTTTTGAATATTATTTCTTTAGCCGGCTCATATCTGAATTTAATCCGCCGTCGCGGACAAACAATGCTCGGCGCTGGTCTCTGACGGCACCTCTGTTGTAAAGTTTTTAACAGCACTTTGACAAACACACATACAAACACATAAGCCCTTTACAAAAGCAGCAACATGATTTGTTAGCTATGACCAAATGTAAACATGAAGCACAAAAATGTTACTTTACATTTTGCAAAGTTTAACATAATAAGAGTAACATCGCAGGTAAAATTACTGCACAATATTTTAAAATGTTACTTTTAGTAACATAATAAATTAAAAGTAACACTTTAGTAGAAACAGTTACTGCACAATATTTTAAAATGTTACTTTTAGTAACATAATAAATTAAAAGTAACACTTTAGTAGAAACAGTTACTTCACGGTTTATGTCACTGTCGTTACATGTCAAAATGTTATTTAAATAACAAAATAACTTATAAAAGGGGTTTCGCACGATATGTATTTTACACATGACTTGTCACTTTTGCAATCCACATGTATTTGCGTATGTCTGTCAAAATTGTTATTTTACAGGCGGTTTATAATTTTTGCTTTCACACGTACATATGTAATTACATCTGACATAACCTCCAAACCAAAATAAACAACTACTTTTCCTTGTTGTTATTCTAAAAACAGCTGATGACACATGCTTTGTCAGATGAAAATAGAGCACGCTCTAATTACAAATTTGTCATATGACATTTACATATGTGTTTAACACATGCAATGTTTAAACGCGTTCAGACGGCAGATATCAATTTCGCACTGCAAAATTTGACAAGTCATGTGTAAAATACATATCGTGCGAAAGCACCTTAAGTAGCAGTAGCAGTTACTTCACAGTTTATGTCACTGTCGTTACCAGTGATTTGCAAGTAACAGGTATAAAATCACAGGTACGGAAATATCACTCATCTCTAGTACATACATACAGTGGTTCATAGCTTATTTCAACCAGCACCTTTTAAATATATAAAATTAGTATATTTTTAAAACAAAAGTGTTTTAGAATAAGGAAAACTGAAATAATCTTTTTAGCAAGAGAAATTTTTTTAATCCAATCTCCAGAAAATTCCGACATACATATGTATGTATGTAGCAATATGAACGAAAAATTAAAAAAACCCCCAAATATCGTAGCTTATTTCAATAAAAGTATTTTTTTAATAAAAACTTGCTTATTTTTTTAATTTTAAAAACTTGTATGACCTTGCTTTTGATCAAATAGATCTTTACACCGTTTTGTTCTGATTGCACTATTTTTTTGGTAGTTATGAGACAATTTTCCTTACCAGAACATTGACAGTCATTTGAACGGTCATATGACCGGTATTTCGGTCATTATTTTCTATCATTTTCTTAAGGGCGGTGTGGAAAAAATTACCAAAACTTTGTGTACGTGTGATTTTGCATCTCCCTCGCACCTTTAGAAATGATAGAAATATTGGTCCCAAATGACCGAAAAAAAATTTTTCAGTGTTAGTTTCGGTCACGAATTTCTTGTAGGTTTTGCTTAAATCCAAATTTTTTCGCATATACATTCATATACATATGTATATGGTGTTTACTTTGTAATACATACATATGTATGTAAACTTTCAGTTACATTTAAATTGGGTGACTGTCACTCGTCTGAACTTTGTGGATATATTTTTTGGGTCGCGGTTTTGGTAAAAACGAAAATCCCTTATTCCTTTTTTCTCCGCATTTTGCAAGAATTTAATTTCAATAGGTTTGTCAAAATACATATTTTTGCTAATCGTAGTTCCCGTAGTAGTTCCTTCACCACTTGCATACATACAGGCCCAAACGGAACAAATTTACTTTAACTACGCTTCTCCAAATAAAAAAATTTATAGGGTACTGGAAAAATAAGAATAAGTTGTTGAATAAAAAGGTGTCGGAAACGCATAGTTCTCGAATTCTGAATGTACAAAGCTTAAAAATAAATGTAATTTTTGATTAAAATCTAGGTAACTGATATCCCATTTAATGTCAAAAACACCAGCTTCGCTAACTAAAGTTTTCCCTGCTTAAGGGTTATATCATATTTCAAATGAAATATGTATATAACAACCAAATACATTCATTAATGGAGTTGGTCCATAGCTCGAAAGCTAGGACTTTTCGAGCTATGGACTATTTCTTATATTCTAATTTTCTATCACTCCATTTCTTTAGTTATTTTAAATCAGTTGAGTAGGTTTAACTAAAAATCTTTTTAATATTAAATTATTGTAGCTCCATAACTCTAAAATTATGCGTTTCCGAGACTTTTTTCATTTAATATTTTCTAAATGAAAAAACGATAATTTGCAGTTTTCTCTGATTTTTTTTTGGAATAAACGGTTTTTTGTTGAAAGCTTTTCCGTCTTAAACCGGGTTTTAATGCTTTGAACTTTTAAATATTTAAGACATAGTATATTTTTTTGAGCGGGCGTCCATTTTCATAATGTTTTATTACCAATAGCCCTTGTTTTACGTTTGTACGTCGCACAGTGGGGTTTTTGATGCCAAAAGTGGGAATTAATTCGAGGTAACTTTCCCTGTTTCTAATTTTAATTTTTTTTTAACCAAATTCATTTTAAAAAGTAAAACTAATGAATTTTTATATATTATTTAGACAAATTTTATTTATTTTCCATTAGTAAGTTTTTTTTAAAATATACCGTTGATAATGCTAGAAATTGCCATATTTCCATAAAAATAAAAATTATTATTCACATATTTTTATTCCTTATCCGATTCTTTATCATCATTATCAACTATTATCAACATCATTTTCACTACAATTAGAATAGGTATCATTATCATCATTATTGGCATCTTCTTCACAAGTGTCCAATTGGGAGTAGGCGTGGTTTATAATTTCTGGACCAAGGAATAAAAATTTATGGATAGCTGTGGACATATAATACCAGGGATAAAGTTGTACAAAATACGGTATTAAGAGCGAAATCTCGAAATGCATTAGTATTTATTTGAAAACCACTAAAAGCAGTAACCATAATTGAATGCAGTTGTCTTCTCAATTTCGCATCCAATTTTGTAATTTGCGCTAAAATGTCCACGTTTTGAAAGAAGCGCTGAGCTGTTCTGCCGTCATTCGATTTTCCAAAGCCAGGCTTCGGATGATCATATAATAAGACCAGTTTTATTTTAGAACTCCTCTTGAATACGTTCTTTATTTTTTGCATCATCTTATTTTTCGATGTCCGATCTAGGTTAGGGTTAGGTTGAACAGGCAGCCGTTGAAGGAAAGGATACAGCTCACTTGGGTCCGCTTAATTCGGTCCCTTTGTGTTACTTGGAGAGGCAGATATATTAGGTTGAGATGAAAGGAAATAAGAAATTTAGAGAAGGAAAAGAAAGAAAGAAAGAACAGAAAAATAAAGCAGACTTACCAGGGTCTCTGGTGGGAATCGAACCCACAACCCCCAGACTGGTAGACTCGTGCACTTACCACTGATCTACCGGGGCACCCGATGTCCGATCTAGCTTGCCATTTATTTTTTGGAAGCTTATATACCAAATGGAGCAGGGATTCAAAAAATCTGATCCATCCATGCAGAATCGACAAACTGACCTCCAAGTTTTCTGTTTTTACTTGCAAAGAAATCATTTTGTCAGTATTATTAAATTCTTTAGAAGTAGCACCACACAAAAAGCATTTTTGTGTACTAGTAGTTTCTGTGAAAGCATTACATATTTTTCTATCTATAATGGATAGGACCAACTTATCATTGACTTTCAAGCGTTTTTCTCCATAAGAAATGACAGACTCTTTAAGCTTTTTTATATCCTAAACCACTTTATCTTTTCGTTCTTAGCAACAATCGTGGTTTCTTTTATAAGTTCCACTTTCAATGGCCTACAATATTGTTTCTTATTATTGTTTTCCCTTTCTTCTTTAAATATGTTTTTATCTAATTAAATAAGTAAATACAGGCTCTCATGAAAACAAAAACAATAACACTAATGTTTTTATTGCTTTTATAAAAAGGTAATTTTTTAACCTGTGTGAAGATAAATACGTATTTAACCAGCAGAGACAAAAACCAAAATTTTTAGCAAAGCCAATTTCGGAGTTAACATAGCCATGTTACGCTTTTAACAGAGCTCATGTTAACAATTCATTTAATCAAATAGGTCAGTACCAGGAAAAAAATCCTAGTTTCCAGACCTTACCATATGGAAAACGTGTTCGAAATATTCCTTATTAAAACAAGAATAATCTGATAGCTAATTTATTCTTAGGCAGTAAATAAAATAAGTTTAAAAATAGATATTTTTTATGAAAACTCTTCGTAAGATGAACAACTAAAATGGAAAAATATATAATGGTAAATCAAGACCAAGGGGTGCCCTACTAAATTATGTAACTCATATGTCTGAATTGTGTTTTGGAGTTTTTTAAAACTTTTTCTAAATTTTACTTTGGGAAAAATAATGGTTTCCTTGAAGGACTTTGTGTATATTTGACCAAGTCTTTCTTTGTCACTCATATAGACCATATGCATAATGAAGACCAAGGAGTGCTCTATTAGGCTATATAACTCGTTAGCCTGAATTGTATTTGTGAGTTTTTTTTAAATTTTTGAAAAATTTCACTTTTGAAAAAATGATGATATCCTTGAAGGTTTTTTGACTATTTGGCCAAGTTTTTCTTTTTCACTCATATAGACCATATGGTTATTGAAGACAAAGGAGTGCTCTATTAGACTATTTATATAACTCGTTAGCCTGAATTGTGTTTATGTTTATATTGCAAAAAATATAATTTTTCAAAGTCATATATCTCAGTTCTGGTACACATTCTGAATATGGGACCTTTAATGCATAAATCCCTGAACCAATTCCGGTTTTTTCGAAATTTCCATGTACCTCATATGCATATAAAAAACACCAATTTTCAAAGTCATATATCTCAGTTCTGGTACACATTCTAAATATGGGACCTTTAGTGCATAAATCCCTGAACCCATCCCTTTCGGCCGCAATAGGCCTAATTCGAGCACAATTTGTAAAAATTCCAGTTTTTTTTAAATTTTTATAAACCTCATATGCATATAAAAAATACCAATTTTCAAAGTCATATATCTCAGATCTGGTACACATTCTAAATATGGGACCTTTAGTGCATAAATCCCTGAAACCATCCCTTTCGGTCCTTATAGGCGTTATTCGAGCACAATTCCTAAAAATTCCAGTTTTTTCAAATTTTCATGTACCTCATATGCATATAAAAAATACCAATTTTCAAAGTTATATATCTCAGATCTGGTACATATTCTGAATATGGGGCCTTTAGTGCATAAATATCTGAACCCATCCCTTTCGGCCTCAATAGGCGTAATTCGAGCACAGTTTTTTAAAATGACCGTTTTTTAAACATTTCAATTACCTTATATGTTTATATTGCCAAAAATATCATTTTTCAAAGTCATATATCGCAGATCTGGTACATATTCTGAATATGGGACCTTTAGTGCATAAATCCCTGAAGTTCTCCCGTTCGGCCCCAAAAGGCGTAACTCGAGCACAATTTCTAAAAATTCCGTTTTTTTCAAATTTCCATGTACTTCATATGCATATAAAAAACACCAATTTTCAATGTCATATATCTCAGATCTGGTACACATTCTGAATATGGGACCTTTAGTGCATAAATCCCTGAACCCACCCCTTTCGGGTCCAATAGGCGTAATTCGAGCCCAATTTCTAAAAATTTCAGTTTTTTTCTAATTTCCATGTACCTCATATGCATACAAAAAATACCAATTTTCAAAGTCATATATCTCAGATCTGGTACATATTCTGAATATGGGACTTTTAGAGCATAATTCTTTGAACCCATCCCTTTTGGCCCCATGGGCGTAATTCGAGCACAATTTCTAAAAATTTCAGTCCTTTTCAAATTTCCATGTACATACCTCATATGCATATAAAAAATACCAATTTTCAAAGTCATATATCTCAGATCTGGTACAAATTCTGAATATGGGACCTTTAGTGCATAATTCTTTAAATCCATCCCTTTCGGCCCCAATAGGCGTAATTCGAGCACAATTCCTAAAAATGGCCGTTTTTTTTTCAAAAGTGTATGTACCTAATATGCATCTTTTGTAAAAAATTTCTATATTCAAAGTCGTATATCTCAGATCTGATACAGGAACATGAGACCTCTAGTGGAAAAATCTCTGCACTAATATCTTTCGGCCCCCATAGGCGTAATTCGAGCACAATTTTTAAAAATTACCGTTTTTTCAAATTTTCAATTACCATATATATTTTTATTGCAAAAAATATCATTTTTCGAAGTCATATATCTCAGATCTGGTACATATTCTGAATATGGGACCTTTAGTGCATAAATCCCTGAACCCATCCCTTTCGGCCACAAGGGGCGTAATTTGATCACAATTTCTAAAAATAGTTCCTTTATTAAATTTCTTTTTGCTTTATATTTGTTTATTATTAACATTTATGCTCCCGAAATTAACTGTTAAGTTTACATGTTAACATGTTAATTGCCCTATAAAATGTTCTTCTCTGTTAAATATCCAGACCAGAGTGACCGCTCGTCGACTAAAGCTGCATTTTGCAACCTTTTCAAGGGCCTGCGACTTTTTGTGCGACTTCTTTATGCTGACACTATTTTGCCACTTTTTTAAATTTTTGCAACTTTTGTCCCTTTTTTGTTACAAAAGTTAAACAAATTCTAGCATATGCGCATGCCCAAATATCGCATTCCATAGTTTTTTTGAAACTAAACATGCTGAAAGCTTTTGGCATACAATGTGTTGTTTAAAAAACATTTTAAATAAGCCATTGTGACCAAATTTATATAAAATAGTTGCGTATATTTTTACATTACCCCACAGCAGCGCATGTGCTGAAAGAATTTTTCCTAAGTCAGGGCTGGTTAAAAATAAATTGGCAAACAAATTAAAAGTTACAACCTGTAATTCAAGGATGTCAGCTTTACATTTACTAAATACTGAACTAGAAGACTGTATTCCAGGTGATGAACTAAAACACAAGTTCAGAAACGAATTTTCAAATAATATGAAAAAATTAAATATATGAACTTGTGTATTATTACATTACAGCCCTAGAGATAAAAAACCAGTGGGTAGTTTAAATGTGCTATATGTTTTTTACTTAGACTAGTTGTCTGTCTGTCCTTTTTTCAACCAAATTTAAAAAACGATATTCCGATATTTAAAGAACATTCGATTTTTCATAATATTAAAACTATTTAAAAATTAAATTCTCTTTTTGCAATTTCAAATTTATTACTTTTTATGTGTCTTTTTACAAAAATTCGTTTTTAATGAATGTTTTCTTTTTGATACATTTCTTATTTTTAATTTATTTTGATCAAGTTTTTTTGTGTTGTTGAATTATTGATCTGTTTTTGTTTTATTAGTTGTAAAAACATTAATAGAAAGTTGAATATGGGCTTTAAAAAAGAGTGCAATTTTTTTTCCAAAAGCTACTTTTTTATGCCACTTTTTTTTCCTAAAACGACTATTTGTGCCTTTTTTTCAAAATTCTCAGCGGTCACACTGATCCAGACAATGAGTAAGACTAATGTTAGTTTACCTTTTTGCTTAGGTAAAGTTGAAAAACGAAGCTAACTGGCGGAGCTAACTTCACACACATTTTAAATTCTATGTGATTTTTCTGTACAAATTAATTTTGTACTTCTAATTTTGCAATACGACAGAAAATATATTTACATATGTATGTATTCGTTTGCGAATCTGTAAAAATCTAAGTTTTTCTTATATTTTTAAGCAGTTATTTCAGATTTTTCTGTTTAGCTTTTTCTAACTAATTTATGTACCAAATGAAAGCTGCACGTGGTTCCTTAGGGTGCGAACAGAGTGGCCGCTTGTAGCCAAGCCGAGTCGACTGACGCTTATTGCGAGAAACCTAGTACTATACAAATTAGTACAAATAAGCGCAAACATGTTATAGTGGGCGCCGAGCTGGCCACATTTAAGAAAATTAAAAAACAAAAAGCAAAATTAAAAAAATACAGTAAAAATTAAACAAAAAAAAAGTTCAAATAAATAATAAAAATTAAATAAAATTATAACAAACCCAAATGCATACAAACATATGTACATAAAACACAAATAATATATAAAATATCAGCACTGATTCTCGCATCCACTATGCACACTCAAACTTGTTTCTCAAATGAACAAGTTCTCGCAATAAGCGTCAGTCGGCTCGGCTCGGCAGCCAAGCGGCCTTAGGCTATACATGAAATTATTTTTGCGCATAAGAACATGCCGCGGATAGGCATAAATTGTGATCTAGTCAGAAATCAATGTTTGAAAAAATATGGAGGGTGTAAAGAAAAATTAGCCTCTTTGTTTTTTATAACTTTGAAACAAAATCAAATGAACTCCGATTTCCCATCTGGTTCACCAGAGCGTTTACCTTTATTAAACATTGTGGGAAAAACTTTAACGTTCTTAATCCCATTTATTTTTATAACCTATTACTAACGATATCGATAAAGAAAATAGAAATATATTTTAAAACCACTAAGCTATGTTAATTTTTTCTTGAAACTTTGATTTTAAATATTTGAATAACTGTTTTTATACCCTTAACTTTAGTGATAAGGGTATATAGAACTTTTTCATTCCATTTGTAATTTCTTCAGTATCCATTTGCGAACCCATAAAGTAAAATATATACTTTTGATTCTAATAGATAGGAAAATTGATTCAGCGTTGTCCGTCTTTCCGTTAATCTGTTTAAATCAATCCTGTAAAGCCTCTTCATATTCCTCGGTCTTGTTTGTGGCATCAAAAAATGCGAGAGATATAAGCATAGTTGCCAGATAAATTTAGTCCAATATCGTCAAATCTTGGGGAAAAAATCGTCAAAATCGTCAAAACAAGTTTTGGAAATCGTCAGAGAATCGTCAACGCTAAAGTTTATGATTTAAATTATTTTTTTAACTGATAATAATAACAAAAATGGGAAAACAAAGGGCTTACAGGTAGTTTCGTCAAAAGTAGTAACAAAAAAGACATAATTTTATCATTCAAAGCAAAACAAACTGAAAATAAAAAAACGCAAATATGTATTTAAGAATTTTTTTACAGATTTATTTGAAACAGATAATTTTTTTACAGAAATCATTTTTTAGGGATCCTATTTCTAATCCTTGTTATAAATAGTATTCTAACTAAAAACATTTTTAACATTTTTAAATAAACACACAATAGCTAATATAGAATGGCTTAAAATGGTTTTTCAAAGCGGAAGACACTTATTTTGGTTTTTTTTATTTTTTTCATTAGATATACATATATGGTGTACATAAATACATAAATTATATTTTAGGTGTGTTGTGCTGTAGAGTATTAAGGCTTAAGGACCTTATAAAACCTTTCATTTGGTGCCAATGCTTCGAGATTTTATGATATTTTAAAGTCATACTTATGTACATATAACAAAATTTTTAGGTTTTTGCTATAGTTGAACACCTTTATAAAAATCGTCAAAGCCATTTTTTGTGTCCAAAAAACGCCAAAATGACGATAAATCGTCAAATCTGGCATCTATGGATATAAGCCAGCAACCATTAATATCTCTAAAATTTGTACGTAAAAACCTATTAACTTCCCCGGAGTTGCCCCTACACAGGTGTAATGTAAGTCCGACTCCCATTAATTTTTCATCACGAACATTTTTGTGGAATATATTTACACTCTATCTCAGCCCCCTAACAAGGCTGCCTACAAAGTTAAATTTCTTTAAATAGCTCCCACAACTTCCAGGGTGCTCCTACAATGGTCAAATGTTACACCGATCCTAAATAATTTTTCCTCTAAAATATTTTTGGTGGAACAGTCCCCCTATCTCCAGCCCCTAACAGGGTTGTCATACAAAATTATAACAATTATGGTAAAAACTCTAAAACTTGCCCGGAGTCGCCCTCAGAGAAATAAAATGTATCACAGCTCCCATTAGTTTTCCCTCCCAAACATATTCCTTGGACATACTTACCCCCTGTCTCCATCACCTAAGGAGGTTGCCATAGATAAATAAAGTGTACGAACGACCTAAACATGCTTACCCCGTTCTACATCACCTAAGAAATAAATTCCCTTGACAGCTTCCCGGGTTCCCGCGGTTAGGTCAAATGTAGGACTGACTCCAACTCCTTGCAAATATTTTCAAGATAATACTTACTCCCTGTCTCCAACCCCTAAGGGGGTTGCCATACTAAATTTGAAAAAATGATGATAAAAACCCCTACAACTTCTCCGTAGTCTACCTATAAGGTTTAAAATTTTGTTTAAAATTACAAATATTCCATAAATTAAGAAAAAAATTGATAAAAATAAAAAAATGTTCGGGGTTGTGTACCCATTGTCTACCAGCCATACATCTAACCACAGAGCCACTGCATTGGTGCGAAAAACGTTGTTTAAGATACATACATAATTAACAGTGATTAAAAAATTAATACCATATGTGTATTAAAACGTGCACTATCATAAAAGGGGCTTTTTTAAAGAAAACAATGTTGACAATGTGATTGTTATACCCTTTACGTGAGTGATACAGGGTGTCTGGTGACAAATTTTTATTATTAAATACGACTATTTCGAAAAGTAACAAAAGGTGCGGAAGGAGGTTTGTGCCGTTGGACTAACCGATTGTGCGGATTTGTCAGTCACGATGTCGCAGCGATCGAGTGAGCATCGCGCGTTCGCTGTGGAGACATATTTTAAGAGTAATGATTCTTACGTAATTGATCGTCTACAATTTTGTTCAAAGTCCGGTATTCGACGTTTACGTGATGGACTGAGTGTAAATTTTATTCGTTCGTAGGTGCAGCGATTCCGCGCAACTGCTATGAATCTTGTCCCTTTGTGGTTGCACCATTTTGAAAATTCTTCTAAAATCGTTAATCGCATTCCGTTCCGTTGCGCCTAAAAGGATTTTCATCTGGACTGTGTAACAGGATAGTAACCCCATTGGGTTGAGGATTGACATTAATAGTCTTAACAGTTGTCTTTTAGTAGGCAGCTTTTTGTGGACAGAATTTCCTAAGTGACCTTTGTAAACCTGAAATCATAAGTAAACATATCATCGTCCGTTTTTCATCACATACCGAGAACTTTTTTAATTTAATCCCTGCCTTTAACCTGTTTCGAATTTGGCATGCAGTTTCTTATGTGAAGGGCGGCCTGGTAGATCAGTGGTAAGTGCACAAGTCTACCAGTCTGAGGGTTGTGGGTTCGATTCCCACCTGAGACCCTGGTAAGTTTGCTTCATTTTCTTTTCTTTCTTTCTTTCTTTCTTTCTTATCCTTCTCGTAATTGCCTCTATACTCCCATCTCAACCTATTCTAACTTCCTCTCCAGGTAACACAAAGGGACCGAATTAAGCGGACCCAAGTGAGCTGTATCCTTTCCTTCAACGGCTGCCTAACCTAACCTTCTTATGTGAAAATTGCCGTGCTTACTAACTTGTCGTACTTGTTGTAGTAGTTGAGTAGCCTCTTCTTAAGTGTCGACGCTGTCCAGCTTGTCGTCTACAAAATGCCTCTCAAGTATTGATTTTACTGCCCTAGGGCATCTATTATGCATTCTTGCATTAAAATTCTTCACACATTGCCTTATCGGGTTTATTTGCATTCCTTACTACAAACATCGGTGAATATCATTCTTTAGGATAGTGTTTCTCACTTTTTTCACTAACACGAGTTTTTTAATTCGGTTCTCATTGCAGCTTTCGCTCAAAACGTAAGAATAGCCTCATAGTTTGGCGGCATTGTAATGTTTTTAAATTTAAGCAAAAGTTTATGTTTTAACATTTTTATACAATTCTACAGAAAGGTCTCGTAGGTGCCTATATTTTCTGGTCAGCTTAGAAAATCTACGTTTATATTGGTAAGTCAAGTTTTCCCACAGATCTTACGTCTTTTAAAAGATATTCTGGCTTATTTCTTCCACTTAGCGCGATCTTTAAATTTATGCGCACAGACTTTTCTTTAGTACAAATGCTACTGTCCGTTCATTTAGGGCACAATCCAGATGGTAAACCTTTCAGGCTAAGTTCCTGCAACACGGATTTTTAAATTAGGGTAGGGCCAGACCATTAATCCAAAAAATAGTACTCCTTTAAACTTTTATTTTGCCCGCACATTTGTATTAGTATAATCCCATATAATACGTTAGATGTCAGCATTCGATGCACTGCAACAACAGGTGCGCCTTTATTATCGTTACTGCCCACGTCTGGTTTATGGATACAAAAGTTAAGAAAAATTTATTCAGGGGCTCTCATGCAACAATTCGGTTTTGCTGGTGCCCATAGAGAACGAAAATGCCTTTAGTTTTTCTAGGTAACTTCACTAAGTGATTTTTTAACGGTAAATGTAGTGAAAACTCGATTTTATTTGAATTAAAATTTTAAACAGTCATAACTTCTTTGCTTCAAGACGAATTTCTACGAATTTTTTTCTTGTTATTTAAAACACCTGATTTTATTTGTTTGAACAGTTTTGTGAGAATTGGTCGGTAAATGGCTAAATAATTATGGTTTAAATGTAAAAAAAACCAAATTTTTTAACAAATTTTTACTTTCTTCAGGCTCTAAGTTGCTTGTGGGATACCAAGCACTATACATATGTATATATTTATTATTATAAAAATTAAATCTAAAATAGTTTTCCAAAAATGCTTAATTATATTAAGATCGGATAAAAAACAAATGAGTTGTGCTATGTTATGTGTTTTCGCTTTATTCCTTTTTATTTAGAAATGATTTTGTGTTCTACGTTTTTAAGAAACTTTCCTGTCAGTATCGCTCTTTAAAGACTAGCAGTAGTTAGAAAGCAAGCTGACTTTATTTTTCCTATATAACGCTGTTAAGCTCTAAGCATTTGCTGGTGGAATCGTTCACCTTGCTCATCACTCATCTGTAATATATTTGATGGAAACCTTTCCAAATGAGCACGCAGATGGTGTAGTTTTATTGGCATTCTGCAACCCATCACATGGTGAGCGGCTTGCATATTGTTTACAGCTGCTCATAATTTTCACTTTTTTTTTTATTTTCAAGAAAATTTTCACATCTTGCGACAAAGCCATTCCATGCATTTTTTTCTGCAAGTTTCATTTGTTGCACGAAACTTACATCTCTTACCAATGTCTGTATATGTGGGCCAATAAAGATACCTGTTAAAATTAAAAATTAATTTCATTGAGCATACGTTCATAATACGCTTTAACTTTTTTTCCGTTAGTTCTTTGTGGAAAAACGTGTTGAATGTATTTGAATGTTGGTCCATTTTTGTCAAGGGCTTTCACAAACTGTTTAATTAACCGCAACTTTATGTGCAATGGTGGTAAAATAATATCTGTTGGATTGACTAATTGGATAATGATGTTTTTTTTCACCATCAACAACTTTTGTACAGGGAGAGTAGAAGTGACTCGGGTTTCCCATTCAAAAAAATAGCAGGGATACTTTGTGTTACCACCTTTAATGGCATTCAAAATTTTCAGTACTTTTAAATCTGCTAAAATTAGTCACTTGTGTGTGGTGTAACCTATGGTATTTAGTATTAGAGCCATACTATCGTAACATTCTTTGATGTCAGTAGCGTAATCCAACGGAAACCAAGGAAATAATCCATCATAATGCAAAAGCACTGCCTTCAAGTCTTAAAGCAATATATATACAAAGAAAATTTAAGAGTAAAATCAATTTTTTATGTAACTTTTTGCTGAACCATCGATGAATAACTGCAAATCTTGAAAAACATGATTATATCCAAGTTCTTTAAACAATGTTTTTACATCATTGCAGTAAGCTAAATTACTATTTTCATTGCTTTCGCTAAATAGTGATCCAAACAAGCTAGCTTCCTCGGCCCTACGGAATGTGGTACTAACAGTTTCTTGTAAGATGTTCCACTGCTTCAATCTTGAATCTAAAAGTTCTGTTTGTCTTTTGGACAATCCTAAATCACGAACAAGATCATGAAATTCCTCTCTTAAAATAAAATGTTGTTTATTTAAATCTCCTTCAGATGGAGTAAATTCTGATGCAGTGCTTCAAAATGGACTGGAGATGGTTCAAATTCAGTTAAGTGTGTTGATATTTCTTTAGCCACTTTTGAAACAGCGTCGTTGTTTTTATGTAATACAGTCTTAACATTATCAACATTTGCTTATTTAATTTGTTTTCTTATTTTAAAATGTTCTTTAAACAAAAATAGCAATTATTTTCTCTACGTACAGGTAGTGGAAGTCAGTTAACCGGTTCCAGAAATGGAAATGCAAAAGAACCATGTAGATCGTTTTTTCAGGATCTTAGTGTTGCGTAGCAAGATGAGTAGCACACCGATGGTATATACCATTTCCCTTGTACTAAGCAACGGCTAAAATACTCTTCGTATAGTGGGATAACTTGCTTATTTATCGACACATCTATTTTATGTCGCTTATCCACGAAAAATCCACAAATAAAGCAAAAGTTATTGCTTTTATCATACAATTTTATTACAAATATTATTTTGGTCTTTATTCCTCTTGGTTTAGCAATAATCCTTCGATTTTAGTGTAAAAAAAAACTGCTCTTAATTGCAAAAATTCAAGACTTAAGTACAACAGATTGTGAGTTCTTGACGTGTCAATGCAATAAGTTAGAAAGAGACAGCTACATATATCCATTAAAAAGGGGGAAAAGCGTCAAATATATAATTAAGTATGCGGAGAAATATAAGAAAACCCACACAGTATTATGGAAAATTTGTTAGGCCTCGTCTACCAAGGTAGTTAATTACAAGCAACAAGCATAAAATTCAAAAGGCGGGAAATGTTTAAGCCAAATTGTGGCATTAAAAATATGAACAATAATTCTTTGCGCGGTAAAAGGCAGCTCAAAAAGCATTTTGTTGCTTATTTTATCAACGCCAAGAGCCTTTTTATCATTGAGGTTAACGATAGCCTCTATAACATCTGAAACGTATTTCTATAGGACGTCTAGCAACAACAGGTAGTAATTCCCGCACGTCAGTGCACGTGTTGGGAATGAACACGTTCCTTAAGTCACTTGCAAACAGATCGCATTTTGTGTTGTGCATTTGAGGTTTTGCGATAACGGGTCTTTTTAGACGTCTGGCAAATCGCCATAGAGAATAGTTTGTCTGGGGAGTCGCGTCTAGGTTTTCTAAAAATTCATTCAGTGATGTCGTCCTGTGCACCTCCAACAAATTTTTTAATTGGTTTGTGCATTCTTTTAGTTTAGTTTTAAGTTGAGGCAATCTATGCCTTTGCCATTCTCTCCGGGTTCTCTCTTTCTCAGATAAGAGCTTTTTCACATCGGCAGAAAAATTTTTTTGTACTTAGCCTGACGGTAAGTAGAAAAAGCATTTTCAACGGCTTTTATAATGTTTTCATTAAGGCGGTTGAGGCAATCATCGATGTCTGCGGGTGTTTTTAGTGGTTGGTTCTCCGAGCAGCGGGTGCTGATATATTTTTTTTATTTCAACCAATCTACTTTCTTAGTTAAGAAAAAATCACTAGTTGCTATTTGATGAGGACTGCAAATTATAATTTTTGTTGGTAAGTCAGAAGATCAATCCGACGATTGACAACAGATTTGTAAAAACTGTTGTACTGATCCTTCGTTATGGAGAATCTGGTTTGACAATACTCTGAAGAAGATTATGGTAAAATTCATAAAAAAAAATCATAAATGCTTGTATATAACTTTCAGAGAGACCACCCATCCATTGTTGAGCCGCCACATGATCTATCTCTGGGGTCCTTCGAATCGTAAAAGGAATAGCCACTTAATTTAAAAGTGCTTCTAGATGTCATATGAGTTTCGAAAATAAACATGACATCAATTTTTTGGTGTGCTAAAAATTATTCAAGTTCGTTTTTGTGTTGGCGGATGCCGTTTGCATGGCCTACAGAAGAGCAGACTGCATTTTTTGCATCATACCAGCCATTTGCGCCATAATCTGTGTGAACTGTTTAACCATATTGTCAATTACGGCTTCCAGACGGCTAAAATTGGGACCAGTTGGTTCATTTGTTGGCTGGTTAAGCTTACGAATGTTGGGCTGGTTGGACTTTAGTGCGTTGGCATAAGAAACTTGACTTGTTGTTGGTTGTGTTAATGGAGTCATAGTAGTTCTACTTAACTGCTGTGGAGGAAGTTTTTAATGACAAAACTTAAATAAAAAAAAAATAGGGCAATTGTTTATATAGTCTTTTGCAGAAAGAAAAAAATCAATGTAAAATCTTTGTTTGTTTAGCTACAAAAAAAATATATTGAAAACCTCTCAAAACCATAAAAAGTTAATAAATTGCAGGCAAATTTACTTAACTTTCCTGACTTTAACAGTGCCCAAAACGACAAATCAAAAACAAAATATTTAAAAATTTACTATCCGATACAGAGTTGTGTCATCTGTCGAGCTGCGCACTAAAATTTTTACATTTCTTCAATTTTTATTTTGGCTTAATGTCCGGCTTGGTTGGCAAAATACCTCTATGTGCAGCGTTAGCCAGAAATATCTCTGGGGGACGAAGGCGAATTGTGTTTTACACGTACATAACACGAGAACGAACAAAAACCTCAACAAAAAGAGGTAAACAGACAAAAGCATTATGATACTAGCTTTTAACAGAGCAGGTTGATGTCACATTGTTTTATAAATGTTATAATTAATAATTCAGTAATGCAAGCAAAATGCGAGTACCTAGCTTAAAAGTTTTGGCGCCGCATAGTCGTAAAAAGACAAAGTAAACGGAGCATGCAAAAAAAAAATTTAATTATGTACAAAAACAATTTGTTGCTGGAAGTCCAAAATGAAATACGCATTTTAAAGTTGTTTAACTATAAAAAGCCATGTATGGACATACGTAAATACATACATGAGTACATAAATATTTATTTGGCAAACTGTATTGGTATAAAGTTGCCACATAAAAATTATAAATTATAAATCGTAAACACTGTAACATAAAACACAAAAAATTGTGCCAGGGTGAAAGGACCAATACATTCTTATTTAAAGAATTTCCCTCACTGGCCATCACTAAACATTGCATTCCATTAACGGCCGGCTAACTTAGCCAATAAATGAAAGTTCAGCTTACTACAATAAAAGATTTTTAACTTTTTATAACATACGTAATCAAATTATATAATATTTGCAATATAATTATGTATTTATTTACTTGCAGGTTTTGTATTATTTATTAGCTGTTAAACAATAGTAACACAAGTACCTGAATAGCTAAAAAAATGGGAACACATTCCAAGTTAATTTAATTTAAAAACTAATTATCACTAGTAACAAATGCTTAAAAATCAAAGCGAACGTAGAAGTTACAGAATTAAGCAAATGCAACACAAAATATATCAAAAGTCGAAATTAATCAAAATATTATCTAATTTCCAAACATTATAACAGCAATGTATAACTCACATGCCTCATTAAAGCAAATATCAACAGAGGTAAAATATACAGTTGCAGCTTTAAATTTGGGAAAAAATAAAAATGCTACAAAGATTTGCCAAAAATTAAATGGTAAGTTTATAAATTATGTTAGCAATTAACATAGTACTAAATGCGAAAGAGCATTAAAAGGAAAACTTGCATGCTCAAGTGAAAATGATTTAAATATGAACATATGTATGTTTATGGTCATATATGTATACTTATTAAAAATTCGATCCAAAAATTGAGGGTACATAGCCATATATGATTCAAAATTGATTATATATTTTTAAACAAATGTTTAAATTTTGTACTTTTGTATGTATGTATACACATATCAGGTTATTTTTAAATTAATATATTTAAAAAAATTTTTTTTAATATATACTTTTGCGGCTATAAAATATAATAACATTTATACATCGCTTTTTACCATATATGTATGTTTAAATATATGAATATATTTTATACCATTTGTTTTGTTCCATTTGTTATTTCTTTAATATCCATTTGTGACCCCATAAAGTATATACATATATTCTGGATCCTTATAGATAAGGAAGTCGATAGAATAGTTCAAATGCCCTGAGTTTTCTATTTTCAGCCATGTGCTTTAAGCCCACCACAAAAAATTATAATATTTATGGTTTGAAAACAACTTACCTAGATCAGATGACTATGTAAACAAAAAGATTCGACACAGCCAAATATAGCGTTCTTACGTGTTAATATTTATTAGAGAGATCGACCGGTTTTGACGTTTTTTTTTGGTTTTACTAAAGCCGGTTATTTTAAAACCCCAATTTTTTTTAGCAAGTATAAGTTTTATAAATTTTTTACTCTTTATTGTATTAAACCTGCACAAATAAGAAAATGGAATCTTTTTTCCTTACATGTGGTAACTCTAAACGTTTCATAAAGAATTCCAAAAAAAAAAAAAATGTAGACTAATTATTTAAACTAATAAAAAAACAACGTGTTTTTTTTAATTTATAAATTTTAACTGCAATTATTAGCAGGAAGTATAGATTAAAAATGTGAGTAATTAGTTTAATAATCTGAAGTTTATTATATCCAGAGTTGGGAAAAATACATGCTTTGCTGTATTTGAAATACAAAATATCATTACTTTAAATTGTATTATTACATATTAATCATATCTGGCCCAATGGGCTCGATTAATAATATTTGAAATAAAATGAAATGAAATGAAAAATGAAAATAATTGTTCCGCTTGTATTTCAAATGCAAAATACCAAATACCTTCAAGTCGAGTATTTCAAATACAAAATAAATTTTTAACAATTAATCATCAGTTTAATCAGATAAGCAGCCTCTTGTTGAAGAATATATAAATCCTGCTAAGAAACAATATTTCTACATGAAACATTAAAACAGACTGGTGTTAAATTTTATGAAAACAGTTCTCTGCAAGGCAACAGCGATGCCAATTTAGATATTTTAGAGCTAGATTTAGCTC
Source organism: Melanophora roralis (assembly GCA_963583895.1). Classification (NCBI taxonomy): domain Eukaryota; kingdom Metazoa; phylum Arthropoda; class Insecta; order Diptera; family Rhinophoridae; genus Melanophora; species Melanophora roralis. Next base: position 11,971,454 of record OY757192.1, on the reverse strand, counting down.
TTTTTAATTCCTCCTAAATCGGAAATTTTCCCTTTTCAACTGTGGAAACGGCACGTTTGGCACTTTTTGCATTTTAAATTAAATTTTTCCGTTTTCACCCTATTGTTTTGTTTTTGTGGCACTTACGGAACATACAAAACTATTCACTGATTTATTTCAATAATTACAAAGCCTGACAAATTATACCGACAAATGACTTCGATTATATAGCTGCAGAGTTTGAATCTTAAATAAATAACAACTGTTATCTAGGATTAAACTTTGAGAAAGCATGACGATTCTAATATAGCTGAATCAGATAAACATATCGTTAAATGTAATTTCATAAAAACTCTAATATATGAAATTAGGGCAAAGCTTCCAACAAATTTCAAGATGTTGGAATAAATTTTTGCATTTAGCGTAACAAATGTTTTTTGCAGGATTCAGAAAATACTTTATGTGTTGTAAAAGAATTTGAAGATGATTTTTAAGAAATTGAAGAGCTGTAAAATTGCTTAAAAAATTTAATATTGTACCTGTGGAAAAGTTTAGATAAAACCGACCGACAAATTTTGGATCGAAGTGCATCATTGTTTGTTTTAAAAATATCGCATCCATACTCCAATGCTAAAGTGGAAAAAACATTTATTGCTATGAGTTTTTTTAAAAATAAAATTATAAACCGCATGGCTTTGAATACGGTTAATTGTTTAATTCGTATAAAAAATAGTTTACAAAGTTGTAGCACCTGCTACCAGCAACCGTATTTCTAAAAATAAATTCAATTAAAATAGACATATAATAAATCAAAATCTATATATATAAAATTGCTGCAAGTGCGTTGTGACTTTATAACTCACGAATGGTCGTGAAGATGGTTTATCTAAAGTTTACGCTTTCGGGAGTTATGACTTTTCATGTCAACTTGTGATTTTTTGTTCATATAACAAAAACTATAACAAATATGTATTCGACAAGACCTAAAGGTTGAATTATACGTGGCATAACCGTAACGCCATAACCGTACCTATTGAAAATCCAACTGCAATCCAATGGAATCCAATTGAAACCCAATCTGAAACCAATCACGTTTTTAATTGTTATGGCTATGGCGTTACAGTTATGTCACGTAAAATTCAACCTTAAAGATTGCGAGCGAAATAGTAAGTAAATCAATAGAAGTTTGATGGTATAATAGGACTATTGAATTGAATTGATTTACCTTTTTTCATTTTTTCCAAATAAAAAATAAATGAAAAAACCAATGAATTTGATTCAATGTTAATATTCATTCGTAGCGAAGCACGCCGGGATCCGCTAGTATTATATAAAAAACAAATCTATGACTGGAAGAAGAAAATGTTACTCTTTTTTTCTATTGTGTTCTTTTATACCCTTTACATAGTGATAAGGGTATATATCAGTTTGTCATTTCGTTTGTAATTTCTTTATTATCCATTTGCGACCCCATAAAGTATGTATATTCTGGATCCTTATAGATAGGGAAGTTGATATGGCCATGTCCTTCTGTCCGTCTGTTGAAATCAAGTTTCCGGAGTCAAATAAAAAGATACAGACCAGTTATTGGTGTCAAACTATTAGAAATATCCTGGATACAATCGCTATTTAAAATCAGCAAAATCGGTTCACTATTGGCCGAGATATAAGCGAAAACCCAAAGCAACCCATTTTTTTAGGACAAAATCCGTGCATATATCCCTATATATCTCAGTAAATATTGTCACTCATGCCACAAAACTTGGCACGGATACATCTAAAGTAGGGATCTAACTAATGAGAAAAGTTTTTTTAGATAGGATCAGGGGAAGTGGTATTTTTCCTACAATTGCATAAATTTAGTGAAATATTTTATGTCCTATATCTCGGAAACTATAACAGCTATCGACTTCAAATGCTCTACAAAAAGTAATTTTACAAAAAGACCTACACCTTTAAGAAAAAACTTTTTGGGTGGGGATGAACAAAGGGGAGCTCCCATACAAATTAACCATTTTTATGAAATTTTCGATAAACTTTATCGCGGAAACTATAAACGATATCGAAATCACTCGTTCTACAAAAAGTAATTGGACATCAATAGTTATGTTTTAAAGAAAAAAATTTTTGGGTGGGGGGTGAACTAGGGGTAGCTCCCATACAAATTAACAATTTTTATGAAATTTTCGATAAGCTTTATCTCGAAAGCTATAACAGCCATCGGCATCAAATGTTCTACAAAAAGTAATTGGACAACGAAACCTACGCTTTGAAGAAAAAATTGTTTGGGTGGAGGGTGAGAAAGGGGAGCTCCCATACAAATAAACAATTTTTATGAAATTTTCGAAAAGCTATATCTCGGAAACTATAACAGCCATCGACATCAAATGCTCTACAAAAAGTAATTACACAACAAAACCTACGCTTTGAAGAAAACTATAACAGATATCGAAAGCAAATGTAATTGTACATCAAGACTTTTTATGAAATTTTTGAAAAGCTATATCTCGGAAACTATAACAGCCATCGACATCAAATGCTCTACAAAAAGTAATTACACAACAAAACCTATAACAGATATCGAAAGCAAATCTAATTGTACATCAAGACTTACACTTAAAAAATTTTTTGGATGGGGGCAGAAGGAGGCAAATTAACAATTTTTATTATTTACGCTATATCTCGGAAACTATAACAGAAATCGACTTTAAATGTTCTGCAAAAATTAATTGGACAATGAGGTCTACACTTTGCTGAACAAATTTTTTGGGTGGGGCCAGGAGAAGGGGTAGCTTCTATACAAATTAACAATTTTTATGAGATTTTCGATACGCTACATCTGGGAAACTAACCCAGCTATCGACTTCAAATATTCCACAAAAAGTAATAATCAAATAATTCATACATTTTGGAAAAAAAGTTGGAGAGGAGCAGGGGGACTAGAACATCCCATAAAAATTAACAACTTTTATTAACCTTTTAATACGAATAATGCCGAAAACTTTTATAACTCTCAACCTCGAATCTTCTTCATCTCTTTCTTTTATCCATACGAACGTTTAAATTTTGTAAAGTTTTCTATGGACTTTAAAATTGACACAAGGTATTTTTAATATATTATTTGCAGTACAAAATAACTCGGCCAAATATAGCGATCTTATTTGTTGTGTTTAAAAGTGTGAATGTCAAAAAACTTTAATTTTTATACAAAATTTATTTTTTTGACATTCACGTTTACAAATATCCGCTTAGCTCTTGATATTACCTGAATGAGTGAGCCCTGAAAAAGAACGTGCCTTGCTAAGGCGAAGACGTGAATGAATACAAAGACAACATTTCCATTCTTTTTTTTTTTTTTTAATTGTAACATTTCTCAATTTTTCTAATGACAACTTTTTGTATAACAAAAAAATGTATTTTGCAAAAATGTATTTTGCTATCATAAGTATTTGAAATACAAACATACATATCGGTACCCTTATATATAACGCCCTAACTTTTTTATAAGCCAACATTTTCGTTTAATTTTATTAATTTCTGCTCACATATCACAATTAAATAAAAAAATATCGACTTAAAAAATAGAGTTTAGATCTTTTTTTATATGTATTTACCTTTATTTTGTGGAAATATTTTAAGTGCAATCGAAATGATAAGGCCACTTAGCTGAAAAGGCTCTTGGACATCAAAACTTAAACGTATTAATCAACATAATTATGCGGATACTATTTTAAGTAGTTCCAAAGTGTCGACCTATAATGCCCTTGTAAAATACCGTGACAAAAAGAAAACGCTGGGTAAAATATAAACACGTTTCGTTCCCGAGAATAAAATGTACGTTTTGTTTTTCTTTCAAATATTAATACTCACTTAAGACAAATTCACTTAAATGTCATGTTAAAGAACCAGCTGACAATTTTTTGCTTGTTTTTGTTTTCTTATTGCTATCTGTCAAAGTTTGTTTACATGTGAATATACATACATATGTACATTAGGGTTATACAGTCAAATCCCTATAATTCGTGCCCCGATAAATCGTAATTCCCGATAATTCGTAATAAACTGTCGGTCCCTTGAAAAAATTTCGTTAATTTGTAAAATTTTCATACATTTTGGTTCCCTCGCTAATTCGTACTTTTTTCCAAAAACAAAATCTTCTTTACCTCTTATAAATCGTAATTGTTTGCTAACTACCACTTATAATTCGTAATAAAAGCAACAGAAACATGGAAAAAATGATTTTGTGTATTCCGCTATTTTTTTGCGTGGCTTTTGCTTGTGTGTGTGTTTATTTTCTTAAGATTAGTTCATTACAAAAATACATGTATTTTACGCTAAGTAAATGAATTTGCTATTTTATTTTAGGTATTTATTTAATTTTGTATTTTATTTTTAACAGTTGTTTTTTATGTTTCTTTTTATTGTTTTAGTAAATAAATTGAAAAACCCCGTTAATTCGTATTTATTTTACTTTAACCCTGTTAAATCGAAACCCCGCTAAATCGAAAACCCCTATAATTCGTAAGAAATGACCGGTCCCTTGCGATTACGAATAATCGGGATTTGACGGTAGTTTTTTGCAAGGTAAAATTATGTAGGGCATGGAAAGAGTAAGAACTACATATATTTTTAGTTTTTCGTAATCGGTAAGAAAAGTTTACGCATCAAACGCGATGAAGTTTTTAAAAAATTGTGTTTTTTACATGAACATTGTAATGCATTTAAGAAATCGCTTTTTGTGTTTTTGGGAATTAAAAAAAATATGATTTGTTATCAAAAGCACATTGCCCGTAGAATATACCCTTGGGAGAATGACGTCCAAAAAGTAATATCCCTAATGTACATGTTTTTAAACAGCTACGTACGTACATATATATGTACGTGATAAAAATAAATAAATACAAAAAAAGTAAAATACTAAGAGTTTTTGCAACAGCATTTTTTTATTTTAAGACAAAAGATTATTAATAAAACACAATTCGTATTCAAAACAACTATTTTAATATGTTCCGGTAATTTTCTTTTATTTCTTACTAACAATTAATGCGCTACTTCTTTAGCGCAGTTTTATTGATGAAATGTTTCTAATATTTTTAAATAGGGGTCGGTATATGAGAGGTCGCCTCCCCTGCTTCTATCCAAATAATTTTATTTTTTCCAAAATGTTAGCCTTATTAATTGACTTCTTGTAAACATTTGAAGTTTATAGCTGTTATATTTTCCAAGATATAGAGTTCCAAACATTTCATAAAAATTGTTCATTTGTATGGAAGCTGCCCCTCCCGCTGGTTCAATTTAAATCATTTTTTTAACAGTGTAGTAATTGGACAATACTTCTTGTATAACATTCAAAGTCGTTATATATTCCGAGATATAGTTATATATTCCGAGATATAGTTATAGTTTCCGAGATATAGTATATCAAAAATTTGGCAACAATTGTTCATTTGTATGGGAGCTGACCTAAATATTTTTTTTTCCAAAATGAAGGCATACATTTCTTCTTGTAGAAGATTTGAAGTCGATAGCTTTAATAGTTTCCGAGATATAGCGTATCGAAAATTTCATAAAAATTTTTCATTTGTATGGGAGCTATTCTCTCCCTGCTCTTATCCAAAAATTTTTTTCCAAAATGTAGGCCTTATTGTCTAATTACATTTTGTAAAACATTTAAAGTCAATTGCTGTTATAGTTTCCGAGACATTGTAGCGTATCGAAAATTTCACAAAAATTGTTCATATGTATGGGAGCTGCCCCTTTCTCGTCTCCTAAGCAAAATTTTTTTCCAAAATGTATGTATGTATGTATGTATGTATGTATGTATGTATATCTTTATAAGTATTTCTAATACTTTTAAATTTCACATTGATTATAATTTAATATAAAATAAATAAATAAAATAAAAGAAAAATAAAATGTTGTTACATTATGAAAAAATTTAAACATTTAAATTATTTTTGACAAAATTCACACATTCCCTTTTAAATGTATAATTATTGGTTTCAATTTTTTATCGTTTGGAAGATAATTGAATAATTTGAGTCCCTTATGGAATAGCGATCTTTGCATAGATGATCCTTAGCCTGAAGTTATCTGCATTTCTTAATCCATATGGTTGTACTTCGCCGACGTACTTTATTTGGTCACATAGGTATTCAGGTGCATTACCATACTTAATATTGTGAATAAAGCACAGTGTATTTAGTTGGAGTCTTTTTTTATATTTAGCCACTTAAGCATATCAAGCATTACCCGTATATGTGCGTATCTGTTACATTTTAAAATTGTTCGCATTGCCTTGTTTTGTAACTTTTGAAGTCTTTCTATTTGAGATTCGTTGCAGCATGTATATATTATTGTAGATCTGAATTCAAAATGTGGTTTTATTATGGTATTATAGACATTTATGGAGGTTATTATAGATATTTTGTTTCTTAATCTTTTAAAAAGCCAATTTTTTTACTAATTTTTTTACAAATATATTCTATGTGGTCTTTGAATTTCATTTCCTTGTCTATTATAAAACCAAGATATTTAATATTATTCACTTTTTCTATAACTTCGTTATTTATTTTAAATACTGTTTCACTGTCGAAATTTACTTCCATAATTTTTGTTTTGTTTTAATTGAGTTTAAGTTTATTCTTTTTTAACCATATATTTATATTATTTATATCGTTTATCATGTTATCGCGACATTCCTCACCACTATCTCCTTCTGTATATATAAGAGTATCATCAGCATATAATACGATTTCAAATTTGTCTAATACGTTTGGCATATCATTTATATATATTATAAATAGCAAAGCGCCCAAAATCGATCCTTGTGGAACACCGAAATCATTATTAATTGAATTTGATTTTATATCGTTAATTTTGGTTATTTGGTTTCTGTTCACCAAGTATGTTTTAAACCATTCTAGTTCTTATTCCTGTATACCGTACATGTATAGTTTCTGTATTAAAATTTCTCTATCGATTGTTTCAAACGCTCGTTTAAAGTCTAGAAATATTGCCATTATTTTTCGATTTTTTTCAATATTTTTCCATCGATTTATTACATAGTTCACAGTTGTTTCACACGAAAACTTTTTTTTAAAACCTGACTGATATTTTGATAATAAATTATTTCTCTCGAAATAGTTTTCAAGCTGGTCTTTTACAACTTTTTCCAGTATTTTTTTCGCAGGTTTTTAACGTATTAATAGGACGGAACTCTTCACATTTTTTGGTTTTTGCAACTTTTTCTATTGGTGTAACCATTGATTCCTTCCAATTTTCAGGGAAATCTCCAGATGCAAGTGATTTGTTTATAGTTTTTAAAAGTTTTTCTTCAATCAAATGCCAGTTATCAAGTAAAATTTTTGTTGATATTTTGCAGTAGTCTGGTTTGTTTTTTAATTCTCTCATTATTTTCTTAAGCTCTACAGTTGTTATTGCACTGAATCTGAATTGTGAGGTAACCATATGTATTTTATTTGTATATTGCACATTTTCTATTTAATCTCTTATTATTTTAACACTATTTACAAAGTATTTGTTAAAATGAGTAGCTATTTGGTAATTGTCTTCATATTCTACGTTATAAAATATCACAGATTTAATCACATTTATATTTTTCTTTATAACCAGGTCTTTAATTTCTCTCCACATTTGTTTTTGGTCTTTTGCATTATTTATTTTGTTGTTAATGTATTTATATTTTTCGTTTTCTATTTTTACTTTATATAAATTTCTAATTGATTTGTAGTTGGACCATGCTTCAGCTGTGTTTTCAAACTTTGCGATTTGGTATTTAACTAATTTGTCCTGTTTTATTAGACGTAGTTCACTATTAAACCATTTGTTAACATAATTTTGCGTATTTATTGATGTATTTCTAGTAAACTTCCGAATTGTGTCTTCCAGGCATTTATCAAAAAGCAACACATTTTGACTGACATCTACATTTTCTTCATAATTTATTACTGCCCTAAGTTGTCTCGTAAACATTACTTTATTATATCTAAACTTATCCTCACTTTTATTGTTTTCCTTTTTATTATTATTCTTTTCATCTTTTAGAAAAATTTGTATTATTTCATGATCTGATATTTTGTTTTTATTACAATTTTGTGTTGATATTTTGTACTTGTTTTTTGTTATTACATAGTCTATTATAGTTCTAGTTGTGTTCGTTACCCGTGTAAATTCCTTAACAATTTGCTTAAGTCCATTATCATTCAATAAGCTTTCGATTTTATTTTTATAAAAGTTGTTATTGCCCAATCTATATTAAAATCACCAGTTATAATAATATTACATACTTCTTCGCTTAAGTCTTCCAATATTTGCTGGAAAATTTCACAGAATTCAGATTCATAACCACTCGGAGATCTATATACTGCGACTATTATTATTTGTGTGTGCTCAAGCTGCGCTTTACATGCCATAATCAAATATTTTGAGTTTGCAATCTTTTCAAATATCTTGGAGACTTTCCATTCAATCTTATAATATATAATTACACCTCCCGTTCTTTTTGAATTAGATAACGATGTTAATTGGTTATAGACATGCAAGCTAATTTCGTTTTCATTAATTTGTTCTGTCATGTGTGTTTCGGAGAGGATAAAAAATTCGGGGTTTTCTGTTGAAGCTATTATTTCTACTTGATTGAAATTATTTGTTAGACCTTGAACATTTGTATATAAAATATATGCGCTGTTTAATTGTTACGTTAATAAGCCCATTCTTCGCTTTTTTATATTTAATTTATTTTGGTAAACAGGACACTCTTTATCGTACGTTCTATGATTTTCATCTAAGTCCATATTCAATTTTTGATTCATTTTTACACAGTTAATACACTTTATTATTGGATCTTTATTACAATCTTGTGCTTTGTGATTCCCATGGCATTTAATACATATTTCTTGATTTTTACATTCACCTGAGAAATGGTTGTAGCCTTTGCATTTAAAACACCTTCTTATATCTGTGCCATCAAATACTCTGCATCTTTCCCATCCTAGATTTATTTTTTGCGCATTTATTAATTTTGTATATAGCTCGCAATCTGTTTTAATTTTAATATTGTAAATTGTTCTATTATTTCTTTTAAAATCAAACATTTTTATAATTTTAATTTCATTGTTTTCTATAACCGGATTCTGTTTCTTAATTTTCTCAATAAATTCTTCTTCGGAGTATTTAAATGACATGTCCGTTATATCTATATAAAATTCTGTTGGGTTGGGCACCTTGATCTGATATTTCTCACTCATTTCATTTTCTATAGCTGTTTTTATTTTTTCCCTTTCCTCGTTGTTTTCACTTTGTATTACTATTGTTCTATTTTTCCTATTTTCTACATTAGTTATTTTTAAATTAATCGGGTTAACTTTTTTATTTAGTTCATCTTTAGTTTTTTAAATTTTTTGTTTTTCTTTAGGTTTAATTATTAAAGGCATTTGTTTGCTAAAATCTGGTATCACTGTTTTTGTTTGCACTGTTTCTGCATATGACATTTTACTTTGTTTGGCGCTTGCTTCTGTTATTACTTTTTTTATATCTTTACACATTTTTACATTATTTTCTTCAATTTTGTCACACATTTCCTTATTTTTATTTCCAAATTTATTAACACTTTCACATAATTTTTTTATTTCCTGTGCGTTTTTTTCAAATGATTTGTGCGCACTATCTATTTTTTTAACCTTTCCTCGTATCGCTTTTCTATTGCTTCTAATAGGTTTTTAATTTCACTTTCGTTTTCTTTAAGAGACATTTTGAATTGATGTTTGTACTCCGTTAAATTTTGTTTGTTTTTGTTAACATCTTCCTGAATATCTTTTAATACCAAATCAACATTTTGTATGTACTGGAGACAGTCGTCGCATATAAAACGAACAAAATTGTTTACTTCCAAGATCTTTGCCGAGTATTGATCTATACCGGCACATTTCATAGTACAATGATACACCTTATTACACACTCCCATACATTGTACACCCGTTTCCCCTCTAACTGCTGTTCTGCATTTACTGCATTCAGCCATTGGGTATTTTATAAAATCAAGTTCTATTATTAAAAAAAATTTTTATAAACTGTCTTTATGTTTCACTTGTTGTTTCGTTTATATTTTTTTAGTTTTTAATAGTCCTGTCTATTTATTTAACCAATTAATATTTTATTTATTTAATTTACTCGCGAGCTTTAGATTTTAATTTTATTTAAAAATATGCGCATTCGTTTATAATTTTTAAGTGAAATGTGTCAAGAAAAAGACATTATCTCCTAGAAATCGTTAAAAAATTTTACTTTAGAAAAACACTGGTGTGGTTACTTTTGAATGACACATATGTGTTCCCGGTATAGGTAGGTTCCTAGTTAGTTTTGGTTTCTTGGGATGTGTTCAAAGCATTGTTATTGTGCATATATTTTTGTTTTTTAAATGCCGGATAAGTTTGGTATCTATAGTAAATGATGAAACCAACAGAACAGTAGGTCTTATTGTCCCATTAATTCCTGTAGAACATTTAAAGTCGACATCTGTTATAGTTTGATATAAAGCATATCGAAAATTTCATAAAAATTGCTAGTTTGTATGGGGGATACCCCTTCCCCTGCTTCTATCCAAAAAAAATGTTTTCAAAAATGTAGGTCTTATTGTCAAATTACTTCTTGTAAAACATTTTAAGGCGATCCTTGTTACAGTTTCCGAGATATAGCGCATCAAAAATTTCATAAAAATTGTTAATTTGTGTGGCGGCAACCCATTTCCCTGCTCCTATCCAAAAAAATTTTTTCCGAAATGTAGGTCTTCTTGTCAAATTACTTTTTTGAGAGCATTTGCAGTCGATAGCTAGTATAGTTTCCGAGATATAGCGTATCGAAAATATCCAATTTCTGTTTTCAAGGTGTAGGTCCGTACCAAGTTTTGTGGCAAGAGTGACTGTATTTATTGAGATATATGTATAGGGATATATGCACGGGGTTTGTCCTAAAAACGTTGGTTATTTTGGGTTTTGCTTATATCTCGGTTACTAGTAAAATAAAAAATTGCATTTGTCTCAGGGATATATCTGACTGTTTAATGTCAAAATGTTTTCTGTTTCCTATGCGACTTAATTGGAATTTGGAAACTTGATTTCAACAGACACACAGACGGGCAGGGCTATATCAACTTTTATATCTTAAGGATCTTTATGAGTCTAAAGTGAATAGAAATTACAAACGGAACAACAAACATATATACCCTTATGACTATGTGAAGCGTCTAATAAGAATTGGGGTGCACGTTTCTTTGCATACAGTAAAAGTTATGTGGGTGCTTTTTAGTCCATTTATTTTTTATTTCCCATATTTTTCCCCATTTCTCTGCTTTGATAATACAATGCTGTAGTTGTTTCGAGGCCTCATAGGCACTGAGGTAAGAAGATACAGAAGTGGCTCTAGAATATTACCTTGAGGTACGCCAACCCCAATTGGTCGAGGACAACTTAAGAGGTCCGCCTCTTTAATCATAAACTGCCGGTCTGTTATGTACATTTTCTAAAGGTTATAGAGATTCAAAGACAAATTTAGCTTAAGATAAGTTAACAAGCCTTCATGCCATAATTTACTGAAATCCCGAGAGATATTAATAAAAAAAAAAAGAGTAATAGGTCTTCTCCTTGTACGCTTTTCTTATTACTTGTTTCAACCTGTGTGTTTTCGTCTTCAACTAAATTTGGGATTAAAAATACAGTTATTATTTAAGAAGGGTGTCGGTTTGGTTTTAGGCAATTTCTCAAACAATTTCCACATGGCTGCTAACAGAGTTACAGGCCTATCAAATTCCACCTTCGAAGGCTCCTTTTCTGGCTTAGGAATCATCTTTCCTAAGGCTATTTTGCATAATGTGTGGAAGTGCCCAAGTTGTAGTGTGACGTTTAAAATAAAAACAGTTCTTTTTGCTGTGCCAGGTAATTCCAAAACATTTTGATACTGATTATATTAAATCCATGAGCTTTTTTTACATATAAATTATTAACAGCTTCTACGACATCTAGAAATTAGAAATTGAAAACGTATTTCTTTAGGCTGTCTAGCAACAACTAGCGGTAATTCAGTCATACCAGTACATGTGTTGGGAGTGAACACGTTCCTTAAATGATTTGCAAAGTGGTCACTTTATTCATTGTCGTTTCTTGTCCATGATCCTCTCAGATTACGCATTCGTCGTTTTGCGATAACGGGTCTTCTAAGGTTCAACTATATGTGACTTACCATAACGCCATAACCATAACCGTTGCCATAAAAACCAAAGCTTAATTGGTTTCTATGGTTATGGTCATAGCGTAATAGTAAGCCACCTATGATCAAATACAGTGTTGCCTATAAATTTGGTTCGAACAGCTGTTTTCTGTCGCTTTGGTTATGTCACGTATAAATGCACCTTAAGACCTTTGTCTGATCGCCATACAGAATATTTTTTCTGATGATTGGTATTTATACTTTCTAAGTGTGTCCTGAGGGATGCTGTTCTATTTATATGCCTCCAGCAAATTCCTGAGATTGTTTGTGTATTTCTTTAATTTTGCTTAAAGTTAGGGTAATGGCTAAAAATAAAAGTAAAAAGAAAATTATAGAAATTGGCATGAGCAAAAATATTTAATTTAAAATATACTACGAACAATTAGAAAAAGTGAAAACTTTTAAATATCTTGGTTTTAGTACAAATTTTTGCTTTTCAATTTGGCTTAAGTTCATTCAATTTCCTTTTATTAGGAGAAATTAATATTTTTCCGTTAATGTTGAAAGAAGCTTTTAACTTACAGAATAAAAAGAAGGAAAACAGATATTCCGTTTTTCTTCTCGGTTACATGTAAATAATCAATTGGTGATGTTTATAGCCAAAAGACACTTCTGCCGTTCAAAGAGTATTGATAATTAAATTGCGTAGCTGCTTTTGGAAATGCATTCTAATCGGCTAGTATCGGTAGAAAAAACAGCTTTTTTTTAAATAAAAGCTTCTTTTAACATAATAATATTAATTTCTTCTAATAAACAGAAATTGTATGAACTTTAGTTAAATTAAACAGCAAAAATTTTTATAAAAAACAATTAGTTTAACAATAAATAAAAATAAGCATCGTAAATTGATTTTATATTAAACTAGTACCTATTATTTGTGTTTTAAGGGAAAAATGTCTTGATAGAAAAATGTTTAGTCGCCTTTTTAAAGGCAAAGTGAATACGAAAAACCTTACTTTGTTTTTAAACGTTATAAGCTGTAAGTTTAGATAGGTAAGTAGGTAGGGTCGGTGATGCATACCAGTGGGGGTGCATCATTCCACTCGAAGACAACATGCTGCCCTATGAAATAAAGAAAACAAAAAATGAAGATTAATATTAGGTAGGAAATGGAACAGAGCTAGTATTGAAGAATTAGAAAGAACTGCCTTATTAGTAAAACTTTTTTTTAATAATGTTTATGTAAATCTATGTATATATTTTGTAGATTTTTGTTTTATTAATTAAAAATAAAATAAAAATTTTCAGTTTGTTAATAAAAGAAAAAGTATATAGTAACAGGTTATGGACCCTTCCGTGATATAAGGGGAATAATAAAAATAATTATTTAAGGTATAGATTTAAGTATGTCAAGCAGCAACAACCACATAGGAAAGCTTCGTGGAAGCGATATTTATAAAGATTGGAAGTTTTCAGTTGAACCGCATTTTCAAATGAAAGGTCTTTTGAATGCTGTGTTAGGAGCAGAAGAGATGGATAACAAAAAAGTAAAAGCAAAAGCCGAACTAATTTCTTTGGTTGATGGGTATATACCTATATATCCCTTTATTCGCAATTGCAATAGTACACAAGAAATATGGACAACATTGAAAACTATTTTTGAAGATAGTGGATTGGTAAGAATAGTGGGATTAATTCAAAAATGTAGTTCAACAAAATTACAATGCTGTGGAAATGTTGAAGAACATGTAAATTAAGATCGGTTGGCCCCCATGTATATGAAGAATGGGTAGGTTCAATGCTACTAGCTATATTTCCTGAAGACTACAATCCAATGATAATGGGAATTCAAAACTCTGGCATACAAATTACTGGTGATGCTATTAAATTAAAGTTGCTACAAGAGCAACGGATGTTGCATTAGCTGTTTAGTTTTTAAAAATAAAGAAACGAAATGTTACAATTGTAATCAATATGAAAACATTACAGCAAAATGCTCTAACAAACTTACAAAATATAAATACAAGAAAAATTTAAATGCAATGTTTGGATATTTTTCTACTAAGCAATTAGATAAAAGTGAGTTCTTATTTGATTCTGGAGCAACAGCACATACATATGTGCTTAAATTCAAAATATTTCAACAACAATTTTCAAGAAAACAATGCTAAAGTTACAATTGCTAATAATGAAACAATGCAAGTCAACGGCATAGGAAAAATAAATATGTCTGTAAGATGTGAACCTTTTTAAAGAAGAAAACAGTTTGTTTCGTGATGTACTGTCAGTTTCATAAATAGTTGAAAGTGGTTATGAAGTCGTGTTCAACAAAAAAGGTTGCAAGGTATTAAACAATTTAATAAATGTTGTAGCAACATGAAGCCTAGTCAATAGTATGTTTAAATTAAAAAAATCAAACAATAATGTACTCATTTCAGAAGTAAAAAGTCGAGATTATTTTATGTGGCATAAAAGAGTTGGTCATGTGAATGACGAAATTTTAAAAACTACGAACTCTGGTGCAGTTGTTGGGGTGCAGTCTGAAATATGTAAACAAAGCTGTATTACGTGTCTAAAAGGTAAACTATCAAGTTCACCATTTAAGGATTCTGGAACACGAGCAATGGAAAAACTTGGTCTCATACATTCAGTTTTTTGTAGATCTATGCAAATACCGTCAATTAATGGTTTAAAATATGTGCTTATATTCATAGATGATTTTAGCCAAAAATTTGTGCATATTTTATAAAATCAAAATATGAAGTTGCAGACAAATTTTTAGAACTCAAAAATTTTGTTGAAAATCAGACTGGTAAAAGAATTAAATCCGTAAGAAGCGATAATGGAACCGAATATATTAATGTAAAAAAGAAGAGAATATTTATTAAATCCGGTATTGAGCAACAAACGACAGTGGCTTATACTCCCCAACAAAATGGTATGTCAGAGCGAAAGAACCACACAATTATAGAAAAAACAAGATGTCTTCTGTTGAAACCCCGCTGAAATAAAAAAATCTGGCTTGAAGCGGCAAACTCTAGAACATATCGTTTTTATAATCTGAATCTAGGGCAAATAGAACTAAGTAGAGATGCAAAATTTTTTTAAGAAGAATTTTATGATGAAATGAGCAATGATGATTCAAAATTCTATATTTTTCCTGGATGTGATTTTGGGGGGGGGGGGGGGGTAGGGGGGCTTAGATGATCCAGTAAATGTGTTTGAAATACGTTCTGATGACACAACTACTATTTCTGAAAGAAATTCTAAATATTGTGGATGAGTGTAATTTTGAAGAAGAAGAGCATTTTCCAGAAACTGAAAGTTCTTCCTTAAAAGACTTTAAAAATGGAAGTACTGATTGGACACCCGGACTATCTACTGTAAGAATAACAACTCCTGAAAATTCAAGAAAGTCATCGAGAGTCTCAAAACAAGTTCAAAGATATGGATATGATTGTAGTATAGGCCACCTTGATTATGGACCCAAAAAGGAGAAACAAGCTCTTGGAAGTCGTGATAGAAAACAATGGCAACAAGCAATGAATGATGACTAAATTCTCTGATTAAAAATGGTATATTTGAAATTGTAAAATTACCAAAAGGCAAGAAATAGATAGATAGCAAGTTATGTTTTAAAATCAAAAGAAACTCTAAGGGTTAATAGAACATTATAAAGCTAGATTAGATATTGAAGTCTACTTTAAACGCTTTGGGATTAAGTATAAAGAGAAATTTTCTCCGGTATTAAGATATTCATCAATTCGTTTACTTTTAAGTTTGGCTGTTCAACAAAATTTGGATATATGTAAATCAAATGAACGTAGTAAATGCTTTTTGTAAAGTGAGCTCAATAAAGAAATAAATATGAACAAAAGAAGAAATTAATGAAAAGCTAAATTCAATAATAAAACCTGGAAAATCACACTGGCAGGCAGTTAAACGTATTATGAGGTATCTAAAAGGTACTATAAATTACAAGTTAGAATTTTCTTAGGAGGAAAAAGTATGCATTAAGGGTTCTCAGATGCAGATTGGGCAGGCGATTTATACGACAGAAAATCAACTTCTCGGTACGTATCTAAATTTCAAGGTGGTTGTATTTTTTGGAACTCTAAGAAACAACAGACAACAGCATTATCAACAACGGAAGCGGAATATATGGCATTGGTTACAGTCAAGAAGAGCTGTCGTTGCAATCACTGTTTGGTGAACTTAGGGGTCCTCATCTATTGTTGTACAATGTGATAACAAGAGCGCCATAAATTTATCGCTCAACAATATGTACCATGCTTGTTCAAAACATATTGACATAAAAAATTATTTTATAAGAGGACTTGTTAATGATAAAAAGATTGTGATAAAGTCTTTAAATACTGAGGATATGGCAGCTGCCGTTTTGACGAAATTCCTACCTAGAGTTAAGCATTTGCACTGCTGCAAAATGATTAATTTTGGTTTTCATAGTGGGGGTGTTGAAGACTAAGAATAAACTACCTTATTAGTAAAACTTGTATTTAATAATGTATATGGGAGATTTCATGTCAAGTGACCCAAATTTTAAAACCGATGTCTTTCGAATGGAAAGAAATTTGGACCAAAGAAAGTTCTTGCAGAGAGTAGCTTAGACACAATTTTTTAACAAGATCGGTCAAGAATTCTCTAAGCTAAAGTGGTCGAAATTCAACGTTTTCGGCAAATAGGTGTTTTTTCCTCATACATGTGGTTTATTACCTTTTGCTTTTAACAAAATTCGTCCCAATTAGTTTCAATAGCTTTTTCTTCAATCTTCCATAAAAAAATATTTTTAAAATTAAAAAAAATTTATTTAATTTTTTTTTATAAAATAATTAGAAAAAATTTTTTTTTAATTTTTTTTATGAAATAATTAGAAAAAAAGTTGGGTTACTTGAAATGAAATCCCCCATATGTAAATCTATGCATATAGTTCTTAGATTTTTTTTATATTAATTGAAAATAAAATACATTTTTTAGTTCGTTCCTTAAAGAAAACTTATATACTAACAGCTAGAAAATAGTAAAGAACAAGTTAAAAGAGATAAATGATCCAAGAACGAAAAGTGCTAGGTACTACTCGTTAGACATTGAAATCCCTTAGCGTACCCTAGAATCTCGTAAACGTCCCAGTCCGATAGAGTCGATAAGTGCGTCTTCTGAAAAGTGCCGCACATTGGCAGGGTAGGTGTTCCATCGTCCCAACCTCGTCTGCGTCCTCTCATAAGCGGCAGTATTCTTCCGTACCTGCAGTGACCAGGAAGAATACCGGTGAGCAGCCTCAGGTCTGTTTTACCCATGGACAAGATTATCTTCGTCCTTTCGTCTAACGGTACTCGCCACAGAGATTTCGATACCCTGCAGCCTCCGACCTCAGTTCAGCAGCTAATCGCCGTGTTTTTGAAGTGTCGCTCAATCCTAGCACAGTGGAGGAAAAATTGAGGCAGTTACCATATTTGCATTTGCCTGTGATTCTTTTCGTGCCAACTCGTCTGCAATCTCATTTCCGGGTGTAATACTCTCGATTCCCTGAAGCGCTGGTTTGCAGTCCCTGCCCGTTTTTGGCCTCACCAGGCTTGAACCCAGTGTCCATAGAGCGGCTTAGCTATCCACATAAATGGTAATGCGTTCTCTCCCTAGACCGCTGTTCTGCCGAGATTAGTGCACGGCTCGCGTTATTGCAAATATCTCCACTTTGAATACAATACAGTGATCGTCCAGTCTGAATGACTCCGCGATTTCAAGCAATTTACTTAAGACACTTGCTGCAGTCCCAGTGTCTGTCTTAAGGCGATGGCACATAGAATCCGTCGTACGTCATACTTCGCCTTTTTTAACTGACAGCTAATTTGAAACACATGTTTTATTATGAACAATGTTACATTCAGTTCGTCTCCTTCAATGCAACGTACTAAAGTTGAGCAACTTTTAACTTTTCACAGTTGCATTCTTAATCTCGTAGTGTACGGACGTGTGTACGCGAGTGTAATATTGTTAAAAGGTGATATTAGTAATAAGTAGCAAACAAATTTATTAATATACATATATACACATAAAAGTGAGAGAAAAAAAACAAAAACAACAAACTAAATAAAAACAAGTAAGAGCGCTATATTCGGCTGTGCCGAATCTTATATACCCTTCACATTGACCTTTCGCAATCCCAAACTTTTTTTATTTTTAACCATTTTTTTAACTTATGAAATATTTCTAATTTTTAAATAGGCTCTAAGGCCAACTCTAAAGAATAATTACATAATTTTTGTAAATTTTGTATGGCAACCCCCTTAGGGCGTGGAGATAGGAGGTAAGTATGTTCTAGGAATATGTTTGGGAGGGAAAACTAATGGGGGTCGGTCGCACACTTTATTGCTCTAAGGCCAACTCTGAAGAAGTTGTGGGCATTTTTACATCATTTTTGTAAATTTTGTATGGCAACCCCCTTAGGGCGTGGAGATAGGTGGTAAGTATGTTCTAGGAATATGTTTGGGAGGGCAAACTAATAGGGGTCGGTCGTACACTTTATTGCTCTAAGGCCAACTCTAAAGAAGTTGTGGGCATTTTTACATCATTTTTGTAAATTTTGTATGGCAACCCCATTAGGGCGTGGAGATAGGGGGTAAGTATGTTTTAGGAATATGTTTGGGAGGGCAAACTAATGGGGGTCGGTCGTACACTTTATTGCTCTAAGGTCAACTCTGAAGAAGTTGTGGTCATTTCATCATTTTTGTAAATTTTGTATGGCAACCCCATTAGGTCGTGGAGATAGGGGGTAAGTATTTTCTAGGAATATGTTTGGGAGGGTAAACTAATAGGGGTCGGTCGTACACTTTATTGCTCTAAGGCCAACTCTGAAGAAGTTGTGGGCATTTTATCATTTTTGTAAATTTTGTATGGCAACCCCATTAGGGCGTGGAGATAGGGGGTAAGTATGTTCTAAAAATATGTTTGGGAGAAGAAACTAATAGGGGTCGGTCGTACACTTTATTGCTCTAAGGCCAACTCTGAAGAAGTTGTGGGCCTTTTTACATAATTTTTGTAAATTTTGTATGGCAACCCCCTTAGGGCGTGGAGATAGGGGGTAAGTATGTTCTAGGAATATGTTTGGGAGGGCAAACTAATGGGGGTCGGTCGTACACTTTATTGCTCTAAGGCCAACTCTGAAGAAGTTGGGGGCATTTTATCATTTTTGTAAATTTTGTATGGCAACCCCATTAGGGCGTGGAGATAGGGGGTAAGTATGTTCTAGGAATATGTTTGAGAGGGCAAACTAGTAGGGGTCGGTCGTACACTCTATTGCTCTAAGGCCAACTCTGAAGAAGTTGTGGGCATTTATACATCATTTTTGTAAATTTTGTATGGCAACCCCCTTAGGGCGTGGAGATA
Organism: Melanophora roralis; assembly: GCA_963583895.1. Taxonomy (NCBI): domain Eukaryota; kingdom Metazoa; phylum Arthropoda; class Insecta; order Diptera; family Rhinophoridae; genus Melanophora; species Melanophora roralis. The sequence continues at coordinate 11,951,852 of OY757192.1, read as the reverse complement.
GGGGGTAAGTATGTTCTAGGAATATGTTTGGGAGGGCAAACTAATAGGGGTCGGTCGTACACTTTATTGCTCTAGGCCAACTCTGAAGAAGTTGTGGGCATTTTATCATTTTTGTAAATTTTGTATGGCAACCCCATTAGGGCGTGGAGATAGGGGGTAGGTATGTTCTAGGAATATGTTTGGGAGGGCAAACTAATAGGGGTCGGTCGTACACTTTATTGCTCTAAGGCCAACTCTGAAGAAGTTGTGGGCATTTTATAATTTTTGTAAATTTTGTATGGCAACCCCATTAGGGCGTGGAGATAGGGGGTAAGTATGTTCTAGGAATATGTTTGGGAGGGCAAATTAATGGGGGTTGGTCGTACACTTTATTGCTCTAAGGCCAACTCTGAAGAAGTTGTGGGCATTTTATCATTTTTGTAAATTTTGTATGGCAACCCCATTAGGGCGTGGAGATAGGGCGTAAGTATGTTCTAGGAATATGTTTGGGAGGGCAAACTAATAGGGGTTGGTCGTACACTTTATTGCTCTAAGGCCAACTCTAAAGAAGTTGTGGGCATTTTTACATAATTTTTGTAAATTTTGTATGGCAACCCCCTTAGGGCGTGGTGATAGGGGGTAAGTATGTTCTAGGAATATTATTGGGAGAAGAAACTAATAGGGGTCGGTCCTACACTTTATTGCTCTAAGGCCAACTCTGAAGAAGTTGTGGGCATTTTATAATTTTTGTAAATTTTGTATGGCAACCCCATTAGGGCGTGGAGATAGGGGGTAAGTATGTTCTAGGAATATGTTTGGGAGTGCAAACTAATAGGGGTCGGTCGTACACTTTATTGCTCTAAGGCCAACTCTGAAGAAGTTGTTGGCATTTTATCATTTTTGTAAATTTTGTATGGCAACCCCATTAGGGCGTGGAGATAGAGGGTAAGTATATTCTAGGAATATGTTTGGGAGGGCAAACTAATAGGGGTCGGTCGTACACTTTATTGCTCTAAGGCCAACTCTAAAGAAGTTGTGGGCATTTTTACATCATTTTTGTAAATTTTGTATGGCAACCCCCTTAGGGCGTGGAGATAGGGGGTAAGTATGTTCTAGGAATATGTTTGGGAGGGCAAACTAATAGGGGTCGGTCGTACACTTTATTGCTCTAAGGCCAACTCTGAAGAAGTTGTTGGCATTTTATCATTTTTGTAAATTTTGTATGGCAACCCCATTAGGGCGTGGAGATAGAGGGTAAGTATATTCTAGGAATATGTTTGGGAGGGTAAACTAATGGGGGTCGGTCGTACACTTTATTGCTCTAAGGCCAACTCTAAAGAAGTTGTGGGCATTTTTACATCATTTTTGTAAATTTTGTATGGCAGCCCCCTTAGGGCGTGGAGATAGGGGGTAAGTATACTCTAAGAATACGTTTGGAAGGAAAAACCATGTGATACATTTTTTTCCTCTAGGGGCGACTCCGTTTTTACCTTTTTTTTAAATTTTGTATGGCAACCATGTTAGGGGCTGGAGATAGAGGGTAAGTAGGTTCCACAAAAATGTTTGGATGGATAGAATAATTCGGGTCGGTCTTACATTTTATCTTTGTGGGAAAACCCTGGAAGCCGTAGGAGCAATTTTAAAAATGTTTAAATTAAGCTTTGTATGGCAACCCTGTTATATGTATGAATACTAATACCAATAAAATTTTGGTTTTGGGTGTGGTTCAATAATATGAACATGACTGATTCTGTTTTTTTCTTTTTTTTGATGTTTTTTTTATTATTACATACAAAATTTTAAAAAATAAGGTAAAAACCGCTACAACTTCCCCGGAGTCGCCCGTAGAGGAAAAAAATGTATCACAGACCCCCATTAGTTTTTCCCCCCAAACGTATTCCTAGAGCATACTTACCCCCTATCTCCACGCCCTAAGGGGGTTGCCATACAAAATTTACAAAAATTATGTAAAAATGCCCACAACTTCTTTAGAGTTGGCCTTAGAGCAATAAAGTGTACGACCGACCCCTATTAATTTTCCCCTTCCAAACATATTCCTAGAACATACTTACCCCCTATCTTCACGCCCTAATAGGGTTGCCATACAAAATTTACAAAAATGATAAAATGCCCAAAACTTCTTCAGAGTTGGCCTTAGAGCAATAAAGTGTACGACCGACCCCTATTAGTTTCTTTTCCCAATAATATTCCTAGAACATACTTACCCCCTATCTCCACGCCCTAATGGGGTTGCCATACAAAATTTACAAAAATGATAAAATGCCCACAACTTCTTCAGAGTTGGCCTTAGAGCAATAAAGTGTACGACCGACCCCCATTAGTTTACCCTCCCAAACATATTCCTAGAATATTTTTACCCTCTATCTCCACGCCCTAATGGGGTTGCCATACAAAATTTACAAAAATGATAAAATGCCAACAACTTCTTCAGAGATGGCCTTAGAGCAATAAAGTGTACGACCGACCCCTATTAGTTTGCCCTCCCAAACATATTCCTAGAACATACTTACCCTCTATCTCCACGCCCTAATGGGGTTGCCATACAAAATTTACAAAAATGATAAAATGCCAACAACTTCTTCAGAGATGGCCTTAGAGCAATAAAGTGTACGACCGACCCCCATTAGTTTGCCCTCCCAAACATATTCCTAGAACATACTTACCCCCTATCTCCACGCCCTAAGGGGGTTGCATACAAAATTTACAAAAATGATGTATAAATGCCCACAACTTCTTCAGAGTTGGCCTTAGAGCAATAAAGTGTACGACCGACCCCTATAAGTTTGCCCTCCCAAACATATTCCTAGAACATACTTACCCCCTATCTCCACGCCCTAAGGGGTTGCCATACAAAATTTACAAAAATTATGTAAAAATGCTCACAACTTTTTCAGAGTTGGACCTAGAAGAATAAAGTGTACGACCGACCCCTATTAGTTTGCCCTCCCAAACATATTCCTAGAACATACTTACCCCCTATCTCCATGCCCTAAGGGGGCTGCCATACAAGATTTACAAAAATGATGTAAAAATGCCCACAACTTCTTTAGAGTTGGCCTTAGAACAATAAAGTGTACGAACGACCCCTATTAGTTTCTTCTTTCAAACATATTCATAAAACATACTTACCCCCTATCTCCACGCCCTAAGGGGGTTGCCATACAAAATTTACAAAAAAAAAATTTCTTTCCTCATATTTTTATTATTGAATCTTCGCTAATGCGAACTAACAATAAGTATTCAAATCTTAAAACTATGTAATTTATATTAGTCCAGTCAGTACCAGACCAAAATTTAAGTTCTCATAACAAAGTAAATTAATTTAAACAGTTTCATCTAAGTTCAATAGTGCCCCTTCTTTTCAGACGAGTGTGTTCACTGTGTTGCAAGATGTTTCGAGCGAGCGGATTTGGATGCGTTTCAAGCTTGTTTAAATACTTGTCTACATAGTTCAGGATTTCGCATTTAACTAGTGGAACTTGTAGATCCTTGTGGATGTTTGCTGTTTTTATTATACCAAGGAGCACCAGTTATCATTCTTAGGATTTTGTTTTGACGACGTTGTATTTTGTCTATGTTAGAGGCGGAAGCAGTGCCCCATAATTGTATACCGTAGCACCAAATTGGTTTCAAAATCGATTTGTAGAGTAGAAGTTTACAATCAAGACGAAGCACAGAATTTCTGCCAATTAGCCAATGTGTAGCTTTAAGTTTCATTTGCGTCAACTTCGCATCTATATGTGTCTTCCATTTAAGGCGACGGTCCAGGTGAATGCCAAGGTATTTTGCCTCAAATCGTTGTGGCACCATATGGTTGTTAATAAGGATTGGCGAGTACGTTTCTTTGCGTAAAGTAAAAGTTACGTGAGTACATTTTTGCTCATTAATTTTATTCCCTATAACTTTGCCAATTTTTCAACTTGGGTTACGTGTTGCTGCAGTTGGTTCGAAGCGTCTTTAGGGTCTTTATGAATACTGAGAAAAGCGGTATCATCAGCAAATGTAGACGTGTGCGTAAAACAGTTGGTTGGCATATCTGCCGTGTAAAGCAAGTACGAAATTGGACCTAGGATACTCCCTTGAGGTACACCAGCCCCTATTGGTTGGTAACAACTTATTTGGTTTCCCTCTTTGATTTTAAATTGTCGACCGGTTATGTACTTTTCCAGTAGGTTGAAAATATTAGCTGGAAGGTTAAGCTTTAGTTTGTTTAACAGCCCTTCGTGCCATACTTTATCGAAAGCTTAAGAGACATCTATGAAAAGCGCGGAGCAGTACTTTTTTTCCTCGAGCTTTTCTTATAACCTGCACCAGTCTGTGAGTTTGTTCTATTGTGCTATGTTGACTTCTAAAGCCAAATTGGTGATCTGGAATGCAGTTGTTTTCATTCAGGATCGGAGAAAGCTTGTTTTAAAGCAGCTTTTCAAACAGTTTTGATAAAGTTGGTAACAAACTTATAGGCCTATAAGACTCCACCTTCGAAGGATCTTTACCAGGCTTAGAAATCATCCTTACTAAGGCAACTTTCCATATTGGTGGAAAATATTTAAGCCGTCTTATGGCATTAAAAATAAAAAGAATTATTCTTTTTGCTGTAAAAGGTAGCTCTATGAGCATTTTGTTGCTTATTATATCAACGCCAGGAGCTTTTTTATCATTAAGGTTAGCAATAGCTTCTACCACATCGAATATCGGAAACGTATTTCTATAGGACGTCTAGAAACAACAGGCGGTAATTCCCTCACGTCAGTGCATGTATTGGGAGTGAACACGTTTCTTAAATGGCCTGCGAGCAGATCGCATTTTTCTTCATCATTTCTAGCCCAGGATCCTCTTAGATTGCGCAGTGGTGGTTTTGCAATTACGATGCTTTCGAGGCGACTGGCTGATCGCCATAGAGAATAATTTGTTTGAGGAACTGCGTCTAGACCTTCCAAATAATTCTTAATTGATGCAATTCTGTGTACCTCCAGCAAATTTCTTAAACGATTTGTACACTCTTTTAGCTTCGTTTTGAGTTGGGGCGATCTATGCTGTTGCCATTCTCTTTGCGCTCTCCTTTTTTCAGATAAAAGTTCTTCAACATCGACAGAAAAAATTTTGTTGTATTTGACCTGACGGTATGTTGAAGAAGAATGTTCAACGGATACTCAGGTAATCATCGATTTCTTGGGGAGTTTTTAGTGGTATGTGTTCCGAGCAGTGAGAGCTGATATATTTGTTATATTTCAACCAATTTACTCTTTTAGATAAGAAAAAAATCACTGGTTGCTATTTGGTAAGGACTGCAAAGAGTGATAATTGTGGGTGAGTGGTTAGAAGATAAATCCAAAGAGGCTTGTGCCTCAATAAGCTCCAGGATATACCTTTTGCTACGCCAAAATCTATTATGTCTGGAATTTTATTGTGGTTGGTTGGCCAATAGGTTGGTTGTTCAATAGAAATAACACAGAGACCCATTTCAGATACGGAATCATACAAGATACGACCTCTGGGACTAATTAATCGGGAGCCCCAGAAGGTGTGTTTAGCGTTATAGTCTCCAGCAGCTATGAAGCGGGGACCTAAAAATTTGTAAAAACTGTTGTGCTGATCCTTCGTTATGGAAAATCTGGGTGCCTTTTAAGCGTAGCCTGCAAAAGAGCAGACTGCATTTCTTGCAACCTCTATTTTTGGCGGTGTGGTTTCCACCGCAATTACTGCATTTCTTCACCCTAGGATCTTCCTTAGGCTTCTCGCAGTTGGTCGTATCGTGTAGATCCCCGCACACAACACAAACAGAAGGCAATTTACAATATGCTTTGGTGTGGCCATATTCCTGGCAAGCACTGTACGGGCCCAGATCGCTTATGTGGCACCTCTACTATAACTCTACGGTGCATAATATATCTTAGATCATAAATGGAATGTGTTTCATTTATTTTTCAATTTAATATCACTAGGCTCAAGCTCCACCCGGAATAGTGGTTGAGGGTATTTTTCCCTGTTCCTTATGTTTGATACATATTTGACTTTAAAGCCCTTCATGCACAAATTGGTTTTAATTTCCTCCGGGTCAACATTAGAGTCAATACCTTTTATTACTACCTGAAGGCCCTTAGCGTTCTTAAGTTGGTAAGTATAGAAATTTTTTTTAAGTTTTTTGAGCTCCGAAATAGTGGTGCGGTAAGCGTTTTTGTCATTCACCTGAATTTTTGTCTCGTATATGTTACCACGTTTAATGTTATTAACGTAAAAGTTGCTTCCCCCAATCAAATCTACTAAAAACTTTACAAGATCATTCGAATTCCTTTCCCTCAAATAAATCGGAGGTCGCTTAAAGGACTTTTTTTCAGTATGCTATGATGATGCCCCCCATTTTTCTTCTTCTGGTTGGCCTTTCATCGTATTTCAACATTTTTGCATGTTGAGATGTTTCTGCCGATTTCGGACTTCTCAATGAAGTATTTTCGGTATTTTTTTTATAATTTTTAAACAGAGATTGGGCTAAATTTGTCCCTTGTTCAGTACATTTATTCAAATTAGGCACACTTGCACTTAAATTATTTGTATTTGTTTTCGGTTTTGCACTTAAATAGTTTCTATTATATTTAGGGTCTCTAATGTTTTCATTGCTAACGCTTGTTGAGTTTAACACAATGTAAGCATTTCGGCTATTAGGCCCACTGTCACGACGATTACTGTTACTCGTTAGCCGTTTTGGTTTTTTTTATTTTGTTTAGTTTGTTTTTATTTTCGATTCTCACTTATGTCTTGTAGGTACATACATATGTATATTAACAATTTTTTTTTGTAACTTATTCCAAATATAACCTATTACAAATATACACTCGCGTAGACACGTCCGTACACTACGAGATTAAGAGAGAAACTTGATGTGAAAATGCCCACAACTTCTTCAGAGTTGGCCTTAGAGCAATAAAGTGTATGACCGACTCCCATAAGTTTCCCCTCCAAAACATATTCCTAGAATATACTTACCCCCTGTCTCCACCCTCTAAGTAGGTTGCCATACAAAATTTGTAATAGCTAGGATAAAAACCCCTACAACTTCCCCGTCACCCGTGGAGCGTTAAAAAATGACACCGACCCCTATTTAAAAACTAAAAATATTTGATAAGTAAAAAATGGATAAAAATAAAAAAAAGTTTGGGATTTCGAAAGGTCAATGTGAAGGGTATATAAGATTCGGCACAGCCGATTATAGCGCTCTTACTTGTTTATTTTAAGTTTTATCATAAAAAAATTCCTTCGAAATTAAAAAAAGAGGTTTTTTTGTTCACTTTTTGAATAAAAAAAAATTAAATCAAAAGATTTTTGGAAGTGATGGCAGTAATTATCCTAAAAATCTGAATTATCACAATAAAACCTGAAATCTCTTCTTTCAGACGAAAAAAAAAAACGTTGCGCGTTTTAGCGCCATTTTTTTGTCGATTTTTTTTTAAATTTTACTTATTTTCTTGTCTTGTTAATATGAGTAAGAAACTTTTTTGTGGGTCATAAAACGTTTTGATAATTACTTGTTTTTTTAATGTTTTTTATTTAAATTATTACAGGTAAATTTTAATTAATTTTTAACAGTTTAAATTGAGCTTTACACTGACATTGCATGTATAAAAAGGAATGTGCGAGGGGGTAGTTTTTACCCACCCCTGAACTGGTAATGTAAACCTGTGCGACAGCTTTCTTAATGACGCTGTTTTATGAAACAAAACAAATGTACCTGTCTTAAAAACTTTTGAAAATTGTTAAAACAAAATTATTCTTTAAAGAGAAACAAATCTTTGCTTCAAGTACTTTTTTTTTAGTATATATGTATACATATATTGTGATTATTGCACAAAATTGTTTTCAGAACCCTTTTCAAACTACGAGAGTAAACTGGAAAAGGTTTTTACAGGATTGGAGTTATTACAAATAGTTCGGGTATGTTATGTTAAAGAGAAATTCCGATTTTTAGATAGAAAGTGGTGTGAACTTTTAAAATGTCAAAGAGATGGCGGCATGTCAGCGATGAAGTTTCAGAAAATTTTTTAATATACAACGCACAAGATTTAAATACATAAATAAATTGCCTATTGGGCTGTTATCAGAAGAAGCGAATGAGACAAGAAACAAACATTTTCGGATTTACAGTCAGAATTTTGCAAGAAAGCTTTTAAGAGTTCAGTGTAACGTGATATTATTAAAAGACATTTGCTCAGTTCTCACCCACTGAAGACTAGCATAAGACCAACTCCAAAAGAGAAGCAGTTTCTTTAATGCTTCCCCTGTACTTGATTTTAAAGAGGACTCAGATTTAGAAGAGGTCTTTGAAGAAACAGACAAAGAAGAACAGTAGCACTCCTGTTCTTAGTGCCAAAGAATATTTTTTTTTTAATAAATTAGTTTTTGTTTTCATACTTGGAAATTATTGATACTTCTGTAAATAAGTTATTGTTATATATAAACTACTTATTTTCAGATAAATTTAATATATTAAATTATAAAAGAAGCGACAAACAAGCTTAAAAATAAAGTTGTTGTGAAAATTAGAAAAATATATAAAAAAAATTTTTTTTTATACAGGGCCGTTTCGGGAGGTGGGGTTTGGGGGCATTTCTGCCCCTATCCATAAAAGCTTAAAAATTTTACTTTTATAATATTTGGGCTTAGGTTATCCATTATTTTTATTGTATACATTATTTTTGCAAATTTTACTTTATGCCACCGACCACAAAAGGGGGAGAGGATGACACTGTCCAAGTGTAGATTTTTCTAGCTTTCGCTTACGTTTACAGTTGCATTTTCCTAACAATAGTATTGAAAACTTAAAAAAAAATTAATTTTTCAGAGGTGGTATTAGTTCTTCTAAGAGGAACTTTTACCCCCCTTGATCCAAATTTTTATTATTTTTATACCCTTCACATAAGTGATAAGGGTATATATAAGTTTGTCATTCCGTTTGTAATTCCTTTATTATCCATTTGGGACCCCATAAAGTATATATATTCTTATAGATAGGGAAACGGATTTAGCGATGTCCGTCTGTCCGTCTGACCGTCTGTCCGTGTTATGGTTGAAATCAACTTTCTGAAGCCCCCCGATATCGCATAGACCCGAATGTGGTATCAAACTGTCACAGATAGTCGCGAGAAAATCGGTATTGAAATTCAGCAAAATCGCCCGATAAATAACCGAGATATAAGCAAAAAACCACGACTACCTCGGTTTTTTGAGTCTACAACAACAACAAAGAACATACTTTTACATGTAATAATAAAAAACAACAAAAAAACAACAAAAAAAGAAAAAAAACAGAATCAGTCATGTCTATATTATTGAAACACACACAAAACAAAAATTTTATTAGTATTAGTGTTCATACATATAACAGCGTTGCATTACAAAGCTTAATTTAAACATTTTTAAAATCGCTCCTACGGCTTCCAGGGTTCTCCTACAAGGGTAAAATGTAAGACCGACCCGAATTATTTTTTCGATCCAAACATTTTTGTGGAACATATTTACCCTCTATCTTTAGCCCCTGACATGGTTGCCATACAAAATTTTAAAAAATAAGGTAAAAACCGCTACACTTCCCCGGACTCGCCCGTAGAGGAAAAAAATGTATCACAGACCCCCATTAATTTCTACTCCCAAACATATTCCTAGAATATACTTACCCCCTATCTCCACGCCCTGAGGGGGTTGCCATACAAAATTTACAAAAATGATATGAAAATGCCCACAACTTCTTCAGAGTTAGCCTTAGAGCAATAAAGTGTAAGACCGACCCCTATTATTTTCTTCTCCCAAACATATTCCTAGAACATACTTACCCCCTATCTCCACGCCCCAATGGGGTTGCCATACAAAATTTACAAAAATGATAAAATGCCCGCAACTTCTTCAGAGTTGGCCTTAGAGCAATAAAGTGTACGACCGACCCCTATTAGTTTGCCTTCCCAAATATATTCCTAGAACATACTTACCCCCTATCTTCACGCCCTAATGGGGTTGCCATACAAAATTTACAAAAATGATAAAATGCCCACAACTTCTTCAGAGTTGGCCTTAGAGCAATAAAGTGTACCACCGACCCCCATTAGTTTGCCCTCCCAAACATATTCCTAGAACATACTTACCCCCTTTCTCTACGCCCTAAGGGGGTTGCCATACAAAATTTACCAATATTGTGTAAAAATGCCCACAACTTCTTCAGAGTTGGCCTTAGAGCAATAAAGTTTACGACCGATCCCTATTAGTTTGCCCTCCCAAACATATTCCTACAACATACTTACCCCCTATCTCCACACCCTAATGGGGTTGCCATACAAAATTTACAAAAATGATAAAATACCCACAACTTCTTCAGAGTTGGCCTTAGAGCAATAAAGTGTACGACCGGCCCCCATTAGTTTGCCCTCCCAAACATATTCCTAGAACATACTTATCCCCTATCTCCACGCCCTAATGCGGTTGCCATACAAAATTTACAAAAATGATTAAATGCCCACAACTTCTTCAGAGTTGGCCTTAGAGCAATAAAGTGTACGACCGACCCCTATTAGTTTCTTCTCCCAAACATATTCCTAGAACATACTTACCCCCTATCTCCACGCCCTAATGGGGTTGCCATACAAAATTTACAAAAATGATAAAATGCCCACAACTTCTTCAGAGTTGGCCTTAGAGCAATAAAGTGTACGACCGACCCCTATTAGTTTGCCCTCCCAAACATATTCCTAGAACATACTTACCCCCTATCTCTACGCCCTAAGGGGGTTGCCATACAAAATTTACCAATATTATGTAAAAATGCCCACAACTTCTTCAGAGTTGGCGTTAGAGCAATAAAGTGTACGACCAATCCCTATTAGTTTCTTTGCCCAAACATATTCCTAGAACATACATACTTACCCCCTATCTCCACGCCCTTATGGGGTTGGCATACAAAATTTACAAAAATGATAAAATGCCCACAACTTCTTCAGAGTTGGCCTTAGAGCAATAAAGTGTACGACCGACCCCCATTAGTTTGCCCTCCCAAACATATTCCTAGAACATACTTACCCCCTATCTCCACGCCCTTAGGGGGTTGCCATACAAAATTTACAAAAATTATGTAAAAATGCCCACAACTTCTTCAGAGTTGGCCTTAGAGCAATAAAGTGTACGACCGACCCCTATTAGTTTCTTCTCCCAAACATATTCCTAGAACATACTTACCCCCTATCTCCACGCCCTTATGGGGTTGCCATACAAAATTTACAAAAATGATATGAAAATGCCCACAACTTCTTTAGGGTTGGCCTTAGAGCCTTTTTAAAAATTAGAAATATTTCATAAGTAAAAAAATGGTTAAAAATAAAAAAAGTTTGGGATTGCGAAAGGTCAATGTGAAGGGCATATAAGATTCGGCCCAGCCAAATATAGCGCTCTTACTTGTTAATCCTTAAATGCCTATGACTACAATACATGTTTTTGCAAAGTTTCATCAATCTAGGAGCACTCAGTTATTTTTAAGAAGCTTTTTTATAAAAAACAAGTAAGAGCGCTATATTCGGCTGTGCCGAATCTTATATACCCTTCACATTAGTCTTTTAATATACCCAGCGAGTTTTAAAGTCCATAGAAAGCTTTACAAAATATTAACGTTCGTATGGATAATATAGATGAGGAACGTTCGAGGTCGACAAAAAAAGTTTTCGACAATATTCATATTAAAACGTTAATAAAAGTTGTTAATTTTTATGGGATATTCTAGTCCCCCTGCTCCTATTCAATTTTTTTTCCAAAATGTATGAATTATTTGATTATTACCTTTTGTAGAATATTCGAAGTCGATAGCTGTTGTAGTTTCCCAGATGTAGCCCATCGAAAATTTCATAAAAACTATTAGTTTGTATGAGAGCTACCCCTACCTCTACCCCTGCCCAAAAAACTTTTTTTCAAATGTAGGTCTTATTATCCTGTTACTTTTTGCAAAACATTTGAAGTCAATTTCCGTTATAGTTTCCGAGATTTAGCGTATCGAAAATTTCATAAAAATTGTTCTTTTTTATGGGAGCTACCCCTTCTTCACCCCCCACCAAAAAATTTTTACTTCAAAGAGTAATTTTTGTTGTCCAATTCCTTTTTGTAGAACATTTGATGTCGATAGCTGTTATAGTTTTCGAGATATAGCTTATCGACAATTTCATAAAAATTGTCAATTTGTATGGGAGCTACCCCTTTCACATCCCCCAACCAAAAAATGTTTCCTTTAAAGCGTAGGTCTTGTTGTCGAACTGCTTTTTGTAGACCATTGGATGTCGATAGCTGTTATCGTTTCCGAGATATAGCCTATCGAAAATTTCATAAAAATTTTTAGCTTGCATTAGAGCTTCACCTTCTTCACCCCCCACCAAAAATTTTTTTCTTCAGAGCGTAGGTTTTAGTGTCCAGTTGCTCAATGTAGAACATTTGATGTGGATAGCTGTTATAGTTTCCGAGATATAGCGTATCGAAAATTTCATAAAAATCGTTTATTCTTCTTCTGCCCCCATCCAAAAAGTTTTTTCTTAAAGCGTAGGTATTGTTGTCCCAATACTCTTTGTTGAACATTTGATGTCGATAGCTGTTATAGTTTCCGAGATATATCGTATCGAAGATTTCATAAAAATCGTTAATTTGTATGGGAGCTGCCCCTTTCACACCCCCACCCAAAAAATTTTTCTTTAAAGCGTAGGTCTTGTTGTCTCAATATTTTTTGTTGAACATTTGATGTCGATAGCTGTTATAGTTTCCGAGATATATCGTATTGAAAATTTCATAAAAATTGTTAATATGTATGGAAGCTACCCCTTCTTCTGCCCCACCCAAAAAGTTTTATCTTTAAAGCGTAGGTTTTGTTGTCCAATTACTTTTTGTGGAACATTCGATGTCGATAGCTCTTATAGTTTCCGAGATTTATCGTATTGAAAATTTCATAAAAATTGTTAATATATGTGGGAGCTACCCCTTCTTCATCCTTCAACGAAAAAATTTTTCTTTAAAGCGTAGGTCTTGTTGTCTCAATACTTTTTGTGGAACATTTGATGTCGATAGCTGTTATAGTTTCCGAGATATATCGTATTGAAAATTTCATAAAAATTGTTAACTTCTTCTGCCCCCACCCAAAAAATGTTTTCTTTTTAAGCGTAAGTCTTGATATACAATTACTTTTTGTAGGACATTTTAAGTCGATAGCTGTCATAGTTTCCGAGATATAGCGTAAAAAATATTTAACCAAATTCGTGCAATTGTAGGAAAAAATACCACTTCCCCTGTACCTATCTGAAAAAACTTTTCCATTATTTAGGTCCCTACTTTAAGAGTATCCGCGCCAAGTTTTGTGGCAATAGTGACTATATTTTCTGAGATATATAGGGATATGTGCACGGGTTTTGTCCTAAAAAATGGGCTATTTTGGGTTTTCGCTTATATCTCGGTTAATAGTAAACCGATTTTGCTGATTTTAAATAGCGATTGTATCCAGAATTTTTCTAATAGTTTGACACCAATAACTGGTCCGTATCTTTTTTTTTGACTCCGGAAACTTGATTTCAACAGATGGACATGTCTATATCAACTTCCTTATCTATAAGGACCCAGAACATATATATACCTTATGGGGTCGCGATTGGGTAATAAAAAAATAACAAACGAACTTCTTTTCCAACTTCATTAACATTAGAACTACGCGAAAGTTCTTCACAACTTAGAAAATTATTTTTTACAAAATTTCTATTGGAAATAGGTTCTTTTTTTTACATGTCTTCACCAAAATTTGGTCAGAATGTTTGGAGAGAGAAATGAAATTGTGTGTACAAAAAACAGTTCAAGAAATCATCTAAAAAAATTATAGTGTGCACCACTAAAAGAAGTATGTTCCATTTTTTTGCACAACTCAGTATGTAAAACATGTAAAATATTATTAGTTTTGGATTATGATACTTAGTAGGGCTTACGAAACTGCTTACCGATTCACATATTTTTGCAATAGATTTTTCATCATATTCCACATTAAAGTTTTCCAATGATGTTATCAGCAGTATGCCCTAATCGTTTATGCCACATTTTTCTACTAACACCGGCACTTAATCTTATACAATTTACCTTATTTAAATGTTTTTATGTAAAGAGTCTTATTGTTTGAAATATTACACTTGTTACCAATAAAATTTATTTCAAACCCATTTTTCTGTAAGTTGGCTAACAGAGATTAAATTTGCGGAGAGTTCTGGTGCAGGGAAAATATCAATTATTGTTAAAAACTCCAATGCATTACTTGTTTTTGTGTAATGTTCGTATAACATTAACAATACCTCTGACTACACTTTTATTTTAAACCGTCACGCTGTCGTCCTTGTACTCCTCAGCTAGCATCGCTGTCAACTTTTTTTCACAACAGTTGTCATACTCCAATCAACACATCGTCCACTTTGAATCTTATCTGATTAAGTTTCTGGGCAGCGAAGCCAACTTAGTGCTTTCGGTGCTCTTTTATGCCTCAAAACCCCAAATTTTTGGTTATAGTGCCAAACCGAGAAACGCACTAAGCTGGTGCTTTTTTTGATTTTTCGATAGAGCTTTTAGTCCTTTTAAAGGTTTTAAAAATTATCAGCAATTATTGTTCGCAGTGACTTTTTTTGCAAATCATTCGTGAGATTTTTTATCGCCTAGAAGCTCTTTATTTATCTTACAGCATATTGGTATTTTTATCAAAAAGTGAACATACTAACCGCTCGATTAACAATTCACTTTAACATCTTTAAGTCAAACTTTAAAAACCGAATATGCTTGAACTCTTTTTCAAAGCAAATTTGTATTGTTTAAACAAATTCTTAAAAAACCGCATAAATATTTTCTGCCTTTACATAATAACTTCAATAAACTTACTGAGAATTATTATAAGCACAACCAAACATTCAAGAGTTCAGGAAAGAACCAGGGGAGTAACTCGAAATCTGAACCAGAGGTAAAAAGTGTAAAAACTTTGTGTAACATATAACCTTAAAATTGTAAATTAATCAAATTTAAGAGATTTCTTAGTTAATTAAAAATTAATCGCTTTGTTTCAAGTCGCACACAAAAAATAGTTTTTATACTTTGTTGTGAAGCAATTTATTTATTTAATATATTATATTAAAAAAAAAGAAAGAAGACACCATTAAAATTGAAATAAATATCGTGTTGGTAAATACACACGTTGAGAGAATTAATAACATTAATTATACCGTCGACATTTACATATACTGTAATATAGTTTTTAAAAGTTTTGAAATAACACACAAAAATCATTTGTTAATTTATATTTATATATGTATTTATTTGCTGTTTGTAAGTTTGTTAAGATCAGTTTTCTATTTCGTACGTTCCTATACCACTCGTGTTATAACAGTGTGGTACGTTCACACTAGTATCGAAAAGTTGCTTTTCATACAAGAATATAGTGTAAAGTAATTTGTGCGTTCACACTATTGGGGATAATTCTAATTGCATGAAAGTGTAAAATTATAATTATTTTGTGTGTTCACAACAACATTTTATATTCTGGTGGTTTGTTAAATTGGACATTATTCGATTTTGACTTAGCTTACAGAAATTTATTCTAACCAAAGTCTATAAAGTGGTTTTAAGCTATATTATATGGATTTAGAGCAAAGTGATCAAGTTTAACGTTTATAATCTAACAAATAAAGTAGCTGAAAACCAAACATTTTATATTCTGATGGTTTGGTAGTTGGAAATTTTTCGATTTTGACTTGGTTTACAGAAATTTATTCTAACCAAAGGCTATAAAGTGGTTTTACGCTATATTATTCGGATTTAGAGCAAAGTGATCAAGTTCAACGTTAACAATCTAACAACTAAAGTATCTGAAAACCAAAAACACGAATATTTTTTATCCGACGGGATTTACGAATATTCTGTTCTTGAGTATACCAATAAGTTATTTTGGATAAAGTGTGAGTTGCTCTGATAATAGAACAATGACTGGCGAATAACACCAAGATTCTCCTGCAAAATTGGAAAGTTTAGGAAAGTTAGTGGCTAAGAAAGCAAAGGTCGTACAAAATATAATGAGAATTCGACAGTCTATTAGGGAAAAGACGATTTCATTTAATCCTATTGAATTAGAATGTCGTTTGGATATTTTAAAGACTTATATTGACCAAGCTGTGACGCCTCAAACAGAGGTGGATAATTTGGATCCTGAGCATGATGACAGATCTGAGTTTGAGGAGGTTTGTGTGACCACAAATTCGTTGTTTTAAGTATTTTGTCAAAAAATAGACTGTCTAATGTACCTGAAACATCATTTAGTGTACAAACACATCAGTCTAGACAAAATTTAGTGGGAAATATTCTGATTATAAGAATTTTATGAGCCTATTCGAAAATTTAGTTCACAATGATCCCACGTTGACAGGCATCAAAAATTCAATCATCTGATATCATGCTTTTCAGATGAAGCCCTAGGTACAGTAAAAGCTTTTCAGATTTCAGAGGAAAATCATCCAAAAGCATTAGCCAGCTTTAAAAAGGTTTATGACAACGATTGTCTCATATTTTTAGATAACATTTCGAAAACTTTTGATATGCCCGAAATTTCAAAACCTTCGTCTTCTGCTTTGCGAAGCATGATCGATACGGTTTCTGCCATATACGATTCTCTGTTATCAATTGGCGATGACAAAAAGATTACGAATTCAATTTTAATACATTTAGTGATGTCTAAAGTAGATCCAGTTACCAGATCTAAGTGGGAAGAAAAGCTGGACTTTGAAAGGCTCACACTATGATCAGACTGCGAGGCCGCGTTGAACAAACGCTACCAGCATATTTCTGTTGATGAGTCTGCAAGTTCAAGACCGAGATTTACCAAGAATAAAACTGACAATTCTACAAAAAGACACAGTGAAACTTCACTTAATTGCACTTAATCGAAACAACCTTCTGACAAATGTTTATTCTGTTTAAAGAAGGGACATAAAGTAGCGAGGTGTACTTCAGCTAAATGTAGAGTTTGCAATGGTGCTCACAACTCCCTTTTGCATAGGTACACTACTGATGCAAGTTCTAGCAACATTACGTATGCGAATACTAATTGTGAGCAACCATCAAATTCTCACTCAGCGGTAAACTTTTCATCTTCTGATGAAAGAATTATTCTTGCAACAGCCGTCGCGAAAGTTAGAAATAGCTCTGGTGACTTTATATTCGCCAGAGCTTTTTTAGATTCCGGGTCTCAACCTAATTTGATAACTGAGGAGCTTGCAGAATTGCTACGATTAAAAAGATAATCTGGCAGATTAAACTTAAATGGAGTTAGCGAAACAAATTCACTGTCGAAATCGTCTGTACAGTTAACTGTCACGTCGAGGGTTAACTCTACTCAATTTAGTTCTAAATTTTGGGTACTGGGTTCGATAACGAACCTACAGCCTGATCATAAAATAAATACGACTCGCCTAGACATTCCTAAGAATATAGAACTGGCTGATTCTTGCTTTGATAGACCACAGAAAATTGATTTGCTAATTGGCGCAGAAATATTCTTCGATTTACTTTGTATAGGACAGATAAAGTCTGGTCCTAGCCTTCCAGTTCTCCAAAATTAATCCAGTATTTTGCATTTAAAACATATGTTTTGAGTCTGCAATCTTTTTTGCAGGCAAATAATAATTTTATTCTGTTTAGACGACTAAAAATTTTAATACGGAAAAGTAATGCAAGAGTAACACACAAGAGATGAAGTACACATGTACTTTTTATTACAAAATGAGTTTAATGAGCGTACATACATACATGCAGGCAGAGTTGGGCAAAATACATGCTTTGCTGTATTTGAAATACAAAATACAAAATACTTCTTCCGCAAATTCAAATTCAAATACAAAATACCAAATACTTTCAAGTCGAGTATTTCAAATACAAAATACAGTATTTTAGTAACTTTTATTTGAAATACAAAATACATTTATAACCCTTAATGCAAATAAAACTATTATTTCATTATTTTATCCAACGTTTCGCTGGTATTTTCCAGCCTCTTCAGGGATATTTATTTTAAATCAATCTGGCAACGATATAAATTTGAACATAAAATATTTTTGTTAATAAAAACAATGACATAATAAAAAGCTTTTGCCTATGCTACTTACATATAGTTTTTTACAATTACATTAATTTTAACATTGTCAACAAATTAGATTGCATTATTTTAACACACCACAACATAAAACACAAAGTTATTCAAAAAAATTTACAAATAAATAAGTATCACAGGCAAAAGGCTTATATCACAATTAAGATAAATACGAACTAAGATATTGCGATCAAATAATTGGTATTGATGTTGTCCTTGTCTTCTTTTCTGTTTACTGCATATGCTGCTCTCTGCTGAATTCTTAAGCTTTCTAACGTGTATCGTTTGTTTTGTTTTCTCTCTGTGTCCAAAATTTTGACGTTTATGAAATCTGGTTTGTGTTTCGTCTCTGTACAATGTTGTGCCAGTGCAGTTGTTTGTTTTTCTTTGCGTATGTCTGCTTGATGTTCTGCTATCCTTGTGCCTAAACTTTTTTTTTTTTTTTTTTTTTTTTTTTTTTTAGAAAGCGTAAGAATTCAGCAGAGAGCAGCATATGCAGTAAACAGAAAAGAAGACAAGGACAACATCAATACCAATTATTTGATCGCAATATCTTAGTTCGTATTTATCTTAACTGTGATATAAGCCTTTTGCCTGTGATACTTATTTATTTGTAAATTTTTTTGAATAACTTTGTGTTTTATGTTGTGGTGTGTTAAAATAATGCAATCTAATTTGTTGACAATGTTAAAATTAATGTAATTGTAAAAAACTATATGTAAGTAGCATAGGCAAAAGCTTTTTATTATGTCATTGTTTTTATTAACAAAAATATTTTATGTTCAAATTTATATCGTTGCCAGATTGATTTAAAATAAATATCCCTGAAGAGGCTGGAAAATACCAGCGAAACGTTGGATAAAATAATGAAATAATAGTTTTATTTGCATTAAGATAATTTATGACCTTAAAAGCCCGTTACTAACAAATCGTAAAAGAAGAACATTAATAAAAGGTCGTTTAATATTAAAAACACATTTATAACCATTAATCATGAACACAAGATTTTTAAAAGTTTAATCAGATAAGCAGCCTCTTGTTTAAGAATATATAAATCCTGATAAAAAAAACAATCTTTCAATCTGATCAAAACAGACTGGTGTTAAATTTTATGAAAACAAGTTTCTGCAAGGCACATTCCACAAGGTAAGCCCAAGGCGAATTCAAAAAAATCGCTCTCTACATTTCCTTTTTGTGTTTGAACGGTAAAATGTCAGAAAAATTAAAAATTTCATACAAAATTTAATTTTTATAACGTGAAAATGTCAAATTGATTTTAATCAGCTGGGCCCTTAATATTACCTGGTTAAATGTGTCTTGGTTCTCTGTATGTGCCTTGTATGTAAAAAACAAATTAAATTAAAAGTAAAGTAATATCAAGGTGAATTCAAAAATTCGCCCTCTGCATTTCTTTTGTATAACCTTCACATAGTGATAAGGATATATATCAGTTTGTCATTCCGTTTGAAATTTCTTTATTTTCTATTTGGATCCTTATACATAGGGAAGCTGATATAGCGATGTCCGTCTGTCCGTCTGTTGAAATCAAGTTTCCGGAGTCAAATAAAATGATACGGACCAGTTATTGGTGTCAAACTTTTGTAAATATCCTGGAGACAATCGCTATTTAAAATTAGCAAAATTGGTTGACTATTGACCGAGATATAAACGAAAAATCAAAATAACCCATTTTTTAGGACAAAATCCGTGCATACATCCCTATATATCTCAGTGAATATAGTCATCCTTGCCACAAAACTTGGCACGGATACTCTGAAAATAGAGACCTCAAAAGGAAAAAGTTTTTTTCAGATAGGATCAAGGGAAGTGGTTTTTTCTCTGCAATTGCACAAATTTTGTGAAATATTTCATGCGCTAAATCTTAGAAATTATAACAGCTATCGACCTACACTTTGGAGAAAAAATTTTTTGAGTGGGGCAGGAGAAATTGTAGCTCCCATACAAATTAACAATTTTTATGAAATTTTCGATACGCTATATCTCGGAAACTTATAACAGCTATCGACTTCTAGTGTTCTACAAAAAGTAATTGTATGATAAGGCGTACACTTTGAAAAAAAAACATTTTTTGGTTAGGGGCAGGGGAAGGGTTATCTCCCATACATATTTGAAACGCTATGTCTCGGAAACTATAACAGCTGCCGACATCAAATGTTCTACAAAGAGTAATTCGACAACAAGACCTACGCTTTAAAGAAAAAAACTTTTAGGTGGGGGGTGAAGAAGGGATAGCTTCCATACAAAAGAAAAATTTTTATGAAATTTTCGATACACTATATCTCGGAAACTATAACAGCTATCGACTTCTAGTGTTCTATAAAAAGTAATTCGATGATAAGACCTACATTTTGGAAAGAAAAAAGGTTGAAGAGGAGCAGGGGGACTAGTACATTCCATACTATTTAACAAGTTTTATTAACCTCTTAATATGAATAATGTCGAAAACTTTTATAACTCTCGACCTCAAATCTTCTTCATCTATTTCTATTATCCATACGAACGTTAAAATTTTGTAAAGTTTTCTATGGACTTTAAAGGTCGCACAAGGTATTTTTACTATATTATTTGCAGTACAAAATAACTCGGCTGGGTATATTAAAAGAGCAATGTGAAGGGTATATAAGATTCGGCACAGCCGAATATAGCGCTCTTACTTGATGTGTTTAAAAGTTGGGTATTTCAAATACAAAATACAAAATACGTATTTGTATTTCAAATACGTATTTCAAATACAAGTATTTGAAATACTGCCCAACCCTGCATGTAGGCATAACTACCCAGGCAGAAAAAAACAATCAAACCGATTCTGTCCTGACGTTGAGAGAGGACTCTCAATATAAAAATAACGTAAATTTAACAAGTTAACAATGCTGTCTCGCTCAGCGTTGCCATTTGGTTACATTTGTTACATTTGATGTAACTTTTTGACCTACTACGTAATATGTAATATTTAACAGTTATGATCTTATTTTCGTAACTTTTTTACTTGCCACACAATAAGGTATAATATTTGGTGTAAGAAATATTTTTAAGTACATTTGTTGCCCACTATTAATGAATCATATATAAATAGTTTTTAAAGGTTGTGACAATTTTATTTCACGGTTTTGGTTATTACTCAAAAATTGTAAATTCTATATTATAAAAAGGCATTAAAATGGTAGAAAAATTATATTAAAAAATACTTAATTTAAATATGGGGGATTTCATGTCAAGTGACTCAACTTTTAAAACCGATGTCTTTCGATTGAAAAGAAATTTGGACCAAAGTAAGTTCTTGCAGAGAGTAGCTTAGACACAATTTTTTAACCCGATCGGTCAAGAACTCTGAGCTAGAGGGGTTCAAAATTTGACGTTTTCGGCAAATAGGTGTTTTTTCTCATACATGTAGTTTATTACCTTTTGCTTTTAACAAAACTCGTCCCAAATACTTTCGATAGCTTTTTTTTCAATCTTCCAGAAAAAAATATTTTTAAAATTAAAGAAAAATTTTTTTTATTTTTTTTTTATAAAATAATTAGAAAAAAATTTTTTTTTCCAAATGTGCCCATTTTTTTTTTTTTTTTGCTCAAAAGAAAGCTTAGGTCTTTTGTTTGAAGAGCTTGAAAGTCGCTTAGTGGGATGCGAGTGGGATATCTATAAAAAATAATGTTTTGTAACTCAAGGTAGAGGTTTTCCAATTTTCGCGTATATTCTATTTTGATTTTTTTGCCATTTATGTAAAATTTTCTCTTAAGCAAAAAAAAAAAAAATATTTTATGCTAAGAAACAAAATAATTTAACCTTTCCGACGGTATGCATTGAAAATAAAGTCTCATACACTCGACACTGCATTGCCAACAAAATGGTAGGCCTCTGGAATAAAATCACTTTTATATGGTAATGTCTGAACACATTTTGTTAATATTTTCAATGCATACCGTCGGAAAGGTTAAATTATTTTGTTTCTTAGCATAAAATATTTTTTTTTTGCTTAAGAGAAAATTTTACATAAATAGCAAAAAAATCAAAATAGAATATACGCGAAAATTGGAAAACCTCTACCTTGAGTTACAAAACATTATTTTTTATAGATATCCCACTCGCATCCCACTAAGCGACTTTCAAGCTCTTCAAACAAAAGACCTAAGCTTTCTTTTGAGTAAAAAAAAATAAAAAATGGGCACGTTTGGAAAAAAAAATTTTTTTTCTAATTATTTTATAAAAAAAAAAATAAAAAAAATTTTTTTTTAATTTTAAAAATATTTTTTTCTGGAAGATTGAAAAAAAAGCTATCCAAAGTATTTGGGACGAGTTTTGTTAAAAGCAAAAGGTAATAAACTACATGTATGAGAAAAAACACCTATTTGCCGAAAACGTCAAATTTTGAACCCCTCTAGCTCAGAGAGTTCTTGACCGATCGTGTTAAAAAATTGTGTCTAAACTACTCTCTGCAAGAACTTACTTTGGTCCAAATTTCTTTCCAATCGAAAAAAAAGTTGGGTCACTTGACATGAAATCCCCCATATATATTATTATTACCTGCATCAATTGTATTCCTTAAAATTTGATTTGCTTCAGTAGTTGGCATATTCTGAAAAAAAGATACACGGGAAAATTTTTTTTACGATTTTAAAGACATTTTTATTTTTCGGAAAATTATAGTTTGTTTCAGAATTTGGCCGTAATTTTAAAATGAAGGTGATTTTTTTAAAAAATGAGAAGCAAACAAAAGCTTATATTGTTTTCTTTCTAAAAAATAAAAAAATTAATATATATTTTGCATAAATATGAATATAAGTTTAATTTAAAGTCTGAATTTGGGTTACGAAAGATTTCGAAAATTTTACAACTTTTTTAAAAAAGTAACGAAATAAATTTTTATAATTTTTTTGTTTATTAATAATTGTCATTCATTAAAAAAGAAACCATTTTATGTTCATCCTCACCTTCATCATCATAATCTTCGCTATCATTACTCTCACTATCATGTATTTCTTAAGAAATAATAGGCGATTGCAAAAGCTGTAGTTAGAAATTTGATAATTTTTGATTTAATTCCGCTCGTTTTGTTTATTAATACCAGATTTGAATGGATCTGAACTGAGAAAAAATCTATTAAGAATATCTTCATTCGACTTTTCTCGGCTGCATTTGCGAGCAAAGTGTTCCCTATGGTTTTTAAAATTCTCATTTCCTGAGCTTCTTCTGAAAGTTCTCCAATCGGTAAAAGGGCATATTTTATGTTTTCGGGACCATGAATAAAAAAATTTATGTATTGTTGGAGTCATACAAAACTATTTTAACACTCTCGTGAATGAAGATGACTGAAACTTGTTCACGCACCTATCTCTATTGAAATTAAAATCCTCCGACATCAATAACAACAATAGTAAACATTGAATGAATGACTATAGCAAAACAAAATACACATTAATTTTGTTAAATACATGACTTTGAAAAAACACGACTTCAAACAGAAAAATGTTAATAGCAAAATATGGAGCAAAAAAACTGCAAATTTTCTTTTTTGTGTTACAAAGTTAAAATTTCATACTTTTAGAAAATATAACATTCAAAACCCAACCTTAACTAACTTAGAAGTTATGGTTCACGAAACATCAAAAATAGGCCAATTTAGGACCTTTTTTAAAAAAATCGTCAAAAATATTTTCACACATATTTTCAAAAACACTACATCATTTACACTTTAATACCTGAGGTTGAAGGTTCCATTCTTAAAATAACACTTTGTTAACGTTAAATTTGGAAATTACGGACTCGTTTAATGCAAAATTTTACTTTTTTCGCTTTTTAAAAAAAGTTGCAAAAAATTTTGTACATTGACACGTCACTACGGAGTCGGCTGACAAGATAGATAAAATTTACGTAGTGATGTAGAATTTTATCTAGTTTTATGCGATACCAAATATTAATACAAAAACTTAATTTTAAAAATTCAATTAAGCGTCACTTTCGAGCCATTTCAACCCAACGTGCGATGGCCAGAAGTCCCCCGCTCTTTTCTTGCACCCAATATATTAAACTTTTTTGCAAAAACAAACACTTTAAAATAAAAAATGTTAAGTACATTAAAAATGACAGCACTTTTGGAATTGTTTTATTTAAATTTTATTAAAATTTTTTGTTCAAAAACTGAGCTCTTTATGATTTAGTTTTTCTTTTTCCAAATGTAACTTTTTATGAAAAAATTTAACTTTTTGAATGAAAAAACGTCTTTCGACTCTTGGTTTTTATGTTGTAGCAATACTGTAAATTTTAATTTTCGGTATTAGAATAACATTTTTTATCTTTTCTGTCTTAGGAGTTCGACTTGACTTTGTTAAAATAATGGACATTGCTACTTTAGGCTTTTATATTAGAGATTTCCTTAAATAAATATGTTTGTATGTAGCAAAATAAAACATGCAAAAGACTTTCAAACGCATCTTAAGAGTTTTTTTAGTTTTTTTCTTACGTTTATACATTTTTTAAAATTAAAAAAAATATAAACATTTTTTATTTTGAAAGCAAATTTGACATTTACAAAGAAGGGTTGCGTTTTTGTGTATACAGTACTGTAATGGTACAATATTTTGAAAGAGTCGAAATTTTGTGTTTACAGGGCTGTGGTGGTACAACATTTTTGGACCATCGTTTTAGAATCGTATATTTCTGCCTGGGTACGTTAATAATGTTCATGCTAATGCAAACATACGTACAAACATATAAATATTTTTACAAAACTATGTGCCCGAAAATAAGTACATAAGCAAGAGCAAACGATTTTGTGTAGCGTAAATATGTACGCTTGCATGTACATAGGTAAATATGTATGTATGTACGCATTACAGCTAATATTTTAAGCAACAAAAACAAAATTAAGACTGTGGCAGAATTTAAATAATGTAAAAGACAAGTGTATTTAAATAATACCGGGCCGAATCTACGGTTAACAACATATTTAGCAAATTAAAACTAAAAACAATAAGGAGAAAGAAAAAGCTTTTAATACAAGTAAGTGTACTATTTTAAATAAAAATTTCCTTTTTTTGTTTAATTTGTAGTTACAAAATATTTAAAAAGATTAAAGTCGCTACAACTGAGTAAAATAGAAACTCGATTGGCAGCACTGTTTTACACTCTTATATATTTTCTCTCAGTTTTCTCATTTGCCGCCCACTGAAATAGAAATTAGTTTAATCTGGCCACAACAACAACTGTAGTTATGTTGCCGTGTTGCTGTGAAGCCTTCAAAATAATTGTGTACATTTAAATGCATGTGTTTTATTTTGGAGAGAATGTTGTCGGTAGCCTGCTGTGTTCTATGTGTTCATAGCATGATGCTTCATGTAAAACTTCCACCACAGGTATCACTTAACGACACGTTAATGGTTAGTCCTACGGTACAGGAAGAGTTATATTCTACATTAGTTCGTTTTCAATTTCATAAGTACGTAATTACAGCGGATATCGAGAAAATGTATCGCCAAGTGTTAGTAAGTGGGAATGACAGGAATTATCAATTGATAATTTGGAGGCAGAGTCCGTCTGATCCGTTAGAGGTTTTCCAGTTGAATACGGTCACCTTTGGCACTGCATCAGCTCCTTTTCTAGCCATCAGATGTTTGATTCATTTGAGCGACATATACAGAGAAACCTTACCTGTAGGTTCCAAAGTTATTCGAACTGATTTTTATGTTGATGATTTGCTAACTGGAGCGGAAAGCATCCAAGACCTGAATGTCATTCGCACCCAGGTTACCGAAATTTTGGGTTCAGCTGGGTTTAATTTGACAAAGTGGGTTTCAAATCATGTAGATTTGTTAAATTCGATACAGAATGAGAAGTTATTGCAAACTGAGTCCGATTCGGCTAAATCTCTGGGTATTCACTGGGCTCCAATGATGATGTGTTTAAATTTAATTTGGAAGATAATTTTCAGGATTTGAGAGCGACAAAAAGAAATATTTTATCTATTTCGTCTCGATTATTCGATCCTCTTGGACTTTTATGCCCAATAGTTACGAAAGCTAAAATGTTACTACAAGAGCTTTGGATTCAGAAACTTGACTGGGATTAATCTATTCCTCTGCGACTGAATACGTCATGGGAGACTTTCAAGTCTAATTTGCTGGAGATTGCTTCAATTACGATCCCAAGATTCGTTCACACAACTTCTACAGCAAAAATTCAGATTCATGGATTTGCTGATGCTTTAATTCGGGCCTATGGTTGCTGCTAGAGGTGAGCGATCCCGTGATTTTTAGGGAATATCGTTAATAGTGAATGCGATTTTAAAATCACCGGTTATTTAAGTAGTGACGGTGATCACTGTTTAGCATTTTTCACTTCTTGTAAAAGAGTTATTTTAATCTCTGTTAAATTAATATACATAATGTTATTTTAAGCAGTGATTATGCGATTTTAGTTCTTTTTAACGAGCTCCTGAACAACGCATTGGAAAAATAATTTAAATGATAAATAAGAATTCAAAATATTTATGAAATATTAATTTTCAATAGGTATGTAGTTACAACAATATCCCATATTTATATTAATATTTTTAATTTACTTTAAACAAAATTTTGATACAAAATTTAAATTTATACCTTTTGAGATAAGTTTTAAAGCTCCCTTAGAGCATTGAGGTAAAGTTTTAATTTAGAAAAGCAGCTTACAATTCTTGTTAAATAGATTCCAAACATAAAAATAGTTGAAATCCATTGCAACAAAAGCAAAAACCTAAAAACAACAAATTACACAAATTAAGCTGTATATGTACTTACATAACACAACTAAGTATAATATAACACTTGTGCTTTTTCTCGTTTAAACGCGTTCGTCGGTCATTTAGGACTTGTCCAGCTTTTGAAAATATTCTTTCGCATGGAACTGACGATCATAATGCACAATAATTTTCTTGAGCTATTTAAGAAAGATTTGGATATTTATATTTATTTGTACTCTACCAATAAAAAATATTTTTATTTCATGATAATTGAAAGTGAAGTTCAAAAAGCCTGATCGTAATAACTAAAATTTCGTTTCAGCTAATGATTTATATACATATATCGCTTATTTAGTCAAATGTCGTAATTCTAGAAATGCATTTTTGGCGTTAACGATTCAGAATTGTTTGTTATGCTATGCTTTATTTTGTATATAAGTTTCATATTGAAAATGTTTCTACTTATAACGTGTTAAAAAAATTTAATAATTCATTTCTATATAACGAAAGCAAACTAAAAACTTCATACGCATTTTTTTCAAAATATTTTTTTATTACGGCGTTGTTTGCGCAAATGAGCGAATTGTTTATTGTTGTACCCTTACAAAGATTTTCGCTTCTCGCGTAAAGTTATATTTTTGCTAGCTGTGCTTTTTTTCATTTTAGCTAACGATATGTATTTAAAATAAATATGTGCATAAATCTGTTTTTGAGTATTATTGCTTTAGCCGTCTCATAGCCGAATTTAATCCGCCGTCGCGGACAAACAGTGCTCGGCGCAGATTTCTGACGACACCTTTCTGGTAAAGTTTTTAACACCACTTTCTTTTATAGAACAAAATGTAAACATGAAGCACAAAAATGTTACTTTACATTTTGCAAAGTTTAACATAATAAGAGTAACATCGCAGGTAAGAGTTACTGCAAATATTTCAAAATGTTACTTTGAGTAACATAATAAATTAAAAGTAACACTATAGTGGAAACTGTTACTTCACGGTTTATGTCACTGTCGTTACATGTCAAAATGTTATTTGAGTAACACAATAAATTAAAAGTAACAGTAGCAGTTACTTCACAGCTTATGTCACTGTCGTTACCAGTGATTTGCAAGTCACAGGTATAAAATCACAGGTACGGAAATATCGCTCATCTCTAGTTGCTGCATTTACATAAGGAGCTCCGATTCTAACAGAGTTGTTTCGAGACTACTTACTGCTAAGTCTAAAGTCTAAAGACAAATCTCTTCCGAGACTTGAGTTATGTGCTGCGCACCTACTGGCTAAGTTGTGGAATCGAATTAAATTAATGATAAACGTCGAACTCGAAAGCGTTAATTTCTGGTCAGATTCAGAAATTACATTATATTGGATAAGATTGCATCCATCCTTGCTGGCAACATTCATCTCGAATAGAGTTGCTGAAATTCAAGGAATGTCAGGTGAAGTTGTTTGGCACCATGTGCCAACTAAACAAAACTCAGCTGATATTGTTTCAAGAGGATGTGGAGTCGACGAGTTAAAGCATTCGATTTGGTATGAGGGACCGTCGTTTTTACTACGCGATAGATTCAAGTGGCCTGTTAATCAACATTTCGAGTTAACAGAGAACCAAAAAGTACTGGAGGCAAGGAAGATGAATGTGTTTACTGTAGTAGAGGACCGACAGAATTGTTTACTGGGTGTAATAGAAAAGTTTTCATCGTACAGAAAGTTTCTGAATGTCACATCTTTTGTCTTGAGGTTTATTTACACTTTACGAAAGCGTAAACGGAAAAAACTTCTGTATCTACTGCATCTGATTTAAAATAGTATTTTTATCGTCTTGTGGAGGCAACCCAGAAATCGAAATTTTTTGAGAAGATATTGAAATTGCAAAAATCTCTTGTCTTACCATCCAATATTCAGAGATTAACGTCATTTCTTCACACGTTTACTGTGGAGGAGCGAACATTTTCACTTTTTAAGGGTAGGTGGGAGTCTGTTAAATGCAGATTCGAAATATAATACCTAATTCCCACTACTGTTACCGAAACGAAACAGCTTTGTCAAATTTTACTTGCGAAAGCTTCACATCGAAAATTGTCATCTTTATTGCGAATCTTCACTTTTCCACCAGCTTCCACCTTCTTCTCTAAACTATATTCTAACTAGTTTAACAAACTCCTAAAAACCTTTTTTTCGTTATTCAACTGTTTTGATTTTCTTTTCCCCTTATAAATCTTGATAACCATTGCTTATTTATAAGGGCTACTGTGAACAAAACCTTTTCGTATAGCAACAATTTCTAAATTTTTGGGAAAATTGGGATCAAATCCTGAATAATATAAGAAATTGTTGTAAAACTGAAATTTTTAGTTTTCGCACAAAAAAAGATTTGAGGGGGGCGCATGGTGTATAATGGATAGAATTAAGTTTAAAACAAGGTTACTACGATATGCAAAATTTTGTGGATAGTGATATTTAAAGCTGTTTTAGCCCTAAGAAACACACGAACAACCAATCGGATGGACGGACAGATCGACTTAGAAAGTGGTTCTTAGTCTACCGGTAATAGAACTAGTGGGTCTTAGGCTATTGCTTTAGGGCGATATTAACATGTGCATAAATGCATCATATCCCTTTCACTTTTGTAGTGTGTGTTTAATACGTGTGGTGCTTTTTTGGGCTTTTCTGAAAGCAAAATTACGCTTTTTGGTGCCTTTTTTGTGTATGATGTGCTTTTTGCTTCTAAAAAGTTGGCATCACTGGTATTCTTATGATCTTTTGTTTAAGTTAAAAGTCCATGGCATGCATCAACGTCGCAATGCGTTATGGCTTTCTGAACTTTTTGCTGCGTTGCAATGCTTTGACGCATTAATTTTTTTTTAAAACTACAATAAAAAACACAAAAAATTTCGTTTTAGTAAAGTTTACCGATAGCTTTTAAAATAATTTAAAACTTTCACCCCCATTAGTCGAAATAGCTGGTCTGTTGGTTTGACGCTTTATGCTCTGTAACTTGTTATATTGAAATACACGTATTTTTTGATAACCAAGTATAAAGCGAAAACGCATAAAAAGCGTGTTATGGTCTTTCTACTTTTGCATTCGTCGTAAAGCGTCAAACCAACCGACCAACTGGTTTTGACTAATGGTGGTGAAAGTTTTTTATTATTTATATTATATTATTTTTTTAAGGTCACTACTAATATTTCGCTCGAAAAATGCGGTTATGCTGATACATTTGGTCATAACTTAAGATTGATTTGTCTGATTTTGATTAAAATAAAATCAATTTATTTGAAAGAAAATTTCTAAGGAGTAATTCAGAAATTAGTGGCAATAAGTTTTTTTTGCAAAAAATTAATACTGTTTTCTTTTAAAATGTCATTAAAGCTGTCTTCACAGTATTTTACAAGTGTTTAGATTTTCATTGGATTTTGAGAGCCCAGTCAAATTAATTATTTTTGGTTTGACTGTCAAAAAATCAAATAGGAAATATTGTGCATTACATTTTGTGTCTACATTATCACATTTAAAATAAAATGTAAACCTGTGTAGTACTTAAACATCTGTTTTTGAATTTTAATAAAACTTTAACTTTTAAGGCACTTTATTTTATGTTAAAACTTAACAAAAGGGTAAAACAGTTGTTAGGCAGTAAAAAGCGACAAAAAAATTTCGAAAGTGATAATGGCTAAAGCTATTTTAAAAAAAAATTTCAAATGATACAAACAGAAATATTTCTCAAGCAACTAAACGCCGTTGGTGTCGTGAATGGCTTTTAAGACGTTATTCTTGAATAGATTTTACTCATGTCGCAATGAAAAAGCTACAATTATAAGACCCAAAGAGCTTTAAAAATTTCTGTCGGTTATTTAAAGTCATTTGAGGATATGTTGAGTATTGTTGGACCGTTCACATCTAAACAAAACACAGTATTAAGGGAGTCGGTATTAGCAAAAACAAGGTAAATTAATTTTCAAAGATAAAAAATAAGTGCATTGATCTTGTGCTTCAGGCTTTTAATAACATTAAGGTATTTTGCGATCGGGAACACCTACACTGACTTTTCTTATGAGTTTCGAGTATGCCTTTCCCTAATTTTAGAATTAGTTCCAGAAACTTTGCGGGCATTATATAAGTTATTGTGTGGAAAGTATTGACAGTTTAGTTCCATTAATTTTAAAGCGATAAGATCTTTATATTATAGTACATTTCCATTTTAGGCAAATTAAGTAATTTTGAGGAAATCATGTCGAAGTGTTTTTGTGTTCGAATTCAATTTGACACTTGTGTTTTTTATATATTTTTACCATAAAACAAACAGTAATTTTGTTCAATAACAATTTACAATAGCAAAATAAAGAAATACATAAATGTGGAAAATAACATTGAGTTTGTATAAAATTATGTTTAACACAATAATAACTTTTGTTTATGTTTATTTATTTGATTTTTTTACAAAAAACAACTGTAGTATTCTAATAAAAGCTCAAAAGGAGAAAAAAAGAATTTGTGAGTTTTTGCTTTTTGTCTTGACATTCTTATATCGATTTAGTTGTTTTTATAGAACTGCTCCCACCTGATGCATGCGCATTGCAACCTTTTGTAATTTTTTCGGATTTGTTAGTTACCAATAATGGATACCCCAAAGTTGCATTTGTAATAATAGCCTCCGCCCAGTGTTGCACAGACATAATTTCGACATAATCTTGAGAAAATTAAGTCATTTAAGATGATTTGCTAATATGAAATATACATGGAAAATTCACTATTAGACTATTTTATTTTAGCAGTGTAAAACTGTTTCAGAATGGAAAAAAGTTGCTGAGGACTTTAAACTTCAACTAACCTTTTCAATGTGCCCTTAACATATCTCTATTTAAGTAAATACACGCAATATTTACTTTTACTTGATGACAAACACATTGCCTGCAGTTAAAACGCTTCAGAAGTATCTAATTACTTCAATTATAAAGAATGTAATAGTGTCATTTTATTGGCAATTGCCAATTATAAATTTATTTTGGTTGATGTCGGCACAAATGGCCAAACCAATGATGCAGCAGCTTTTAATGCTTCGGATGTTGGACACGCTATTGATCAAAATCGTCTTAATTTTCCTGAAGATGAAAAACTTCCCAATAAAGATTTAAAGGTTTTTTGAATTAATACTTATTTTTAGTACACATACTATTGCAACTCTTTCGTTTGTTACAGGTTCCTTATGCTTTTGTGTCAGATGACGTATTTCGTTTGACTTCAAGAATCAAAAAACATAATATTTAACTACCGACTGTCAAGAGCATGACGTGTGGTAGAAAATACTTTTGGAATCCTAGCTGCAAGATTTTAAGTATTTCAGAAGGAAATAAATCTAGCAAATATTGAAAAGTGGAAAATTCTTGCACTAGCTGCATGTGCTCTCCAGAAATATCTTGTCAAGGAAAGTGAAGTTGTTATTTTGGAGAATATAAGATTAACTGGGTTGGATAAAGGCATAGGAAACCGGTATTCAGATGATGCTCCGGAATAAAGAATAAACACCGATATTATTTTAATATTTAATTTTTAATGATTATATTTCGTTTCAAATAATTTTGAGTTTTACTTTTTATAGAAAAAGGTTACATATATTGGTTTAATGAGTTTTTAAATAAAAACTATTTTTATTTTGTTTAAATAATTTCTTTAACTTTATTTTGTAAAATTCAGCCTGAAAATATTACATAAAAACAGAAATATTTTTCTAATTTTATTTTAAAAATTCAGTCTTAAAAAACATAATATAAGAACAAAAACTCTTTACAAGAAAAGCAAGGGTTAGCACACAAGAATGAAAATAGAAAACCGAAATATTGTTGATTGTTCTTACGATAATTTCCTTTTATTTTATATGTATTCAAATAATAAAATCATTATTTTTAATGAAACTTCATTTCCTTGATTTTTATTTGCTATTTCTGCAAAACTTATCGAAAAGAATTTTTTTATGCCTTCTATAAACTTGTCCTCTATTTTCTCCTCTTCGTTTAGTTTTTCGCAAAAATGTTGTTGCTACTTTTAACACCTCATCCGTATCATTTTAAATCTGTTTCCTTTTCATCTTTGCTGCAGATAAATCCTCTGCTTCAGTTGGTAAACTATCATTGTTAAACTTAGACAAGATAAAACAAAGTATAAACATTAAACCAGTAGAAAATACGTCACCCGAAATGCAAAAGGGGGACCTCATTTTAAAATCTTTTCCAAGGGAGAAATAACTCAATAAAATAAAATGTAATGGTACCAATATATATAACTAGCAATTAACCCGCTACCGGGTAAGCGAAGTTTTTAATATTTTCTAAAACAAATGACTATATATATGTAGGGAGAAGTACTAGCAGTACGAATTTCAAGTCTAGTTTTTTTTATTGGTTTTTTTTCATTTCAAGTAACGATATGTTGGATATCAAGCCCGCATATAGTGGAAAATACAGTACTTTCAAAAACCGCGACTATACACTATATAAAAATAAACGAACATCCTAAATAAAGTGTAAATATTTAAACCAATACGCAGAAGGGACATAAATATCGTCAGTTCCAAGCCCATTTTTTTTTTGGTTTCTGCATTTTTTCTTCCATACTGAGACCTAGATAATTCAATATAATCTGAAATCAAAAAAGTTTTAGTTTTTACATACGTCCTATATTAAACAACAACTTACTCTTATATCTGCTGCTGTAACATATAGCCCAATGCCACACATTTTCAATGACAGTCTCTCTAGGGCGTCTCCTCGAGCATGTTTGTTATGGTAAGGCGGATGCTTTGTGCTGTAAAGGCATTCTTCATTTTTTAAAATGCTCTAGTAACGTTAGAACAATTTGTGAGCTCCAGTCAAGGTACAATATATAATACCTTCACGTTCAGACTTGCAGTAAGTTCCTCAGACATGTTTTTTAAATAATTTTCTGGGATAAGTTTAATATTACTATTAAAATTTACTATTTGTAAAAATTTTTGCTGGCGCTAAATCACTTAACAGCTGTTCATCAGGGATGGAACATTTAGTAATATATTAAACGTTTCTATATTATTCGGCCGCATAAACATAGAAAAATGCATTGGAATGTAGCAAACCAATAATCATTCGACGTTCTTTATATTTTTTATTTACTCTTACTGTTTTATAATTTATATAAAGTTGGGAGGTTAAAACCAATGACCGTAAGAACTATACATTTTCAGACGTAAACAAGTTTTTGAGCGTAATTTTTATACAAAATCTGTTTTGAAACTTATTGTATGTGATGTTTTTATAATATTATTGGTTTTTAAAAGCGGGCTATAGAATATAGTGGCAAAATGTATAAGGCCATATTTGGCAACTATTACATATATTTTTCTTTGAGAAGCCTTTAATAAACCTACCATAAGTATTTTGGCATAGTTTTCATAATTTAAAAAAATTTCACAAGTGAAGAATTTATAAAAAATTGAGAAATGCTTTTTAATTTATTAAAGTTAATAGTCCGAACTTACAAAAATTTGCCCAAACTTACCCCAAAAGCGTTCCAGATAACAAATTTTGTACAACAAAGCGCCTGAGAGAAATTTCATTTTCTGTACAAGGTTTTCTTTTGAATTTTACCTAAGATTTGATGAAAAAAAACAATTTTAAATAAAATAAGAATATTAATTTCATATTGAATTACTAAATTAGGATAAAATTTACATACGACTAATACATATATAAAATTTTTGTTACACCCTATTTCAATGTAATATTTTGCTTCCTGGGTCCAAACAAAGATATGTGCCTAAAATATGAATCCGGGATCTTATAGAGGAAGGTACTGGCTATATTCCCTCATGCCCACTTTTCCCAGGAATAGTTATGTTTCGAACAACTTTTTCGAAAAACTATTTCCAACAAAGTTACTTTAAAGCTTGTTCGATCCACTGGTTCCAAACAAAAACATGTGCCAAAAATCTGAGACCAGGGTCTAAAAGAGGGAAGTATTGGCTATATTCCCTAATACCCACTTTTCCCAGGAATAGTTATGTTTCGAACAACTTTTTCGAAAAACTATTTCCAACAAAGTTACTTTAAAATTTGTTCGACCCACTGGGTCCAAACAAAAACATGTGCCAAAATTCTGAGACCTGGGTCTTATAGAGGGAGGTATTGGCTATATTCCCTCATACCCACTTTTCCCAGGAATAGTTATGTTTCGAAAAACTATTTTTAACAAAGTTACTTTAAAACTTGTTCGACCTACTGGGTCCAAACAAAAACATGTGCCAAAAACCTGAGACCGGGGTCTTATAGAGGGAAGTATTGGTTATATTCCCTCATACCCACTTTTCCCAGAAATATTTTCAATAAAGTCACTTTCATGGTGAAATACATTATTGCGCCATGGCCACTTTTAAGTAAACCTGCTGCGCTCGTAACACCACCTGGCAGTGTGACCAGATTTTCAAGTAAAGTTAAAGCTAAATCACGTTTAAAAAACAACTAAAAAGAGCTAAAAACAAAAACTTAAAGCCAAAAAATAAAGCTAATTTTTTTAATGCGTTTTTACAAAATTTCTTCGTTATTTAGATATTTCTCATAATATGAACGAAACGTTTGTGTGCTAAAAATATTTAAGAAGAAAATTTGTTTGAAAAATTTTGATTTTATTTACAAAAACTTGGTAGACCCATACCTACAGTAAGAAGAAATATAATATGTGTTCATATACATTTGCCTATACAAGAGCTTTTTAAAAAAGTTTTTAGAAGCAGGTGTTAATTTGCTGCCTGTTTTGGTAAAAAAAACTAATTTGTAAGATATATATTAAAAAAAAAACAAAAAAGCAAATTTGTTTTTGTTTTAAATATAAATACTCAGACACAATTCGTTATTTTTTTTACAAAAACACGTAAAATTTAGTAATTTACTTACAAACCTTTTTCATAAATACAAACACATGAAAACAATAAAAAATCAAAACTATAAGATTACATTTACAAGATGAAATTTTTTATTATTCCTTCAATGAAATTTTTGTTTGTTGACAAAACGAGTATAAAGAGACTACTTTTCTACACAGTTAGTTAAAAAACGAAAATTTTCATTCAAGTTACATTAGTACATGTGTACATATATCATGAAAAATGCCTTCATGTAAATTTTGTTCAAGAAAAGAAAAAAAAATAATCTTTAATGTAAAAAGTTACATTGTAAGAAAGTATTTTTTAAAGTAATTTTATTTGTACATGTGTTCCTCAATAAAGCTACCTTCACACTATTCTACAAGTGTTTAGATTTTCATTGGATTTTGAGAGAGCCAAATAAAATGATTTTTGGTTTGACTGTCAAAAAATCAAATAAGAAATAATGCGCATTACATTTTGTCTTTACACTATGACATTTGAAATAAAATTCAAATCTGTGTAGTACTTAAACATCTGTTTTTGAGTTTAAAAAAAAAACTTTAACTTTTAAAGCAAGTATTTTTTATTTTAATTTAACAAAAGGGTGAAAAAATACTGTTAGGCAATAAAAAGTGACGTTCAGATTTGCAGTTAGTTCATCAGACATGTTTTTTTAACTAATTTCTGCAATAAATTCTTAATTTCACTTTTAATATTTACTATTTGTAAAAATTTTTGCTGGCGGTAAATCATTTAACAGCTGTTCATCAGGGATGGAACTTTCAGTAATATTTTAAACTTTTGCACATTCTTCGGGTGATTATTGGTTTGCCGCATAAACATAGAAAAATGCATTGGATATGAAGCAATTCTTCGACGTTTTGTATATTTATACCCTTCACATAGTGATAGGGTATATATCACTTTGTCATTCCGTTTGTAATTTCTTTATTATTCATTTGCGACCCCATAAAGTATATATATTCTGGATCCTTATAGATAGGGAAGCCGATTTAGCGATGTCCGTCTGTCCGTCTGTTGAAACCAAGTTTCCGGAGTCAAATAAAAAGATATAGACCAGTTAATGGTGTCAAACTATCAAAAATATCCTGGAGACAATCGCTATTTAAAATCAACAAAATCGGTTCACTATTGACCGAGATATAAGCGAAAACACAGAGTAACCCATTTTTTTTTAGGACAAAATCCGTGCATATATCCCTATATATCTCAGAAAGTATAGTCACTCTTGCCACAAAACTTGGCACGGATACTCCTAAAGAAGGGACCTAAATAATGGAAAAAGTTTTTTCAGATAGGACCAGGGGAAGGGGTATTTTTCCTACAATTGCACAAATTTGGTGAAATATTTTATGCGCTATATCTCGTAAACTATAACAGCTATCGACGTAAAATGTTCTACCAAAAGGGATTGCACGCTAAGGGCTACGCCTTAAAGAAAAAATTTTTTGGGTGGGGGCAAAAAAACGGGTATCTCCCATACAAATCGACAATTATTATCAAATATTCGATACGCTATATCTCGGATACTATAACAGATATCGAAATGAAATGTTCCACAAAAAGTAATTGCACGCTAAGGGCTACGCCTTAAAGAAAAAATTTTTTGAGTGGGGGCAAAAAAAGGGGTAGCTCCCATACGAATCGACAATTATTATCAAATATTCGATACGCTATATCTCGGAAACTGTACCAGATATCGAAATGAAATGTTCCACAAAAAGACATTGCACGCTAAGGGCTACGCCTTAAAGAAAAATTTTTTTGAGTGGGGGCAAAAAAAGGGGTAGCTCCCATACGAATCGACAATTATTATCAAATATTCGATACGCTATATCTCAAAAACTATAACAGATATCGAAATGAAATGTTCCACAAAAAGTAATTGCACGCTTAGGGCTACGCCTTAAAGAAAAAATTTTTTGAGTGGAGGCAAAAAAAGGGGTAGCTCCCATACGAATCGACAATTATTATCAAATATTCGATACGCTATATCTCGGAAACTATAACAGATATCGAAATGAAATGTTCCACAAAAAGTAATTGCACGCTTAGGGCTACGCCTTAAAGAAAAAATTTTTTGAGTGGAGGCAAAAAAAGGGGTAGCTCCCATACGAATCGACAATTATTATCAAATATTCGATACGCTATATCTCGGAAACTGTACCAGATATCGAAATGAAATGTTCCACAAAAAGTAATTGCACGCTAAGAACTACGCCTTAAAGAAAAAATTTTTTGAGTGGGGGCAAAAAAAGGGGTAGCTCCCATACGAATCGACAATTATTATCAAATATTCGATACGCTATATCTCAAAAACTATAACAGATATCGAAATGAAATGTTCCACAAAAAGTAATTGCACGCTAAGGGCTACGTCTTAAAGAAAAAATTTTTTGAGTGGGGGCAAAAAAAGGGGTAGCTCTCATACGAATCGACAATTATTATCAAATATTCGATACGCTATATCTCGGAAACTGTACCAGATATCGAAATGAAATGTTCCACAAAAAGTAATTGCACGCTAAGGGCTACGCCTTAAAGAAAAAATTTTTTGAGTGGGGGCAAAAAAAGGGGTAGCTCCCATACGAATCGACAATTATTATCAAATATTCGATACGCTATATCTCGGAAACTATAACAGATATCGAAATGAAATGTTCCACAAAAAGTAATTGCACGCTAAGGGCTACGCCTTAAAGAAAAAATTTTTTTGAGTGGGGGCAAAAAAAAGGGTTGCTCCCATTCAAATCGACAATTACTATAAAATATTCGATACGCTATATCTCGGAAACTATAACAGATATCGAAATGAAATGTTCTACAAAAAGTAATTGGGCAAGAATGCCTACGCTTTAAAGAAAAAATTTTTCGAGTGGGGGCAAAAAAAGGGGTAGCTCCCATACAAATCGACAATTATTATAAAATATTCGATACGCTATATCTCGGAAACTATAACAGATATCGAAATGAAATGTTCTACAAAAAGTAATTGGGCAAGAAGCCCTACGCTTTAAAGAAAAATTTTTTTGAGTGGGGGCAAAAAAGGGGGTAGCTCCCATACAAATCGACAATTATTATAAAATATTCGATACATGATATCTCGGAAACTATAAGAGATATCGAAATGAAATGTTCTACAAAAAGTAATTGGGCAAGAATGCCTACGCTTTAAAGAAAAATTTTTTTGAGTGGGGGCAAAAAAGGGGTAGCTCCCATACAAATCCACGATTATTATAAAATATTCGATACATTATATCTCGACTCAAAAGATCCCAGAGATAGGTCATGTGGTGGCTCAGCTATATTAATTAAATCAAGAATCAAACACCAGTGGATGGGTGGTCTCTCCGAAAGTTATATACAAGCAACAAACGTCTGCATTGAGGAATTTTACCATAACCTCGTTATTTCGTCAGTTTATTGTCCACCCAGATTCTCCATAACGAAGGATCAGTACAACAGTTTTTACAAATCTTTAGGGCCCCGCTTTATAGCTGCTGGAGACTATAACGCTAAGCACACGTACTGGGGCTCCCGCCTAATTAGTCCGAAAGGTCGTGTCTTGTATGATTCCGTTTCTGAAATGGGACTTTTCGTTATTTCAACTGGACAACCAACATATTGGCCAACAGACCGCAATAAAATACCAGACGTAATAGATTTTGGCGTAGCAAAAGGTATATCCCCGGAGCTTTTTGAGGCCCAAGCCTCCTTGGATTTATCTTCTGACCACTCACCAACAATAATCACTATTAGCAGTCCTCATCAAATAACAACTAGTGATTTTCTCTTAACTAAAAAAGTAGATTGGTTGAAATACAAAAAATATATCAGCACCCACTGCTCGGAAAGCCAACCACTAAAAACACCCGGAGACATCGAAGATTGTCTGAACAGCCTTAATGGAAACATAATAAAAGCCGTTGAACATGCTTCGTCTACTTATCGTCAGGCCAAGTACAACAAAATTTTTTCTGCAGATGTTGAAAAGCTTTTATTTGAAAAAAGGAGAACCCGAAGAGAATGGCAAAAGCATAGATCGCCTCAACTTAAAAATAAACTGAAAGAATGCACAAACCAATTAAAAAACTTGTTGGAGGTGCATAGAATGGCATCACTGAATAAATATTTAGAAAGCCTAGACGCGACTTCCCAGACAAATTATTCTCTATGGCGAGCTGCCAGACGTCTAAAAAGACCCGTTATCGCAAAACCTCCACTGCGAAATCTGAGAGGATCCTGGGCTATAAATGACAAAGAAAAATGCGATCTGTTCGCAAGTCACTTAAGAAACGTGTTCACTCCCAACACGTGTACTGACGTGAGGGAATTACCGCCTGTTGTTGCTAGACGTCCTATGGAAATACGTTTCCGATTTTCAGATGTTGTAAAGGCTATCGTTAACCTAAATGATAAAAAGGCTCCTGGTGTTGATAAAATAAGCAACAAAATGCTTTTAGAGCTACCGTTAATCGCTAAAAGAATTATTCTTTTTATTTTTAATGCCATAATTCGGCTTGAACATTTCCCGGCAATATGGAAAGTTGCCTTAGTTAAGATGATTCCTAAGCCTGGTAAGGATCCTTCGAAGGTGGAGTCGTATAGGCCTATAAGTTTGTTACCAACATTGTCAAAATTGTTCGAAAAGCTCTTTAAAAACAAGCTGACTCCGATCATGAATGGAAACAATTGCATTCCATATCACCAATTTGGCTTTAGAAGTCAACATAGCACAATCGAACAAACTCACAGACTGGTACAGGTTATAAGAAAAACTTTTGAGGAAAAGAAGTACTGCTCCGCGCCTTTTATTGATGTCTCTCAAGCTTTCGATAAAGTATGGCACGAAGGCCTGTTAAACAAACTTAAGCTTAACCTTCCAGTTAATATTTTCAACCTTTTAGAAAAGTACATAACCGGTCGACAATTTATGATCAAAGAGGGAAATCAAATAAGTTTTTCTCAACCAATTGGGGCTGGTGTACCTCAAGGGAGTATACTAGGTCCAATTTTGTACTTGCTTTACACGGCAGATATGCCAACCAACTGTTTTACGCATACGTCTACATTTGCTGATGATACCGCTTTTTTCAGTATTCATAAAGATCCTAAAGAGGCTTCGTGCCAATTGCAACAACACGTAACCCAAGTAGAGAAATGGGCAAAATTATGGGGAATAAAAATTAATGAGCAAAAATGTACTCACGTAACTTTTACTTTACGCAAAGAAACGTGCTCTCCAATCACTATTAACAACCATTTGGTGCCTCAACGAACCGAGACAAAATATCTTGGTATTCACCTAGACCGCCGCCTCACATGGAAGCCTCATATAGATGCGAAGTTGACGCAAATGAAACTTAAAGCTACACAAATCCATTGGCTAATCGGCAGAAACTCTGTGCTTCGTCTTGATTGTAAACTTCTACTCTACAAATCGATTCTGAAACCAATTTGGTGCTACGGTATACAATTATGGGGCACTGCTTCCGCATCCAACATAGAAAAAATTCAACGCAGGCAAAACAAAATCCTAAGAATGATAACTGGCGCTCCTTGGTATGTTAAAAACAGCAATATCCACAAGGATCTACAAGTTCCACTAGTTAAATGCGAAATCCTGAACTATGTGGACAAGTATTTAAATAAGCTGGAAATTCACCCAAATCCGCTCGCCCGAAACATCCTGCAGCATAGTGGGCACACCCGCCTGAAAAGGAGGGATACTGTTGCGCTCATATGAAGCTTGATAATTAATA
Organism: Melanophora roralis; assembly: GCA_963583895.1. Taxonomy (NCBI): domain Eukaryota; kingdom Metazoa; phylum Arthropoda; class Insecta; order Diptera; family Rhinophoridae; genus Melanophora; species Melanophora roralis. The sequence continues at coordinate 11,910,283 of OY757192.1, read as the reverse complement.
TGAGAACTTAAATTTTAGTCTGGCACTGGCTGGACTTATATTAACTACCTAGTTTTAAGATTTGAACACTTATTGTTAGTTCGCCACAGGCGAAGATTCAATAACAAATATATGAGAAGAAAAAAAAAAAAAAAAAACATTATATCTCGGAAACTATAACAGATATCGAAATGAAATGTTCTACAAAAAGTAATTGAGTCATAAGGGCTACGCTTTAAAGAAAAAATTTTTTGAGTGGGGGCAAAAAAAGGGGTAGCTCCCATACAAATCGACAACTATTATAAAATATTTGATACGCTATATCTCGGAAACTATAACTGATATCGAAATGAAATGTTCTGCAAAAATTAATTGGGCAAGAAGGCCTACGCTTTAAAGAAATTTTTTTTTTGAGTGGGGGCAAAAAAAGGGGTAGCTCTCATACAAATTAACAATTTTTATGAAATATTCTATACGCTATATCTCGGAAACTATAACAGATATCGAAATGAAATGTTCCACAAAAAGTAATTGCACGCTAAGGGCTACGCCTTAGAGAAAAAATTTTTTGAGTGGGGGAAAAAAAAAGGGGTAGCTCCCATACAAATTAACAATTATTATAAAATATTCGATACGCTTTATCTGGGAAACTATAACAGCTATCGACATCAAATGTTCTACAAAAAGTAATTGGACATCAAGGGCTACGATCTGAAGAAAAAGATTTTCGGATGGGGGGTGAAGAAGGGGTAACTCCCATACAAATTAACAATTTTTATAAAATTTTCGATACGCTACTTCTGAAAAACTAATACAGCTATCGACTTCGAATATTTTACAAAATGTAATAATCAAATAATTCATACATTTAGGTGAAAAAGTTGGTGAATAGCAGGGGGACTAGAACATTTAATAAGTTTTATTAACCTTTAAATATGAATAATGTCGAAAACTTTTAAAACTCTCGACCTCAAACCTTCTTCATCTATTTCTATTGTTCATACGAACGTTAAAATTTTGTTATTTTTTCTATGGACTTTAAAACTCGCACAAGGTTTTTTATTATGTTATTTGCAGTACAAAATTACTCGGCTGGGTATATTTAAAGACCAATGTGAAGGGTATATAAGATTCGGCACAGCCGAATATAGCGCTCTTACTTGTTTTTTTTGTATTTGTACTTACAGTTTTATAATTAATTTTAAATAAGGAAGTTGAAACTTAGACCCGTAATAATTATAAATTTTCAGATGTAAAAAAGTTTTCGAGCGCCACTTTTATACAAAATCTGTTTTAAAACTTATTTTATATATATATTTGTTCATATGTGTATATATGCCTTTAAGTTTTTATGTGATATTTTTATAATATTACTGGTTTTTAAAAGCGAGCTATAAAATCTAGTGGAAAAATTTATAATAGTTATCGTAAGTTTCCTAAGACCATATTTGTCAGCCATTACATACATTTTTGTTAATAAACCTACCATAAGTATTTTCGCATAGTTTTCATATATCAAAAATTACCATAAGGTTAGAATTTATTAAAAATTCAAAAAAGGCATTTTAATTTATTAAAAGTTGTGTTTCAGGTACATAACAAAATAGTCCAAACTCACACAAATTAATCCAAACCTACCCAATAGCGTTTCAGGTAACAAATTTTCCACAGCAAAGAGAACGTTTGAGATAAATTTCCTTTCCTGTACAAGGGTTTCGACAAAATTTTTGTTGTAGGTACATTTTTTTTATAAAAATCTGTAAATTTCTTTAATATAAAATGCGATTTAGAAAATTTTATATATGATGTATATGCTATGTTTTAAAATTTCTATGGGGTGTAATCGTCTAAATAAAATTTTACTTTTTAACTAAGCAGCATGTGAGCATTTAAAAATTTTCAATTATAGTTTTTTGCAATCCAGTTATTTTGAGCAACTTTTGTTAGCTTGGAGAGTAATTTCTTTACTTTCATATGTCGGAACAAAATCGAGGTCTTTTGGAACACGCCCAATATTCGTTAAGACTTTATAACTGATTAAAACAAATAAACAATGTTTTAAAAATTTTCTTGATTTGCTTTTGCGGGTTAATTAATAAAAAGCTTGTATATAATAAATTCAATCAAAAAAAAAATTTGTTTTTTTTATACAAAGTGAGTTTATTTTGCTAAAAGACTCCATTTTTTGACACCTATCGATTTTTTAAAAAATATATAAATATACATATCAAAAGTAATAATTTTACAACACTTTTAATGAAAAAAAATTAATTTTACAACTTTTTAATTTAATTTCAATTAAAAATATTTTTTTTCCTAATAAATAACTATAAATTTCATAAAAATATTATTAAAAATAATTTTACAATACCAAACTTTCCATGCCTGATTTTCTTTATGGCTGCTGTAAATATGCAACTCTGATACATGCAAAATCTAATGGTTTAGAAAAATTTCTAAAAATGAAGAGAGCCATACTACTGTCAAATTTCTTTAGGTATTTTTTGACATTTCATAACATAATGTCTTCACACTATTATATTTTCTCATTTTATTTGAGTTTTTTGACAAGTGTTTTTACCCAGTATTATAGTCTGAAGCCACCTTAAGTAGTTAAAACCAATGACTATAAAAATGAAAATCAAAAAATAAAAAATATTATTTTTTTAAACCTATCTATTAAAATAATATTTATTGTTATTAACCGTTTTTATTTAAATTAAAAAAATGACAGTCCTGCTAAAAAAACAAAATTTACAAAGAACATGATTTTCAACAAATATAGTTCAATACTATTAGTTAGTATTAAAAGATTTAACCAAAAAACGGAAAAAATGTTTGTGTCGCATTTGGATTTTTTTTCTTTAAAATTGCCGCATTTAAATGTATTTGTTTTGGAAAAACAAATTCTTACGTTTTTTTTGTAATACCATACATACCTTCCTTATATCTTTGTTTTATTGAATTTTTGTGCTGTTTCACGTTTTTTAAATGTCGCTATAAGTTAATGAACAAAACAAAACAATGGTTCGGAAACTGTAATGTTGTAAATTCAAAGAAAAGTTAGAGCTTGATACCTTTCAGTATAACTGAGATATATACAAAAAATAGAATACGACAAATTTTTAACCTTTTATCTACATAGCTCCAAAAACTACTAAAAAAGCCAAATTCAATTTCGAAAAAAGCTAAAGGCTAAATGTAAATATTTTGGGCTAAATAAAGAAAAATAAGGTTAAATTTAGCTCCAAAAAAGCTAATATGGCCACACTGCCACCTGGTCAAAATAATTTCACCATGAATACACCATAGTTTGCACTAAAAAAAATAAAACAACACGTGCTGTAAACCGAAAAGATTCAAACAGCTTTTTATAATATTAATTTATTTATAACATACCTTAACATACATTACATTGAATATAGTTAACGAAGTTTTAGAAAAACAACGAAAATAATTAGATAAATATAAGCCCATAACAGTGGATAAACACTTGGAATGTCGTATCGACGGGGGTATGATGCTTGTTACAGATTCAAATGATTTGGAAGACAGTGAATTGAAGTAGGAGAACATTAAATCAATTTTTGGGTAAAAACAAACTGTTTTATCCCAATGCAAAGAAAATAAAGAAAGTTATTTGTTAAACTTAACACGCGATAATACCCAACTGTTGATGATTGGCTAAACTACCAACTCCTACAACAGTTTTGCCGCGTTTGCGAAAAGTACCTGGACCTAAGGCAATGATGAAATGGGAGAAATTCGTTCAGGAGAAAGGTATTGCCAAGAAGAAGAAGGATAAGAAAGTGTATGACGAAACTTTAGATGTAAGTAGGTAATTTTTGTTATGGTAAATAAAATATAATTTTTGTACTGCATTTTATAGAAATGGGTACCCACTTATGGGTATAGACGTGCAGTTGCGGAAAAACAAAAATATTAGGTTTTAGAAGTGCCGCAAAATGTTGATCCCATGGAGGATTTATTTCAGAAAAAAATTGATTTTTGAAATGAGAAAGTTGCAAAAAATAAAATACAGCGTATCAAAAACATTGTAAGGGCTCGAAAAGAATCACAGAGAGCGACTTAATGTACGATTTTTATCAACGATATAATTAAACAAATGTAAAAATAAATTTGTAAATATAAATTTTTTATCTTTTTATTTATTTTTTTTCTTTTGTTAAGGAACTTAAACAAAAATTAATTACAAAAAATAAACTTATCTTCTCTTACGTCATATAGCGACGTTTTTGCCTGGTGCCCGTTACCACCACCCTTCTTATTCTTTTTACTTTTCTTATCACCATTTTTATTGGATTCCCGCCTGCCAGTAAAAAAATTTATATAAAAAATATGTTAAAACTCATCTAAAATAAACTTACTCTAAACGTTCATCAGTCTTCTGTAAAGATATGGCCTTTTCAATATCAATCTTGGGTTGTTTATTTAACACACTCCTAATGAGATCTAAGTTAATTTCCTTCTCGCCATGATCGGAAATGTGGGAGGCCTTGCGTTTAGATCCAGGTTTTAACTCCTTAATACCATGAGCTTCCTTCTCCTATAAGACGCTGATCTCAGATTTTAGGCACATGTTTTTGTTTGGACTCAGTGGGTCAAACAAACTTTAAAGTGACTTTATCGAAAAAGTTGTTCGAAACATAACTACTCATTAAAAAAGTGGGTACGAAGGAATTTAGCTAATACCTCCCTTTATGTGACCCCGGTCTCAGATTTTTGGCAAATGTTTTTGTTTGGACCCAGTGGGTCGAACAAGTTTTAAAGCAGAGTTCGAAATTGCTCACTCACTTCTCATTCGTGAATGCGAGTGTGAGCGCTGTGTTTATTGTAGCAATTTTTCATTAATGAATGAGTTTTTAAAAAACATTTTGTGCCTTCTCACTCTCGAGTGAGAAAAAAAAAATTTTTTTCACCAGTCATAAGTGAGAAGTGAAAAGAAAAATTTACTTTTTTTTTCACGAACATAAACGAAAAGCATAAAATTCGAGTACTTCTCATAAGTGAGAAATCATAAATGAATTTTTTCGCGAAGCATTCATAAATGTGTACACATAAAATTTTTTGGTCATGTTACTGGTGCTGCCATATGTAAAATTTTGTCGCATAATTTTTGAAATGCTTAAAAAAAGTAGGAATAATTTTTTTTTTAAACATGTTTTTAATAAATTATACGTTGTGGTTCTTAACTACTTTTTTTAATTTTCTTGCTTTCATAATAAAATATTTGCATTTATTTAACTTCATTTCATTTAAATTTTTCAATGAATTCGATTTAATGATTTTAGTAATAAAAATATAACCGCATACAAAAATGGGAAGCATTACTCCAGTGACAAACAAAAGCATCGTCACCATCACTTTCATCATTACTTTGTATATCTTGTTTGTGAAGTAGTTTGTAATGTCTTTCACTAAGTTCCTTTTTGCACGATTCTATTAAGCAAATACTTTTTTTGAAGATGCATCGTACAACACATATTTTTCAAAATTAAATTGTCTTTTAGGCACTGATTGTTATTCACTTCACGCTATTTAAAATCCAAATAAGGTTCTTTTACAAATATTTAATGTTGATATTGCAAAAAAAATAGAGCTGTTACACACACTCATGCAAATTTTAAAAGGATTGGAAAAAATTGCATTCCGCTTTACCACCGTTAGAGATAATTGTTTATCATTTCATTTTGTTTGGGATTTTCGACTAATTTGAAAGGTATTTTATACCTGCCTGTCCGTCATCCTTTTAGGTATTAGGTATATTGTTACAAAAAATTGTGGTGGTTATTATACAATACACACGCAAATCTTTTTATGTACAACAATTTGAAACTTTATCTTTCAGGTCAATTAAATAGAACCTAAGAGTTTGAAGGAGTTCTATTTGCAAAAGTAAGGTAAATTAAAAAAAGAGCAAGGTCGTGAGCACAATACACAAGAAATACTTTTTATTTATCAGAAAACGTCAATTAAAAATTTAGGAAAATAGTTCAAAAATATTTTTAAAGATTGCTATGAAAATTTGTGTCAGTGAAGACTATAAAATTTCTAAAAATCACAACATAAAATATAATGTATTATTTAAGTTTCTTAACAAAAACAATTTTTTTATAAATATGACTTTTTCACAATAAATACTGCTAAAAGTAATCCTTTATATTAATATTTATTTATTATTTATTATATTAGCAAAATAAAAAAAATTTATGTAAATGCAAGAATTTTTTTACTCTCATTGGGAGTACAAATTTCACACGCTTTAAAAATTATTTTCCGGCAACTCTGTTACAAAGCGTGAAAAATATTAAAGAAACACTCGCGCTCATAAAAGAATGAATCGAAAGTGAAAAGAAGAAATTTCTCATTCATTTGTGAGTGAGAAATAAAATTTGGTTTTTATTTTTCATTTGTGATTTGTGAGCGTGAAAAAAAAACGACAAACTTCTCATAAGTGAGTGAGGGTTGGCAAAAATTTTTTCACGCTCTTTTATGAACGTGAGAAGAAAATTTTTTTTTTAGGATTTTTCGCTCTCGAGATTTTTCATGAATGGTGTTTTTTTATCGCTCACTCTTGAGAAAATTTGTACTCTGTTTTAAAGTCACTTTGTTGGAAATAGTTTTTCGAAAAAGTTGTTTGAAACATAACTATTCCTACGAAAAGTGGGTATGAGGGAATATAGCCAATACTTCCCTCTATAAGACCCCGGTCTCAGATTTTTGGCACATGTTTTTGTTTGGACCCAGTGGGCCGAACAAGTTTAAAAGTTACTTTATTGGAAATAGTTTTTCGAAAAAGTTGTTTGAAACATAACTATTCCTGGGAAAAGTGGGTACGAGGGAATGTAGCCAATACCTCCCTCTATGAGACCCCCGACTCAGATTTTTGGCATATGTTTTTGTTTGGACCCAGTAGGTCGAACAAACTTTAAAATGACTTTATTGGAAATAGTTTTTCGAAAAAGTTGTTCGAAACATAACTATTCCTGGGAAAAGTGGGTATGAGGGAATAAAGCCAGTACCTTCTTTTAAAAGGTGCCGGTTTCAGATTTTTGGCACATGTTTTTGTTTGGACCCAGTAGGTCGAACAAACTTTAAAAGGACTTTATTGGAAAAAGTTTTTCGAAAAAGTTGTTCGAAACATAACTATTCCTGGGAAAAGTGGGTATGAGGAAATATTGCCAATACTTCCCTCTATAAGACCCCTGGATTAGATTTTTGGCACATGTTTTGTTTGGACCCAGTGGGTCTAACAAGTTTTAAAATAACTTTGTTGGAAATAGTTTTTTTGAAAAAGTCGTTTGAAACATAACTATTCCTGGGAAAAAAGGGTATGAGGGAATATAGCCAATACTTCCCTCTATAAGACTCCGGTTTCAGATTTTTGGCACATGTTTTTGTTTGGACCCAGTGGGTCGAACAATTTTAAAGTAACTTTGTTGGAAATAGTTTTTCAAAAAAGTTGTTCGAAACGTAACTATTCCTGGGAAAAGTAGGTATGAGGGAATATATCCAATACCTCCTTCTATAAGACCCTGGTATTAGATTTTTGGCAAATGTTTTTGTTTGGACCCAGTGGGTCGAACAAGTTTTAAAGTAACTTTGTTGGAAACAGTTTTTCGAAAAAATTGTTCGAAACATAACTATTCCTAGGAAAAGTGGATATGAGGGAATATAGCCAATACCTTCTTCTATAAGACCCCGGTCTCAAATTTTTGGCACATGTTTTTGTTTGGACCCAGTGGATCGAAAAACTTTAAAGTAACTTTGTTGGAAATAGTTTTTCGAAAAAGTTGTTAGAAACATAACTATTCCTGGGAAAAAAGGGTATGAGGGAATATAGCCAATACAGTCCTCTATGAGACCCTGGTTTCAGATTTTTGGCACATGTCTTTATTTGGACAATAATTTTATATATATATAAAACGTATGTAAATTTTATCCTAATTTAGTTAATTCAATATCAAATTTATATACTAATTTTATTTAAAATTTTTTTTTATCAAGTCTTAAGTAATATTAAAAAACTTATATTAAATCTGCATATGCATCAAAAAGTTTGTTAATGTCTCAAAAAAAGATTGTTAAAAGCAAAAATTTTCTCCCATGAAAATTTTTGATGCTGCCATATTAAAAATACACACTTTGCATAGTAAAAGCGTGTGTATAAGCTTGGCAGCATCATTTTAACTAATTTTTTAGCGCCATTTTTAAATTGAGAGCTTATCTAATGCGTTCTCCGAAAAATTGAACGAACCAAAAAGTTTGCCAAAGAAAAGTTTGTTATCTTCTCGCACGTAAATTTCAGGTATTTTTTACAGTTCATAACACTGTCTTTACGCTATTATATTTTCTCATATTATTTAAGTTTTTGACAAGTCTTTATACTCAGTGTTATAGTCTGAAGGTACCTTAAGAAATATTTCGGGCAAAAATTTTATATTTTTATTCAGATTAGAATGCTACAAATAAAATAAGCTATAAACGAACATTTGTCAACGGATTTTTATGGATTGTAGCTGAACTAATTGCACAATTCTTACAGTTTCTTAAATTCAATAATAACGCTTTATCCCTAAAACTAGAACCAGTTCGAAAAAACGGAATGTAGATTTGCTGATAGTTGCTTGAATCTAAAAGTTAACCTTAACTTGCAAACTTATGTAATTTTTGTTTTTTGTGATTAAGTTGCAATTTTACTTGAAGTGCACATTATTGTAAATTCCAGGATTCCCACTCAGAATTCCCGGAAAAGCGAAAAATAGAAATTGCCAAATTTTCCGAGAATTTTCGAGACAAAAAAGCCCGGGAAAAGCCCTAATTGCTCATAGTCGACTAGAGATGAGCGATATTTCCGTACCTGTGATTTTATACCTGTTACTTGCAAATCACTGGTAACGACAGTGACATAAACTGTGAAGTAACTGCTACTGCTACTTTTAAGTTATTGTGTTACTTAAATAACATTTTGACATGTAACGACAGTGACATAAACCGTGAAGTAACTGTTTCTACCATAGTGTTACTTTTAATTTATTATGTTACTAAAAGTAACATTTTGAAATATTGTGCAGTAATATTACCTGCGATGTTACTCTTATTATGTTAAACTTTGCAAAATGTAAAGTAACATTTTTGTACTTCATGTTTACATTTGATCATAGCTAACAAATCATGTTGCTGCTTTTGTTCTTTAAAAGAAATAAAGGGCTTATGTGTTTGTATGTGTGTTTGTCAAAGTGCTGTTAAAAACTTTACAACAGAGGTGCCGTCAGAGACCAGCGCCGAGCATTGTTTGTCCGCGACGGCGGATTAAATTCAGATATGAGCCGGCTAAAGAATTAATATTCAAAAAGAGATTTAAACACACATTTATTTTAAACACATATCGTAACCTAAAATGAAAAAAAAGCACAGCTAACAAAAATAGAACTTTACATGATAAGCGAAAATCTTTGTAAAGGTACAACAAAAATATTTCGAAAAAAATGCGTATAAAGTTTTTAGTTTGCTCGCATTATGTATATAGAAACGAATAATAACATTTTTTTACACGTTATAAGTAGAAACATTTTCAATATGAAACTTATATACGACATTAAACATAGCATAACAAACAATTCTGAATCGTTAACTCCAAAAATGCATTTCTAGAATTACAACATTTGAATAAATGAGCGATATACATATATAAATCGTTAGCTGAAATGAAATTTTAGTTAATATGTTCAGGGGTTTTGGACTTAACTTTCAATTATCAAGAAATAAAAATATTTTTGATTGGTGAAGTAAAAAAGAATAAAAATATCAAAATCTTTTTCAAATAGCTCAAGAAAATTTTTGTGCATTAGGATCGCCAGTCCATGCGAAATAATATTTTCAAAAGCTGGACAAGTCCTAAATGACCGACGAACGCGTTTAAACGAGAAAAGGCACAAATGTTATATTATACTTAGTTGTGTTATGTACATACATATACAGCTTAATTTGTGTTATTTGTTTTTTTAGGTTTTTGTTTTTGTTACAATGGATTTCAACTATTTTTATATATTTTTATGTTTGGAATCTATTAAACAAGAATTTTAAGCTGCTTTTCTAAATTAAAGCTTTATGTCAGTGCTCCATGGGGGCTTAAAAACTTATCTCAAAAGGTATAAATTTAAATTTTTTATCAAAATTTTGTTTAAAGTAAATTAAAAATATTAATAAAAATATGGAATATTGTTTGTAACTACATACATACATACCTATTGAAAACTGATATTTCTTATTCATAAATATTTTTAATTCTTATTTATCATTTATATTATTTTTCCAATGCGTTGTTCAGGAGTTCGTTAAAAAGAACTAAAATCGCATAATTACTGCTTAAAATAACATTATGTATAATAATTTAACAGAGATTAAAATAACTCTTTTACAAGAAGTGAAAAATGCTAAACAGTGATCACTGTCACTGTTTAAATAACCGGTGATTTTAAAATCGCATTCACTATTAACGATATTTCCTAAAAATCACGGGATCGCTCACCTCTATAGTCGACATATACATATATGTGCATAAGTCGGATTGGATTATGGGGAATTTCGCCCCCAATACAAGAAGATCAATTTTATAAAATTTTGCAATGTTTTATGTACCGAATTTGTATTAGCTATTGACCTCAGACCTTGTGCGAAAAGTAGTGTTTTTAATGTGAAGATAAAACTATGTCGAATTTGGCCCAGCCAAATAAAGCGCTTTTAGTTATTAAGATAAATTTTCATATAAATATAGTCTGGCGTAGAACGTATTAATAAAAATATTTTTATATATCTTATCTTGTTTAATTTTTAGCAAAAGTGCCTGCACGTCTGGTTCTATATTTTTTATCATGGTCAGGATTCCTCGTATCGTTTATGATGCGCAACGATATGAATTTTGCGCTTGTTGCAATGACTACACCGAACAATAATTTATCACGTTTTAATGAATCAGGTACGGTATCAACATATAATTCTTTTAACCTTTTGAACTAATTATTGCCTAATCCACATAAAGTTAGAGAGTCGTGTCATGTATTAAACTCAAAATTTTGTAAACATTATGACTGGTCATCTTCTGTACAATCCATAATATTAAGCTCGTTTTTTTGGTGCTATGTGTTATCGCAAGTAGTTGGCGGAATTGCGACACAGTACTTTGGTACAAAATGTGTTTTTGGTTGGTCGCAATTCGCAACAGCATTGTGTAGTATTTGCATGCCAATATGCGCTGATTGGCATTATGTATTGGTTATTGCTTTACGTTCTATACAAGGATTTGCATCCGGTCTTACTTGGCCAGCTATGTACGCAGTCGTAGGATATTGGATACCACTTGTAGAGCGGTCACGCTTCATGTCAAGTTTTCAAGGATTTAGTATTGGGATTGGCGTAACATATGCATTATGTGGATTTATAATAGAAAAATTTGGATGGCCGTATGTATTTTATACCACAGGCATACAAGGCATGATATGGTGCATTTTATGGTTTTTCTTGGCATTCAATACGCCTCAAGAACATCCCAGAATATCAGAGAAAGAACTAGGATATATTGAGGATAACATAAGCAGTGCAGTTAAAGAAGCGCTGGGCATGAAAGTTCCCTGGAAGTTAATATGTACATCAATGCCAGCATGGTCCATTGGCATTACAACTTTTGGTAGAATATGGATTCATTACGTCTTTATAATATATGGACCTAAATTTATGCAAAATATTTTGAAGTTTCAGTACAAAGAAAACGGATTCCTTTCAGGCATGCCGTTTATATGTTCTTATATTTCATCAGTTCTTTTCTGCTCAATAGCTGATAAAATAGTGCTAAAAAACTGGATGTCTTTAACAAACGTACGAAAGCTATTCACTGCTCTCTCACAAATTATACCTGGTCTGCTGATCTTTGCTATAGGCTATATAGAAAATATAATTCTTCTTCTAATCGTTTGGTTTATAGCAGTTACTTTTATAACTGCCTCTTATGCGGGAGCAATGGCAAGTATAGTTGATATTGCACCAAATTTAGCTGGTCCAGTTTTGGCGTTTTGCCAAACCATACACATGTCAGCGTCATTTCTTTCGCCACTTATATCAGGCATTATTTTGGAAGATGGGGTTAGTGTTTGGTCTTCTGTAAATTTGATTTTTAAGTTTAATTTTTGGAATAAACTTTTTTTATCTTTTTTTCAGATTTATATAAAGCAATGGAGAATTGTTTTTGGTTTATCATCAGGAATAACAATTCTAACATATATTGTTTTCCAAATCTATGGTACAGCTAATGTACAAGAGTGGAACCACTCATCTCTATCTATAACAATCAACAATCATGGTGCTGATAATTTTCGTAAAAAAAGAGGACAAAATGCTTAAAAACCAAAACGATGTCAAAATCATTCCCTAAACGTATAAGTGTTATTTTACTTTAAGTGATATTTTATACTAAAATGACATTGATTATGTTTCTGGGTGAAGGTAAGATTACACATTTTTTTTTTTTTTTTTTTTTTTTTTTTAAAGGAAAAGAGGTGGTTCATAAAATATCGAACTGAGTAACAAAGAAGCGGGATCCGAAAGAAAACACTGCAACTGCTACCTAAATAAATATAAAAAAAAATATTGATGGATACAAATATATACATACATATGTATGTTCCGCTTTAAACAGCTTAAATGAACTGTAAACTCAAATGAACGTATATACTAATCTTTTACTAAACAAACAAAAAAAAAAAAAAAAAGGCATCCATTTCTTATCTATTTCCATTTTAATTATTTACTGCATGCTTACATATGAAAAAAGTTAATTGAAATAGCAATGTTTAAATTTAAAATAGTTTTTTTATTTAGACGTATTATAATGGCCAAAAATTTTGAGCAAAATAAACTTAGTTAAGATACTTAATTTTTATGTTTTGATAATTTTACAATAATAAAATTTTTTCGTATGCATACTAAAAATATGTACGCCATTTACACAAGAGTTTAATCAATAAATTTTTCATATAAAGTTTGGTAAAAGCCAGTATTCCCGATTCTTCTTTAATAAATTTTTTTAATTTTTAGTAAATGGTTTTTCAAAAGTTAATTGTTAATATTTTATTGTTGACCTTTAATAGTTTTATTCTGTGGTATAGTAATTTTGACTTTGGGTAATCAATTATTCCTTTATAAACAAAAAATCAAGTTTTTTAAAGTTTTTGTTGTAAAGAAAAAATATGTATTGTATTCCGAAAACTTTTTACAAAAACTATATGATAACAAAAACCATATTAACTTTTTACAAATATATATTTTTAAATATAGGTGGTCACCTTTAGTTGAAAAACTTATTTTTTTGCTGTAAGCTTATTGCAGTATTGCCAAACTTAAGATTGAAGTTTACACAGCAGTAGTCGCAAAATTCTTCAAAAAGTTTTAAATTCCACAAAAATAAAATAAAAAACAAGTTAGTGTGCTATATTCGGCTGTGCCGAATTTTATATATAAAAACCAATGTGATGGGTCGTTTTGTATTCTAAACCATCTAATCTAACCCAGTTGTTTTCGAACAGCAAATATAATAAGCTGGGAAAACTATTCTAGTTTTTGAAATAGAAAACTTCAAAAAAGTTTTAACGTTTGCATGAGGATAACTACTTTGAGGCTCCCTACAAAAACAAAATTGTCTTTTAAATAAAAAACAAAACCATAATAGGAATACTTTGTAGAAGCTTTAAAGTCTATAGTTTATACCGTTTTCAAATTATTTCGTATAAAAAATTTAATAAAATTTGTGCATTTGTATGGGGGCTTCCGCAATCCCTGCTCTTAACCAACTAGTTTTTTTATAACATGTAGGTATTATACTGAAACTACTTCGTACCTGTTCGTATCAATACATGATATAGTCTTTCAGATTAATACCACTTCCCCTACTCCTTAAAAAAAATTTAAACCGTCGCACAGTGTTCGATTTTAAAAATTAGCGTGACAAAAATCATAACTTTGTAAATAACAGATATAGAATGCTGATTTTTTGTACAAGTACTTCTTATATGTAGGAGAAAGATTGGTTAAAAAATTAGGCAAATCCGGCTGCTGAAACTACTACCTGCCATATACAAGTTATTTTCTTATGAAATAAAACAATTATTGTGTGTTCGAGTACTTGACTACGACTGAATTCAATTTCTTTATTTCCACATTAATAAATAAAATAGCAACAGACAAACTACTAAGGTAAATTCATAAGAAGAGGTAAATAATTTTATTTAAATATTACAATTGTGAAACTGCAGACATATCGTCAGCGGTTTTATTATTAAATAGAAATGAAATATAAACCAAGCAAAAATTAATTCTTAATGGGAACATATGCCACATGAAAATGAAAGCTAAGTAAAATGAATTAGCCAATAAAGAACGAACGGGTTAATTCGTTAACTCTTCCCCTCTTAAATTCCAACGTCCTCGTTGGATGGGTAATTATCAATGCTAGCAATAGCTTCAGGAGATTTTTCATCATTTAGTTTTACTGGAACTTCATATGTTTTTTTTTATTTTTTACCAATTTCCTCAATAATAACAGTAACAATATTACGCCAAACGCCCATGTTCTGACTCTCACGCGATTGTCAAATCACATGCGATTTGTAAATCGAAAAAATTTTTTTTGCATGTTCTGTAGTTCACGCGTTTTTTTGCGTTTTTTTTCGATGATGTATTCGAAAATAAAAACATGTTTCTTTTAAAAATACAAAACAAAAAACCAAGGAATATATAACAAATTGTACCTATTTCTGCAACAACATTTTTATTTTCTTGTTTTCCAATAAAGTTCATACATAAAAAAGTAAACAACTGAAAAAAGAAGATGTGCATAACTAACAGTTTCTTAAAATTGAATTTTTATTGAGACTGTTTACAAAAAATAAAACAAATTGGCGCATATTCAGAAATCGTAATTAAAGTCGAAACTTATAAAACAGAAACCAAAAAATAGTTCATAGATAGTAGAAGGTCCTATTCACAAATCATAACTAACGCAACAACTGCTCTCAGCTGTTAAAAGCAATGCAACACTGTATTCAATCGATTTTTGTTGACTAAAAACACATCTCTAATTGGTTTTCTTTTTTTTGTGATTTTTTTTTTTTTGACGAAATGGACGCAATTAGTAAAGAAAATAAGGTAAGTTTATTATTATTGTTAGAAAAAAATATGTATTTATTACTTTGTGTATTTTAGAGAGACTCAAATTGGTTGCCAGATGAAAAAACTTCATTTAAGGAACTGGTGTCCGAATATGTTAACATCATCGATGACAAGAGGAACGACACAAAGATGATTTACAAGAAAAAAGAAGCTTGGCGCCACATCAGCGAGCATATGTATACACATGCATATAATGTAAAATAAATATATGTATGTGCATCGACTGATATAATTTAAATAAATGCAATGTTTAAATAAACCCATTAGAAATGTTTTTCAATAAATCCTGATCTAAAAGCTCTCCCAGTTTCACCTTCAATGAGGTCATCGATATTTTGCGTTTGTAACAAAGCTGCTTGATTGTGTGTAATTTCATTCAGACCTGCAAATTAAAAAAGTGCAATTCGGGATTTTTAATGTAATCTGTTAAAAGTTTACATTGCATATTTCTCTCCTTAGCTATATTATGCAAGACTGCAACAGCTACAATAATGTTTTTGGCGGTATCAAGGTCTACACGAATCCTTTCCAACACAGATTGGAATTTAGATTTAAGCTGGCCATTTAAACATTCAATTTTGACTCTTGTTGCCGTGTGACTTCTATTATATCTTTAATTGCAGATTTAAAACAATGAATGTAAAAGATTAATAGAGATTTTGCTTACCAAAAAATGTTGCCTTTTTAGTACTAAATGAAAACAAAAATGCCTATAAAACGCAACATTTTTTGAGCTAGAAATAACATACTGTCAATATTAACTATACCGTCTCTCTTTTTCTGTTGCTGGAGTCCTAACAGGCGTCAACAATATAGAAGATGCCGGATATCCGCCATCGCCCAGTACTACACCTTTATGTTGACATTGTGATGCTTCAAGCTTACATTTTAAAGAACATAAAGACCAAATCCTTGCATCGTGAACAGAACCCCGGGTGCGAGCGACAATGTCTAAAATTTTGCAATCAGCATCACAAACAATCTGGAATTTTTGTATATATGCATGTACTTTATGTTCATTAATGTGTTTTAAAGTATTTACCTGTACGTTTAGGGAATAAAATCCTTTTCTATTTCTAAAATGTCCAGCCATTATCGGACCCACATTTCTTGATGGACATTTAATACGCACATGCGTGCAATCGATAGCACCAATAACGCAGGGAAAGCGGGCTATATTATAAAAACTACTTTTTATTTTATTGAGTTCTTCAGGTTCCTGTGGAAATTTTATAAAATCCGGAAGTCGTAATGCTAATTTTTTTGTCACATTTTTTATTATGCGACTCACTGATGGTTGCGACAAACCGTGCAAATCAGCTAAAAATTGGAAATCTGCTTAGAAGAATTTGTATGTCTATGAATGTACCCACCTATATCACTTTGGTGAACATTTCGCCCCAAAAAGCGCAAGGTAGAAAGCACTTGCAAACTCATTGGAATTGCTTTACCTCTCTTAGTCTGAAATTTTTTGGAGTTCACTAAATCAATTATGAAATAGGCTGTTTCTTTGTCAAAACGATATCTTTCGTAAAAGTCTTCATTATCCATTTCAAATGGATTAAAGCGTATTTTATATGTTCTAACTTTTTTTGTCATGTTTTTATCTGCTAATAATTGAATATCTCTTATAATATTTTCCATTTTAAATTTTTTACCACCGCAAAATTTTTACTTTTCAAATACGTAAATAATAAAATGAAATCAATCAGCTGTTCTTTAAATGTATCTGTTAGTTGACACTTAGTTACAGCTTCACCCATAATTAAGTTAAAACTTGTCGTGCTGATAGTAATCAACTAAGAATAACTTAAATAGGTACTTAAAAAAGTTTACACTTAGATATCATTTCTGAATATGCGCCATTGTGAAAATTATAACAAAAACCCCATATATTATAATTATGCATAGTTTGATTGGCTGTTTTTAACCTAGTTTGGGCAAAAAACATCGGTTCACCTCATCTACCTCTTGCGATTTGAAGTCGCAAACTTTCTTGCGATTGTGAACTTCAGAACACCTGTTATGCGATTTTAAATCGCATCGCCAATATTTTGCGAAATGCGATTGTCAGAACATGGGCGAAAGATACTGGGAATTAAGACGCTTGTTGTGAGTGTGGTTTTATAATTTTTTACCAGTTGTTGAATCTCCGCAGCATTATTTATATGGAGATCTTTTAACATTTTCAAGGATATCATCTCTTCGTACTTAGCTATGGAATTGTTGGTTTTCAATATAACCGGAAATGGCTGCAACATAGTTATTTCGTTGTTATAATAAGTTCGGTTTTCTATGTGAACCGTGGCATTATGATATTCAATAAGATAAGTTCCATTTAACCAGAGATTTTTTCTGTCAATTTCTATAGGACCGTCATAGCCATTCAGCATTATAAGGCCAGGTGAAAGCTCAGTGATTGTACAAGGTGGCGCAAAAGTAACCTTCCGATGTTTTTAGGCTGTAATTTAAAAAAAAAAAATGAAAAACTTTGATTCTTCTTGTGGATTATTTTTATTTGGTCTTTTGATTTTTTTTACATCAAGTCGAGAATATGATGTCATGTCAATGGCCGCCGCCACAGTTGATTGTCATTTGAGCCTTTTTTATGGCATTTTCCATCACTTTGGCCAAAACTTCCGGCGATAGGTCCTCACATTCTTGATGGGTATTGTCTTTAAGAGCTGCAAGAGTCTGAGGCTTGTTGACATAAACACGCGACTTCAAAAAGCCCCACAAAAAGAAGTCTGGAGCGGTCAAATCAGACGATCTTGCTGGCCAGTTCAAATCGCCAAAACGGGAGATTAGGCGCCCGGGAAATGCATCCTTCAGCATATCGGTTGTGGCACGTGCAGTGTGTGCTGTTGCACCGTCCTGTTGGAACCACATGTTTTCCAATCCCAATTCATCAAGTTGCGGCAAAAAGAACTCGTTGATCATTGCTCTATAGCGCTCACCATTCACAGAAACCGTTTGGCCCGCGACGTCTTCGAAGAAAAAAGGTTCGATGACTCCTCCAGCGAAAACAGCACACCATACAGTACCTTTGAGCGGGTTTAATGGCTCTTCGTGGGTCATACGCAGATTTTCAGTTCCCCAGAAGCGTAAATTTTGCTTATTTACGTACCTGCTAAGATGGAAATGGGCCTCATCACTCATGATTATTTTGTTGAAAGTCACCGACCGATTATTGGTCAAATAAATAGTCACCAATATTCCGCGTTCTGGAGCAGTGTAGCGTAACATTGTTTATTAACGTGTATTTCGCATGTGTTTACTACACAAATGTCAAAACAGAACTGACATTAGGGGCCAATTGCAAAATTTATAGCATTTTCTGATAGGAGGATTACTTTTGCGCCACCTTGTAGCTATGTGTTGATCATTTGAGGTTGGACATATTGAGGGTATACCGGATAATAAATTTGGTAGACATTTGGATGAAGTAACATTTACCAGATTTTTATTTCCGCAAACACTAATATTAAAAATCATTTTGCATGGTTTTTTAATTTCAATTATAGAATTTTTACAAATTATAAAATTTTCATTATTCAATTTAATTGTTATTCCGCTTTGTTTTACGGGTTTTATAAATAAGTTTCTACAAGTTTCCTTTTCCGTTCTAGGCAGATTTCCGACATAAATTAGCGTCGTTTGATTCATACTAATTTTTATTTCTCCGAATTCTAAAGCTTCGATCAGATTTGAATAAGTGAAATTTTGATCTTCGAAAAGCTTCTTAGTTACGTTTAACTCGTAACCAGAAAATATAAAAGAATTTATTATCCCTGATTTTGCCCATTGAATTGAATAATTAATATTAGTCAATTCCTCTTTCATTATCTTCAGTTTTCTTTCGACATTTTTAATAATCTCTACCTTCAGTGCGTCACTAGTCCCTATATTATTCAGTATAGTGTTAGTTATTTCAGTTATCTCATTGACCCTCAGTTCCAAGGCTCTATTTATGACGATTTGCTTATGATTATTCTCGAGCAAACCGTTTACCCTGTCCGTAATTATTTGAAAATCTTCATGATCGGGTGTTCTCGCAATCCATTTCCAGGCCGTCCCTAGAATCTTAATCGATCTAGTTTTCCGTAAAGGACCTAGCTCTCTGAGCATTTTATATAGGGTATCTATTTCGTTAACAAGGAACTGGTAGTTATTGTCCTTTCTGGTTATGTCTTGTATTATAGTCTCGTATATCTGATCCAATAAGGACTCGTACTGTTTCAAGTCTATGATATGGATCAATTTGAAATTTCCCGTCTTGAGTTTTGCCGTACCAGTCTCTATTGTAACAATTTGTGAATTCGTATAGTCAAGTATTTGAGTCTCCGTTTTTGTGAAAGCAAGTAATGTCCTGAAATCATCATTTTTTTATTAGATTTTTGTGGACTATTTTCTTAGAAACGGTCAAAACTGTCTGTCCTTTGTCCTCCTGTACTATTTCCCTTTTGTATCGTGGTGTTAATTTGTTCCCTAACTGTTTGTTTCCCTTAACAAAAATTTCGTCACCTTCTTTGTACGTTTTTCCGTCATGTCTATTCCTGTTGTGGAATCCTAAGTCTCTTTCCTGTTTTTCCGTTAGCTTCCGTATTGTCTGTTTTCGTTCCTGTTCAGTTCCAATAATTCTCCCAAAAAAGACTTCAATAGGTTTTCTATTGGTTGTAGAATGGATTGAGTGATTCTCCCTGTTCATAGAACTATCCAATAGATCTTCGAAGGAGTTATGCAATTTTTCCGCATTAATGCACCTTAAAATTTCAGTCAGGGTTAAATGAAATCTTTCAACCTGACCATTTACGGTACTCGAGTATGGATGTGTCGTATAGACATTAATTCCCATTTGATCCTTTAACATGAATAAAATAGAAGATGAGTTTAAAGATTTCTCATTATCAATTACTATGTTTTCGGGAATCCCGAAAGAAGTAAGTAATTCCTGTAATGGAGTCTTAATATCCTCGGCTGATCTATTGTTTACAATTCTCACTTGAGCGTATTTAGAGAATTTGTCTACAGCGGTCAGTATTATTCTATTATTCGTGTGATAGATATCCATGTGAACAAATTGTCCTGGGTACTGTAGAATGGGAGTATTTTCCAGAGTTATCCTGTTCGGATGGCGCTCATATTTATTTTCGATGCATATTCGACATTGCCTGACGATTTTCACTATTTTTGCCTGCATCTGGGGAAAATATCACTTTTGCAATAATTGGATCTTACTCTCCCTAGCATTTCTATGAGCTCTTTTATGCTCATTAATGATCTCAGTATCCTGATCCGTGCTGGATGTCAGATCCCTTACAATTGTTCTGGTGTATCTTGTTCTATATTGAATGAAATTTGAAGGATAGATTTCTTGAATCTTTTCTAAAATCTTGTCCTCGGTTTTAATCCCATTTATCACCGTTGGACTTAAATATTTTCCCATTATTTCGGTTAATTTTCCAAAATCAGAATCATTTCCCACTATCGTGTGTCTATTATACCCCGGAAACATGGTTTCGCATTTATATGAAGGCGTTTCACCAGTTGAAATTATTAACTGATTTTTGAAAACGTTAATTGGAGCATCCGTGAACGAAATGAGGTTTTGAGGTGAAGTTTTGGCACTATATTGAGTAGCCGTTATTGAGTTTAACTCAGAAGTTTCTGGTGGTCTTGATAATGCATCCGCTACCACATTTGTGCTACCCGGATTGTATCTTAATTCATAATTATACTCCTCTAAGATGGCCTTCCATCCTTTGAGTTTACTGTTGGTATTTTTACTACTCAACGCGTATGTTAATGGTTGGTGATCAGTGAAAATTTTCACCGATGCGTGACCATATAAATAGCTTCTTAGAGCTTTAAGGGCCCATACTACCGCGAGCATTTCCCTCTCGTTTGTAGCATAGTGTTCCTCGGTCTTATTTAATGTCCTTGATATGAACATAATTGTCCTGCCCTCCTGTTCCAATACCGCACCCAATGCATTATTCGATGCGTCAGTAGTCAATTGGAACTCTTTTTCCATATTTGGAAATGCTAAAATGACAAAATGAACAGAGAATAGGGAAAAAATCCCCAGGAATTCTTATTAATAATTGGGCTGCTGATCTTCTGCAACGTTTTGGTTTGAACAACTCTCATTGTGTTCAAGTATATCATTATATAAATCACGGAGTTGTTGCAATTGCTTCTTATGGTCATGATCTTTAATTAAAAACAAAGAAAAAACATATTATTTGGCTTAAGACGGCTTTAAATAAAAAAAATTTATTTGTTATATTTTTTTTTCAAATATAAACCTTTGCATGCTTGAACTTACTTAATTTTTGGATTTTATCCTCATTTTGCTTTATTTGTGCTTCTAAAAGAACCTTTTCATAGCGTTTAGTCTTTAGTAAGGCCTAAAATGGCACAAAAAATTTGTAAGTTACTGTCCAAACTACTATTGAAATTTTAATAGTTAGAAAAACAACAACTTACTTTTAAATTATACAACTCCCTGTTGCACGCATTGAGCAAAATTGACTATGGAGTTGAAATGCGTTGCGGTGTTTGAAAATTTTTTGGTGTTTCAAACTGTGGTTTGGAGCGTCCAACACTTCTACTACCTGCACAGGTTGAAAATGAGTCATTCAATCTCGGCGATATACATTGTAATTTGGCCACTTCGGAAATGGCGTTATCTACAACTTCTTTAGTTATTGAGTTCGCAGCTAAAAGACTTTTGAAGAAATTTCTATGGATTGTTGCAACTGTTCCGGCAATCGTGTGCATATTTCACGAAATACTTTTTCCGGAAATTTGATGCAACAAAAGTGCAATAATATCGAGTATAAATATATGTTTTTATCTAAGCTGACGATAATTTTATCGGAAAAATAAATATCAAATTCGGGATAGAATTCTGTAAAAGGAAGAAATAAACGTTAAGGCTCATTTACATAGTATGAAATAAAATTATCAATTTAAATTTGATTTTTCTTACTTTTAACAAAACTGCTTAAAGTTTTGTATATATTTGTGGCAATCTTTTGATGTTGCGCTCTCAAATGCTCATAAAAGGTTTCAATATTCGAGTCTTTGTTTTTAGCAAAGTTTGCCTGCGCCAGATCACATTCCTTCATCTACAAAGAAATAAGCAAATCCCTTAATATTTTAAACTTAAATCATTAACATAACTTAGAGATTAAAGTTGGATTTGCTGATTTTCCAAAATTACCAAAAAATCAAAATTTTGTGTATTTTTAAACACTAGTGCAGCTTACTTTTAAAATAAAAATCTATTTTAGTGATTTAAGGCCCTTAAAAAGAATAGTATTTTACAGCACAACATTAACATCATAGGAAATAACCAAAAAAAGTTAATAATAATCTGGAAAGCATATTTTAATAAAAAGTAAGGAACAAATATTTATAAATTAATGTAATTTCTACGTACAAATTAGTTTTTTTTAAGAAAAAGACTAATATCAAACTTAATTCCTTTTTGCAAAATGTCTAGTTCTTGAATTTTAAAAGTTAAAAAAAATCAGCTGATTTTAAAGTTCTTGTCCAAACTTACCCAAAGAACAAGTTCGGAAAATTTGTGCAGGAAATAAACAATAACTATTTTCTCATACGCTCTTTCATTCTCTTTTCGTTTGAAATTTTTTTAATATCTATTTGCGACCCCATAAGGTATATATATTCTGAATCCTTAAAGATAGGTTAGTCGAGACAATTGCTCAAATGTTGTAAGTTATTTGTTTCGATAACAAATAATATAACAAAAACTATAATATTTACGGTTCGAAAACAACTTGCCTAGATCAGGTGACTGGGAAAACAAAAATACCAATGTAAAGTGTATATAAGATTCGGCACATCCGAATATAGAGCTCTTACTTGTTTTGTAGCGTAACTAACACTGTAGGGCATTTCTTATTACATAACAGCAACAATTAGCAAATTCAATTGCACACAAGCCAGCTAATTTGATGTTTATGAAATATGACCCTCCGCGACTAATATAGAATATTCTCACGCTGCATTTCTTGCATTCCTTTAAATAAAATTATGATTATTGTTTTAAGCGAATATCTTTAAGGAGGAATAAATTTAATTGTGGATTATCAGTACTTATTAAGGGGAAATTCAGTTTGTTGTATTATTCCCAAATTAGTATAAATAAGGCACGTAGTTTGTAAGAAAAATTAATCTATAAACAACACTTCTCAGAGCTGGTCAATTTAGCTCGGAGTTTAATACAAAACTTGAACCGCCTTTTAATAACCGTTTTACATGGCGATCCTGCCAGACTTGCAGTGCTTAATTAAAAAAGCACGCAAATATAAACAAAATATAAAATAAATGATCCTGCCAAAAAAATATAAAATAAATGATCCTGCAACGTTAAGGAGTGCTTAAATAAATATAAGCACCCTTTAAAATAAGAAAAAATTTGTGCAGACAACAAAGCACGCTTAAAACCAAGCACCTAAATAAAACCTACTACGAGAAGGACTGACAAATAAAAAGTTGTTCATCATAGTCCTGGCGTTACAGCCAAAGGTCCGCCAGCTGCGATGGAAGATAGTCTGGTCAATAGACTAGAATAATATGAAGGACAAAAAACAGCAACAGGTGGCCATAAAACTGAAAACCATATTCCAGGGGTAGTAAAGCCCAAAAGTAGAGGTAGCTACACCAAAAAACTAAAACGAGAAGTAAACGGCCATCCACCACCAACGCATATACATATGTACATAAACTTACATACAATTCTAAAGTATTTTCTTTAAATGAAGTGCTTTCCTCGAATAGCACTCATAGGCAAGCAGGCGTTAACCGCCATTTGCAATTTTTTTAATTTTTTTTTGTTCAATTAATTAAAAGAAGAAAAAAAAAGACAGAAAAAAAGTTATAAGTAAATAAAGCAAAAGCAAATCAAATACATAGATTTTATATAAGAGAATATATTTTAAAATGGCTAAGGATAAAGGGTCCTTTCAATTTAGTTTTAAATACAGGTCAGAAGAAGAAATACAAGAAGGCATTAAAATGCTAACGAAATTATGGGAATTGTTAGGAATAGAAGGAACACCTACTAGGGAAGACATTATTGAAAGATGGACAGTAGAGCTAGAAATTGCACTAATGATAGAAAAATGGGGAAAATAATAAGTAAACATGGGCGGAACACAGACAAAATTCGATAAACCAAGCGCAAACTTGATAAATGACATAGAGGTAGTTCAGCAGGAAATAACTTTACTTCCAATAGAAATTTTCGTGATAATAATCACGATAATACTAGTTTTGAATTTTATAATACGCATTTACCAAATGCACAGTAAGACATTGAAAAAGAAATACATTAGCAGAGCCAATGATTTGGACAAAGTTTAATGGCCAAATGGGAATTAATAAGGAATTTTATCTTAGAAGAGAAAAAGAAATTTAAAAAGGCATATCAATGCATCGACAAGAACATTTATATAAGACCCGAAACATTGAAAAAACACTTAGACATAACGATTGACTCACTGGAATCAATAAGGAAAATTATTTTTGCGAATAAAGCAAAATTTACTAAAGAACACGAGAACGAGGTATTGGAAATATTTTGGTATTTAAGAGACCAATTAATAAAAATTTTGTCTTAATATGACATTCACCAAAGAATACCTCATGATATAAATGAGAGTATATTAATAGACACTAATTTAATAATAACAAATGAACGAAAAGACAAATTAACCACAATGTCACAGACTGTAGTAGAATTTTTAAATACGGCTTCGAAATTAATTTGTGATTTTGACGGAAGACCGGAAAATTTGCGACCATTTCTGGACTCTCTCCAGCTCGTAGCTACACTTAAAGGAACACATGAACTGGTAGCAGTTTCATTGATAAAGACTAAATTGAAAGGAACCGCTAGAAACTTAATTAGCGATGAAAATACCATTTGCTCCATAGTTGATAGACTAAAAAGTACAGTTAAAGGCGAATCAGTTGAGGTACTGTCAGCGAAAATTATGAACACCAAGCAAAACAATAAAACGGCTAACGCTAATTGTGCTGAGATAGAATCGTTAGCGAAGATTCTTGAAAGTACCTATATTGTAGAGGGATTACCCCTTGAACTAGCTGGATAATCTTCCACACAACTTGCATTCCAGGCAATGACGAAAAATTGTACAATAGATCGCGTAAAGCTTATAATAGAAGCGGGTCAATTTAGCAATATGAACGAGGAAGTAAGCAAATTTGTCAACAGTTGTACAGAAGCAACACGACAACAAAACGGAACCATGGTTATAACAATACAAAGAAATTTAGAAGAGGAGGTTACAACACTCCCCGGAGTTACAATAACAACAAATATAGAAATAGTAACAACAATTATTATAGAAATAATAATAATAACAATAGTTATAAAAATAATAATAGCAACAACAGTAACAACAGACAAGGACATGTTTATAATCGCCGAGGCGGGAATTATGTCATAGCGACAGAGTCTAATGAGACTTACCCGGAAAACTAACTTCATTCCCTAAGATAAAACAAATAAATAGAAAAGTATACAGTCATTACCTTTATTTTATGCTTTTTCATCAATGTCAGGATAAATGAAACAAATATATACGTAAACTTACTGGTAGACACAGGAGCTGATATTTCACTGGTAAAATCAAAATATTTTAATAAAAATCAGATAAACACTCAAAATTACACAACGTTACGTGGAATAGGACACGGTAAAGTAGAATCTCTAGGATATATACTTTTTGACTTAAAATATGACAAATTTTTAATACCACATTATTTCCAAGTGGTACAGAATGATTTGCCAATACCTTGCGATGGTATTATTGGTATGGACTTCATAAAAAAGTATAACTGTATATTACAATTCTACGAGGATGGAGATTATCTCATCTTACGTCCTTTTTATATATCAAAACCCATAGAAATACCCATGACAACTAGCACTAATAATGGCATTTTACCACCGAGATCAGAAGTTATACGTGAAATTAAAATAACTGGCCAAGCAAAAGAGCTATTGATCCCAAATCAGGAAATTGAACCAGGTGTTTTTATTGCAAATACATTGGTAAAATCAAGTAAGGCATTTGTTCGTATTCTAAATACCAACAACTCCATTATCAAAATTGACCAAAGAAAATTAAAAACAGAAAGCATTTTTGATTATGATATCATAAAAAATGGAACTGAAACGAAAAATAGGAAATCTGATATATTGAAAATTTTGAATAAAAAATTTCCCAAAACCATTTGCAGACACATTAAATACATTGTGTTCAGCGTATACAGATATTTTTTGGTTTAGAAACAGAAGCAGTATCTACAAACAACTTCTATAAACAAAGGTTGAGAATGAAAGATACAGAGCCAGTAAACATAAAGAATTACCGCATACCACATAGCCACAAGGAAGAAATTGATAAACAAGTGGATAAATTAATAAATGATAAAATAGTTGAGCCAAAGAAATCACTCCCCGGTTCAAACCAAAAGAGATGGAGAGTAGTCATTGATTATAGGCAGATCAACAAAAAATTGGTAGCAGATAAATTCCCTTTACCTAATATTGACGACATCTTAGATCAATTCGGTAGAGCAAAATATTTTTCTTGTTTGGATTTGATGTCGAAATTTCATCAAATAGGTTTAGAAGAAAGTTCCAGAGATTTTACATCGTTTTCAACGAACAATGGATCATACAGATTTACGAGATTACCATATGGTCTTAAAATAGCCCCAAATTCTTTTCAAAGAATGATGACACTTGCTTTCAGCGGATTACAACCCAATCAAGCATTTTTATATATGGATGATTTAGTAGTGTTGGGATGCTCAGAAAAACACATGCTTTCAAATGTGACAAAAGTATTCGATTTGTGTCGTAAACACAATCTTAAGTTACACCCAGAAAAGTGTTCATTTTTTATGAGAGAAGTTACTTATCTTGGACACAAATGTACAGATAAGAGAATATTACCAAATGATAGCAAATATTCAACAATAGAAAATTATCCTACACCAACGGATGAAAAAAGCACAAAAAGATTTGTAGCGCTTTGTAACTATTATCGACGATTTATAAAGAACTTTTCAGAACATTCCAGACATCTCACAAGATTATCCCGGAAGGGAGTAAAATTTGAATGGACACAACAGTGTGAGGACAGCATTTTAATATTCAAAGAAAGCACTAACGAACCCAACTTTGCTTCAGTATCCAGATTTTACGAAGGAATTTTGTATAACACTGACGCCAGCAAATTTGCTTGCGCCGCGGTGTTGACACAAGAGTATGAGAATACACATTTACCTGTAGCCTATGCTTCAAAGACGTTTACAAAAGGTGAAAGCAATAAATCTACAATCGAACAAGAATTAATAGCAATATACTGGGCTATTAACCATTTCAAGCCATACATATATATGGTAAAAATTTTCTCATCCGTACAGACCATAGACCATTATCCTATTTGTTCTCAATGAAGAATCCAAGCTCCAAACTGACAAGGATAAGACTGAATCTCGAAGAATACGACTTCACAGTGGAATATCTTAGGGGGAAAGACAATTATGTTGCCGACGCACTTTCAAGAATTAATATAAAAGATATACAAGAAATTAATTGAAAAGACAAATAACATACTAAAAACAGAAACAAGAGCTATGACACGCAGAAAAAATAATATCAATAAGGAAACCCTGAATAATGAAAATACAAAGGAAAATGTAAATAAAGAGCCCAAAATATATACACCGGTGAAAAATATTGACGTCAGAAAATATTATAAATTAAAGATTACCCCAGGAAGATGCTATATAAAGCGAGATAAATCTATCACAACAAATATTACTATCAATGATTTGTTTGTTGATGGGAATATTGACTTAGGACAATTTTTCCCAAGGCTCGCAAAAGTTGCCGTTAAACACAACATTGATAAGTTACAAGTGGCACCAAGCGAGAAAATATTCGAATTTGTCTCGGTTGATTATTTTAAACAAATGGGCAATAAATATTTATTAAAGTTAAAAGTAACGCTACTTAACACGGTGATCCACATAAATAAGGAAAATGCTGATAAGATTCAGTAAATATTGAATAATTACCACAGTGATCCAATAGAAGGAGGACATTGCGAAATCTACAGAACAATAGAAAAAATACGAAGATATTATTACTGCAAAAATATGTCCAAAGATATAACAAGGTATGTGAAAGAATGTCACAAGTGTCAAATAGCCAAAACCACAAAACATTTAAAAAGTCTATTAGTTATTACACAAACACCAGCTGCAGCGTTCGATACAGTGTTCGTGGATACAATAGGACCATTCCCAAAATCCGAATTCGGCAATGAATATGCCGTTACGCTAATATGTGATTTAACGAAATATTTAGTCACTATACCAGTAACAAACAAAAATGCTAGGACAGTTGCTAAGGCAATTTTTGAAAACTTTATTCTTACCTTTGGTCCGATGAAGACGTTCATTTCCTATATGGGTACTGAGTATAAGAACTCCATACTCATGGAGTTTTGCGATCTGCTGAAAATTTAAAAAATTACTTCGACAGCTCACCATCACCAGTCATTAAGGACAATCGAAAGAAGTCACTGAACTTTTAATGAATACGTACGATCTTACATATCAGTAGACAAAACTGACTAAGACATATGGCTTAAATACCTTACATGCTGTTTTAATACCACGCCCTCTACTGTTCATAATTATTGTCCATATGAATTAGTTTTTTCAAGAATACCGAACAGATTCCAACAGTTCGACGAAGTAGACAGAATAACCCCACTATACAACAAAGAGGCGAAATTTAGATTCGAAGTAGCACATAAGAGAGCTCAAGTACACAGAGGGAAAAAACCGTTCAAAAAACACCGAAATAGACACCATCCGTTCTCAAAAGTAAGCTAAGCACGTTTGTTCTCTAGTTGACAACGGACGGTGTCATTTTTTTAGGAACCCGGGGTTCTTTTTTCGACAACAGCCGTTCTTTTTTTGGCTACGCTTTGTTCTTATTTTTGCAACAGCCGTTCTAATTTTAACCACTCTTTGTTTTTACTTACTTTAAAATAATAACCCATTGGAGACCAATAAATTTAAAATTAATTTTTTTATTGAACTAAATAATTTAAAGTTATAAGCAAATTATTATTAATATATATGTACATAAGAACCCATATTATTTACGCCTGTTAATTCCTCCACAAGATTAATAGCAGTATGGTTAAACCAGATGAATACTACATTTTATTACTGCATTGATTTGTCTCTCATAGTTATTTATACAGGTCAACCGCAAAACTAAGCCTTCGAGCGAATCAACTATTGTTACTCTTTTATTCGTTTGCCAATTTCGTTTAAAATTCTTGCTGGTGAAGACAAAACAGCGTTTAGCAGCACGGTGTATATAATATTCTGTGAATCTATAGTTGTAATGACATGCAGTAGTTTATCGAGGTGTTCTGGAAGGAAAATTATTGGTGTTGCCCGATGATTGGCGGCGCTGGCATGCTGGCGTTTAGCTCCGGCTAGGGCTCGCCGTCTTGGGGTGGTTCTTGCCAATCACACTGGGGATTTAAACTGCCAATTACAAAAAGAAATCATGCCAGCTGGCTGGATAAAATAAAACCAGCTTAAAAACAAAAGAAAAGGTTCTAAATAATAGAAAAAGGGGCCCTCAGTGAACTTCTTATAGACAAAAAAAAACGACAAAAGCAAAAGTCACGACATCAGACCCTTACCTTATTTTCGTTGGTTCTGACCGATTACACCGAATCCGGTTGGTGGATGTCAATACCAACCATGGCAGCCCTCCCTCTTGAAATCCATTAAGATTTCACCAAGACAACTCCGTAGCCAGATCATATTTCTGGTGTTGTCCCTAAATACAACTACGTTTGCTGTGTACCACCTTCCTATCGTGCTTACCGATTCAACTTATTTCCCATGTTAATGAAATATTCTCAAATTTCAGCAAAAAAAAACATAACAAAATCTCATTTATTAATTATAAGTTTTAATCATAAAGAACTCTTTATATCAATATAATGTTAATCTCTATTTTGGTTAATTTACAAACAAAAGAAATGTTTTTAACAAATCGTTATTAACAACAGAAATAAAACTTTAGCCAAGAAAAACTACTCAACCGATTTATTATTATTCCAAAATTTAAACCAAAGTGTAGATAATTATATAAGAAAATGTTCTATACGTTTACATATTGTTTTGTTTTGCAGCAAATAAAGAGGTTTAAACATGGTAACAAATAAAAGGTGATGGCGGCATCCAGGGCGCAGGCGTATCCGCATCGCGTTTTCGTAGGGTTGACTGTTCGGTAGCAAATTTTCTATCACACTATATATATTTAACTTTTTTTTCTTTACAAAAATAAATTTATTTTTCTTCGAGGTGAACACTCTACTTAAAGGCAATTACCCAAAACAAAAAGAACGTTTCCTAGGTTGAGCTCACCCTACTTACGCGCACCCTTAGTATCTTGCACCAAAGGGGTTGGTAAAACAAATCAAAGTAAAGTGTTAACCCTAAGCTACAATCGCGGTAGTTTTAAGAAAAATATATATGTTAAATTTCAGTTAAGTCTTCGTACGGGTAAACGAGGTCAGAGTCGATACGCAAATACCTGGCTCCCGTAATGGTGGTGTATTGGATCCGGGTGGCGATGACGATTTCCCAGCAAGCGGTGACCAAAAAAAAATGGTGGTGTGTGGGAGCAACAGCGGTGGTGTTTGCCCAAATACGTTACTTCTACTATCTTTTACTTATCAATTAATTTTCTTCCAATAAGCGTATACTTTTTTCCGCGACTGTTCAAAATTTTATGTCGCCTCTTTTATTGTTTTATCTTTTTATTTAAAATATTTTTTTTTGTGTTCTTGTTCAAAAAGGTATGGTTTTCTATTAGATTTAAGTTCTCTTTTATTAAATCTCCAAACAAAACGTTTTTCTTTTCACTTTTAATAAAAACTTTGTTTAAAACAAAAGTTCAGCTCTGTCATTTTTCATTTAGTTATTTTTCTTCATCCTACTGTCGGACGATTTCTTTTCTTAATTTTTGTTACACCACTTATCACATCTCGTCTCAAACCAAGAATGGCGACATTTTCTTTGACCACTTTTTGCCAAACCTTCCTCGCGCCACCGGTATACACAAGAAAAAATATGTCCGCCTGTCATAAAAAAAATATAAAAGGAATTTTCACCTTTATTTACAACAGAAAAAATGTTACTTTACAAAAAAAACAAAAAAAGGTAAACAAGCACACGAACATTTACTTTTCTTTTTGCCAACCAAATTGACGTTTGTGTTGACCGGTGTGTTTTTTTTCCTTACTGTGATTAGCCAACCATCAAACTAAACACTGCCTTACCATAGGGTGCACGCGACAAACCCAACCATTCCTGGTGTCCACCAGTGGATCCAGGATGGGAGGGAAACATTGCACCAAATAAAACAAAAAAAAAACAGTTTTCGCTAACGTTAATTTGACCTCATGGTAACCCGAACCCCATGGTAACACTGTATTAGGAATACACCTATGTTCGTAAATACTGGTTTTTACTTTTGCAGATGGCAGCCTCAAATCAACATATGATACCGAATGAAAAAACGTAGGCTTTTAAACCAAATCACGAAGAAGCAGAAAACCATCAATGGGGTAAAAAAAAATGGTAATTTGTTTTAATTATTACACTATTTTACACCGTGTAAAAATATATTACTAGTTGAGATACAACTTCTCTCTATTGCTTTACTTTCAGGAATGGGTCGAACTTAACGATGGGGGCTGGTAAGTACAACCTCCAATGAATTAAAAACACTAACCAATAAAAATAGTGGTTCTAGACATTCTCTTATTTTCTCTTGTAGGTTGGTGGTACTGACGAACTTCCCGTCCAATAGCTGACTCCCCGGATAAATTTGGTTGTGTTCTTTTATTGTCTTCAGAGGTTCTCGACTAGACATGGGAAATTGGACAAGCCAACACAGAAAAGAAGGTGAGCAAAAATGTTTGTTTAAAGTAAAAACTGCAAATATGCAAATGAAAATTTATAAATGACACATTTAAAATCAGGGTGTGTACAATTGGTTCCTAAAAGAGATAATGAAACCTCTGAACTTCCTATGACAAAAAAAAAAAAAAATCTGTTGAATAAAAGTGTAAAAATTAACAACCGAAACAAAGCGCCAATAGCGATGAGTTAGCCACAAACTGCAATTGCCAAAGTTAAAAAGAACTTTTTTTTTCAAAACCTGAGTGAACGTAAAATTGTTAAGAGGTCTAACCGCATTAAAACAAATCGTATTATTAATTAGAGGCAATTTCTTATAAATAAAATGTGCAAAAGAAAAATCAACAATACTCTTGTCAAAATAGTGTTAGTGTTAAAGTGGATCAACAAGAATCGAAATTGTACAATAAAACGCAATAAAATGTCTAATGACCGTTTAACTTTTCTTTACAGGCCCAACACTTCCACCAATTATTAACAGCTGGTCTAGTGTAGGTGGTGCGCACGTTTAACTATCAAAAGTAAGTTATACGAAATCAAAAATAAAACGTGAGTTCTGACTTAAAACTCAAAATTTTTTAAGAACCATCTAAATTTTACCAATAAAAGAAAAATCTCAAAAAAAAAATGTGTGCTAAAGACATGAAAAAGAATGTACAGTGGTTCAAACGTATAATTGGACACTACGTGTGCGATTATTCAAATGCCAATTTTTTCACTTCTACGACAATAATTTTAAAAAACTTTTATACCGAGTTATAGGTTATTGAAAGACCTTTAAAACAATGTATAATACTTAACACATTTTATCCAAAAACATTTTTAAAAATAAAAAAGAAAACAAAACCATTAAATTTTATGTCAAACGTATAATTGGACAGTCTGTAGTTTTGGTTCTTGGAAGCAAGACCTTTTGCTTTTATTAATGCTTCCAACCACCTGGGTATCAACTGCACGAGATTGGCTCAAAATTCCGGAGATATGTTGTTCCACTCACACCTTATTCCCTGCTTCAACTGCTCCACTGTGTTGAAAGTGGACTTATAGATTTTACGGGCAAATTCTTCCCAAACATGCGTGAAATCGGTAAAATTGTTGATCAATACCCGTCTACAGTTCGCGCTATCATTAAATGGCATAAAAAAAGTTTCTAGTCGAAAATAAAAGTTGTGTTGGTCAAGGAAAAAAATCAAATGATCATGATGAGCGGCGGATTTTGATGAAAATAAAAACAAAACCGTTCAGGACGGCGAATAAATTAAAGAATATGGTGCAAACGGCTTTGAAAAAAGACGTTTGCGCCGAGACCATTCGAAACATGTTAAAGAAGAATGATTTTCATGGGCGAATAGTCAGAAAAAAGCCCTATATAAGTCAAAAAAATAAAATTGCACGGGTGAAATTTTGTAAGGAGAACTTGTTTAAAGATTCTGACTTTTGGAGAACGGTAATTGTGCAAAAACTTGTTTAATTTAATTATTTTTAACCTTGTTAATTATCTTATAGGTACTCTTTACTGATGAGAGTAAATTTAACCTGCATGGCTTAGATGTAAAACAATACGTTTGGCGTAAGCTAAATACTGAGTTTTTGCCTACTAACACTCGGGCTATGGACAAGCATTGGGGTAGGGTTGGTGATAGTGTGGGGACGTGATTCCAGTGCAGGAGTAGGGAACATTCATTTTATAGAGGGCAAAATGAATCGATTCCAATTATTGGACATTTTAAAACAAAATGTAAAGCAAAGTGCCGATAAATTGAACATATTGGACACATTTGCTTTTTATCAGGACAAGGATCCGAAGCACACTTCACACGTTGCGGAAATGTGGCTCATACATAATTGTTCAAAATTACTGCAAACACCGGCACAGTGCCCAGATCTAACATTATTGAGCATGTTTGGGAAGAACTTGCCCGTTAACTCTATAAGTCCACTTTCAACACAGTGGAGCAGTTGAAGCAGGGAATAAGGCGTGAGTGGAACAACATATCTCCGGATTTTTTCATCAATCTCGTGCAGCCGATACCCAGGCGGTTGAAAACAGTAATAAAAGCAAAAGGTTTTGCTTCCAAGAACCAAAACTACAGACTGTCCAATTATACGTTTGACATAAAATTTAATGGTTTTGTTTTCTTTTTTATTTTTAAAAATGTTTTTAGATAAAATGTGTTAAGTATTATACATTGTTTTAAAGGTCTTTCAATAACCTATAATTCTGTATCAAAGTTTTTTAGAACTATTGTCGTAAAAGTGAAAAAATTGGCATTTGAATAATCGCACACCTAGTGTCCAATTATACGTTTGAACCACTGTATATATGTAAATTAATAATCATAGCTTATTTCCTATATTTCCTTTTACCGTTCTTTATTAACTATATATTTTTTTTCATTAAAAATTTAACATAATTTGCCTTTCATACGCTAATTCAGTTTCATTCATTCAAACATTCATTTTTGCTTTACAGGAATCTTAATCTATAGATGACTACCTCAATCTAAATTCGCGGCCAGCGATTAAATAAAAGGTAATAAATAAAAA
This sequence comes from Melanophora roralis, assembly GCA_963583895.1. Taxonomy (NCBI): domain Eukaryota; kingdom Metazoa; phylum Arthropoda; class Insecta; order Diptera; family Rhinophoridae; genus Melanophora; species Melanophora roralis. The sequence goes on along the minus strand of OY757192.1, from coordinate 11,875,417 downwards.
AAATTAAACCTATCCCAATTCATTTTCTTGTTCATTTCAGGTACTTAATTCATTTTATCACCAACAAACAACACTACCCACGAGCTCCTGACTTCATTGGTGAGCCAAAAAAAACTTTTTTTTTTTTTTTTTTTTATTTCTGAATTATATTTAAATATATTTTCTCTAAAGAGTTATTTTTAACTGTATATGTTTCCTTTACTAGCTCTATAAAATCCAATAATGGCAGAACTAGCCCTGGTGTGCTTAACTTATTTTTATCCTAAATTTATACTTCCAAATCTTCATGATCCAAAATCTCCCTTATGCATCACATAAAAATTCAAAAATTCAAAGCTTCATGTAAATTCAAAAACATCTTTTCCTTTTCCTCAAAAGTATTTGTTTTGGTAAGTGCTAGCGTCAGGCTCATTAGAACCCCTTCAACGAACAAGCTCCTCATTTCCGTGCGAAATAGTTGTTGGGAGAGCGTTTTGAGCTCCGACGTGTACTCAAACATATTGCAGTTGCCATGCTAGGTGACTAACGAGTCCTAGTTCTTAATGGCACAGTTCCCGAGAGCGCTATAACGGACTTGCACCAATAGCATGGTGACGGTCACACCCAGTGGCCATTAATCAAAAAGCACCGTCGTTGAGCTTGCCGCGGTACTTCTCGTTGACGTGGGAAACAATGAACCCGAAAGCGGCTCTTTCAAAACAAACCAACAATTAAAAAAAGCAAAAAAAAAGGAAAATCTCTAAAATTGTAAATACGAAAAGCTATTATAATGAACCATAACGACAATAAGTAGATTTGTCCTAAGACCTAAGATACTAATTGTAATTAGACGTATTTATTAGGTATGCAAATTACATAGTTTGTTCTAATATTTATTCAAATAAATATTATTTTGATTCAATGAAAAATAAACTAACAGAACTAATCTTTTATTCAATTTGTGGAAGCCAGTTTTCGGACCGAATCGTTGGGACTAAAATCCCCAAAGAACTTAAACCTATTGCCTTAAGTCTTTGGCGTAAAATACCCCTAACGATTTCCCTTGAAGGTCTTCTACCTCATATAGACTGTTTCCTACAGGACGTACGATTCTACATTTCAAAAATTTTCGGGCTAATTTAGCGTTAAACTGATTCTTAAAATCGCTTTGTTGGAAATTACGACGGTAAGCTTCTTGTCCAGGTATGAATTTTACCTCACGACATCGCGTATTATATGATTTCTCACAACGTTGATAGGCCTTATGTAGGTTTTCTCTTATCTTTTGGCGAATTAGGTCTAATTTCTCAGATTTCGTGATAATGTCTAGCTCGGGGTCGTCTAAACTTTTCAATTTTCGTGCTAGTTTGTATACACTCCCATGACCGATCATATTCACCCCAAAGAGCGCAAAATAGGGTGTGACGCCAATCGATGTCTGCACCGATGACCTCAAAGACGATTCAATTTCGGTCAAATATTTGTCCCATTCAGTGTGGTCGTCTTGCAAATACGATCTAATGGCTGCCAGTATCGATTGATTCACCCGCTCTGAAGCGTTCGCCTGTGGTGAATGTATCGCGGTTTTCATATGTCTTATGCCGAAACTAGATGTTAAATCATTAAACTCTTTACTAACGAACTGTTTACCATTACTCGAGACGATGGTTTCAGGAGTCCCAAACTTATGAAAGACCTCTGTAATTAGAAATTTCACGACATTTTTCGTGTTAGCTTTGGGCATTGCCCTAAGTAGGACAAATTTTGTAAGGTGGTCCAAAACTATGAAGATAAAAGTGTTTCCGTTTTTAGAACGCGGGTAAGGACCCAAAAAGTCTACGAAAATACGTTGAAACGGACGTACAGTTTCTGTTTCGGCCCCAATAGGTGGCTTAAACGTGATATTAGCGGGTTTAGACTCCCTGCAAACTTGACAATTGCTTACAAACGACCTGACCTGATTGTTTTGATGGGGCCAATAGAAAAATTCCTTGACGCGTCGAAGAGTTTTTCCGAAACCTCCATGCGACGATTGAGGTGGGTTGTGACACTTCTCAACAATGTCCTTCGTTAGCTCCAGTGGAACCCACAGTTTCCACGCGAATTCTTCATTTAACGGAACACCGTCATACGGTCGGACACGCTTATACACCATATTGTCTACCACCCTCAAATCTGGCAGCTGTTGAGCGTTTTCATTTACTTTGACGATTAAATCGAGGTAAGAATCTGTTTTGAACGCATCCGAATCAAAATTAATTAAACTATTCATTTCCGCAGAAACTTCCTCCATGTTATAACGGCTCAAGGTGTCTGGGACGACATTTTTCGACCCGGACCTGTGTTCGATGGCAAATGAAAAAGATTGCAGATGAAGACTCCATATAGCCAGGCGACCACTTAGGTCCTTATGAGACATAAGCCATTTCAGACTACTGTGGTCAGTAATCACAGTAAATGGCATCAACTCGATGTACGGCCTAAATTTCTTTATTGCCATAACCACGGCCAAACATTCCCGCTCCGTGACTGAATAGTTCCGTTGTGCCGCCGTCAATTTATGGGAAAAAAACGCAATCGGGTGCTCACCGTCAGTGTCATCCCTCTGGAACAATACGGCCCCGATGCCTATGTCGGATGCATCGCATTACACATAAAAATGTCTGTCAAAATTAGGATGCGTGAGAACAGGTGCAGACGTAAGGGCTGCTTTCAGCTTATCGAAAGCCTCTCTAGCGTCTTCGGGAAAACTAAAAACTCTTCCCTTTTTAAGGGTATTAAAAATAGGCGTTGAAATAGTGGCGTAGTCAGGGATAAAACGCCTGAACCAGCCAGTGGCTCCCATAAAACTTCTCACTTGCCTAGCTGTTTTAGGGTAAGTGTATCCTAAAATCGTATCTACCTTCTCGGGATCGGGTTTCAATTTCCCTCCTCCTACTATATACCCCAGGTACCGCAGTTCCTTGAAGCAAAATTTTGATTTGGCTACGTTTATTGTTAGTCCAGCCGACTTCAAGCAATCAGATACCCGCGCCAACAATTCCAGATGGGTCGTAAAGTCTGGAGATACGATCAGAAGATCATCTAGATAGACAAAAACTCTATCACGAAGTACTGCCGGGATCACTTTATCCATTAATCGGCATAGCCTTTGGGCAGCATTACGCAACCCAAAAGGCATGACCTTAAAATGATAAAGTGGTCTTCCTGGCACCGTGAATGCAGTTTTTTCTCTACTAGATGCATCTAATGGTATCTGCCAGAACGCATCTTTAAGGTCTACGCTGGAAATAAAATAAGTGTCTCCTAACCGACTGAGCAGACCTTCAATGTGCGGCAGAGGATAGGCGTCCTTGACCGTGAGGGCATTCAGCTTACGGGCGTCCAAACACAACCGGTTCTTCTCGCCTTTACGGACGAGCGTAACCGGATGGCTCCACGGACTCTCGCTCTGCTCAATGACTCCAAGGTAAAGCATCCTATCAAGCTCAGCGTACATTAACTTCTGCACAGCTGGCGACACCGGATAGTGCTTGTCCTTAACTGGAATGGCGTCTCGGGTATCGATTGAGTGAGTCTCAAGCTGAGTACGACCAAGGCCTTTCCTGGTGTAGCATGGAAATTTCGAGACGATTCCATCAAGCTGCACCCGCTGGTCCGGTGACAAAGATGCGTCTTCACCCGATCTGACGGTTCCTCAGTCTCAGGACACAGACTAACGCCATTCGTAGTGAGACTACAAACGTTTGCTAACAAACCAAATTTTCGCATGAAATCTACACCCAAAAACAGTGGTCTACTCAAGGTAGGAACCAGATAGAAAACCATTTCATTCGAACTTCCATTGAAATTAATTTTCGCCCTAACACGACCAACAATTTTGTGAGGGCTGCCATCTGCAGTCTTAATAAAAGAATAAAAATTGAAACTTTCGAGACCAGCTCGTTCCACAAAATCTAGACAACCTTTACCCAAACAGGTGACGGTAGCCCCGCTGTCTAATAGCCCTTCTAACTCAAATCCATTTAAATTTATTTTAACATAAAAACGTGAATTATCGCCCTCGTACAAGGACGCCGACATAATTTCCCTTTTGAGTACCCTCCTTCTCTTATGTCTGTCCCTAGCTTTCTTAATACGACTTGAAACCTGACCAAAAATTCTAATCTTAGCCTGATTATATTCCTTCACCCTTTGGTGAAGAGGCTTAATGGGTCGAACCGCTGGCTTCTCTTCCCCAACAATTTTGCGTTCGGTGTTCAATAAAATCTGCATTGGCCTAGCTGGTTCAACTTCACCTCCTGTTTCTGTGAACGGGATTACGTTTGGGCTCAACGAGCCTCCCCCGTTTGAGACTGGTTCAATGTTTAGTTTCCCTGACACGTAGGGCATCTCGGGGTCACGACATTGTCTCGGCCACATCGAAAACAAAAAATTCTGCGCGTCTGTGACGGACAGTCCATAAAACCATGGCCGACTTGCTTACAATTCCAGCAAGTAAAGCGGCTGCTGGACGATATGGCCTCGACCTCTAAATGCGGTTCAGGTGACTCTTTTTCCTCCAAAGCGATTTCGTGTACGCGTGGCGCAAAGGCCGGGCGCTGCGGGTATTGCTGCCTTTGACTGGCAAGTAAACTTTCGGCCTTCCTCGCCTGTTGACAAAAATCCTTTAAGCCCTCAATTTTGACAGCAAACAATAAATGAGATAAAGACGGTTTCAAATTAGCCTTCATAATTTCAACTAAATCTCGTTCCGAATAGGGCGACCTTTGTTGATTTCTTAGTCTAATTATGGTGTTATAAAAGTCCTCAAAAGACTCCAGAGGTAGCTGCCGACGATCCATGATTTTCTTTTGCAGCTGGAACTCATTTTCATATCGCCTATACTGCATGAGGAAAGCTTCCACCAAGTCTTCCCAAGTTTGTATTGGAGTCAACTTCCTGACATTCTAATACCAGTCTAGGGCTTGGCCTTCCAGTAGTAGATGGAAACTACGACGTATGTCGTTGAACGAACAATTGTAATCTTGCCGCAACACATCCACTCTAAAAATAAAATCCTCGGCACTCATTGACTTGGTGGTCCCGTCAAATTTAATACCCCATTTCGATAAATCTACTCGGCCGTGTGACGAGTTTATTAAACCTGCCTGTACGCTAGGTGTTTGCCCTAAATAAGGAACAACCGGTGGCTGGGAAGCAAAATATTGGGGCTGCATTTGGACAGCTTGTTGCTGTGGCCCATTAAAGGGGTAACCGTTTGGATGGCGACGCTCCGGCAGCGGCGGTTGTAGTGGTATATGTCGTGCAGGTAAGCTTGCAGGTATATTTTGTTGATAATTTGATCCAAACAAATTTTGTTGCCTATCAGGAAATTGTTGCTGTGAAGCCGAACTGACTGTCGGAAGTGTTGCTGGAAACCCACTAGAGATACTAGCTACTGGGGCCATTAAATTATGGGCCGATGTCACCGGGTTTACCTGTGGGCTCAAAGCTCGGGCCATTTGTTGCTGCATCGTGCGCCGCAACTCTAACATTTGCCGAGTAAACTCTTCCCGCAAAGCACTTACCGCGTCCACCGCTGACCCTGCATTCACGGCTGGCTGACGCATTTGAGGTGCAGGTGTATTGGACCTAAATTCCTGTTGAATACCCTTGGCCGTAATACTACTAAACTCCGGGGAGATAATAGTACTATTTGCCAGTTGAGACTCTTTTAAAAAGCTAGAGCGGTCATGTGCCATCGACATGAATTGCTGCACTGCAGGTGTAACTGTTGCCAATGTAGTAGGGGCCGTTATATGCATACAAGCATCTGACAAAACCGGTGCCGGAGTCGAAACTACGGTCACAACGGTTGTACGTGGCACATTATCCATATCGGAGGTTGTATTGACGTCTATACCTTGCGCAATCAAATGATTTCTAACAGACCTAGTCCAAACCATACCAGAATAGAGAGCCAAACTAAACGTTACCCAAGCGCGGTGTAAAACCATACAAATCAAAACCGAAAAATAAAAAGCACCGTCCGCGAAACCGCACTACGATGGTGTTTACTGCGTAGCGGGATGAAAAATAAAAAAACTCAAAAGGAAAAATATACTGAAAGAAAATAAATATTTTGGACTAGAAACTAGCTTAAAAACTAAATCCAAATCAAAAAAGTTTGAGATATACCCTCATAAAAAGGGGGGGGGGGGGGGGGGGGAGAAATATATATATATATATATATATATATATATATATCTATGTGTATATGTATATATGTATATATAAATATAGATAAAAACCCAAAAATATAAAAAAAAAAAAACAAATAATACCAAAAATAAATTCACCCTTCTATTCTTGGGTGTAAAAAAATAGAAAAATCAAAAACGAATTCAAAAATATTTATCAACCGGGCACCATAGGGTTTTCAGGTGGTAGCACAAACCAAACGTAGGACATTTCTAGGATTCGGCTCCTAAATCAGCACGGACCAACTATTTGTCTGTTCCTTCTACCGGTTAAGGTCTGCTGTACGTGACGAAAAGCGATGTATCTAGATTCAAGGCAACACTTCCGACAGTTCGCTGTGGCGCAACTGGTTCTAAAGGCAGATTCCAATAAAAACCAGGACTAGCCGACAACTACTCCGGACTTCTCCTGACTGTAAGTGTGCATGGTATTCAGTATTATGTCTTGAAATAGATTTCGGCTATTGACTCTAACGGTAATGAAAATTTATTTCCATGAACAAATTGCAGCGAGGGATGCCAGTCGTTACACTTGACAGGCATACCGTCTCAACCCGTCAGAACGTTCCATTCATAACCGCTATGTAAATTGTCGCAACGCGAGGGGAAAATACGAATTCTCCACGGGACTTACAATTTACCGAAGCGATAACAACTATTTAACAAAGAACTATTAAAAATTTAAAAATTACGGTACTAAAAACTCCCATCTTAATGATTGCAATCCGAGGTCGCAACGCGTCGAGGACTCTCAAAAACTCGAACGGGACCTACCTCGGTTTGCAAGCACTAGATCATTAAAATAAACTAATCTATCTGCCGTTCACTTCGGGCCCCACGTTGGGCGCCATTTTGTAATGACATGCAGTAGTTTATCGGGGTGTTCTGGAAGGAAAATTATTGGTGTTGCCCGATGATTGGCGGCGCTGGCATGCTGGCGTTTAGCTCCGGCTAGGGCTCGCCGTCTTGGGGTGGTTCTTGCCAATCACACTGGGGCTTTAAACTGCCAATTACAAAAAGAAATCATGCCAGCTGGCTGGCTAAAATAAAACCAGCTTAAAAACAAAAGAAAAGGTTCTGAATAAAAGAAAAAGGGGCCCTCAGTGAACTTCTTATAGACAAAAAAAACGACAAAAGCAAAAGTCACGACATCAGACACTTACCTTATTTTCGTTGGTTCTGACCGATTACACCGAATCCGGTTGGTGGATGTCAATACCAACCATGGCAGCCCTCCCTCTTGAAATCCATTAAGATTTCACCAAGACAACTCCGTAGCCAGATCATATTTCTGGTGTTGTCCCTAAATACAACTACGTTTGCTGTGTACCACCTTCCTATCGTGCTTACCGATTCAACTTATTTTCCCATGTTAATGAAATATTCTCAAATTTCAGCAAAAAAAAAACATAACAAAATCTCATTTATTAATTATAAGTTTTAATCATAAAGAACTCTTTATATCAATATAATGTTAATCTCTATTTTTGTTAATTAACAAACAAAAGAAATGTTTTTAACAAATCGTTATTAACAACAGAAATAAAACTTTAGCCAAAAAAAACTACTCAACCGATTTATTATTATTCCAAAATATAAACTAAAGTGTAGATAATTATATAAGAAAATGTTCTATACGTTTACATATTTTTTTTTTGTTTTGCAGCAAATAAAGAGGTTTAAACATGGTTACAAATAAAAGGTGATGGCGGCATCCAGGGCGCAGGCGTATCCGCATCGCGTTTTCGTAGGGTTGACTGTTCGGTAGCAAATTTTCTATCACACTATATATATTTAACTTTTTTTTCTTTACAAAAAGAAATTTCTTTTTCTTCGAGGTGAACACTCTACTTAAAGGCAATTACCAAAAACAAAAAGAACGTTTCCTAGGTTGAGCTCACCCTACCTACGCGCACCCTTAGTATCTTGCACCAAAGGGGTTAATAAAACGAATCAAAGTAAAGTGTTTACCCTAAGCTACAATCGCGGTAGTTTTAAGAAAAATATATATGTTAAATTTCAGTTAAGTCTTCGTACGGGTAAACGAGGTCAGAGTCGATACGCAAATACCTGGCTCCCGCAATGGTGGTGTATTGGATCCGGGTGGCGATGACGATTTCCCAGCAAGCGGTGACCAAAAAAAAATGGTGGTGTGTGGGAGCAACAGCGGTGGTGTTTGCCCAAATACGTTACTTTTACTATCTTTTACTTATCAATTAATTTTCTTCCAATAAGCGTATACTTTTTTCCGCGACTGTTCAAAATTTTATGTCGCCTCTTTTATTGTTTTATCTTTTTATTTAAAATATTTTTTTTTGTGTTCTTGTTCAAAAAGGTTTGGTTTTCTATTAGATTTAAGTTCTCTTTTATTAAATCTCCAAACAAAACGTTTTTCTTTTCACTTTTAATAAAAACTTTGTTTAAAACAAAAGTTCAGCTCTGTCATTTTTCATTTAGTTATTTTTCTTCATCCTACTGTCGGACGATTTCTTTTCTTAATTTTTCTTATACCACTTATCACACCTCGTCTCAAACCAAGAATGGCGACATTTTCTTTGGCCACTTTTTGCCAAACCTTCCTCGCGCCACCGGTATACACAAGAAAAAATATGTCCGCCTGTCATAAAAAAAATATAAAAGGAATTTTCACCTTTATTTACAACAGAAAAAATTTTACTTTACAAAAAAAACAAAAAAAGGTAAACAAGCACACGAACATTTACTTTTCTTTTTGCCAACCAAATTGACGTTTGTGTTGACCGGTGTGTTTTTTTTCCTTACTGTGATTAGCCAACCATCAAACTAAACACTGCCTTACCATAGGGTGCACGCGACATAGTATAAATAAAAATTTGAGATGCAAAGGTAGAAATTTGAAATATCATATTTATTACAATATGAAACATAAATATGTATGTATATTAGTATTTACCTGTACTTGTAGGCAATGCAATTTTTGAAAGTATTTCCTTACTCGGCACGGAGCCCTAAATGTGGAATTGCTTCTTTTAGATCGTCTATTTTTATAAAGGGCAAGCTTCAAGACATTAGCAGCTTATATAGAAAAACTAAAAACGTATTACAGAAGATTCACATGTACATATGTACATATTTGTATATTAAAAAATTGTGTGTATTCATTTTTCAAGCTGTGATTTTTATTAAACTTACCTTTTAGAACATTAAACATACATTCCAATCGGATGTTCTGAAGAAACTTCCTTATCGTCATTTTCAAAAATCGACTAAAGGTTCATTATTAAGCGCTTTTACATTTGGGGTTTCTTGATATAAGTATCCATTTATTTATCAACTCTTTTTATATTTATTAAAATTGTTTCTTTACTATCATATACGTAATTTTTCTCGTTTTCCCTTTTTTTAATTTGCATTTGCAAGTACAAACAATGAAATTGTAATAATATTAAATATTTTTTTAAATAAATTTGACAAGTCTGTTTTTTTTCAAATTCTTCGTTCTTTATTTGACAACGGGCGCTCTTAATTTAATAACAGGGCGTTCACAAATTAACAACGTGTGTTATTTTTAAAAATTTCCATCTTTTTTTGACAACGCTTGGTTTTCTATTTGTAAACGCATGTTCTCGAAAAACTGAGAACAATCCGTTCCCAATTCGACACCAGCCGTGCATGTTTTTAGAACTCTTTTTTTCCCTCTGTGTACTATTAGATAAAAATAAATTAAATCAGAGACTTCATTATGATAGAAATATATTAGATTATAATTTTAAAGTAGGAGATTTAGTTTTATTAAAAAATGAATCAGGTCATAAAACAGAACCAAGATATAAGAGTCCATTTAAAATTAAAAGTATTGATAAAAGAAATAATATAACTTTAATAGATAATAACACAAAAAAAGAACAAATAGTTCATAGAAATAGAATTAAGATATATTATAATGAATAAAACATAAGACAATAGAATATAAAAAATAATAGATTTAAGTACCACACTGTAATCATGAGTACAATCCAATATTATATAATATAAGAAAAATTTAATTACGAAATAACAAATACTTATAAATCAATGGGAATCACTATTATTCAAGAATGTCCATAAAACAAAGGTTGTATGAACATTCTTCCGAAAAGTGGAGGTGTAGCGTGACTAACACTGTAGGGCATTACTTATTGTTGTGTACCGACACAACCAACATAACAGCAACAATTAGCAAATTCAATTGCACACAAGCAAGCTAATTTGATGTTTATGAAATATGACCCTCCGCGACCAATATAGAATATTCTCACGCTACATTTCTTGCAGTTCTTGCATTCCTTTAAATAAAGTTTGATTATTGTTTTAAACGAATATCTTTAAGGAGAAATAAATTTAATTGTGCATTATAAGCACTTATTAAGGGGAAATTCAGTTTGTTGAATTATTCCCAAATTAGTATAAATAAGGCACGTAGTTTGTAAAATCAATCAATAAACAACAATCCTCAAAACTGGTCAATTTAGCTCGGAGTTTAATACAAACCTTGAACCGCCTTTTAATAACCTTTTTACAGTTTGCACAAAAATTGCTACCTGGAACGCTTTTGAGTAAGTTTGGGTAACTTTATTTAAGTTTGGACTATTTCGTTAAGCATCTGGAACACAACTAAAGATAAAAACGTAACTCAAATTTCGTTCGACAGGTTTCGACAAAATATAAATATGTTTTTAATACTTTAAGGAAATTTTGGACCCTTAGAAACAAAAAAAGGATACAAAGTACATATTGGTACTCTTTAGTTACTTTTTGCAACTTCCAAACCAATAAAAATACAAATCTAATTGTTATTTCGTTCGACAGGCCTGGAAAAAATATGAATATGCTTTTGGTACATTTTTGAAAATTTGAACTTTAAAAGGTAGAAAAAAGGGCACACATTATGTGTTGGTAGTTTTTTAACATCAAATCAGGGGTTCCTTATGGTAGATTAAACGCTAATACATTTAAGGAAAAACTAATTTTTATTCAATATTTTCTGTTGTAAAAACCACACTTCTTTAAACAGTATTTTGCGTCAAACAAAACAAAATCAACAATGATGATTGTTGTCAAAAAGCATACGAAAGTGTTGTTACTTTGCACTTGCGTGTATACAGTGAAGAACAACAAAAAAACTAATAGCAGAAAGTAGTTTATGTATTTCGTATTGCTGGTGCTGAGTGCTAAATATGTGTATTAAAGCACACAGCATATATGTAGCTAAGTGCTTTTACAATAACAAATGAGAAGCAAGCGCATTGGACCTGGGTATGCCTGATCTAAACTTATAGCGAGAATCATAAATCAAATGTCGTTCGACAGGTCTCGACAAAATACAAGAATGGTTATGGCACTTTTTTTGAATTTTCGCACCCTTAGGGGTAGAAAATGGTAAAAATTATATTATATTAAGATCGCAAATATACATATGGGCATTTCCATGTCATCGTACGTGACATTTGTACGCCTACAAAGTGGTGTAGATTTCGCAAAAAAGGTGGTAGCTAAAAAATTGTTTCGTCAATATGTTACATTTAGAGGGTACTATAATCTAAAAAAAAATCATGACTTTGAAAACCTTGCCGGCCAAAATATCGGGCGAAAAAGGCGCATATCGTACGTGACAAAAAACGGAAGTGATGTCGAGGTGCATGCACATATATACGAAAATCTGCGAATTGTAAAAGTTTTTTTCCTTTCTTTAAGTTCTTTCACCAAGCCAAATATTTTTCCTTGATAATCCATAAGTTTTGAATACAAAAAGATTTTTATATGATTTTGTTACGAACAAATCTTAATATCGTTCGTGACATACCGTATGTGACAGATTTTTCTCTTATAGTATTTGTCTGAAAAAAATAGGTTTTTTTAATATATGTATACATAACAAATTTAAAAAGAATTAAAAAATGTTTATTCGGTGATAATAGCAATAAAAACAATAAAAGGTTATTTTCATTTCTTACTATACACTATGTACTTGGGCGCTGGCACTTAATTATTAAATTTTAATTTTTTCTCTTACTGAATACGCAGTTCGAGACACATTTATATACTGACTATCATGATAAGTAAACGAATGAAGTTTTCTTATTTTTGGGATGGGCTGGACATTTTGCCATTTTTCATGGAGATGAGCAGAAAACAAATTAACTCCTTCCACATATTTATGAGCACATTCATAAAATGAGAAAGCATCTGGCAAGATTAATTTATTTGCTTTTACAATTTGCCAGACCTTTCTTTTAACAGTACCACCTACTTCATCAACTGCACCTTTACCATGTGATGTGGCAAAGAAGTTCCATTCTAAATGTTGTTAGCTAAATTTGTTTACAAAAGAGGGAATACTTTTTAAAATGAATTTGTTTTTAAATTGAACGCTACTCCAATCAGAAAATATGTATATAGACGATATATCTTCATATTGTTCGCTTATTTCAATCATAGTTTTTGTAATAAAATAGTAAACATCAAACTTATTGTGTGTTAATTCGTCGTTAATTATTTTTTTTGTCTTTTTTGGCTGCATCTGCGAACTTTTTTCGATAGATATGCTGTCTTTCAGCCTGCTTTTTCCGGTATTTCTTTATTTGTTTTTCGTTTTTCTTCAAGTCCTCCCTCCATTTCTTTGTAGTCTCATAGCTATTTTTACCCATCTTAATAAAATATTTATAATTATAAAGGAATTTGAAAGTATTAAATTTAATTGTGTTACTTACAATATCGTATGCTACAAACTTTGAAAGACTATAAAATTTTTATTGCATCAAATTTAAAAAAAAATCGATCAATATTTGTTTGCGAGATTTATTTTGCTTTGCACTTTTATTTTTAAATACTTGCGACCGGTCGAATTCAAATGATGACGACAATTAACGTTTTTGCATTACGTACGTGACATTAGAATATCACTCAAAGCAATCTATAAAAAATACCGCTATTCGAAATCTAAATTTTTAATTTCATAATGGAACTTGGCCACTGATGTTGTAACATTATTTTTAAAGTATAATTGGAATATTACAATTAGCTAAATTTAGCCACTAGTTAAGACAAAATAGTTAATTTCAATTTCTGGAAATTGATCAAAGAGATTACCAGTTTAATCTGCTATTTTTGCTCTTTTAAAATTATAATTAGCTATAAATACTTTTACATAATAAAATTTAAGTGTTTTATTGCTCTTTGGTATATTTAAAAAAAAGTTGCGACGACTTTTATTTTTCCAGCCGTGGTTGACATATTCATGGAAATGCCCATATATGAATTTTTTTTCCTACTTTTTTTTAAATTTTGTAGAATAAGAGTCAGACAAAATGATAAAAATAATATATTGGTACTTTTAAGGCACTTTTTTGTAACTTCTGACCCGCTTACGATAGAACCGTACTTATATTCAGTTCTACAGGACTCCAAATTATATGAATTTTTTTTGTAGGTTTTTAAAATGTTGAACCATAAGGAGAAGAAAATAAGAGTAAAAGTAATATTTTGGTACTTTTTAAGTACTTTTTGTAACTTTGTAACCTATAAATATAGAAACATAATTCAAACTGTGTTCGACAGATCTCAAAAATTATGAAGATGTTTGTTTTTATTTTGCTGAAATCTTAAAACATAAGAGCCATAAAATGGGTAAAAATCATATTTTGGTACTTTTAAGGTAGTTTTTTAAGTTCTGACCCGCTAACGATAGAAACGTAATTCAAATTGAGTTCTACAGATCTAACAATAATATAGATATGTTTGTTGTACTTTTTTGAAATTATGTACCAAAAGGGAATAAAAAAAAGGGTAAAAGTAATATTTTGGTACTCTTGAGGTACTTTTTGCACGTTTTTGATACGTTTTAAAAATTTTTGCACCATAAGGGACAGTAAAAAGGGAACCAAATGCATGTACTTTTTGTGACTTATAAATCAATAAAGGGCTGTGGACGCCAACATAATTGGTATTTTTTAGTTTTATTTTTTTAGAGTAATGAGACCACTTTTTGGCGAAGATTGAAGTCATAAAACTATTAAGTGAGCAAAAGGTAATTTTTTCACATTATTGGTACCTTCTGTATGTATTGAGATTCTGACCGTAGATATATAAAATTATTTTATATTATTGCTTTAGATTGAGGTCGGAAGTCAGCAAAGTATACAAATGTCCTTTATTTAATTTTTTTGTAATTTTTGCATTGTTTTGAGAATTGAGATATGTAGGAACTAAAGATCTGTTGACCCGATTGAGGCTAGAAGCCAACTTAGTAGACAAAAAGGACTTTTTAACATTTCCGGTAGTTTTTTTCATGGTCTTACAATTTTTATTCTGAAAATATGAAACTTAGGGAAAAAACGATTTCTTTAAATTTTTGTGTGCATTATTGTATATTTTGAAAATAGAGATTTCGGACGAGGGTTGTGTAAATAATTATAAGGATTTCGCTTTTTTAAGCTTATAGTCTTGTAAGTGCCCTAAAAAACATTTTATTAAAAAACGTTTTATTGTTTATGTTTTATTATAAAGAATTAAAAATTGTGCTTTTTAAAAATTTTAATATTAAAAAAGTGATTAATATAGACATTTCAGCTGTTTTAAACATGGTGGGCTTTTTTTTACACTGTGTGTCCTTTTCTTTACGAAAAAGTGCAGGCATTATGACGGGGTAAGTTAACCATTGGAAATATGTGCACTTTAAAATGGAAACATTTTATTTATGGTGAAAACATAATAGATAAAGTTTTAATAAAGTAAAAAAGTAAAAAACCAAAATTTTAATTTGGGTTTGAAGGGGATTGCAGACGGGAGCTTTTGTTTTTTGTTTCTCGGTCTAAGACTATCCCTTTCTTTTTTGTTAGTTTTACAATATCTTTTACCCTTTGCCTGATTTCTTATTTGTCTTTGAAGAGAAAATTTGAAAAACTCAACTGTGCTTCTCCTCTTTTTTATTTTTGTGTTGAATTTACATAATCCAGAATTTTAAATAAATTATAACTTAAATCGGTTAAAAATTGTATAAAATGCAAAAACTAATTAGTGTTATAAGAAATAAGTGTGCATTCTTGTGTAACTACTTACATTTATTTCAAAAAATTTTTAATGTAGGAAGTCCGTTTTTAAATAATTACTGCATTTATATAAATACGTAGATACACTTCGCTGCACAGTGACCAATTCGCGGGAAGGCGGCCACAGCTACAACTTTTGACTGCACTGGAACTTTGATACGCGGTTTTGTTTTGTGCTAGCACAGGCTTAAAGTTCAGGGGTCGAATTACCGCTCTCGATATCGAGCTTATTGTATCGAAAATTTTTGTTTTGGGATTACGGCATTCGATATCGAGCTAAAATAAGAAAAAATTTGAGATGATGGCTTAAGATATCGAGTCGTCGATCGAGTGCTATCTCTGCAAACATTCGATACCTAAATGTCAATCGTAGACAAAAACAAATTAGCTCTTTTTTATTTTGACGGCAATAAAAAAATTTTAAATAATGTAAGTTTGTTAAAATTTGTGAGTTATAATAAATGCAGTTATTGTTAAAATTCCAGGACAAGTGTTAAAAATATAAATGTAAAGCAAAAAAAAATATTGGCGGAATTTATGTCCGAACACCCCAATTTAGCAAAAAACCTTTTACTTAATTGTGGACAAGGGAGAATCGTTGCAAAAAGGCTGTGGGAAACACTTACTCTGCCCTTAAATACCTTTGTGCCACCAGTTAAGAATGCGAAATTGTGGCGTAGGGTATGTGTCATGCCAGTATATGTAGAAGCATCTATACAGATACATACTTATGTACATATGTATGAATATAAGTTCTGTTGCTTAAAGTTTTTGCGTTTGTTTTGCTATAAAGGCTTACAAGAGTCAAAAATTCAGCGTTAAAAAGAAAGTATCCCTATACAAAGCATCAAAAAAGAAAACTGGAGGGTGCCCTACAAGAAAATTCTATTGTCTTTGCAGAGGAACAAATCCTACAGGCTGCCGGCACTGGTGTATTCGCTGAAGTTTTGTCAACAGTTAATACATTTGGATCGGCAAATAATACAAACGGAACTGAAAATGACGCAGATGAGTCTCTATAGTCCCTAAATCATGCTGCAATAGCATCAGAAGCTGATAGCGAACGGGAAAGTAAAGAAGACAACTTATCGCAATTGGTTAGACCAACTAAATGTACTACAAAAGCAGCAACCAAAATGGAACTTTTAAAAACTAACATTGCGAAAGTTGAAGAGAATTAAATAAACTTGTCTTCTAAACTTGAACGTTTCATTAAAATTTAGGAACACGTTCACTCATGTTAAAAGAAAAGGAGTATGCTCAACATTTGAAGATAAAAAAAAATTGTTAAAAGTTTATATTATTATTATAGTTTTATATTAAAACGGTGACTAAATAAAAAGTTTTATATCGTCCTTTATCTTGCTGCCAATTCTTGTGACACTTGTTTCAGTTCCTACTATCCACTTCAATTTGCACTGATTCAGGAACAGTTATTGTAGTGAATGGCTCTACTTTAAACTCTATGCAAATGCTATGTAGCGTTGCACACACATTTCCAAAAAGTGCCAATTTTTCGGGAAAGTAGCGGCTTCTTTTGTAATTAAAAAGAACTTTCCAACGTGCTTTTAAAATTCCAATCGCTCGTTCTACACCTAGCTTTTAAGTGAACAGCACTGAAATGGCACTCCATGGAGCCCTCAACGGGATTCCTGTATGGCGTTATACACCACTCTTAAAACAAGAAAAGGAATACGTAATTATTAAACATTTACATAAATGTTTGCAATTAATTTACCTTACAGCCAAACATTTTTCAAATTGTTATTGTTGTAAATCTCTTCTAACCAATTCCTTTCGTCAGAGTGCTTCAATACAAAAGCATCGTTTGCCGCACCACCGTATTTTGAGTTGATAGTCAAAAACTTGGATTCATGGTCACAAATCTAAAAAAAAATCCATTTCATTTAATAAGTACACACACATATGTACATATAATATGTTTAATACAGCAGCTAATTTCTATGAAACTTACCACCATAGATTTAGGGCTGTGAAAACCCTTTTCTGTTTTCAAATGTTTTTTTAAGTCCTATTTGGGTGCCATCTATGCAACCCATAACTAAAAAAATAGAAATGATTATTATGTGTATAAGAATAAAATCATTGCTAGGCACAAACCTGCAGGGATCTCATATTTTCTCATAAAAAATTCAATACACTTGTAGTGTATTCACCTACATATTGAACACACTTACTAACTAACAATAGCGTACACAAAGGGTAACAAACCTGACCACATATTCACACCAACTAACGACACATGACACCCTTCAACACTTAACAATAAGTGCTAAATAGTTTACACAATTGGACGGTATTGCAATTAGTCACCTAACCCAATTGCAATAATGTGCAATAGTGTAACAATATCAAATATCCAATGACCAAGTGAAAACCAGGAAGTAAAGTAAAAAGATTAGGTAAGGGGAAATCGAAGCAAGCTGATTGGCTAACAATCAGTATAACAGTTTTAGAATAGTTAGAGTAAAATAATATATAAGAAAACATTTTTGAGAAAATAAAACAGAATTTATCTTAACATTATACTTGGCTCTTTAGCCTATTGTTCACTTTGATTCTCAAAACATCGGCTTTTTAGCCATAAGATTGTTGGCGTGGCTCGCTTTTCAATAAGCCAACTAAATAGGGAAGAATTCCAAACGAAGTCACTTCATTGTTTTACATGGCGATCCTGCATCTATCGATCCTGAGATAGTAGAGTGGGAAAACTACGATTGGAAATGGTGTAGTAAAAAAACATAAAATGTTTCCTTCAAATTTTTTTGGATCCAAAATAAATAACATGCAGCGTTATCCACAAAAAAGATCTACAGAGTTCTATTATGAACCGCAGCCTTTGTCGGAATTTTAAAGTCGGCTCTGTGAACATTCACAAGATAAGTTGGAGAACAACAATGCAACAAATAATTTCAAAAATCAAATTGATCATAAACGTATAGCGCCACCCAGAAACTCAGACGTGCGTATTTTTCGTGACAGTTATTTCTCCTAATTCAAAAAGTTTTATAAATAGTTGTAATAAATATGGAATTTTTGTTTCATTGATCGAGACTAACAAAAAATTACAAAAAACTGCATACAGAAACATACATAAATATACTATAATACTTTACATAGATATTTCAAAAATTATGTTATTAAACACAGGAATGACAATGGTACAAATGTTTAAATGTTATAGGTGCTTCTACAAAGTATTTTTTTTATATAATATTTTAATTATTATTGAACGTATTCAAGTATATTGTATGTATTGATTTATATTACTTGATGAAGTAAATTCGAATAAAAATTATAAAGCAAGAAAGGTTTATATTTGGTGGTTAGCAATAGATGGAAAGTGTTTATGACGAGTTGACGAGGATTTTGGTGAATTTAAAGAAAACGACAGGTAGGCCCTATACAAAGCAGACGATTAAAGGGAAGTTCGAGAGAATACAGAAATTGAAGGAAGAATTTGAACTTTTGCTTAGCGAACAATCAGAGGAGACAGAGACGGTAGGAATTCGGATAGGTTTCAACAAAACGTATGAACAGATTCGACGGTTATTACACAAACAACTAGGTACCACGGAGGAACAGAAGGTAGAGGACAAAATAGCAACTTTTAGCATAGAACTTGCATTGAAGGCTATTCCAACCTTTGATGGACGGCATAGGGAACTTGAGCCATTTTTGACAATAGTAAAAATAATACACGGCTTACTAGCTGAGGACAGTAAAAGCGTACTAATAAAATTCGTTCTTAGTGTAAAACTAGAGTCAGGTGTACGGACAGCTTTAAGTACGACCAATATATCAACATTTGCTCAATTACAGACCGAACTGAAATTAAGGTACAAAGCGACACAGACTGTACAACAGGTTCATACGTCTTTATCGTCGATGGTGCAAGGAAATATGAACGTAGAAACTTATAAGAATAACATTTTGAACTTGATGAATGAGTTGAACCGGTTAAACATTGAGAATCTTGGAACGAGTGCGACGGAAACCGAGAAACAGGCAATTATGAAATCAAATGACTCATATGCGCTGACAGTGTTCAAAAACAGATTAAGGGATAGCATCAGACAAACCATATTTGCAGCACAACCCAAAAGTTTTACAGAGGCCACAACGTTGGCATTGGAAATAGAGAAATCAAATACAAATCAAATTGCGTTCGTAAGATACAATATTAACTACAACAGTCGAGGTAACAACAACAACAACAGCAACAAAAATGATAATAACCAAAATAGGAATCGTGGAAGGAACAATTTCAATATGAATAGCGGGTGTGGAAGCTATAATAATCAACGCGGCAATAACAATTATAAAAATGGAACGAGCGGCAGTAATCAATACAGATATAACAACAGTGGCAACAATAATTATAGGAATGATGTAAATTACCGAAATGATCGAAATCAACGCACGAAGAATAATAATGGGAGACAACAAAATCGCAACAATACGCGACGAGTCAATATTATAGAAGCATCGGGAAATGCGGTGTGTCTGGCGGAAGACCACCACGAGAACGGACACCAATACGGTCTTATACCACAAGACCAAAATTAAAAAGATAAATACAAACGCGGATGCATTATCAACAATAAAAATAAGTTTTGATGATTTGAATGCAATGATACCATTAAAAGATGACAAAGCAGCAAAAAGAACGCTTGCAATAACAAGGAGTATGTCCACAAGAGGACATAACAAGAAAATTAAGGAGGACGACACTATGCCGAAATCCGTACAACTTCATATGTGGCAGTGTACCTCCATAGCTGATATCAGGAATGTAAGGAAATTACATTTTAATTTTGAGGCCAATTTGATTCTAAGTACGACATTAGCCAAGGCAATGATCGATATAGTTGATGATAATGTAACAGTAAGATGTGGCGATAAACCTACAAAACCAGTTTTGATTATGGAGAAGCTCATCAATACTATGAAAAAATATGACATCAAGGAATTAGCGCTACCTATAAATGATGAAATATTTAAATTTATAAAGATAAACGAATTAAAGAATTATTATGAAGAAGCATATGAGAAGTGTAAAAGGCCAAATTTAAATATATTAATATATACCCCACCAAAGAGAATAGCTGAAGACATTATAAAATACAAATTGATCCAGGAATTTCATGAATCAACACATGGAGGACACCTGGGAGTAAGGAAAACAGTCATAAAATTAAAACAAAAATACATATGGAAGAATATGTATAAAATGATAAAAACATATACATATAAAAAATTGTCATAAATGTGCCGCAAATAAACAAACAAAACATATTAAAGAAAAATTTATTATAACGACCACACTAAATGACAGTTTCCAAGTAGTAACAATTGACACTGTCGGACCTTTACGTTTATCAAATGGGCACAGATACATTTTAACAATGCAATGTGATTTAACTAAGTACGTTATAGCATATCCAATGAGCAATAAGGATGCAACAACTACGGCAAAAACATTGGTTGAACAGTTGATACTAAAATATGGTCATTTTAAAATACTCAAATCAGATAGAGGAACCGAATTCACAAATGGGTTGATGAGGAACATATGTACTATGTTAAAAATAGAACAAATATTTTCGACACCGTATCATCATCAAACTATTGGTTCACTGGAAAGAAATCACAGAGTTTTAAATGAGTTTTTACTAAACTACGCCACTAACGACGAATGGGACACATTGATACCATATTTTACATTCGCATACAATACAACACCAAACAAAGACACACAGTTCACTTCGTTTGAATTGATTTTCGGCAAATTACCCTCATTACCAACTGACACAGTTAACATGACTCAACCAATTTATGACTACGACAACTATGCCAATGAACTTAAAAATAAATTACATAATGCACTTGAAAGGGCAAAAAATATTACGATACAAACTAAAACAGAACGTAAACACATACAGCATCAACAATACTATAACCCTTTGAATTTGAATGTAGGAGATCTCGTGTTACTGAGAGTAGAAAACAGAAAAAAGAATATGAGCCCATACCACGGACCGTACAAGATAGTAGAACGAAGGGGGGTAAACACAATTTTTGACTACGACGGCAAACATATTAGATGTCAATGATAATGTATAAACAAAAAAAAGAAAATGACAAAGTATTTAAGTTAAATT
This sequence comes from Melanophora roralis, assembly GCA_963583895.1. Taxonomy (NCBI): domain Eukaryota; kingdom Metazoa; phylum Arthropoda; class Insecta; order Diptera; family Rhinophoridae; genus Melanophora; species Melanophora roralis. Next base: position 11,853,946 of record OY757192.1, on the reverse strand, counting down.
TTATATACAAACTTATATTCATATTACATTCATTCACATAATATTGTACAAACATACTCTAAGGAAATAAAATTAATCGATTGTAACCAACATAGACTAAGTTAATTCTATGACTCTTATATACATATGTAACTTTAACAATAATTAGAAATAATTTCAAATAAGATAACACATTTATTATAAATATTACATATTACTAACAGATCAATTAATATACAGTTATTAAATTTAGCAAACTGTTATAGTGAAGATAGAAAATTTGTTGCTTCATTTCCTTTCAATAAATAAAATAAAACCCCAAATTTTCACTGAAGGGCAGAGGTGTAGTTTATTCACCTACATTATGAACACACTTACTAACTGTTATGAAATGGCTAGCTGTGATGTTCTCCATGAACAGCAGTTTATTTGTTTGTTTTATTTGTTATTTTATGTTATTTATTGTGAATGATTATTATTTGACAATTATATTGTAAACCGCGTTTTTGTCCTCTTTTTTAATCTTATTCCTATTTGACATTTACAAGAATGTTAAAGTTATAATCTTGTCTGTTGTCGAAGAGGGAGGTACAAAACTGCGGTAAGTATTTATTGGTATATTTGTATTTCTTTCAATTTATGTCAGTTTTATAGAAATAAACGACAACGTGATCATCGTGATTACAAACATTAACAAATAGTGTTTGTACTTGTTCAACGCAAACCTCCTGTCTTCATATTTGCAGTTCGCAACATTTTTATTTCGCATTTTTTTATTGCGAGCCATAATTGTTTCTTTGTGTTAAGATAGTGTGTCTTTAATATAACACACAGTCAACCTGCATCCACTGTTTGAGGTTATATTTTTTTACAATTTAAAGTTAAGAAGATGGCACCACCTGTCCGCCGGAGCCCACTTAACTTGAGAAGCACAGCCAGTGCCGATACTGTTGCATCTGATCCAACTGATCGTGAAACAAATGCAACAGATCATGACAGTGGAAATACAACCAACACACCAACAGCTATAAATCAACAAGTGATGCATCCAGCAACAAATATAAATATAGGTGCTAATAATGCCGGCACAGAGACGCAAAAAGGAAGCGTCACAGATAAAAAGAAACTATCTGTAAAACAAATCATCCCAGGAAATGTTCCCAAGTCATCAGAAGCTGCATATAAATCCAGCTCAATAGACATGCAGCCGTCGTCATCAAAGGAAGCTATCACAATAATAGAGATGCAGAAACAAATAGCTTTCTTGAATCAACAACTTAGTGAAACACAGACACAACTCTTGGAGAGTAGACGTCAATTCCAACAAGTAGAAATTGCCTCATCACAAACGGTAAGTGACCATAACCTCAATTCCTTTAACATGCCAAATAGGTCCGCCATTGACTTTGCAACAACAGTAGAGTCCCATAATATTCAAGCTTTACACACAACGACAATATCCGTTATATACTTCTGCTGGCAGCGTCGCTTTGCGCCGACGCAAGCTGCGACTACTTCATATAACACATATGTGCCGCTTGTTACAAGCAATTTTTCACCGTCATATATAGGTAATACATACTCAAGTCAGCAGCAACCTGTCGTCAACCACTTACGTCCTTATGAAATGCAGTATGTAATGCTGCGCAAATTACAAGATTTGCCAGAGTTTAGTGGTGAACCCGAAGACTGGCCTTTATTTTACACAGCTTATAACCAGTCAACAGCTACTTATGGATATACCAATTTTGACAACAACCAGCGATTGCAAAAGTTCCTTAAGGGTGATGTCCGAGACGTAGTCAAATCATTGCTTATCCACCCTGGTAACGTCAATGCTGCCATTGACCAATTAAAATTTCGTTTTGGAAGGCCAGAGCAGCTGATAAAAAGTCAACTGAAAAAAGTTAAAGACCTACCGTTTATAAATGAAAACAATTTAGTAAAATTAGTGCCGTTTTCAACAAAAGTAAAAAATTTGTCAGTGTTTCTCAAATCTGTTAGCGGCGAACAACACTTAGCCAAGCCCACACTTTTAGAAGAATTAATTTTGAAACTTCCCATGAGTAAAAGGTTAGAGTGGGCCAGAATAGCAATAAATATTAAACCGTATCCTACAATTGAACATTTTAGTGAGTGGTTAAGTGAAGTTGCAAATTTAATATGCTCAATACAAGATGTTAACAACAACGAATTAAAACGCCGAGTACTACATGCAACAGAAAGATTTCAACAGTGCCCCGTTTGTAAAGAAGAACATAAGATATATGACTGTCGAAAATTTCTAAATTTTAAAGTAGATGAACGTTGGGCTATAGTGAAAAGAGTTCATGCATGTTTCTCGTGTTTAAATGTTGGACATTCAACTAGAGAGTGCCGTAAAAGGAAAATATGCTTCGTAGAGGGATGCCAACGTAAACATAATAAGTTGCTACATGATCCCGCTGGTTCAGTTCCTGTACAACCGAATACAAGTAATATGGACGAATCTAACCGTAAAGTCCTCAGCTGCTCCAACGATGACAAAAAGTTGTTGTTTCGTGTGCTACCTGTTACACTGTATGGTGAAAAATGTAGTGTTGACATTTACGCTTTATTTGATGATGGTTTCTCCATAACTATGTTAGATAAATAAATAGCCGATCGTGTCGGTGTACGTGGAAAAAATAGTGATTTAAATATTCAATGGTTCGGTGGCCGATCAGCAAAGGAACCGTCGATGACCTTTAATATAAGCGTAAGCGGTGTCGGCAAGAAAAAGAGTCACCTTCTAAGAAATGTATATGCCGTATCAAATTTAAATTTGCCAATGCAAAGCCTAAGTGATTATGAAATTAAGCAAATATTTGAGAATACATCGCAAAATTTAATAAGACCCTATAAAAATGTCGTACCTAAATTGTTGATTGGATTAGACCATGCCAGCTTAGGGTTGCCATCTGACATGAACATAGACAATATGAGTGGACCATTTGCTTGTAATACTGAATTAGGATGGGTAGTATTTGGGACATGTAAATCATTATCGCCTCCATCACATTCATGTCTTTTTGTTCATGTAGAAAAAGATCGAGAGATTTACAAGGTAATTGAAAATTATTTTAATGTTGAAAATATGGGAGTAAGGTCTGCCCCTCTGATTGAAAGTGATGACGACATCAGGGCAAAAAGAATTCTTCACGAATCAACAAAGCGTATTGGTAATTGCTTTCAAACAGGGCTATTATGGAAATATGATAACGTCGACTTACCAGATAGTTATTATTTAGGATTAAGCCGACGTGAAGGTATTGAAAAGAAAATGCGACGTGATTTAGAATTTTCTGTAGCCTATAGCGAGGTAATAAATGGATATATTGAAAAAGGTTATATTCGTAAAGTGCCGCCTGAAGATATCCCCCTGATATCAGAAAGAAAATGGTATTTACCACATTTCAGTGTGAAAAATCCTAATAAAGAAAATAAGAAAATAAGATTAGTTTTTGATGCTGCCGCAAAAGTAAGTAATATATCATTAAACGATAATTTGCTAAAGGGTCCTCAATATTTTTCATCATTAACCGCCATTCTCTCTAATTTTCGAAACGGAAAAGTAGCCGTTAGTGCAGATATTCGTGAAATGTTTCATCAAGTCATCGTACAGCCAAGTGATCGAATATCTCAACGTTTTCTATGGAGAAATGGTGATCAAAGTAAAAAACCTGATGAGTATGAAATGTTGGTCATGATTTTTGGAGCCTCATGCTCACCATGTTCAGCCATACACGTATTTAAGAACTAATGCTAAAGAACATAATGATCGCAATCCCAGAGCAATAGAAGCTATATTAGAGCATCACTAAATGGACGACTTTGTAGACAGTTTTGACTCAATTGAAGATGCCATAGAAATTTCAAAGCAAGTTCGCGAAATTTACAAAAATTGAGGGTTCGAACTCAGAGGATTTACTTCAAACTCGAACAAGGTCTCACTAGCCCTAGATGGAGCTTCATCGTTAAAAACTATTCCATCGACTGACAATTCAGAAAAGGTTTTGGGCCTTTACTGGCATCCAACTTCTGATGTGTTCATGTTTAATTTGAAGTTTAATAAAGGAGATAAAAATATCATAGCCGGGAAAACAAGGCCTACAAAACGTCAAATATTAAGCGTTATCATGTCAACATTTGATCCTCTAGGATATTTAAGTTTTTTTATAATCGGTGGTAAATTGTCACTACGCAGCATATGGAAACGTGATGTAAAGTGGAATGAGCCGATACCTAATGATATTAACATTGCTTGGGAAGGATGGCGCTCACAATTGAAAAATATATATAACTTTCGTTTACCACGATATTATTATCCTCCTGGTAAGATTAAACAAATTCAATTACATATATTTGTTGACTCTAGTGAAGAAGCGTTTGCGGCCGTTGCTTATTGGAGATTCGTTACCACAGAAACAATTGGTGTAAGTCTTGTATGCTCAAAAACCAAATGTGCGCCTTTAAAAAAGATTTCGGTTCCCCGCCTGGAATTACAAGCCGCAGTCCTTGGAACGAGAATAAAGCAAAATATACTCAATGACAATAAAATTGTCCCAGAAAAAGTAATGTTATGGAGCGATTCGAAAACAGTATTAAAATGGATTTCAAGTAGCCATAGGAATTATAAGCCATACGTAGCTCATAGAATAGCAGAAATATTAGCATCAACTAATGTTGATAACTGGAAATGGGTCTCGACAAGAGATAACGTAGCTGATGACGCCACTAGATGTTACAATAACATTGATTTTACAGTGTCATCACGATGGATAAACGGTCCAAGATTCCTGAAGCAAAATGAAAATGAGTGGCCATATCACGCCATGGAGGCGCCTGCCCTTGGGGAACAACTTGAAGAAGAAATTCCTTCCCGAATTTCACTTTTGGTTATGAAATATAATTTTTTAAATTTTGATAGATTTTCATCATTTTCTCGAATAAAAAGATCTATGGCGTGGACTCTTCGATTTATTAACCGGTGCAAAAAGATATACGACGACCTGGAAGCAAATGGACTCACTTCACGTGAGCTAGATTCAGCTGAAAAACTTTTGTGTACCCAAGTGCAGCGAGAATCATTCCAAGCTGAGCTTGAGCGTATAAAAAATGGACAACCAGTTCAAAAAACAAGTAGATTAACGCACTTAACTTCTAATGTCGGTAGTGATGGTATTTTGAGACTGTATGGTCGCATAGATGCAGCCAGCTTTTTGCCTTACAGTTCCCGGAGGTCTATGATTCTGCCTAAAGATCACAAGTTTACAAGACTGTTAGTATTACATTACCACTGTCTTATGAAGCACCAAAATCACGAAGCCACAATCAGCCAAATACGTAAGAAGTACTGGATTCCCCACTTAAGGACCCTACTTCGATCTATAGTTTCAAGCTGTCAGATTTGTAGAATTAAAAATGTAAAGGCAGCAGCTCCTCTTATGGGACAACTTCCACTTGATCGTCTTGAGCCACATATTGAACCCTTTAAGTACACTGGATTGGACTACTTTGGGCCAATAAACGTAACGGTCGGACGGAGGACAGAAAAAAGGTGGGTCGCATTGTTCACTTGTCTTACAATAAGGGCCATTCATTTGGAATTATCATATGACTTGTCGACCGATTCTTGTATAATTGCAATGAGAAATTTTATGAATCGACGAGGCGTTCCAGTACGAATCCGTTCTGATAACGGGAAGAATTTTGTTGGTGCTGATGAAGAGGCAAAGCGTTTTGGAGAGGTGTTTAATATGGTACAAATTCAAAATGAACTTTCTACAAAGGGTGTTGAGTGGATATTTAATTGTCCGGTTAATCCTTCAGAAGGAGGAATTTGGGAAAGGATGGTGCAATGCGTTAAGAAGGTACTTCGGCACACTATGAAAGATGTGTCTCCCAAAGAACACGTTCTTCAATCTCTTCTGATTGAAGCCGAAAACATTGTTAATTCGCGGCCGTTGACGTACCTGCCTATAAGTCCGAATGAAGAAGAACCATTAACTCCCAATCATTTTTTAATTAGAATTGGAAACGTTGCAATGACTTCTATAAAAGAACCTGAGGTGAGACTCTTCTCCCTGAAGAAGCAGTGGCGTATTGCAAGAAGTCTGCGGGATCGATTTTGGAAGCGATGAATTTCTGAATATTTGCCTACATTGACAAGGAGAGTCAAATGTTGTGAACATACTGCTCCCATTAAAGTCGGAGACGTGGTATTTATCTGCGATCCTAACATTCCACGAAGTCAATGGCGGCGAGGTTTGGTCACTAATGTTTATCCTGGTGCTGATGGTGTTGTGAGAAGAGCTGAAGTAAAGACCGCATCTGGAAGCCTGCATCGGCCTGTATCCAAACTAGCTATTTTGGACGTAGATAATGGTGAAGATGATCGCTCCACGGGGGTGGGAGTGTTATGAAATGGCTAGCTGTGATGTTCTCCATGAACAGCAGTTTATTTGTTGGTTTTATTTGTTATTTTATGTTATTTATTGTGAATGATTATTATTTGACAATTATATTGTAAACCGCGTTTTTGTCTTCTTTTTTAATCTTATTCTTATTTGACATTTACAAGAATGTTAAAGTTATAATCTTGTCTGTTGTCGAAGAAGGAGGTACAAAACTGCGGTAAGTATTTCTTGGTATATTTGTATTTCTTTTAATTTATGTCAGTTTTATAGAAATAAACAACAACGTGATCATCGTGATTACAAACATTAACAAATAGTGTTTGTACTCGTTCAACGCAAACCTCCTGTCTTCATATTTGCAGTTCGCAACACTAACTAACAATAGCGTACACAAAGGTTAACAAACCTGACCACATATTCACACCATCTTAACATTATACTTGGCTCTTTAGCCTATTGTTCACTTTGATTCTCAAAACATCGGTTTTTTAGCCATAAGATTGTTGGCGTGGCTCGCCTTTCAATAAGCCAACCAAATAGGGAAGAATTCCAAACAAAGTCACATCTTTGTTTTGCACACTTTTCAAATTGTTTTGGATAAAATCTAATAAAATTTGGCATTTACTTCGTTTTGTGAGCTAGTGCTGTTATGTTAATTTTTGTGTTTGTGGTCTGTGAATAGAGTTTTTAAGAAGAAAACAAGTAAGAGCGCTATATTCGGCTGTGCCGAATCTTATATACCCTTCACATTGACCTTTCGCAATCCCAAACTTTTTTTTCTTTGTAACCATTTTTTACTTATGAAATATTTCTAACTTTTAAATTGGGGTCGGTGTCATTTTTTAACGCTCCACGGGTGACGGGGAAGTTGTAGGGGTTTTTATCCTAATTTTTACAAATTTTGTATGGCAACCCACTTAAAGGGTGGAGATACGGGGTAAGTATATTCTAGGAATATGTTTTGGAGGGGAAACTAATGGGGGTCGGTCGTACACTTTATTGCTCTTAAGTAAATTCTGAAGAAGTTGTGGGCATTTTCATATCATTTTTGTAAATTTTGTATGGCAACCCCATTAGGGCGTGGAGATAGGGGGTAAGTATATTCTAGGAACATGTTTGAAAGGGCAAACTAGTGGGGATCGATCGTACACTTTATTGCTCTAACGCCAACTCTGAAGGATTTGTGGGCATTTTTACATCATTTTTGTAAATTTTGTATGGCAACCCCCTTAGGGCGTGGAGATAGGGGGTAAGTATGTTTTAGGAATATGTTTGGGAGAACAAACTAGTAGGGGTCGGTCGTACACTTTATTGCTCTAAGGACAGCTCTGAAGAAGTTGTGGGCATTTTTACATCATTTTTGTAAATTTTGTATGGCAACCTCCTTAGGGCGTGGATATAGAGGGTAAGTATATTCTAGAAATATGTTTGGGAGGGCAAACTGATGGGGGTCGGTCGTACACTTAATTGCTCTAAGAACGACTCTGAAGAAGTTGTGGGCATTTTCATATCACTTTTGTAAATTTTGTATGGCAACCCCCTTAGGGCGTGGATATAGAGGGTAAGTATATTATAGAAATATGTTTGGGAGGGAAAACTAATTGGGGTCGGTCGTACACTTTATTGCTCTAAGGCAAATTCTGAAGAAGTTGTGGGCATTTTTATATCATTTTTGTAAATTTTGTATGGCAACCCCATTAGGGCGTGGAGATAGAGGGTAAGTATATTCTAGAAATATGTTTGGGAGGGAAAACTAATTGGGGTCGGTTGTACACTTTATTGCTCTAAGGCAAATTCTGAAGAAGTTGTGGGCATTTTCATATCCTTTTTCTAAATTTTGTATGGCAACCCCCTTAGGGCGTGGAAATAGAGGGTAAGTATGTTCTAGGAATATGTTTGGGAGAAGAAACTAATAGGGGTCGGTCGTACACTTTGGTGCTCTAAGGCCAACTCTGAAGGAGTTGTGGGCATTTTCATATCCTTTTTGTAAATTTTGTATGACAACCCCCTTAGGGTGTGGTGATAGGGGGTAAGTATGTTCTAGGAATATGTTTGGGAGAACAAACTAGTAGGGGTCGGTCGCACACTGTATGGCTCTAAGGCCAACTCTGAAGAAGTTGTGGGCATTTTTACATAATTTTTGTATGGCAACCCCCTTAGGGCGTGGAGATAGAGGGAAAACTAATTGGGGTCGGTCGTACACTATATTGCTCTAAGGCTAACTCTGAAGAAGTTGTGGGTATTTGCATATCATTTTTGTAAATTTTGTATGGCAACCCCCTTAGGGCGTGGAGATAGGGGGTAAGTATGTTCTAGGAATATGTTTGGGAGAAGAAATTAATGGGGGTCGGTCGTACTATTTATTGCTCTAAGGCCAACTCTAAAGAAGTTGTGGGCATTTTCATATCATTTTTGTAAATTTTGTATGGCAACCCCCTTAGGGCGTGGAGATAGGGGGTAAGTATATTCTAGGAATTTTTTTAGGAGAAGAAATTAAAGAAGGTCGGTCGTACACTTTATTGCTCTAAGGCTAACTCTGAAGAAGTTGTGGGCATTTTTATATAATTTTTGTAAATTTTGTAGGGCAACCCCTTTAGGGCGTGGTGATAGGGGGTAAGTATATTTTAGGAATATGTTTAGGAGGGAAAACTAATGGGGGTCGGTCGTACACTTTATTGCTCTAAGGCCAACTTTGAAGAAGTTGTGGGCATTTTTACACCATTTTTGTAAATTTTGTATGGCAACCCCCTTTAGGGCGTAGAGATAGGAGGTAAGTATGTTCTAAGAATACGTTTGGGAGGAAAAACTAATGGGGGTTTGTGATACATTTTTTTCCTCTACAGGTGACTCCGGGGAAGTTGTAGCGGTTTTTACCTTATTTTTTAATATTTTGTATGGCAACCACGTCAGGGGCTGGAGATAGAGAGTAAGTATGTTTCACAAAAATGTTTGGATGGAAAAAATAATTTGGGTCGGTCTTACATTTTACCTTTGTAGGAGAACCCTGGAAGCCGTAGGAGCGATTTTAAAAATGTTTAAATTAAGCTTTGTATGGCAACGCTGTTCTATGTATGAACACTAATAATAATAGAATTTTTGTTTTGGGTGGGTTTCAATAATATCAACATTACTAATTCTGTTTTTTTCTTTTTTTGTTGTTTTTTTTTTTGTTGTTATACCCTTCACATAAGTGATAAGGGTATATATAAGTTTGTAATTCCTTTATTATCCATTTGGGACCCCATAAAGTATATATATTCTGCATCCTTATAGATAGGGAAGCCGATTTAGCGATGTCCGTCTGACCATCTGTCCGTGTTATGGTTGAAATCAACTTTCTGAAGCCCCCCGATATCGCATAGACCCGAATGTGGTATCAAACTGTCACAGATAGTCGCGAGAAAATCGGTATTGAAATTTAGCAAAATCACCCGATAAATGACCCAGATATTAGGAAAAAACTAAGACTACCTCTGTTACGGCGGCAACTTTAATTTGCGTTGAAGCTCAGAATAATAATAAAACAAGTGTGTTCAAATAAAATGAATTTATTTGTATTACAATTCGGTGCGTTTTATTATCTGAAATTGGTTATATATTAAATATAATTAAAGTATGACAAGAGGTTTTTTTTTCTTTTTTAAAAGACTTACTCTATTCTGTCCTCTTTTAGGCTACAAATAATAATTAATTAAAAACTTTAATCGTTGCTACTAGTGAAGCCAAGCGATTACCGTAACCAAATAAATACTGACTACTTACATGGTAAACTTCAATACGCAATAGAAGTTTACCAGAATTCAACTGTGCCTTTAAATAACAATATTAAATAACGTTTAAAAATCAAAAAATAAAAATACATAATTAATTCGTCACATTCCGACCCCCGTGTGTCGACTCGGGAGACTCACCAACAACGTCAAGTATCGCCAGCTTTGATGCTGGCCGTTTTAATTTGCCCAATGTTGTTCGAACCACCGCTGAACGAACTTGCCCATCTGCTGCCGGAAACACCTCCTCAACCAAGCCCCGTTTCCATTGCCCACGCGTTTCATTGTCATCACAGATTATGACAACATCACCTATTTTAATAGGTTCAACTGGCCTGTGCCATTTTGTTCGGCGGGTTAGCTCCGGAAGATACTCTAGTACCCATCTCTTCCAAAATGTTTGCCTTAGCTGATGAAGAATTTGCCACTGCTTTCTCAGACAAACCCTTTCTGGTACACTTGGTGTCTGAAGTATATTTGGACAACCAATAAGAAAATGGTTGGGCGTTAAGGGTTCTGCATCATAGCTCTCAACTGGAAGGTGTGTTAATGGCCGCGAGTTAATCAAATTTTCCGCTTCCATAAGAAGACTGTAGAACGTCTCAACCTGGGGGGCCTTTTCCTTGAGTGTAAAGGCAAGAACATTCTTCACAGAGCGCACCATTCGTTCCCATGCACCGCCAGCCGATGGATTTGCTGGGGTATTAAACAACCATTCTATGCCCCGTTGCGCACACTCATCCAGTAACTTCGCATCACCAAATACAAATTCTTCCTTGCTTGCCCCAACGAAATTTGTACCCCTGTCGCTTCTTATCCGTACAGGTACTCCTCGACGATTTATAAAATTTCGTATACACAAAATAACTGCATCTGCCGATAAATCTCTTGCAATTTCTAAATGAATTGCTCTTATTGTTAGACAGGTGAAGATAGCTACCCATCTCTTTTCGCGTCGTCGGCCTACGGAAACAAAAAGTGGACCAATATAATCCAAGCCGGTGTAAGAAAAGGGTCTCACGTAAGGGGTAAGCCTATCCACCGGGTGTTGGCCCATCAATGGTGGTCTTGGAACAGCAAACATATTCTTACATACTTGACAGTTTCTTTTCGCGGATCTTACCAACTGTCTCAAACACGGTATCCAAAACCTTATCCGAATTGCTGCACAAATAGACTCCTGGTTTTGGTGTCTAAAATCGTTGTGGTATTGTTGAACGATAAGCTTTACAAAGATGTGACTTTTAGGCAGTATGATGGGTTGCTTTGTACTACGGGCAACACAAGTAGCGTTGTCGATGCGGCCAGCTAAACGTATCAAGCCATCGTCACTCAAAAACGGAGTCAGTTTAAAAAGCTGGCTAGATTTTGAGATAGGCCTATTTTCCTTCAACTGATTATACTCTTCAGAGTAAGTGGTTCGTTGAACAACTTTACATAAATATTCTGTCGCTTCATCGATCTCCTTGGCAGTCAATTGTGGTTCGTATTCTGTGACCATAACCTTTCGGCCTGCACCATGCATCTTGAAAATATTAACAGCACGTTTGACCCAACATATCATTCTGACCAGCCTAACCAAATTCGAATACCTTGCAAATGGAATAAACGAACCCTCGTTTATTGTCAAAACAAATTTTGTTCTTTTTTCTGGTTCACAGTCATGTTCTTCGATGTTATCTGGGAGTTTTGGCCAGCATTTCTTTTCATCTGCTAAGAATTCAGGGCCATTTAGCCAGCAGGATGTTAAATACTCATTCGAAAAGTTTTGTGGCCTTGTTGCGTCGTCGGCAGGATTTAGTACGCCAGGTATCCACCGCCATTGTTCGACTTCTGATGAATCCAATATCTCTGCGATACGGTGCGCGACGAATTGTTTATATATTCTACAGTCAGACTGAACCCATTTTATAACCGTTTTGGAGTCCGACCAAAAGACAATGTTAGTCGGCGTTATGTCATGGCAGGATATGATCGCCTCCTTTAATCTTACACCAAGCACTGCAGACTGTACTTCTAGGCGTGGAATTGAAAGTGGCTTTAAAGGAGCGCACCGTGATTTTCCCGAAATAAAAACGACTTCAACATTTTGATTGTAACATATCCTCCAGTAGGCGACGGCTGCAAAGGCCACCTCGCTGGCGTCTACAAATATGTGTAGTTCAACCTCCGATCCACCACGAAACAAATTTTGGCTGTAACATCTTGGGACTTTAATATTTTCTATATCGCATAGGCTCCTGTACCATATGTACCACTTTGAATAGATCTCGTCTGGAATGGGAGAGTCCCAGTTCACTTTGGTCCTCCATGATTCTTGTAGCAGAATTTTTGATTTTATGACAACGTTGGCGAGAAACCCAAAGGGATCAAATATTGACATGGTCAGGCTCAGCATCTCACTCTTCGTTGGCTTTCTATCTCCACTTAGAACAGCCTTTGGGACTTTTGTAAACTTCATAACGAAGCAGAAACTGTCTTCGGTTTGCCTCCAACGCATTCCCAGAATTTTTTCAGTGCCAGTCTCGCTCTTGCATAAGTTCTCTAAAACTAGGTCGTCATTGACTGTTTCACTGTTATTTAAAGAAGCCAAAAATTCTCTAGAGTTTGAAACGAATCCTCTTAGTTCAAAACCTGCTTGGCGATGAATTGCAACCACGTCTTCCGTAACACTAATGGCTTCACTCACATCGTCAAAACAGTCGACATAATCATCTACGTAATGATTATCAACAATTGCAGTAAAGGCCTTGGGATGGGTATCCTTATACATCTCAGCATTAAGATTTTTAACATATTGGGCTGAACATGGAGAACTAGCAGACCCGAATATCATAACTTGCATGACATACTCATCCGGAGGCCTCTCAGTCTGACCATCACGCCATAAAAAACGCTGCGCCACCTGATCCTCCTTTCTGATTCCTACACGGTGAAACATTTCCTTTATGTCGCTACAGACTCCTATTTTTCTCTGGCGAAATCTAAACAATATTGAAAAAAGTGATTTAGGTTGATATTTTCTGGGGCCTTTCATTAGTCTGGAATTAAAGGATTCGCCATCCACACACGAGGCTGCATCAAAAACAAGGCGCCGTTTGTTATCTTTGTTCATATTCGTAACAACGAAGTGCGGCAAGTACCATGTACGACTGCTTTTAATTGTAGCCTCTTCCGGCGATAACTTCCTTGCATAAGACTTTTCAACGTAGTCTTTTATTTTTGCTGTGTACCACTCCGCAAGTTCCTTATCCTTACTCATTCTGGATTCCATTTTATGTAAACGGCTTAACGCCATCTGATAGCTTTCTCTGTTCTCAAAATTACCATCTTTCCATAAAAGGCCAGTCTCAAAATGGAGACCATTTTTTTTTTGTAGTAGTAAAAAGTATTTCTTCAGCTCGGATTTCCTCACGTGATATCACTGGTTCCAACAGCTTAATACCCAAATTTTCAAGCGTGAAATACTCTAAGATTTCCTTGTGAATATTGTCCAATACATCCACATCGATCTTACACACCATGGCCTCCGCCGTGTCCTCGTTCGAACCGAAGATCACATTACCTAAGTTTGTTTGGTGCAAGGCGAAACATCTGTCTAAATTTATAACCTTGGATGGGCGAACAAGGCCTACATGAGGTAGACCAATCAGCAATTTTGGCCTAGCATCAATGTAGTCCTCAATAACATATTTATTTAAAATTGGAAACATTTCCCTAAAGTTATCGAGTTGCAAGCTTTGAGAAGGTAATTTCAAATTTTTTGTGGTATATACATTTTTCATTTGGAAACTGTAGCTATTTTCACTATTACCACTTATCTCCAAATTAACCTTTTTCGATACTTCATTACTTGTTCTACCTCCTATCCATCCGAGGCATAAATTATCTGGCATCCCTTGTAATCCGATTGTAGTTGCTATTTTTTCCTCTAACAGGGTTATCTTGGATCCGTCATCTATAAATGCCATTACTTTTATCGTACCCTTTGGGCCGGTTAAATTCACTGGCAAGTACTTAAATAACGTCCCTTTATTTGGGGAATTCTCAACGATCGTATTACCCGAGTTATTATTTGTATCATTGTCTGTTTCATTACTTCTCGGCATGTTATTTTCACGTTCAACTACATTGTCTATCTGCCGTTCAACTGTGTTGTTATCTTCACGTACAAACTTATTGTTACTTTTATGCGCAACTGTGTTATTGTTTTGACGTTCAACTATGTTGTTTACTTCACACCCATATACATTGTTTTCGTTTATTTTATTATTTACGGGCTCATGTAGTAATATATTGTGATACTTTGTACATTTTAATAAGCCACATTGACGCCTGTTCTTACATTTCATAGAATTATGTCCAGCGCGCAAACAACTAAAACAGAGAAAGTTACTTTTAACGAAATGCCATCTCTCATTGACTGGGTTTTCTCTAAATTTGTCACAATGGTACAATTGATGATTCTGATGGCACATAAGGCACTGGGTAAGTCGATTTTGTTCAGCAACGATCATAAATGATGAGTTTATTTTCTCCCTTTTATTATATGTAACATCGTTTTTACTGGTGTCGGTTTCAAGTGAAAGGGAAATGTATGTGGCCGCCTCCTGTAACCATAAGCTGAAATCATGTACGCCAGGGTAAGGTCCGAGACGATTTACTGAATGTTTTGTCCATTCCTCGCGTTTATTCAGCGGCAGCTTATTAACTAACTCATCCATCAGTGTTGGGTTATTTAGGTGAGCGGTTGCGTTTGCATTTATCAAAAACGTAGACAAATTAGACACCATCGTACTAAAATTTACTATTTCAAATATTCTTCTCTCAGATATTGCTGGAAAGGCACGAACCTTAGCAATCTGGCTGCGTATCAAAACCTGAGGCCGACCATAGTGAAACTCAAGTGTACTTACGACCTGACTTACGCTATCAGGGTGGATTAGAAATGCTTCTACTTTGCTCCTGGCATCTCCCTTTATACATTTTTGCAAACGTATTAAATTTTCTAAATTTGAATAATTATAATATTCTGTAGTTTCGCTATATGCGACAATAAACATAGGCCATTGTTCGGGTTGTCCCGAGAATTCGGGTAAATCGTGAAGCTTACGAAGCTGCCGACAATCGTTTGTGTTTTGAAAATCCGGCATATTTTTTGAGGCACTTGTTAAATGTGTTGGCAAATATGTTGATGTCACAGGTGTCATACGCGGCTGGGACATTGCATTAATGTGCGCTAAACGTTGTGAAGTGTTAACTGCTGCCGGCAAAAAAGGCAAAGAGGTTGTTGTTGGAACAAATGATTGTGCAGTAAAATAGGGCAAAGAGGTTGGTGTAGGCATAGTTATTTGTGGGGCAGTAAAATGTTGGGGCAAATTATAATGAAATGGCATTGAATACTCACGCATACTAATTTTTTGTTGTTGCATCGGCGCTGTAGATGCTGGCACGGTGATGGTTTTCGGCATTGAATATAGATTGCTGGTTGCTACGGCAGGCGGTGTAGCATATGTTTTCGGCATTGAATATAAATCGCTGGTTGCTACGGCAGGCGATGTAGCATCTGTATTAGGCATTGAATATAAATCGCTGGTTGCTACGGCAGGCAATGTAGCATCTGTATTAGGCAACACATTCACAAAGGTTGTCACAACGGGTGATTGGGAAATCTCCGAAAGTTTTTTTGCTGATGAAGGTAAAGGCCTGGAAACTTCCATCAAATATTTTAATGAATTTTTTAGCGCAAGAATTTCTTCTTTAAGTTCGGCAACAGATGGTTCCTTTACTTCAATCATTGTTTCTTCATTGTCACTATCGGCTGGTGACATTGCGGGACTATCTTTTCCGTCTGTAGACATTTCTTTCTCCATTAATCGATTGCTTCGGCGCGGCATTAAATAAATTCTATTAATAGAATAATAAAAGATGTTACGGCGGCAACTTTAATTTGCGTTGAAGCTCAGAATAATAATAAAACAAGTGTGTTCAAATAAAATGAATTTATTTGTATTACAATTCGGTGCGTTTTATTATCTGAAATTGGTTATACATTAAATATAATTAAAGTATGACAAGAGGTTTTTTTTCTTTTTTAAAAGACTTACTCTATTCTGTCCTCTTTTAGGCTACAAATAATAATTAATTAAAAACTTTAATCGTTGCTACTAGTGAAGCCAAGCGATTTGTGAAGGCTAGAGGGACGGCTTTTATATATGTATATTGTTGGGTTAATATTACTTTGGAAAAAAAAGGAAACAAAAAACTGAATAGGTTTTGAATATTTTGTTTAATAATAGAAAATTTAAATAGCAAAATTTTATTTGAAAGCGAAGTTTCACTGGGAAAATAATATATATACTTATTTTTTTTGTATTAACCTGATTAGAAATTTTTTTTTGCTTTAATTGTGTGTGTTTGCAATATTATAAAAGCTGCTGGCAAAATATTTAAAAGGGGAAAAACGAGATAAGTGAAAGAAGGCTGTTATACAGGAAATTTTGAAGAGCACCTGTAAAACCAGGAAACCCCGAAGAAAAGAGAAAAACTTTAACATCCTTTAAGGGAGCCTGGGAGGGTGTGTATACAAAGACCTTCCGGAGCTGTAACCATAGTCTGCTTCCGAAATAAGGCCAGTAGCAGATTTATTTTTTTCAGCATCCAGGAATCCCACCTGCAGATAAAGTGCCCTTTACCAGGAATATTAAGAAACTCTTAAGTAACCTGGACAATAAACAGTTGGACTTAAGTCTACCGGATTGGACATAAATAAACCTCATTTTTGTGACATACTTATCTTTACTCGGATAGAAATTTATCCTAAACTAATTTGTTTTTTTTTTCCTTGTTATCCCAAAACTATCTTAAAGTAATGTAGTTTCTTAGCTTAGTTTGTTATCATTCTTTTACACCTTATCATCACCCATACACACACACACACCGAACAAGTAATCAACATTTTTTTTCAAATATGTTAACGTCGAAATTGACATAAAATTCGTTACCAAGATAACCAATTCAACATCACATCAGGCCTGCTGTCGGCGTTGGATATATATTATTAGTAAGTTTAATAATAATTTTTTTTAAATAATTTTGTTTTGCTTCTTTTATAAAAAAAAATATATATATAAATATATATATATAACTATTTATATACATATATATACAGATCTTGATTACTTTGTGACATTATTCTCTACCTAAATATGTAAAAACGTTTTCTTTGACAATATCACTTTATTGACTAATACATAAACTTTTGTTGTTGTTACCTACTCTAATTTCCAACTTTCCTTTAAATTTATTAAGTCTCAATTTTTTTCAATGTATCGTTTACTTTTTCCCTTAATTTTGAGATAGTTTTGCATTAAAAAATGATTGTTTTAAAATTTTTATTTTAAAAATAAAATATTGTAGTTTGCGTTTTATGATGATGAACTGAAAAGCTTTTCTTTCGTTCTATGAACGGTTAACTTGAACAGGTTAGGCTAACAGTAGGGCTATCTTAAAAAATATGGGATAAGATAGCAAGGTAGGGGGGGTTTTGATCCCAAGGAAGTATCACCTTTTCCTTTTCAAACAGATGTCAAGCCAGGGTCTCCTATTTATTGTTATTATTATTTTTTTTTTTTTTTTTTTTTTGTTTCATTTTTTTTCCCTTTTGTTGGTTAACACTGGGTCATGAGAGCTACCTTATAATTACTTATTTAGTTAACGACTCTCAGCCTATTTCTCAAAACCCAAGAACACCACCCCATTATCCCTGAGCACGGCCGGACTGATAGGTAGCACAGGGTTTACGAGAGATAGGACCGTAACCGGTTTGGATCGTTACATAGATAAATGGCGCCCAACGTGGGGCCCAGCAAAAACAGTTTTCTAATTAGCTTCTGCTAAAATACCATCAATATTAACGTGCTGGGGTCCTTAATATATATATTTTTTCTTAAGTCGTGGTGTTAGCTTTTTATTTTTTTTCCTACCATAGTGAATGTTTTGGAATTCTAGATTTTAATTAATTTTAAATTCTAAACCAAATATTTACGTTTAGTTATCATCTTCTCGGTGGGCGTTTGTGCTTGAGATTTTTGATCCTGGATCTTTCGGGATCACACTCGCAAATCGTACACCATTGTTTTGGCAGTACCTTTCTAAAATTTACTTTCAAGTTGATGATTGTATACAGGAATTTTGTATTTGAATCCTTTTGAATACCTACCTTATATAAAATTCAACTCTTTTAAAATATTTTTTTTTTTGTTTTATTTTGTGATGTAATGGTCAACATTATATTCACAAAATATCCTCTTTCCCTTTTGGCGAAGTTTGAATTTTAATATTGCGCATAAATTTATTATATATTTATGTGAATTAGTTGCCTAACTTTGTAAGAAGTTAACTCAGTAATGGAACATATACTTTTTATTGTATTGACAAATTAAAAAAAAATTATACATATTTAACCATGCCTTTAACTAGGAGTAGCGAAAATTTAATGAATATGGAGGAGGCAGCGAACGTAAGTTTTACTGTAGATGTAGGTTCTTCTAATGCAAACCGCCGTGGCCGTTCAAGGAAACGTAACCCTCCCACACCAACACAGAACAACGATCCTAATCCTAGATCTAATAATGATAGTGACAACCAGACAAGACAAATAATAGATAACAGCTTGGAATCTTTTAGAAATGAAATGATGAGTTTTATGACTAACGAATTGAGAGTTCTTGTTCGGGACATAAATACTCAACCAGTTCAGAACCATAGTCAGACAAATGGATTTGTTCGGAATGAGTCTGACAGATCACCTACTCGCGACATCGATCGTGTCCCAGAGCTATTCTCGGCGGACAAATTATTGAACATAATAAGAAACTGGAAAATTAAATTTACCGGCCAGGACAATATGTCAGTTGATGAATTTATTTATCGGATAACTGCACTGACAACGAATACACTTAGGGGTGATTTTGATATTGTTTGTAAATATGCCTATAGTCTTTTTGAAGGCAAAGCTCTTGAGTGGTATTGGCGATACCATAGGCGTGCCCAGGGTATCGATTGGAAATCGCTAGTTGATGCTCTGAGGCAGCAATACAAAGATGACTGCACAGACTTTGACATACTGGAAAATATACGGCGACGAAAACAAAAACAAAACGAACTTTTTGACGAATTTTTCAATGACATATCGGCTATGACAGACAAACTTAAAATTGCAATGTCTGACAGAGACTTGTGCGACACAGTAAGTAGAAACCTAAGACCAGAAATACGACACGAGCTTTTACATTTAGAAATTTTCAATATTTCACAACTTCGGCGTGAAGTGAAAAAACATGAAAAATTCATGAGGGATGTTCATGTTCATGAAACTCGGAGGTCAAATAGAGGATGTGTTTCCGAAGTGACCAATGATAACTGTAACTTGGAAACATCAGGAGATAACCAGAATGAAATTTGCGTGGTGCAACCAGATTTGTCGTGCTGGAATTGCAGCAAAGTGGGGCATACATATAAAAATTGCGTAGAGACTGGACAAATATTTTGCTACGGGTGCGGGGCCAGGAATATTTATCGGCCAAATTGTTCCATATGTTGTAAAAAGGCGGGAAACGGACTGAAGGATGTTCGACGGACGTATTAAAAACATCCTGGACTAGTGGACAAAGAGACACGGACTTACCATCGGACGCTATGACAATTATGACTAGAATTGAGAAGAAAGACGGTAACATAACCGAAGACGGGCATCATCCCATAACTTTTATAAAACCCTACCATATAAGATTAGCTGAATATAAGAAGGTACGGGCTAGAATCTTTGCTGATAAAGGAGGAGGAATCAGTAGATCATCTAAACGTATTCGTGAGTATTATCAGGGACTAAAATTATTCAAAAATATCACTATTTCTCCGATCATTGCGCAAGAAGAGGATAGTAGACCCTATATCAACCTTAAAGTGGATAATAGTTTTTACATGGCTCTTTTGGATAGTGGAGCAAATAGGAGTGTTATTGGTGGAAAGTTGGCTGCTAAAGTTCAAAATGAGCCTAGGTTTAAGAGATGTATAGGTAATGTACGGACTGCAGATGGACAGAAACAAAACGTTTTAGGGATAGCGAAATTGGAAATAAGTTTTCAAGGACAGTTAAAATCATTCGAGTTTTTGGTAGTACCAACAATAAGACAGGACCTTATTTGTGGGTATGACTTTTGGCAAAATTTTGGACTAGAAATCTCTTTTGGTAGTGTAAACCAAATTGACTACTCCCCGACAGAACCGGATAAACTGGAACTGACCACAGAGCGAAAACAACGCCTAGCTAATACAGTAGCGATGTTTCCTAATTCGGAGAAGGAGGGATTAGGGTGCACATCTTTGATAGAGCATAGTATCGACACAGGGAACGCTAAGGCGATAAAACAAAGATATTATCCAATATCTCCAGCAGTAGAAAAGAAACTTTGTGGAGAATTGGATAGAATGCTTGCCCTGGGAGTTATTGAAGAAGCACCAAGCTCCTCGTGGTCATCTCCGACTGTGGTTGTTATAAAACCCGACAAAGTTAGAATGTGTGTTGACAGTAGGAAATTAAATTCGGTGACAATTAAGGACGCATACCCAATACCGAACATTGACGGAATTTTATCGAGACTTCCTCCAGTTTACTGTATCTCAAAGATCGATTTAAAAGATGCCTTTTGGCAAATTAAACTGGATGAAAATTCAAAACCTAAGACAGCTTTTACGGTCCCTAATCGGCCTTTGTACCAATTTACAAGAATGCCGTTTGGACTTTGTAATGCACCGCAAACGTTGTGCAGACTCATGGACATGGTCATTCCGTATAACTTAAAGACACATGTATTTGTCTACCTTGATGACCTATTAGTGGTATCACAGACTTTCGACGAACATATAACACACCTTATGGAGGTAGCAATGCACTTGCGGAAAGCCGGTTTGACAATAAACGTGAAGAAGAGTAACTTTTCCCTAAACAAAGTTAAGTATCTGGGTTATGTAGTAGGAAACGGAACACTACAGGTAGACGTGGACAAAGTTTCTGCAATTACGGACTTTCCTGTACCGAAGTCGATTAAGCAGTTGCGGCGGTTTTTAGGCATGACAGGATGGTACAGACGATTTATTAAGAACTACTCGACAGTTACTTTTCCCTTGACTGAACTTTTGACAAACAAAAAGAAATTCACGTGGACTGATCAGGCTCAAGGGGCTTTTACCCTTCTGAAGGAAAAACTAACTTCTGCACCATTACTCATCCATCCCAACTATAACCAGCCTTTTATTCTGCAGTGTGATGCAAGTACGGTTGGGGTGGGTGCAGTTTTGGCACAGACCGACGAAGACGGGACAGAAAGACCAATTGCCTACATGTCTCACAAACTAAATAAAGCTCAGCGGAACTATACCATTACTGAGCTGGAATGTTTAGCAGTGATAATGGCCTTATATCGAAGGTCTTGAATTCAAAATTGTTACGGACCATGCTAGCTTAAAATGGCTAATGGGACAGCGGGACTTGTCAGGTCGTTTAGCAAGGTGGTCTCTTAAACTTCAAGGTTTTAACTTTGGTATTGAACATCGTAGTGGTAAAGAAAATATAGTGCCCGACACTTTGTCGAGAGCATATGAAGGCGAGAATTGTATTGATGTAATGGATTTAGATAATCTTCCGGCAATAGACCTGGACTCGGACGCTTTTAAAAGTGAGGACTACTCTAGACTAATTGATCACTTTCAAAATTCTAACCTTCCAGATTTTAAAATTATTGACGGCTTTATATATAAACGGACTGAGTTTTGTTCTGGTGAAACTGACCAGTCAAATTTATGGAAGCTATACGTTCCAAAGGAACTGAGAAATAGTGTTATATATTCGGCACACGATACTACAAACTCAGCTCATGGGGGTATAGCCAAGACTTTGGAGAAAGTTCGACGATATTTTTATTGGCCAAGACTTGCTACGGACGTGAAAGACTACATTAAAAATTGTGAATTGTGCAAAACTTCTAAGACGCCCACAAACATCTTAAAACCTCCCATTGGGCAAATGATGCAGACAGAACGACCTTTCCAGAGACTTTACATTGACCTAATAGGACCATTTCCCAGGACGAAAAGAGGACATATTGGACTGTTAATAGTTTTAGACCATTTTTCCAAATTCACTTTTCTTAAACCTCTGCGAAAATTTGTATCAAAGGACATCATAAACTATTTGCGTAACGAAATTTTTATGTGCTACGGAGTTCCAGAGGTAATAGTATCTGACAACGGGACACAGTTTAAATCAAGAGAATTTGAAAATCTTTTGTCGAAATTTTGTATTCGGCATATGCTTACCGCAGTATATAGCCCACAGGCGAATGCAAGCGAACGGGTAAACCGATGCATTAACGAGGCGCTGCGTTCTTTTGTTAGAGAGGATCAACGGGATTGGGACTTATACACGGACAGCATAAATTGTTCTCTTAGGGATAGCATACACCAATCCATCGGAACTACGCCATATCAAGTGCTATTTGGACAGACTATGACGACTCACGGTAAGGACTATCAACTTTTAAAGAAACTTGACCTGTTAGCAGAGACTGATTTGCAGATGAAGAGACAGGACAAGTTGTCTTTGATACGAGACCAAGTCAAGGAATTTATGCGCAAGGCATATGAAAGAAATACACGCACCTACAACCTGCGCTCTCGACCGAAGGACTTCGCAGTAGGGCAGACGGTGATAAGACGGAACTTTGCGCAGAGTTCGAAAATTGGCAACTTTAATGCAAAGCTAGCTCCTGTGGGTATTCAAGCCAAAGTTTTGCGGAAAATTGGACACGTAAATTACGAATTACAGGACCTTGACAGGGGAACTACGGGCATCTACCACGCCAAGGACATATGGGTTTAAGGACTGACATATTATCAAGACAGACTTAAGGGGAACTTGCCTTTTCCAGATCCAGTTGTCGATTTATCCCTGCAAATCGAGAAGCTGTATCTGTTTTGTGAAGGCTAGAGGGACGGCTTTTATATATGTATATTGTTGGGTTAATATTACTTTGGGAAAAAAGGGAAACAAAAAACTGAATAGGTTTTGAATATTTTGTTTAATAATAGAAAATTTAAATAGCAAAATTTTATTTGAAAGCGAAGTTTCACTGGGAAAATAATATATATACTTATTTTTTTTGTATTAACCTGATTAGAAATTTTTTTTTGCTTTAATTGTGTGTGTTTGCAATATTATAAAAGCTGCTGGCAAAATATTTAAAAGGGGAAAAACGAGATAAGTGAAAGAAGGCTGTTATACAGGAAATTTTGAAGAGCACCTGTAAAACCAGGAAACCCCGAAGAAAAGAGAAAAACTTTAACATCCTTTAAGGGAGCCTGGGAGGGTGTGTATACAAAGACCTTCCGGAGCTGTAACCATAGTCTGCTTCCGAAATAAGGCCAGTAGCAGATTTAATTTTTGTCAGCATCCAGGAATCCCACCTGCAGATAAAGTGCCCTTTACCAGGAATATTAAGAAACTCTTAAGTAACCTGGACAATAAACAGTTGGACTTAAGTCTACCGGATTGGACATAAATAAACCTCATTTTTGTGACATACTTATCTTTACTCGGATAGAAATTTATCCTAAACTAATTTGTTTTTTTTTTTTCCTTGTTATCCCAAAACTATCTTAAAGTAATGTAGTTTCTTAGCTTAGTTTGTTATCATTCTTTTACACCTTATCATCACCCATACACACACACACACACCGAACAAGTAATCAACATTTTTTTTCAAATATGTTAACGTCGAAATTGACATAAAATTCGTTACCAAGATAACCAATTCAACATCACATCAGGCCTGCTGTCGGCGTTGGATATATATTATTGGTAAGTTTAATAATAATTTTTTTTAAATAATTTTGTTTTGCTTCTTTTATAAAAAAAAATATATGTATAAATATATATATATAACTATTTATATACATATATATACAGATCTTGATTACTTTGTGACATTATTCTCTACCTAAATATGTAAAAACGTTTTCTTTGACAATATCACTTTATTAACTAATACATAAACTTTTGTTGTTGTTACCTACTCTAATTTCCAACTTTCTTTTAAATTTATTAAGTCTCAATTTTTTTTAATGTATCGTTTACTTTTTCCCTTAATTTTGAGATAGTTTTGCATTAAAAAATGATTGTTTTAAAATTTTTATTTTAAAAATAAAATATTGTAGTTTGCGTTTTATGATGATGAACTGAAAAGCTTTTCTTTCGTTCTATGAACGGTTAACTTGAACAGGTTAGGCTAACAGTAGGGCTATCTTAAAAAATATGGGATAAGATAGCAAGGTAGGGGGGGTTTTGATCCCAAGGAAGTATCACCTTTTCCTTTTCAAACAGATGTCAAGCCAGGGTCTCCTATTTATTGTTATTATTATTTTTTTTTTTTTTTTTTTTTTTGGTTTCATTTTTTTCCCCTTTTGTTGGTTAACACTGGGTCATGAGAGCTACCTTATAATTACTTATTTAGTTAACGACTCTCAGCCTATTTCTCAAAACCCAAGAACACCACCCCAGTATCCCTGAGCACGGCCGGACTGATAGGTAGCACAGGGTTTACGAGAGATAGGACCGTAACCGGTTTGGATCGTTACAGATTACCGTAACCAAATAAATACTGACTACTTACATGGTAAACTTCAATACGCAATAGAAGTTTACCAGAATTCAACTGTGCCTTTAAATAACAATATTAAATAACGTTTAAAAATCAAAAAATAAAAATACATAATTAATTCGTCACAACCTCGTTTTTTTGAGTCTACAACAACAACAAAGAACATACTTTTACATGTTATAATAACAAGTAAGAGCGCTATATTCGGCTGTGCCGAATCTTATATACCCTTCACATTGACCTTTCGCAATCCCAAACTTTTTTTCTTTGTAACCATTTTTTTACTTATGAAATATTTCTAATTTTTAAATTGGGATCGGTGTCATTTTTTAACACTCCACGGGTGACGGGGAAGTTGTAGGGGTTTTTATCCTAATTTTTACAAATTTTGTTTGGCAACCCACTTAGAGGGTGGAAATAGGGGGTAAGTATATTCTAGGAATATGTTTTGGAGGGCAAACTAATGGGGTTCGGTCCTACACTTTATTGTTCTAAGACAAATTCTGAAGAAGCTGTGGGCATTTTCATATCATTTTTGTAAATTTTGTATGGCAACCCCATAAGGGCGTGGAGATAGGGGCTAAGTATATTCTAGGAACATGTTTGGGAGGGCAAACTAATGGGGGTCGGTCGTACACTTTATTGCTCTAAGGCCAACTTTGAAGGAGTTGTGGGCATTTTTACATCATTTTTGTAAATTTTGTAATGCAATCCCCTTAGGGCGTGGAGATAGGGGGTAAGTATGTTCTAGGAATATGTTTGGGAGAAGAAACTAATAGGGGTCGGTCGTACACTTTATTGCTCTAAGGCCATCTCTGAAGGAGTTGTAGGCATTTTCATATCCTTTTTGTAAATTTTGTATGGCAACCCCCTTAGGGCGTGGAGATAGGGGGTAAATATGTTTTAGGAATATGTTTGGGAGAACAAACTAGTAGGGGTCGGTCGTACACTTTATTGCTCTAAGGCCAACTCTGAAGAAGTTGTAAGCATTTTTACATCATTTTTGTAAATTTTGTATGGCAACCCCCTTAGGGCATGGAGATAGAGGGAAAGTATATTCTAGAAATATGTTTGGGAGGGAACACTAATGGGGGTCGGTCGTACACTTTATTGCTCTAAGGCAAATTCTGAAGAAGTTGTGGGCATTTTCATATCATTTTTGTAAATTTTGTATGGCAACCCATTAGGGCGTGTATATAGGGGGTAAGTATATTCTAGGAACATGTTTTGGAGGGCAAACTAATGGGGGTCGATCGTACACTTTATTACTCTAAGGCAAATTCTGAAGAAGTTGTGGGCATTTATACATCATTTTTGTAAATTTTGTATGGCAACCCCCTTAGGGCGTGGAGATAGGGTGTAAGTATGTTCTAGGAATATGTTTGGGAGAAGAAACTAATAGGGGTCGGTCGTACACTTTATTGCTCTAAGGCCAACTCTGAAGTAGTTGTGGGCATTTTCATATCCTTTTTGTAAATTTTGTATGGCAAACCCCTTAGGGTGTGGTGATAGGGGGTAAGTATGTTCTAGGAATATGTTTGGGAGAACAAACTAGTAGGGGTCGGTCGTACGTTCTATGGCTCTAAGGCCAACTCTGAAGAAGTTGTGGGCATTTTTACATAATTTTTGTAAATTTTGTATGGCAACTTCCTTAGGGCGTGGATATAGAGGGTAAGTATATTCTAGGAATATGTTTGGGAGGGCAAACTAATGGGGGTCGGTCATACACTGTATTGCTCTAAGGCTAACTCTGAAGAAGTTGTGGGCATTTGTATATCATTTTTGTAAATTTTGTATGGCAACCCCCTCAGGACGTGGAGATAGGGGGTAAGTATATTATAGTAATATGTTTGGGAGAAAAAAATAATGGGGGTCGGTCGTATACTTTATTGCTCTAAGGCCAACTCTGAAGAAGTTGTGGGCATTTTCATATCATTTTTGTAAATTTTGTATAGCAACCCCCTTAGGGCGTGGAGATAGGGGGAAGGTATATTTTAGGAATATGTTTGGGAGGGAAAACTAATGGGGGTCGATCGTACACTTTATTGCTCTAAGGCCAACTTTGAAGAAGTTGTGGGCATTTTTACATCATTTTTGTAAATTTTGTATGGCAACCCCCTTAAGGGCGTAGAGATAGGAGGTAAGTATGTTCTAAGAATACGTTTGGGAGGAAAAACTAATGGGGGTCTGTGATACATTTTTTTCCTCTACAGGTGACTCCGGGGAAGCTGTAGCGGTTTTTACCTTATTTTTTAAAATTTTGTATGGCAACCACGTCAGGGGCTGGAGATAGAGAGTAAGTATGTTCCACAAAAATGTTTGGATGGAAAAAATAATTTGGGTCGGTCTTACATTTTACCTTTGTAGGTGAACCCTGGAAGCCGTAGGAGCGATTTTAAAAATGTTTAAATTAAGCTTTGTATGGCAACGCTGTTATATGTATGAACACTGATACTAATAAAATTTTTGTTTTGTGTGTGTTTCAATAATATCAACATGACTGATTCTGTTTTTTTGTTGTTTTTATATTATTACTTGTAAAAGTATGTTCTTTGTTGTTGTTGTAGACTCAAAAAACCGAGGTAGTCTTGGTTTGCCACTTATTACTAATTGCGATCTCGACTTCGTTTTTTTACATCTTTTTCTTATTGCCAAGTTGGCGATGCGACACAATTTAGCGTCATAACATGATGGCAACCCGCAATTTATTTAGGGAGTGTTTTGAAGTTTGAAAAGATCGTGGGTAAGAAAACTAAGAAAAGGGAAGTGAAAAGAAGAAGATCGAGAACTTGGAAGTGGATGGCTGCTCAAGAAGAAAAAAAAAAGAAATTGAACGTTTCTTAATTTGTCTAAATTTTTAAAAAACAAAAAAGGAATTGTGTAAAATAACATAAAACAAAAAAAAATATAAATAAAAAGAGTTAAGTCCGGTCTATATGAAACGATGACGATGAAACTCACGTCAACAAAATTCTAAATGTAAATGGTGGAACATTTTTTTGTTACCTAACCTCAATTGGTATACATCAACTCGTGCTGCCAAGGTGTCTTAGTCAACATTTTTCTCCTTATAACAAAGGATTGGATGCTAAATTAATCATTTTATACAAATTTTTTACATGTTTTCTTAGCAATATGATACACTCAAGTACCCTACACATGTAAAACTTTTGTTTCTTTTATACATTGGTACCATGTAAGAAAATATATATAAATTAAATAAAGAGAAATTAACAAAAAAAAAAAATATATAAAAATAATAGTAAATACCTATAAAAAAAATATAGAAGTAGTACTAATTAGATAGTTAATAAAAAAAAACATATATTGAAAAAGGCTGAAGTGAAATTAAGAATTAAAGTATAACCCAACTTTTTTTTTGTTACTATTTTGTGTAGCTACTATGTAATCGCTCATTTTTTTTTAAACATGAAAGAATGCATTTAAATATACATATATAATAATTATTAATATATATATATATATATATATATATATATATATATATATATATATATATATATATATATTTACCAAATACTTGTCAAAGGAAGAAAAAGAAAGGGAAAAGTGAAAATTAACCCATTAAGATACCATGTGTTTTTAATTAATTTTTTTTATTTTTCAAGCTTATTACGGATTAATGCTGGCGCCAACATTAAATTTCCTCGTAAATAGTGGTAAGTTTTAAAAATAAGTCTTGATTAGTTCTTTTAATTTCTATTTTCCTTTTTTTATGCACATTATTTCTTTCTCTTCTTTTCTTTTCTTTGGTTTAAACGTCATAATTTCTATTTTTAATTAAAAATAATATTAAAAATAATAACAATTGAGTTGAAAAATAATAAAAAAGATCATGCTTTTAACTATTTTGTAGCTATTAACTTGTTATAAACCCATAAGCAAATGAAATTTCCTTTAGTTTGTTTACTTTATATATTATTGTTCATATGGAGGTAATGATTATGTGTTCCTATTATCATTTTTGAATAAAGTTGCATTTTGAATTGGTCAATAACTTGCGTGAAACTTTTGGTTTTTTTGTTGAGAGTTTATAAGACACTATGAAGGTCTAAGGAAGTAAATTTAGGTGATGCTGAGGTATGTAATACAAAATACAAAAACAAATGTTGTGATGGACCATAGGACTTAAGACTGATTTAGACAATATCTTGGTTATTGGGAACCGGTCTCGTTGAGTTGGCCTTTGAGATGGTTCATGGCTGCGGGTGTGTATATCGCAGGAGGGGAGGGTTAAGGTCAGACCAAGGACGGACTAAGAAAACGGACTGAGAGATTTACTAAATGATGTACTGAATGATGGGTTAAATGACGGACTGAATGATGACTTGAATGACATGAATGGCGAACTGAATGACGGATTGAATGACGGATTGTATGATGGAGTGAATGGCGGACTGACTGATGGACTGAATGACGGACAAGCATTATTTATTAGCGGTTTTTTTTTGTTTCTAAAACACGAGAAATTATGCTGTAGTTAGTGGATATGAATTTGGCACTACCCAGCCCCCAGGCCGACGAGCAGCAAAGGGATTATGCCACCGTGTCATCTGCCAGCGTTCATCATATCCCACAGATTTATGACTACAACAGTCGGTCTTACATTTTACCTTTGTAGGAGAACCCTGGAAGCCGTAGGAGCGATTTTAAAAATGTTTAAATTAAGCTTTGTATGGATACGCTGTTATATGTATGAACACTTATACTAAAAAAAAATTTTGTTTTGTTTTCTAGAATATACTTACCCTCTATTTTCACGCTCTAAGAGGGTTGCTATACAAAATTTACAAAAGTGATATGAAAATGCCCACAACTTCTTCAGAATTAGCCTTAGAGCAATAAAGTGTACAACCGACCCCCATACAAAATTTACAAAAATGATATGAAAATGCCCACAACTTCTTCAGAGTTGGCCTTAGAGCAATAAAAAATACGACCGACCCCCATTAATTTCTGCTCCCAAACATATTCCTAGAATACACTTACCCCCTATCTCCACGCCCTGAGGGGGTTGCCATACAAAATTTACAAAAATGATATGAAAATGCCCACAACTTCTTCAGGGTTGGCCTTAGAGCAATAAAGTGTACGACCGACCCCCATTAATTTCTTCTCCCAAACATGTTCCTAGAACATACTTACCCCCTATCTTCGCGCCCTGAGGGGGTTGCCATACAAAATTTACAAAAATGATATGAAAATGCCCACAACTTCTTCAGAGTTGGTCTTAGAGCAATAAAGTGTACGACCGACCCCCACTAATTTCTTCTCCCAAACATATTCCTAGAACATACTTTCCCCCTATCTCCGCGCCCTAAGGGGGTTGCCATACAAAATTTACAAAAATGATATGAAAATGCCCACAACTTCTTCAGAGTTGGCCTTATAGCAATAAAGTGTACGACCGACCCCCATTAATTTCTTCTCCCAAACATATTCCTAGAATATACTTACCCCCTATCTCCACGCCCTGAGGGGGTTGCCATACAAAATTTAGAAAAATTATATGAAAATGCCCACAACTTCTTCAGAGTTGGCCTTAGAGCAATAAAGTGTACGACCGACCCCCATTAATTTCTTCTCTCAAACATGTTCTTAGAACATACTTTTCACGTATCTCCGCGCCCTAAGGGGGTTGCCATACAAAATTTACAAAAATGATATGAAAATGCCCACAACTTCTTCAAAGTTGGCCTTAGAGCAATAAAGTGTACGACCGACCCCCATTAATTTCTTCTCCCAAACATATTCCTAGCACATACTTACCCCCTATCTCCGCGCCCTAAGGGGGTTGCCATACAAAATTTACAAAAATGATAGGAAAATTCCCACAACTTCTTCAGAGTTGGCCTTAGAGCAATAAAGTGTACGGCCGACCCCCATTAATTTCTTCTCCCAAACATATTCCTACAATATACTTACCCCCTATCTCCACGCCCTGAGGGGGTTGCAATACAAAATTTACAAAAATTATATGAAAATGCCCACAACTTCTTTAGAGTTGGCCTTAGAGCAATAAAGTGTACGACCCACCCCCATTAATTTCTTCTTCTAAACATATTCCTAGAACATACTTACCCCCTATCTCCGCGCCCTAAGGGGGTTGCCATACAAAATTTACAAAAATGATATGAAAATGCCCACAACTTCTTCAGAATTTGCCTTAGAGCAATAAAGTGTACGACCGACCCCCATTAGTTTTCCCTCCCAAACATATTTCTAGAATATACTTACCCTCTATTTTCACGCTCTAAGAGGGTTGCCATACAAAATTTACAAAAGTGATATGAAAATGCCCACAACTTCTTCAGAGTTAGCCTTAGAGCAATAAAGTGTACCACCGACCCCCATACAAAATTTACAAAAATGATATGAAAATGCCCACAACTTCTTCAGAGTTGGCTTTAGAGCAATAAAGTGTACGACCGACCCCCATTAATTTCTTCTTCCAAACTTATTCCTAGAATATACTTACCCCCTATCTCCACGCCCTGAGGGGGTTGCCATACAAAATTTACAAAAAGGATATGAAAATGCCCACAACTCCTTCAGAGTTGGCCTTAGAGCAATAAAGTGTACGACCGACCCCTATTAGTTTCTTCTTCCAAACATATTCCTAGAACATACTTACCCCCTATCTCCACGCCCTAAGGGGGTTGCCATACAAAATTTACAAAAATGATGTAAAAATGCCCACAACTCCTTCAGAGTTGGCGGTAGAGCAATAAAGTGTACGCCCGACCCCTATTAGTTTCTTCTCTTAAACATATTCCTAGAACATACTTACGACCTATCTCCACGCCCTAAGGGAGTTGCCATACAAAATTTACAAAAATGATAAAATGCTCACAACTTCTTCAGAGTTGGCCTTAGAGCAATAAAGTGTACGACCGACCCCCATTAGTTTGCCCTCCCAAACATATTCCTAGAACATACTTACCCCCTATCTCCACGCCCTAAGGGAGTTGCCATACAAAATTTACAAAAATGATAAAATGCCCACAACTCCTTCAGAGTTTACAATGTTAATATGGACGAATCTTCTAGTGACCAACCCAATAGATCAACTGAGCAATCAAACTCCTCTGGCGAACCAGCTATAGTAGATCAACCATCGACTTACCAGTATAACGAACGCATTAGACGGAATATATAAAAAGTGTTGCATTTCGGAATATCGAGCTTCCAACATCATTGGGTTGTCGTCAGGAAATCATGATCAAGACTTCGCTAGAATATCTAAACAAATATTTTCCAGAAACCCATTTTAAAGACGTTGTTAAGTACAATAAAATGTATGTAATGAGTAAGCGTGGCCAAGGAGTGCGCTATGTAGTTTCAGACATTAAACGGTTCTACGGATGTGCCATCGTAATGGGATGCCTTGGTTATCCGGCCATAAGGATGTACTGGCCCCATGACAGTAAAATTCCTACTGTGTTTAACTCTATGTCCCGTGATAAATTTCTACAACTCAGATCAGATATACATTTTACAGACTATTCCCAACCAGACTTAGCAAATAAACTATGGAGGATTTAAACAGTCATTGACATGGTTAGAAAACGCTGCAACGAATTAGCAACTGAGATCACAAATTATTCCATTGACGAACAAATGATTCCGTTTACGGGGAGGTGTCCTGCACGACAAGTTATCAGGTCAAAGCCATGACCCGTTGGATTAAAAAATCTTGTGTGCGTAACTTCTGATGGTATCGTGGTTGACTTTGAAGTTTTTCAGGGAGCTGGAATATTGCAAGATTGTGGTCTTGAACATGGGCCGTTTATAGTAATAAGACTAATTAAAAATTTGCCAAAGAATAGCCATATATATTTCGATAGGTTTTTTACAACAATTCCTCTTTCAAACTCGTTACATCATATGGGTTATCTAGCAGTAGGTACAATCATGACCAACAGAATCCCTAAGAATATTAAATTCCTCTTGGATAAAGATATGAGCCGGGGTGATATTTGCCAATATGAACACATAGTTGTTGTTAAGTGGAAGGACACAAAAGGTGTTATAGTTGCCTCAAATATGTGTGGCAGAGATCCTGTTGGTGAAATCGAAAGGTGGAACAAAAATCTTAAGCGTCGTTGTCCTGTTCAAGTACCCGCAGCTATTAAAAACCATAACGCTTTTATTGGGCGGGGTTGATTTGCGTGACCAAATGTTAGAGTATTACAGGATTAAAATGAAAACTAAGAAATGGCCTGGCAAAGCATTTTTCCACTTTCTCGATCTAGCGATCTATAATTCGTGGATGAAGTATAGAAAAGAATGCAAGCTACTGGGACTACCTAGTCGTAAAATAAAGTCTTTATTGACGTTTAAAATGGAGATAGGTACAGTATTAGCTGCCTCTTCAGAAGTTCCTGAGAATGTCGAAACATTTCAGCATTCTAAATATTTTTATGGCACGAAATACCGTCCACATGATGCACCTGATGACATTAGATTTGATCGCTACGATCATTGGCCTGAATTTTCTGATGATCCACCAAGAGTATGTCGCAATAATTGTGGCAGTCGATCTAGAGGACGATGTCAAAAATGTAATGCAACACTTTGCTTAGCAAAAAACAAAGACTGCTTTCAGAAATATCACACGAAATGTTGATCTCATTTAAACTTATTTAAAAGTTATATTAGTACATTTATTTTTAATGAATTAAAATTATATTGAATTTTTTGTTTTTTTTTATGTTTTGCATTCATTTTTATTTATTTAAAACTTAATCAAACTACTTACATTATTTCTTAATAATTTTCTTTTGCTATGAAGTACCTTGATATTTTTAAGTTGAAAAAAGCATATAAGAAAATAAAATGTTGAACAAAAATGTTTAACCTCGTTGCGATGTCCTGTTCACAAAAAGGACCATTGAAAATATTTTTATAGGCAAAATTTAGTCTAAATTGAAAGAGCTAATTTGATATTGGCGTTTTAACAAATTTATACGTAAAACAATGGTCAGGTCTGAAAGGGATAAGGGTTAAATAATTTTAGCCAACGCTTTTATTCTGTCAGTCAATTTTTTAAGATTCTTTCCACACGTGGGAGAAGTTAACATACTTTTTTTATTGGCAAACTTTTTTTCACTCATTCTAAAAGAGAGCAAAAAATTCTATCTGTAAATAAAGTTTGTTGAGTGATAATATTTATCAGTGCAACCAAGTTCATGCACAAAAGGCTTTGCCGTTTTATAATATACTATGGTATGATTTCTTTTTTGGGACACGGCTCATTTAAATAATTTAGAGTGAACGTAAAAAGATGTTGGAGTACATATTATTTTTAAATATGCACACTTTAATTATTTTAAAATAAAGTGGTGGATTTTGAAAACAATTTTAATTTTTTTATAATAAAGAACAATATTTGTTTTTTCTAGTTTTTTGCCCTTTTTAATATTAATAAATAAATCTTAAAAAATTGACAGAATAAAAGCGTTGGCTAAAATTATTTAAGAAAAAGTGTTAATTTTATTTATAGAAATCAAACATTTCCGTAATAAATATGGACATAAATGGTGAATATAAAAAAAAATTAAAAACTTTAGAACGTCTGTATTGTGTTTGAACAGCTAAGTTTTAAAATAAATTTAAAATATTTTTTTTTCTTGTCATTTTAGATTTTACCCATGGTGATGTTACAGATCTCTCAAACTGTATTAATAAATTGAGCTGTAGTCTGTCTTGTAAATTAATACGTTTTGGCACTTACCGTTTTGAACCTTCTGAACAAGTTTTTTTTAGAACGTCTGTATTGTGTTTGAACAGCTAAGTTTCAAAATAAATTTAAAATATTTTTTTTCTTGTCATTTTAGATTTTACCCGTGGTGATGTTACAGATCTCTCAAACTGTATTGATAAATTGAGCTGTAGTCTGTCTTCTAAATTAATACGTTTTGGCACTTACCGTTTTGAACCTTTTGAACAAGTAACGGGAGCGTTTTTTAAAAGTGTGCACTTAAACAATAGTGCATATTTTATGTCCCTCCTAGGTAATAATAACTTCTCTGGGAATACGCATTGTAGCACCTTTAGAAACCAATCCCAGTGAAACTGTTGCATTGAATATTTACAAACATGCGGTGGTCACGATTATTGCACACTTTTCCAAAAACCCTTCCGTCGAATCGATGCTGTGGTTGTACGTAAAAAAAAATTATCCTCGTGTAATATACCCCCAATTTACGTTGGTCATTTCGTTTGCAATTCCTTTAGTATCAATCTGCGGCCCAAAAAAGCATATAGTTTCTTGGTTCTTATAGAGAATGAAGTTGATTTAGCGATATCCATCTGCCCGTCCGTGTTATGGTTGAAATTAACTTTTTGAAACCCCCTGATGTCGCATTGACCCTTTTGAAATCCAGCAAAATCGCTCGATAACTGGCCGAGATATAAAGCAAAAACCAAGACTACCTTTTTATTTCTCCCTAATTTGTACAAAAAAATCTCTACAACTGCCCCGGAGTTGCCCCTATACGGGGACAGTGTCAGATCGAAGCCCATTAATTTTTCATAATGGAAAATTTTTTAATCATACGCCCTATCTCCGGCCCATCTTTCAGGATGCTCCTACAAAGGTCAAATGTAAGACTGGCCCCGATTAATATTCCCTTTCCAGGATTTTTGTTAAACATACATACCCCAATCTCCACCCCTAACAGGGCTGCCATACAATATTTGAAAAAAATAGGGTAACCCCTTACAACTTCCCCAAAGTCGCCCTTAGAGGAATAAAACGTATCACAGACCACCTTTAGTTTTTCCCTCCGAAATATATTCACAGAACATATAGGTGGTAAATCTTATACAAAATTTACAAAAATGATATAAAAAGCCCATAACTTCCCCAGAGTCGGCCTTGGAGAAATAAAGTGCACGACCGACCCCCATTAGTTTTCCCCTTCCAAACACAAATCTTAAACACACTTGTCCTTATCTTCATCGCCTAAAGGGGCTCCCATATAATGTTTAGAAAATTGTAAAATAAATCCTCGCCCACAACTTCCAGGGTGCATGTGGATAGGTCAAATGCTGGACTGACCCCACTCATTTTTTTTGCAAACATTTTCCTAGAACATACCCCCTATCACCACCCATAATTCGGTTGCCATACCAAATTTTGAAAAAAACTAGGTTAAAAAACCTTCAGACGTGTTAAGGGTATATAAGATTGGGCACAGCCGAATAGCGCTTTTACTTGTTTTTCTTTATCTATATACTTATGTGCAATAGTTTTTTTTCTTTTTGCAGTGACTTATTTTTCGACAAAAGGACCCTATATAATTATTTTACAATTCGATGCCATATCTAAACAAGCAAAAAGTGTAATACGTTCCATATGGGAATTTTTTAATGAAATATCTGAATCCGAAGCTCAAGATTTGCTTCAAAGAGCATCATATGATTCAGATAAAAAGGTCGCCACAATCAAAACAAATATGTAAATAATTGACAGTCTTTAGATTCCTTTCATTACCTTTTAACTTTTATTTCTTGACTGTCTGGCCTTTGTGACAACATTCCTAGCACTACGCAATTGCAACCTAACGAAATACGTCAATTGCTTATTTATTCACCAGGAAAGGGTGGTATTTCTATAAATACTGAGGTTTACATGTATTTGGCAACGGATCAATATTTAAAATGTATAATTATTGATTTCTATTTAAAATGGGTACACGAAAATATTATCCCAGAATCACAAAAGGAACGTGCTCATATTTTCAGTACATTTTTGTATAAACAATTAACAACTTTAACGCGGCACACGCAGCAAGATAAAGACGGTAACAAATTGACGCCTGCCCAAAAGAGACATGTCCGTGTGCCAAACTGGACGAAAAATGTGAACTCGACGAAACTGTAAATATACATTAATTTTTGCACATTTTAAAAGGTAAAAAGGTGTCGATGCAGATTGGTAACACAACTATTAAGTCTTTGTCTAAACGTGATAGTGCCAATGTCCTTAACGAAATTTGTGGTGTAGTAGGTTCTATTTTATTAACTTTTCTAATAAATTCTTAATTTTTTTTCCAGGAAATCAGACAGGGGCATACAGGACAATTTTTGTTGTTGATGTTTTCATTGCTAACGCTTGAGCTTAACACAATGTAAGCAATCCAGCTATTAGGCCCACTGTCACGACGATTACTGCAACTCATTAACCGTTCGCTTTTGTTATTGTTTAGTTTGTTGTTTTTTTTTCTTTTCTCACTAATCTATGTATATTAATAAATTCGTTTGCCTCTTATTACTAATATCACCTATCACCAATATTACACTCGCGTAGACACGTCCGTACACTACGAGATTAAGAATGCAACTGATGCTTGGTAATGAGAAATAGAATTTGTTTATTTTTTAAATTTAAAAAAAAAATCGACAAATTCATGCCTCTTTTAATTGAAAAGGAAGAGGAGAGAATGATCACACCCATATTTCAAACGGCTGATTGTACTTTGTATATGTATTCATGCTGAATTAATAAATATTAATTAAAAAAAATAACTTGTACATTGTATCGAGTTACTTTGGATTACTAAGTGTTAAGATTGAAGACAATTTAGAGGGTAAACCGCCTATTCAAGTTCAATTAAAAATACCAAAGTTTACAAGTACGTTATTTTACTCAAAACGGAGACTCCCAGTTTTAGTTTTTGTATCCTTTAAAAGTTGTTTAAGCCGTTGCAAAGAGCTATTCAGCTTATCAATAACGAGATCTACATGAAGTAATTGAACAGCGCATAGTTTACATATAAGAACGCCATTAGCTTTTCGTGGGTCCAACTACATACATAAAAAAAATTTTGTTTAGTACTGAATTAGAATAACAAAAGTTAAGTAACCTTTATGCCAGAAGTTTTTTCGATAAGTTCTGGTAGCAATGTACCAAGATATTCTCCAGATATTGGAATATTATCTAGGTCAAGCACTGTACAAACTTTACATCTTTTCGAAGCAACCATTTCAACAAATTTGGGAAAAATGTGTTGCGAATGATCCAGGTCAAAGTATTTTGCGAGCCGCTGCACTGTATTTTTGTTGTTGTTTGTGAAGAAAAAAAGAAAATGAACATTAATTGTCTTCGATTTTGCAAATCATAACAATACCTTACCTTTTATGTAGAGAAAAAATTGTCCTGTATGTCCCTGTCTGATTTCCTGGAAAAAAATTAAGAATTTATTACGCTAAGGACATTGGCACTATCACGTTTAGACAAAGGCGTAATATTTGTGTTACCAATTTGCATAGACACCTTTTTACCTTCTAAAATGTGCAAAAAATTAATGTATATTTACAAAAATTGGCTTTTTTTTTGTCTTTTTTAGAATTTAACTAAGAACTTACTAGTTTTTTTTATTGGCTGTAATTCTACTGGAGTGTTTGTGTCAAAGGTAACCGCCGGACCTCTAAGCCGTAGGAAACAAATGATGGCAAAAAACCAATGCGACTGCTCATTTATAGGTATAACAATAAAATCTTTTTATAAACATTCACATTTTTCGTTCAGTTTTGCACACGGGCAAGTCTCTTTTGGGCAGGCGTCAATTTGTTACCGTTTTTACCTTGCTGCGTGTGCCGCGTTAGAGTTGTTAATCGTTTAAAAAAAATGTACTGAAAATATGAGTACGATCCTTTTGTGATTCTGGGATAACATTATCGTGTACACATTTTAAATAGAAATCAATAATTACATCATTTAAATATTGATCCGTTGCCAAACATATGTAATCCTCAGTATTTACAGAAATGCCACCATTTCCTGGTGGATAAATAGACAATTGACGTATTTCGTTAGGTTGCAATTGGGTAGTGCTAGGAATGTTGTCACTAAGGCCAGCCAGTCAAGAGAGAAAAGTTAAAAGGCAATGAAAGGAATCTAAAGACTATCAATTATTTACCTATTTGTTTTGATTGTGGCGACCATTTTACCTGAATCAGATGCTCTATGAAGCAAAACTTGATCAACGGATTCAGATATTTCATAAAAAATTTCCATATGGAACGTATTACACTTTTTGTTTGTTCAGATATGGCATCAAATTGTAAAATAATTTGATAGGGGCCTTTGTCGAAAAATAAGTCCCTGCAAAAAAAACTCAGCTATGTGTATGTAGATAAATAAAAAATAAAGAAAAACAAGTAAAAGCGCTATTCGGCTGTGCCCAATCTTATATACCCTTAACACGTCTGAAGGTTTTTTAACCTAGTTTTTTTTTCAAAATTTGGTATGGCAACCGCATTATAGGGTGGTAATAGGGGGTATGTTCTAGGAAAATGTTTGCAAAAAAAAAAAAAAAAGTGGGGGCAGTCCAGCATTTGACCTATCCACACGCACCCTGGAAGTTGTGGGCGAGGATTTATTGCAATTTATAAACTTTAAATAGGAGCCCCTTTAGGCGATGGAGATAAAGAAAAGTATGCTTTAGATTTATGTTTGGAAGGGGAAAACTAATGGGGGTCGGTTGTGCACTTTATTTCTCCAAAGCCGACTCTGGGGAAGCTGTGGAGCTTTTTATATCATTTTTGTAAATTTTGTATGAGATTTACCCCCTATATGTTCTGGAATAAGTTTCGGAGGGAAAAACTAATGGTGGTCTGTGATACGTTTTGTTCCTCTTAGGGCGACTTTGGGGAAGTTGTAAGGGGTTACCCTAATTTTTTCAAATATTGTATATCAGCTCTGTTAGGGGTGGAGATTGGGGTATGTATGTTTAACAAAAATGCTGGAGAGGGAATATTAATCGGGGTCAGTCTTACATTTAACCTTTGTAGGAGCATCCTCAAAGTTGTAGGCCGGAGATAGGGCATATGATTAAACAATTTTCCGTGAGAAAAAATTAATGGGCTTCGATCTGACATTGCCCCTATGTAGGGGCAACTCCGGGGCAGTTGTAGAGGTTTTTATTTACAAATTTGGGAGAAATAAAGAGGTAGTCTTGGTTTTTGCTTTATATATCGGCCAGTTATCAAGCGATTTTGCTGGATTTCAAAAGGATCAATGCGACATCAGGGGACTTCAAAAAGTTAATTTCAACCATAACACGGACGGGCAGACGGATATCGCTAAATCAACTTCACTCTCTGTAAGAACCAAGAAAATATATGCTTTTTTGGGTCGCAGATTGATACTAAAGGAATTGCAAACGAAATGACAAACTTTAATATACCCCTATCACTTACACGAGGTAAATTTTTTTTACTTACCACCATCCAAATACTTAGCATTTTTTGCCATCTGCAACAATGTACGTATGTAGTGAGCACAGCTAAGTAAATTATACAACCACAGCATCGAATCGAAGGAAGGGTTTTTGGAAAAGTGTGCAATAATCTTGACCACCTCATGTTTGTTAATATGCAATAGTTTCACTGGGTTGGTTTCTAAAGGTGCTACAATGCGTATTCCCAGAGAAGTTATTATTACCTAGGAGGGACACAAAATATACACTAATGTTTAAGTGCGCACCTTAAAAAAACGCTCCCGTTTATAATACTTACTTGTTCAGAAGGATGAAAACGGTATGTGCCAAAACGTATTAATTTACAAGACAGACTACAGCTCAATTTATCAATACAATTTGAGAGATCTGTAACATCACCACGGGTAAAATCTAAAATGACAAGAAAAAAAATATTTAAATTTTTTTTTTAAACTTAGCTGTTCAAACACAATACAGACGTTCTAAAAAAAAACAAATCCATATAAGTTTTTAATTTTTTTTATATTCACCATTTATGGCCATATTTATTACGGAAATGTTTGATTTCTATAAAAAAAATTAACACTTTTTCTTAAATAATTTTAGCAAACGCTTTTGCTCTGTCAGTCAATTTTTTAAGATCCCTTCCACACATGCAAGAAGTTAACATATTTTTTTTTTGGCAGTCTTTCTTTTCACCCATTTTGAAAGAGAGCAAAAAAATTTCATCAGGAAATAAATTTTGTTAAGTGATAATTTTAATCAGTGCAACCAAGTTCTTCCACAAAAGGGCTTGCCGTTTTATAATATACTATGGTATGATTTCTTTTTTAGGACACGGCTTATTTAAATGATTTAGAGTAAACGTAAAAAGATGTTTGAGTACATATTATTTTTACATATGCACACTTCAATTATTTTCAAATAAAGTGGTGGATTTTGAAAACAACTTAAATCCTTTTTTATTAGAGAACAATATTTGTTTTTTCTAGTTTTTTTGACCTCTTTAATATTAATAAATAAGTCTTAAAAAATAGACTGACAGAATAAAAGCGTTGGCTAATATTAATTAAGAAAAAGTGTTAATTTTTTTTATAGAAATTAAACATTTCCGCATTAAATTAGGACAAAAATGGTTAATATAAAAAAAAAAATTTAAAACTTACGTGTATTTGTTTTAAGAACGTCTGTATTGTGTTTGAACAGCTAGGTTTTAAAAAAATTTAAAATATTTTTTTTCTCGTCATTTTAGATTTTACCCGTGGTGATGTTACAGATCTCTCAAATTGTATTGATAAATTGAGCTGTAGTCTGTCTTGTAAATTAATACGTTTTGGCACTTACCGTTTCGAACCTTCTGAACAAGTAAGTATTATAAACGGGAGCGTTTTTGAAAAGTGCGCACTTAAACAATAGTGCATATTTTATGTCCCTCCTAGGAAATAATAATTTCTCTGGGAATACGCATTGTAGCA
This sequence comes from Melanophora roralis, assembly GCA_963583895.1. Classification (NCBI taxonomy): domain Eukaryota; kingdom Metazoa; phylum Arthropoda; class Insecta; order Diptera; family Rhinophoridae; genus Melanophora; species Melanophora roralis. The sequence continues at coordinate 11,812,317 of OY757192.1, read as the reverse complement.
CCTTTAGAAACCAATCCCAGTGAAACTGTTGCATTGAATATTTACAAACTTGAGGTGGTCAAGATTATTGCACACTTTTCCAAAAACCCTTCCGTCGATTCGATGCTGTGGTTACTATATACGTACATTGTTGCAGATGCCAAAAGTCGCTAAGCATTTGGTTGGTGGTAAGTAAAAAAAAAATTACCTCGTGTAAGTGATAGGGGTATATTTAAGTTTGTCATTTCGTTTGCAATTCCTTTAGTATCAATCTGCGATCCAAAAAAGCATATATTTTCTTGGTTCTTATAGAGAGTGAAGTTGATTTAGCAATATCCGTCTGCCCGTTCGTGTTATGGTTGAAATTAACTTTTTGAATCCCCCTGATGTCGCATTGACCCTTTTGAAATCCAGCAAAATCGCGTGATAACTGGCCGAGATATAAAGCAAGAACGTAGTCTTGGTTTTTGCTTTATATCTCTCAAATTTCTATCAAATTTGTACATAAAAACCTCTACAACTGCCCCGGAGTTGTCCCTACTCAAGGGCAATGTCAGATCGAAGCCCATTAATTTTTCCTCATGGACATTTTTTTAATCATACGCCCTATCTCTGGCCCATATCTTTCAGGATGCTCCTACAAAGGTCAAATGTAAGACCGACCCCGATTAATATTCCCTCTCCAGCATGTTTGTTAAGCATACATACCAAAATCTCCATCCCTAACAGGGCTGCCATAAAATATTTAAAAAAATTAGGGTAAACCCTTACAACTTATCCAAAGTCACCCTGAGAGGAATAAAACGTATCACAGACTACCATTAGTTTTTCCCTCCGAAACATATTCCCAGAACATATAGAAGGTGAATCTTATGTAAAATTTACAAAAATGATATAAAAAGGCCAATAGCTTCCCCAGAGTCGGCCTTGGAGAAATAAAGTGCACGACCGACCCCAATTAGTTTTCCCCTTCCAAACATAAATCTAAAACATACTTGCCCTTGTCTCCATCGCTTAAAGGGGCTCCCATATAAAGTTTAGAAAATTGTAATAAATCCTCGCCCACAACTTCCACGGTGCGTGTGGATAGCTCAAATGCTGGACTAACCCCAACTCATTTTTTTTGCAAACATTTTCCTAGATCATACCCCATAATGCGGTTTCCATACCAAATTTTGAAAAAAACCTTCAGATGTGTTAAGGGTATATAAGATTAGGCACAGCCGAATAGCGCTTTTACTTGTTTTTCTTTATTTTTTATTTACCTACATACTTATGTGCATGAGTTTTTTTTTTTTTTGCAGTGACTTATTTTTCGACAAAAGGCCCCTATCAAACTATTTTGCAATTTAATGCCATATCTGAACAAGCAAAAAGTGTAATACGTTCCATATGGGAATCTTTTGATGAAATATCTGAATTCGATGCTCAAGATTTGCTTCAAAGAGCATCTAATTCAGATCAAAAAGGTCGCCACAATCAAAACAAATAGGTAAATAATTGAGTCTTTAGATTCCTTTCATTACCTTTCAACTTTTCTTTCCTGACTGTCAGGCCTTAGTGGCAACATTCCTAGCACTACGCAATTGCAACCTAACGAAATACGTCAATTGCTAATTTATCCACCAGGTAAGGGTGGCATTTCTAAATATACTGAGGAATACATGTGTTTGGCAACGGATCAATTTTTAAATGATATAATTATTGATATTATTTAAAATGGGTACACGATAATGTTATCCCAGAATCACAAGAGGAACGAACTCATGTTTTCAGTAAATTTTTTTATAAGCTATTAACAACTTTAACGCGGCACACGCAGCAAGACAAGGACGGTAACAAATTGACGCCTGCCCAAAAGAGACATGCCCGTGTGCAAAACTGGACGAAAAATGTGAATCTTTTTGAAAAATATTTTATTGTTATACCTATAATGAGTTGGATTGGTTTTTGGCCATCATTTGTTATCCACGGCTTAAAGGTCCGGCGGTTACCTTTGACATAAACACTCCAGTAGAATTACAGCCAATAAAAAAAAAACTAGTAAGTTCTCAGGGACATTCTAAAAAGGCAAAAAAAAGCAAATTTTTGTTAATAAACATTAATTTTTTGCACATTTTAGAAGGTAAAAAGGTGTCTATGCAGATTGGTAACACAACTATTACGCCTTTGTCTAAACGTGATAGTGCCAATGTCCTTAGCGAAATTTGTGGTGTAGTAAGTGGTGGTGGTTTTTCAAACATAAATTTCTATTTTGTTAACTTTTCTAATAAATTCTTAATTTTTTTTCCAGGAAATCAGACAGGGACATACAGGACAATTTTTTCTCTACATTAAAGGTAAGGTATGGTAATGATTTGCAAAATCCAAGACAATTAATTTCCATTTTCTTTTTTTCTTCACAGAGAATAACAAAGATACAATGCAGTGGTTCACAAAATACTTACGGTTTGACCTGGATCATCCGTAACACATTTTTCCTAAATTTGTTGAAACTGTTGCTTCGAAAAGATGTAAAGTTTGTTCAGTGCTTGACGTAGATAATATTCCAATATCTGGAGAATACCTTGGTAAATTCCTACCAGAACTTATCGAAAAAACTTTTGGCTTAAAGGTTACTTAACTTTTGTTTAGATAATTCAGTACTAAACAAAATTTTTTTATGTATGTAGTTGGACCCGCGAAAAACCAATGGCGTTCTCATATGTAAACTATGCGCTGTTCAATTGCTTAATGCAGATCTTGTTATTGATAAGCTGAATAGCTTTTTGCAACGGCTTAAAAAACTTTTAAAGGATACAAAAACTAAAACTGGTAGTCTCCGTTTTGAGTAAAATAACGTACTTGTAAAATATGGTATTTTTAATTGAACTTGATTAGGTGGTTTACCCTCTAAATTGTCTTCACTCTTAACACTTCGTAATCCAAAGTAAATCGATACAATGAACAAGTTATTTGTTGTAATAAATATTTATTAATTCAGCATTAATACACACATATACAAATTACAACCGGCCGTTTGATATATGGGTGTGATCATTCTCTCCTCTTCCTTTTCCATTAAAGGAGGCCTGAATTTGTCGATTTTTTTAAATTAAAAAATTAACAAATTATATTTCTTATTACCAAGAACCAGTTGCATTCCTAATCTCGTAGTGTACGGACGTGTCTACGCGAGTGTAATATTGGTAATAGGTGGCAAACGAATTTATTAATATATGTAACGTGAGTCAATCGGAAAATCGGACAAGGGTCTTTTAAATTTTTTTTTAAATTAAAATCACATAAAATGCGTCTCTTTTATTTTTTTTCGTAAATTTTTTTCTTAGTATTTTTATTGGGTCATACATTTGAAATTTGCAAAATTTGATTAACGTCTATGCAAATATTACTTGAATAAGAAAAACAATAATTAATAAAGCTCAAACAGTATCTCGGACAAGCAAAGTAGGCCTTGATTTTTCCTTATTTTTGCAAAAAATTAGTTGGAAAAGTTATTCAGTTTTGTTTTGTTTGTGGAATTTAGTGTCAGAAAGTAAAAATGGCTCCAAGAGGTAAACAAACAACGGTGGAGTTGAGACATCTTGTTATTCGAATGCATGGAGAAGGAAAAACTGTGAGAAATATTGCGGAAATCGTGGGTAGAAGCCGTTCAACTGTTCATGATATTATAAAGAGTTATAGGAATAAAAATAGAGTGGAAAACAAGAGCAAAGAAGGTCTAGGAAAGATTTTAAATGATCATGATGAACGACGTATTTTGCTCGAAGTAAAAAAAATCCTTTAAAATCCGCTGTTGAGCTTCAAAGGTATGTAGAAGAGAACATAGGAAAGTCGGTTTGTTGTGAAACTATTAGAAACACCTTAAGAAAACATGATTTTCACGGTCGTGTCTTAAGGAAAAAGCCGTTTATAAGCCCCAAAAATAAATCATTACGTCTTAAGTTTGCTAAAGAATATCTTTGTAAAAATCAAGATTTTTGGAATACGGTAAAACCTGCCTTTTACCAAAATTTTTTTTTCTGAAAACTCATTCTAGTATTCTTTAAAGGTGCTTTATACAGACGAAAGCAAATTCAATTTGCATGAATCAGATGGAAGGAAATATGTGTGGCGAAAACCAAACACTGAATTCGACATTAAAAATACCAGAGCCACAGTTAAACAAGGGGGAGGTTCTGTGATGGTTTGGGGTTGCATGTCTAGCGCTGGAGTAGGTAACTTAGAGTTTATTGACGGCAAAATGGATAGGCATGTTTATCTCAACATCTTAAAAAATAACGTCAAGCAAAGCGCGGAGAAACTGGGTATACCAGACAATTTTGCTTTTTATCAAGATAATGGTCCAAAGCATACGGCCGAAGTTTGTAAGCTATGGCTCATTCATCACTGCCCCCAAACTGTTGAAACCTCCTCCCCAATCGCCTGACCTTAATGTGATTGAACATTTGTGGGATGAACTAGCTCGTAGGGTTTACAAAACCACCTTTAGTAACATTCGTCAATTGAAAACAGCTTTGCAAACAGAGTGGGACAAAATAACTCCGGAAGTGTGTGCAAATTTAGTTAATTCTATGCAAAAAAGATTACAAAGTGTTATTGAGTCCAAGGGAAATGCTACTAAATAATCCATTTACTTCTTGTTTTCAAACATTTAATATTTTGTCCGATTTTCCGTTTGATATAAAAAAAGTTAAGTAGATTAATTTTTCAAAAATTTTTCTTTAAAAAAAATTAAATGTTCTGCTTTTTTTTAATACCTTTTAAAGTACCCTTTTCAATATAAATGTGTATTTAATTAAAAAAAAATTACTGCATTTTATTTTTAATGTTTTTTGAAATTAATGTTTTAAGTATGTCCGATTTTCCGATTGACTCACTGTACATATATACACATATTAGTGAGAAAAGAAAAAACAACAAACTAAACAATAAACAAAGCGAACGGTTAATGAGTAACAGTAATCGTCGTGACAGTGGACCTAATAGCCGAGATGCTTACATTCTGTTAAGCTCAAGCGTTAGCAATGAAAACATCAACAACAAAAATTGTCCTGTATGTCCCTGTCTGATTTCCTGGAAAAAATTAAGAAATTATTAGAAAAGTTAATAAAATAGAAATTTATATTTGAAAAACCACCACCACATACTACACCACAAATTTCGCTAAGGACATTGGCACTACCACGTTTAGAGAAAGGCGTAATAGTTGTGTTACCTATCTGCATAGACACCTTTTTACCTTTTAAAATGTGCAAAAAATTAATAGCGGAACTCAGTCTTTGATGCAAACAACCCTGGCAAAGTGTGCAGATCTTAAAAGTCTAGCAAGATATATTTAGTTTGCAAGACTACAAAAACAAAATGAAAGCAAATGCTATTTGCTCCAGTTAAGCAAATTTGCATAACTAAATATTAGTGCATATTTGCTTTACAAAAATTTGCACCACAGAAACAGCTGACCAATTGACTTAAAACAACACCAGTGCTTACAAAGTTTTAGTGCGGTAGTGGCCGACGCGCAAATTTTTTATCGGCGGAGGTTTTTTATTTAAAGTATATGTAAGACTAGAAAAATACTAACTAAGAGTAATTTCCTCTTAAATGACTTTCATAAAATTCAAAGTTATTTCTGCAACTAGCCTGAAAACTAAATTTAACTTACCTCAAGTCTAAAATACTTTAAAATAAAATGTACATAAATTTTTTTTAAATTCAGAAATTTCTTGATTCTATTTATGTTTTTTACAAAAAATACATTGTTATTACTAGGAATATATTATTTAAAAGTAAAATAGTCATAAAAAGCCGAATATTCGACTTTTTGTTTTACAAGTACCCTGTTTATTACTTCTTAAGACGCCGTTAGCATTGATTTATGGGCTGCGGTTAATCATATAACGGCTTTGATCTGTTTGACGGAGTTAATGCGTACATCTGTTCAAAATCAATACCATCCATGGCACTTTAAACCAAAAATTAATGATAATATTCTTTCCCCTTGATTAAGGCATTTCATTTTTTTTTATTTATTTAAGAAAAATGTTGCACAGTAATAAGAAAAAGTTTTTAAAACTAACAAAACAAATCTTGTTATTTAAATACCAACATAACCAGCTGTTGTCATAAGTTTGCTCCACACTTAGAAAAAGATACTCACACTTTATGGCAAGCAACTAACGCATATTTGCATTAATTGCAAATATGCTACCAAGAGTGATTTCCGCTAATGAATATTTACAAAAATTTGCTTTTTTTTGCCTTTTTTAGAATGTAACAAAGAACTTACTATTTTTTTTTTATTGGCTGTAATTCTACTGGAGTGTTTATATCAAAGGTAACCGCCGGACCTTTAAGCCCTGAAAAACCAATGCGACTGCTCATTTAAAGGTATAACAATAAAATCTTTTTCAAAAAGATTCATATTTTTCGTCCAGTTTTGCACACGGACATGTCTCTTTTGGGCAGGCGTCAATTTGTTACCGTCTTTATCGTGCTGCGTGTGCCGCGTTAAAGTTGTTAATCGTTTATAAAAAAATGTACTGAAAATATGAGTATGTTCCTTTTGTGATTCTGGGATAACATTATCGTGTACCCATTTTAAATAGAAATCAATAATTATATCATTTAAATATTTATCTGTTGCCAAACACACGTAATCCTGAGTATTTATAGAAATGCCACCCTTTCCTGGTGGATAAATTAGCAATTGACGTATTTCGTTAGGTTGCAATTGCGTAGTGCTAGGAATGTTGTCACTAAGGCCAGACAATCAAGAAAGAAAAGTTAAAAGGTAATGAAAGGAAGCTAAAAACTATCAATTATTTTCCTATTTTTTTTGATTGTGGCGACCTTTTTATCTGAATCAAATGCTGTTTGAAGCAAATTTTGAGCATCGGATTCAGATATGTATTTCGGTAAAAAAATCCCATATGGAACGTATTACACTTTTTGTTTGTTCAGATATGCCATCAAATCGTAGAATAATTTGATAGGGGCCTTTTGTCGAAAAATAAGTCACTGCAAAAAGAAAAAAAACTCATGCACATAAGTATGTAGGTAAATAAAAAATAAAGAAAAACAAGTAAAAGCGCTATTCGGCTGTGCCCAATCTTATATACCCTTAACACGTCTGAAGGTTTTTCAACCTAGTTTTTTTCAAAATTTGGTATGGCAACCGCATTATGGGGTATGTTCTAGGAAAATGTTTGCAAAAAAAAATGAGTTGGGGTCAGTCCAGCATTTGACCTATCCACACGCACCCTGGAAGTTGCGGGCGAGGATTTATTGCAATTTTCTAAACTTTATATGGGAGCCACTTTAGGCGATGAAGATAAGGACAAGTATGTTTACGATTTATGTTTCGAAGGGGAAAACTAATGGGGGTCGGTCGTTCACTTTATTTCTCCAAGGCCGACTCTGGGGAAGCTATGGGCCTTTTTATATCATTTTTGTAAATTTTGTACGAAATTTACCCCCTATATGTTCTGTGAATATGTTTCGGAGGGAAAAACTAGTAGTGGTCTGTGATACGTTTTATTCCTCTGAGAGCGACTTTGGGGAAGTTGTTAGGGGTTACCCTAATTTTTTCAAATAGCGTATGGCAGTCCTGTTAGGGGTGGAGATTGGTGTATGTATGTTTAACAAAAATGCTGGAGAGGGAATATTAATCGGGCTCGGTTTTACATTTGTAAGAGCATTTGGAAAGATGTGGGGTGGAAATAGGGCGTATGATTAAAAAATTTTCCGCTAGGAAAAATTAACGGGCTTCGATCTGACATTGCCCCGGTGTAGGGGCAACTCCGGGGAAATCGTAGAGGTTTTTATGTACAAAATTTGGAGAAATAAAGAGGTAGTCTCGGTTTTTGCTTTATATCTCGGCCAGTTATCGAGCGATTTTGCTGGATTTCAAAAGGGTCAATGCGACATCAGGGGGTTTCAAAAAGTTAATTTCAATCATAACACGGACGGGCAGACGGATATCGCTAAGTCAACTTCATTCTCTATAAGAACCAAGAAAATATATGCTTTATTTAGTCGCAGATTTATACTTAAGGAATTGCAAACAAAATGAAAAACTTAAATATACCCCTATCACTTATACGAGGTAAATTTTTTTTTACTTACCATCATCCAAATGCTTAGTGACTTTTGCCATCTGCAACGGTGTACGTATGTAATGAGCACAGTTTAGTAAATTATACAACCACATCATCGAATCGACGGAAGGGTTTTTGGAAAAGTGTGCAATAATCTTGACCACCTCATGTTTGTAAATATTCAATGCAACAGTTTCACTGGGATTGGTTTCTAAAGGTGCTACAATGCGTATTCCCAGAGAAGTTATTTTTACCTAGGAGAGACATAAAAAATGCACTATTGATTAAGTGCGCACTTTTCAAAAACGCTCCCGTTTATAATACTTACTTGTTCAGAAGGTTTGAAACGGTAAGTGCCAAAACGTATTAATTTACAAGACAGACTACAGCTCAATTTATCAATACAATTTGAGAGATCGGTAACATCACCACGGGTTAAATCTAAAATGACAAGAAAAAAATATTTAATTTTTTTTTTAAACTTAGCTGTTCAAACACAATACAGACGTTTTAAAAAAAACAAATACATTTTAGTTTTTAATTTTTTTTATATTCACCAATTATGTCCATATTTATTTCGGAAATGTTTGATTTCCATAAAAAAAATTAACACTTTTTCTTAAATAATTTTAGCCAATGCTTTTATTCTGTCAGTCAATTTTTAAAGATTCTTTCCACACTGTCGAGAAGTTCACATTCTTTTTTTGGCAAACTTTTTTTTCACTGTTTTTGAAAGAGAGCAAAAAAAAATTTCTCTGGAAATAAATTTTGTTGAATGATAATTTTAATCAGTGTAACCAAGTTCATGCACAAAAGGCTTTGCCGTTTTATAATATGCTATGGCATGATTTCTTTTTTGGGACACGGCTCATTTAGATGATTTAGAGTAAACGTAAAAAGAAGTTCGAGGACATATTATTTTTAAATATGCACACTTTAATTATTTTCAAATAAAGTGGTGGATTTTGAAAACAATTTAAATTTTTTTATATTAGAGAACAATATTTGTTTTTTCAAGTTTTTTGACTATTTTAATATTAATAAATAAGTCTTAAAAAATAGACTGACAGAATAAAAGCGTTGGCTAATATTAATTAAGAAAAAGTGTTAATTTTTTTATAGAAATTAAACATTTCCGCATTAAATATGGACATAAATGGTGAATATAAAAAAAAAATTAAAACTTACGTGTATTTGTTTTTTAGAACGTCTGTATTGTGTTTGAACAGCTAGGTTTTAAAAAAATTTAAAATATTTTTTTTTCTCGTCATTTTAGATTTTACCCGTGGTGATGTTACAGATCTCTCAAATTGTATTGATAAATTGAGCTGTAGTCTGTCTTGTAAATTAATACGTTTTGGCACTTACCGTTTCGAACCTTCTGAACAAGAATAATAAACGGGAGCGTTTTTGAAAAGTGCGCACTTAATCAATAGTGCATATTTTATGTCCCTCCTAGGTAATAATAACTTCTCTGGGAATATGCATTGTAGCAGCTTTAGACACCAATCCCAGTGAAACTGTTGCATTGAATATGTACAAACATGAGGTGGTCACGATTATTGCACACTTTTCCAAAAACTCTTCCGTCGATTCGATGCAGTGGTTGTATAATTTACTAAACTGTGCTCAGTACATACGTACATTGTTGCAGATGGCAAAAGTCGCTAAGCATTTGGATGGTGGTAAGTAAAAACAAAAATTAAGCTCGTGTAAGTGATAGGGGTATATAAAAGTTTTTCATTTCGTTTGCAATTCCTTTAGTATTAATCTGCGACCCAAAAGAGCATATATTTTTTTGGTTCTTACAGAGAGTGAAGTTGATTTAGCGATATCCGTTTGCCCGTCCGTGTTATGGTTGAAGTTAACTTTTTGGAACCCCCTGATGTCGCATTCACCCTTTTGAAATCCAGCAAAATCGCTTGATAACTCCCAAATTTGTACATAAAAACCTCTACGATTGCCCCTACACGGGGGCAATGTCAGATCGAAGCCCATTAATTTTTCCTAGCGGAAAATTTTTTAATCATACGCCCTATCTCCGGCCCGCATCTTTTAGGATGCTCCTACAAAGGTCAAATGTAAGACCGACCCCGATTAATATTCCCTCTCCATCATTTTTGTTAAACATACATACATCAATTTCCACCCCTAACAGGGCTGCCATACAATATTTGAACAAATTAGGGTAACCCCTTAAAACTTCCCCAAAGTCGCCCTGAGAGGAATAAAACGTATCACAGACCACCATTAGTTTTTCTCTCCGAAACATATACCCAGAACATATAGGGGGTAAATCTCATACAAAATTTACAAAAATGATATAAAAAGGCTAATAGCTTCCCCAGAGTTGTCCTTGGAGAAAATAAGTGCACGACCGACCCCCATTAGATTTTCCCTTTAAAACATAAATCTAAAGCATACTTGTCCTTATCTCCATCGCCTATAGGGGCTCCCATATAAAGTTTAGAAACCTGTAATAAATCCTCGCCCACAACTTCCAGGGTGCGTGCGGTCAAATGCTTGACTGATCCCAACTCATTTTTTTTGCAAACATTTTCCTAGAACATACCTCCTGTCACCACCCTATAATGCGGTAGCCATACCAAATTTAAAAAAAAACTAGGTTAAAAAACCTTCAGTCGTGTTGAGGGTTTATAAGATTGGGCACAGCCGAATAGCGCTTTTACTTGTTTTCTTTATTTTTTATTTACCTACATACTTCTCTGCATTATTTTTTTTTTTCTTTTTGCAGTGATTTATTTTTCGACAAAGGGCCCCTATCAAACTATTTTACAATTTAATGGCATATCTGAACAAGCCAAAAGTGTAATACGTTCCATATGAGAATTTTTTGATGAAATATCTGAGTGCGATGCTCAAGATTTGCTTCAAAGAGCATTTGATTCAGATAAAAAGGTCGCTCCAATCAAAACAAATAGGTTAATAATTGATAGTCTTTAGATTCCTTTCATTACCTTTTAACTTTTTTTTCTTGACTGTCTGGCCTTAGCGACAACATTCCTAGCACTACGCAATTGCAACCTAACGAAATACGTCAATTGCTTATTTATCCACCAGGAAAGGGTGGCATTTCTATAAATACTGAGGAAAACATGTGTTTGGAAACGGATCAATATTTAAATGATATAATTATTGATTTATATTTAAAATGGGTACACGATAATGTTATCCCAGGATCACAAAAGGAGTATACTCATATTTTCAGTGCATTTTTGATAAACCATTAACAACCTTAACGCTGCACACGCAGCAAGATAAAGACGGTAACAAATTGACGCCTGCCCAAAGAGACATGCCCGTATGCAAAACTGAACGAAAAATGTGAATGTTTTTGAAAAAGATTTTATTGTTATACTTATAAATGAGCACTCGCATTGGTTTTTGGCCATCATTTGTTTCCTACGGCTTAGAGGTCCAGCGGTTACCTTTGACACAAACGCTCCAGTAGAATTACAGCCAATAAAAAAAACTAGTAAGTTCTTAGTTACATTCTAAAAAAGGCAAAAAAAAAGCAAATTTTTGTTAATAAACATTAATTTTTTGCACATTTTAGAAGGTAAAAAGGTGTCTATGCAGATTGGTAACACAAATATTACGCCTTTGTCTAAGCGTGATAGTGCCAATGTCCTCACCGAATTTTGTGGTGTAGTAAGTGGGGGTGGTTTGTCAAACATACATTTCTATTTTATTAATTTTTCTAATAAATTCTTAATTTTTTTCCAGGAAATCAGACAGGGACATACAGGACAATTTTTTCTTTACATAAAATGTAAGGTATTGTAATGATTTGCAAAATCCAAGACAATTATGTTCATTTTCTTTTTTTCTTCACAGACAACAACAAAATTACAGTGCAGTGGCTCGCAAAATACTTATTGTTCGACCTGGATCGTCGGCAACACATTTTTCCTAAATTTGTTGAAATGGTTGCTCCGAAAAATGTAAAGTTTGTACAGTGTTTGACCTAGATAATATGTCAATATCTGGAGAATATCTTGGTAAATTCCTACCAGAACTTATCGAAAAAACTTCTGTCATAAAGGTTACTTAGCTTTTGTTAAGCTAATTCAGTACTTAACAAAATTTTTTTATGTATGTAGTTGGACCCGCGAAAAACTAATGGCGTTCTCATATGTAAACTATGCGCTGTTCAATTGCTTCATGCAGATCTGGTTATTGATAAGCTGAATAGCTCTTTGCAACGGCTTAAAAAACTTTTAAAGGATACAAAAACTAAAACTGGCAGTCTCCGTTTTGATTAAAAAAACGTACTTGTAAAATATGGTATTTTTAATTGAACTTGAATAGGTGGCTTACCCTCTAAACTGTCTTTACTCTTAACACTTCGTAATCCAAAGTAAATCGATACAATGTACAAGTTATTTGTTTTAATAAATATTTATTAATTCAGCATTAATACATATACAAAGTACAATCGGCCGTTTGAAATACGGGTGTGATCATTCTCTCCTCTTCCTTTTCCATTAAAAGAGGCATGAATTTGTCGATTTTTTTATATTTAAAAAATAAACAAATTCTATTTCTCATTACCAAGCATCAGTTGCATTCTTAATCTCGTAGTGTACAGACGTGTCTACGCGAGTGTAATATTGGTAATAGGTGATATTAGTAATAAGTGGCAAACGGATTTAATAATATACATTTACATATACACATATTAGTGAGAAAAGAAAAAACAATAAAAAAAAGCGAACGGATAATAAGTAACAGTCATCGTCGTGACAGTGGGCCTAATAGCCGAAATGTTTACATTGTGTTAAGCTCAAGGGTTATCAATGAAAACATCAACAACGATTACTGTTACTCATTAACCGTTCGCTTATTTTATTGCGTAGTTTGTTGTGTTTTCTTTTCTCACTAATATGTGTATACATATATGTATATTAATAAATTTGTTTGCCACTTGTTACTAATATCACCTTTTACCAATATTACACTCGCGTAGATACGTCCGTACACTACGAGGGCTGCCACACAGTATTTAAAAATAATAAGGGTAACCCCTTAAAACTTCCCCAAAGTCGCCCTTAGAGGAATAAAACGTATCACAGACTACCATTAGTTTTTCTCTCCGAAACATATACCCAGAACATATAGGGGGTAAATCTCATACAAAATTTACAAAAATGATATAAAAAGGCTAATAGCTTCCCCAGAGTTGTCCTTGGAGAAACAAAGTGCACGACCGACCCCCATTAGATTTTCCCTTCCAAACATAAATCTAAAACATACTTGTCCTTATCTCCATCGCCTAAAGGGGCTCCCATATAAAGTTTAGAAACCTGTAATAAATCCTCGCCCACAACTTCCAGGGTGTGTGCGGTCAAATGCAGGACTGATCCCAACTCATTTTTTTTTTGCAAATATTTTCCTAGAACATACCCCCTGTCACCACCCTATAATGCGGTTGTCATACGAAATTTAAAAAAAAAACTAGGTTAAAAAACCTTCAATCGTGTTGAGGGTATATAAGATTGGGCACAGCCGAATAGCGCTTTTACTTGTTTTCTTTATTTTTTATTTACCTACATACTTCTGTGCATTATATTTTTTTCTTTTTGCAGTGATTTATTTTTCGACAAATGGCCCCTATCAAAATATTTTACAATTTAATGGCATATCGGAACAAGCCAAAAGTGTAATACGTTCCATATGAGAATTTTTTGATGAAATATCTGAGTCCGATGCTCAAGATTTGCTTCAAAGAGCATTTGATTCAGATAAAAAGGTCGCCACAATCAAAACAAATAGGTAAATAATTGGTAGTCTTTAGATTCCTTTCATTACCTTTTAACTTTTTTTTCTTGACTATCTGGCCTTAGTGACAACATTCCTAGCACTACGCAATTGCAACCTAACGAAATACGTCAATTGCTTATTTATCCACCAGGAAAGGCATTTCTATAAATACTGAGGAATACATGTGTTTGGAAACGGATCAATATTTAAATGATATAATTATTGATTTATATTTAAAATGGGTACACGATAATGTTATCCCAGGATCACAAAAGGAGTATACTCATATTTTCAGTGCATTTTTGATAAACCATTAACAACCTTAACGCTGCACACGCAGCAAGATAAAGACGGTAACAAATTGACGCCTGCCCAAAGAGACATGCCCGTGTGCAAAACTGAACGAAAAATGTGAATGTTTTTGAAAAAGATTTTATTGTTATACCTATAAATGAGCAGTCGCATTGGTTTTTGGCCATCATTTGTTTCCTACGGCTTAGAGGTCCGGCGGTTACCTTTGACACAAACACTCCAGTAGCATTACAGCCAATAAAAAAAACTAGTAAGTTCTTAGTTACATTCTAAAAAAGGCAAAAAAAAATCAAATTTTTGTTAATAAACATTAATTTTTTGCACATTTTAGAAGGTAAAAAGGTGTCTATGCAGATTGGTAACACAAATATTACGCCTTTGTCTAAACGTGATAGTGCCAATGTCCTCACCGAAATTTGTGGTGTAGTAAGTGGTGGTGGTTTTTGAAACATACTATTCTATTTTATTAATTTTTCTAATAAATTCTTAATTTTTTTCCAGGAAATCAGACAGGGACATACAGGACAATTTTTTCTTTACATAAAATGTAAGATATTGTAATGATTTGCAAAATCCAAGAAAATTATGTTTATTTTCTTTTTTTCTTCACAGACAACAACAAAATTACAGTGCAGTGGCTCGCAAAATACTTATTGTTCGACCTGGATCATCGGCAACACATTTTTCCTAAATTTGTTGAAATGGTTGCTCCGAAAAGATGTAAAGTTTGTACAGTGCTTGACCTAGATAATATTCCAATATCTGGAGAATATCTTGGTAAATTCCTACCAGAACTTATCGAAAAAACTTCTGTCATAAAGGTTATTTAACTTTTGTTTAGCTAATTCAGTACTAAACAAAATTTTTTTATGTATGTAGTTGGACCCGCGAAAAACTAATGGCGTTCTCATATGTAAACTATGCGCTGTTCAATTGCTTCATGCAGATCTGGTTATTGATAAGCTGAATAGCTCTTTGCAACGGCTTAAAAAACTTTTAAAGGATACAAAAACTAAAACTGGCAGTCTCCGTTTTGATTAAAAAAACGTACTTGTAAAATATCGTATTTTTAATTGATCTTGAATAGGTGGCTTACCCTCTAAACTGTCTTCACTCTTAACACTTCGTAATCCAAAGTAAATCGATACAATGTACAAGTTATTTGTTTTAATAAATATTTATTAATTCAGCATTAATACATATACAAAGTACAATCGGCCATTTGAAATACGGGTGTGATCATTCTCTCCTCTTCCTTTTCCATTAAAAGAGGCATGAATTTGTCGATTTTTTTTATATTTAAAAAATAAACAAATTCTATTTCTCATTACCAAGCATCAGTTGCATTCTTAATCTCGTAGTGTACGGACGTGTCTACGCGAGTGTAATATTGGTAATAGGTGATATTAGTAATAAGTGGCAAACGAATTTAATAATATACATTTACATATACACATATTAGTGAGAAAAGAAAAAACAATAAAAAAAAAGCGAACGGATAATAAGTAACAGTCATCGTCGTGACAGTGGGCCTAATAACCGAAATGTTTACATTGTGTTAAGCTCAAGGGTTATCAATGAAAACATCAACAACGATTACTGTTACTCATTAACCGTTCGCTTATTTTATTGCGTAGTTTGTTGTGTTTTCTTTTCTCACTAATATGTGTATACATATATGTATATTAATAAATTTGTTTGCCACTTGTTACTTATATCACCTATTACCAATATTGCACTCGCGTAGATACGTCCGTACACTACGAGGGCTGCCATACAGTATTTGAAAAAATTAGGGTAACCCCCTAAAACTTCCCCAAAGTCGCCCTTAGAGGAATAAAACGTATCACAGACTACCATTAGTTTTTCTCTCCGAAACATATACCCAGAACATATAGGGGGTAAATCTCATACAAAATTTACAAAAATGATATAAAAAGGCTAATAGCTTCCCAGAGTTGTCCTTGGAGAAATAAAGTGCACGACCGACCCCCATTAGATTTTCCCTTTAAAACATAAATCTAAAGCATACTTGTCCTTATCTCCATCGCCTAAAGGGGCTCCCATATAAAGTTTAGAAACCTGTAATAAATCCTCGCCCACAACTTCCAGGGTGCGTGCGGTCAAATGCTTGACTGATCCCAACTAATTTTTTTTGCAAACATTTTCCTAGAACATACCTCCTGTCACCACCCTATAATGCGGTAGCCATACCAAATTTAAAAAAAAACTAGGTTAAAAAACCTTCAGTCGTGTTGAGGGTTTATAAGATTGGGCACAGCCGAATAGCGCTTTTACTTGTTTTCTTTATTTTTTATTTACCTACATACTTCTGTGAATTATTTTTTTTTTTCTTTTTGCAGTGATTTATTTTTCGACAAAGGGCCTCTATCAAACTATTTTACAATTTAATGGCATATCTGAACAAGCCAAAAGTGTAATACGTTCCATATGAGAATTTTTTGATGAAATATCTGAGTGCGATGCTCAAGATTTGCTTCAAAGAGTATTTGATTCAGATAAAAAGGTCGCTCCAATCAAAACAAATAGGTTAATAATTGATAGTCTTTAGATTCCTTTCATTACCTTTTAACTTTTTTTTCTTGACTGTCTGGCCTTAGTGACAACATTCCTAGCACTACGCAATTGCAACCTAACGAAATACGTCAATTGCTTATTTATCCACCAGGAAAGGGTGGCATTTCTATAAATACTGAGGAAAACATGTGTTTGGAAACGGATCAATATTTAAATGATATAATTATTGATTTATATTTAAAATGGGTACACGATAATGTTATCCCAGGATCACAAAAGGAGTATACTCATATTTTCAGTGCATTTTTGATAAACCATTAACAACCTTAACGCTGCACACGCAGCAAGATAAAGACGGTAACAAATTGACGCCAGCCCAAAGAGACATGCCCGTGTGCAAAACTGAACGAAAAATGTGAATGTTTTTGAAAAAGATTTTATTGTTATACTTATAAATGAGCACTCGCATTGGTTTTTGGCCATCATATGTTTCCTACGGCTTAGAGGTCCGGCGGTTACCTCTGACACAAACACTCCAGTAGAATTACAGCCAATAAAAAAACTAGTAAGTTCTTAGTTACATTCTAAAAAAGGCAAAAAAAAAGCAAATTTTTGTTAATATACATTAATTTTTTGCACATTTTAGAAGGTAAAAAGGTGTCTATGCAGATTGGTAACACAAATATTACGCCTTTGTCTAAACGTGATAGTGCCAATGTCCTCACCGAAATTTGTGGTGTAGTAAGTGGGGGTGGTTTGTCAAACATACCTATCTATTTTATTAATTTTTCTAATAAATTCTTAATTTTTTTCCAGGAAATCAGACAGGGACATACAGGACAATTTTTTCTTTACATAAAATGTAAGGTATTGTAATAATTTGCAAAATCCAAGACAATTATGTTCATTTTCTTTTTTTCTTCACAGACAACAACAAAAATACAGTGCAGCGGTTCGCAAAATACTTATGGTTCGACCTGGATCGTCGGCAACACATTTTTCCTAAATTTGTTGAAATGGTTGCTCCGAAAAGATGTAAAGTTTGTACAGTGTTTGACCTAGATAATATTCCAATATCAGGAGAATATCTTGGTAAATTCCTACCAGAACTTATCGAAAAAACTTCTGTCATAAAGGTTACTTAGCTTTTGTTAAGCTAATTCAGTACTTAACAAAATTTTTTTATGTATGTAGTTGGACCCGCGAAAAACTAATGGCGTTCTCAAATGTAAACTATGCGCTGTTCAATTGCTTCATGCAGATCTGGTTATTGATAAGCTGAATAGCTCTTTGCAACGGCTTAAAAAACTTTTAAAGAATACAAAAACTAAAACTGGCAGTCTCCGTTTTGATTAAAAAAACGTACTTGTAAAATATGGTATTTTTAATTGAACTTGAATAGGTGGCTTACCCTCTAAACTGTCTTCACTCTTAACACTTCGTAATCCAAAGTAAATCGATACAATGTACAAGTTATTTGTTTTAATAAATATTTATTAATTCAGCATTAATACATATACAAAGTACCATCGGCCGTTTGAAATACGGGTGTGATCATTCTCTCCTCTTCCTTTTCCATTAAAAGAGGCATGAATTTGTCGATTTTTTTTATATTTAAAAAATAAACAAATTCTATTTCTCATTACCAAGCATCAGTTGCATTCTTAATCTCGTAGTGTACAGACGTGTCTACGCGAGTGTAATATTGTTAATAGGTGATATTAGTAATAAGTGGCAAACGGATTTAGTAATATACATTTACATACATATACACATATTAGTGAGAAAAGAAAAAACAATAAAAAAAAGCGAACGGATAATAAGTAACAGTCATCGTCGTGACAGTGGGCCTAATAGCCGAAATGTTTACATTGTGTTAAGCTCAAGGGTTATCAATGAAAACATCAACAACGATTACTGTTACTCATTAACCGTTCGCTTATTTTATTGCGTAGTTTGTTGTGTTTTCTTTTCTCACTAATATGTGTATACATATATGTATATTAATAAATTTGTTTGCCACTTGTTATTAATATCACCTTTTACCAATATTACACTCGCGTAGATACGTCCGTACACTACGAGGGCTGCCATACAGTATTTAAAAATAATAAGGGTAACCCCTTAAAACTTCCCCAAAGTCGCCCTTAGAGGAATAAAACGTATCACAGACTACCATTAGTTTTTCTCTCCGAAACATATACCCAGAACATATAGGGGGTAAATCTCATACAAAATTTACAAAAATGATATAAAAAGGCTAATAGCTTCCCCAGAGTTGTCCTTGGAGAAACAAAGTGCACGACCGACCCCCATTAGATTTTCCCTTCCAAACATAAATCTAAAACATACTTGTCCTTATCTCCATCGCCTAAAGGGGCTCCCATATAAAGTTTAGAAACCTGTAATAAATCCTCGCCCACAACTTCCAGGGTGCGTGCGGTCAAATGCAGGACTGACCCCAACTCATTTTTTTTTGCAAACATTTTCCTAGAACATACCCCCTGTCACCACCCTATAATGCGGTTGCCATACGAAATTTAAAAAAAAAACTAGGTTAAAAAACCTTCAATCGTGTTGAGGGTATATAAGATTGGGCACAGCCGAATAGCGCTTTTACTTGTTTTCTTTATTTTTTATTTACCTACATACTTCTGTGCATTATTTTTTTTTCTTTTTGCAGTGATTTATTTTTCGACAAATGGCCCCTATCAAAATATTTTACAATTTAATGGCATATCGGAACAAGCCAAAAGTGTAATACGTTCCATATGAGAATTTTTTGATGAAATATCTGAGTCCGATGCTCAAGATTTGCTTCAAAGAGCATTTGATTCAGATAAAAAGGTCGCCACAATCAAAACAAATAGGTAAATAATTGGTAGTCTTTAGATTCCTTTCATTACCTTTTAACTTTTTTTTCTTGACTATCTGGCCTTAGTGACAACATTCCTAGCACTACGCAATTGCAACCTAACGAAATACGTCAATTGCTTATTTATCCACCAGGAAAGGGTGGCATTTCTATAAATACTGAGGAATACATGTGTTTGGAAACGGATCAATATATAAATGATATAATTATTGATTTATATTTAAAATGGGTACACGATAATGTTATCCCAGGATCACAAAAGGAGTATACTCATATTTTCAGTGCATTTTTGATAAACCATTAACAACCTTAACGCTGCACACGCAGCAAGATAAAGACGGTAACAAATTGACGCCTGCCCAAAGAGACATGCCCGTGTGCAAAACTGAACGAAAAATGTGAATGTTTTTGAAAAAGATTTTATTGTTATACCTATAAATGAGCAGTCGCATTGGTTTTTGGCCATCATTTGTTTCCTACGGCTTAGAGGTCCGGCGGTTACCTTTGACACAAACACTCCAGTAGCATTACAGCCAATAAAAAAAACTAGTAAGTTCTTAGTTACATTCTAAAAAAAAGCAAATTTTTGTTAATAAACATTAATTTTTTGCACATTTTAGAAGGTAAAAAGGTGTCTATGCAGATTGGTAACACAAATATTACGCCTTTGTCTAAACGTGATATTGCCAATGTCCTCACCGAAATTTGTGGTGTAGTAAGTGGTGGTGGTTTTTGAAACATACTATTCTATTTTATTAATTTTTCTAATAAATTCTTAATTTTTTTCCAGGAAATCAGACAGGGACATACAGGACAATTTTTTCTTTACATAAAATGTAAGATATTGTAATGATTTGCAAAATCCAAGAAAATTATGTTCATTTTCTTTTTTTCTGCACAGACAACAACAAAATTACAGTGCAGTGGCTCGCAAAATACTTATGGTTCGACCTGGATCATCGGCAACACATTTTTCCTAAATTTGTTGAAATGGTTGCTCCGAAAAGATGTAAAGTTTGTACAGTGCTTGACCTAGATAATATTCCAATATCTGGAGAATATCTTGGTAAATTCCTACCAGAACTTATCGAAAAAACTTCTGTCATAAAGGTTATTTAACTTTTGTTTAGCTAATTCAGTACTAAACAAAATTTTTTTATGTATGTAGTTGGACCCGCTAAAAACTAATGGCGTTCTCATATGTAAACTATGCGCTGTTCAATTGCTTTATGCAGATCTGGTTATTGATAAGCTGAATAGCTCTTTGCAACGGCTTAAAAAACTTTTAAAGGATACAAAAACTAAAACTGGCAGTCTCCGTTTTGATTAAAAAAACGTACTTGTAAAATATGGTATTTTAATTGAACTTGAATAGGTGGCTTACCCTCTAAACTGTCTTCACTGTTAACACTTCGTAATCCAAAGTAAATCGATACAATGTACAAGTTATTTGTTTTAATAAATATTTATTAATTCAGCATTAATACATATACAAAGTACAATCGGCCGTTTGAAATACGGGTGTGATCATTCTCTCCTCTTCCTTTTCCATTAAAAGAGGCATGAATTTGTCGATTTTTTTTATATTTAAAAAATAAACAAATTCTATTTCTCATTACCAAGCATCAGTTGCATTCTTAATCTCGTAGTGTACAGACGTGTCTACGCGAGTGTAATATTGGTAATAGGTGATATTAGTAATAAGTGGCAAACGGATTTAATAATATACATTTACATATACACATATTAGTGAGAAAAGAAAAAACAATAAAAAAAGCGAACGGATAATAAGTAACAGTCATCGTCGTGACAGTGGGCCTAATAGCCGAAATGTTTACATTGTGTTAAGCTCAAGGGTTATCAATGAAAACATCAACAACGATTACTGTTACTCATTAACCGTTCGCTTATTTTATTGCGTAGTTTGTTGTGTTTTCTTTTCTCACTAATATGTGTATACGTATATGTATATTAATAAATTTGTTTGCCACTTGTTACTAATATCACCTTTTACCAATATTACACTCGCGTAGATACGTCCGTACACTACGAGGGCTGCCATACAGTATTTAAAAATAATAAGGGTAACCCCTTAAAACTTCCCCAAAGTCGCCCTTAGAGGAATAAAACGTATCACAGACTACCATTAGTTTTTCTCTCCGAAACATATACCCAGAACATATAGGGGGTAAATCTCATACAAATTTACAAAAATGATATAAAAAGGCTAATAGCTTCCCCAGAGTTGTCCTTGGAGAAACAAAGTGCACGACCGACCCCCATTAGATTTTCCCTTCCAAACATAAATCTAAAACATACTTGTCCTTATCTCCATCGCCTAAAGGGGCTCCCATATAAAGTTAAGAAACCTGTAATAAATCCTCGCCCACAACTTCCAGGGTGCGTGCGGTCAAATGCAGGACTGACCCCAACTCATTTTTTTTTGCAAACATTTTCCTAGAACATACCCCCTGTCACCACCCTATAATGCGGTTGCCATACGAAATTTAAAAAAAAAAAACTAGGTTAAAAAACCTTCAATCGTGTTGAGGGTATATAAGATTGGGCACAGCCGAATAGCGCTTTTACTTGTTTTCTTTATTTTTTATTTACCTACATACTTCTGTGCATTATATTTTTTTCTTTTTGCAGTGATTTATTTTTCGACAAATGGCCCCTATCAAAATATTTTACAATTTAATGGCATATCGGAACAAGCCAAAAGTGTAATACGTTCCATATGAGAATTTTTTGATGAAATATCTGAGTCCGATGCTCAAGATTTGCTTCAAAGAGCATTTGATTCAGATAAAAAGGTCGCCACAATCAAAACAAATAGGTAAATAATTGGTAGTCTTTAGATTCCTTTCATTACCTTTTAACTTTTTTTCTTGACTATCTGGCCTTAGTGACAACATTCCTAGCACTACGCAATTGCAACCTAACGAAATACGTCAATTGCTTATTTATCCACCAGGAAAGGGTGGCATTTCTATAAATACTGAGGAAAACATGTGTTTGGAAACGGATCAATATTTAAATGATATAATTATTGATTTATATTTAAAATGGGTACACGATGTTATCCCAGGATCACAAAAGGAGTATACTCATATTTTCAGTGCACTTTTGATAAACCATTAACAACCTTAACGCTGCACACGCAGCAAGATAAAGACGGTAACAAATTGACGCCTGCCCAAAGAGACATGCCCGTGTGCAAAACTGAACGAAAAATGTGAATGTTTTTGAAAAAGATTTTATTGTTATACCTATAAATGAGCAGTCGCATTGGTTTTTGGCCATCATTTGTTTCCTACGGCTTAGAGGTCCGGCGGTTACCTTTGACACAAACACTCCAGTAGCATTACAGCCAATAAAAAAAACTAGTAAGTTCTTAGTTACATTCTAAAAAAGGCAAAAAAAAAGCAAATTTTTGTTAATAAACATTAATTTTTTGCACATTTTAGAAGGTAAAAAGGTGTCTATGCAGATTGGTAACACAAATATTACGCCTTTGTCTAAACGTGATAGTGCCAATGTCCTCACCGAAATTTGTGGTGTAGTAAGTGGTGGTGGTTTTTGAAACATACTATTATATTTTATTAATTTTTCTAATAAATTCTTAATTTTTTTCCAGGAAATCAGACAGGGACATACAGGACAATTTTTTCTTTACATAAAATGTAAGATATTGTAATGATTTGCAAAATCCAAGAAAATTATGTTCATTTTCTTTTTTTCTGCACAGACAACAACAAAATTACAGTGCAGTGGCTCGCAAAATACTTATGGTTCGACCTGGATCATCGGCAACACATTTTTCCTAAATTTGTTGAAATGGTTGCTCCGAAAAGATGTAAAGTTTGTACAGTGCTTGACCTAGATAATATTCCAATATCTGGAGAATATCTTGGTAAATTCCTACCAGAACTTATCGAAAAAACTTCTGTCATAAAGGTTATTTAACTTTTGTTTAGCTAATTCAGTACTAAACAAAATTTTTTTATGTATGTAGTTGGACCCGCGAAAAACTAATGGCGTTCTCATATGTAAACTATGCGCTGTTCAATTGCTTCATGCAGATCTGGTTATTGATAAGCTGAATAGCTCTTTGCAACGGCTTAAAAAACTTTTAAAGGATACAAAAACTAAAACTGGCAGTCTCCGTTTGGATTAAAAAAAACGTACTTGTAAAATATCGTATTTTTAATTGAACTTGAATAGGTGGCTTACCCTCTAAACTGTCTTCACTCTTAACACTTCGTAATCCAAAGTAAATCGATACAATGTACAAGTTATTTGTTTTAATAAATATTTATTAATTCAGCATTAATACATATACAAAGTACAATCGGCCGTTTGAAATACGGGTGTGATCATTCTCTCCTCTTCCTTTTCCATTAAAAGAGGCATGAATTTGTCGATTTTTTTTATATTTAAAAAATAAACAAATTCTATTTCTCATTACCAAGCATCAGTTGCATTCTTAATCTCGTAGTGTACGGACGTGTCTACGCGAGTGTAATATTGGTAATATGTGATATTAGTAATAAGTGGCAAACGAATTTAATAATATACATTTACATATACACATATTAGTGAGAAAAGAAAAAAAATAAAAAAAAGCGAACGGATAATAAGTAACAGTCATCGTCGTGACAGTGGGCCTAATAACCCCCTTAAACTTCCCCAAAGTCGCCTTTAGAGGAATAAAACGTATCACAGACTACCATTAGTTTTTCTCTCCGAAACATATACCCAGAACATATAGGGGGTAAATCTCATACAAAATTTACAAAAATGATATAAAAAGGCTAATAGCTTCCCCCAGAGTTGTCCTTGGAGAAATAAAGTGCACGACCGACCCCCATTAGATTTTCCCTTCCAAACATAAATCTAAAACATACTTGTCCTTATCTCCATCGCCTAAAGGGGCTCCCATATAAAGTTTAGAAACCTGTAATAAATCCTCGCCCACAACTTCCAGGGTGCGTGCGGTCAAATGCTGGATTGACCCCAACTCATTTTTTTGCAAACATTTTCCTAGAACATACCCCCTGTCACCACCCTATAATGCGGTTGCCATACAAAATTTTAAAAAAATTAGGTTAAAAAACCTTCAGTCGTGTTGAGGGTATATAAGATTGGGCACAGCCGAATAGCGCTTTTACTTATTTTTCTTTATTTTTTATTTACCTACATACACATAGCATGAGTTTTTTTTCTTTTTGCAGTGATTTATTTTTCGACAAAGGGCCCCTATCAAACTATTTTACAATTTGATGGTATATCTGAACAAGCAAAAAGGGTAATACGTTCCATATGGGATTTTTTAATGAAATATCTGAATTCGATGCTCAAGATTTTCTTCAAAGAGCATCTGATTCAGATAAAAAGGTTGCCACAATCAAAACAAATAGGTAAATAATTGATAGCCTTTAGATTCCTTTCATTACCTTTTACCTTTTCTTTCTTGACTGTCTGGCCTTAGTGACAACATTCCTAGCACTACGCAATTGCAACCTAACGAAATACGTCAATTGCTTATTTATCCACCAGGAAAGGGTGGCATTTCTATAAATACTGAGGAATACATGTGTTTGGAAACGGATCAATATTTAAATGATATAATTATTGATTTATATTTAAAATGGGTACACGATGTTATCCCAGGATCACAAAAGGAGTATACTCATATTTTCAGTGCACTTTTGATAAACCATTAACAACCTTAACGCTGCACACGCAGCAAGATAAAGACGGTAACAAATTGACGCCTGCCCAAAGAGACATGCCCGTGTGCAAAACTGAACGAAAAATGTGAATGTTTTTGAAAAAGATTTTATTGTTATACCTATAAATGAGCAGTCGCATTGGTTTTTGGCCATCATTTGTTTCCTACGGCTTAGAGGTCCGGCGGTTACCTTTGACACAAACACTCCAGTAGCATTACAGCCAATAAAAAAAACTAGTAAGTTCTTAGTTACATTCTAAAAAAGGCAAAAAAAAAGCAAATTTTTGTTAATAAACATTAATTTTTTGCACATTTTAGAAGGTAAAAAGGTGTCTATGCAGATTGGTAACACAAATATTACGCCTTTGTCTAAACGTGATAGTGCCAATGTCCTCACCGAAATTTGTGGTGTAGTAAGTGGTGGTGGTTTTTGAAACATACTATTATATTTTATTAATTTTTCTAATAAATTCTTAATTTTTTTCCAGGAAATCAGACAGGGACATACAGGACAATTTTTTCTTTACATAAAATGTAAGATATTGTAATGATTTGCAAAATCCAAGAAAATTATGTTCATTTTCTTTTTTTCTGCACAGACAACAACAAAATTACAGTGCAGTGGCTCGCAAAATACTTATGGTTCGACCTGGATCATCGGCAACACATTTTTCCTAAATTTGTTGAAATGGTTGCTCCGAAAAGATGTAAAGTTTGTACAGTGCTTGACCTAGATAATATTCCAATATCTGGAGAATATCTTGGTAAATTCCTACCAGAACTTATCGAAAAAACTTCTGTCATAAAGGTTATTTAACTTTTGTTTAGCTAATTCAGTACTAAACAAAATTTTTTTATGTATGTAGTTGGACCCGCGAAAAACTAATGGCGTTCTCATATGTAAACTATGCGCTGTTCAATTGCTTCATGCAGATCTGGTTATTGATAAGCTGAATAGCTCTTTGCAACGGCTTAAAAAACTTTTAAAGGATATAAAAACTAAAACTGGCAGTCTCCGTTTGGATTAAAAAAAACGTACTTGTAAAATATCGTATTTTTAATTGAACTTGAATAGGTGGCTTACCCTCTAAACTGTCTTCACTCTTAACACTTCGTAATCCAAAGTAAATCGATACAATGTACAAGTTATTTGTTTTAATAAATATTTATTAATTCAGCATTAATACATATACAAAGTACAATCGGCCGTTTGAAATACGGGTGTGATCATTCTCTCCTCTTCCTTTTCCATTAAAAGAGGCATGAATTTGTCGATTTTTTTTATATTTAAAAAATAAACAAATTCTATTTCTCATTACCAAGCATCAGTTGCATTCTTAATCTCGTAGTGTACGGACGTGTCTACGCGAGTGTAATATTGGTAATATGTGATATTAGTAATAAGTGGCAAACGAATTTAATAATATACATTTACATATACACATATTAGTGAGAAAAGAAAAAAAATAAAAAAAAGCGAACGGATAATAAGTAACAGTCATCGTCGTGACAGTGGGCCTAATAACCCCCTTAAACTTCCCCAAAGTCGCCTTTAGAGGAATAAAACGTATCACAGACTACCATTAGTTTTTCTCTCCGAAACATATACCCAGAACATATAGGGGGTAAATCTCATACAAAATTTACAAAAATGATATAAAAAGGCTAATAGCTTCCCCCAGAGTTGTCCTTGGAGAAATAAAGTGCACGACCGACCCCCATTAGATTTTCCCTTCCAAACATAAATCTAAAACATACTTGTCCTTATCTCCATCGCCTAAAGGGGCTCCCATATAAAGTTTAGAAACCTGTAATAAATCCTCGCCCACAACTTCCAGGGTGCGTGCGGTCAAATGCTGGATTGACCCCAACTCATTTTTTTGCAAACATTTTCCTAGAACATACCCCCTGTCACCACCCTATAATGCGGTTGCCATACAAAATTTTAAAAAAATTAGGTTAAAAAACCTTCAGTCGTGTTGAGGGTATATAAGATTGGGCACAGCCGAATAGCGCTTTTACTTATTTTTCTTTATTTTTTATTTACCTACATACACATAGCATGAGTTTTTTTTCTTTTTGCAGTGATTTATTTTTCGACAAAGGGCCCCTATCAAACTATTTTACAATTTGATGGTATATCTGAACAAGCAAAAAGGGTAATACGTTCCATATGGGATTTTTTAATGAAATATCTGAATTCGATGCTCAAGATTTTCTTCAAAGAGCATCTGATTCAGATAAAAAGGTTGCCACAATCAAAACAAATAGGTAAATAATTGATAGCCTTTAGATTCCTTTCATTACCTTTTACCTTTTCTTTCTTGACTGTCTGGCCTTAGTGACAACATTCCTAGCACTACGCAATTGCAACCTAACGAAATACGTCAATTGCTTATTTATCCACCAGGAAAGGGTGGCATTTCTATAAATACTGAGGAATACATGTGTTTGGCAACGGATCAATATTTAAATGATATAATTATTGATTTATATTTAAAATGGGTTCACGATAATGTTATCCCAGAATCACAAAAGGAGTATACTCATATTTTCAGTGCATTTTTTTATAAACGATTAACAACCTTAACGCTGCACACGCAGCAAGATAAAGACGGTAACAAATTGACGTCTGCCCAAAGAAACATGCCCGTGTGTAAAACTGGACAAAAAATGTGAATCTTTTTGAAAAAGATTTTATTGTTATACTTATAAATGAGCACTCGCATTGGTTTTTGGCCATCATTTGTTTTCCGCGGCTTAAAGGTCCGGCGGTTACCTTTGACACAAACACTCCAGTAGAACTCCAGTAAAAAAACTAGTAACTTATTAGTTACATTCTAAAAAAGGCAAACAAAAAGCAAATTTTTGTTAATATAAGTTAACACCCTGTACATTGAAAATGGTAATTCAACACACGACAACTTCGTATTGCCAAACTGTGGGAACTTACGCTCTCAATGAATTTATTTCCAAGTAATTGTCATTGCATTAAAAACTGCTGACGGTATGTCTGGCAAAACCAGGCGACTTCCAATAGCCGTTGACCAACTTACCTGCAGCGCGCGTGTAATGGGGGCAGAGAAAAGCAGAACTGCACATAGTATAAATTAAGTTTAGAAGTTATTAAGTTAGGTTTTAGTTTAAATCCATCTTCCTTTTAAACAAGTAATAAAGAATATTTAATAAATAAAAAAAATTAATATTTTTTTAATGTTTTAAACATAATTAAAATTAATTGGCGCCCAACGTGGTTGTAGTGATATAAAGTGAACGTGTGAAAATAGCCAAATAAACTGTAAGACATCCTCAATAGCACGCCAGTGAAGTTATTTAAGTGTTAAAAACAACAAGTGTAAATCTTCCTTAAGAAGCACGTCGCTTAGAGAAGACACCACACCGACTTAATATCATCTATAAACCCATTCAACATCCTTTAGTGTCCGTCCGCAGGAAACCACGCCAGCGAACCGTTGCAGACCCGTAGAAGTTTATCAACAAAAAGGACCATCTCACCGGCTCCGTGCGGATATATGTAAGCATAGTGTTTAAGGTAAGTTAAAAAACTAGTAAAGTTATAAAAGAAAATTAAAATTGAAATAAAAAAAAAATAAGAAAAAAATATACAATCATATTATCTAAAATTTAAAGTAAAGAGAAAATTGTAAAAGTTTAAAATGTCTAACCCTGAAAATTTAGTACGACCACCCGTTCTGAATAATACTGGAGCCATTCCAAGACAAGTCACAGACAGACAAGCAAATAGGGATCTGGACGATCATATTAAGCAATAAATTGACATATTAGTGCAAGAAAAACTGATACAGAATACAGAAAATGCAATAGAAATTGACCAACCAGTTACCAGTGGAAATGTTAGTGAAGTAGAAAAAATCCCGGAGATTGTAAGGAGTCTTCGCGAATTCTCGGGGGAACCTGGAGAAATCGGGTCATGGAAAAAGAGTATAGATAGGATAATAAAAATTTACTCAAATATACAGGGAACAGTAAGATATTATGGTATTCTTATCGTCATAAGAAACAAGATCGTAGGAAATGCAGACATAGTATTAGAATCTTATAACACGCCATTAAATTGGAAAGCTATCTCTCACTGCTTGACAAACCACTATGGTGATAAGCGTGATCTTAGCACCTTAGAATATCAAATGACTGCGCTAACACAACAAACACTAACTACCCAAGAATTTTATTAGCAAGTTTATTTACATTTTTCTTTTATATTAAATAAGTTATCCTGCTTAGACGCTGGACCAGAATCCCTAAATCTTCTCATAAAAACTTACCGCAATAAAGCCCTTGACACTTTTGTACGAGGTCTTAATGGTGATCTTCCGAGATTACTTGGAATGAGGGAACCGACAGATCTACCAGAAGCCCTTCATCTTTGCCTCAAACTCGAAAATCAGACTTTCAGAAACGACTTGACCATAAACAACTTTAATAGGAAAAATACGGTTCAACCGAACATACAACATCCCATACGTAAAAACAAATATCATCCACAACCATTTTATCCCAACTTAGTTAATTGGGGACAACAGCC
The DNA here is from genome assembly GCA_963583895.1 of Melanophora roralis. NCBI lineage: Eukaryota > Metazoa > Arthropoda > Insecta > Diptera > Rhinophoridae > Melanophora > Melanophora roralis. The sequence continues at coordinate 11,782,426 of OY757192.1, read as the reverse complement.
ACAAATACATTTTTCTCAACAACAACCCTTTTACCCTCCTTTACCACCTAGACAATTCCTAAACGAACCGATAGTTCATACTCAGCAACCTTACCAACCAAATGTTAATAGGAAACAACGTTATTTCGCACCACCTAGACCAATTGCTCCTAAACCGCAACCAAAACCCGAAATGATGGACATAGACCAAAGCATGCAAACCAGAAGGATAAATTATATGAACCGACCGGCACAAAATGACGCATTTTTTGGTAAAAGGCCAGCACAATTCGTGCAAATTGGATCTCACAGATATTCATTTTTTAGAATGAATAACTCTTCATTGCCTTACATTGAGAGTAAACTCGGTAATGGAGAAATCATTAAAATTCTAATCGACACTGGCTTGAACAAAAATTATGTGCAACCCTTCCTAATAAAAAAATCAATTAGAAACGAAACTCCATTTTATGCAAGTTCCATTGGAGGACATATCCAAGTTACTCACCATACCTTTGCAAATCTTTTCGGATTAAAAAATACTAACATAAAATTTTTCTTACTCCCGACTCTAAAATCATTCCATGCCATAATTGGAAATGATTCACTTAAAGAATTAAAGGCCGTGATTTACACAAGAGATAACTACATGTCAATAAAAAATAAATTAAAAATAGAATTAAACCAACAAATTTCCCATGATGTCAATCATATTAATATTCGATCAGAACATTTAAACCAAGTCCAAAAAGAAAATCTCAAAAAACTAGCAATTGATCATAAAGCACTTTTTTGTGACCCAGATGAAAAATTAACTTTTACTACTACAGTAAAAGGCCAAATACGAACAACTTCAGATAATCCAGTTTTTACAAAATGTTACCCTTACCCTATGTGTCTCAAAGGTCGTGTTGAAAAACAGATAAACGAATACTTACGTGATGGTATTATACGACCATTCAGATCCCCATATAAATCGCCCGTATGGATAGTCCTAAAAAAAAATCAGACGTATCAGGAGAAAAAAAATATCGTATAGTCATCGACTGTAGAAAATTAAATTCAATTACAATACCAGACAGATATCCAATTTCTGAAATTGGCAAAGTTTTATCCCAACTAGGCAGAAATAAATTTTTTTCGGTACTCGACCTGAAAAGTGGCTTTCATCAGATTCTATTAAAAGAATCGGATGCAGAGAAGACAGCTTTCTCGGTAAATAACGGGAAATATGAATTCACCCGTCTACCCTTTGGTCTCAAAAATGCTCCTTCCATATTTCAAAGAGCTCTTGATGACATTTTAAGGGATCATATAGGAAAAAGATGCTTTGTCTACATAGACGACATTATAATATTTAGTAAAAATCAAAATGACCATTTCAATGACCTCAATGAGTTGCCCCTACACGGGGGCAATGTCAGATCGAAGCTGATTAATTTTTCCTCACGGAAAATTTTTTAATCATACGCCCTATCTCCGGCCCACATCTTTCAGGATGCTCCTACAAAGGTCAAATGTAAGACTGACCCCGATTAATATTCCCTCTCCAGCATTTTTGTTAAACATACATACCCCAATCTCCACCCCTAACAGGACTGCCATACAATATTTAAAAAATATACGGTAACCCCTTACAACTTTACCAAAGTCGCCCTTAGAGGAATAAAACGTATCACAGACCACCATTAGTTTTTCCCTCGGAAACATATTCCCAGAACATATAGGGGGTAAATCCCATACAAAATTTACAAAAATGATATAAAAAGGCCCGTAGCTTCCCCAGAGTCGGCCTTGAAGAAATAAAGTGCACGACCGTCCCTGATTAGTTTTCCCCTTCCAAAAATAAATCTAAAACATACTTGTCCTTATCTCCATCGCCTAAAGGGGTTCCCATATAAAGTTTAGGAAATTGTAATAAATCCTCGCCCACAACTTCCAGGGTGCGTGTGGATAGGTCAAATGCTGGACTGACCCCAACCTTTTTTTTTTTGCAAACATTTTTCTAGAACATACCCCCTATCACCACCCCATAATGCGGTTGCCATACCAAATTTTGAAAAAACTAGGTTAAAAAACCTTCAGGCGTGTTAAGGGTATATACGATTGGGCACAGCCGAATAGCGCTTATACTGGCTTTTCTTTATTTTTTATTTACCTACATACTTATGTGCATGATTTTTTTTCTATTTGCAGTGACTTATTTTTCGACATATCTTGATGCCATATCTGAACAAGCAAAAAGTGTAATATGTGCCATATGGGAATTTTTTGATGAAATATCTGAATCCGATGCTCAAGATTTGCTCCAAAGAGCAACTGATTCAGATAAAAAGGTCGCCACAATCAAAACAAATAGGTAAATAATTGATATTCTTTAGATTCTTTTCATTACCTTTTAACTTTTCTTTCTTGACTGGCTGGCCTTAGTGACAACATTCCTAGCACTACGCAATTTGCAACGAAATAGGTCAATTGCTTATTTATCCACCAGGAAAGGGTGGCATTTCTATAAATACTGAGGATTACATGTGCTTGGCAACGGATCAATATTTAAATAATATAATTATTGATTTATATTTAAAATGGGTACACGATAATGTTATCCCAGAATTACAAAAGGAACGTACACATATTTTCAGTACATTTTTTTTGAAAATCACTTTTTGAGAAATTATTTGAAATCACGAGAAACACAGAACGAATTTTGTGAGCTTTAACTAAGTGCCTGCTGGTTTGTATTCACTTGATTATACTTTTAATACCTAAGTTTGAAATTTGCAATAAATTATTCAAATAAATAATGCAAAATCAGAATTGTGGTTTTAAAACCACAAGTGATTTGAAACCACATGATTTTCAGAACTGTATATATAATGTAAAATGCCTGAAAAAATCCATTAAAAATGGAGACAAAAAGTATGTAAAAAATTAAAATTTAAATTAATAAATTATTTGATCCTAATACAACATATTGCAATTTGCAATTGTTTACTCAATTTTTGATTAGGCTTCCCAGCTTCGCTGAGGATAGAAAGCCTGATTGAACAATGCATAAGAACTAAAAAAGTAATATTTATTTGTTTTTTTGTGGTTTTAGGGCATCAAGATGAAGGGTTATAGTAAGATAAGTAATTTAGAATTAAGCAATGTTTTATTAAATATTTCATTTTTAGAAAATTTAAAAAATAATTCGAAACAAAATGAAATATTCCTTCAAGCTGTTATAGATTCTTTAAATGAAAAAAGAACTAACTATAACAGAGTTAAAAAAGCTCCAAAATATGTAAACGTATCTCTATTATTGCAAAAAGAATTTTGAGAAATTCGAATGCAATAAAAGTTGTCAATTATAAGAAATCTTTGAAACTGACAAAGCTTTCATTGAAACCCGATCTTTTACCAAATGTGAATTCAACACAAAAATTAGTTTCGTCAAATAAAGAGCTGTCAACAGAGACACAAATAAATTGTAAAGAAAATGATATAAGTTGCATAGAAGCGCACAGCTTTCCAAAAGATCACACTAACCTATCAGAATTGTTATGTAATCTTGAAGAGTTTGTAGAATCTAGAGAAAAGAATTTTGAAGAAAATCATTTAAACTGCCTAGAACTACAAAGTTTTCCAAACGAACTTTCTGATATATTACCTTTGTCGTGTGATCTGGAGGAGTACTTAAAAAGTATGGAAATAAATTGCAAAGAAGATATATCAAATTGCTTAGAGTTGCAAAGTTACCCAAAAGAACATATTAATTAATCCGATTTGTTGTCCGACTTAGATCATTGCTTAGAAACCGAAAAAACTACAGAAAATGCTACAAAACAATTAGAAATTTTAGACTCTAAAGAAGTTGAGCAAAATGGTTCAAAATGTAAAATACAAAACCACGAAAGCTGTGATTTTAAAGGAATTTTATCAAAATCTGATTTGAAAGCTATTATAAATAGTAATATAACAGAAATTATGAATGATTTCGAAAAAAATTTTAAATCTCTTGCTTCTGATTTAAACAAAAGCTTTGAAAAAATATTAACAAGCAATGAGCAACGCCTTAATCAAATAAAAGAATTTTAAAAGATATCGAGTTTAAATTCAATATACAAAAAAATCCTAAAAAGACAGTATTAAACACTTGTTTTTCAGATCAAAGCTCTAATAAAGTTGAGAGTTTTGAAAATGTACTTACATTGCAAGCTGGAAAAAGGGATCACACGCTTGGCCCATTTGAGATAACAGATGACTCTGTACATGTTTTAGATTTTATATATAATATATAATATAATATAACAGAAATTATGAATGATTTCGAAAAAAATTTTAAATCTCTTGCTTCTGATTTAAACAAAAGCTTTGAAAAAATATTAACAAGCAATGAGCAACGCCTTAATCAAATAAAAGAATTTTAAAAGATATCGAGTTTAAATTCAATATACAAAAAAATCCTAAAAAGACAGTATTAAACACTTGTTTTTCAGATCAAAGCTCTAATAAAGTTGAGAGTTTTGAAAATGTACTTACATTGCAAGCTGGAAAAAGGGATCACACGCTTGGCCCATTTGAGATAACAGATGACTCTGTACATGTTTTAGATTTTCTGAAATATAGAAAAACTCCTAGTCCAAGCAACAGAAATGTAATAAGCGCAAAATCAAAGTGCACAAAACCAAGTAGAAAATTTCAGAAAATTTTCAAAGATTGTTCTTTTAGTGTGAATCTTGAAAGTACGAAAAACACTAATATAAATAAAATTACAAGCAAGAAACTTCTTGAGGATATAATAAGAGAAGAATATTTGAAATGTAATAATGTCTGTATTTTAAACTTTTACAATATTAAATATATTAAAAAAAATACTTTAATGTACGCTTATTGTAAATTTAATGACTGCACAACATTTCGGTTTACTGTAAGTCCTGAGATAAACGTAACTGTTCATCGAACAAAGGAGTTGCATCATGCTGAAAATGAGATAAAAGTTGGCCAAATAAGAGGAGTTAAAAGATATGTATTAAAAAGTAAGCTTAAAAGAAAAAAAGCATATTTGTATAGAAAGAAACAAATTTTAGATGCCGCAGATGACATTGCGGAAAAGGGAAATTTTCAAAATAAACAAAAATTAGAAACACTAAGAAAATGTAAATCTGAGCAAAACTTTGATGATTATTATCACTCAGATCCATTTTACGCTCTCTATTTAATGCATATTGGCCCTTATAAAAGTTACATACACAGACTTGTTTCACCTCTTACAGTATACACTTGGGAAAAACTAACCTTTCAGTCAATTTCAAGTAATATAAAAATACTTGAGGACTCAAAATTTACATTACATATAGATGCTTCAGGCGAAAGTGTTAAAAGTGTAATAGGCGATAAAAAAAGAATATCAACTTATAAGATAATTCTAAGAAATTGGAAACTAAAAAAAATTTTGGCAATTGCAGAAGCAATACTCTCTGCACATACTCTAAAAGAAATATGTGACTACTTAGATCATATAAAATTGTTTCTCAAAGAGCATAAGGTAAAGTATCAATTTAAGTGGCCTTATTGTAAAAGAGTTTGCACCGATGTAAGCGCGACATTATTTGGTGCAGTATTAAAAAGCTTTAACAATCAAACATTACTAGAGTACCTTAATGCTTGTGCGACATTTTTAAATAATTTAAAAAATAATGCAAATATCAAACCAGATTTTGTTTGCAATGGGGTAAATGCCATTATATCCATATTATTTGCAAGCTGGAAACGCATCCAAATCCGCTCGCTCGAAACATCTTGCAACATAGTAGACACACTCGTCTGAAAAGAAGGGACACTATTGAACTTAGATGAAACTGTTTAAATTAATTTACTTTGTTATGAGAACTTAAATTTTGGTCTGGTACTGACTGGACTAATATAAATTACTTAGTTTTAAGATTTGAATACTTATTGTTAGTTCGCAAAGGCGAAGATTCAATAATAAAAAAAAATATGAAAAAAAAAAATTATTTGTAAGGATTTGGATGTAAAATTAGGCAGAAAACATATCTTAAGGCCTTTGCTAAACAATGCCTTGATAGCCGCGTTTATAGTTTTAATGACACCATTCAAGTGCTCATATATTGAAAGTAGTTTTGAAATATTACGCCAGTGCTTAACTGGAGTTGATGATAAAAATCTAGGAAAAGAATATAACCTTCCTGATAGTCAGCAACGAGATTTGCTAGAATCAATTTCTTTTAATAGCCCATTTCGAAATATGTTTCTTAAAATTTATCATGAAGTTGAAATTAATATTAAGGATATAAATAAGGGACAGGTATTAAATCAATACCGAAATGATGAAATGTGTATGTTTATACTAAACAAATACTGTGCTTTTATTCCACTGTGGACAAATATTTTGGGCATTAATGTTGATCCTTCAGGGAAACATATAAGTAATGCTCCTGTCGGATTTTCCTATTTTTTACAAGAGCATATAATATTACCTTAAAAATCTGTTAGAGCTGATGTTTTCGTAAAAGCTATGAGAGTTGACTATCTCATTGAAAGAAATGCAATATAATTATAAAATGTTTGGCTCTATTACTGCTGAAATTGAAAATATACTAAGCTTAAATTTAGAAAATTTAAAGAAAGAAGAATGCAGTAGCTTTTGGATTGAAAAGGAACATTCGTATATTACGTCAACACCAGTAGAAAAAAAAAGATAACATTATTGAAATAATAGAAAAAGATCATAGCTTTACAAAAACATGTTCATACACTGAACCTGTTGAAGAATGGAAGAAAAAAGACTTAAAAAAGCAAAAAATTATTCGGCCAAAAATAATGCTCGGGTCCAAGGCCAGCAAAAAAATTTCTGAAAATAAGAAGAAATATATTAAGTCTAACCAACCAGAGAAGCCGAAGGACAATTTTTATCTATTTAAGTTTGAATTATTATTTAATGACATTAATAATATATCTGATCCAATCTCAGTTGGGTTTTTTGACTATTTAGAAACTTCAGATTGGAACTCATTAAATAACGGAAATTGGTTAACAAATTTTATGTTGAACGCTTGTCTTTTAATACTAATAAAAGAAAGAAGACAAATTGATTGTTATTGTATGCCATGTCAATCTGTAGAAATTAACTTTGAACAAACAAATATTTTTATTCAAAATCAGCCTGATTTATTATTTGTGCCAATTTTAAACAAAGATAATTTTACTTAATGCGTTCTTAAATTTGAAAGTCACGAGTTTTTGTATGTTAATTCTTTCTCAACCCAAAATGTAGGAAAGATTGTATATGATCGTTTTAAAGCAAAGTTGGACAGTAGTAACAAACTTTGGAAATACAAAGAAATAACTGGAAGAGATGTCCAACATGATGGAGCAAACTGTGGAGTTTTTGTGTTGCTCTATGCGTTAAAAATTTTAGAGGATAGACCATTAATAAATCTACCTAACCCAAATAGTTTTACACAACAAATGAAAGAGTTGCTATTAAAACATCAGGGAGACAAAACAAGATTTTGTTGCCATTGTGGTTGCCTTAAAAAAACTAAGTGTGACGTTTCTATGTGTAAACATTGTAACTTCTACGTATGTGAAAACTGCATTTATAAGCATTGTAGAATAAGTTCAAATGTTTGCAAAATAATTGAACAAAATATACTATGTATATAGTATACACAGATAAAATGTAAAATATTTTTAATTTTTTACTAAATATATAAAGCGTAAGCTGTGATATATATTTGTAAATAGGTATTACTTATAATATGGTACGTAGGCCTAAAGGAGACGCCAGCCATAAAAAATAATTGGCAACGCACACCGCTTAGTACCTCCTGGGTTGTGTGGAAAACTAGGCAAATAACATCGAAAAAGTTGTTCGAAAAAAAAAGTGGACTGGGAAAAACTGAGTATGAAGAAATGTGGCCAATACCTTCCTCTACCATGCCCCATTCTCAAATTTTTAGCACATGTCTTTGTTTTTACCCAATATGCAGCAAGGTGTATTGAGCAACTTTTCTCATACTTAGTTTTTCGAAAAAGTTGTTCGAAAAAAAAGTGGACTGGGAAAAACTGAGTATGAGGAAATGTGGCCAACCTTCCTCTACCATGCCTAATTCTCCAATTTTTGGCACATGTGTTTGTTTTTACCCAATATGCAGCAAGGTGTATTAAGTGACATTTCTCATACTTAGTTTTTCGAAAAAGTTGTTCGAAAAAAAAGTAGACTGGAAAAAACTGAGTATAAGGAAATGTGGCCAATACCTTCCTCTACCATGCCCCTTTCTCCAAATTTTGGCACATGTCTTTGTTTTTACCCAATATGCAGCAAGGTGTATTGAGTGACTTTTCTCATACTTAGTTTTCCGAAAAAGTTGTTCGAAAAAAAGGGGACTGGGAAAAACTGAGTATAAGGAAATGTGACCAAAACCTTCTTCTACCATGCCCCATTCTCCAATTTCTGGCACATGTCTTTGTTTTTACCCAATATGCAGCAAGGTGTATTGAGTGACATTTCTCCAACTTAGTTTTTCGAAAAAGTTGTTAGAAAAAAAAGTGGACTGGGGAAAGCTGAGTATGAGGAAATGTGGCCAATACCTTCCTCTACCATGCCCCATTCTCAAATTTTTGGCACATGTCTTTGTTTTTACCCAATATGCAGCAAGGTGTATTGAGCGACTTTTCTCATACTTAGTTTTTCGAAAAAGTTGTTCGAAAAAAAAGTGGACTGGAAAAAACTGGGTATAAGATAATGTGGCCAATACCTTTTTTCTACCATGCCCCATTCTCCAATTTTTGGCACATGTCTTGGTTTTTACCCAATATGCAGCAAGGTGTATTGAGTGACTTTTTTCATACTTAGTTTTTCGAAAAAGTTGTTGGAAAAAAAGTGGACTGGGAAAAACTGAGTATGAGGAAATGTGGCCAATACCTTCCTCTACCATGCCCCATTCTCCAATTTTTGGCACATGTCTTTGTTTTTACCCAATATGCAGCAAGATGTATTGAGCGACTTTTCTCATACATAGTTTTTCGAAAAAGTTGTTCGAAAAAAAAGTGGACTGGGAAAAACTGAGTATAAGGAAATGTGGCCAATACCTTCCTCTACCATGCCAAATTCTCCAATTTTTGGCACGCGTGCTTGTTTTTACCCAATATGCAGCAAGGTTTATTCAGTGACATTTCTCATACTTAGTTTTTCGAAAAAGTTGTACGAAAAAATAGTGGACTGGGAAAAAGTGAGTATGAGGAAATTTGGCCAATACTTTCTTCTACCATGCCTAATTCTACAATTTTTGGCACGTGTGCTTGTTTTTACCCAATATGCAGCAAGGTTTATTCAGTGACATTTCTCATACTTAGTTTTTCGAAAAAGTTGTTCGAAAAAAAAGTGGACTGGAAAAAACTGAGTATGAAGAAATGTGGCCAATACTTTCCTCTACCATACCTTGTTCTCCAATTTTTGGCACATGTCTTGGTTTTTACCCAATATGCAGCAAGGTGTATCGAGTGACTTTTCTCATACTTAGTTTTCCGAAAAAGTTGTTCGAAAAAAAGGGGACTGGGAAAAATTGAGCATCAAAAAATGTGGCCAAAACCTTTTTCTGCCATGCCCCGCTTTCCAATTTTAGGCACATTTCTTTGTTTTTACCCATGATGCAGCAAGGTGTATTGAGTGACATTCCTCATACTTAGTTTTTCGAAAAAGTTGTTCGTAAAAAAGTGGACTGGAAAAAACTGAGTATGAGGAAATGTGGTCAATACTTACCTCTACCATGCCTCATTCTCCAATTTTTGGCACATGTCTTTGTTTTTACCCAATATGCAGCAAGGTGTAATGAGTGGCTTTTCTCATACTTAGTTTTCCGAAAAATTTGTTCGAAAAAAAGGGGACTAGAAAAAACTGAGTATAAGGAAATGTGGCCAATACCTTTCTCTACCATGCCCCATTCTCTAATTTTTGGCACATTTCTTTGTTTTTACCCAATATGCAGCAAGTTGTATTGAGTGACTTTTCTCATACTAAGCTTTTCGAAAAAGTTGTTCGAAAAAAAGTGGACTGGGAAAAACTGAGTATGAGAAAATGTGGCCAATACCTTCTTCTACCATGCCATAATCTCCAATTTTTGGCACGTGTCTTTGTTTTTACCCAATATGCAGCAAGGTGTATTGAGCAACTTTCCTCATACATAGTTTTTCGAAAAAGTTGTTCGAAAAAAAAGTCGACTGTGAAAAACTGAGTAAGAGGAAATGTGGCCAATACCTTCTTCTACTACAGCGTATTCTCCAATTTTCGCCACATATCTTTGTTTTTACCCAATATGCAGCAAGGTGTATTGAGTGACATTTCTCCAACTTAGTTTTTCGAAAAAGTTGTTCGAAAAAAAAGTAGACTGGGAAAAACTGAGTATAAAAAAATGTGGCCAATACCTTCCTCTACCATGTCCTATTCTCCAATTTTTGGCACATGTCTTTGTTTTTACCCAATATGCAGCAAGGTGTATTGAGCGACTTTTCTCATACCTAGTTTTTCGAAAAAGTTGTTCGAAAAAAAAGTGGACTGGAAAAAACTGAGTATGAGGAAATGTGGCCAATACCTTTCTCTACCATGCCCAATTCTCCAATTTTTGGCACATGTCTTTGTTTTTACCCAATATGCAGCAAGGTGTATTGAGCGACCTATCTCATACTTAGTTTTTCGAAAAAGTTGTTCAAAAAAAAGTAGACTGAGAAAAACTGAGTATGAGAAAATGTGGCCAATACTTTCTTCTACCATGCCCCTTTCTGCAATTTTTGGCACATGTGTTTGTTTTTACCCAATATGCAGCAAGGTGTATTGAGTGACATTTCTCATACTTAGTTTTTCGAAAAAGTTGTTCGAAATAAAGTGGACTGGAAAAAACTGAGTATGAGGAAATGTGGACCATTTATTCTTCTACCATGCCCCGGTCTTCAATTTTTGGGACATGTCTTTGCTTTTACCCAATATGCAGCAAGGTGTATTGAGTGACTTTTCTCATACTTAGTTTTCCGAAAAAGTCGTTCGAAAAAAAGTGGACTGGGAAAAACTGAGTACGAGGAAATGTGACCAATACCTTCCTCAACCATGTCTAATTCTCTAATTTTTGGCACATGTCTTTGTTTTTACCCAATATGCAGCAAGGTGTAATGAGTGACTTTTCTCATACTTAGTTTTTCGAAAAAGTTGTTCGAAAAAAAAGTAGACTGGGAAAAACTGAGTATAAGAAAATGTGGCCAATGCCTTCCCCTACCATGTCCTATTCTCCAATTTTTGGCACATGTCTTTTTTTACCCAATATGCAGCGAGGTGTATTGAGTGACTTTTCTCATACTTAGTTTTTCGAAAAAGTTGTTCGAAAAAAAGTGGACTGGAAAAAACTGAGTATAAGATAATGTGGCCAATACCTTTTTTCTACCATGCCCCATTCTCCAATTTTTGGCACATGTCTTTGTTTTTACCCAATATGCAGCAAGGTGTATTGAGTGACTTTTCTCTTACTTAGTTTTCCGAAAAAGTTGTTCGAAAAAAAGTGGACTGGGAAAAACTGAGTATGAGAAAATGTGGCCAATACCTTTTTCTACCATGCCCTATTCTCAAATTTTTGGCGCATGTCTTTGTTTTTACCCAATATGCAGAAAGGTGTATTGAGCGACATTTCTTATACTTAGTTTTTCGAAAAAGTTGTTGGAAAAAAAAGTGGGCTAGAAAAAGCTGAGTATGAGGAAATGTGGCCAATACCTTCCTCTACCATGCCTTATTCTCCAATTTTCGGCACATGTCTTTGTTTTTACCCAATATGCAGCAAGGTGTATTGGGTGACTTTTCTCATACTTAGTTTTTCGAAAAAGTTGTTCGAAAAAAAAGTGGACTGGGAAAAACTGAGTAAGAGGAAAAGTGGCTAATACCTCCTCTACCATGCTTTATTCTCCAATTTTTTGTGCATGTCTTTGTTTTCACCCAATATGCAGCAAGGTGTATTGAGCGACTTTTCTCATACATAGTTTTTCGAAAAAGTTGTTCGAAAAAAAAGTAGACTGGGAAAAACTGAGTAAGAGGAAATGTGGCCAATACCTTCTTCTACCATGCTCCATTCTATAATTTTTGCCACATGTCTTTGTTTTTACCCAATATGCAGCACGGTGTATTGAACGACTTTTCTCATACTTAGTTTTTCGAAAAAGTTTTTCGAAAAAAAAGTAGACTGGGAAAAACTGAGTAAAACAAAATGTGGCCAATACCTTCTTCTACCATGCCCCATTCTCCAATTTTTGGCACATGTCTTTGTTTTTACCCAATATGCAGCAAGGTGTATTGAGCGACTTTCTCATACATAGTTTTTCGAAAAAGTTTTTTGAAAAAAAAGTTGACTGGGAAAAACTGAGTATGAGAAAATGTGGCAAATACTTTCCTCTACCATGCCTAATTCTCCAATTTTTGGCACATGTCTTTGTTTTTACCCAATATGCAGCAAGGTGTATTGAGCGACTTTTCTCATACTTAGTTTTTCGAAAAAGTTGTTCGAAAAAAAAGTGGACTGGAAAAAACTGAGTAAAAGGAAATGTGGCCAATTTTTTTTTCTACCATGCCCAATTCTCCAATTTTTGGTACATGTCTTTGTTTTTACCCAATATGCAGCAAGGTGTATTAAGCGACATTTCTCATACTTAGTTTTTCAAAAAAGTTGTTCGAAAAAAAAGTAGACTGGGAAAAACTGAGTATAAAAAAATGTGGCCAATACCTTCCTCTACCATGCCCTATTCTCCAATTTTTGCCACATGTCTTTGTTTTTACCCAACACGCAGCAAGGTGTATTGAGTAACATTTCTCCAACTTAGTTTTTCGAAAAAGTTGTTCGAAAAAAAAGTGGACTGGGGAAAGCTGAGTATGAGGAAATGTGGCCAATACCTTCCTCTACCATGCCTGTTCTCCAATTTTTGGCACATGTCTTTGTTTTTACCCAATATGCAGCAAGGTGTATTGAGTGACTTTTCTCATACTTAGTTTTTCGAAAAAGTTGTTCGAAAAAAAAGCGGACTGGGAAAAACTGAGTATGAGGAAATGTGGCCAATACTTTTCTCTACCATGCCTAATTCTCCAATTTTTGGCAAATGTATTTGTTTTAACCAAATATGCAGCAAGGTGTATTGAGTGACATTTCTCATACTTAGTTTTTCGAAAAAAAAGTAGACTGGGAAAAACTGAGTATGAGGAAATATGGCCAATACCTTCCTCTACCATGCCCCATTCTCCAATTTTCGGCACATGTCTTTGTTTTTACCCAATATGCAGCAAGGTGTATTGAGTGACTTTTCTCATACTTAGTTTTCCGAAAAAGTTGTTCGAAAAAAAGGGGACTGGGAAAAACTGAGTATAAGGAAATGTGGCCAAAACCTTCTTCTTTCATGCCCCATTCTCCAATTTTTGGCACATGTCTTTGTTTTTACCCAATATGCAGCAAGGTGTATTAAAATACATTTCTCATACTTAGTTTTTCGAATAAGTTGTTCGTAAAAAAAGTGGACTAAAAAAAACTGAGTATGAGGAAATGTGGCCAATACCTTTTTCTACCATGCCCCATTCTCCAATTTTTGGCACATGTCTTTGTTTTTACCCAATATGCAGCAAGGTGTATTGAGTGACTTTTCTCATACTTAGTTTTTCGAAAAAGTTGTTTGAAAAAAAAGTAGACTGGGAAAAACTGAGTATGAAGAAATGTGGCCAATACCTTCCTCTACCATGCCCTATTCTCCAATTTTTGGCACATGTCTTTGTTTTTACCCAATATGCAGCAAGGTGTATTGAGCGACTTTCCTCATACATAGTTTTTCGAAAAAGTTGTTCGAAAAAAAAGTGAACTGGGAAATACTGAGTAAGAGGAAATGTGGTCAATACCTTCCTCTACCATGCCCCATTCTCCAAATTTTGCCACATGTCTTTGTTTTTACCCAACATGCAGCAAGGTGTATTGAGTGACATTTCTCCAACTTAGTTTTTCGAAAATGTTGTTCGAAAAAAAAGTGGACTGGGGAAAGCTGAGTATGAGGAAATGTTGCCAATACCTTCCTCTACCATGTCTTTTCTCCAATTTTTGGCAAATGTCTTTGTTTTTACCCAATATGCAGCAAGGTGTATTGAGTGACTTTTCTCATACTTAGTTTTTCGAAAAAGTTGTTCGAAAAAAAAGCGGACTGGGAAAAACTGAGTATAAGAAAATGTGGAAATACCTTCCTCTACCATGCCCCATTCTCCAATTTTTGGCACATGTCTTTGTTTTTACCCAATATGCAGCAATATGTATTGAGCGACTTTTCTCATACATAGTTTTTCGAAAAAGTTGTTCGAAAAAAAAGTGGACTGGGAAAAACTGAGTTTGAGGAAATGTGGCCAATACCTTTCTCTACCATGCCCAATTCTCCAATTTTTGGCACATGGCTTTGTTTTTACCCAATATGCAGCAAGGTGTATTGAGCGACTTTTCTCATACTTAGTTTTTCGAAAAAGTTGTACGAAGAAATAGTGGACTGGGAAAAACTGAGTATGAGGAAATTTGGCCAATACTTTCTTCTACCATGCCTAATACTCCAATTTTTGGCACGTGTGCTTGTTTTTAAACAATATGCAGCAAGGTTTATTCAGTGACATTTCTCATACTTAGTTTTTCGAAAAAGTTGTTCAAAAAAAAGTGGACTGGAAAAAATTGGGTATGAGGAAATGTGGTCAATACTTTCCTCTACCATGCCTCATTCTCCAATTTTTGGCACACGTCTTTGTTTTTACCCAATATGCAGCAAGGTGAATTGAGTGACTTTTCTCATACTAAGTTTTCCGAAAAAGTTGTTCGAAAAAAAGGGGACTGGGAAAAATTGAGTATCAGGAAAAGTGGCCAAAACCTTTTTCTACCATGCCCTATTCTCCAATTTTCGGCACATGTCTTTGTTTTTACCCAATATGCAGCAAGGTGTATTGAGTGACTTTTCTCATACTTAGTTTTTCGAAAAAGTTGTTCGAAAAAAAAGGGGACTGGGAAAAACTGAGTATGAGAAAATGTAGCCAATACTTTTTTCTACCATGCCCTATTCTCCGATTTTTGGCACATGTCTTTGTTTTTACCCAATATGCAGCAAGGTGTATTGAGCGACTTTCCTCATACATAGTTTTTCGAAAAAGTTGTTCGAAAAAAAAGTCGACTGGGAAAAACTGAGAAAGAGGAAATGTGGCCAATACCTTCTTCTACCATGCCAAATTCTCCAATTTTTGCCACATGGCTTTGTTTTTACTCAATATGCAGCAAGGTGTATTGAGTGACATTTCTCATACTTAGTTTTTCGAAAAAATTGTTCGAAAAAAAAGTCGACTGGAAAAAACTGAGTATAAGATAAAGTGACCAATACCTTTTTTTCTACCATGCTCAATTCTCCAATTTTTGGCACATGTCCTTGTTTTTACCCAATATGCAGCAAGGTGTATTGAGTGACTTTTCTCATACTTAGTTTTTCGAAAAAGTTGTTCGAAAAAAAAGCGGACTGGGAAAAACTGAGTATAAGGAAATGTGGCCAATACCTTTCTCTACCATGTCCTATTCTCCAATTTTTGGCACATGTCTTTGTTTTTACCCAATATGCAGTGAGGTGTATTGAGCGACTTTTCTCATACTTAGTTTTTCGAAAAAGTTGTTCAAAAAAAAAGTGGACTGGAAAAAACTGAGTATCAGATAATGTGGCCAATACCTTTTTTCTACCATGCCCCATTCTCCAATTTTCGGCACATGTCTTTGTTTTTACCCAATATGCAGCAAGGTGTATTGAGTGACTTTTCTCAAACTTAGTTTTTCGAAAAAGTTGTTGGAAAAAATAGTGGACTGGGAAAAACTGAGTATGAGGAAATGTGGCCAATATCTTTTTTCTACCATGCCCCATTCTCCAATTTTTGGCACATGTCTTTGTTTTTACCCAATATGCAGCAAGGTGTATTGAGTGACTTTTCTCATACTTAGTTTTTCGAAAAAGTTGTTGGAAAAAATAGTGGACTGGGAAAAACTGAGTATGAGGAAATGTGGCCAATACCTTCCTCTACCATGCCCCATTCTCCAATTTTTGGCACATGTCTTTATTTTAACCCAATATGCAGCAAGGTGTATTGAGTGACTTTTCTCATACTTAGTTTTTCGAAAAAGTTGTTCAAAAAAAAAGTGGACTGGAAAAAACTGAGTATAAGATAATGTGGCCAATACCTTTTTTCTACCATGCCCCATTCTCCAATTTTTGGCACATGTCTTTGTTTTTACCCAATATGCAGCAAGGTTTATTCAGTGACATTTCTCATACTTAGTTTTTCGAAAAAGTTGTTCGTAAAAAAAGTGGACTAAAAAAAACTGAGTATGAGGAAATGTGGCCAATACCTTTTTCTACCATGCCCCATTCTCCAATTTTTGGCACATGTCTTTGTTTTTACCCAATATGCAGCAAGGTGTATTGAGTGACTTTTCTCATACTTAGTTTTTCGAAAAAGTTGTTGGAAAAAATAGTGGACTGGGAAAAACTGAGTATGAGGAAATTTGGCCAAAACTTTCCTCTACCATGGCTAATGCTCCAACTTTTGGCACGTGTGCTTGTTTTTACCTAATATGCAGCAAGGTTTATTCAGTGACATTTCTCATACTTAGTTTTTCGAAAAAGTTGTTCGAAAAAAAAGTGGACTGAAAAAATTGAGTATGAGGAAATGTGGTCAATACTTTCCTCTACCATGCTCCATTCTCCAGTTTTTGGCACATGTCTCTTTTTTTACCCAATATGCAGCAAGGTGTATTGAGCGACTTTTCTCATACTTAGTTTTTCGAAAAAGTTGTACGAAAAAATAGTGGACTGGGAAGAACTGAGTATGAGGAAATTTGGCCAAAACTTTCTTCTACCATGCCTAATACTCCAACTTTTGGCACGTGTGCTTGTTTTTACCCAATATGCAGCAAGAATTATTCATGGACTAAAAAAAACTGAGTATGAGGAAATGTGGCCAATACCTTTTTCTACCATGCCCCATTCTCCAATTTTTGGCACATGTCTTTGTTTTTACCCAATATGCAGCAAGGTGTATTGAGTGACTTTTCTCATACTTAGTTTTTCGAAAAAGTTGTTGGAAAAAATAGTGGACTGGGAAAAACTGAGTATGAGGAAATTTGGCCAAAACTTTCCTCTACCATGGCTAATGCTCCAACTTTTGGCACGTGTGCTTGTTTTTACCCAATATGAAGCAAGGTGTATTGAGTGACTTTTCTCATACTTAGTTTTCCGAAAAAGTTGTTCGAAAAAAAGGGGACTGGGAAAAATTGAGTATCAGGAAATGTGGCCAAAACCTTTTTTGACCATGCCCCGTTCCCCAATTTTTGGCACATGTCTTTGTTTTTACCCAATATGCAGCAAGGTGTATTGAGTGGCATTCCTCATACTTAGTTTTTCGAAAAAGTGGACTAGAAAAAACTGAGTATGAGGAAATGTGGCCAATACTTTTCTCTGAGTATAAGGAAATGTGGCCAATACCTTCCCCTACCATGTCCTATTCTCCAATTTTTGGCACATGTCTTTTTTTACCCAATATGCAGCGAGGTGTATTGAGTGACTTTTCTCATACTTAGTTTTTCGAAAAAGTTGTTCGAAAAAAAGTGGACTGGAAAAAACTGAGTATAAGATAATGTGGCCAATACCTTTTTTCTACCATGCCCCATTCTCCAATTTTTGGCACATGTCTTTGTTTTTACCCAATATGCAGCAAGGTGTATTGAGTGACTTTTCTCTTACTTAGTTTTCCGAAAAAGTTGTTCGAAAAAAAGTGGACTGGGAAAAACTGAGTATGAGAAAATGTGGCCAATACCTTTTTCTACCATGCCCTATTCTCAAATTTTTGGCGCATGTCTTTGTTTTTACCCAATATGCAGAAAGGTGTATTGAGCGACATTTCTTATACTTAGTTTTTCGAAAAAGTTGTTGGAAAAAAAAGTGGGCTAGAAAAAGCTGAGTATGAGGAAATGTGGCCAATACCTTCCTCTACCATGCCTTATTCTCCAATTTTCGGCACATGTCTTTGTTTTTACCCAATATGCAGCAAGGTGTATTGGGTGACTTTTCTCATACTTAGTTTTTCGAAAAAGTTGTTCGAAAAAAAAGTGGACTGGGAAAAACTGAGTAAGAGGAAAAGTGGCTAATACCTCCTCTACCATGCTTTATTCTCCAATTTTTTGTGCATGTCTTTGTTTTCACCCAATATGCAGCAAGGTGTATTGAGCGACTTTTCTCATACATAGTTTTTCGAAAAAGTTGTTCGAAAAAAAAGTAGACTGGGAAAAACTGAGTAAGAGGAAATGTGGCCAATACCTTCTTCTACCATGCTCCATTCTATAATTTTTGCCACATGTCTTTGTTTTTACCCAATATGCAGCACGGTGTATTGAACGACTTTTCTCATACTTAGTTTTTCGAAAAAGTTTTTCGAAAAAAAAAGTAGACTGGGAAAAACTGAGTAAAAAAAAATGTGGCCAATACCTTCTTCTACCATGCCCCATTCTCCAATTTTTGGCACATGTCTTTGTTTTTACCCAATATGCAGCAAGGTGTATTGAGCGACTTTCTCATACATAGTTTTTCGAAAAAGTTTTTTGAAAAAAAAGTTGACTGGGAAAAACTGAGTATGAGAAAATGTGGCAAATACCTTCCTCTACCATGCCTAATTCTCCAATTTTTGGCACATGTCTTTGTTTTTACCCAATATGCAGCAAGGTGTGTTGAGCGACTTTTCTCATACTTAGTTTTTCGAAAAAGTTGTTCGAAAAAAAAGTGGACTGGAAAAAACTGAGTAAAAGGAAATGTGGCCAATTTTTTTTTCTACCATGCCCAATTCTCCAATTTTTGGTACATGTCTTTGTTTTTACCCAATATGCAGCAAGGTGTATTAAGCGACATTTCTCATACTTAGTTTTTCAAAAAAGTTGTTCGAAAAAAAAGTAGACTGGGAAAAACTGAGTATAAAAAAATGTGGCCAATACCTTCCTCTACCATGCCCTATTCTCCAATTTTTGCCACATGTCTTTGTTTTTACCCAACACGCAGCAAGGTGTATTGAGTAACATTTCTCCAACTTAGTTTTTCGAAAAAGTTGTTCGAAAAAAAAGTGGACTGGGGAAAGCTGAGTATGAGGAAATGTGGCCAATACCTTCCTCTACCATGCCTGTTCTCCAATTTTTGGCACATGTCTTTGTTTTTACCCAATATGCAGCAAGGTGTATTGAGTGACTTTTCTCATACCTAGTTTTTCGAAAAAGTTGTTCGAAAAAAAAGCGGACTGGGAAAAACTGAGTATGAGGAAATGTGGCCAATACTTTTCTCTACCATGCCTAATTCTCCAATTTTTGGCACATGTGTTTGTTTTAACCAAATATGCAGCAAGGTGTATTGAGTGACATTTCTCATACTTAGTTTTTCGAAAAAAAAGTAGACTGGGAAAAACTGAGTATGAGGAAATATGGCCAATACCTTCCTCTACCATGCCCCATTCTCCAATTTTCGGCACATGTCTTTGTTTTTACCCAATATGCAGCAAGGTGTATTGAGTGACTTTTCTCATACTTAGTTTTCCGAAAAAGTTGTTCGAAAAAAAGGGGACTGGGAAAAACTGAGTATAAGGAAATGTGGCCAAAACCTTCTTCTTTCATGCCCCATTCTCCAATTTTTGGCACATGTCTTTGTTTTTACCCAATATGCAGCAAGGTGTATTAAAATACATTTCTCATACTTAGTTTTTCGAATAAGTTGTTCGTAAAAAAAGTGGACTAAAAAAACTGAGTATGAGGAAATGTGGCCAATACCTTTTTCTACCATGCCCCATTCTCCAATTTTTGGCACATGTCTTTGTTTTTACCCAATATGCAGCAAGGTGTATTGAGTGACTTTTCTCATACTTAGTTTTTCGAAAAAGTTGTTTGAAAAAAAAGTAGACTGGGAAAAACTGAGTATGAAGAAATGTGGCCAATACCTTCCTCTACCATGCCCTATTCTCCAATTTTTGGCACATGTCTTTGTTTTTACCCAATATGCAGCAAGGTGTATTGAGCGACTTTCCTCATACATAGTTTTTCGAAAAAGTTGTTCGAAAAAAAAGTGAACTGGGAAATACTGAGTAAGAGGAAATGTGGTCAATACCTTCTTCTACCATGCCCCATTCTCCAAATTTTGCCACATGTCTTTGTTTTTACCCAACATGCAGCAAGGTGTATTGAGTGACATTTCTCCAACTTAGTTTTTCGAAAATGTTGTTCGAAAAAAAAGTGGACTGGGGAAAGCTGAGTATGAGGAAATGTTGCCAATACCTTCCTCTACCATGCCTTTTCTCCAATTTTTGGCAAATGTCTTTGTTTTTACCCAATATGCAGCAAGGTGTATTGAGTGACTTTTCTCATACTTAGTTTTTCGAAAAAGTTGTTCGAAAAAAAAGCGGACTGGGAAAAACTGAGTATAAGAAAATGTGGAAATACCTTCCTCTACCATGCCCCATTCTCCAATTTTTGGCACATGTCTTTGTTTTTACCCAATATGCAGCAATATGTATTGAGCGACTTTTCTCATACATAGTTTTTCGAAAAAGTTGTTCGAAAAAAAAGTGAACTGGGAAAAACTGAGTTTGAGGAAATGTGGCCAATACCTTTCTCTACCATGCCCAATTCTCCAATTTTTGGCACATGGCTTTGTTTTTACCCAATATGCAGCAAGGTGTATTGAGCGACTTTTCTCATACTTAGTTTTTCGAAAAAGTTGTACGAAGAAATAGTGGACTGGGAAAAACTGAGTATGAGGAAATTTGGCCAATACTTTCTTCTACCATGCCTAATACTCCAATTTTTGGCACGTGTGCTTGTTTTTAAACAATATGCAGCAAGGTTTATTCAGTGACATTTCTCATACTTAGTTTTTCGAAAAAGTTGTTCAAAAAAAAGTGGACTGGAAAAAATTGGGTATGAGGAAATGTGGTCAATACTTTCCTCTACCATGCCTCATTCTCCAATTTTTGGCACACGTCTTTGTTTTTACCCAATATGCAGCAAGGTGAATTGAGTGACTTTTCTCATACTAAGTTTTCCGAAAAAGTTGTTCGAAAAAAAGGGGACTGGGAAAAATTGAGTATCAGGAAAAGTGGCCAAAACCTTTTTCTACCATGCCCTATTCTCCAATTTTCGGCACATGTCTTTGTTTTTACCCAATATGCAGCAAGGTGTATTGAGTGACTTTTCTCATACTTAGTTTTTCGAAAAAGTTGTTCGAAAAAAAAGGGGACTGGGAAAAACTGAGTATGAGAAAATGTAGCCAATACTTTTTTCTACCATGCCCTATTCTCCGATTTTTGGCACATGTCTTTGTTTTTACCCAATATGCAGCAAGGTGTATTGAGCGACTTTCCTCATACATAGTTTTTCGAAAAAGTTGTTCGAAAAAAAAGTCGACTGGGAAAAACTGAGAAAGAGGAAATGTGGCCAATACCTTCTTCTACCATGCCAAATTCTCCAATTTTTGCCACATGGCTTTGTTTTTACTCAATATGCAGCAAGGTGTATTGAGTGACATTTCTCATACTTAGTTTTTCGAAAAAATTGTTCGAAAAAAAAGTCGACTGGAAAAAACTGAGTATAAGATAAAGTGACCAATACCTTTTTTTCTACCATGCTCAATTCTCCAATTTTTGGCACATGTCTTTGTTTTTACCCAATATGCAGCAAGGTGTATTGAGTGACTTTTCTCATACTTAGTTTTTCGAAAAAGTTGTTCGAAAAAAAAGCGGACTGGGAAAAACTGAGTATAAGGAAATGTGGCCAATACCTTTCTCTACCATGTCCTATTCTCCAATTTTTGGCACATGTCTTTGTTTTTACCCAATATGCAGTGAGGTGTATTGAGCGACTTTTCTCATACTTAGTTTTTCGAAAAAGTTGTTCAAAAAAAAAGTGGACTGGAAAAAACTGAGTATCAGATAATGTGGCCAATACCTTTTTTCTACCATGCCCCATTCTCCAATTTTTGGCACATGTCTTTGTTTTTACCCAATATGCAGCAAGGTGTATTGAGTGACTTTTCTCAAACTTAGTTTTTCGAAAAAGTTGTTGGAAAAAATAGTGGACTGGGAAAAACTGAGTATGAGGAAATGTGGCCAATATCTTTTTTCTACCATGCTTACTTTTCCAATTTTTGTTACATGTCTTTGCTTTTACCCAATATGCAGCAAGTTGTATTGAGTGACTTTTCTCATACTTAGTTTTCCGAAAAAGTTGTTCGAAAAAAAGTGGACTGGGAAAAACTGAGTAGGAGGAAATGTGACTAATACCTTCCTCTACCATTCCTAATTCTCCAATTTTTGACACATGTCTTTTTTTTACCCAGTATGCAGCAAGGTGTATTGAGTGACTTTTCTCATACTTAGTTTTTCGAAAAAATTGTTCGAAAAAAAAGTAGACTAGGAAAAACTGAGTATAAGAAAATGTGGCCAATACCTTCCCCTACCATGTCCTATTCTCCAATTTTTGGCACATGTCTTTGTTTTTACCCAATATGCAGCGAGGTGTATTGAGTGACTTTTTTCATACTTAGTTTTTCAAAAAAGTTGTTCGAAAAAAAAGTGGACTGGAAAAAACTGAGTATAAGATAATGTGGCCAATACCTTTTTTTCTACCATGCTCCATTCTCCAATTTTTGGCACATGTCTTTGTTTTTACCCAATATGCAGCAAGGTGTATTGAGTGACTTTTCTCATACTTAGTTTTCCGAAAAAGTTGTTCGAAAAAAAGTGGACTGGGAAAAACTGAGTATATGGAAATGTGGCCAATACTTTTTTCTACCATGCCTTATTCTCCAATTTTTGGCACATGTCTTTGTTTTTACCCAATATGCAGCAAGGTGTATTGAGCGACATTTCTCATACTTAGTTTTTCGAAAAAGTTGTTGGAAAAAAAAGTGGACTAGAAAAAACTGAGTATGAGGAAATGTGGCCAATACCTTTCTCTACCATGGCCCGATCTCCAATTTTTGGCACATATCTTTGTTTTTACCCAATATGCAGCAAGATGTATTGAGCGACTTTTCTCATACTTAGTTTTTCGAAAAAGTTGTTCGAAAAAAAAGTAGACTGGGAAAAACTTAGTTTAAGGAAATGTGGCCAATATTTTCCTCTACCATGACTTATTCTCCAATTTTTGGCACATATGTTTGTTTTTACCCAATATGCTGCAAGGTGTATTGAGTGACATTTCTTATACTTAGTTTTTTGAAAAAGTTGTTCGAAAAAAAAGTGGA
Source organism: Melanophora roralis (assembly GCA_963583895.1). Taxonomy (NCBI): domain Eukaryota; kingdom Metazoa; phylum Arthropoda; class Insecta; order Diptera; family Rhinophoridae; genus Melanophora; species Melanophora roralis. Next base: position 11,759,104 of record OY757192.1, on the reverse strand, counting down.
ATGGAAAAAACTGAGTACGAGAAAATGTAGCCAATACCTTCTTCTACCATGCTTCTTTCTCCAATTTTTGGCACAAGTCTTTATTTTTACCCAATATGCAGCAAGGTGTATTGAGTGACTTTTCTCATACTTAGTTTTTCGAAAAAATTGTTCGAAAAAAAAGTAGACTAGGAAAAACTGAGTATAAGAAAATGTGGCCAATACCTTCCCCTACCATGTCCTATTCTCCAATTTTTGGCACATGTCTTTGTTTTTACCCAATATGCAGCGAGGTGTATTGAGTGACTTTTTTCATACTTAGTTTTTCAAAAAAGTTGTTCGAAAAAAAAGTGGACTGGAAAAAACTGAGTATAAGATAATGTGGCCAATACCTTTTTTTCTACCATGCTCCATTCTCCAATTTTTGGCACATGTCTTTGTTTTTACCCAATATGCAGCAAGGTGTATTGAGTGACTTTTCTCATACTTAGTTTTCCGAAAAAGTTGTTCGAAAAAAAGTGGACTGGGAAAAACTGAGTATATGGAAATGTGGCCAATACTTTTTTCTACCATGCCTTATTCTCCAATTTTTGGCACATGTCTTTGTTTTTACCCAATATGCAGCAAGGTGTATTGAGCGACATTTCTCATACTTAGTTTTTCGAAAAAGTTGTTGGAAAAAAAAGTGGACTAGAAAAAACTGAGTATGAGGAAATGTGGCCAATACCTTTCTCTACCATGGCCCGATCTCCAATTTTTGGCACATATCTTTGTTTTTACCCAATATGCAGCAAGATGTATTGAGCGACTTTTCTCATACTTAGTTTTTCGAAAAAGTTGTTCGAAAAAAAAGTAGACTGGGAAAAACTTAGTTTAAGGAAATGTGGCCAATATTTTCCTCTACCATGACTTATTCTCCAATTTTTGGCACATATGTTTGTTTTTACCCAATATGCTGCAAGGTGTATTGAGTGACATTTCTTATACTTAGTTTTTTGAAAAAGTTGTTCGAAAAAAAAGTGGAATGGAAAAAACTGAGTACGAGAAAATGTAGCCAATACCTTCTTCTACCATGCTTCTTTCTCCAATTTTTGGCACATGTCTTTGTTTTTACCCAATATGCAGCAAGGTGTATTGAGTGACTTTTCTCATACTTAGTTTTCCGAAAAAGTTGTTCGAAAAAAAGTGGACTGGAAAAAACTGAGTATAAGTAAATGTGGTTAATACCTTCTTCTACCATGCCCCATTCTCCAATTTTTGGCACATGCCTTTGTTTTTACCCAATATGCAGCAAGTTGTAATGAGCGACTTTTCTCATACTTAGTTTTTCGAAAAAGTTGTTCGAAAAAAAAGTGGACTGGAAAAAAACGAGTTTGAGGAAATGTGGCCAATATCTTCTTCTACCAAGATCCATTCTCCAATTTTTGGCACATGTCTTTGTTTTTACCCAATATGCAGCAAAGTGTATTGAGTGACTTTTCTCACACTTAGTTTTTCGAAAAAGTTGTTCGAAAAAAAAGTGGACTGGAAAAAACTGAGTATAAGATAATGTGGCCAATACCTTTTTTTCTACCATGCTCCATTCTCCAATTTTTGGCACATTTCTTTGTTTTTACCCAATATGCAGCAAGGTGTATTGAGTGACTTTTCTCATACTTAGTTTTCCGAAAAAGTTGTTCAAAAAAAAAAGTGGACTGGAAAAAACTGAGTATAAGGAAATGTGGCCAATAACTTCCTCTACCATGCTATATTCTCCAATTTTTGGCACATGCCTTTGTTTTAACCCAATATGCAGCAAGGTGTATTGAGTGACTTTTCTCATACTTAGTTTTTCGAAAAAGTTGTTCAAAAAAAAAAGTGGACTGGAAAAAACTGAGTATAAGGAAATGTGGCCAATACCTTCCTCTACCATGCTTTATTCTCCAGTTTTTGGCACATGTCTTTGTTTTAACCCAATATGCAGCAAGGTGTATTGAGTGACTTTTCTCATACTTAGTTTTTCGAAAAAGTTGTTCAAAAAAAAAAGTGGACTGGAAAAAACTGAGTATAAGGAAATGTGGCCAATAACTTCCTCTACCATGCTATATTCTCCAATTTTTGGCACATGCCTTTGTTTTTACCCAATATGCAGCAAGGTGTATTGAGTGACTTTTCTCATACTTAGTTTTTCGAAAAAGTTGTTGGAAAAAAAGTGGACTGGGAAAAACTGAGTATGAGGAAATGTGACCAATACCTTCCTCTACCATGCCCCGTTCAACAATTTTTGGCACATGTCTTTGTTTTTACCCAATATGCAGCAAAATGTATTGAGCGACTTTTCTCTTACATAGTTTTTCGAAAAAGATGTTTGAAAAAAAAGTGGACTGGGAAAAACTGAGTATAAGGAAATGTGGCCAATACCTTCCTCTACCATGCCAATTCTCCAATTTTTGGCGCATGTCTTTGTTTTTATCCAATATGCAGCAAGGTGTATTGAGCGACTTTTCTCATACTTAGTTTTTCGAAAAAGTTGTTCGAAAAAAAGTGGACTAGAAAAAACTGAGTTTGAGGAAATGTGGCCAATACCTTTCTCTACCATGCCCAATTCTCCAATTTTTGGCATATGTCTTTGTTTTTACCCAAAATGCAGCAAGGTGTATTGAGCGACTTTTCTCATACTTAGTTTTTCGAAAAAGTTGTACGATAAAATAGTGGACTTGGAAAAGCGGAGTATGAGGAAATTTGGTCAATACCTTCTTTTACCATGCCTAATACTCCAATTTTTGGCACGTGTGCTTGTTTTTACCCAATATGCAGCAAGGTTTATTCAGTGACATTTCTCATACCTAGTTTTTCGAAAAAGTTGTTCGAAAAAAAAGTGGACTGGAAAAAATTGAGTATGAGGAAATGTTGTCAATACTTTCCTCTACCATGCCTCATTCTACAATTTTTGGCACATGGCTTTGTTTTTACCCAATATGCAGCAAGGTGTATTGAGTGACTTTTCTCATACTTAGTTTTCCGAAAAAGTTGTTCGAAAAAAAAGGGGACTGGGAAAAATTGAGTATCAGGAAATGTGGCCAAAACCTTTTTCTACCATTCCCCGATCTCAAATTTTTGGCACATGTCTTTCTTTTTACCCAATATGCAGCAAGGTTTATTCAGTGACATTTCTCATACCTAGTTTTTCGAAAAAGTTGTTCGAAAAAAAAGTGGACTGGAAAAAATTGAGTATGAGGAAATGTGGCCAATACTTTTCTCTGAGTATAAGGAAATGTGGCCAATACCTTCCCCTACCATGTCCTATTCTCCAATTTTTGGCACATGTCTTTTTTTACCCAATATGCAGCGAGGTGTATTGAGTGACTTTTCTCATACTTAGTTTTTCGAAAAAGTTGTTCGAAAAAAAGTGGACTGGAAAAAACTGAGTATAAGATAATGTGGCCAATACCTTTTTTCTACCATGCCCCATTCTCCAATTTTTGGCACATGTCTTTGTTTTTACCCAATATGCAGCAAGGTGTATTGAGTGACTTTTCTCTTACTTAGTTTTCCGAAAAAGTTGTTCGAAAAAAAGTGGACTGGGAAAAACTGAGTATGAGAAAATGTGGCCAATACCTTGTTCTACCATTCCCCTTTCTCAAATTTTTGGCACATGTCTTTCTTTTTACCCAATATGCAGCAAGGTGTATTGAGTGACATTCCTTATACTTAGTTTTTCGAAAAAGTTGTTCGTAAAAAAAGTGGACTAGAAAAAACTGAGTATGAGGAAATGTGGCCAATACCTTCTCCTACTATGTCCTATTCTCCAATTTTCGGCACATGTCTTTGTTTTTACCCAATATGCAGCAAGGTGTATTGAGTGAATTTTCTCATACTTAGTTTTTCACAAAAGTTGTTCGAAATAAAAGTGGACTGGAAAAAACTGAGCATAAGGAAATGTGGCCAAATACCTTCCCCTACCATGCTTACTTTTCCAATTTTTGTTACATGTCTTTGCTTTTACCCAATATGCAGCAAGTTGTATTGAGTGACTTTTCTCATACTTAGTTTTCCGAAAAAGTTGTTCGAAAAAAAGTGGACTGGGAAAACTGAGTAGGAGGAAATGTGACTAATACCTTCCTCTACCATTCCTAATTCTCCAATTTTTGACACATGTCTTTTTTTTACCCAGTATGCAGCAAGGTGTATTGAGTGACTTTTCTCATACTTAGTTTTTCGAAAAAATTGTTCGAAAAAAAAGTAGACTAGGAAAAACTGAGTATAAGAAAATGTGGCCAATACCTTCCCCTACCATGTCCTATTCTCCAATTTTTGGCACATGTCTTTGTTTTTACCCAATATGCAGCGAGGTGTATTGAGTGACTTTTTTCATACTTAGTTTTTCAAAAAAGTTGTTCGAAAAAAAAGTGGACTGGAAAAAACTGAGTATAAGATAATGTGGCCAATACCTTTTTTTCTACCATGCTCCATTCTCCAATTTTTGGCACATGTCTTTGTTTTTACCCAATATGCAGCAAGGTGTATTGAGTGACTTTTCTCATACTTAGTTTTCCGAAAAAGTTGTTCGAAAAAAAGTGGACTGGGAAAAACTGAGTATATGGAAATGTGGCCAATACTTTTTTCTACCATGCCTTATTCTCCAATTTTTGGCACATGTCTTTGTTTTTACCCAATATGCAGCAAGGTGTATTGAGCGACATTTCTCATACTTAGTTTTTCGAAAAAGTTGTTGGAAAAAAAAGTGGACTAGAAAAAACTGAGTATGAGGAAATGTGGCCAATACCTTTCTCTACCATGGCCCGATCTCCAATTTTTGGCACATATCTTTGTTTTTACCCAATATGCAGCAAGATGTATTGAGCGACTTTTCTCATACTTAGTTTTTCGAAAAAGTTGTTCGAAAAAAAAGTAGACTGGGAAAAACTTAGTTTAAGGAAATGTGGCCAATATTTTCCTCTACCATGACTTATTCTCCAATTTTTGGCACATATGTTTGTTTTTACCCAATATGCTGCAAGGTGTATTGAGTGACATTTCTTATACTTAGTTTTTTGAAAAAGTTGTTCGAAAAAAAAGTGGAATGGAAAAAACTGAGTACGAGAAAATGTAGCCAATACCTTCTTCTACCATGCTTCTTTCTCCAATTTTTGGCACATGTCTTTGTTTTTACCCAATATGCAGCAAGGTGTATTGAGTGACTTTTCTCATACTTAGTTTTCCGAAAAAGTTGTTCGAAAAAAAGTGGACTGGAAAAAACTGAGTATAAGTAAATGTGGTTAATACCTTCTTCTACCATGCCCCATTCTCCAATTTTTGGCACATGTCTTTTTTAATACCCAATATGCAGCAAGTTGGAATGAGTGACTTTTCTCATACTTAGTTTTTCGAAAAAGTTGTTCGAAAAAAATGTGGACTGGAAAAAACTGAGTATGAGGAAATGTGGCCAATACTTTCCTTTACCATGCCCCGTTCTCCAGTTTTTGGCACATGCCTTTGTTTTTACCCAATATGCAGCAAGTTGTAATGAGCGACTTTTCTCATACTTAGTTTTTCGAAAAAGTTGTTCGAAAAAAAAGTGGACTGGAAAAAAACGAGTTTGAGGAAATGTGGCCAATATCTTCTTCTACCAAGATCCATTCTCCAATTTTTGGCACATGTCTTTGTTTTTACCCAATATGCAGCAAAGTGTATTGAGTGACTTTTCTCACACTTAGTTTTTCGAAAAAGTTGTTCGAAAAAAAAGTGGACTGGAAAAAACTGAGTATAAGATAATGTGGCCAATACCTTTTTTTCTACCATGCTCCATTCTCCAATTTTTGGCACATTTCTTTGTTTTTACCCAATATGCAGCAAGGTGTATTGAGTGACTTTTCTCATACTTAGTTTTCCGAAAAAGTTGTTCAAAAAAAAAAGTGGACTGGAAAAAACTGAGTATAAGGAAATGTGGCCAATAACTTCCTCTACCATGCTATATTCTCCAATTTTTGGCACATGCCTTTGTTTTAACCCAATATGCAGCAAGGTGTATTGAGTGACTTTTCTCATACTTAGTTTTTCGAAAAAGTTGTTCAAAAAAAAAAGTGGACTGGAAAAAACTGAGTATAAGGAAATGTGGCCAATACCTTCCTCTACCATGCTTTATTCTCCAGTTTTTGGCACATGTCTTTGTTTTAACCCAATATGCAGCAAGGTGTATTGAGTGACTTTTCTCATACTTAGTTTTTCGAAAAAGTTGTTCAAAAAAAAAGTGGACTGGAAAAAACTGAGTATAAGGAAATGTGGCCAATAACTTCCTCTACCATGCTATATTCTCCAATTTTTGGCACATGCCTTTGTTTTTACCCAATATGCAGCAAGGTGTATTGAGTGACTTTTCTCATACTTAGTTTTTCGAAAAAGTTGTTGGAAAAAAAGTGGACTGGGAAAAACTGAGTATGAGGAAATGTGACCAATACCTTCCTCTACCATGCCCCGTTCAACAATTTTTGGCACATGTCTTTGTTTTTACCCAATATGCAGCAAAATGTATTGAGCGACTTTTCTCTTACATAGTTTTTCGAAAAAGATGTTTGAAAAAAAAGTGGACTGGGAAAAACTGAGTATAAGGAAATGTGGCCAATACCTTCCTCTACCATGCCAATTCTCCAATTTTTGGCGCATGTCTTTGTTTTTATCCAATATGCAGCAAGGTGTATTGAGCGACTTTTCTCATACTTAGTTTTTCGAAAAAGTTGTTCGAAAAAAAGTGGACTAGAAAAAACTGAGTTTGAGGAAATGTGGCCAATACCTTTCTCTACCATGCCCAATTCTCCAATTTTTGGCATATGTCTTTGTTTTTACCCAAAATGCAGCAAGGTGTATTGAGCGACTTTTCTCATACTTAGTTTTTCGAAAAAGTTGTACGATAAAATAGTGGACTTGGAAAAGCGGAGTATGAGGAAATTTGGTCAATACCTTCTTTTACCATGCCTAATACTCCAATTTTTGGCACGTGTGCTTGTTTTTACCCAATATGCAGCAAGGTTTATTCAGTGACATTTCTCATACCTAGTTTTTCGAAAAAGTTGTTCGAAAAAAAAGTGGACTGGAAAAAATTGAGTATGAGGAAATGTTGTCAATACTTTCCTCTACCATGCCTCATTCTACAATTTTTGGCACATGGCTTTGTTTTTACCCAATATGCAGCAAGGTGTATTGAGTGACTTTTCTCATACTTAGTTTTCCGAAAAAGTTGTTCGAAAAAAAAGGGGACTGGGAAAAATTGAGTATCAGGAAATGTGGCCAAAACCTTTTTCTACCATTCCCCGATCTCAAATTTTTGGCACATGTCTTTGTTTTTACCCAATATGCAGCAAGGTGTATTGAGTGACATTCCTCATACTTAGTTTTTCGAAAAAGTTGTTCGTAAAAAAAGTGGACTAGAAAAAACTGAGTATGAGGAAATGTGGCCAATACCTTCCCCTACCATGTCCTATTCTCCAATTTTCGGCACATGTCCTTGTTTTTACCCAATATGCAGCAAGGTGTGTTGAGTGACTTTTCTCATACTTAGTTTTTCGAAAAAGTTGTACGAAAAAATAGTGGACTGGGAAAAGCGGAGTATGAGGGAATTTGGCCAATACTTTCCTTTACCATGCCTAATACTCCAATTTTTGGCACTTGTGCTTGTTTTTACCCAATATGCAGCAAGGTTTATTCAGTGACATTTCTCATACTTAGTCTTTCGAAAAAGTTGTTCGAAAAAAAAGTGGACTGGAAAAAATTGAGTATGAGGAAATGTGGTCAATACTTTCCTCTACCATGCCTCATTCTCCAATTTTTGGCACATGGCTTTGTTTTTACCCAATATGCAGCAAGGTGTATTGAGTGACTTTTCTCATACTTAGTTTTCCGAAAAAGTTGTTCGAAAAAAAAGGGGACTGGGAAAAATTGAGTATCAGGAAATGTGGCCAAAGCCTTGTTCTACCATTCCCCTTTCTCAAATTTTTGGCACATGTCTTTCTTTTTACCCAATATGCAGCAAGGTGTATTGAGTGACATTCCTTATACTTAGTTTTTCGAAAAAGTTGTTCGTAAAAAAAGTGGACTAGAAAAAACTGAGTATGAGGAAATGTGGCCAATACCTTCTCCTACTATGTCCTATTCTCCAATTTTCGGCACATGTCTTTGTTTTTACCCAATATGCAGCAAGGTGTATTGAGTGAATTTTCTCATACTTAGTTTTTCACAAAAGTTGTTCGAAATAAAAGTGGACTGGAAAAAACTGAGCATAAGGAAATGTGGCCAAATACCTTCCCCTACCATGCTTACTTTTCCAATTTTTGTTACATGTCTTTGCTTTTACCCAATATGCAGCAAGTTGTATTGAGTGACTTTTCTCATACTTAGTTTTCCGAAAAAGTTGTTCGAAAAAAAGTGGACTGGGAAAAACTGAGTAGGAGGAAATGTGACTAATACCTTCCTCTACCATTCCTAATTCTCCAATTTTTGACACATGTCTTTTTTTTACCCAGTATGCAGCAAGGTGTATTGAGTGACTTTTCTCATACTTAGTTTTTAAAAAAAATTGTTCGAAAAAAAAGTAGACTAGGAAAAACTGAGTATAAGAAAATGTGGCCAATACCTTCCCCTACCATGTCCTATTCTCCAATTTTTGGCACATGTCTTTGTTTTTACCCAATATGCAGCGAGGTGTATTGAGTGACTTTTTTCATACTTAGTTTTTCAAAAAAGTTGTTCGAAAAAAAAGTGGACTGGAAAAAACTGAGTATAAGATAATGTGGCCAATACCTTTTTTTCTACCATGCTCCATTCTCCAATTTTTGGCACATGTCTTTGTTTTTACCCAATATGCAGCAAGGTGTATTGAGTGACTTTTCTCATACTTAGTTTTCCGAAAAAGTTGTTCGAAAAAAAGTGGACTGGGAAAAACTGAGTATATGGAAATGTGGCCAATACTTTTTTCTACCATGCCTTATTCTCCAATTTTTGGCACATGTCTTTGTTTTTACCCAATATGCAGCAAGGTGTATTGAGCGACATTTCTCATACTTAGTTTTTCGAAAAAGTTGTTGGAAAAAAAAGTGGACTAGAAAAAACTGAGTATGAGGAAATGTGGCCAATACCTTTCTCTACCATGGCCCGATCTCCAATTTTTGGCACATGTCCTTGTTTTTACCCAATATGCAGCAAGGTGTATTGAGTGACTTTTTTCATACTTAGTTTTCCGAAAAAGTTGTTCGAAAAAAAGTGGACTGGGAAAAACTGAGTATGAGGAAATGTGGCCAATTGCTTCCTCTACCATGCCATATTCTCCAATTTTTGCACATGTCTTTTTTTTACCCAATATGCAGCAAGGTGTATTGAGCGACTTTCCTCATACATAGTTTTTCAAAAAAGTTGTTGGAAAAAAAAGTGGACTAGATAAAACTAAGTATGAAAAAATGTGGCCAATACCTTCTTCTTCCATGCCCCATTCTCCAATTTTGGCACATGTCTTTGTTTTTACCCAATATGCAGCAAGGTGTATTGAGCGACTTTTCTCATACTTAGTTTTTCGAAAAAGTTGTTCGAAAAAAAAGTAGACTGGGAAAAACTTAGTTAAAGGAAATGTGGCCAATATTTTCCTCTACCATGACTCATTCTCCAATTTTTGCACATGTGTTTGTTTTTACTCAATATGCAGCAAGGTGTATTGAGTGACATTTCTCATACTTAGTTTTTTGAAAAAGTTGTTCGAAAAAAAAGTGGAATGGAAAAAACTGAGTACGAGAAAATGTGGCCAATACCTTCCTCTACCATGCTTCCTTCTCCAATTTTTGGCACATGTCTTTGTTTTTACCCAATATGCAGCAAGGTGTATTGAGTGACTTTTCTCATACTTAGTTTTCCGAAAAAGTTGTTCGAAAAAAAGTGGACTGGGAAAAACTGAGTATAAGTAAATGTGGTAAATACCTTCTTCTACCATGCCCCATCCTCCAATTTTTGGCACATGTCTTTTTCAATACCCAATATGCAGCAAGTTGGAATGAGTGACTTTTCTCATACTTAGTTTTTCGAAAAAGTTGTTCGAAAAAAAAGTGGACTGGAAAAAACTGAGTATGAGGAAATGTGGCCAATACCTTCCTCTACCATGCCCCGTTCTCCAATTTTTGGCACATGCCTTTGTTTTTACCCAATATGCAGAAAAGTGTTCTGAGTGACTTTTCTCATACTTAGTTTTTCGAAAAAGTTGTTCGAAAAAAAAGTGGAATGGGAAAAACTGAGTATAACATAATGTGGCCAATACCTTCCTCTACCATGCCCCATTCACCAATTTTTGGCACATGTCTTTGTTTTTACCCAATATGCAGCAAGGTGTATTGAGCGACTTTTCTCATACTTAGTTTTTCGAAAAAAAGTGGACTGGGAAAAACTGAGTATGAGAAAATGTGGCCAATACCTTCCTCTACCATGCCCTATTCTCCAGTTTTTGGCACATGTCTTTGTTTTTACCCAATATGCAGCGAGGTGTATTGAGCGTCTTTTCTCATACCTAGTTTTTCGAAAAAAAAGTGGGCTGGGAAAAATTGAGTATAAGGAAATGTGGCCAATATCTTTCTCTACCATGCCCCTTCTCAAATTTTTTGCACATGTCTTTGTTTTTACCCAATATGCAGAAAAGTGCATTGAGTGACTTTCTCATACTTAGTTTTTCGAAAAAAAAGTGGACTGGGAAAAACTGAGCATAAGGAAATGTGGCCAATAACTTCCTCTACCATGCTATATTCTCCAATTTTTGGCACATGTCTTTGTTTTTACCCAATATGCAGCAAGGTGTATTGAGTGAATTTTCTCATACTTAGTTTTTCACAAAAGTTGTTCGAAATAAAAGTGGACTGGAAAAAACTGAGCATAAGGAAATGTGGCCAAATACCTTCCCCTACCATGCTTACTTTTCCAATTTTTGTTACATGTCTTTGCTTTTACCCAATATGCAGCAAGTTGTATTGAGTGACTTTTCTCATACTTAGTTTTCCGAAAAAGTTGTTCGAAAAAAAGTGGACTGGGAAAAACTGAGTAGGAGGAAATGTGACTAATACCTTCCTCTACCATTCCTAATTCTCCAATTTTTGACACATGTCTTTTTTTTACCCAGTATGCAGCAAGGTGTATTGAGTGACTTTTCTCATACTTAGTTTTTCGAAAAAATTGTTCGAAAAAAAAGTAGACTAGGAAAAACTGAGTATAAGAAAATGTGGCCAATACCTTCCCCTACCATGTCCTATTCTCCAATTTTTGGCACATGTCTTTGTTTTTACCCAATATGCAGCGAGGTGTATTGAGTGACTTTTTTCATACTTAGTTTTTCAAAAAAGTTGTTCGAAAAAAAAGTGGACTGGAAAAAACTGAGTATAAGATAATGTGGCCAATACCTTTTTTTCTACCATGCTCCACTCTCCAATTTTTGGCACATGTCTTTGTTTTTACCCAATATGCAGCAAGGTGTATTGAGTGACTTTTCTCATACTTAGTTTTCCGAAAAAGTTGTTCGAAAAAAAGTGGACTGGGAAAAACTGAGTATATGGAAATGTGGCCAATACTTTTTTCTACCATGCCTTATTCTCCAATTTTTGGCACATGTCTTTGTTTTTACCCAATATGCAGCAAGGTGTATTGAGCGACATTTCTCATACTTAGTTTTTCGAAAAAGTTGTTGGAAAAAAAAGTGGACTAGAAAAAACTGAGTATGAGGAAATGTGGCCAATACCTTTCTCTACCATGGCCCGATCTCCAATTTTTGGCACATATCTTTGTTTTTACCCAATATGCAGCAAGATGTATTGAGCGACTTTTCTCATACTTAGTTTTTCGAAAAAGTTGTTCGAAAAAAAAGTAGACTGGGAAAAACTTAGTTTAAGGAAATGTGGCCAATATTTTCCTCTACCATGACTTATTCTCCAATTTTTGGCACATATGTTTGTTTTTACCCAATATGCTGCAAGGTGTATTGAGTGACATTTCTTATACTTAGTTTTTTGAAAAAGTTGTTCGAAAAAAAAGTGGAATGGAAAAAACTGAGTACGAGAAAATGTAGCCAATACCTTCTTCTACCATGCTTCTTTCTCCAATTTTTGGCACATGTCTTTGTTTTTACCCAATATGCAGCAAGGTGTATTGAGTGACTTTTCTCATACTTAGTTTTCCGAAAAAGTTGTTCGAAAAAAAGTGGACTGGAAAAAACTGAGTATAAGTAAATGTGGTTAATACCTTCTTCTACCATGCCCCATTCTCCAATTTTTGGCACATGTCTTTTTTAATACCCAATATGCAGCAAGTTGGAATGAGTGACTTTTCTCATACTTAGTTTTTCGAAAAAGTTGTTCGAAAAAAATGTGGACTGGAAAAAACTGAGTATGAGGAAATGTGGCCAATACTTTCCTTTACCATGCCCCGTTCTCCAGTTTTTGGCACATGCCTTTGTTTTTACCCAATATGCAGCAAGTTGTAATGAGCGACTTTTCTCATACTTAGTTTTTCGAAAAAGTTGTTCGAAAAAAAAGTGGACTGGAAAAAAACGAGTTTGAGGAAATGTGGCCAATATCTTCTTCTACCAAGATCCATTCTCCAATTTTTGGCACATGTCTTTGTTTTTACCCAATATGCAGCAAAGTGTATTGAGTGACTTTTCTCACACTTAGTTTTTCGAAAAAGTTGTTCGAAAAAAAAGTGGACTGGAAAAAACTGAGTATAAGATAATGTGGCCAATACCTTTTTTTCTACCATGCTCCATTCTCCAATTTTTGGCACATTTCTTTGTTTTTACCCAATATGCAGCAAGGTGTATTGAGTGACTTTTCTCATACTTAGTTTTCCGAAAAAGTTGTTCAAAAAAAAAAGTGGACTGGAAAAAACTGAGTATAAGGAAATGTGGCCAATAACTTCCTCTACCATGCTATATTCTCCAATTTTTGGCACATGCCTTTGTTTTAACCCAATATGCAGCAAGGTGTATTGAGTGACTTTTCTCATACTTAGTTTTTCGAAAAAGTTGTTCAAAAAAAAAAGTGGACTGGAAAAAACTGAGTATAAGGAAATGTGGCCAATACCTTCCTCTACCATGCTTTATTCTCCAGTTTTTGGCACATGTCTTTGTTTTAACCCAATATGCAGCAAGGTGTATTGAGTGACTTTTCTCATACTTAGTTTTTCGAAAAAGTTGTTCAAAAAAAAAAGTGGACTGGAAAAAACTGAGTATAAGGAAATGTGGCCAATAACTTCCTCTACCATGCTATATTCTCCAATTTTTGGCACATGCCTTTGTTTTTACCCAATATGCAGCAAGGTGTATTGAGTGACTTTTCTCATACTTAGTTTTTCGAAAAAGTTGTTGGAAAAAAAGTGGACTGGGAAAAACTGAGTATGAGGAAATGTGACCAATACCTTCCTCTACCATGCCCCGTTCAACAATTTTTGGCACATGTCTTTGTTTTTACCCAATATGCAGCAAAATGTATTGAGCGACTTTTCTCTTACATAGTTTTTCGAAAAAGATGTTTGAAAAAAAAGTGGACTGGGAAAAACTGAGTATAAGGAAATGTGGCCAATACCTTCCTCTACCATGCCAATTCTCCAATTTTTGGCGCATGTCTTTGTTTTTATCCAATATGCAGCAAGGTGTATTGAGCGACTTTTCTCATACTTAGTTTTTCGAAAAAGTTGTTCGAAAAAAAGTGGACTAGAAAAAACTGAGTTTGAGGAAATGTGGCCAATACCTTTCTCTACCATGCCCAATTCTCCAATTTTTGGCATATGTCTTTGTTTTTACCCAAAATGCAGCAAGGTGTATTGAGCGACTTTTCTCATACTTAGTTTTTCGAAAAAGTTGTACGATAAAATAGTGGACTTGGAAAAGCGGAGTATGAGGAAATTTGGTCAATACCTTCTTTTACCATGCCTAATACTCCAATTTTTGGCACGTGTGCTTGTTTTTACCCAATATGCAGCAAGGTTTATTCAGTGACATTTCTCATACCTAGTTTTTCGAAAAAGTTGTTCGAAAAAAAAGTGGACTGGAAAAAATTGAGTATGAGGAAATGTTGTCAATACTTTCCTCTACCATGCCTCATTCTACAATTTTTGGCACATGGCTTTGTTTTTACCCAATATGCAGCAAGGTGTATTGAGTGACTTTTCTCATACTTAGTTTTCCGAAAAAGTTGTTCGAAAAAAAAGGGGACTGGGAAAAATTGAGTATCAGGAAATGTGGCCAAAACCTTCTTCTACCACGCCTTTTTCTCTAATTTTTGGCACATGTCTTTGTTTTCACCCAATATGCAGCAAGGTGTATTGAGCGACTTTTTCATACTTAGTTTTTCGAAAAAGTTGTTCGAAAAAAAAGTGGACTGTGAAAAACTGAGTATGAGGAAATGTGGCCAAAACTCTCCTCTACCTTGCCCTATTCTTCAATTTTAGGCACATGTCTTTGTTTTTACCCAATATGCAGCAAGGTGTATTGAGTGACTTTTCTCATACTTAGTTTTTCGAAAAAGTTGTTCGAAAAAAAAGTAAACTAGGAAAAACTGAGTAAGAGAAAATGTGGATAATACCTTCCTCTACCATGTCCCGTTTTCAAATTTAAGGCACATGTCTTTGTTTTTACCCAATATGCAGAAAAGTGTATTGAGTGACTTTTCTCATACTTAGTTTTTCGAAAAAGTTGTTCGAAAAAAAAGTGGAATGGGAAAAATTGAGTATGAGGGAATGGGGCCAATACCTTCCTCTACCATGCCCTTTCTGTAATTTTTGGCACATGTCTTTGTTTTTACCCAATATGCAGAAAAGTGTATTGAGTGACTTTTCTTATACTTAGTTTTTCGAAAAAGTTGTTCGAAAAAAAAGTAGACCGGGAAAAACTGAGTATGAGGAAATATGGCCAATACCTTCCTCTACCATGCCTTATTCTCCAATTTTCGGCACATGTCTTTGTTTTTACCCAATATGCAGCAAGGTGTATTTAGTGACTTTTCTCATACTGTTTTTCGAAAAAGTTGTTCGAAAAAAAGTGGATTGGGAAAAACTGACTATGAGGAAATCTGGCCAATACCTGTCTCTACCATGCCTCTGTCTCCAATTTTTGGCACATGTCTTTGTTTTTACCCAATATGCAGCAAGGTGTATTGAGTGACTTTTCTCATACTTATTTTTTCGAAAAAGTTGTTCGAAAAAAAAGTAGACCGGGAAAAACTGAGTATGAGGAAATGTGGCCAAAACCTTCTTCTACCACGCCTTTTTCTCTAATTTTTGGCACATGTCTTTGTTTTCACCCAATATGCAGCAAGGTGTATTGAGCGACTTTTTCATACTTAGTTTTTCGAAAAAGTTGTTCGAAAAAAAAGTGGACTGTGAAAAACTGAGTATGAGGAAATGTGGCCAAAACTCTCCTCTACCTTGCCCTATTCTTCAATTTTAGGCACATGTCTTTGTTTTTACCCAATATGCAGCAAGGTGTATTGAGTGACTTTTCTCATACTTAGTTTTTCGAAAAAGTTGTTCGAAAAAAAAGTAAACTAGGAAAAACTGAGTAAGAGAAAATGTGGATAATACCTTCCTCTACCATGTCCCGTTTTCAAATTTAAGGCACATGTCTTTGTTTTTACCCAATATGCAGAAAAGTGTATTGAGTGACTTTTCTCATACTTAGTTTTTCGAAAAAGTTGTTCGAAAAAAAAGTGGAATGGGAAAAACTGAGTACGAGGAAATGTGGCCAATATCTTCTTCTACCATGTTCCATTCTCTAATTTTTGGCACATGTCTTTGTTTTTACCCAAAATGCAGCAAGGTGTATTGAGTGACTTTTATCATACTTAGTTTTTCGAAAAAGTTGTTCGAAAAAAAAGTAAGCTAGGAAAAACTAAGTATGAGGAAATGTGGCCAATATCTTCCTCTACCATGCCCTATTCTCTAATTTTTGGCACATGTCTTTGTTTTTACCCAATATGCAGCAAGGTGTATTGAGCGACTTTTCTCATACTTAGTTTTTCGAAAAAAAAGTGGACTGGGAAAAACTGAGTATAAGGAAATGTGGCCAATACCTTCCTCTACCATGCCCTATTCTCCAATTTTTGGCACATGTCTTTGTTTTTACCCAATATGCAGCGAGGTGTATTGAGCGACTTTTCTCATACTTAGTTTTTCGAAAAAAAAGTTGACTGGGAAAAACTAATTATAAGAAAATGTGGCCAATATCTTTCTCTACCATGCCCCTTCTTCAATTTTTTGCACATGTCTTTGTTTCTACCCAATATGCAGCAAGGTGTATTGAGTTACTTTTCTCGTACTTAGTTTTTCGCAAAAGTCGTTCAAAAAAAAAGTAAACTAGGAAAAATTTAGTATGAGGGAATGTGGCCAATACCTTCCTCTATCATGCCCTTTCTGTAATTTTTGGCACATGTCTTTGTTTTTACCCAATATGCAGAAAAGTGTATTGAGTGACTTTTCTCATACTTTGTTTTTCGAAAAAGTTGTTCGAAAAAAAAGCAGGCTGGGAAAAACTGAGTATGAGGAAATGTGACCAAAACCTTCTTCTACCATGCCTAATTCTCCAATTTTTGGCACATGTCTTTGTTTTTACCCAATATGCAGCAAGGTGTATTGAGCGACTTTTCTCATACTGTTTTTCGAAAAAGTTGTTCGAAAAAAAGTGGATTGGGAAAAACTGACTATGAGGAAATGTGGCCAGTACCTGTCTCTACCATGCCTCTGTCTCCAATTTTTGGCACACGTCTTTGTTTTTACCCAATATGCAGCAAGGTGTATTGAGTGACTTTTCTCATACTAAGTTTTTCGAAAAAGT
Organism: Melanophora roralis; assembly: GCA_963583895.1. Lineage (NCBI taxonomy): Eukaryota > Metazoa > Arthropoda > Insecta > Diptera > Rhinophoridae > Melanophora > Melanophora roralis. Next base: position 11,742,309 of record OY757192.1, on the reverse strand, counting down.
TGTTCGAAAAAAAGTGGACTGGAAAAAAATGAGTATGAGGGAATTTGACCAATACTTTCCTCTACCATGCCCAATTCTCTAATTTTCAGCACATGTCTTTGTTTTTACCCAATATGCAGCAAGGTGTATTGAGTGACTTTTCTCATACTTAGTTTTTCGAAAAAGTTGTTCGAAAAAAAAGTGGACTGGGAAAAACTGAGTATGACGAAATCTGAGCAATACCTTCCTCTACCATGCCCCATTCTCCAATTTTTGGCACATGTCTTTGTTTTTATCCAATATGCAGCAAGGTGTATTGAGTGACTTTTCTCATACTTAGTTTTTTCAAAAAAGTTGTTCGAAAATGAAGTGGACTTGGAAAAACTGAGTATGAGGAAATGTGGTCAATACTTTCTTCTACCATGGCGTATTCTCCAATTTTTGGCACATGTCTTTGTTTTTACCCAATATGCAGCAAGGTGTATTGCGTGACTTTTCTCATACTTAATTTTTCGAAAAAGTTGTTCGAAAAAAAAGTGGACTGGGAAAAACTGAGTACGAGAAAATGTGGCCAATACCTTTTTCTACCATGCCTCTTCTCCAGTTTTTGGCACATGTCTTTGTTTTTACCCAGTAAGTAAAATAATACGTGTGAGTAGTGTGTAATAATAATGTTATATATGTATAAATTGTATGTAAATTTTTTCCAAACTTAGTTTATTCTTTATCAAATTCGTATTCTTGTTTCATTAAAAATTATTTTTTTCGTGTCTGAAGAAAAATTCAGAGACTTATATAAAATCTTCATATGTATCAAAAAGTTTGTCAAAGTTCTAAAAAAGTTTGTTGTAAGCAAAAATTCTCTCTCATGAAGATTTTTGATGCTGCCATATCAAAAATACACTTATTGTAGGGAAAAAGGGTGTCTGTAAGCTTGGCAGCACCTATTTAAAAATTTTACTCTAATTTTAGCGCCATTTTTTGATGAGAGAGAATATGTAGTGCGCTCTCTGAAAAATTGAGTAAAAAAAAGTTTGCCAAAAAAAAAGTTTGTTATTTTCACGTGAAGATAACAAAGTAGACCAACAAACTAATTTTTTGTTCACTTAATTCACAGAGAGTAACACAAATGCTCTCTCATACAGACTATTTGCAGACAAAATAATGAGTATATTTTATTTGCAGAAGTAGTACCAAGTTAAAATATATTGTGCCCATATAATTTTATGTAACTTTTGCTAACACTTCATAGTGAATGATATTTACTTCTTCTTTTTACCCCATGGGAGAGGATTTTTAAAGTTAACAAACTACTTAATAGTTAACAAAGTATGTTAGTAATATAAAAATCCATTTTGAATATTGTTGATAAAGAAATATTAACTAAATCTTTATTTTAAAAAGAAATATATACATTCAAAATACTTGATGCAACTATAACTTAGTAATCATGTTTTAATGTTTCTTACTTAAGTACTCAAGACAGTATTAAAATTTAATGATACTTCATACTAGAATCTGGTTCAAAATTAGGAAATTCTGACAAACTTTTGAAACCTGCCCGTGATAGCAATGTAGGTGGGCTACATTTTGGCATACACCAAATTATTCGCTATAGTTTTTTGTAGAACACAGTTGACAAAAAACAGTTTTCAAAAATATTCACTCAAACTATGTCTGGGGCTCTAGCCCGAAATTTGGAAATTCTGACAAACTTTTGAAACTTGCCCGTGATAGCAGGATAGGTGGGCTACAATTTGGCATACACCAAATTATCCGCTATAGTTTTTTGTAGAACAAAGTTGACAAAAAACTGTTTAAAAAATTATTCACTCAAACTATGTCTGAGGCTCTAGCCCGAAATTGGGAAATTCTGACAAACTTTTCAAACTTGCCCGTGATAGCAGGATAGGTGGGCTACTTTCTGGCATACAACAAATTATCCGCTATAGTTTTTTGTAGAACAAAGTTGACAAAAAACTGTTTTCAAAATTATTCACTCAAACTATGTCTGAGGCTCTAGCACGAAATTGGGAAATTCTGACAAACTTTTGAAACTTGCCCGTGATAGCAAAAAAGGTGGGCTACTTTTTGGCATACAACAAATTATACGCTATAGTTTTTTGTAGAACAAAGTTGACAAAAACAGCTTTAAAAATTATTCACTCAAACTATGACTAAGGCTCTAGCACGAAATTGGGAAATTCTGACAAACTTTTAAAATCTACCCGTGATAGCAAAATAGGTGGGCTACATTTTGGCATACATCAAATTATCCGCTTTAGTTTTTTGTAGAACAAAGTTGACAAAAAACTGTTTTCAAAATTATTCACTCAAACTATGTCTGAGGCTCTAGCCCGAAATTGGGAAATTCTGACAAACTTTTGAAACTTGCCCGTGATAGCAAAAAAGGTGGACTACTTTTTGGCATACAACAAATTATCCGCTATAGTTTTTTGTTGAACAAAGTTGACAAAAACAGTTCTAAAAATTATTCACTCAAACTATGTCTGAGGCTCTAGCCCGAAATTGGGAAATTCTGACAAACTTTTAAAACTTGTTCGTGATAGCAAAAAAGGTGGGCTACTTTCTGGCATACAACAAATTATCCGCTATAGTTTTTTGTAGAACAAAGTTGACAAAAAACTGTTTTCAAAATTATTCACTCAAACAATGTCTGAGGCTCTAGCACGAAATTGGGAAATTCTGACAAACTTTTAAAACTTACTCGTGATAGCAGGATAGGTGAACTACATTTTGGCATACATCAAATTATCCGCTATAGTTTTTTGTAGAACAAAGTTGACAAAAAACTGTTTTTAAAATTGTTCACTCAAACTATGTCTGAGGCTCTAGCCCGAAATTGGGAAATTCTGACAAACTTTTGAAACTTGCTTGTGATAGCAGGATAGGTGAACTACATTTAAGCATACATCAAATTATTCGCGATAGTTTTTTGTAAAACAAAGTTGACAAAAAACAGTTTTAAAAATTTTTCACTCAAACTATGTCTGAGTCTCTAGCCCGAAATTGGGAAATTCTGACAAACTTTTGAGACTTGCCCGTGATAGCAGGAGGAATGAGCTACTTTTTGACAAACAACAAATTATCCGCTATAGTTTTTGTAGAACAAAGTTGACAAAAAACTGTTTTCAAAATTATTCACTCAAACTATGTCTAGGGCTCTAGCCCAAAATTGGGATATTCTGACAAACTTTTGAAACTTGCATGTGATAGCAGGAGGAATGAGCTACTTTTTGACAAACAACAAATTATCCGCTATAGTTTTTGTAGAACAAAGTTGACAAAAAACTGTTTTCAAAATTATTCACTCACACTATGTCTGAGGCTCTAGCCCGAAATTTGGATATTCTGACAAACTTTTGAAACTTGCCCGTGATAGCAGGATAGGTGAACTACATTTAAGCATACATCAAATTATTCGCGATAGTTTTTTGTAAAACAAAGTTGACAAAAAACAGTTTCAAAAATTTTTCACTCAAACTATGTCTGAGACTCTAGCCCGAAATTGGGATATTCTGATAAACTTTTGAAACTTGCATGTGATAGCAGGAGGAATGAGCTACTTTTTGACAAACAACAAATTATCCGCTATAGCTTTTGTAGAGCAAAGTTGACAAAAAACTGTTTTCAAAATTATTCACTCACACTATGTCTGAGGCTCTAGCCCGAAATTTGGATATTCTGACAAACTTGCCCAGGATAGCAGGATAGGTGGGCTACATTTTGGCATACACTAAATTATCCGCTATAGTTTTTTGTAGAACAAAGTTGCCAAAAAAGTGCTTTAAAAATTTTCACTCAAACTATATCTGAGGCTCTAGCCCGAAATTGGAAAATTCTGACAAACTTTTGAAACTTGCCCGTGATAGCAGAATAGGTGAACTACATTTTGGCATACACCAAATTATCCGCTATATTTTTTTGTAGAACAAAGTTGACAAAAAACAGTTTTAAAAATTATTCACTCAAACTATGTCTGAGACTCTAGCCCGAAATTTGGAAATTCTGACAAACTTTTGAAACTTGCCCGTGATAGCAGGAGAGGTGAGCGACCTTTTGGCATGCAACAATTTATCCGCTATAGTTTTTTGTAGAACAAAGTTGACAAAAAACAGTTTTCAAAATTATTCACTCAAACTATGTCTGAGACGCTAGCACGAAATTGGGAAATTCTGACAAACTTTTGAAATTTACCCGTGATAGCAAAATAGGTGGGCTACATTTTGGCGTACATCAAATTATCCACTGTAGTTTTTTGTAGAACAAAGTTGACAAAAAACTGTTTTCAAAATGGTTCACTCAAACTATGTCTGAGGCTCTAGCCCGAAATTGGGAAATTCTGACAAACTTTTGAAACTTGCTTGTGATAGCAGGATAGGTGAACTACATTTAAGCATACATCAAATCATCCGCTATAGTTGTTTGTAGAACAAAGTTGACAAAAAACTGTTTTAAAAATTTTTCACTCAAACTATGTCTGAGACTCTAGCCCGAAATTGGGATATTCTGATAAACTTTTGAAACTTGCATGTGATAGCAGGAGGAGTGAGCTACTTTTTGACATACAACAAATTATCCGCTATAGTTTTTGTAGAACAAAGTTGACAAAAAACTGTTTTCAAAATTATTCACTCAAACTATGTCTGGGGCTCTAGCCCAAAATTGGGATATTCTGACAAACTTTTGAAACTTGCATGTGATAGCAGGAGGAATGAGCTACTTTTTGACATACAACAAATTATCCGCTATAGTTTTTGTAGAACAAATTTGACACAAAACTCAAACTATGTCTGAGGCTCTAGCCCGAAATTGATAATTCTGACAAACTTTTGAAACTTGCTTGTGATAGCAGGAAAGGTGAACTACATTTTGGCATACACCAAATTATCCGTTATAGTTTTTTGTAGAACAAAGTTGACAAAAACAGTTTTAAAAATTATTCACTCAAACTATGTCTGAGGCTCTAGCCCGAAATTGGGAAATTCTGACAAACTTTTGAAACTTGCCCGTGAAAGCAGAAAAGGTAGGCTACTTTTTCACATACAACAAATTATCCGCTATAGTTTTTTGTAGAACAAAGTTGACAAAAAACTGTTTTCAAAATTATTCACTCAGACTATGTCTGAGGCTCTAGCACGAAATTGATAATTCTGACAAACTTTTGAAACTTGCTTGTGATAGCAGGAGAGGTGAGCTACTTTTTGGCATACAACAATTTATCCGTTATAGTTTTTTGTAAAACAAAAGTTGACAAAAAACAGTTTTAAAAATTTTTCACTCAAACTATGTCTGAGACGCTAGCACGAAATTGGGAAATTCTGACAAACTTTTGAAACTTGCCCGTGAAAGCAGAAAAGGTAGGCTATTTTTTGACATACAACAAATTATCCGCTATAGTTTTTGTAGAACAAAGTTGACAAAAAACTGTTTTCAAAATTATTCACTCAAACTATGTCTGAGACGCTAGCCCGAAATTGGGAAATTCTGACAAAATTTTAAAACTTGTCCGTGATAGCAAAAAAGGTGGGCTACTTTTTGGCATACAACAAATTATCCGCTATAGTTTTTTGTAAAACAAAGTTGACAAAAAACTGTTTTCAAAATTATTCACTCAAACTATGTCTGAGGCTCAAGCCCGAAATTGGGATATTCTGACAAACTTTTGAAACTTGCATGTGAAAGCAGGAGGAATGAGCTACTTTTTGACATACAACAAATTATCCGCTATAGTTTTTGTAGAACAAAGTTGACAAAAAACTGTTTTCAAAAATATTCACTCAAACTATGTCTGAGACTCTAGCCCGAAATTGGGAAATTCTGACAAACTTTTGAGACTTGCCCGTGATAGCAGGAAAGGTGGACTACTTTTTGGCATACAACAAATTATCCGCTATAGTTTTTGTAGAACAAAGTTGACAAAAAACTGTTTTCAAAATTATTCACTCAAACTATGTCTGAGAAGCTAGCACGAAATTGGGAAATTCTGACAAACTTTTGAAATTTACCCGTGATAGCAAAATACGTGGGCTACATTTTGGCGTACATCAAATTATCCACTGTAGTTTTTTGTAGAACAAAGTTGACAAAAAACTGTTTTCAAAATGGTTCACTCAAACTATGTCTGAGGCTCTAGCCCGAAATTGGGAAACTCTGACAAACTTTTGAAACTTGCTTGTGATAGCAGGATAGGTGAACTACATTTTAGCATACATCAAATTATTCGCGATAGTTTTTTGTAAAACAAAGTTGACAAAAAACAGTTTTAAAAATTTTTCACTCAAACTATGTCTGAGTCTCTAGCCCGAAATTGGGAAATTCTGACAAACTTTTGAGACTTGCCCGTGATAGCAGGAGAGGTGGACTACTTTTTGGCATACAACAAGTTATCCGCTATAGTTGTTTGTAGAACAAAGTTGACAAAAAACAGTTTTAAAAATTTTTCACTCAAACTATGTCTGAGACTCTAGCCCGAAATTGGGATATTCTGATAAACTTTTGAAACTTGCATGTGAACGCAGGAGGAATGAGCTACTTTTTGACATACAACAAATTATCCGCTATAGTTTTTGTAGAACAAAGTTGACAAAAAACTGTTTTCAAAATTATTCACTCACACTATGTCTGGGGCTCTAGCCCGAAATTTGGAAATTCTGACAAACTTCTAAAACTTGCCCGTGATAGCAGGATAGGCGGGCTACATTTTGTCATACACCAAATTATCCGCTATGGTTTTTTGTAGAACAAAGTTGACAAAAAACAGTTTTAAAAATTATTCACTCAAACTATGTCTGAGGATCTAGCCCGAAATTTGGATATTCTGACAAACTTTTGAAACCTGCATGTGATAGCAGGAGGAATGAGCTACTTTTTGACATACAACAAATTTTCCGCTATAGTTTTTGTAGAACAAAGTTGACAAAAAACTGTTTTCAAAAATATTCACTCAAACTATGTCTGAGGTTCTAGCCCGAAATTGATAATTCTGACAAACTTTTGAAACTTGCTTGTGATAGCAGGAAAGGTGAACTACATTTTGGCATACACCAAATTATCCGTTATAGTTTTTTGTAGAACAAAGTTGACAAAAAACAGTTTTAAAAATTATTCACTCAAACTATGTCTGAGGCTCTAGCCCGAAATTGGGAAATTCTGACAAACTTTTGAAACTTGCCCGTGAAAGCAGAAAAGGTAGGCTACTTTTTGGCATACAACAAATTATCCGCTATAGTTTTTTGGAGAACAAAGTTGACAAAAAACTGTTTTCAAAATTATTCACTCAAACTATGTCTAAAGGCTCTAGCACGAAATTGGGAAATTCTGACAAACTTTTGAAATTTACCCTTGATAGCAAAATACGAGGGCTACATTTTGGCGTATATCAAATTATCCACTGTAGTTTTTTGTAGAACAAAGTTGACAAAAAACTGGTTTCAAAATGGTTCACTCAAACTATGTCTGAGGCTCTAGCCCGAAATTGGGAAATTCTGACAAACTTTTGAAACTTGCTTGTGATAGCAGGATAGGTGAACTATATTTTAGCATACATCAAATTATTCGCGATAGTTTTTTGTAAAACAAAGTTGACAGAAAACAGTTTTAAAAATTTTTCACTCAAACTATGTCTGAGTCTCTAGCCCGAAATTGGGAAATTCTGACAAACTTTTGAGACTTGCCCGTGATAGCAGGAGAGGTGGACTACTTTTTGGCATACAACAAATTATCCGCTATAGTTGTTTGTAGCACAAAGTTGACAAAAAACAGTTTTAAAAATTTTTCACTCAAACTATGTCTGAGACTCTAGCCCGAAATTGGGATATTCTGATAAACTTTTGAAACTTGCATGTGATAGCAGGAGGAATGAGCTACGTTTTGACATACAACAAATTATCCGCTATAGTTTTTGTAGAACAAAGTTGATAAATAACTGTTTTCAAAATTATTCACTCACACTATGTCTGGGGCTCTAGCCCGAAATTTGGAAATTCTGACAAACTTCTAAAACTTGTTCGTGATAGCAGGATAGGCGGGCTACATTTTGGCATACACCAAATTATCCGCTATCGTTTTTTGTAGAACAAAGTTGACAAAAAACAGTTTTAAAAATTATTCACTCAAACTATGTCTGAGGATCTAGCCCGAAATTTGGATATTCTGACAAACTTTTGAAACCTGCATGTGATAGCAGGAGGAATGAGCTACTTTTTGACATACAACAAATTTTCCGCTATAGTTTTTGTAGAACAAAGTTGACAAAAAACTGTTTTCAAAAATATTCACTCAAACTATGTCTGAGGCTCTAGCCCGAAATTGATAATTCTGACAAACTTTTGAAACTTGCTTGTGATAGCAGGATAGGTGAACTACATTTTAGCATACATCAAATTATTCGCGATAGTTTTTTGTAAAACAAAGTTGACAAAAAACAGTTTTAAAAATTTTTCACTCAAACTATGTCTGAGTCTCTAGCCCGAAATTGGGAAATTCTGACAAACTTTTGAGACTTGCCCGTAATAGCAGGAGAGGTGGACTACTTTTTGGCATACAATAAATTATCCGCTACAGTTGTTTGTAGAACAAAGTTGACAAAAAACAGTTTTAAAAATTTTTCACTCAAACTATGTCTGAGACTCTAGCCCGAAATTGGGATATTCTGATAAACTTTTGAAACTTGCATGTGATAGCAGGAGGAATGAGCTACGTTTTGACATACAACAAATTATCCGCTATAGTTTTTGTAGAACAAAGTTGATAAATAACTGTTTTCAAAATTATTCACTCACACTATGTCTGGGGCTCTAGCCCGAAATTTGGAAATTCTGACAAACTTCTAAAACTTGTTCGTGATAGCAGGATAGGCGGGCTACATTTTGGCATACACCAAATTATCCGCTATCGTTTTTTGTAGAACAAAGTTGACAAAAAACAGTTTTAAAAATTATTCACTCAAACTATGTCTGAGGATCTAGCCCGAAATTTGGATATTCTGACAAACTTTTGAAACCTGCATGTGATAGCAGGAGGAATGAGCTACTTTTTGACATACAACAAATTTTCCGCTATAGTTTTTGTAGAACAAAGTTGACAAAAAACTGTTTTCAAAAATATTCACTCAAACTATGTCTGAGGCTCTAGCCCGAAATTGATAATTCTGACAAACTTTTGAAACTTGCTTGTGATAGCAGGAAAGGTGAACTACATTTTGGCATACACCAAATTATCCGTTATAGTTTTTTGTAGAACAAAGTTGACAAAAAACAGTTTTAAAAATTATTCACTCAAACTATGTCTGAGGCTCTAGCCCGAAATTGGGAAATTCTGACAAACTTTTGAAACTTGCCCGTGAAAGCAGAAAAGGTAGGCTACTTTTTGGCATACAACAAATTATCCGCTATAGTTTTTTGTAGAACAAAGTTGACAAAAAACTGTTTTCAAAATTATTCACTCAAACTATGTCTAAAGGCTCTAGCACGAAATTGGGAAATTCTGACAAACTTTTGAAATTTACTTGTGATAGCAAAATAGGTGGGCTACATTTTGGCATTCATCAGATTATCCGCTTTAGTTTTTTGTAGAACAAAGTTGACAAAAAACTGTTTTCAAAATTGTTACTCAAACTATGTCTGAGACTCTAGCCCGAAATTGGGATATTCTGATAAACTTTTGAAACTTGCCCGTAAAAGCAGAAAAGGTAGGCTACTTTTTGGCATACAACAAATTATCCGCTATAGTTTTTTGTAGAACAAAGTTGACAAAAAACTGTTTTCCAAATTATTCACTCAAACTATGTCTAAAGGCTCTAGCACGAAATTGGGATATTCTGACAAACTTTTGAAACTTGCATGTGATAGCAAGAGGAATGAGCTACTTTTTGACATACAACAAATTATCCGCTATAGTTTTTGTAGAACAAAGTTGACAAAAAACTGTTTTCAAAAATATTCACTCAAACTATGTCTGAGGCTCTAGCCCGAAATTGATAATTCTGACAAACTTTTGAAACTTGCTTGTGATAGCAGGAAAGGTGAACTACATTTTGGCATACACCAAATTATCCGTTATAGTTTTTTGTAGAACAAAGTTGACAAAAAACAGTTTTAAAAATTATTCACTCAAACTATGTCTGAGGCTCTAGCCCGAAATTGGGAAATTCTGACAAACTTTTGAAACTTGCCCGTGAAAGCAGAAAAGGTAGGCTACTTTTTGGCATACAACAAATTATCCGCTATAGTTTTTTGTAGAACAAAGTTGACAAAAAACTGTTTTCAAAATTATTCACTCAAACTATGTCTAAAGGCTCTAGCACGAAATTGGGAAATTCTGACAAACTTTTGAAATTTGCTTGTGATAGCAAAATAGGTGGGCTACATTTTGGCATTCATCAGATTATCCGCTTTAGTTTTTTGTAGAACAAAGTTGACAAAAAACTGTTTTCAAAATTGTTACTCAAACTATGTCTGAGACTCTAGCCCGAAATTGGGATATTCTGATAAACTTTTGAAACTTGCATGTGATAGCAGGAGGAATGAGCTACTTTTTGACAAACAACAAATTATCCGCTATAGTTTTTGTAAAACAAAGTTGACAAAAAACTGTTTTCAAAATTATTCACTCACACTATGTCTGAGGCTCTAGCCCGAAATTGGGATATTCTGACAAACTTTTTAAACTTGCATGTGATAGCAGGAGGAATGAGCTACTTTTTGACATACAACAAATTTTCCGCTATAGTTTTTGTAAAACAAAGTTGACAAAAAACTGTTTTCAAAAATATTCACTCAAACTATGTTTGAGGCTCTAGCCCGAAATTGGGATATTCTGACAAACTTTTGAAACTTGCATGTGATAGCAGGAGGAATGAGCTACTTTTTGACATACAACAGATTATCCGCTATGGTTTTTGTAGAACAAAGTTGACAAAAAACTGTTTTCAAAAATATTCACTCAAACTATGTCTGAGGCTCTAGCCCGAAATTGATAATTCTGACAAACTTTTGAAACTTGCTTGTGATAGCAGGAAAGGTGAACTACATTTTGGCATACACCAAATTATCCGTTATAGTTTTTTGTAGAACAAAGTTGACAAAAAACAGTTTTAAAAATTATTCACTCAAACTATGTCTGAGGCTCTAGCCCGAAATTGGGAAATTCTGACAAACTTTTGAAACTTGCCCGTGAAAGCAGAAAAGGTAGGCTACTTTTTGGCATACAACAAATTATCCGCTATAGTTTTTTGTAGAACAAAGTTGACAAAAAACAGTTTTCAAAATTATTCACTCACACTATGTCTGGGGCTCTAGCCCGAAATTTGGAAATTCTGACAAACTTCTAAAACTTGTTCGTGATAACAGGATAGGCGGGCTACATTTTGGCATACACCAAATTATCCGCTATAGTTTTTTGTAGAACAAAGTTGACAAAAAACAGTTTTAAAAATTATTCACTCAAACTATGTCTGAGGATCTAGCCCGAAATTTGGATATTCTGACAAACTTTTGAAACCTGCATGTGATAGCAGGAGGAATGAGCTACTTTTTGACATACAACAAATTTTCCGCTATAGTTTTTGTAGAACAAAGTTGACAAAAAACTGTTTTCAAAAATATTCACTCAAACTATGTCTGAGGCTCTAGCCCGAAATTGATAATTCTGACAAACTTTTGAAACTTGCTTGTGATAGCAGGAAAGGTGAACTACATTTTGGCATACACCAAATTATCCGTTATAGTTTTTTGTAGAACAAAGTTGACAAAAAACAGTTTTAAAAATTATTCACTCAAACTATGTCTGAGGCTCTAGCCCGAAATTGGGAAATTCTGACAAACTTTTGAAACTTGCCCGTGAAAGCAGAAAAGGTAGGCTACTTTTTGGCATACAACAAATTATCCGCTATAGTTTTTTGTAGAACAAAGTTGACAAAAAACTGTTTTCAAAATTATTCACTCAAACTATGTCTAAAGGCTCTATCACGAAATTGGGAAATTCTGACAAACTTTTGAAATATACCCGTGATAGCAAAATACGTGGGCTACATTTTGGCGTACATCAAATTATCCACTGTAGTTTTTTGTAGAACAAAGTTGACAAAAAACTGTTTTCAAAATGGTTCACTCAAACTATGTCTGAGGCTCTAGCCCGAAATTGGGAAATTCTGGCAAACTTTTGAAACTTGCTTGTGATAGCAGGATAGGTGAACTACATTTTAGCATACATCAAATTATTCGCGATAGTTTTTTGTAAAACAAAGTTGACAAAAAACAGTTTTAAAAATTTTTCACTCAAACTATGTCTGAGTCTCTAGCCCGAAATTGGGAAATTCTGACAAACTTTTGAGACTTGCCCGTGATAGCAGGAGAGGTGGACTACTTTTTGGCATACAACAAATTATCCGCTATAGTTGTTTGTAGAACAAAGTTGACAAAAAACAGTTTTAAAAATTTTTCACTCAAACTATGTCTGAGACTCTAGCCCGAAATTGGGATATTCTGATAAACTTTTGAAACTTGCATGTGATAGCAGGAGGAATGAGCTACTTTTTGACATACAACAAATTATCCGCTATAGTTTTTGTAGAACAAAGTTGACAAAAAACTGTTTTCAAAATTATTCACTCACACTATGTCTGGGGCTCTAGCCCGAAATTTGGAAATTCTGACAAACTTCTAAAACTTGCCCGTGATAGAAGGATAGGCGGGCTACATTTTGGCATACACCAAATTATCCGCTATAGTTTTTTGTAGAACAAAGTTGACAAAAAACAGTTTTAAAAATTATTCACTCAAACTATGTCTGAGGATCTAGCCCGAAATTTGGATATTCTGACAAACTTTTGAAACTTGCATGTAATAGCAGGAGGAATGAGCTACATTTTGACATACAACAAATTTTCCGCTATAGTTTTTGTAGAGCAAAGTTGACAAAAAACTGTTTTCAAAAATATTCACTCAAACTATGTCTGAGGCTCTAGCCCGAAGTTGGGATATTCTGACAAACTTTTGAAACTTGCATGTGATAGCAGGAGGAATGAGCTACTTTTTGACATACAACAAATTATCCGCTATAGTTTTTGTAGAACAAAGTTGACAAAAAACTGTTTTCAAAAATATTCACTCAAACAATGTCTGAGGCTCTAGCCCGAAATTGATAATTCTGACAAACTTTTGAAACTTGCTTGTGATAGCAGGAAAGGTGAACTACATTTTGGCATACACCAAATTATCCGTTATAGTATTTGTAGAACAAAGTTGACAAAAAACAGTTTTAAAAATTATTCACTCAAACTATGTCTGAGGCTCTAGCCCGAAATTGGGAAATTCTGACAAACTTTTGAAACTTGCCCGTGAAAGCAGAAAAGGTAGGCTACTTTTTGGCATACAACAAATTATCCGCTATAGTTTTTTGTAGAACAAAGTTGACAAAAAACTGTTTTCAAAATTATTCACTCAAACTATGTCTAAAGGCTCTAGCACGAAATTGGAAAATTCTGACAAATTTTTGAAATTTACCCGTGATAGCAAAATACGTGGGCTACATTTTGGCGTACATCAAATTATCCACTGTAGTTTTTTGTAAAACAAAGTTGACAAAAAACTGTTTTCAAAATGGTTCACTCAAACTATGTCTGAGGCTCTAGCCCGAAATTGGGAAATTCTGACAAACTTTTGAAACTTGCTTGTGATAGCAGGATAGGTGAACTACATTTTAGCATACATCAAATTATTCGCGATAGTTTTTTGTAAAACAAAGTTGACAAAAAACAGTTTTAAAAATTTTTCACTCAAACTATGTCTGAGTCTCTAGCCCGAAATTGGGAAATTCTGACAAACTTTTGAGACTTGCCCGTGATAGCAGGAGGAATGAGCTACTTTTTGACATACAACAAATTATCCGCTATAGTTGTTTGTAGAACAAAGTTGACAAAAAACAGTTTTAAAAATTTTTCACTCAAACTATGTCTGAGACTCTAGCCCGAAATTGGGATATTCTGATAAACTTTTGAAACTTGCATGTGATAGCAGGAGGAATGAGCTACTTTTTGACATACAACAAATTATCCGCTATAGTTTTTGTAGAACAAAGTTGATAAATAACTGTTTTCAAAATTATTCACTCACACTATGTCTGGGGCTCTAGCCCGAAATTTGGAAATTCTGACAAACTTCTAAAACTTGTTCGTGATAGCAGGATAGGCGGGCTACATTTTGGCATACACCAAATTATCCGCTATCGTTTTTTGTAGAACAAAGTTGACAAAAAACAGTTTTAAAAATTATTCACTCAAACTATGTCTGAGGATCTAGCCCGAAATTTGGATATTCTGACAAACTTTTGAAACCTGCATGTGATAGCAGGAGGAATGAGCTACTTTTTGACATACAACAAATTTTCCGCTATAGTTTTTGTAGAACAAAGTTGACAAAAAACTGTTTTCAAAAATATTCACTCAAACTATGTCTGAGGCTCTAGCCCGAAATTGATAATTCTGACAAACTTTTGAAACTTGCTTGTGATAGCAGGAAAGGTGAACTACATTTTGGCATACACCAAATTATCCGTTATAGTTTTTTGTAGAACAAAGTTGACAAAAAACAGTTTTAAAAATTATTCACTCAAACTATGTCTGAGGCTCTAGCCCGAAATTGGGAAATTCTGACAAACTTTTGAAACTTGCCCGTGAAAGCAGAAAAGGTAGGCTACTTTTTGGCATACAACAAATTATCCGCTATAGTTTTTTGTAGAACAAAGTTGACAAAAAACTGTTTTCAAAATTATTCACTCAAACTATGTCTAAAGGCTCTAGCACGAAATTGGGAAATTCTGACAAACTTTTGAAATTTACCCGTGATAGCAAAATACGTGGGCTACATTTTGGCGTACATCAAATTATCCACTGTAGTTTTTTGTAGAACAAAGTTGACAAAAAACTGTTTTCAAAATGGTTCACTCAAACTATGTCTGAGGCTCTAGCCCGAAATTGGGAAATTCTGACAAACTTTTGAAACTTGCTTGTGATAGCAGGATAGGTGAACTACATTTTAGCATACATCAAATTATTCGCGATAGTTTTTTGTAAAACAAAGTTGACAAAAAACAGTTTTAAAAATTTTTCACTCAAACTATGTCTGAGTCTCTAGCCCGAAATTGGGAAATTCTGACAAACTTTTGAGACTTGCCCGTGATAGCAGGAGAGGTGGACTACTTTTTGGCATACAACAAATTATCCGCTATAGTTGTTTGTAGAACAAAGTTGACAAAAAACAGTTTTAAAAATTTTTCACTCAAACTATGTCTGAGACTCTAGCCCGAAATTGGGATATTCTGATAAACTTTTGAAACTTGCATGTGATAGCAGGAGGAATGAGCTACTTTTTGACATACAACAAATTATCCGCTATAGTTTTTGTAGAACAAAGTTGACAAAAAACTGTTTTCAAAATTATTCACTCACACTATGTCTGGGGCTCTAGCCCGAAATTGGGAAATTCTGACAAACTTTTGAAACTTGCCCGTGAAAGCAGAAAAGGTAGGCTACTTTTTGGCATACACCAAATTATCCGCTATAGTTTTTTGTAGAACAAAGTTGACAAAAAACAGTTTTAAAAATTATTCACTCAAACTATGTCTGAGGATCTAGCCCGAAATTTGGATATTCTGACAAACTTTTGAAACTTGCATGTGATAGCAGGAGGAATGAGCTACATTTTGACATACAACAAATTTTCCGCTATAGTTTTTGTAGAACAAAGTTGACAAAAAACTGTTTTCAAAAATATTCACTCAAACTATGTCTGAGGCTCTAGCCCGAAGTTGGGATATTCTGACAAACTTTTGAAACTTGCATGTGATAGCAGGAGGAATGAGCTACTTTTTGACATACAACAAATTATCCGCTATAGTTTTTGTAGAACAAAGTTGACAAAAAACTGTTTTCAAAAATATTCACTCAAACTATGTCTGAGGCTCTAGCCCGAAATTGATAATTCTGACAAACTTTTGAAACTTGCTTGTGATAGCAGGAAAGGTGAACTACATTTTGGCATACACCAAATTATCCGTTATAGTATTTGTAGAACAAAGTTGACAAAAAACAGTTTTAAAAATTATTCACTCAAACTATGTCTGAGGCTCTAGCCCGAAATTGGGAAATTCTGACAAACTTTTGAAACTTGCCCGTGAAAGCAGAAAAGGTAGGCTACTTTTTGGCATACAACAAATTATCCGCTATAGTTTTTTGTAGAACAAAGTTGACAAAAAACTGTTTTCAAAATTATTCACTCAAACTATGTCTAAAGGCTCTAGCACGAAATTGGGAAATTCTGACAAACTTTTGAAATTTACCTGTGATAGCAAAATAGGTGGGCTACATTTTGGCATACATCAAATTATCCTGTATAGTTTTTTGTAGAACAAAGGTGACAAAAAACTGTTTTCAAAATTCTTCACTCAAACTATGTCTGAGGCTCTAGCCCGAAATTGGGAAATTCTCACAAACTTTTGAAACTTGCCCGTGATAGCAGGTGAGGTGGGCTACCTTCTGGCATACAACAAATTATCCGCTATAGTTTTTTGTAGAACAAAGTTGACAAAAAACTGTTTTCAAAATTCTTTACTCAAACTATGTCTGAGGCTCTAGCCCGAAATTGAGAAATTCTCACAAACTTTTGAAACTTGCCCGTGATAGCAGGTGAGGTGGGCTACTTTTTGGCATACAACAAATTATCCGCTATAGTTTTTTGTAGAACAAAGTTGACAAAAAACAGTTTAAAAAATTTTTCACTCAAACTATGTCTGAGGCTCTAGCCTGAAATTGGGAAATTCTGACAAACTTTTGAAACTTGCCCGTGATAGCAGGATAAGTGGGCTACATTTTGGCATACATCAAATTATCCGCTATAGTTTTTTGTAGAACAAAGTTGACAAAAAACTGTTTTCAAAAATATTCACTCAAACTATGTCTGAGGCTCTAGCCCGAAGTTGGGATATTCTGACAAACTTTTGAAACTTGCATGTGATAGCAGGAGGAATGAGCTACTTTTTGACATACAACAAATTATCCGCTATAGTTTTTGTAGAACAAAGTTGACAAAAAACTGTTTTCAAAAATATTCACTCAAACTATGTCTGAGGCTCTAGCCCGAAATTGATAATTCTGACAAACTTTTGAAACTTGCTTGTGATAGCAGGAAAGGTGAACTACATTTTGGCATACACCAAATTATCCGTTATAGTATTTGTAGAACAAAGTTGACAAAAAACAGTTTTAAAAATTATTCACTCAAACTATGTCTGACGCTCTAGCCCGAAATTGGGAAATTCTGACAAACTTTTGAAACTTGCCCGTGAAAGCAGAAAAGGTAGGCTACTTTTTGGCATACAACAAATTATCCGCTATAGTTTTTTGTAGAACAAAGTTGACAAAAAACTGTTTTCAAAATTATTCACTCAAACTATGTCTAAAGGCTCTAGCACGAAATTGGGAAATTCTGACAAACTTTTGAAATTTACCTGTGATAGCAAAATAGGTGGGCTACATTTTGGCATACATCAAATTATCCTGTATAGTTTTTTGTAGAACAAAGGTGACAAAAAACTGTTTTCAAAATTCTTCACTCAAACTATGTCTGAGGCTCTAGCCCGAAATTGGGAAATTCTCACAAACTTTTGAAACTTGCCCGTGATAGCAGGTGAGGTGGGCTACCTTCTGGCATACAACAAATTATCCGCTATAGTTTTTTGTAGAACAAAGTTGACAAAAAACTGTTTTCAGAATTGTCCACTCAAACTATGTCTGAGGCTCTAGCCTGAAATTGGGAAATTCTGACAAACTTTTGAAACTTGCCCGTGATAGCAGAATAGGTGAACTACATTTTGGCATACACCAAATTATCCGCTATAGTTTTTTGTAGAACAAAGTTGACAAAAAACAGTTTTAAAAATTGTTCACTCAAACTATGTCTGAGGCTCTAGCCCGAAATAGGGAAGTTCTGACAAACTTTTGAAACTTGCTTGTGATAGCAGAAGAGGCGAACTACATTTTGGCATACATCAAATTATCCGCTATAGGTTTTTGTAGAACAAAGTTGACAAAAAACAGTTTTAAAAATTATTCACTCAAACTATGTCTGAGACTCTAGCCCGAAATTGGGATATTCTAATAAACTTTTGAAACTTGCCCGTGATAGCAGGAGAGGTGGGCTACTTTTTGACATACAACAAATTATCCGCTATAGTTTTTGTAGAACAAAGTTGACAAAAAACTGTTTTCAAAAATTATTCACTCAAACTATGTCTGAGGC
Source organism: Melanophora roralis (assembly GCA_963583895.1). Taxonomy (NCBI): domain Eukaryota; kingdom Metazoa; phylum Arthropoda; class Insecta; order Diptera; family Rhinophoridae; genus Melanophora; species Melanophora roralis. Next base: position 11,724,013 of record OY757192.1, on the reverse strand, counting down.
TCTAGCCCGAAATTGAGAAATTCTCACAAACTTTTGAAACTTGCCCGTGATAGCAGGTGAGGTGGGCTACTTTTTGGCATACAACAAATTATCCGCTATAGTTTTTTGTAGAACAAAGTTGACAAAAAACAGTTTTAAAAATTTTTCACTCAAACTATGTCTGAGGCTCTAGCCCGAAATTGGGGAATTCTGACAAACTTTTGAAACTTGCCCGTGATAGCAGGATAGGTGGGCTACATTTTGGCATACATCAAATTATCCGCTATAGTTTTTTGTAGAACAAAGTTGACAAAAAACTGTTTTCAAAATTGTTCACTCAAACTATGTCTGAGGCTCTAGCCCGAAATTTAGAATTTCTGACAAACTTTTGAAACTTGCCCGTTAAAGCAGGATAGGTGGGCTACATTTTGGCATACACCAAATTATCCGCTATTGTTTTTTTGTAGAACATACTTTGTTAACTTTTAAGTAGTTTGTCAACGTTAAAAATCCTCTCCCATAGGTTAAAAAGAAGAAGAAATTATCATTCACTGTAATGTATTTTTAAAAAAAGCGTTGCCATATATGTCACCTAAAAGTATTATATAAGGGTGAGCGCAGGTTATGTGGTATAGCCTTCGAATTAATTTGTTACTGTTTGTTTTTGTATTTAGTTGTCAATGGTGAAAAATGTTTAAAAAAAATAAAGGCGCGTAAAATAATTTATATAAAATACATAATTTAAAAAATTTAAAGTTTGATTTTTTTAGGAAATGCATAAGCAATTCATATAGATAATTTAAAAAGTAAGTAATCTAACAAATTTTTTGCACCTCGAGGTTTCTTATCAAGAAAACTGTTTTCGGGAGCCAGCAATGCAATAATATACAATGCAATAATGTACTAAGAGCAAGTTTTGATCCCCAAAATTCAGACCTTGTTCCGCTGCTTCCGCAAATAGAGAATTCAAGATTTTCTTTGAAATGCGACCATGGCAATGTAGTTTGCTATCGTTGTTAGCTTAGTCAAGTTTGTAAGTTACTTTGACTAATTATTTAGTTGATTCTTCCAAGATGGGAACCAACTTCAATTTAAGGTATATTACCTTAAGAACATAGTTAATGCCATTCTACCCTTTTTTTAGTTGAATTTATACCATGTGACCTCAACTCCTAATAATAAAAATCTGGAGAGTTTTATTGAAAAAAGTGTGGAAATAATAGAGGCTGAACATAGTTATAGCTTAAAAGAAACACAATCCCAGGTACATCAAAGTAATCCCTTAACTAACATTAAAACCGAACCAGAGCAAGAATGGGGGAAAATAGACGAAATAAAACAAAAAACGATTCGTCCAAAAATAATGTTTGCGGCAAAGGCAAGCAAAAAAATTGCTAATATATATAGTAATGCTATACCAACTGAAGTTGACGTAAAAGACGAAAATTATTTCCTTTTAAATTTGATGTATTATATTCTGAAATTAATAATATATCAAATTTGGTAGATATAGGTTTTTACGACTACGTAGATTCCACTGATTGGAATTCCTTAAACAATGGTCAATGGTTAAGTAACTCTATATTAGATGTTTCTTTGCTAACAAATATCAAAGAGGGTGGATCTGTCCATTGTTACAGTATGCCTTGTCAGTCTGACACTATACAGATCGATAAGTTTAACTTATTAGCTAAAAATCAACCAAGTTTGCTTTTTATTCCAATGTTAAATTGTGGCCACTTTACATTATGCATCCTTAATTTCAATACCCAAGAATTTATGCACATTAATTCTTTTTCTGATCAAAAGGTTGGTAAAGCTATATATGACAGTTTTGTAACCAACTTAAATGAAAAACTTGCGTCTTGGAAATATAAAGAAATTTTTGACAGAGATGAGAGTTCAAGACAAAACGATAGCTCTAGTTGTGGAGTATTAGTTTTGATGTATGCTCAAAACGTTCTTAAGAACAAGCCCATAAAACAGTTATGTAACCCAAATATTTTCAGAAAGGAAATAAAAAGGTTGCTGTTAAAACATCAAGGAGACAAGACAAGATTTTGTTGCCATTGCGGTTGCCTGAAAAAGGCAAATGCTGAAATATGCATTTGTAAAAACTGTGATTACTATATTTGCGCTAATTGCACATATAAACATTGGACAAAAGATTCCAAAGTATGCAAAATTTTTAAACAAAATATTTTATCGGTATAATTTATTTGGACTTTCGTAACAAAAACCAAAAATATTTTATAAAATAACTGTGATATTTTTTTCTATTATAGTTTTAGTACATGGTATGTATTCCTACTGGGGATGCCAGCCATAAAAAATAATTGGCAAAGCACAGTGCATAGTACCCCCTGGGTTGTGTGGAAACCTATGTAAAACATTATATATGAAATAAATTACTTTTCCTATTACAGTAAGGTATCCAACATTACTATACAAGATAATTTTATGTAATAATTAAAATAAACGTAAAGATATTAAGAGATTTTTGAGAAATAATTAATTTTATTCTGTCTTACTATGTATTTCTTTGGTTTATACATTAAAATTAATAATAACGGCAACTTTGCCAAAATTAAAAGATTTTTTTGAAATAATAAATTTTTATTCTGTCTTACTATCACGGCATTTAGACTATGTTACTTGTAATACGGTACTGTTACATGTTACAAATTTTTGATGGCGAAGGAAGTAGAGAAGGCAAAGACGTTACAAAAGTAACACGATTTCTGTTTTTCATGTTACTTTTTGACGTTTCTCTTTTGACTTTTTCTTTTTTTTATGTTTCTTTATTCTCTTTCGTATATGTCATGGTATAATTACCTTTAAGGTAATTGTACATTGGAGCATTCCACCGTCACGTGTGGGACAAATTCAACTATTTTTTAGCACTTATTTTACAACTTCTAATTAGTAATTCAGAATTCAATTTTTTTCTTTTATTAATTAAACTGCGTGGTAGTCTTCAAACCTACATCGAACTTGTTTTTAATAATTCAGAAAATATTAAAGAAAAAATTAAACAAACTTCGTCACGTGTGGGACACCGTGAGTCAACCAACATTTAAAATTGTAGTGTTTAAATCCAAATTTCAGCGTATCAGTTGCACATAGAGAAAAGATGTCTAAGAAAGAAATTACAACTAACAACCACGCTTACTTATGATGATAATAAATTTTTAATAAAAAAAATATTTATAGGTAAATATTAACTTTTTTATTTTGTCACGTAAGGGACAAATGGCGTCACGTAAGGGACACAGTTGAAAGTATTTTTATAAAGTACACAAAAATCAAAAGTTAATTACTGTTTTCTTTACAGATAAGATATGTTTTCTGCACTCGACGATATTTTGATTGGCTTTGATGAAATGAAAGTTTGAAATTCCTGCTATGGCTTTGGTGTTATTCCACGGTGATTCAGATTCAATTTTTTCTAATATTTCTGAGGATGGCACATAAATTACCCGGGTTTTTGAAACTAATTGAGAAGCCAAATAAGCAAAATCTTCAGCTGACTGAATGACAATATGTTCGTTTTGGCTCATCATTTTCTCTCTAACCAATCTCTTTATATTTCCGCCGATTCCATCTATTACACCTTTTCCATGAGATGTAGCAAAATATTTCCAAAAAAAGGCTTTGCGTACTTTTCGCTCAGCATTGATATTAATTTTACCATATAACGGTTTTTAAATTCTGATGCCGGGCCATCGCTCCAAATTATTTCCACTGAAGGAAAAACTTCATTTTCCGTATGTACTAAATCGAACAACTTATTTAAAAAAACAAAAACTGTATCTTTGTCTTTAGAATTCGCATTAGAGCATATAAGGTATGTTTGACAATTTCCTTTGTAAAAAGTTGCAGCTATAAACAACAGGACACTCGTTCGCGACCATAGTGCACTTTGAACTTCATTCTGGTATTCACAAGCGAAAGACATCGCAAAATCAATTTTAAGGATACGTACACCTTCATTAAACTGGTCTTTTTTAAATTCATCTACTTGGATTTTTTCAAATTAACATGATTCATCATAATATGAATTGAATTAATCAGTTTGTCTTTTAGTTCACCTGAGCTTGTTTCATGGGTTGTTAAACGTAATTTATTATCTGAATTTTTTTCCCATTCTTTCCATATGCAGACTTTGCTTAAGTCCATAGATAGTAATAGTTTTTTGCCATCAGAGCAGAAGTTACATTAATTTTTCCAGCACTAAGAATCTAACGAAGGATCACATAAAATTTTACACCACCAGTCGTTACAGTAGTTTTGTTTTAAGCCTTTAACTTTGTAAATGAAATTTTCATGTGTTATGCATTTGCACTGATCTGAAGGAGTGTCTTTTACGAGTAGCACGTCGTTAGGTCTAAGACTACAAAATTTTGATAATCCTATCTCTATATTAGAATTAAATTCCTTAAAAATGCAGAAGGCTTCCCGTAGATACATAGTTAAATAATGGTTCTGCCGCCTTTCTTTAATTCCATTTTCCCAAATAACAACAAAATTATTTGCACCTGGACAGGTGTATTCTATATCTGGACGGTAATAAAGTTTGGATCATCTTCCTTACGCTTTTTGCGAAGTTTTCGCATACGTCCAGAACTGGTGGAAGGTTGCTGATCAGTCATACTTGGGCGAGTCATAAATGTAGTGCAGTAAATAATAAATACAATTTGTGGAGAGCTAATTCAAGACCGGGATGATTTTCTAATTGTTGTGCTGCTGTGCGACTAAACTGTTTAAGTACAGTAATGTAGAGTAGCTGACACAATTCGTGTGATTCAATGTAGTGTAGTTAAGAATAACGAGTGGTGTGATGCATTGTTGTTGATGCAACTTATATACTCTCATTGTTTAAGTGCCAATATAAATTCTTATTAATGAACTTTTAATTATAAGCATGAATGTAAACTGAAATTTAATATATATATATTTATACATATATGTACGTATATATCCGTATAAAGCTCTACTTAGCAAAAAGCGCTCATTTTAATTACTCTAAGTCTCTTACATTGAATATTACAAACCAGTTGTTAACTATCTGTCATAGAGCGCGGATCTCTGGTACAACAAAATAAAACCTGAATTTTTCTTAAAAGCAAAGTTTTGGTGTTCTATATTTCTGGGCCCTTTCTGAGGAAACTTTTATTTGCCAAGCCGCCCCTACCCCCAATTAAACATTTTCTGGTCCTTCGAGCCGATTTTTGGCAAATATTCGATTGTTCAACGTTACTAAGCAACCCCCGGAAAAAAAACCCATCTACCATTCCAACTAAACCCTGGTCTCAACCACTCAAGGAGTTATAACTTCAATAAAAACTATAAAAAACGCTTGTGAGTCAAAGAATATATTAATTTCAAGGTATGTGCTATAAAATATTAAAGGTATGTGTGTTATGTTAATCTAATAAATCAAAAAAAAGAATTACAAAAACTAATTTTTTGTATATAAACGGCCTATGTACATACATACTTACAAATTGGTCGTATATATGTACTCTGACATACAGTTAGTTTTGGTCGCAAAACAAAATTTCCCTCATCTAAAATGAACGAAATCCACACAACCACTTAAGATCTTATCATCTGTTAGTTAACAGCATCCACAATTGTTGTGACTCTTAGATATTATATTATACAGGAGTGAAAAAAGAGAATATTTATCAAATTTATTTTAACCACCTTTAGAGAAATTAACGTATCTAAGAGTGACAGAAATTAAGTTTAAAATTTAAAAAATTTTGTGAAAACATAAAGAGAAAAAAAACGAATTACCCTGGGAATAGAAACATTTCTCTTTTATATCTCTAGGCCTAAACTTACTTTTGTGGATACAAATACTCATAAAAGCCTCTGAGTGCAAATACTCCTGTCCTGTGATATCATTTTTGTGTAAGTGAAGCAAATTAAGAGAGTGTAGAATTTTACAAATTTACATACGGTCATCATTACCGCTTTTTTTATTGCTCACAATTAAGAGAATTTTATCCCAGCTAGTATAGATACATCAATACAATAAATTTTAATTTCTTAACCCTTTAAGAACCCTAAACTAAAGATTGGTGCCTACCGTTTACGATTTACTTATCTGTGCCAATAATAAAAACGGAAGGAGCATAGAAGTTGTTACTTTTATTAATTTGCTGGTATTTTGGTTCAAACTTTACTACTTTCCGGAATCCATTTAGAATACCTGTATTTGGTTTCATTGGCATAATCTTTACCCAATTTCTCATCTAAATCCGATTGTATACGAATACCTGTGGTAAGATTTTGCCCTTTCTTGAGTAGCATACCCCTTTGGCATAGTTTCCTTTTATTAATCACGAAAGTGGAAGGAATTAGGAAACTGTTTCACTAAATGGTAAAAGGGACCAAAATGCCTGAATTGAGTACATTTATAAGAGCGTCTGATCGCGTCGTACAATTTAACGCTTATTTTGCGGGCATACCTCAAGAGGAGCATACTATCCACACTCTGGAGGTTCAGAAAGATGAAACTACTCATCTTTGGTCAGCTCTTCGGTCGATTTACGACTCGTTACTCGGTAAACTCGAGTCTGAAGACGGTGAGGTTAGCCTGACTACAGTTCAAAACAAATTTTTTGTTGCCTATGATGCCTATCTTAAATGCTTATCGAGTATTAATGAGCTCGTGGATCACTTATCTAACAAGGCACCCTCTCATCTCGAATCGGACGTATTGCCGACTAGGTCGATCCCTAATATTTCTCTACCCCCGTGTGATACAGACATTTTTCATGGAGATTACGCCTCGTGGCCAACTTTCAGGGACATGTTCTCTGCCCTTTACAAAAACAATCCCCGCCTTGCTCCGGTAGAAAAGCTGTATCACTTAAGCAAAAAGACTCAAAATGAGGCACGAGACATAGTAAAAAGTTGCCCCCTAACAAATGCCGGATTTGAAATGGCGTGGAAGAACCTAGTAGATAGATTTGAAAATAAGGAAGTTTTCCTAAACGCTCAGCTCAAAATACTTTTTAGTCTGAACCCTATCTCTAAAGAGTCTGGACCCAGTGTAAAAACCCTCCAACGAACAATTAATGATTGCATTACTAATTTGTCTATTCTTAACATTGACACTACTCAGTGGGATGTAATTTTTGTTTATCTTTGTTCGACGTGCCTTCCAGATGTTACCTTAGATTTATGGAAACAACATCATAAATCCACGCCCGACTTACCCACATGGAAGCAAATGGACGAATTCTTGACATCTCGATACCAGACTTTAGAATCTTTTGCTGACCTAAGATCGTCACAACCCGCACTTAACTTTGTCAAACCCAACGGCACGACTAAGCGACAAAGCCCCCGAGATCAAAAGAAGCTGAACAGTTATCATACAAACATTCTGACAAATAAGCCCACAAAATGCTCTCTTTGCACTGAATCTCACCCTATCCGGCAGTGCCCCGTATTTTTGAAAATGTCGGTTGACGAGAGGTTCGTTTTAGTTAAAAATCAGAAACGTTGCACAAACTGTTTAGCCATATCTCATGAGTTCAAAAAGTGAAAAAGTCAATACGTTTGCTCAGTCTGCAAATTAAAACATCACTCACTGCTTCACCGTACCACACCACCTGCTGCACCCCCTCAACCCCAAGGCATTCACAATTCCCAAAACCATCTTGCTCGTGCTTCAGACACGACCAGTATTGCTAACCCATTATTATTAACACACGCTCCACAAAACCCAGACAGTACCCCCTCAACTTCGGCGGCCGTCCATAGTCGCCAGGCATACTCGACCCACTTACAGTCCACTCCGTACCAAACGATTTTACTAGGAACTGCCTTGGTAGATCTATGTCTCGGTGATATAAGATTTCCTGTGCGTGCCCTTATTGATCCCGCTTCGGAAGCCTCCTTTATTTCTTCATCTTTGCGAAAACGGCTTTCTTTGCAAAGACAAATTACTGAAACTCAAGTAATTGGTCTAAATGGGGCTTTAACAGCTACTGCTAACCATGTCTGCTCAGTAACCATAAGCTTCCCCATTGATAGCCTCTTTCTCGCACAGATTAACGCATTTGAGGTCAAAAAACTTACAGGCCAATTACAATATCGTTCTCTTCTACAGTCGATTAAGTCCCATTTTTCAGATTTGCAATTGGCAGATTTTGAACCGAACAAAGATGCTTCAGTTGACTTACTTCTAGGAGGTGATATATACCCTCGTGTGATACGTGAGGGAATACGTTGGGACAGTGGCTCTAATCTTGTAGCCCAAAAAGCTGTCTTCGGATGGATCGTTACCGGCCAAGTGGGTTCGGTAGAACAACCACGAACCATTTCCACCTTTTTTAATGAAGTTGACCTGAATTTTCAATTAGCTCGTTTTTGGGAACTCGAAGAAGTTCTAGGCGCCCCACACATTTCAGATGAGGACAAGTATTGCGAAGATTTGTATCAAAAGACAACTTATAGAAATAAAATGGGACGGTTTGTAGTCTCTCTGCCCTTTAGAAAAGAGTTTCCGGTTCATAAAACTTTAGGACAATCTCGGAACAATGCGATATCCCAATATCTACGAAATGAATCCCGTCTAATGAGACAACCCGTTGAGAAAACTAAGTATGACGACGTCATAGTAGAGTACTTGACTCTTGGCCACATAAAAAGAGTTTATCCCGATTTGTCAGCTAACCCCAATACGTCATACTATCTACCCCATCATGCGGTCATAAAGCCTGATAGTACAACGACGAAGATTCGTGTTGTATTTAATGCCTCTAACCCCACGTCTAACGGCGTAAGCTTAAATGACGTATTGTACCCTGGGCCAGTATTACAGCCTGATCTGACAACCCTTATTTTGAGGTGGCGGCTCTTTCCCTACGTTTTTAATGCCGACATTGAGAAAATGTATCGGCAAATCCTCGTTAACCCCTCTGAAACTCCATTTCAACGAATTATATTTCGTCATTCTCCCAACAAAGCGTTAAACGATTTCGAAATGTGCACCGTCACCTTTGGCGTAAACTGCGCCCCATATTTGGCAATAAGAACCCTACTCGAACTCGCCAAACAATGTGAGTCTGAAACCCCTGTTGTGGCTGAAATTTTAAGATATTATATGTACGTTGACGACGTCTTGTTTGGATCTCACGATATAAACCTCGCCATTAAGGCTCGAGATGAGCTAATCTATGTTCTTAAAACAGCTGGGTTTGTCCTCCGGAAATGGACTTCAAATGTCGATCGCATTTTACGAGGTATACCAAACGAGAACCTTTTAGAAAGTCAATTTTTAAAACTATCGGACTCATGCACTTCAAACCCCCTCGGCCTTAGGTGGAACGCTGGCGGTGACTACTTCTTTTTTAAGCCCCTCGAACATATTGATGAACATGACTTCACCAAAAGAGCCGTTTTATCTAAAATCGCTAAACTTTTTGATCCCGCCGGTTGGCTAGCGCCCAAGATAGTAGTTGCAAAACTCATTATGCAACAAATATGGAAAGATAAAACGGATTGGGACGAGGTTATTCAACCGTCAACCCTTAAAGCATGGCGAAATTTTATAAATGACTACCCGAATATTGGGAACATAAGAATTCCCCGTTACGTTCACTATGAGCCCTTGTCTTCTGTTGAACTTCACGGTTTCTGTGATGCATCAGAGCGGGCCTATGCCGCTACACTTTATATCAGAACTGAAGATTTGAATGGTTATGTTTATACGCATTTGTTGGCAGCTAAAACTAAAGTAGCACCAATTAAATTTGTAACTCTGCCTCGAAAGGAACTTTGTGGTGCTGAACTCATGGCTAAAATGTACAAATCAATCAGCCCTCAGTTAAAAATCAAAAGCCACCAGGTCTATCTGTGGACGGACTCCACAATAGTTTTAGCTTGGCTTCAAAAACCTGCCGATAACTGGACGACATTTGTCGCAAACCGCGTGTCCTTTATTGTTGATGCAGTAGGAAAGGATGTTTGGTCCCATGTTGACTCAAAGGCTAACCCAGCTGATCTGGCTTCACGCGGATCCACAGCTAGTGAACTCACTCTTAATGACCTTTGGTGGCACGGCCCCTCATGGCTAAAACAACCCCACTCCCAATGGCCTGTAGGAAAGTGTGACATGGAAACACGAGAGGAAATTCGACCCATCCGTTCTCACGTCACCCAAGTCATTGATTCTGATATTCTTTGCCGATTTTCTGACCTGCCCAGAGCAATGCGGGTGATTTGCTATATATTTCGTTTTTTTCACAAGCTCTCTCCTAAGCACAAATCTCATTATCATACGACGTATATCCTTCAGTCCGAAATAAAAAAGGTTAAAGATAGGCTAGTTGTATTATGTCAACAAATATACTTCCCCGAGTACAATATGCTCTCTCAAGGAGTGAATTTACCCAAGCAAAGTAATGTTTTAACCCTTAATCCCTTTATCGACGTCAATGGCTTTATGAGAGTGAACGGTAGGCTCTCTCTCTCCCACGCTGACGTACGATGAGCGCTTTCCTAAGCTTCTGCCTTATAATGGCAAATTCACCAAACTCTATCTTGAATTAATCCACAAAACCTCGTTACACGGTGAAAATTCTCTTCTTTTGAGGTTAATGCGCCTGGAGTTTTGGGTTCCCAAATTGAAAATTTTAATAAAAACTATTGTCCGTAACTGTAAGGACTGTGTCTTGCAAAAACGTCTTCAGAACAGGCAAATTATGGGAGCTCTTCCCCCTGAAAGAAGTTCACTTTCACGTCCATTTACCAATACAGGCGTCGATTTTGCCGGACCCTTTGAAATGAAATCATATGCAGGTCGCGGCTGCAAAATGTCCAAAGGATATGTACTTGTTTTCGTGTGTTTTGCAACCAAAGCCATTCATCTGGAAGTTACAAGTGAAATATCTACCCAAGCTTTCATGGCGGCCTTTCCCGTTTTTTTTCACGTCGTGGTAGCCCCCAGTCCATGTATTCCGATAACGGAACCACCTTTGTAGGTGCTGCAAATATCCTTAAAAGGGATGGGGCTGAGTTCCTTTCCTCAGTAAGAAAAAACCTTATCTCTCAGGATGCCTACCGGCAAATTGAGTGGCATTTCATACCCCCTGGCGCACCTCACATGGGAGGTTTATGGGAAGCAGGGGTTAAAAGTTTTAAGGCTCACTTAAAAAGATTTGCCACTGCCAAAAATTTACTTTCGAGGAGTTTTCGACAATGCTCGCTCGTATTGAAGCCTGTCTGAATTCACGACCCCTGTGTCCGATGACCGATGACTCATCGGGGCTTTGTGCTCTTACCCCGAGACATTTTCTCATAGGAGCCCCCATATTAGCACCCGCGGAACCCGACTTTTCGCAGCAAGCAATTAGCTACGCCAATAGGTGGAAAAAGTTAAAGCTGCTCCATTATCAGTTCGCCCTGCGCTGGAAAGAGGAGTACCTGAAGGAACTTCACCAGCGCTATAAATGGCAATACCCCCAGCGCGATTTCGCAGTAAACGATTTAGTAGTCGTGAAACGCGATAATTTGCCTCCAAACCAATGGCGACTAGGACGAGTCGAAAAGGTTTTCCACGGACCAGATGATAGGGTGCGAGTATGCGACATCCGTACTGCCGATGGCCTTATTACACGACCAATTGTCAAACTAGTTTTGCTACCCCCTCCTGATCCACACTAATCTCATTATTCTTTTAATTTCCAGCACCAATGTCTACTCCACCCCGTCGCATGAAAACCAACAGAAGACTTAACGAAGAAAAGCACAATGACACTCAAAAAATAGTAGCCCGGACTTCCAGGAAATTAAAGGACTGTCGGTATTGCAATTTAGACCACCCCCTAAGAAAATGTCTACGTTTTAAAGAGCTCCCTGTATCCAAACGCCTCAAAATTGTACGCAAACATGGATACTGTTTCAATTGCCTGGCCTATTCGCATACCCTCAAGAACTGCCGAAGTCGGGATCGCTTCAAGGAGTGCCTCTCCGATCATCACACCTTACTTCATGTAAATCCGAGGCAAAAGGCGAAGAACCAACAAAGAAAGTTACCTAACCAAACTCGTCGCCAAGTGCAACCGCAACATAAGCCGCAACAAATACCGCAGTATCCACCACAGAATCAACATCATATTACTGGATATACCCCGCCTGGGAGGGGAGTCAATTTCATCAATCGTCATTAATGTTATTCTTAACTAACCAGAAACTTTTCCATATCTTTTTTTTTAATATTTTATTCAAAAAAAATAAATTATGATACAATGAATTATTGACCTACATACATACATCAAAAAAAAAAAATTTGTCTTAACTTATGTTAGTCACTTTTGAAAAACTCGTATGTCTGATTTTAGGCCTTTTCAATCCCGACCCTCTGCTAGTTATTTTGCAAATCCTGCAAGGGGGGCGGGATGTTTAAGTGCCAATATAAATTCTTATTAATGAACTTTTAATTATAAGCATGAATGTAAACTGAAATTTAATATATACATATATATTTATACATATATGTACGTATATATCCGTATAAAGCTCTACTTAGCAAAAAGCGCTCATTTTAATTACTCTAAGTCTCTTACATTGAATATTACAAACCAGTTGTTAACTATCTGTCATAGAGCGCGGATCTCTGAATTTTTCTTAAAAGCAAAGATTTGGTGTTCTATATTTCTGGGCCCTTTCTGAGGAAACTTTTATTTGCCAAGCCGCCCCTACCCCCAATTAAACACTCATGATGTGTGGCCGATAAAAAAATTACTGTGATGATGTATTGTCAACAACAACAATGAGTTAAGAGTAATTTTCTTTTATAAAAAATTTCATAATTTTAAATTATTTATTCTCTTGGAATAAAATAAGGACAACATATTTAATAACCTGGAATTTTCATTCGCAAACATCTAGGGAAAACCTGGTCAATCAAGCTAGTGTTGCTGTAATAAAATTGTAAGTATTTTTTTTTGTGGACAATTTCAAATACAAAAGGACAAAATATTGTCTGATATAATAACCTGCAACAGCAGGTAAGAAAAATACTTGTATTGAAAATTTGATTACCAAAGTCGAAATTTCTCAGAAAATGTAGCGGCAGTAAAATAGCGAATACCGTGCAATTCAAAACGATTTAGATGTTACAAATTTGTAGAAATTTTTTTGTGAATGATCAACTTTTGGGAACAAGCAAAGATCCCTAAATCTAAACAAATAAAACGGTTAAGAAACTGAAAAACAAATTACTATAAGTGTGGGTAAAGCCTGAAATTAGAAAAAATGTCCATATGATTCAAATGAATTCATGTGCCGTTGTTGTTAACTTATGTGTAAATATTTTTTCATATAAGTTTAGTATATAAAAGAGATAGGGAACAAAACACAAGTAAGGTATAAGAAATGAATTGAAAAATCAATATAATGCTTAATTTGGTGACGTCTTGAGCTGGCATCTAGTTTGTATTTGGCATAGATTGAAAAATTTCAGATATCTTAATTCTTGGCGTCACGTACAGACACTTTTTATCAAGAAAGAAAAACTATTTCCTAAGTGTTTAAGTAAAAATTTTTTAAGTCAGATTTTAGACCACCAAAAGTTAGCTTTAAATGGCAAAAATCAATTTGTTTAGCTGACTTGTCTTACAGTTATTATTAAAAAAAGGAAAAAGGCGTCACGTGTGGGACATAGAAATTTACCTTTGCATTGTTATTAATTCCTCGGGAACAAAGCACTTTACAACAATTAATATTATACAGTTTAATACCGCTCACCACTCCCTTGAACACAGAAAAGATTTTTAGTTCTTATGTGAAAAAAATTATTAGAAGCGACTTCTCAAAAAATGGTGTAAAATGAAAAAGAAAAGCTAGATTCCTTATACTATCAGAAAAATAACGGTATTTATGAAAAAAGTGATCTACTCGTCACGATGTATGTCAATTTTTTGAGATGAGAACTTAGTCTCTCTATGTAGATGCAAAAATATAAAAAAAGTTTATGTCTGTAAAATTGTTCAGACTTCCTTCTTTTCATGGAATGCTCCATTACAATTAAGGTACATAATTGTACCATGGTCAAAACGTTCAAGAAGAAGAATAAACAACGAAACCAAAACAAAAAATAAAAAAGAAACAATTTTGTAGTAAAATAATGTAAATTCTTAAAGTTTTTGAAAGTTACTTTAAAACGAAAGAAGAAAAGAGTCATGTTACAAGAAACATAGTCTGAATGCCGTGTATGTATTTCTTTGGTTGATACATTAAAATTAATAAGAATGGCAGCTCTGCCTTTGTAAAATACAAAATGAATTGGTATTACTTTTTTAAAGACAAAATATTAAGTCTGGCAGCATGTTAAAAAAGAGAAAAAAAATCTGCAAAGAAATATATAATACTCATTTTTCTGCACAATGAGTAATTTTCTCTCTCTCTTGAGTGAGTGAAAAATTTAGTTTGCCAGCTCTACTTTGTTATTTTCTTCCGCGCTTTAAAGGTAACATAATTAGGTTTATCGTGTTCACCCTGTCTTTAACAAGGCAACTATAAATTTTTCGATGCGAGAAGTTCTCACTAAAGTTACATAACACAGGCACAGGTTTTGGTTTCACACTTTCAGATATATTTCTGCGATAATTGCTATTCAAAATGACCAAGATCGGTTCACCACGGACCTAGATATAGGCAAAATACTGCGGTTGCATCAGTTTACTTCTAACAAAAGCGCAAACTCCATACAAAATATCTACTATATAAAAGATGGCAGCGCTGCCACATAGGGGTATTTTGCCATTCTAGCCGGACATTACTTTTTATTTTTTACAATAAAGCTTCCTAAAAATTACTGAGTGCTCCTAGATTGATTAAACTTGGCAGAAACATGTATTGTAGTCATAGGCATTTAATGATTAAAAAACACTTAAAATCGAAACTTTTATTTCGAAACTAAAGTACATAATTCACATTCTAATTTTCTAAACAAAAATGAATTGCTAACAGGTTTGATTTGTTTTCGTTAAAAAAAAAGTTTAATTCCTTACACAGCAAGCATGTTTAGTTTCAAATAGAGGACGAACGATGCAAATAATATCCAATTATTATTAAAATATTTACCAATTATACCTAAAGAATGTACACGGGAAAATTTGTACTAGTTTGTCTATAAGCGTCCATTCAATAAATTGACAAATTATTTTCTATTACCAATTGGTTTAAGATGATAGATTTTTTAATTGAAACTGTTTTTATATTAAATATTTTTTTACACAACAGTACTTTCAAGCTAATTTTTTTGCAAGTACAGAAATGTGCATACGTCTTGACGAGACAAATCCATGTTTTTCCAAACGTCAAACTCCTAATAAAATTCCTGGAATTTTTATACTGGTTTTTTATTTACGAGTGTGGAATTTGCCAAGACACGAATTTGTCTCGTCAAGGCGAGCATTAAAGCAACAAGTTCAAAAAGTCCGAGTGTACAGTAAAAAAATATGTGTTTTTGCATGAAACCTACTTGTATAAAACTGGATAAGATTAGCTAATTTCGCCAATGGGCGTAAAAACTTTCTTTTGGGGGAAAAACACGTATCAACATAATTAGTAAAAAAATGTACCATGTGTGCACACATGCTTAGGTGAAAAACATATTTTTTCAGGTGTCAAAATTCGTTAAAAGTTGCAAAATAGTATCAGCCTAAAGGTGCTTTCGCACGATATGTATTTTTAACATGACTTGTCAAATTTTGCAGTGCGAAATTTATATCTGCCGTCTGAACGCGTTTAAACATTGCATGTGTGAAAAACATATGTAAATGTCCATGGTGGAATAAGAAGGTGGGAACGTCCCTAAAACAACAACTTTCAGCATGTATTTTGTTGTTGCTAATTCCAGCTTGGTTGTCGAAAATGTAGCGAACACACATACCCACAGTATACACAACCATTGTACAGCATAAGCAAGTGTTCAAGCTAAGCTAGATAACATATGTCGGAGATAGAAGTCAGCTGATCAGTTGTCCCTACCTTGTTGAATATACCTTGTAAATGTCATATGAAAAATTTGTATTTAGAGCGTGCTCTATTTTCATCTGACAAAGCATGTGTCATCAGCTCTTTTTAAAACAACAACAAGGAAAAGTAAGTTGTTTATTTTGCTTTGGAGGTTATGTCAGATGTAATAACACATATACGTGTGAAAGCAAAAATTGTAGACCATCAAAATGACAATTTTGACAGACATACGCAATTACATGTGGATTGCAAAAGTGAAAAGTCATGTGTAAAATACATATCGTGCGAAAGCACCTTAACGAAGTCGCACAAAAAGTCACAGGCCGTAAAAAAGGTTGCGAATTGCAATTTCATTTATACATAAGACCTCTAAACAATTAGAAGGTAATTTTTGGATAAAAGTATCTATTAAATCACTACTTTTGATTTACTGGTTGATAATAAACATTTCACAAAAACTATTTACATTAATTTCAATATTTTAACTTTCTAATATATTTTTCATTGTAAATTTTAAAGTTAAAAAACTTTCTAGTATGGAAATTCTTATAAATAATAAAAGTATTAAAATATAATACTTCTTCGATACAAAAGATGATAAATTTTGGTAAAATAGTTGATATTTAAAAAAAAAAAAATTTTCGAATTATCTATTGCCTTTAATAAATAACTAAATTGTCTCATTAAGTAAGTATTAAAGTAGTGGAACGTTTTTTCCCGCACGCGAACACTTGTTAGATAAGAAAATTGTATCATATTCGGTGATTTAAAATTTTTTTTGTATCGAATAATTGCTATTTTGTATAGAAATTGCTTGAAGGGGGTACATATTTACATACATATGTACATATATGGCTTGCTTAAAAAATACGCAAAATTTTTTTTTTATGCTTGAACGTAGGTATGTATTGTCATACCTAAAGGGTTAAAACTTGAGTACTAACCCATCAGTGACCTGCGCCGGCTACATTGATCGGCGGCGGCTGACAGGAAAACAGCCCGGCGGCGGCTCAGAGCCGGCTGAAGCCGACACTTGATCAGCTAGCCGGATTTTTTTCGGCTCATAGAAAATATCGGCTAGTTTTAAACTTTTTTTTATTGTAATAATAATTACCATTGTTTTTTTCTCATGGACATTTTTTGGCACGTACTTACACCCCATCTTCGCCCTATAGGAGGGTTGCCATACAAAGTTTAATTTTTTTTTTATTTATTTAAATTGCTCCCAAAGCTTCTAGGTTTCTCCTACAAAGTTAAAATGTAAGATCGACCCCAATTGATTTGTCCTCCTCAACATTTTTATGGAACATACTTACCCTCTTTCTCCAGCCCCTAACATGGTTGCCATAAAAAATACGCCCCTAGAGGAATAAATTGTATCACAGACCCCCATTAGTTTTTCCCCCGAAACGTCTTCCTGGAGTATACTTACCCACAAAAAAAATTTTTAAAAATTATGTAAAAACGCACATAACTTCTCTAGAGTCGGCCTTAGAGAAATAAAGTGTAAAACCAACCCCCATATGTTTCTACTCGCAAAGATACATAGTTCTAAAACACACCTACCCCCTTTCTTCACGCTCTAAGAGGGTTGCTAAAAAAATACAAAAATAATATGGGTAAAACCCCTAAAACTTTCCCGGAGTCACTCCTAGAGGAATAAAATGTATTACAGATCCCCATTTATTTCCCTCCTAAACATATTCCTAGAGCATACCCCGTATCATCACCTAATGGGTCTGTCACACAAAAATTACATAAATTATGTAAAAATGCCCACAACTTGCTCTGAGTCGGCCTAAGAGAAATAAAGATTACGACCGAGATTATTTACCCCCCCCCCCCCCCAAAAACATATTGCTAGAACCTGCTTAACCCTGTCACAAGCCCTAAGAGGGTTGCCACACAAAATTTAAAAACAAATAAGGTAAAAACCTCTACAACTTCCTTGAAATCGAACCTAGAGAAATAAAATGTATCACACCTCTATTAAATTTTCTTTCCAAATATGTTCCTAGAACATACTTACCCCCTACCTCTATCACTTAAGGGTGTTGCCATCCAAAATTTTAAAAATATTAGAGTTAAATTCCGTACGAAATTTAAAAAAAAATTAGGCTAAAACCCCTACAGCTCCTTTTATCACCCTAAGAGAGTTGAAATATGACACCAAACCCTACTTAAAAATTATGAATAGGAAAACAGACAATAATTTAAAATAAGGTTTTGTCTTTCGAAAGTCCAATGTGAAGGGTATCTAAGATTCGGCAGAGCCGAATATAGCGTTCTTACTTGTTAAAATTACCAATGATGACAATGTATCCACTTAGTAGATGCTTGGTTTCACTTAGTAGTTTTTTGTTTAAACTGCTAAATAATTTTAGTTTTGAAAGCTGTTAATTACATAGGATCTACTGAAAATTTTTTTGCCAATACAAAGCAAAAAATTGAGAAAAAGTATAAAATGTAAATATAGTCGGCGATTGAGCTTGAGCCGATTTTTAGCGGAAAAATTGCCGGCGGCGGCAGCTACGGAAAATGTTCGGCGGCTTTGCTTAGTCGGATATTAGCCGTTCGGCGCAGGTCTCTGTTACCCATTCCACTATTATAGCTTCCCATATTTTCATTATTTTTTCTAATTACTTGTTTTTTTAATCGCACAATCAATAAGGCAGAGAAACAAGCAGAGGCAAAATTGTTAGCGGCGGCTGCAGTACTATTTTTGCCCACGGCGGCGGCTTTTGCCAAAAAAAACGGCGGCGGCTGGATTTTCGGCTTAATTTTTTAGTTTGTTATGTGTTTGTTTGTTTTTTAGTTATGTGTACCAGGCGGCGTTACAAGCACAGCTGATCTACTTTTTCACGCATAAATCGAGGCTGGGTAGTCAAAGTTATTTATTTTTTTTTTGACAACAGAGCCAACGAAAGCTACAACAAAAATGAAAATTATATTCACCAAATATTGTTGTTGTAGAATCACCACCTCCTGATAAATTATTCCGCCATGAAATATGCAGTGTGACCAGATTTTCAAGTAAAGCTAAGGCTAAATTTTTTATGCGTTTTTAAAAAAATTTCTCTGTTATTTGGATATTTTTCATAATATTGACAAAACGTTTGTGTGCAAAAATATTTAAAAAAAATTTGTTAAAAAAATTTGTCTTTTATTTACAAACTTGGTAGACTTATACACA
The DNA here is from genome assembly GCA_963583895.1 of Melanophora roralis. Taxonomy (NCBI): domain Eukaryota; kingdom Metazoa; phylum Arthropoda; class Insecta; order Diptera; family Rhinophoridae; genus Melanophora; species Melanophora roralis. The sequence goes on along the minus strand of OY757192.1, from coordinate 11,704,833 downwards.
AGAAAATAACACTGTTGCAAGTGAGATACGTCTGAATGAAATACCTTTTTATGAGAATGAAAATCTGATTGATATCTTTAGTTCCATATGTAACACAATAAATACACCAGTTCCCGCCATTAAATCCATTTATCGCTTACGAAACCATAATAATAAGCATAAAGCCGACTCTAAAGATGCTGTTATTATAGTCAAGCTGTGGTCACCTTATGATAAAAACGTTTTTCTTAAGTCTCTGGCTAGCTTTAAAAAATCCAACAAGGAATTTACCTTTCGCCTATCTCACCTTGGCATTAACTCTAATAATAAATTCTATGTCAATGAGAATCTAACCAAGGCAAACTTTCAGATATTCCGTGCCGCTATTCGCCTAAGAAAGAAAAAACTTCTACACAGTGCCTTTACCATGCGTGGCTCTGTATACATCAAAATGACTGTAGACGATAATCTTTTACGCATTGACGACATCAGAAACCTTTATGAGTTATTTCTTACCCTGAAGGCCAGGATGTTGCTGATAACCGCTTTTTGGATGCCTTCCCCAATCCAACCTAACTCTAACACCAATCCTGTTTTAACTTTCAATACTTTAGCCATAGTTAGCCATCTTTATATATCTTTAAAATGCAATTTACTTTAAACTGTATCACTTAAGTACTACTCCTTTATATTTTTTAATGTAGCTGATCACAATGTGTTAACCCGCTCCTTTTTCGCATGCGTTGCCATATATTCATCTAAATATGTTCGACTCTAGTAGATATAATTCCAAAGACTGTGTGTATAACATGATCAGGGTTATCGCCAAACAGAAGACGGGTCTAAGAATAGTGCACTTAAATGCGCAGAGTCTGAGAAACAAAATCGACGAATTCCGCTACCTATTTGCTTCCTCTGGCATAGATATTATTTGCGTTTCTGAAACTTGGTTTTCGCTGGATATTCATGACTCAGTTTACAGCCTACCTGGCTATCGACTTTTCCGCTCTGACAGGAGTATTATTATAGATGACGCTGGGACTCGTGCCAGAGGCGGGGGGGGGGGGGGGGGATTGCGGTCTATGTTCGCAATGGAATACAGTGTAAGGTGAAAGTAAAGAATAACACAGGTAGCGAAATAGAATACTTGTTTCTTGAAATTTCTACCCAAGATAGACGCAGGCTGCTGCTAGGCAGTGTGTACAGGGCCAGCTGCAATATGAATGTAGATAGCTTTACTACTATTCTTGAGGATTTATCCATCCAATATGACGACATCATTGTAGTTGGGGATTTTAATAATAACCTATTAGCAGATAACCCTTTGATTGATCCAATGCGTGCCCTTGATTTTTACCCCGTTAACCTCCATACTCCTACTCACTTTCACACTTCTTCTAACAGTTTAATTGATCTTATATTCGTAAATCATGAATCTAGGGCACTCCTCTATGACCAATTATCGGCCTCAGTCTTCTCAAAACACGACATTATTTTTCTTACCTATGACTTATTATTGCATAACGTTGATTCATGTATCTGCTATCGTGACTTCTATAACCTCGATTACTCAGCGCTCATACATGCTATGGACATTGTCTGCTGGGATCACATTTACACCCTTGAGAGTGCTGATGATCAACTTTCGTTTATTCAAAGTAACATTGAATACCTGTTTGACTTAGGCGTCCCATTAAGAACTAAAAGGGTCATTGCTAATCAGCCGCCATGGTTTAATTCTGAAATTAAATCCTTAATAGGGACTCGTGACATGGCTTACATACGATGGAAAAGGTTCAAAACTAGTGATCTCAAGGCTATCCATGCATCTGCTCGAAGAAATGTCACAAGACAAATTAAACATGCTAAATCCTTGTTCTATGAGAGAAAATTCTCATCTGCGATCGATAGCAAGTCCAAATGGAGGGAAATTCGTAAGATTGGTATAGGACAGGGGAACTTACCCTTATGTGGCCCTGATGTTGACGTAAATATTTTGAACCAAAAGTTTACAAATGTCAATGTTTTACCTCCCGTGAATAACAGCTATGATACTCTTTGCTACGTTTCAGTGGAAAATCCCTTCAGTTTTCGTTGCGTTGATCAGCTTGAAGTTGCTCAAAGTTTCTCTGCGGTCAAGTCCAATGCAATTGGTATGGATGGTTTGAGCCCAATATTTTTGAAAATTTTAATTTATCAGCTTCTTCCATTTTTTACACATTTGTTCAACACTATACTCACTAAATCCACTTTTCCTGAAAAATGGAAGCTGTCAAAGATTATTCCTATCCCTAAAACCAATAATGAATTTCGTCCTATCGCTATTCTTCCCTTTTTGTCCAAAGTGTTGGAAAATCTTATTTATAGACAAATGAACGATTACTTAACGCATCATAGTCTGCTATCTGCAACGCAGTCTGGCTTTACTAAGGGCAAAAGCTGCATTACGGCACTGGTGGACGTAGTAGAGGATCTTAGATCAAAACTTGATACTAACATGTCAGCTTTCCGAATTCTTTTGGACCATAGTAAAGCTTTTGATTCTGTTGTACATACTATTCTCATAAAAAAGCTTCAGAAAATGTTTAGTTTTTCTAGTTCTGCCTGCAACCTCATATCCTCTTATCTAACAAATAGATCCCAAGTAGTTCAGTTTAATAATGAAATGTCATCTGCGCTCAATGTCAACAGAGGAGTTCCGCAGGGCTCAATCCTTGGGCCTCTTCTTTTCTACATCTACATCAACGACCTACCTGACATTTTAGTCCATTGTAAGATACATATGTACGCCGATGATGTAAAACTGTACAACTTCAGCAACATCAATGATATTGCTTCTTGTGTGGTTAGAATTAATGAGGATCTGAATAGAGTTAACTGCTGGGCTGATAACAATGGATTATGCATCAACCCCTCGAAATCTAAATGTATTCTCCTTTCGAAATCTAAGAGACCTGTTGACTCCCCACAAGTAAGAATAAATGGCCATAATATTAATTTTGTGACCTCGGCACTAAATTTGGGAGTTACGTTTAATAACAGGCTGACCTGGAGTGACCATATATCTGCTGTCGTAGGTAGAGTTTATGGTATGCTCCGTAATTTGTGGGCTATAAAAGATTCCACACCATTTGCCATACGTATGCTCTTGGCAAAAACGTATCTTGTCCCGTCACTTTTATATGGTTGTGAAATTTATACAAATTGTGATAGCAATGATCAACGTAAACTTACAGTTGTATATAATAACATTGCACGTTATGTTTTTCAGAAAGGTAGTCGTGACCATATTTCGGTGTTCTCTTATCAGATTTATCAAATTGACTTCGCTGATCTTCTTAAATGCAAGTGCCTTATATTTCTGCATAGAATTATTACATCTCAACGGCCTACATATTTATATAATAGAATTGTGTTCGCAAGATCTAACCGTGGAAGGAAGATAATTCAACAAAAATATAAAAGCTTATTATCCCAACGACAGTTTATGATCTTCACAGTAAGTCTTTGGAATAAGCTACCAAATTATATTCAGAGCTTAGGCAACGCTAACACGTTCAAAAGGGAGTTGTTTAATCAGTTTATGTAAAATCGTATTTATTTTTTTTATTGCTACATACTGCCATAAATTATGTTTTTATTTTTTTCCTTTTTCTCATTGTTACTTTTATGTATTTTTTGTCATCATATTACTTTTTCTTTGCACCTTTAATGTTTGATTCAAATTTTACCTTAATCTTAGTATTAATTAGGTTGTTTAACTATTCATTTATAAATTCATTTATTTATATTATCATTATTGTTGCTACAAATTAATTTGATTTATTAACTAGTACCTTTCATTTATAAGATATTTTATCTTGTGGTGCTAGGATCCCACCTTTAAATAAATAAATAAATAAAATAAATAAATAAATACATTAGGTAAGAAAAAATTAAAGCATTAAATACATTCCTCGCTACAGACTACCGAGCACAACCAGTCAAAAATAGAATAAACGTGTGCCTATAAGAATAATTTTTTAATAGCTACAATGCAACACGACTACGGGTTGCTGTCAATGCTAATTTTGTGGCGTGGTCGAAATTAAACTAATTTCTATTTTTATACGCGACGGTTAACAGATTAGTGCTGCCAATACGGTAAGATGCAAATAATATAGCTTAAACAATACAAAAAGGCTTTAGGTGGCACCACCGAAAGTCATATTGCTCATATGTTTATTTTGTAGTGGTAGTATAGTAAATATTTCAGTAGCAGCCAGTTGGACACAAATTTAGCAAGCAACTTTTGTGTTCGTGTGTTCCTGTGTTCTTGTATCTTGAATGTGTTTAATGCATAATAGTCATATACATATCGTCGTTGTTAAAGGTACCTTTATATGGTAATACATATATTATGACTTGTCAAAATATGTTGTAGAATAATACAAAATCTTATCATGTAAAAGCACAATGTATTGAGTGGAAGCAAATACGGATACAAAATTAGATAAGTGTTCGGTAAATGTTTATTTTCTAAACCATTTTAGAAACTTGTGTATTCTCATCACATCAGAGGTGTGAAAGATTGGCAGCACTTACAGCATCTAATGAAGGTGGCTACACTTGATTAAACAATACACAAATAATCAAAATCAAAGCAGATTTTTTAATGTTGTTTTTGTTAATATTGTAGAACCTTAACCAGATGGCGTTACCCTAAAAGGATACTGGCAAGAAAAAACCGATTTTGATTTTACCAACCTCATCCGTGTAAACATGAAAAATAGTTAGAACAGATTTTTATTTTCTTTTTTTAAACACGGAGAGAGTTTCATAATATTTTGATTCTACAAAATCGAATTACTTTGTATTACCGTGTAAAGGTACCTTAAATTATTCTGTTCTATAAGTATACGGTTTGTGTGTTCGATAGAACACAATAACTAAATAACGACGATATGCATATACAAGAAATTTTTAAAAAGTTTTTAGAAGCAGGTATTAATTTACTGCCTGTTTTGGTAATAAATAAATGAATTTGTGATTAAGATATATACTTGAAAAGAAAAAAAAACAAAAATTTGTTTTCGTTTTAATTATATATGCTCACTTACAAATTCGTTCTTTTTTTACAAAAAATCCGTTAATTTTGTCATTTGCCTCAGTGAGTATTTAAAACCAATGACTGTAATAACTGTGCGAAAAAATGAAAATAATAAATATTTGTATTTTTTGATATCTATAAAGATCAATTAAAAAAGAAATAATTATTTTTATTTTTTGTTTTTATAAAAATTAAAAAATGACCGTTCTTCAAGAAAAGCAAATATATATGTATGTATAGGCATGTAATAATCATTTCTGCAAAAAAAAAAAAAAAAAAAAAAAAATTTACAATGAACTTGATTTTCAACAAATGTAGTTTAATAGTATCAAAATGGCGAAATTTACCTGACCGTACGATGCTTCATTTGGCCTGATTTTTTCTTAAAAAATTAAAAGCATTCTTGATTTCGGTCCGGTTTGATTCGATTTTTTGACAAAAATACACTTTGAAAGTTGTTTCAACTAAAGACATCAGTTGTTGTACAACTTTGAGCAAAATATTAAAAGTCATTAAAATTTAACCAAAAACCGGCAAAAACATTTTGTGCCGCATTTGAATTTTGTTTTCTGTAAAATTGCGTCATTTAAAAGTATTTGTTTTGGGAAAACTAATTTTAACGTTTTTTTTTTTTTTGTACCTAATACCATACCTCATTTATATCTTTGTTTTATTGTATTTTTGTTTAGGTTTGCGTTCTTTAAATGTCGCTAGAAGTAAATTTCTAAACAAAACAATGGTTCGGAACCTGTGATGTATATTCCAAGAAAATTTGGAGGTTGATACCTTTAAAAAAAAGTGATATATCTATATATCGAAAAATAGAATACGACAAAATTTTTATCTGTATCTATATAATTTATTGAAACTAAATAAAACTACTAAAAAAGCTAAATGCATTTTCAAAAAGAGCTAAAAAAAATCTTAAAACTAAATGTAAATATTTCGGGCTAAATGAAGAAAAATGAAGCTTAATTTAGCTCGAAAAAAGCTTAATGGTCACACTGAATATGTATATGTCAAAAGGTCCTATACATCCCTTTTAAAAATTTATTAAAGATTTTGGGAGAAAATTTTGTCATATAAACCTTTAATAAACTTTAAAAAATTTTAAAATTAAAAAAAGCAAATATAATACACATTTCACCATGGTAACGGCGGCTTGTTTTGAGCTGTTTCAAGCCGACCAAAACGGCGGCGGCGCTGTATGCAAAAATTTTTGTGCCGCCGCCGCATCGTCGGCTCGAGCCGATCGGCTTGTATCTCTGCACTGAGCCGATTTCTAGCTTGTGTTTTTATCAAACTCATTTGTCTAATAACACGCTCTACAACAGCATTAAACCGAGGAAGGCATAAATGGTTTAAAACGAAATCGGAAATTTCCTTAAATTTAATATTTATTTCAACCTGCATCTCGATAGTTATAAACTTCTGCCCAAAATTCTACAGTATTGTTAGTGCTCGTCTACTTAATATATTGAATATTTTAATACTGCTCAGTTATTTTTTATATTTTTTCATCACTTATTTTAAACAAATTCAAAATTGGTAAAATACTTCCTTTATGGGCTTTTAAAATGTTTTTCAACGAAAATTAATCAATGTTTTGTAGAGTTTTGATATAATCTGAAAGTCTAAAACAAGCAAATATATTACTAGTTCAGCAATTTGTGGCAAACTCTTAACTTTGTTTTAATTGATTTATAAGACCAACTAGAAAGTTTGTACAATGTGATCTAGTATTTACCTCTTGGTCTTTCGTTAGGTGTTCAGATGTTATAAATTTCTTTACAAAAGTTTAAAATTCATGTCCAAGACTACAAGTGAATGAGACATTTTCTTCAAACCCCTCAAATAATACGTTTACATACATATTTTCATAGGAACTTTGTCAAAAATTATAAAAACAAGACTCAATCAGCTGGTTTAAGGATGCCACCTTGTATACAAAAACACCTATATATTTAGCAAATGACACATTTTAAAGAGTTAAATTTTTTGACGGTAAAAAAAGTATTGCGTTAGAAGCGTTTTTCACTGTTTATAAAGACATAAACCATACTAAAACTTAAGAAATTGAAAGTATAAGAATGGTTAAATAATTTTGTAAAAGGGCTAAAAAAAATGGCTAATGGCTAAATGCAAAATTTTCTGGCTAAGTATGTTCAAAAATGACTAAATCTAGCCAGAAAATAGCTGAATTGGGACCGCTGGATTGTACAGACACATACTTATTTACAAAACGTTGCAAGGAGGATAGTTATTTAAAAAATAATTATATTATTTTGAACGTAAACTTTTACAAACTATTTTTTTTAATTTATAAATCTGTTTCTTTCAAGGGGTAATGTGGTTACTCATGGTGGTGAGCATTTGTGATATTATTTAATTACAGTAACACACAGATTATGTACGTACATACATACATATTTCCCTTTACTATTAATATATGAATATAATTAACTGCTGTCAATTCCAAGGCAGACGGCACTCCTTATGCAACTCTGACTTCTGGCACTAATTAAAAGCCCATGCAAATTGTTTATAAAATGATTTTACTCTTCAGGATACCATCAATTTAAAGTAAAGGTAAAAAAAACTGAAAATAACGATGAAAATGTTAATGGTAGATAGTCAGATTAAAAGTTTCATTAACATATTAGTATAAAGTGCATTTAAAATTTCGGTTTGTTGCATTATTTAGTGGTGTAAACGACACAAACGACATAAAAATGTTAAAAAAATACTCGAGCGGCGGCTATATTTCAGTCGACAAAACGCCGAGAAAAAATCGGCGGCTTGGGTCGACCGGCTTTCAGCCGATCGGCGCTGGTCTCTGAGTAGAAGTCAGAGAAACAAGCCGACCGGCTTTAGCCGACGCCGCGGTGACGGCGCAAAAATTTTTTCATATAGCGCCATAATCTCGTTATTTCGTCAGTTTATTGTCCATCCAGATTCTCCATAACGAAGGATCAGTACAACAGTTTTTACAAATCTTTAGGTCTTTACTTTATTGCTGCTGGTGACTATAACGCTAAACTCACGTACTGGGGCTCCCGCCTAATAAGTCTTGACTTGTATGATTCTGTATCGGAAATGAGACTTTACGTTATTTCAACTGGGCAACCAACATATTGGCCAACTGACCACAATAAAATACCAGACGTAACAGATTTTGGCGTAGCAAAAGGTATATCCCCTGAGCTTATTGAGGCTCAAGCCTCCTCGGATTTATCTTCTGACCACTCACCCACAATAATTACTATTTGCAGTCCTCACCAAATAGCAACTAGTGATTTTTTCTTATCTAAAAATTCAACAAAATAGCTCTGTTGCATGCGAACTGCGCCTTAACGAAATACCCTATCAAGAAAATGAAAATTTATCAGAAATGTTTTGTAATATATGTAGAACTATTAAAACTTCCATTCCAGCGATAAAATCCATTTATCGACTGCAAAATCATAATAATAAACTTAAAACCAACTCCAGAGATGCAGTTATTATTGTCAAGATGTGGTCAACCTACGACAAAAATTTCTTTCTGAAGTCTCTAAACAGCTTCAGAAAAACCAATAGGGAATTCCATTTTCGTTTAAGCCACCTGGGTATAAACTCTCAAAACAAGTTCTATGTGAATGAAAATCTAACTAAAGCCAACTTTCAAATATTTCGTGCTGCTCTTCGTCTTAAGAAAAGAAAACTTCTTCAGAGTGTTTTTACTGTGCGTGGATTTGTTTACATCAAAAAAACCGCGAGTGATAATGCTCTTTGTATTGATGACATCCGATACCTACAACAGTTATTTCCTAATCTCGATAGCGCGGCTGTTACTGATACCACTTATGGCCATTGCACTACCTTTAGTTAGCTTGAGTTTTGTTTTCGTCATAAAAATGTTTGTTAATCTAAAAAATTTAATAGTTTTACACCTTTTAATAAATAATATCAAAAATGTATATGTCCAATTTAATTTAATCTCACAACCTTTAATAATGTACAGCTCCTTTTTCTACACTCGCGTTGCCAAATATTTGCTAAAAAATGTTAAATCCTAGTAGCTATTGTTCCAAAGACAGTGTATATAATATGATTAGAGTTCTCTCTAGACAAAAGACTGGTCTTAAGATTGTGCACTTGAATGCGCAGAGCCTAAGGAGGAAAATTGATGAATTTAGATACTTATTTGTAGCCTCCGGTGTTGACGTTATATGCGTTTCTGAGTCTTGGTTCCAGCTGGACACTCAAGACTCAGTGTTAAGCCTATCTGGTTTTAAAATTTTTCGTTCTGACAGGAAAATTCTTGTAAACAACGTTGAATCCAGCGCTATAGGTGGTGGGGTTGCAGTTTACGTTCGTGATGGTATACCATGCAAGGAGGTAGTAAAAGCTAGCATTGGAGGTACAATTGAGTATTTGTTTCTTGAGATATCTACTTCAGACAAGCGAAAGTTGTTGCTAGGTTGTGTGTACAGGGCTAATCGTTATGTAAATTTTGAGAGCATAATTGCAGTGCTTGAGGAAATTTCTGTTCAGTACGATGATGTCATTATAACCGGTGATTTTAACAACAACTTATTAGTTGAAAATCCGTTGATTGAACCAATGCTAGCTCTTGGTCTCTTTCCAGTAAATACACATATTCCTTCACATTTTCACTCAACTTCCGCAAGTTTAATTGATCTTATTTTTGTTAATCAAAGATCTAAGGTACTCCTCTATGACCAACTTTCGGCATCAGCCTTTTCAAAACATGATATGTTATTTCTTACATATGACTTGTACTTGCAAAATGTTGAGTCATGTTTTTCTTATCGGGACTTGCATAACATTAACCACAGTATGCTTGATCATGCTATTGCAAACATATGCTGGAACAATATTTTTACTCTTGAGAGTGTAGATAAGCAACTTTTATTTATCAAAGAGAACTTGGAATATTTATTTAATTTATGTGTGCCACTTAAAACTAAAAGGATTAAGGCCAATCAACCTCCTTGGTTTAACTCCGAGATAAAATCTTTGATAGAAAAACGTGATGTAGCTTACCATCGGTGGAAAAGATTCAGAGCCACTAATTTTAAAGACATATACGTATCTGCACGAAGGGAGGTAACACACCATATTCGGCTTGCTAAATCTTTGTACTTTCAAAGAAAATTTTCGCAAGCGATCGACAACATGTCAAAATGGAGAGAAATCCGCAAAATCGGCGTGGGGCAGAGAAAATCATCGTCAGGCAGCTATGATGTTGATATGAACATGCTGAATCATAACTTTGTAAACGTCAATATACCTCCCCCAGCAAACAACATTTATAACGACCTTTGTCATGTTTCAGTAAAAAATCCCTTCAGTTTTCGTTGCGTTGACCAGCACGAGGTTCTTCAAAGTTTTTCTGCGGTAAAATCTAATGCCGTTGGCATGGATGGTATAAGTCCTATTTTTTTGAAAGCGGTAACTCCCAAGCTTTTACCCTATTTCACATTTCTATTTAACACTATCCTTACAAAATCTACTTTTCCTGATGAGTGGAAGCTATCAAAAATTATTCCCATTCCAAAGGCTAACGGTGAATTTCGACCAATCGCCATTCTTCCGTTTTTATCTAAAGTTATGGAGAATCTAATTGGCAACAAATGATTGAGTATCTGAAAAGTAATGATTTTTTATCTGAGAAACAATCCGGTTTTGTTAAGGGTAGAAGTTGTACAACTGCACTTGTTGATGTAGTTGAGCACCTAAGATCGAAACTTGATTTGAATAGGGTAGCATTTTTGATTTTACTTGATCACAGTAAGGCATTTGATACTGTGGATCATATGGGTTTAATTCAAAAGCTTGAAAAGTTATTTAGTTTTTCCAGCTCGGCCTATAATCTTATATCTTCTTATCTACACAATAGATCTCAAGTAGTTCAACTTAACAATACCTTTTCAAACGCGCTTGTCATCAACAGGGGAGTCCCTCAGGGCTCTATTCTAGGGCCTCTTCTTTTCTGCCTCTATATAAATGACTTACCAAACGTGTTAATTGATAGTAATGTGCATATGTATGCTGATGATGTTCAGCTTTACACATCTTGTCAAATCCCAGATATTGCCTTTTTTATTAGAAAAATAAACGATGAATTGTGAAGAATTAGCAGCTGGGCCAATGCCAATGGTCTATGTCTCAATCCATCAAAATCTAAATGTATTTTTCTGTCAAAGTCTAAGACAATTTTTGAAGGCCCTCAAATAAAAATTGGTGATAACAATATCAATTTTGTAAATTCAGCATGCAACCTAGGAATTACCTTTAATAACAAACTTACTTGGTCCGATCATATTAATGCTATTGTCGGAAGAGTGTATGGGATGCTTCGTAACCTGTGGGCTGTTAAAGATTCAACACCACTTGCAATACGCATGCTATTAGCCAAAACTTACCTAATCCCATCACTCTTATACGGATGTGAAATTTTCGCAAACTGTGACAGTAACGATTTAGGAAAACTCACAGTCTTATATAACAATATTGCACGTTATATTTTTCAAAAAGGCCGACGTGATCATATTTCGTCATTTTCGTACCAAATCTTTGGAATAAAATTTGTTGATCTTTTGAAATGTAAATGTCTTATCTTTTTACACAAAATTATTACCCTAAAAGAGCCTGCCTATATTTATGACCGAATTATATTTGCAAGATCAAACCGTGGGAGAAAACTTATTCAATTGAAACATAAAAGTCTTCTATCTCAACGACAATTTTTTATATACACTATAAGTCTCTGGAATAACTTACCAAATAATATTCAAAACTTAGGCAACGCTAACATGTTTAAAAAGGAGTTATTTAAGTTTTTCAAGTAATTTTACTTATATTTCGTAGATTCATTTAAATATATTTTACTTAAACTTTTTTATATTGATTTTATATAAATTTACATTCAATTAAAGCTTTTATTTTTATGTATTTAATTTTTGTTTAAACTAATGTATTTATTTTTGAGTGTTATTTGTTTTTAAATTTTTTTTTTTTCTTTATTAAATTATTGTATAATTATTTAAACCTTATGCTTTGTTCACTAGCACTTTAACTTATAAGATTTTAATCTTGTTGTGCTAGACATAATTAAAAAAATAAATAAATAAATAAAATAAATAAACTGATTAAAATACAAAAAATTTATCAGCACGCACTGTTCGGAACACCAATCTTTAAAAACTTCCAAAGAAATCGATGAGTGCCTGAGTAGCCTCAATGAAAATATTTAAAAAAGCCGTTGAAAATGCTTCTTCTACCTTCCGTCAGGCCAGATACAACTAAATTTATTCTACCGATGTTAAAAAGCTTTTATCTGAAAAAAGGAGAGCCCGAAGAGAATGGCAAAAGTATAGATCGCCCCTACTTAAAAATAAGCTGAAGGAATGTACAAACCGATTAAAAAATTTGCCAGAAGTACATAGATTGTCATCAATGAAGGAATACCTGGAAGGTCTAGACGCGACTCCCCAAACAAACTATTCTCTATGGCGAACAGCCAGACGTCTTAAAAGACCCGTAATCGCAAAACCATCACTGCGTAACCTGAGAGGATCCTGGGCTAGAAATGACGAAGAAAAATGCGATCTGTTCGCAAGCCATTTAAGCAATGTCTTCACTCCCAATTCATGCACTGACGTGAGAGAATTACCGCCTGTTGTTGCTAGACGTCCTATAGAAATACGTTTCCGATTTTCAGATGTTATAGAGGCTATCGCTAACCTAAATGACAAAAAAGCTCCTGGCTTTGATAAAGTAAGCAACAAAATGCTTTTAGAGCTACCTTTTACAGGTAAAAGAATTATTTTTTTTATTTTTAATGCCATAATTCAGCTTGAACACTTTCCGCCAATATGGAAAGTTGCCTTGGTAAAGATGATTCCTAAGCCGGGAAAAGATCCTTCGAAGGTGAAGTCTTATAGGCCTATAAGTTTGTTACCAACTTTGGCGAAACTATTCGAAAAGCTGCTTAAAAACAAGCTGAGTCCGATCCTGAATGACAATAACTGCATTCCAGATCACCAATTTGGTTTTAGAAGTCAACATGGTACAATCGAACAAACTCACAGACTGGTGCAGGTTATAAGAAAAGCCTTTGAGGAAAAGATGTACTGCTCCGCGCTTTTTATCGATGTCTCTCAAGCATTCGATAAAGTATGGCACGAAGGCCTGATAATCAAACTAAAACTCTATCTACCTGCTAATATTTCAAGCCTGCTAGAAAAATTCTTAACCGGCATACAATTTATGATCAAAGAGGAAAACTAAATAAGTTGTTCCCAACCAATAGGGGCTGGTGTACCTCAAAGGAGTATACTAGGTTCAATTTTGTACTTGCTTTACACAGTAGATATGCCAACCAACTGTTTTACGCACACGTCTATACTTGCTGATGATACCGCTTTTCTCAGTATTCATAAAGACCCTAAAGAGGCTTCGAGTCAAATGCAGCAAAACGTAAGCCAAGTTGAGAAATGGGCAAGGTTATGGGGAATAAAAATAAATGAACGAAAATGTACTCACATATCTTTTACCTTGCGCAAAGAAACGTGCCCTCCAATCACTATTAACAACCATTTGGTGCCTCAACGATCCGAGACAAAATATCTTGGTATTCACCTGGATTGCCGCCTCACATGGAAGCCTCATATAGATGCAAAGCTGACGCAAATGAAACTTAAAGCTGCACAAATCCACTGGCTAATGGGTAGAAACTCTGTGCTTCACCTGGATTGTAAACTTCTACTATACAACTCAATTTTAAAATCAATTTGGTGCTACGGTATACAATTATGGGGCACTGCCTCCACCTCTAATATAGAAAAAATACAACGCCGTCAAAATAAAATCCTAAGAACGATAACTGGTGCTCCGTGGTACGTCAAAAACAGCAACATCCATAAGGATCTAGAAGTTCCACTTGTTAAATGCGAAATCCTGAAATATGTGGACAAGTATTTAAATAAGCTGGAAACACATCCAAACCCGCTCGCTCGAAGTATCTTACAACATAGTGGACACTGCCGTCTGAAAAGGAGGGATGCTATTGCGCTTAGATGAAGATAACAATTTCTATTATGAGAACTTAAATTTCTGTCTGGCAGTGGCTGGACTAATATTATTTCCTTAGTCTTAAGATTTGAAAACTTATTGTTAGTTCGCTTAAGCGAAGATTCAATAATTAAAAATATGCAAAAAAAAAAAATATAGCCCCTCCGCCGTTTTGGTCGGCTTGAATCAGCTCAAAACATTCCGCCGTTACCATGGTGAAATGTTTTTGTTGAACAGTGATGAAAAATGAGAATTTCATTTGGGTATCAAAAACATGTTTCGAGAGTACTTTTTCCGCGGCAATTGTATCAAAATTGTTTTTTCTCTGTTTTACTTTAATCCACAAAAAATAAATAAAAAATGTCATATAGACCTTTTAAGTGCTTTTTGTTTGTTCAACAGTAAATCGAAACTGAACTGTATATACATACATATGTATATATTTTTAAAAAAATGTGAACTTTGTTAAGTCCGTTAATATTTTCTAATGGTATTGTAAAAAAATTTTTTTAAATTTGGAAAAAATTGACGTTAGGCCCTAAAAAAATGTTACAAATATAACATTTGGGTGTTAACACCGTCATCACCTTAAACCTCATAGCTGTCTCTAAGGAATATAATGCTACCTCAGCTAGCTCTGCATAGGCGTGGGAGCCCATTGACTTTTAACAATATTTCTTCTCACCTACTTTTTAACCATCTTTATTCGACTCGAACCACTGTACCTAAAACCTCTAGACAAACTTTAGCCACACATTACCATATTTTTTCTTCAAGACATTTATTATAAATAAAAAAACTTACACTAATAAAACAATCAACACAATTTATTTATTTTTCCTTTATATATTATTATATATATATTATTATGAGTAATATTCCAGTAATTCTTGTTTCGTTTACTTTGAACTCAAACGGATATTATAACCAACGTATCGCAGGGATTTTCTTTCGTTTAAATAAATATTTACTAACAACTTTTTCTTTTATCTTAATTATTTCGTTTTTTATCGTGTACAAGATCTCCAATATATATGTAGTTTTCCTGGCAAAACTAATATTATTAGAGATCCCAAAAAAAACAATTTTTTTTTAATTAACAATAAATTAATAAAGTTTACACTTAATTGAAATAAAACATTTATTTGCCTTTAAATTTACCTATACAAAAAAATATGCCTTTACAACTGAAAAAAAAACACCAACAGTTTTTCAAAAATCTAACAAACACATACATACATACATACATAAGGACCTACTAAACTATTTTTATTCCTTATCAGGAAATTTCCTTTTTTCTTTTATTAGTATTTTTTTTTTTCAAATAATATGAATTTATAGTCCCTAAAAGAGCTCTTTGAAGGCTAAACTTTTTTCTTTCGACGATACTTAATATTTCTTATTTCGCTTTTTTTCTTTTTATTTTTCTCAAGATCTCGTTAAATTATCAATTATTAGCCCGGTCCTTTTACAAAAAAACACAATATATAACTAACAGCACACCTTATAATTCACAAATACAATCTTTGATATTTACTTTATATATATATTTTTTTTCTTTTAAAATTTTGCACCCGACCAAATGACACCACCCTAATGCCTTTTTATTATAGTATAGACGATTATAGCAAATTATGTAAAAACTTGGGGAGCTGGTTTACGCCTGCACTTCTTTCTTCTTTTCTTATTGGATTATTGAATTTAAGTTCTTTACCTTGTTTCCGGGTTTTACCGATGCTGCCAAATTTACCTTTTCCGGTTTATTGTTTTACATACATGTATACCTTGTTTGTAGCTCTTCTTTGTACCCACATAAGGGTTTCTAACAACTAGCAAACTACCCAGTTTAAGGTTTTCCTTTTTTTTCACAGTTTGAAGGAACTTGAAAATTAATTCTTAAAACTTCCAATAATTTATTTCCTATGGAATCCCAATAAAACTTGAAGAAAATAACTTGATTAATTCAAGTGAAGTCCGGCAAAAATTATCATCCAAGATATTCTTGACTTATAATAAAAAAAATTAATATTTTGCTTCATTTTATTTAATTATAAAAAAAAAACTCAAGAGCACCTTATAATTAACTAAATTTTTTTTGTTACAAATTATTAAAACCCGATTTACTTAACGCTTAATTTTAACTGGACATTTTACTACCAACAAAACTTACTAAAAAAAACAATTACATAGGACAACCATAAGTTAAAGTACAATGCACTTTTGCCTTTAAGTAGTTTGTTGTTGCAGGGTTTTATTAAAGGTACCTTTACACGGTAATACAAAGTAATTAGATTTTGTAGAATCAAAATATTATGAAATTCTCTCCGTGTTTAAAAAAAGAGAATAAAAATCTGTTCTAACTATTTTTCATGTTTACACGGATGAGGTTGGTAAAATCAAAATCGGTTGTTTCTTGCCACTTTCCTTTTGGGGTAACGCCATATGGTTAAGGTTCAACAATATTAACAAAAACAACATGAAAAAAATCTGCTTTTATTTTGATTGTTTGTGTATTGTTTCATTAAGTGTAGCCACCTTCATTAGATGCTGTAAGTGCTGCCAATCTTTCACACCTCTGATGTGATGAGAATACACAAGTTTCTAAAATGGTTTAGAAAATAAACATTTATCGAACACTTGTCAAATTTTGCATCCGTATTCTCTCCTACCCAATACATTATGCTTTTACATGATGAGATTTTGTATTATCCCACAACATTTTTTGACATATCGTAATATATGTATTACCGTGTAAAGGTACCTTAACTAGGTGCATTTAAGAGAGGCTTAAACTAAAGCTGGTCGGTCTCATCCATATCTATTTTAAGTTCTGGTAACCCTTTCGCCCTTTGTTAAGGTTGGTATCACTAACAAAAAACCTAATAACAACACTGATTTAACATACATTCCACAGACTGACATTTGACAACTAACAACTACTACAAATTCAAGTGAACACACGAAATTAGCACGCTGCACATTTACTATAAAATTAATAAATATATCATAATATTGGATCAAAAGCCCCCGCTCCCTTTTTACGTAAATACAAACTTGAACATTGAAACTGGACATCAACACAAAATAAACCAAAACAACAACATAAAGAGTGATACCAGGCACAACACAAAAACATCTAGTGAACGTGAACCCCATAAAAATTGTATCAAATTAGCTTGCTTTATTTCTGCAAGTATATGTGCAAATAAAATCAGTAATAACATAAGGAAAACAATTGTGTGCGTTTGTCAATGTCACGCCAGATCCTCAACAAAAAAATCTAACTTAAATTTTCTTTATTGACTAGCCGAATTTGTCCAATCGCATCTCTATGAAATATGTTTTTTGCCCGCCTTTTATTACCACGCATCAAGTTAAAAAGTTTATTTACAACTTTTTTTAAATGCTATGCCAAAAAATTGGTTAATTAAAAACATTTTACAAGGCAACTACCCATAGGTTGATATTTTTGGCTTTAAAGTAATCAGTGGCGACCACTGATTACTTTGTTACCTATGTAAGTCCCATTGACTAATGTAAAAACATTTTCGTGTGAACCCTTATTTCAAAGCTAAAGTAATGTCGATAAGGCGGTTCTCTATAGCTGAGAAAAAATGAATGACAATAATGAATGAATAATAACGAAAACAATAAGTGCTTTCGCACGATGCAAGAAAATAAGCCTGCTTATTTTCTTTTTCTTCTTTGAACTCTCATTGGCGTTCGCACGTTTCAAGACTTATTGCTTAATTTGTTTTGATTTTTTTATGAATATACACACACTACTGTGTTTTTTTACATTTTCTTTTGTCCATCAATTTTAAGCAGCTGAATTGCAAGTACACGCAAGCCTGTACCCACTTTATTTCTCCTCACCCCGATGTCGACAACCTAATCAGTTCAGCTTAAATACTTGCATCGTGCGAATCGGGACTAATGCCCTAAACACAACTGTAACGAACGCCGAATTTTTCGTTGCGAATATTCGTCTTAAAAAATAAAACACATTTGTGTATATGAAAATGCACACAAACAGTGCGTCGACTAAAATTCGTCATGCGTAACAAACTCTGCGATAGGTTTATTTCTATTTCTTACGCAGACGAACGACGAATAATTTGGCACAGAGTGACCATTTTTATTTTATTTTGTTATAAAATAATGTTATTTTATACTTTAAGAATAATTTTCACTTTTTATTTGTGGAATTAAATACAATTAGTGTATTTTAAGTGTTGTATTTATATATTTTTTAAATAGTTTTTTTTAATAATTATTTTTTTCAAATAGTTCTTCTTTTTTAAGAAATATGGTCTCTCTATCACAGCTGTTTTATTCGTTCTAAATGTGTTTCACTTAACGAATTAACGCAACGAATTTTAACAGACGAATTCGTCGTGTAGTGCGAAATTCGTCGTTCGTCCCAATTGTGTGTGAGCATAAAGTAATGGCATGCGAGAAGATAACAAACTTTTTGTTCATTCAATTTTTCGAAAAATGCTTTAGATATTCTCTCTCAATTTAAAAATGGCGCTAAAAATTATTTAAATGGTTAAAATTGGTGCTGCCAAGCTAATACACACCCATTGTATATTTTGGGGTTAGGGAGCAATACTTCGGGTGAATAATACACTTTTTCTTTATGGTTTTAAATCGTTATAAACGGGTTTATTAATTCACTTTAGTTATATATTGGATAATAGCAAGCAGGTAAGTATGGTTAAGGTTAACAGGTAAGTATTACTTAGGTTTTAAATTGTAAGTTAAGGTTAACTATTTACAGCAATATTTATAATTTAATTTTAAGTTCGATATTAGTTTCAGAATTTAGGGTTTGACGGTAAGTAATTAATTAACTTTTAGAATTAACTTTATCTTTGTTTAAAACTTCACTAAACTTTTCTTTCTTTCTTAAACTTTTTCAAAAACTTGCGTTTTAATTTTCAGCGGCTCTTTCGATCTTCGGTTGTGTTAAAAACTTACTTTTTCGGCAGCTAAGATGGTTGTTTGTATTTCTTTGTTGTGGGCATTGTTGACATCAGGGATGGAACGTCATACCTTTTTGTTCAACGTGGTAAACATCCTTCCCCGCCTGTAATCTGAAAGAAAGTGATGGGCTTTAGTAAAGACTCAAGGGGTAATAAAAGGGTTAGGTGTATGTTAGCTGTGTGGCTAAAAAATACTTAGGATTTGCTGTTAAGGGGTTAGCCAGAGAACGGGCCCATGATAAGCCAGCCAAGGTGTGAGTCCTGGGCTAAGAGCGATCCGCCATCAACATGTATAATGTTGGATTTTAAAATTCGGCTGTAGAGGTCCCCACCAAGTTCCATTTCTAGAGGATCCGAAGAGTAAAATTGAGGATCTGCCAAAGCCAGGTTCCCAAATTTTTCGGCAATGGACTCTGTGATAGGGGAAGGGTAAGGGTTCCTTGGCAAGTCCCGAGCCACTGACATGTACATGTCATATTTGGTGGTAGATGACATATTAGGTGTGATTGTCAATTTAACATAATTTTTCCCGTCCAATAAAGAGGTGGTTATTTTTCTCTTTCCCACGAAGGAACGAGAAATTCGTAACGACGCAAAACTGGGGTTCAGTATTGCCCTAACTAGCATAGATCCATCATCCGTCATCACGTAGACCTTTACTGTTGGCACCATAACTTTTTGAAGGGAGGTCGGCAATCCAACGGGTGTCGATATGACCCTTGTTGCCGGTAGTCGACAGTGTGGAGCTGTGGGTAGTACCTTTTTCGATCTGTCCTTAGATGTAGCACGATCTGAGCGCAACTGATTCACAATCCTCTCAGAACCATAAAGAGTGGAATGATGTTTGCCACCACACTTTTGACATCTAGCCTTACTTGTACAGGCGACAATCAGATGATTTCTTGCGAGGCAATTCACACAGTAGTCAAGTTTAACCACCGTCTCGTATTTCCGTGCCAAATTCATGTTAGAGAATTTACTGCAGCCAGTAAACCGGTGGTCTGCTTTGCATATAACGCAACCATAATAGCGTCTGGGTTCCACACGACGGCTCTTTAGAGTTTGACGACCAGTTTCTTGAAGTTTGTTGTTGGGTGCCATTATCTAGAGGAGAAAATAGAAAAAAGTGTGTATTAGAATGGAATCTATGGAGCTGTGGGTAAATTAAGATAATATGTGGGTTAGTGTTTAGTATAAATTACGAGTAAGGGTTATTTGACAGCAGATTAATTCGTGGGTAAGACTACTACTTTCGCTATCGTTCATGTTAATGTTCCAGAAGAGGTACGTTAGTCAACGACTCTATTTCGCCCATCTGGCCCAGGGTATGTTTTTATCACACGTCCTAGTAGCCATTCGTTAGGGGGTAAATTGTCCTGTCATATCACAACTACGTCATTAACCTCAACGGAACAAATAGGGTTCTTCCACTTGTATCTCTTATGGAGCTCTTTAAGATATTCATCTTTCCATCTTCTGCAAAAGTTATGATGCTGAATCTTTAACTTTTGCCACCTGTTTGCCAAGGGTAAGTTCCCGTTACCGTAGTCGGGTTCTGCAGGGGTGAGTATTGGCGAACCAATTAAAAAGTGACCTGGGCTTAAGGGGCTTATATCCTGCGGGTTTTCACTTGTTGGACTTAAGGGTCTTGAGTTGAGGCATCCTTCTATTCTCGCCAGGAGTGTAGCAAGCTCCTCCAATGTATATTTCAGGGTGTTCAACTTCTTCAAGTGCGATTTTAAGCTCTTGACTCCGGCTTCCCATAGCCCACCCATATGTGGTGCACCAGGGGGTATAAAGTGCCATGTCAAGTCTTGAAAACTATTTGCAGAGACTACAGATCCATTTCATTTTGCTATAAACTCCTGTCGCTCCTTCTTTAAAAATTGGCAAGCTCCAACAAAATTCCTCTAATTGTCCGAGTAAATGGCGACAGGGCATCCCCGCCTCGAAAAAAATCGAGCGAATGCTGCCATAAAGGCTTGGGTTGACAGTTCAGATGTTGGCTCCAAGTGAATTGCCTTGGTCGCAAAGCACACAAAAACACATACGTAGCCTTTGGTAATTCTACAATTTCTGCCATTATAACCTTTTATATCAAATAGACCTGCAAAGTTAACTACAACATTGTAGAAGGGTCTAGTTAATTGGGTACGCTCTGGGGGTAAGGCTGCCATAAATTGGGTAGCTTGTCGATTCCGATATCTTGTGCATGCTACACATTTGTTTATCACGGAACTTATAAGATTCTGGAGTTTTGGAATCCAGTATCCTGAGCGGATTATTCTCAACATAAGTTGATTTCCTCCGTGTAGGGTTATCAAATGCACATGTAGGGCCAAAAGTCTTGCAAGTTGGCTTTGGTAGGGTAGTAAAATTGGATGGCTTTCGGAAAATGATAAGATGTTGGAATTAGCAAGTCTGCACGCAGTATATTGGCAGAGTCCAAAAATGGCGTTAGCGTGAGTAAATGGCTCTTTTTTGGTATTGGAGCCTTTCTTTCCAGACAATTATATTCGTCCTTAAAATATTGGTTTTGCCTTAAGACGATAAGTAAATCAAGGGTTGATTTTATTTCAGTCACATCGAGGCTTATAGTTGGGTGAGTTAATAATTTCTCAATTCTTTCTGCTGGTTGAAAATTATTCTGATCAAGAGTAATTTTCTTATGTGGATGTGTTTTTCTTTGGGTACATGATGTTCGATCACAAAATCTATAAACATATGACATTACTCTCAGAGCATTCGAAAATTTTGAAAACCGTGACAAAATATCTGGGTTAGTGTTATTTGCATCTAAAGAAGTTTGGGTATTAACCGCTGTAGAAAACGATTGACCACTTTTAGCTTCAGCTTGAGTTATAAAGGGTTTGCTCGTCTCTGGCCATTTCGCAGGGGCATTCCTTAACCATAAAGGTCCATTCCACCATAGGTGGTTTTCCTTTAGCTCTTCTGCGTTACATCCTCGGCTAGCAACATCTGCAGGGTTGTCGTATGAGGCAACATGATTCCAGTTGTGCCCTCCAACGGTCTTTAAAATTGTAGTAACTCGGTTTGCTACAAAAGTGTTCCACGAGTTAGGGTGTTTGCTAAGCCAAGTCAGTACTATGGATGAATCTGTCCAGAAGTAACATCCGGTTCGAAGGACCATGTATATTTAGGGGTTAGGGAGCAACACTTCGGGTGAATAATACACTTTTTCTTTATGGTTTTAAATCGTTATAAACAGGTTTATTAATTCACTTTAGTTATATATTGGATAATAGCAAACAGGTAAGTATGGTTAAGGTTAACAGGTAAGTATTACTTAGACTTTAAATTGTATGTTAAGGTTAACTATTTACAGCAATATTTATAATTTACTTTTAAGTTCGATATTAGTTTCAGAATTTAGGGTTTGACGGTAAGTAATTAATTAACTTATAGAATCAACTTTATCTTTGTTTAAAACTTCACTAAACTTTTCTTTCTTTCTTAAACTTTTTCAAAAACTTGCGTTTTAACTTTCGGCGGCTCTTTCGATCTTCGGTTGTGTTAAAAACTAACTTTTTCGGCAGGTAAGATGGTTGTTTGTATTTCTTTGTTGTGGGCATTGTTGACATCAGGCATGGAACGTCATACCCTTTTGTTCAATGTGTTGAACACCCATTTAGTATACAAAGTGTTAATTTTTAATATGGCGGCAGCAAATATTTTTTCCCATTTTCGAAAAAGTTGTTCGAAACATAACTATTCCGTAGAAAAGTGGGCGTTAGCGCCACTGTCAAAATCACCATAATATTTTATCTGGCAACATCTTATTTAGTGTGAAATTATTGACATTTTATTTTTTATTCAAAGATTTTTAAACTTTACGAGGCAGCGCCATGTTTTTTTTAGCTTCCACCATTTTAATTGCCTTTAAGTATCTTTAGCGAAATCAAGGCGTAGCGTTGACTCGGAAAGTTATATTTTTTTTTAAATATTTAAGAACATTTTCCTAGTGGTTTCAATACGAAAAAGTAAGTTATTTTATATATACATTTTGTACAATAAATTAACTTTATTTACCTAGGAATTTGGTTTTTTTCAAAATCCCCGTTGAACCCACTAGAAGTCCACTCGGATGGCGTGCCGCTAACAGTGGGTATGAGGAAATATAGCCAATACCTCCCGCTATGAGACCCCGGTCTCAGATTTTTGGCACATGTTTTTGTTTGGACCCAAGAAGCAAAATATTACATTGCAATAGGGTGTAGCAACAATTTTTTATATATGTATGAATCGTATGCAAATGTTGTCCTAATTTAGGTAATTTAATATGAAATTTATATTCTTATTGTATTTGAAAGTGTTTTTATTTTTATTAAATCTTAAGTAAAATTCAAAAAATTATATAAAATATTATTATACATATGCATCAAAAAGTTTGTTAATATGCTTAAAAAGCTTGTTAATAGCCTTTTTACACTTGCTCACATCTTTCATCTTTCATCAAATTTCAAAAATGTTATCATCTTTCTATATGAATTATACAGGTTTGTGTGTCAACTTTTTTCGTCATCTTTAAAATATGTTCCTAAATCATTTAGTTTCACTTATCATTTTTCGATTATTTTGGTGTCATCACTAGTGAACGAAGTTGAATAAAAACAGCAATGTATACAATAAAGGGTTGTTTTTATCAGGTGAGGTTATTTCTACAACAAAAACTACATTTCAGAAACATTTTTTTGACATAAAAAGCATAAAACATGGATGGAAAAAGTATTGATTTGCTTTCTTAACGCCATCTTTTATAATTACGTTTTGTAAACAATTAGAACTATATATGTGTGTGTGTGTGCATATGTTTTTTTAATACAATTGGGAATATATGTACATACACACAACATGCATGCATTTTGTAAATTTTGCAAAGGCAGAAAATTAAACAATTAATAAATGTTTGCATACAATTTTTATTTTATTTACTATTTTTCAATAAATTTGAAAATAAAAATTCTGTTAATATAATTTTTTTCATTATTTTATCTCTTATCACTTGGCGTCTGATATACAGTAAAAATTGACGGATGAAAGATGAAAGATGTTACAAATGTAAACGCAATTTTCACATTTTTAACATATTCCATGCGTTCCTGCAAAATGTACGTAAGTGTAAAAAGGCTATAAGACAAAATTCCTCTCCCATGAAAATTTTTTATGGTGCTGCCAAGCACCAATTTAAAATTGAGAGAGAATATCTAATGCGTTCTCCGAAAAAAGAATGTCACAAAATGTTTGTCACGAAAAAGTTTGTTATCTTCACAGAGGTATAATTCAGATTTTCGTACGTCACTTTTGACAGTTCTGGTTATTTTTTACCCTGCTTTTTGATTGCCTAATACTCGGCATAATAAATCATATATTCTTTATTTATATTGTCGTGGTAAACAGCTTAGTGTTCGCTTCAGTTGTATTTTTAGCTACAAATAGAAGTGTGTGTATAGATACAAAAATATATAAGTATATGTCATATGGCATGAGAAAAATTGCCAAAATCGTAGAAAAGAATGTGAAACAAAATATTCCTTCCAAAAATTAATATACATATTATGATAAAAATGTTTATAACCTCCGTTTTAACGCCAAAAATGTGGTCTTAAAAGTGATTTTAATTATTTTATCTACATATACATATATAAGTATACATATTTATGTATATGTATGTATGCACATAGGTATATGCATACATATATTTGTGGATAAGTATGTACGTACCCTGTCGGCAACAAATTTAATTCTAAATTTAAACAAAAATTTTTGTTATTAGTGCTAACTAACTAAATGTTTTAAATTTAACAGTAACATGATGTTCAATTTAGACCCCTCATGTTAATATTCCTAGCTAATCTACTGCCTCCATTAGGCATGAAATAACTTACAATAACACTGTAAAGGCTGTGTCAGATAAAACTTCGTTGCTTTGCGTGACATTTCTAATTTGAGAGAAAAGCGCGAAAGAAAAGGGTATGTCACAATGAAAATTCTGACAAGACGTATGCATTGCTTGTGTATCAAAAAAAAATATAAGACAAGTTGTCATAGCGCACCAAAATATGAGAGTTGCTTACTTTATGTGGCATGTTTCATATAAGTATGGTCATTACATCTTAAATGTCAAAGCGAATTTCTAACGCAACGCGAAGCAAAAGTTTTATCTGACAAGGCCATGTTACGCCTAGTTTCCATTAGCCATGACACATAGTTAAGTTTTAACACCGTTGTTTTAACATTTGCAATAAAAACATTAAAAAAATTTACAGGAGGACAGTAACATGATGTTAGTGATTTCATGTATAATGGAGACCGTAATGTAACTTTAATCTTATAGTAAAACACAGGCCAATGTTAAAATAACAGTGTTGTAACATCATGTTTCAACAACGATTCATGGCTAATGGATACTAGGCCTAAGAACAACATATCTTAATAACAATTAATGGCTTATGACCAACACCCCTTTTGCACAAAATCATATATAAATCACCTTAAAGTACAAAACCTCTGGTGGAAATCCAACGCAGAGACCTGTGCCGAACGGCTAATAGCCGACTAAGCCGAGCCTCCGAACATTATCCGTAGCCGTCGCCGGCAATTTTTCCGCTTAAAATCGGCTCAAGCTCAGCTGCCCATCAAATTTATATTTACATAATACATTTTATAATTTTTTGCTTTGTATTGGCAAAAAAATGTTCAGTATATCCTTTGTAATTAACAGCTTTCAAAACTAAAAAACTACTTATTAAAACCAAGTATATACTACGTAGATACATTGCCATAATTGGTAATTTTAATAAGTAAGAGCGCTATATTCGGCTGTGCCGAATCTTAGATACCGTTCACATTGGACTTTCGAATCCCCGAACCTTTTTTTTTAAATATCTGTTTTCTTATTAAATAATTTTTAAATTGGGTTC
This sequence comes from Melanophora roralis, assembly GCA_963583895.1. NCBI lineage: Eukaryota > Metazoa > Arthropoda > Insecta > Diptera > Rhinophoridae > Melanophora > Melanophora roralis. The sequence continues at coordinate 11,678,755 of OY757192.1, read as the reverse complement.
GGTGTCATATTTTAACTCTCTTAGGGTAATAAGAGCCGCTGTGGGGTCTTTTTTTTAAAATTTTACTTTAAATTTTTAAAATATTGTATGACAACCCCCTTAGGTGATAGAGGTAGGGGGTAAGTAGGAACATATTTGGAAAGAAAATTTAATGTGGGTGTGTGATACATTTTATTCCTCTACGGTCGATTTCAAGGAAGTTGTAGAGGTTTTTAACTTATTTTTTTTAATTTTGTATGGCAACCCTCTTAGGGTTTGGTGGCTGGGGGTAAGTAGGTTGTATGACTATGTTTGGGGGGTGGAATCGGTGTTACACTTTATTTCTCTTAGACCGGCCATGAGGAAGTTGTGGGCATTTTTACATCATTTCTGTAAATTTTTTATGACAGCCCCATTAGGTGATGATGATAGGCGGTAAGTATGTTCTAGGAATATGTTTGGGAGGGAAATTGATGGGAATCTGTAATACATTTAATTCCTCTAGGGGCAACTCCGGGTAAGTTTAAGGGGTCTTACCCCTATTTATTTTAATTTTGTATTGAAACCCTCTTAGGGCGTGGGGAAAGGGGTAGGTGTGTTCTAGATATATATTTGCAAGAAGAAACAAATGAGGGTTGGTCTTACACTTTATTTCTCTAAGGCCGACTCTGGAGAAGTTCTCTGCCTTTTTACATAATTTTTGTAAATTTTCCATGGCAACTCCCTTAGGTGATGGCGATAGGGGTAAATATATTCTAGGAAGACGTTTCTGGAGAAAAACTAATGGGGGTCTGTGATACATTTTATTCTTCTAGGGGCGAATTTTGTATAGAAACCATGTTAGGGGCTGGAGAAAGAGGGTAAGTATGTTCCGCAAAAATGTTTGGAAAACAAATGAATTGGGGTCGATCTTTCATTATAACTTTGTAGAAGAACCTTGGAAGCTGTGGGAGCGATTTAAACAAATAAGAAAGTGAAATTTTGTATGGCAACCCTGCTAGAGGGCGAAGATTTACGTGCCAAAAAAATGTCCGTGGGGAAAAATTAATGGGAATTATTTTAAAATAAAAGAAGTTTAAAAACCAGCCGATATTTTCCGAGCCGAAAAAAATCCGGCTAGCTGATCAAGTGTTGGCTTCAGCCGGCTCTGAGCCGCCGCCGACCAAATTGGCCGGCGCAGGTCTCTGATCCTACGCTGTCAAAGTGCCTGGCTTGCATATTACTACATACACAAAAAGTTGTAAAAAAAGCAATGTACAAAGCAAAACAATGAAACAACAAATCATATACAATCTTATATATCAAGCTAAGAAAAAGTAAATACATACATACATATATTTGTGTCTAAGAATCACACACACTAAACATAATATGTGTGCGTGCTTTAATTTCTAAGTATTTGTGGATCTTTTTTGAAGTTAGTATAAAGTTTCATTAGAAGTCAGATAATTTGGTAGTCGACTGAAGGTTCAAGTATACGTGATATAACCATAGCCACAGAAGACAGCTGTTCAAACCAAACTTATGGGCAACACTGTTTTCTGATTTTAGGTGACTTACAATTACGCCATAACTATAACAGTAGAAACCAATAGAGTTTTGGTTTAATGGCAACGGTTATGGTTATGGCGTTTTGGTAAGCCAAGTATAATTGAATCTTGTGTTTGCGGCAGGGTAGCTACTTGTTTTAGGTATATATGCAAACATATACATATGAAATTCATGCATGCATAGTTGCATGCAAGAACAGATACATACATTATAGTTAATATATAAGAATTTGGTTCGAAACCTGCTTACATACATTCATACATACTTATATATTAAATAAATTACACATTATTTTGCCTCCCGAACCGCGCTACAATTATTTTTTTAACAAAATATATGTACCTAATTACATACATACATAAGTTTGTACGTAAATATGTAACTGCAAAACAAAATGCATTGGCGTAAAGATCAGGTCTGCCTAGAGTTGATGCATGAGACTATATGTATTTTTTTTAAACTTTTCTGCCCCTAATTGTATCAAAACAATTATGTTCTACTAAATAAACAAACCCGTGTCATGCATTTGTTTGGAATTTTGGACCTTAGGGGTAATTCAGGGTTAAAACTACATTTAGGCTGAATTACAAAACGCAGTTTGCTTTGCATTACAAATTTTCAACTTCTTCCCTTTTACACTCCTTACAGGGTTGGGCAGTATTTCAAAAACTTGTATTTGAAATACAAATACGTATTTTGTATATGAAATACCACCTTCTAATGTATTTCTAATACCTAACTCTAAAGTATTTTGTATTTCAAATACTTATGATGTCAAAATACATTTTTTTGTTATACAAAAAGTTGTCATTAGCAAAATTGAAAAATGTTACCATTTCAAAAAAAAAAAAAAAAAAAAAAAACAATGGAAACTTTGTCTTTGTATTCATTCATGCCTTCGCCTTAGCAAGGCACGTTCTTTTCCAGGGCTCACGCATTCAGGTAATATCAAGAGCTCAGGGGATATTTGGAAATTTGGAAAAATAAAATTTTGTATAAAAATTAAAATTTTTTTTGACATTCACACTTTTAAACACAACAAGAAAGATCGCTATATTTGGCTGTGCCGAATCTTATATACCGTTATATTCACGTTGGTCTTTTAATTTACCCAGCCGAGTTTTCTTGTACTGCAAATTATATAATAAAAATACCTTGTGTCAGCTTTAAAGTCCATAGAATATTTTACAAAATTTTAACGTCCGTATGAATAATAGAAACAGATAAGGAACGTTTGAGGTCGACAGTTATGCAAGTTTTTGACATTATTTATATTAAGAGGTTAATAAAAGTTGTTAATTTTTATGGGATGTTCTAGTCCCCCTGCTCCTCCAACTTTTTTTTCCAAAAATGTAGGTCTTATCATCTAATTACTTTTTGTAGAACAGTAGAAGCCGATAGCTGTTATAGTTTTCGAGACAAAGCGTATCGAAAATTTCATAAAATTGTTAACATGTAAGGGAGCCCCACCCAAAAAATTTTTTTTAAAGCGTAGGTTTTATCATCTAATTACTTTTTGTAGAACACTAGAAGTCGATGGCTGTTATAGTTTCCGAGATAAAGGGAATCGAAAATTTTATATAAATTGTTAATTTGTATGGGAGATACAACCTCTCCTGCCCCCACCCAAAATGTAGGTCTTGTACAATTTTTAAAACATTTAAAGTCGGTAGCTGTTATAGTTTCTAAAATTTGGCGCATGAAATATTTCACAAAATTTGTGCAATTGTAGAGAAAAAAAACACTTTCCTGATCCTATCTAAAAAAAGTTTTCCCTTATTGAGATCCCTATTTTCAGAGTATTCGTGCCAATTTTTTTTTTGCAAGAATGACTATATTTACTGAGATACATATATAGGGTTATATGCACGAATTTTGAGTGTTCGTTTATATCTCGGTCAATAGTAAACCGATTTTGCTAATTTTAAGTAGTCCGTATCACTTCATTTGACTCCGAAAACTTGCTTTCAACAGACTGACAGACGGTCTGACGGACATGTCTATATCAACTTCACTATCTATAAGGATCCGGAATATTTATACTTTATTGGGTCGCAAATGAATAATAAGGAAATTGCAAATGGAATGACAAACTGATATATACCCTTATCACTATGTGAAGGGTATACAAAAGAAATGTAGAGGGCGAATTTTTGAATTCGTCTTTTTCACATACAGAGAACTGTTTTCATAAAATTTAACACCAGTTTGTGTTCATCAGGACCTGTAGAAAGATTGTTTTCTTTAGCAGGATTGATATATTCTCCAACAAGAGTCTGCTTATCTGATTAAACTTTTAAAAATCTAGTGTTCATGAAAGGAAACTCATGTTTTACCGATTGATTAATAGTTATAAGTGTATTTTGTATTTTAAATAGAAGATACTAAAATACTGTATTTTGTATTTGAAATACTCGACTTAAAAGTATTTGGTATTTTGTGTTTGAAATACAAGCGAAGCAAGTATTTTGTATTTTGTATATCAAATACAGAAAAGCCTTTTTTTTGCCCAACTCTGTCTCCTTACAATTTTAACAACGTTTTTTGCGACATTAAAATAGCTGTAAAAAATCATTTGGAACAAGAAGATATTATCAAAAACCTCATCTTTCCTTTCAGAAAAAAACTTGAAATTTTGTGGTGCAAAGCAAACTGCGTTTTGGAATTCAGCCTTATTCTGATACTGCTGAGGTCCGTTCAGCGATTTAACCAATAAAAGTTGTGCTATAGAAGTAGTCGTAGTTGTCCCGACTAATGAATGTAAAAAAAGTTAGAGCTCTATTTTCGGCTGTGCCGAATTTTGATACCCTTATCATTGTACTTTTGAAACCCCAAGCCTATTTTTATTTTTTCCTTTTTTTTCTGATTTATGAAATATTTCTAATTTTTAAATAGGGGTCGGTGTCATATATTACCCCCTTTTAGGTGATTAGGGCAGCTGTATGGGTTTTTACTCTAATGTTTTATCCTATTTTTTTTTTCAAATTTTGTAGGGCAACCGCTTAAGGCCGTGGAAATAGGGAGTAAGTATGTATGTTCTATGAATAAATATGCGGGGAGAAACTAATAGGGTTCGGCCGCAGGGCTGTCAGTTATGGCGAACGCTAAATGTGGCGATTTTTTAGTGCTCTTGGCACATGGCGATATTGTTGGTGATTATTTTAACAAACGGCAAATTTTTTGAACTAACTAAAGAGATGATAAACATATTTAATACAAATACTATATATGTTACCAAAAATGGCACAGATGAAGCGGAGGTTTATAGCTTACTAAATGCATCTTTTTAATTTCTTAAATTTAGTGCTATATAAGCAAAAAACCTTTTTTTAACTTTCTATATATACATTCACACATCAAAAAGCTCTACTCAAAGTTATATTAACATAACTCGTAAATTACTCCTTTTTGTATGCAAGAATATGTTATAATTTCGAGTACTTGACTACGACTGAAGTACGTAATCCCAAAATCTTTATATACATATGTATAATTAAAACCAATTTCACAATCAATAGTTTTTTTACGATAAACAGAACAATGTTGAAACAAAGAATAAATATCTCACCAGCATTAAGTGTGAGTTACAAAATATAAAAAATATAAATTCCTATTTAAATCTTATTCCTTGAATTATGAAACAAATTGGGTCACATTGTATTGGGAAATAAAACAAACAAGCTGCTAGTAAAAATAATATACACATATAGACATAAAGTCAGCATAAATGGGAAATCAATAACAAACATTTTATCATTTAAATGGGTCACAAATTAATAAAAGTGTTGTAATAAAATTATCAAGAATAGCTTAAATTTTAAATATCTTTGTTTTGTGTTAACTCTTCCCTGTCCACGTTGGATGGGTAATTGCTATGAGAGGCTGGTTTTTCGATAGTATGTTCCGCTTGGTTTTGGACTTTTACCTTGAAACTTGCTGTTCTTTTTACCAAACGCAGAATTAGTACAATTATTGCCAAAATCACTAGAGCTCCTGGTACGTCAATGCTGGAATCTAGGGATATTTTATAGTTGGGGCATTCCACCGTTACGTACAGACAAATTCAACTATTTTTGAGCACTTATTTTACATACAACTTCTAATTGGTAATTCAGAATTCTATTTTTTTTTTTCTTTTATTAATTTAACTGCGTGGTAGTCTTCAATCCTACATCGAACTTGTTTTAAATAATTCAGAAAATATTAAAGAAAAAAATTAAACAAACTATGTCACGTGTGGGACAGCCTGAGTCAACCAACATTCAAAATTGTTGTGTTTAAATCCAAATTTCAGCGAATCAGTTGCACATAGAGAAAAGATGTCTAAGAAATTACAACTAACAACCACGCTTACTTATGATGGTAATAAATTTTTAATAAAAAAATATTTATAGGTAAAAATTAACTTTTTTATTTTGTCACGTAAGGGACAAATGGCGTCACGTAAGGGACACAGTTGAAATTATTTTTATAAAATACACAAAAATCAAAAGTTAATTGCAGTCTTGTCTACAGATAAGCTATAATTTTGCAGTCCACGATATTTTGATTGGCCTTGATAAAATAAAAGTTTGAAATTCCTCTAATGGCATGGTGATTCAGATTAAATTTTTTCTCAGATTTATGAGGATGGCACATAAATTACCTGGGTTTTTGAAACTAATTAAGATCCCAAATAAGCAAACACTTTAGCTGACTGAATGACAATATGTTTGCTTTGGCTTATCATTTTCACTCATATCAATCTTCTTATATTTTCGCGGATTCCATCTATTACACCTTTTCCATTAGTTGTAGCAAAATATTTTCAAAAAAGAGATTTGCCATATAGGGGTTTTTAAATTCTGATGCCGAGCCATTGCTCCAAACTTTTCCCACTAAAGGTAAATCTTTATTTTTCGTATTTACTAAATCGAACAGCTTATTTAAAAAATAAAAAACTGCATCTTTATCTTTAAAATTCGCATCCGAGCATATAAGGTAGAGTAAGTGCGGGTAACGTGGTATGTGGTATTGTAAGTAAGTAAGCAAATAATATAACAATAACCAAAACAGGCTAAATATATTGCGGCTCTCAGAAAATTAATAAAGCAATACTTGAATTAATATTTTCAAGTAATTTTGGGAGTCAGTTGCAAGAAATCGTTTTGGTGTGTGAGCGACTTATTTTGCTGGTGGAAAAACACATGTTTTTTTCCTTAAACGGGGTGTGTTTGCTATGTTGCAAAATGTTTAGAGCTAGCGGATTGGGATGATTTTTCAGCTTATTAAAGTACTTGTCCACATAGTTCAGGATTTCGCATTTTACTAGTGGAACTTCTAGATCCTTGTTGATGTTGACGTTTTTAAGCACCTGTTATCATTCTTAGAATTTTGTTTTGACGGCGTTGAATCTTTTCTATGTTGGAGGCGAAAGCAGTGCCCCATAGTTGTATCCCGTAGCACCAAATTGGTTTCAAAATTGAGTTGCAGACAGAAGTTTACTATCAAGACGTAACACAGAGTATGGATTTGGGCCGTTTTAAGTTTTAATTGTGACAACTTTTTATCTATGTGGAGCTTCCATGTGAGGCGGCGATCCAAGTGAATGCCAAGATATTTTGTTTCAATACGTTGATGCACCGTATGATTGTTAATAAAAATTGGGGGGGGCACGTTTCCTTGCGTAAAGTAAAAGTAACGTGGTTGCATTTTTGTTCGTTTATTTTAATACCCCATAATTTTGCCCATATTTCTACTTGGGATACGCGATGCTGCAGTTGTTTCATGTCTCTTTAGGGTATTTATGAATAGGCGGTATCATCAGCAAAAGTCGCTATATGAGTAAAAGTGTCTCTGGGCATGTCTGCTGTGTAAAGCAAGTAGTAGTTAAATCATACCAAAATCGTTACGAAATTAAAAGTGTGGCAATCTAAAAACATATAGGTATACCACATTACCCGCACTTACTCTATGCTTGAAAATTTTCTTTGTAAAAAGTTGCAGCTTAAACAACAGGACACTCGTTCGCGACCACAGTGCGCTTTGAACTTCATTCTGGTATTCACAAGCAAAAGGCATTGCAAAATCAATTTGAAGTATACGTACACTTTTATAAAACTGGTTTTTTTGAAATTCATCTAATTGGATTTTTTTTTAAATTAAGATGTTTCATCACAATATGAACTGAAATTATCAGTTTGTCTTTCAGTTCAACTTAACTTGTTTAATGGGTTGTTAAAAGTGATTTATTATCTGAATTTTCCCCTTCTTTCCATATGCAGACTTATGCTTAAGTCAATGGACAGTAATAGTTTTTTGTTATCAGAAAAAAGTCGCATACATTTTTCCAGCACTTAAAATCTAATTAAGGATCACATAAATTTTTCAGCAACCAGTCGTTACAATAGTTTTGTTTGTCTTCATGTGTTATAAATTTGCACTGATCTGAAGGAGTGTTCGAAATACGAGTTGACATTTGACATGTCCAAGCTTGAACTTTCGGCTGGAGAAATATTCAATTTAGGCGCTTATTTGGTTGTTATCGCTCTTTTTTTGCTTGGCGATTGAGGAAGGGCTTTTAAAGCCTTTTGAATAGCTTTCGATAAAGTTTGTTTGAACTTGTAAGGGGATTTTGGTACTTACAAAAGGTTCGTAAATATTTTGACCTTGATTTCTTAATTGGCCCCTTGCAGGTTTTTTTATCCCTTTACTTAACTTGCAAAGCTTTTTAAATCGATTTATGAAAGACTTCCTCTTTTTCGCTAATAAAGCTCACATATTCTTCTCAATTCGCTAGGGCTAAAGTTGGATCATCTTTCTTACGCTTTTCGCGAAGATCCGCATATGGTCAGTACTGGTGAAAGGTCGTGTTTCAGTCATATTTGGATGAGCCACAAATGTAGTGCAGTAAATTATAAATACAGTTTGTAGATGGCAGAAAGATTGAAAGATTTCAGATATCTTAATTCTTGGCGTCACGTACAGATACTTTTTATCACGAAAGAAAAACTATTTGCTAAGTGTTTAAGTGGAAATTTTGTTTGTCAGCTTTTAGACCACCAAAAGTTAGCTGTTAACAACAAAAATCAATTTTTTTAGTTGCCTTGTCTTACAGTTATTATTAAAAAAAGGAAAACGGCGTCACGTGTGGGACATAGAAATTTACCTTTGCATTGTAATTATTATTATTATTATTCTTTATTAGTATTCATAATACTTTTAACATCTCATAATTATAATAAAGTTTACAAATATTTACAATTTTATTAATTTAAAAAATTGATTGTTTCTAACAAAAAACACACATTTTTTTTTTTTAAATATTATTATTTCTTTCGGTTTTAACATTATGTGGTAGTTTGTTGAACAGTTTAAACCCCTTGTAAAAAAGCGATCTCTGCATTGCCGTTGTAGTCACTCTTTCTATCCTAAAATTTTTCCGATTTCGAAGCCGGTATGGCTGTACTTCTCCGACATATTTTGTATGTTCACTCAAGTATTCAGGTGCGTTGTTATATTTCATTTTATGTATAAAATTTAAAGTATTTAACACAATCCTCTGTTTTATACTAAACCATTTCAGTGATTCTAGCATTACTCTCATACTGGTATATCTCTTGCATTTCAAAATAATACGCATTGCTTTGTTTTGTAACTTTTGCAATCTCTCCAATTGTGTATCATTACAGCATGTATAAAGAATCGTTAATCCGAATTCAAAATGAGGTTTCACTGTGGTATTGTATATATTAATTGCAGTAATAATGGATACTTTGCCTCTGATTCTTTTTAGAATAAAGCACTTTACAGCAATAAATATTATACAGTTTAATACCGCTCACCACTCCCTTGAACGCAGAAAAGAATGTAAGTTCTTATGTGAAAAACAGTATTAGCAGCGACCTCTCAAAAATATAAAAAAGTCAATATTTGTAATATTGTTCAGATTTCCATTTTTTCATGGAATGCTCCAGTTGCTGACCAATCTTTCAATTTCACCGACGTTTTCGATGTCTTAACATTTCCAACGACATCATTGCCTCATAATTGGTGATCAGGTTAGGCGTATTAATCATAGCTGGTAAAGGTTTCATCATAATCGCTTGTTTATTGGAGTATGACTTCTTCCCTATAGCGATTGTAGCCTTGTGCCTGCATATTGATCTTTTTATTTTCAATCTGCAGCGTTCCGTTATAACCGTTCAAAAATAGTAAGCCTGCTGATAATTCACAATGGGCAAATACTGATTATTGGAGGTTGAACAGGTTGAAGACATACCATTTAATAAACTTGGTAGACAGCTCGATTGGGTGATATCATTCAGGGTCTCTTCTTTGCAAACTGCCACATCATTAAATTCTTTACAAGCCGACTTCACCTCGAGAAGAGAGTTTTTACACAGTACAAAATTTTCATTATTGATTTTAACAGAGACATTAGTCTTTGTTACAGGTTTCACAAATAAACTTTTACAAGTTTCTCCTTCAGTTATTGGCAAATGGAAAATATATAGGATTGTAGATCTATTTATTGCAATTTTAACTTCACCGAACTCTAGGGGTTCGATCAAATCTACGTAAGGCATATTTATTTCATTGAAATGCTTCCTAGTGATATTAAGTTTGTATTCTTATAGTACAAAAGAATTTATAACTCCAGCTTTTGCCCACTGTATAGAGTAACCAAGATTGGTAAGCTCTTCCTTAATTATATTTAGCCTCCTTTCTAGATCTCTAACGATTTCATGCTCAAAAACATCATTTGAACCAATGTTATATATTATGCTATTAGTTATATTTGTAATCTCTTGAATTCTTGTCTCTACGGCCCTATTTAAAAAAATTTGTCTGTCATTGTTTTCCAAAAGTCAGTTCATTCTGTCAGTAACAATCTGAAAATCATCGTGGTCGGGCGAGCCTGCCACCCACTTCCATACGGTCCCCAATGCATTAATCGATCTAGTTTCACGTTTGGGTTTCAGTTCAGTAATCAAGGCATGTAATCCTTGTATATGATTTAAAAAAGAATGGATAATTGTTATTCTTTTTTCCTATGTGCTGTCTTATTACAGCGTCCAACTGATCAATTGCATTTTCATAAGATTCGAGGTCTATTACGTGGATCAGTTTGAAATCGCCGGTTATCACCCTAGCCATTCCAGCTTCAACTGTTACAATTTGTGCGTTTAAGAAGTCTAGTATCTGTACTTCTGCTGTCAACAACTTAAGCATTAATCTGCAAAAAAATGTCAATTTTTTATTAAATTTTTATGAACTACATGATTAGAAGTCATTAAAATTGCCCCTCCCCTGTCCTCTTTTACTATTTCAATTTTATATCTTGGCGTAAGTTTTTTGCCTATTCTTTTATTGTTTTTTTACAAAAATCATGTCATTGACTTTATAAGTTTTCCTTTCAGTTTTCTTTTTATTAAGATATCCTAAATCTTTCTTCTCTTTGTCTGTCAAACTCTGCATGGTCTTTGATCTGTCCTGTTTAAAGGATGTAGGGTCTGCGTTTCTACCAAAAAATACTTCTATTGGTTTCTCATTTATTGTCGAATTAACCGAGTTATTATATTTATTTAAACAGTTGGTCAAAATATCTTAAAATGAATTATGGACGTTTTCTGCATTAGTGTATCTCATAATTTCCGTTAATGTGGAATGAAAACGTTTGACTTGACCATTTATAGAACAAGTATAAGGTGGCGTTTTATAAATTTTGATACCCAATTGGTTTTCCAACATAAATGTTACAGAGACCGAGTTAAGGGACTTCTCATTATCTATGACTACATATTCAGCGGTACGAAATGACGTTAGCAACTTCAGTAGAGGATATTTTATGTCTTCGGCTGCTCTAGACTTTACTACTCTGGCCAGAGCATACTTGGAAAATTTGTCTATTGCAGTCAAAATAAGCTTATTGTTTGTATGGTAAATGTCTAAGTGCACGTATTGTCCTGGGTATTGTGGAAAAACTATGTTATTTGGGTAACGATCATATTTATTTTCGCAACAAATTTTACACTGTTTTACTATTTTCTTTATTTTTGAAGCCATGTGGGGAAAATAAAATTTTTAAGTAATTGAAGTTTACTTTCTTTTGGGTTTCTGTGTGCTCGTTTATGTTAATTTATGATTTCAGTCTTTTGTTAAGTCTCCGATGTCAAATATACGAGGACTATGGTTAAAGTCCTCGTATATTTCTTTCGAAATTTAGTAAAATGGGATGACCAGAACTTTTGTATCTTACCTAGAATTTGGCCTTCAGTCATGACAACGTTAGTTACTGAAGGGTTTAAGTTAAATTTAAAAATCCTTACTAGTTTTTCAATATCAAATTCTTTTTCTACTATTGTATGTCTATGGTATGTGGGAAATATTATTTCAAAGCTGTGAGAGGGTAAATCACCTGTCGAGACTAAAATTTGGTTCTTGAACACGTTTAATGGAGAATCTGTAAACTGAATTAAATTTTGAGAAGAGCTTTCATGACTTTGCTGTGTAGCAGTCAATGAACTCACTTGGACCACTTGTGGAGGCCATGACAATGCATCGGCCACAATATTACTACTGCCGGGTTTGTATTTAATCACATAATTGCACTCTTCTAGGATGGCTTTCCATCTTTTTAGTTTGCTGTTTGTGTTCTTATTTTCCAGAGTATATGTTAATGGCTGGTCGTCAGTAAAGATTTTTGTTGCTAATTTGTTGATAATTTTTCAACGCTTTAAGGGCCCACACTGTTGCAAGTATTTCCTTTTTATTTGTTGCATAGTGCTCTTCGGCCTTGTTCAGTGTTCTTGATATGAAAGTGAGTGGTTTTTCGTCCTGTTTCAGTACGGCACCAAGCGCATAGTTTGATGCATCGATTGTTAAATGAAATACTTGTTCGAAATTTGGGAATGAAAGCATTACTTCTTCAGAAGAAAGTGAGGTTTTTATTTTTTTGAAAACCTCATGGGCCTCATCGTTTGAGTTAACCAGGATCTTAGATGAATCTCTTTGACATTCGTCTCTCCTCACCCCTAAAATGGACGCCGATTTTGCGTAGTCTTTTATAAAGCGTCTGTAAAACCCCGAGAGTCCCAGAAATGACCTGAGCTCTTTGATCCGCAGCGTATTTGTATTATACGGAATTTTTACACAATTTTAAAAATAAATTTTTAAAGTTTTTTTTTTCTAAAATTACTTCAGTGTTTTGTTTAAATTTTACGTTGGGCGCCAGTTAAACAAGAATATGTTATAATATTGAATACTCGAATAAGACTGAAGTATTTAATCCATTTACAATTAAAATCAATTTCACAGTCAATAGTTTTTTTTACAAAAAACAGAACAATGTTGAAACAAAGAGTAAATATCTCATCAGCATTAAGTGTGAGTTACAAAATATAAAAAATATAAATTCTTATTTAAATCTTATTCTTTGAATTATGAAACAAATTGGGTCACATTGTAATTGGAAAGAAAACAAACAAACTGCTAGTAAAAATAATATAAACATTAAGACATAGTGTCAGCATAAATGGGAAATCAATTATTCAAATGTTTGTTTTTAATGCCATAATTCGGCTTGAACACTTTCCGCCAATATGGAAAGTTGCCTTAATAAAGATGATTCCTAAGCCGGGAAAAGATCCTTCGAAGGTGGAGTCTTATAGGCCTATAAGTTTGTTACCAACTTTGGCGAAACTGTTCGAAAAGCTGCTTAAAAACAAGCTAACTCCGATCCTGAATGACAACAACTGCATTCCAGATCACCAATTTGGTTTTAGAAGTCAACATAGTACAATCGAACAAACTCACAGACTGGTGCAGGTTATTAGAAAAGCCTTTAAGGAAAAGATGTACTGCTCCGCGCTTTTTATCGCACACGTCTACATTTGCTGATGATACCGCTTTTCTCAGTATTCATAAAGACCCTAGAGAGGCTTCGAGTCAACTGCAGCAACACGTAAGCCAAGTTGAGAAATGGGCAAGGTTATGGGGAATAAAAATAAATGAACCAAAATGTACTCACATAACTTTTACCTTGCGCAAAGAAACGTGCCCTCCAATCACTATTAACAACCTTTTGGTGCCTTAATGATCCGAGACAAAATATCTTGGTATTCACCTGGATCGCCGCCTCACATGGAAGCCTCATATAGATGCAAAGCTGACGCAAATGAAACTTAAAGCTGCACAAATCCACTGGCTAATGGGTAGAAACTCGGTGCTTCACCTTGATTGTAAACTTCTACTATACAACTCAATTTTAAAATCAATTTGGTGCTACGGTATACAATTATGGGGCACTGCTTCCGCCTCTAACATAGAAAAAATACAACGCCGCACAGTGGGGCCAAATGCATGAAAAGTGGCGATTAATTCATAGAAGTCGTAATTTAAAAAAAAAAAATATTTTTTATTAATGGATATTTATAAATACATAAAAAACCAACACTTAAAAAAAACAGAGTGAAAAAACACATTTTTTAACCGTTTATGGGCCATTTTGTGTTCTGTAAAAAATCCTCTTTTTTCACATTTTTTGCTGTAACTTTGGAACGGTGCGCTATAAATTATTCAATTAAATTGCAAATTAAAGCATACTAAATGTACTTTAAGAAAAATAAGTAATATTTTTAAAATTAATAAGGAATAAATATTTTATATGTATTTCTATTAGAAAATTTTTAAATTAAAATCATACCTTTTTTCTCGAAATTTTAAAATTTTGCTCAAAAATTAAACATTTGAAAATCTAATTGTTTTTTTTATTGATAAATAACCATAAACACACTATTTAAAAAAAATTTAATTAAATTCGGTTATTCTAATTTTTTTTTTTTTTTTTGAAAACAACAATTTTTTATTATAATCATTATTACCTTCAATGTTAGTATTTACTTCACATTCAATTTCATAATCATAAATTAATTCGTTACAATAATCTTAATCTTCATCTCCATCTTCATCATTGCTACTTTGATTGCTGGGAAGTACAAGAAACTCCAATGCAGATTTTGGCATTAGCTCTTTTTTCTTTTTAGAACTATTGTTCATGCTTGTTATACACGGATCTGAACTTAAGAGAAATCTACTAAAGATATCTTCCATTGTTTTTTCTCGACTGAATTTACGGGCAAAATTCTCCCTATAACTTTTAAAATCTTTATTTCTGGCTTCCTGAGTCTCTTCGGTTAGCTGACCAATTGGCAATGGCGATAATGATATAATTTCAGGCCCATGAATAAAATATTTGTGAAGAGTAGGAGGCATATAGTACCATGGATATTTTTTCACAAATAGCCTGGCAGTGTTATTAGCGAAGTTTGTAAATTTTTCAATGTTGACCTCAATACCACTAGAAACTACAATTAATATTGTGTGCATATTTTTGATCAGCTCTAAATCAATATTAGTAATTTCAGCAGATACTTCTGCATTCTTAAAAAAACGTCTTGCAGTATTCCTGTCATTAGAGTTACCAAAACCAGGGTTTGGTTGATCAATGATCAATCCCGTTCTCTTTTTAAATTCGCGTTGAATACGACTTTTAGTTTCAGCAATAATTTTTTTTTTCTTCGTCACTTCTTGCCTGCCATTTTTGAATTGGAAGTTTATATGCCAAGTGAATAAGACATTCAAAAAATCTTATCCAGCCATGTAGGACAGACAAACCGAACTCCATGAAGTCTACGTTGGAATCTCTAGAAATCATTTGTTCAATATTGTTGAACTCCTTGCTGGTAGCGCCACATATGTAGCACTTTTGTGTGGACTTTGTGTCTGTAATCGCGTTACACACTTTACCGTCAATCATAACGAGAATTAGTTTGTGGTTCAGTTTTATCTCTCTTTCTCCAACTGATATCACTGTATCGATAAGAGCATTTTTTTCTGTCTCCACTCTTTCTCTTTCTGTTTTAATACTGTTGACCATTTCTTTCATAAATTCAATTTTTAATGGCCTGCAAAACCTAGTTGAAGACGGTCGAGGATTATGCCAAATGATTTTGTTTTTACAAACTAATTTTAATGGTACAATTGACGTAATAAATACAGAAGAATCAGATGCATTACTGTCATAAAAGGCTTGTTTGTAAGAACTATGCCCTGAACTTCCGTCAAAGCCCCACTTAATGTATAAAGTAATTTGTTCGATTTCTTCGTTGTCTAACGAATTTAAATCTGCATTTTTAACCGACAAAAGGCGTTCAAATTATGAAACCTTGTCATAAAATCTACCATATCCGAAGGGTCGACACGTTTTATTACTTCCCATCTCAAAAGTTTAAATTTATCCTGAAGTGATTTAGGTTCTGCACTCCTCATAAAATTATGCAACTCATGACGAGGTGTGAAAATTGTTTTGGGACATGTTCCTAAAATTAATAAGATTTCTATTCGTTTAAAATTTGCAAAAAGTAATTCCGTTAACCCTGTACTGAATAATTTACACTTTCACAACACTTTAAATATGTAACATCACATCACAAAACATTGACAGCTAAAACAATAAATAAACGTGTCAGTACCGAATCAATAATACCCTACGGGTGGATAGAAATTCTTAAAAATGTATTATCATTATATTAGTAGATTGATATCACCAGCTTAAAACAAAATTAAAACTTTACTCGTATGATGCATGTATATGACCAACAGTTATTATGTAGGACTCAAATAAATGACAATAATAAATAGGGATGGGAGCGTGACCCCCTTCAAATTTTCAAAATAGTGCACTTGTGCCATATACAATTTTCTAATAATTTAAAATTAACAAATGTTTAAGTAAAATTCATTGAAATATCATAAACACATGTAAAATAATTTAATTAGTTTTATTCATAGTAAATAAACCAAACATACGCAATCACGTGAGCATGCATGAATTAAAGTTACTCACGCCCCCATCTCTAATTAACAACACATTTTTTAGCTACAATAAGAACTACTCGTTATAGTATAGTGACAAAACAAAGTAAAAACCACTTGATGTTTTGTTTTTTTTTTTTCATATTTGTGGATTTTTAGCATCTTGAGTTATTTCACAAAAACAAGCATAACTCAAAAATCGCAAAAAATCGCAAAAAAATATTTTGGGGTTTATTAGTTGAGATCTGATATTATAACACTATATAGACGATTTTACGCAAGCTCACGAACAAAGTTGTTGAAATCCTATAAATAAATCAAAAATAGCCCATTTTTGGGCTAATTTTATTTTATTAACATTTAATATTTTTAAAACATTTATTTAAACAAAAAAACATGCACTATATAGTAAACTACCTGAAGTTGACGGTTCCATTATAAAAATTTAACTTTTAGAAGTATTAATAGAAAAAATTATCAATCGAAATATCAAAATTTTCACTTTTTTTTTAATATGCACAAAAAAAATAACAATTATTCAACTTTAAGTGCTCACTTCAACTAAAGCAAACAACTTAAAAGTATAATTTTTGCAATTAGTGATGCAGAATTTTATCCACTTTCACCCGGTACCAAACACGATCATGAATTTTAAAGTTCATATTTTGAATTAATCGCCACTTTTCATTCATTTGGCCCCAATGTGCGCCGTCAAAATAAAATCCTAAGAATGATAACTGGTGCTCCGTGGTATGTCAAAAACAGCAACATCCATAAGGATCTAGAAGTTCCACTTGCTAAATGCGAAATCCTGAAATGAAGTATTTAAATAAGCTGGAAACACATCCAAACCCGCTCGCTCGAAGTATCTTGCAACACAGTAGACACTCCCGTCTGAAAAGGAGGGATACTATTGCGCTTAGATGAAGATAACTATTTCTATTATGAGAACTTAAATTTCTGTCTGGCACTGGCTGGACTAATATTATTTCATTAGTCTTAAGATTTGAAAACTTATTGTTAGTTCGCTTAAGCGAAGATTCAATAATAAAAAAATATGAAAAAAAAATTATTCAAATGGGTCACAAATTAGTAAAACTGTTGTAATAAAATTAGCAAGAATAGTTTACATTTTTAATATCTTTGTTTTTTTTTTTTTTAATAATAACCAGTGCCTCGTTTCTGCAATTTTAGTGAGAACTTCTCGCATCGAAAAGTCATGAAACAAAAAATACCACCGTTTCTCGACTTGTGAATAAAAAGTGTTTCTGTAGTTAAAAGTGAAAAGAGGCAACACTTATTACGTTGTTATTGGAATATTTCCATTGAGCAACTGTAAAAAAGCAAAAAAAATTTACACGTAAGAAGAAGAAAATTTAGTGGCAAAGAAAATAAAAGTTAAACAAATAAAAAAATAATAAAATTAAAGTTTAAAATTATTAAAAAATTTAAAATTTAATAAAAAGTGTTAAAAAAATGTTTAGTGTTGTGATAATAGCTGCTGAACAACATGATCGGCGTAACATGATAAGGATTTATCGTCAAAAGTTAAGGGATGGAACTGATCCATTTACAATTCCGGAGAATCGTTTTACCGAGCTTTATGGTTTGAGCAAGGACGCAGCTCTTGCCTTGCAAACAGAGCTAAGTCCGCATATGTCTAAGGGACATAGAAAAACATTTATTCCACAGCCTATCCGAATGTGTTCAGCCTTACTTTTTTTTGCGACCGGATCTTTTTATAGAGACATTGGACAGGATTTTACTGCATCAGTAAGCAAAACAGTGGTATGCCGATGTGTTCACGAAATAGCTGACATATTGAAACGAAAACTAATGCCAAAATGGATTAAGTTTCCAACACCTTCTCAGTATGATTATATAAAGCAAAAGTAAGCAACATTTTTGGTAAAATTTATTTCATAAATATAATATATGCATACATATTAATTATTTTGCAGGTTTTATGAAGAGACTGGTTTCCCAGGAGTAATTGGTGCAATAGACTGCACACACGTCCGAATAAAAAAGCCAAAGCCTGAAATTGAGAGCTGCTATTTGAACAGAAAAGGCTATCACTCAAAAAAAGTCCAGCTGGTAAGTGTACATAAATACATACGTACATATGTATATATTTTTAAAGAATATTACAAAAACAAATGAATTCTTAGATTTGCGACTACAATTTGAAAATTATTGGTGGATATGCAAGATTCGGAGGAGCTGCTCATGGCTCATATATTTGGGAAGCTTCTCAAATTAATTTTATGTTGCAACAGAGATATGAAACCGACCGAGACAATCACTCTTGGCTCTTAGGTATGTGTAATAAAATATTCAGCCTTGTTTTGAGTGTAGTTGATCAGTTTTCGGTACCATGTTAACTACAATGTAAGGGTTATTATTGTTATTTCACACCACTTACCAAATTTTATTAACATTAGTATTTAATTTCTAATATGATATTTTTTACTTAGGTGATTCCGGATACCCTTTACGTCCATGGCTTATAACACCTTATAGATCTGCGAATGAAGAAGAAAGGCGTTTCAACACCATACATGCTCAAGCCAGAAATTGTGTTGAGCGTTTAAATGGCGTGTTGAAAGGCGTTTTTAAATGCCTACAGATTGGGTTAAACACTACACCACAAACGTCTGGAAAAATTATCAACGCCTGTACTGTGCTTCACAATTTCAGACTTGAACATGGTATGCTGCTGGAAGATTACATTGGCGGTTTTAATACTGAACACAATGTGCCAACACAGGCAGCCGAAAATTCGGAACCATTGCGGGAAGCCTCGCATCCGTGATAAAATTTTTTTATCTTTTTTAAAAAATTTCCAAAATATTAAAAATAAATTTAGAAATAGAATAAAATAAAAACGTTTTTTATTTATTTTTGCATTGCTATTTATTATTATTACTTTTTAAATTAACTGAAGACTTTCTAAAGAAAAAAAAATACTGCACATAAATATAATATAATAAAACTAATATAATTCAAAAAGTGTATAAATATTATACAACAATAGGTTTATAAAGCTTACATTAGCAAAAATAACTTAAAGCTAGTCTAACAAAAATAAAAAAATAACATAAATATTAAAAATTAAATTAAATATAAAAATTCAGTTACATAAATTCAAAATCTATTTTTTAGTTGCTCAACCTCTTGTTTGTGTAAAATTAAATAAAAAAAATCGTCTAAGACTTTTTAAAAATCAAAAAAAATTTTGTTGTTTATTTATAAACGATTTTTTTGTTTAGTTTTACAAAAACTAACCATTAGTTTGGTTTTCTAAAATCTTTTCAATTTTCGCCAATTTGCTCAAAATAATTTCATTTTGTTTTTCTACCTTATTTACTTTTGCCATTAATTCATAATGAAGCTCTTTGGCTGTATTCAAAGCTTCGTTATATTTTGGAATATTTGACGATATCTATGCAGGTGGTGTTTCCTTTTTTTTATATTGGGCGGATTTGAATGTTGATGGCGTAGAAGTTGAAGAAGATGATTTTCGTTTCTTAGGTGCGGGTGATATAAAAATTTCTTCACCTTCTAAAACTTTTACCGATAAAAACTCCTAAAAATGTATTTTAGTAAAAAAAAATTTGTTGAATAGGTTATAGCAAGGCACATTCAACAAGGTAAACTCAAGGTGAATTCAAAAAATTCGCCCTCTGCATTTCCTTTTTGTGTTTGTTGCAAACATTTTTTTAAAATTAACAAAGTTCAATTACCTCTAAAGGTTCTTGTAACATTTCGTCCGTGGTGTCCAATTGTTCATGCAATTCAACTCCGGATTCCGGTGTGCATGCATCCCCGTCAACAGCATCCACCGTTATTATCTGGAGTATTTGTTCCTCTAGTGGATTAAGATCGCGGGGTACGTCGGACCAACTTCCTCCTCCAGTTTGGCTCATAACCTTTTTTCTGTTATTTACAGACTTTTTAACGCCGCACATTGGGGCCAAATGAATGAAAAGTGGCGATTAATTCAAAATATGAACTTTAAAATTCATGATCGTGTTTGGTACCGGGTGAAAGTGGATAAAATTCTGCATCACTAATTGCAAAAATTATACTTTTAAGTTGTTTGCTTTAGTTGAAGTGAGCACTTAAATTTGAATAATTGTTATTTTTTTTGTGCATATTAAAAAAAAAAGTAAAAATTTTGATATTTCAATTGATAATTTTTTCTATTAATACTTCTAAAAGTTAAATTTTTATAATGTAACCGTCAACTTCAGGTAGTTTACTATATAGTACATGTTTTTTTGATTAAATAAATGTTTTAAAAATATTAAATGTTAATAAAATAAAATTAGCCCAAAAATTGGCTATTTTTGATTTATATATGGAGTTTCAACAACTTTGTTCGTGAGCTTGCGTAAAATCGTCTACATAGTGTTATAATATCAGATCTCAACTAATAAACCCCAAAATATTTTTTTGCGATTTTTTGCGATTTTTGAGTTATGCTTGTTTTTGTGAAATAAATCAAGATGCTAAAAATCCACAAATATGAAAAAAAACAAAACAAAACATCAAGTTGTTTTTACTTTGTTTTGTCACTATACTATAACGAGTAGTTGTTATTGTAGCTAAAAAATGTGTTGTTAATTAGAGATGGGGGCGTGAGTAACTTTAATTCACGCATGCTCACGTGATTGCGTATGTTGTGTTTATTTACTATGAATAAAACTAATTAAATTATTTTACATGTGTTTATGATATTTCAATGAATTTTACTTAAACATTTGTTAATTTTAAATTATTAGAAAATTGTATATGGCACAAGTGAACTATTTTGAAAAATTGAAGGAGGTCACGCTCCCATCCCTATTTATTATTGTCATTTATTTAAGTCCTACATAATAACTGTTGGTCATATACATGCATCATACGAGTAAAGTTTTAATTTTGTTTTAAGCTGGTGATATCAATCTACTAATATAATGATAATACATTTTTAAGAATTTCTATCCATCCGTAGGGTATTATTGATTCGGTACTGACACGTTTATTTATTGTTTTAGCTGTCAATGTTTTGTGATGTGATGTTACATATTTAAAGTGTTGTGAAAGTGTAAATTATTCGGTACAGGGTTAAAGGAATTACTTTTTGCAAATTTTAAACGAATAGAAATCTTATTAATTTTAGGAACATGTCCCAAAACAATTTTCATTCCTCGTCATGAGTTGCATAAATTTATGAGGAGTGCAGAACCTAAATCACTTCAGGATAAATTTAAACTTTTGAGATGGGAAGTAATAAAACGTGTCGACCCTTCGGATATGGTAGATTTTATGACAAGGTTTCATAATTTTTGCTCTAGCTATGAGATTTGGTGGCAAAAATGTCATAGAAAGAATGAAATTTTTGTAAAAAATAATAAGAATTGGCTGGATGCCTCAACCTCATTCAGTCCACCACCAGAACCACAACAAAAAAGAGGTCGCAATGATCTCTCATTTGAAGAGTGCAAAGAAAAAACAAAAGTTAAGAAATGTAAAGACATAAGAGATCAAATTTCTTTGCCTGTTTTGGCTTACGCCACATAAATGAGCTTGAGAGCTGCTGGATAAATAGATGAGTCGAAAATTGTTAAGGAAATAATATCATCTCCAACAAAAGCCAAAAAATACCGAAAAAGTATAGAACAGATACCACCACAGCAGTTAACTCCGGATGAAGCTCTGTCCGTTTTGGTAGAAGCGAAGCTAAGTCGCCACCAATATAATGTTATTAGAAAGGTTGCACCTGAGAAATTTCCATCATATAAATTGGTCCACAGAGCTAAGAAAAAATGTTACCCAAAGGGAGAACAAATGAAAATTTCTGAAACATCAGCGCAAGTTAGCCTACAAGGAATATTGGATCATACCACTGAACGCCTTTTGTCGGTTAAAAATGCAGATTTAAATTCGTTAGACAACGAAGAAATCGAAAAAATTACTTTATACATTAAGTGGGGCTTTGACGGAAGTTCAGGGCATAGTTCTTACAAACAAGCCTTTCATGACAGTAATGCATCTGATTCTTCTGTATTTATTACGTCAATTGTACCATTAAAATTAGTTTGTAAAAACAAAATCATTTGGCATAATCCTCGACCGTCTTCAACTAGGTTTTGCAGGCCATTAAAAATTGAATTTATGAAAGAAACGGTCAACAGTATTAAAACAGAAAGAAAAAGAGTGGAGACAGAAAAAAAATGCTCTTATCGATACAGTGATATCAGTTGGAGAAAGAAAGATAAAAGTGAACCACAAACTAATTCTCGTTATGATTGACGGTAAAGTGTGTAACGCGAAAGACACAAAGTCCACACAAAAGTGCTACATATGTGGCGCTACCAGCAAGGAGTTCAACAATATTGAACAAATGATTTCTAGAGATTCCAACGTAGACTTCATGGAGTTCGGTTTGTCTGTCCTACATGGCTGGATAAGATTTTTTGAATGTCTTATTCACTTGGCATATAAACTTCCAATTCAAAAATGGCAGGCAACAAGTGACGAAGAAAAAAAATTATTGCTGAAACTAAAAGTCGTATTCAACGCGAATTTAAAAAGAGAACGGGATTGATCATTGATCAACCAAAACCTGGTTTTGGTAACTCTAATGACAGGAATACTGCAAGACGTTTTTTTAAGAATGCAGAAGTATCTGCTGAAATTACTAATATTGATTTAGAGTGGATCAAAAATATGCACACAATATTAATTGTAGTTTCTAGTGGTATTGAGGTCAACATTGAAAAATTTACAAACTTCGCTAATAACACTGCCAGGCTATTTGTGAAAAAATATCCATGGTACTATATGCCTCCTACTCTTCACAAATATTTTATTCATGGGCCTGAATATATATCATTATCGCCATTGCCAATTGGTCAGCTAACCGAAGAGTCTCAGGAAGCCAGAAATAAAGATTTTAAAAGTTATAGGGAGAATTTTGCCCGTAAATGCAGTTGAGAAAAAACAATGGAAGATATCTTTAATAGATTTTTCTTAAGTTCAGATCCGTTTATAACAAGCATGAACAATAGTTCTAAAAAGAAAAAAGAGCTAATGCCAAAATCTGCATTGGAGTTGCTTGTACTTCCCAGCAATCAAAATAGCAATGATGAAGATGGAGATGAAGATGGAGATGAAGATTAAGATTATTGTAACGAATTAATTTATGATTATGAAATTGAATGTGAAGTAAATACTAACATTGAAGGTAATAATGATTATAATGATTATAATGTTTTCAAAAAAAAAAAAAATAGAATAACCGAATTTAATTAAATTTTTTTTTAAATAGTGTGTTTATGGTTATTTATCAATAAAAAAAACAATTAGATTTTCAAATGTTTCATTTTTGAGCAAAATTTTAAAATTTCGAGAAAAAAGGTATGATTTTAATTTAAAAATTTTTTAATAGAAATATAAAATATTTATTCCTTATTAATTTTAAAAGTATTACTTATTTTTCTTAAAGTACATTTAGTATGCTTTAATTTGCAATTTAATTGAATAATTTATAGCGCACCGTTCCAAAGTTACAGCAAAAAATGTGAAAAAAGAGGATTTTTTACAGAACACAAAATGGCCCATAAGGGTTAAAAAATGTGTTTTTTCACTCCGTTTTTTTTAAGTGTTGGTTTTTTATGTATTTATAAATATCCATTAATAAAAAATATTTTTTTTTTAAATTACGACTTCTATGAATTAATCGCCACTTTTGATGCATTTGGCCCCACTGTGCGCCGCATTTAAGATCTATCCAACACTAAAAAATTATTATTATATTTGATAAACATATGAACACAAATAAATTAACTTACTTTTTTCCACTGCTCTACCGTTTTTCCGCTGCCACCTAAAGAGTTCAAGGACGTCTTAAGTGCATCCCATTGCTCTTTATACTTAAAATTAGAGCTAATGACGTTAAATTGACCTCTAGCAAATTCCAAGTTTGCGGCCATGTATTCCACCAACTTTTGCTTTTGTAATTTTGAAATTCGTTCAATTTTCTAAAATTAATTATACGTAAGTACACATTTCAATAAATATCTTGCAATTATTAAGATATGTGTTTAATAAGCTTACCTTTGCTTCACTTTTTTGTTCCATTTTTTTTATTAATATTTTTTTCTTTTGAACTACACTATTATGGCGCTGTTTTTAAATGTGAAATGATTTGACAAATCAAGTGTGAAGTTTCTCACAAAATTTTAATACAGAAACACAATTTCTCACATATTTCCAATAGCTTACGTCAAAAAACGGCATTTGACAGAAAATTCTCGCACAGTCAAAGTACAGAAACATCTCATCGGTTTTTCGTTCAATTCCTTTGTTTCATGTGAAAAGTTTTTCGATGCGAGAGTTACAGAAACGAGGCACAGCACTCAGGGTATGGCCCCTACACATGCATTGCATTGTGTTGGTATCAGGAAAATAGGTTATGGGAAGGAGGATAAAGGGAGTACTGTTTGTGGACATTTGATTTAAATGTTCGATATTTACTGTGGCAGGAAAGACATCACTAGGAAGTTTATTCCACATACGAACTGAGCGACCGAAGAAGGATCTCTCCCTGTAATGAGTGGTGCGATTCACTGGCCAGTCGACTACGTAAGGGTGTGCTCTTCTAGAAAAACGTGTATCACGCAAAAAGTTCCGGTTTTTGGAACAAGTTGCCTGATTTCCTCAGAGCACATTTCTTTATAGTATCGATAGAACAGCAAAACACACCCCACATCACGACGGTGTTCGAGTGAATCAAGACGGTTAGATACCACAACGTCGCCGATAAGTATCTTCGCTCGTTCCTGTACGCGGTCAAGTAGCCCCAAAATAGACTTTGGTGTACCAGCCCATACATGATAGTTGTATTCCATTTTTGGTCGGATATAGGCGGTATAATTATTGAGAAGATCAGATGGTGTAAAGTAATTCCTACACCGTTTAAGAAAACCATTCATACTCTGTCTCCTAGCTTCAATCTCCAAAGAGCTAGGCCTATGGTCAAATGAGTATGAATGGCATATGCTGCTTTCGTCTGCAAAGGAATACATAGGATTCGAAGTTTGACATAGAATGTCATTCAGAAATATAAGAAATAAAGTAGGAGAGAGGACGGAGCCTTGCGGTACCCCTGAATTGATCTTGAACTCGTTGGAAGAGATCCCATCTATAAAAACACGAATAGTGCGATCTCTGAGAAAACTCGATACAAATTGAGAAAAACTTTTACCGACACCAAAAGCAATAAGTTTAGATAGAAGCGCACAGTGCCAGACCCTATCAAACGCCTCAAATATAACCAGAGCCACCACTTTACTTTCGCCAAAATGATGAATTGAGGTACACCATTTTTCTGTCAGAAAGGCCAGTATGTCCCCCGTAGACCGTCCTCTACGAAAGCCATACTGGCGGTAGCTAAATAAACAGTTTATCTCCAGATAGTTAACCAGGCGGTAGTTAACCATACTCTCCATAACCTTGGAGATCGCTGAACAAATTGCTATTGGTCGGTAATTTTCAGGGTTTTCAGCCTTTCCCTTTTTGGGGATCGGCGTAACATTAGCTACTTTCCAGCACATCGGAAATACTCCGGCATGATAAATACGGCTGAAAAGGTTAACTAATGGACGCGATAGCGTTCAAGAACATTCTTTCAAAACCTGTGCTGGTATACCATCCGGCCCAGAGGACTTACTAGTGTTGAGATTCAAAAGAATCCTTTTAACTCTTTTAGTTTAAAAGAATATGTCTGGCATAGTCCCAGACAATCTCTCAAGCTCGGGCAGTGGTTGGTTGCTTTCCGGCAAATATGAATTTGCTGCAAATACTTCAGCCAAAAGGTTAGCCTTTTCAACCGGGTCGGTGACTAATATGTCATTTTTTAATAGAGCAGGGATTGAAGAACCAGCTTTGTTCCTTACTCTCTTAACAAATGACCAAAAGTTCCTGCTGCCTTTGGGGTCATCAAGAACCCTTGCACGCAAACACTGTTCGAACAAAGCCCTTTCGCGCCTGAGTACTCTGGCACACGAAGATCTCGCCTGTTTGCGTAGCGAATCAGTATCGGCGTTCTTGTTTGCACGCCATATTTCAATTCTTCCTTTGAATTTCTTGGTGTGCAAAAAATTTCTATTTTTGCTTTAATTGAATAGTTATTTTTTTTGTCATATTTCTATTATTGAGCCTTCGCTTAAGCAAACTAACAATAAGTATTCAAATCTTAAAACTAACTAATTTATATTAGTTCGGTCAAAAATAAAATTAATTAATTAGATAAAACCAAGCGCGGTAGTATCTCTTCTTTTTAGACGGTTGTGCCCACTAAGTTGCAAGATGCTTCGAGCGAGCGGATTTGGATGTGTGTCCAGCTTATTTAAATACTTGTCCACATAATTTAAGATTTCGCATTTTACTAGTGGAACTTCGAAATCCTTGTGGATGTTGCTTTAATATACCAAGGAGCACCAATTATTCTTAGAATTTTATTTTGACGGCCCTAATTTTGTTAATGTTAGAGGCGGAAGCAGTGTCCCATAGTTTTTTTTTATTTGTTTTAGTCAAAAACAATAAATTTTTATTATGGTGAATTTTTTGGCGATTTTTTTAGTTTTTTAACTCAAAAAAATATTTTTTTAGCGATTTTTGATAACCGTTCTGGCGATGGACCCTAAAAACACTGACAACCCTGGTCAGTCGTACTATTTATTTCTCTAAGGCGGACTCTGACAAAGTTGTGGACATTTTTACATAATTTTTGTAAATTTTTGTAAAGTATGTTCTAGGAATATGTTTGGGAAGGAAATCTATACATTTTATTCCTCTAGGGGTTAATCACGTAATTTTTTTTTTAATTTTGTATTGCAACCCTATTAGGGCGTTGTGATAGGGGTTAAGTATTTCTAGAAATATAGTTGCAAGTAGAAACTAATGTAGGTCGGCCGTACATTTTATTGCTCTCTAGCCGACTGTGCGGAAGTTATGGGCGTTTTTACATAATTTTTGTAAATTTTGTATGGCAACCTCCTTAGGTGATGGAGATAGAGGGTAAGTATGTTGCACAAACTTGTTTGAGGGGACAAATTATTTTGGGTTGGTCTTACATTTTAGTTTTTTAGGAGAACCCTGGAAGATGTTGGAGAGATTTATAAAAATTGAGCTTTGTATTGCAACCCTGCTAAGGGGCGGATATAGGGGAAAAATTAATGGGAATCGGTTTAATATTGCACATAGTGCTAGATAACTTTGGAGCAGTTGTAGAGGTTTTTATGTAAAAGTTTTAGAGAAATAAACAGAGGTAGTCTTGGTTTTTGGCTTATATCTCGGTCAGTTATCTGGCGATTTTGCTGGATTCCAATATTGATTTTTTTGCAGATATTTCTGATAGTTTGATACTACTTACGGGCTTATGCGTTCATTGTGACGGGTGTGACCATGTATTACATTGAGTGGCATAGGACAGGGTAAAATAAAATCAATCGGCAGTACCACATTCGATTTAAAATTCAATCAGTTCCTAATATCACACACCTTCCAGGTAGTAAATGACAATTTTTCAGTTCCTTATGATCGAATAATAGGTATAGATTTAATGAAAAAATATAATTGTATACTAGAGTTCAATAAAGATCATGATTACCTCATCCCACGATCCAACAAATCCCTAAGACAAAATGAAATACCCATCACGAGTACGTGCAGTAAAATAATTCTGCCAGCTAGATCTGAGGCCATCCGTCAAGTGAAACTTACTAGCTCAGAGACAGTATTATTTATCCCAAATCAGGAACCGAAACCAGTTTTTTATAGCTAACACCTTGGTAAAAACAGATAATGCTTTTTTTTCGTATCGTAAATACTACAAACAACATTGCAATTATTAAACAAGACCAAATAAAAACAAGACTTTTTCGAATACTAGGTTTTTAAAGAAAAATTTACCAACAAAACAAACATGTTTTACAAATTTTAGAGAAAAATTTTCCAGATCAGTTCAAAGATAAACTTACCGAACTATGCACTACATATAGTGACATTTTTGGAATAGAATCAGTACCAACAATTTTTACACACAAAAGCTAAAGATAAGCAACCAGTTTGCATTAAGGGCTACCGTATTCTACATACACATAAAGAAGAAGTAGATAAACATGTCAAGAAATTAATAGAGGATAACATAATCAAAATCTCTCAGTCAAAATACAATAGTCCAATACTATGGTACCGAAAAAATCACTTCTAAATTCAGAAACCAAAAGATGGAGATTAGTTCTAGACTTTAGACAACTAAATAAGAAACTAATAGCAGACAAATTTCCATTGCCTAGAATATATGATATTTTGGATCAATTAGGAAATCAGGCATTCCTTTACATGGATGATCTGGTAGTTCTGGGATGCTCAGAAAAACATATGCTCTCTAATCTTTCGAATGTATATGAATTATGCAGACAACATAATCTTAGGTTACATCCTGGAAAATTTTTCTTCTTTATGCGAGAAGTCACATATTTAGGACATAAGTGTACTGATAGAGGGATACTTCCGGACGATACTTAATATTCAATAGTTGAAAACTACCCACAACCAAATGACGCAGATAGTGCAAGCAGACTCGTCGCTTTTTGCAACTACTATCGCAAATTTATTGCAAACTTCTCGTAGTATTCAAGACACCTTACAAAAAAGGTGTAAAATTCGAATGAACTACAGACTGTGATGAAGAAAACACTTACAAGTCCAACGTTGCTTCAGTATCCAGATTTTACAAGGGAATTTTGCTTTACAACGGATGCCAGCAAGTACGCTTGTGGAGCCGTACTTACCCAAGAAAACGAGGGAAAACATTACCAATTGCATATGCTTGAAAAATATTTACAAAAGGCAAAAGCAACAAATCCACAATCGAAGAAGAATTAATTGCAACACAATATCACAATATGCAATATCTCATTTTAGACCGTACATATATGGAAAACATTTTCTTGTCCGCACGGATTATAAATCACTCTCAATTTCATTTTCTATAAAAAACCCAAGTTCTAAATTGACTAGGATAAGATTAGGATTTGGAAGAATATGATTTTACCGTAGAATATCTTAAGGGAAAAGACAATTATGGCGCCGACACGTTGTCGCGCATAAACATAAAATACTTTAGGACAATGAACGAGGAGACTAATAACGTATTACGAATAAAAACTAGATCAATGACAAGAAAGGAAAATAATGTGGAAAACACAGACAATAATGACTTGAATAAGCAAAATAATGTAAAGATTAATAATAAGCCCAATATATTTATACAATTAAATAATATTGACGTCAGAAAATATTGTAAGCTCAAGATTACCTTAGATAAATGTTACAATAAGAGAGGTAAAACTATTGCAACATATATAAAACAATTTTTCCCAAGGCTTGTGAAGTAGCCTCTAAGCACAAGATTAATAAATTTCAAGTGGCACCTAGCGAGAAAATTTTTGAATTTATTTTAGTTAACGATTTTAAAATTATGGGCATTGAAAAATTAATAGTATTAAAAATAGCGCTATTGAACGAGGTGACCAATATTGAGAATTAAAGAGCTATTTAAGAAATAATGTACAAATACTCGTACCGCCAGGACCCCATAGAAGGAGGTCACTGTGGAATTCACAGGACAATCTAAAAGATCAGAAGGTACTATTATTGGAAAAGCATGACAAAAGACATAACTTAAAGTTGAATCAGAAGTGACTTAACCGTAACGCCATAGCCATAACAATTGAAAATGCAATTGGTTTCCGGTTGGATTCAATAGGATTTCTGTTGGATTTTCAATAGGAAAGGTTATGACGTTACGGTTAAGTCACGTATAAAGTAACCTTTAGTATGTAAGAAACGGCCAAAATTGCCAACTTGCGAAGACCACAAGATATTTGAAAGCTCCTATGACTATCACACCAACACCTGTTAGGTCATTTGATACAGTGTTGTGGATACAATAGGACCGTTTCCAAAGTTTGGAAAGGGGAATACGCATTGACGATTATATGCGATTTGACCAATACTTAGGAGCTATTCCAGTGCATGACAAAATATTTCACGTATTGCTTTAATACGACACCGTCAACGACACACAATTACTGTCCATATGAATTAGTTTTTTTTTTTCAAAATACCAAAAAAATTTCAGAAAGTTACCGAAGCGGATAAAATCACTCCACTATATACATAACTTGGATGATAACGCTAAGAAAGCAAAATTTAGATTGGAAATAGCGCATAGGCGAGCTCAACAACTATTGGATGGGAATAAGCTGAAACAGAAAATATATTACGATAAAAATATATTAAACCATAATTTTAGAAAGGGAGATTTTGTTTTGCTGAAAAATGAAGCAGGTCACAAAGTTGCACAACAATACAAGGGACCATACAAAATCAAAGACATACTTAATAGAAATTTCTTTAAGATAGTAGAAAATAAGACCCATAAGGAACAAATAGTACATAAGAATAGACTCAAAACTTACCATAATAAATAGAAGAGTAATATGCCCATATCTCACTAAAATATATGTATAAAAAAGTAAAAGAAAGAAAATCATTTATAATAAAATATAAGACAATTGAATATCTGTAAAAAGAATGTCCATAAAACTAAGGTTATATGAACATTCTTACGGAAAGGGAGGTGTGGTGACGTTGACAATTTGCACTGCGGGGAAATTAAAATACAATCGCTCATGTACTGCAGGGCTACCTGAATTTTAAGTACGTGTGTAGCGTAAACAATGTGTGGCAAAAATACTGAACCCTACTTAAAGGAGATCGCATTACTTGAGTTTGTTTTGACTGCGAGTCGTTTGGTCATAAACACACAAATCATAAAAGGCACTTGAAGATATGAAGTTCCGTTGGGTATTACACACACACATGAGCAACCAGACAGTACAATGCATATAGTGGTGTCGGCACGCTTCAAATATCTTTTTATTTCTAAAGTTTCCACGACGTAATATTGTGGGACTGTCTGCTTAATTTTAAGTGCTAAGCCATACTAAAGCGATAATAATAAGGAACTAAAATAAGTACTTACTATCTCTATAATACTAGTATATATCATTTAAGATTCTCAAACTTAGTATATAAGCAGGGAATATTTTACTTTAACTAGCAATCATAATTATACTTTTAATTGGAACCTTCCGTCTGCTCTTACCTGGCTAGACTAGCTAGAGGGAAGTTTACTTAACAAATAAACTAATAAGTAAATAAATAAATGATTAAAATCAAAATTACCAAAGTCTAAGTTGTTTTCATTACATGGAAATTCCGTCTTGCTCTAATAATTTTTATATAAATGAAATAATTGTATTTTGTAGCAGTTGGTCGTATTTTGTTGTCGGTTCCATATAGGCTCCACTCCTGAAAATTATTATAACCTGCAAATTTTTTAACGTGTATAAGTATGTTCATACTGATAAAATCAAAATACTGTGCGGATAATAATACCTTACAATAAAGTTTTTAATATCGATACCAATAGGTTCATTCGTTTACTTTTCCAGTAATGTCCCGTAACTTAGCAAATACGGAGTAATTTTACGAAATTTCTCTTACTTAAAAATTTTAAAGTAAAGAAAATTTTTACACAAAATTTATCTACTCAAAACATCTGATAAATTAAAATATACTGCAATTACTTAATTACTCAAAAAATGCAATAAATTTTTTAAGCAAAAACAAGCTAACTTTTGTGAGTGGGTTTAACTTGGGTTTGGGGTTAAAGTCTACTACGATCACCACCACAAACAATGGGCTTGCTCCCTATGCCACCTTTACTTTGACCACACGAATATATGGACACCCAGCCAGACAGATGTGGTTAACCCTCTGCAACTGACATGCCTTTTTTTTTAACAATGTAACTGATGTGGGGTCTAGCAGACCTCAAATTAAAATTAATTTCCAATATTGAATTTTCACGCTGGCATCTCCTGTGCTTATTAATCTATAGCAGTAAATATATTTTAAGCTAATGTAAGAATAAAACTTGAGTTAATAACGTTTTTTTTTTTAATAT
The DNA here is from genome assembly GCA_963583895.1 of Melanophora roralis. Taxonomy (NCBI): domain Eukaryota; kingdom Metazoa; phylum Arthropoda; class Insecta; order Diptera; family Rhinophoridae; genus Melanophora; species Melanophora roralis. The sequence continues at coordinate 11,646,273 of OY757192.1, read as the reverse complement.
GGTTTATTTTATTTAGTTGCATTTAAACAACAAAAATACTATTCTTCTCTTAAAAACAAAACAAAAAAAAATTATTCTAATAAATTTTAAAAATGTTTTTTCTTTATCTTTGAGAATACATATTATATATATTATGTTTTGATTTTAAACCAAATCGTACGGTAAGATTATTTTTTATTTAGTATCAAAAAATTAAACTTTCTTCGAGGTTTTCACATACAGGACTAGAATACTGCAAGCAAATTGGCTTTAAGCATAAACAACAATTGTATTTTGTTTTCCTTTTGATTTTAGGCGGAAATAGCTTTCTACCTCTAGCTGTCGAAGGTAGAATTTTTGGAGGCAGAGGAATGATAGTCATATATAATTTATTCTGATTCAAAATTTGGATGATTTATGGCACATCGCCAATAAAATCCTCTTCTTCAATTTCCTCGAGACACTCAATTATAAGCTGCTCGCTACTTTTAAAAGTTCCGGCTGAAGTTCATAAAAAAATATAAAACAATATACGTTAAAATAACGCTATTCATATGATTTTTTTTGTCGTGAAGTCTGAAAGATACTATAGTAATTTTACGATATAACTGATGTGAGGTCTGAAAGACACTAGTAATTTTACGATGTTACTGATGTGAGGTCTTGCAGGCACTATGCGATTTCACAAAAATACTGACGTGGTGGTCTGCTAGATACTTACACTGATGCTGACGTGTGGGTATTACAGACACTTTTGCGCGCAGCTGCACAGGCGCGTTGGTCACATACAATTTTTTCACACTGAGCAACGCAGAAACAAAAATAGAAAAGGTAACGAGCGTATAGAGTTCCTATCTCCGACTTGTACAAAGCTGCATAAGAATTTGGTTTTTGCGGTGTCTGTCAGACTACGACGTCAGCTACAGAGGGTTAAATTAACTAAGGAAGTGATTCTGAGTATGTCGGTATAATATAAGTTGAGTCTCAGACTATTATTTTTGTGCGTTACCTGGAGCAATACATACTGCTAGGGAAAGACTTAGCGTTAATAAAAAAACACGAATATTTAATGTTGGGCATTAATTGACTTTTGAAAAAAAAAACATTTATTTTCGAAATATATGCTGGATTCTATTTTTTGTGCTTCATTTGGCCACCTTATAGTTTCCTTACTCAGTGAACTAATGAGCAATGTTACCATGTTTATAATTACACATATGGTCGACCAAGATAATTTGAAACGATCTGCTAAGTCATTGAAGCTGCAGGCTTCATGTTCAAGTATGTGTAATCTTTTACATACTCTCTTATCAGGGCGTAAGTTGCTAAAAGTATTCCAATCAAGAAATCGTTTGCTTAAGCTTTCAAACAATGATTTGGATATTCTAAAATGTGCTCGAAGCTCAGCATCCGTATGGGTCGGGACCGAGTCATGGAAGTAGCTTTTAACAGAATTGCGTAATACTCTTTTCTTTCTCAAACACAAGTTAGGGGAAAAAAATCTTGGCTTTTTTTTCATTTTAAACAAACTTATATCTTCTTCATCTTCGCTTTCAGATGACGACTCTATTAGGTACAATACTGCATTTTGCAAAATATAGCCAGGTCTGGTTACATTCACCCTTTTCCCTAAACTTAAGGTACTAGCTTTATCTCTTAACTGTTCCATTATTTCGCCTGTGAAAAATTACTTTTTATACCACTTTAATTTTTCTCGTTATTTAATTTTTTAGCTGCTTGTTTTTATACCCTTCACATAGTGATAAGGGTATATATCAGCTTGTCATTCCGTTTGTAATTTCTTTATTATCCATTTGCGACCCCATAAAGTATATATATTCTGAATCCTTATAGATAGGGAAGTTGATATAGCCATGTCCGTCTGTCCGTCTGTTGAAATCAAGTTTCTGGAGTCAAATAAAAAGATACAGACCAGTTATTGGTGTCAAATTGTTAGAAATATCCCGCAGCCGATCGCTATTTAAAATCAGCAAAATTGACAAAAATATAAGCGAAAACCCAAAACAACCCATTTTTTTAGGAAAAAATCCGTGCATATATCCCTATATATCTCAGTAAATATAGTAATTCTTGCCACAAAACTTGACACGGATACTCCTAAGGCAGGGTTCTAAATAACGAAAAAAATTTTTTCAGATAGGACCAGGGTAAGTGGTATTTTTCCTACAATTGCACAAATTTGGTGAAATATTTTATGCGCTATATCTCGGAAACTAAAACAGCTATCGAAATCAAATATTCTACAAAAAGTAATTGGACAACTAGGGCTACACTTTAAAGAAAAAATTTTTTGAGTGGGGGCAAAAAAAGAGGTAGCTCCCATACAAATTAACGATTTGTATGAAATATTCGATACACTATATCTCGGAAACTATAACAGATATCGAAATCAAATGTTTTACAAAAAGTAATTCGACAACAAGGCCTACGCTCCAAAGAAAAAATTTTTTTGAGTGGGGGCAAAAAAAGGGGTAGCTCCCATACAAATTAACGATTTGTATGAAATTTTCGATACGCTATATCTCGGAAACTATAACAGATATCGAAATCAAATGTCCAACAAAAAGCAATTGGACAACAAGGCCTACGCCCTAAAGAAAAAATTTTTTGAGTGGGGGTAAAAATGGGTAGCTCCCATACAAATTAACAATTTGTATGAAATTTTCGATACGCTATATCTCGGAAACTATGACAGATATCAAAATCAAATGTTATACAAAAAGCAATTGGACAACAAGGCCTACCCTCCAAAGAAAAAAATTTTTGAGTGGGGGCAAAAAAAGGGGTAGCTCCCATACAAATTACCGATTTGTATGAAATTTTCGATGCGCTAAATCTCGGAAACTGTAACAGATTACGAAATCAAATGTTCTACAAAAAGTAATTGTACAATGAGACCTACACTATAAAGAAAAAACTTTTTGAGTGGGGCCAAAAAAAAGGGGTAGCTCCCATACAAATTACCGATTTGTATGAAATTTTTGATACGCTATATCTCGGAAACTATAACAGATATCGAAATCAAATATTCTACAAAAAGTAATTGGACAACAAGGCCTACACTTTAAAGAAAAAATTTTTTGAGTGAAGGCAAAAAAAGGGGTAGCTCCGATACAAATTAACGATTTGTATGAAATATTCGATACGCTATATCTCGGAAACTATAACAGATATCGAAATTAAATGTTTTACAAAAATTAATTCGACAACGAGGCCTACGCTCCAAAGAAAAAATTTTTTGAGTGGGGGCAAAAAAAGGGGTAGCTCCCATACAAATTAACGATTTGTATGACATTTTCGATACGCTATATCTCGGAAACTATAACAGATATCGAAATCAAATGTTTTACAAAAATTAATTCGACAACGAGGCCTACGCTCCAAAGAAAAAATTTTTTGAGTGGGGGCAAAAAAAGGGGTAGCTCCCATACAAATTAACGATTTGTATGAAATTTTCGATACGCTATATCTCGGAAACTATAACAGATATCAAAATCAAATGTTATACAAAAAGCAATTGGACAACAAGGCCTACCCTCCAAAGAAAAAAATTTTTGAGTGGGGGCAAAAAAAGGGGTAGCTCCCATACAAATTAACAATTTGTATGAAATTTTCGATACGCTATATCTCGGAAACTATGACAGATATCAAAATCAAATGTTATACAAAAAGCAATTGGACAACAAGGCCTACCCTCCAAAGAAAAAAATTTTTGAGTGGGGGCAAAAAAAGGGGTAGCTCCCATACAAATTACCGATTTGTATGAAATTTTTGATACGCTATATCTCGGAAACTATAACAGATATCGAAATCAAATGTTCTACAAAAAGTAATTTGACAACAAGGCCTACACGTTAAAGAAAAAAATTTTTGAGTGGGGGCAAAAAAAGGGGTAGCTCCCGTACAAATTAACGATTTGTATGAAATTTTCGATACGCTATATCTCGGAAACTATAACAGATATCGAAATCAAATGTTTTACAAAAATTAATTCGACAACGAGGCCTACGCTCCAAAGAAAAAATTTTTTGAATGGGGGCAAAAAAAGGGGTAGCTCCCATACAAATTAACGATTTGTATGAAATACGCTATATCTCGGAAACTATAACAGATATCGAAATGAAATGTTCTACAAAAAGTAGTTGGACAACAAGGCCTACACTTTAAAGAAAAAAATTTTTAAGTGGGGGCAGAAAAAGGGGTAGCTCCCATACAAATTAACAATTTTTATTAAATTTTCGGTATGCTATATCTCGGAAACTATTACAGATATCGAAATCAAACGTTCTACAAAAAGTAATTGGACATCAGGGGCTACGCTCTGAAGAAAACAATTTTCGGATGGGGGGTGAAAAAGGGGTAGCTCCCATACAAATCAAAAATTTTTATGAAATTTTCGATACGCTATATCTCGGAAACTAAAACAGCTATCCACATCAAATGTTCTACAAAAAGTAATTGGACAACAAGGCCTACGCTTCAAAGAAAAAAAATTTTTGGTTGGAGGGTGAAGAAGGTGTAGCTCCCATACAAATTAACAAGTTTTATAAAATTTTCGATACGCTACTTCTGGAAAACTATTACAGCTATCGACTTCGAATATTCTACAAAAAGTAATAATCAAACAATTTATACATTTTGGAGAAAAGGTTGGAGAGGAGCAGGGGGACTAGAACATCCCATAACATTTAACAAGTTTTATTAACCTTTAAATATGAACAATGTCGAAAACTTTTAAAACTCTCGACCTCAGACCTTTTTCATCTATTTCTATTATTCATACGAACGTTAAAATTTTGTATAGTTTTCTATGAACTTTAAAATTTGCACATGGTTTTTTGTTATATTATTTGCAGTACAAATTTACTCGGCTGGGTATATTTAAAGATCAATACGAAAGGGTATATAAGATTCGGCACAGCCGAATATAGCGCTCTTACTTGTTTCACTTTGTTTTGTTTACATCAGAAAACATAAGTTTTTTTACTAGAAATTTTTACTAGTAAAATTTTGTGTAGTAAAAACTTTAAAATACTCAGTAAGACAACTGTTACTTTTCGCTCTCAATTTGTGTTTTCATTTACTAAATTTTTTGTAAACGAACGCAATCCAGTAAAAAATATTAAAAATTTTTTAAACACTTTGAGTAAACGAACGAACTTAATACCAACAATGTTTTTCGTTTCGATTGCCAATCTTAATAAATACATATATACATATGTATGCTCATTACAAAAGTTGATGGATGTAAATAATAACAAAGTAAAAACAAATGCAGTATATTAGTACTTGGCAGTACTTGTCAACATATGCCATTGAAATGCGTAAACTATAATAGTTTTTGCAATATTAAAAAGATTTACATTGATATTAATTAATAAATTAATTAAATTTTCAGAAAAATCTACACCGAATATGTTTTTTTTAAAATTCATCAACATACATAAAAAATTAGGAAACGCAACGATCAAGGATAATCGTGAAATTTTTTAATCAAATAGATAATGCAAGTGGCGAGACCAACATTTAATATAAAAGGGTCTATACATTTCACATCTGTAAAACCTGAATCATTAAATAAAAAAGTTCTTAGCAACGCATTGTATAATTATCATCATATTTATGCAAAAGCAGTTTTAACTTGTAAATTGACGCTAAAACACAGAATAAAATTTTGTTCCACTCTTTTAAAATCGATTATTTTAGTTTTAAGCCATAATAGAAAAATCCCCCCGCAGAATCATAAGATATTAGTGGCTAAAGAAGTTGATGTAATGGATGCTAGCTGTAAACAACATTTACAAAAAAAAATGGGAGACCGCAAGAAAAGACGTTTAAATTTAGATCTTTCGGATTCTGTAGTCAATATAAATAAGCAGGCTTTCGATGATACGCCAAACTGTTCAAAGTTCCCTGATAAGACCGACGCACAAACACAAAAAACATCAAGCGGTTCGAAAAAGCATTTGCGCTCTGAAGGTTTAAAACAACGATGGTCATCTCTAGAATATGATCCAGTAAGTCTTAGAGATTCTAGCAATATTGATATCAATAACGAAATCAATGATAATACGATGTTCTTGGTCAATAATAACGATCATATATATAAAAATGAGGAAGAGCAAAAACAGGAAATTTTTAAAGACTTGGACCATAAGGCAACACCAAACATCAGAGCTGTCAAAAATAACGAAACACAAGAAAATCGTGTTGAGGTTGCGGTAAAACCACAAAATATTGAAAATAAAGCGTTTCCTTATAGTTTCCGTAGCTTAAGTGGCAAAATGCAGCCAGGTTTATTGAATATAAATGAAAATACACCAGAGTCTCATCAAACAAGTGAAGGAACAAATGGCGACAACAAGGAAGCAACCTTAATTGGCGAACAGCATGAAAAAAATGTGAGTAATATTATCAAAAAATATAACGGAACTGTAATGGATCTACCAAAAATTATAGAAGGGTGTGTTAAAAATGAAACCTGTCGTTCTGGTTTTACACTAGCTAGATCTTTACATGAAATGCAAACACATTTTTCAACTCAAACTCAAATTCAATACAAAAAAGAGTCAAGTAATATTAGTAATAGTATATATTTAGAGAATAGCTCATGCTCAAGCGAAAGCTGCAAAACACTAAGGGAAAATGTTAAAACGTACAACAAATCGAATAATAGAGGTGATGAGTTTACATCGATTGAAATTGATAAAACCCAAAAACATGTATTAAAATCAACGAATGCAATAATAAATGCAAGTTTACTTAATCGCCATTGTGCCAAAGAGAATGTTTGTACTAAACAATTTTCACCACCGCCAAATAATATAGCAATAACAACACAAGAGGCTTCCAATCAAAACAACATGAAATTAAAAGACTTGGGCACATTTTTTCAAGCAACATGCGTTGAAAACCACTGCCAATTGGTAGCTTCATCTGAAACATTAGCTGTTACAGATGCTAATAAATACACAGAGGGGGAAGAGCCAATCAGTTTATTTAAATATCTAAAAGCTTCTGCAGAAAGTATTATGCTTAGTACAGATCATCACCATGATCACGATGGTAAAGAAAATAACCTGAAAACAAAAAGCACCAATCTATTAGAGCAAAACTCAATAAAAGATGAAACAGAACGAAAAATAAATAACGCATCTTATCATCACGAGAAGCTAGATAATCAAAAAGAAGAAACTAAAACCGGGCACGACAACCAGGAAATTTTTAATAAATTCTTAGCACACAGCTCTCAAAGCCAGCAATCTGAGTATGGGGCAACACAACAGCAAGAAAAAAATGAGAAAATTGTTCGGCAAAAAGAGCACGAAAAAGAAATAATTAATGCAGCTGACAAAATGTGTACTCAAATCGAAGAGCAGTATAAGCAGCAGCAACCAGTAACATTAATATCAGCGTCATATGAACAAATAATAAACACCGATTTGCAACACCAGACTGGTCCACATAATCATGGAGATCATCATGATAGTACTGTTCGTTCTCATCAACAACATTCTTTGCAACATTATTCATCTGGACAATCGTATAATTTGCAACAGCAACAAGAACATGATCAGCACTTACAAATGCAACAGCGACATCCAATGGAAAAACACGAAGAACTCCAACAGCAACAACAGAATGCCCCAAGAATCCCACAGGGAAACCATAGACAACAGCAGCATCATTCACATCTTATGGACTTTCTTCATCCACAAGATCACCATTCCAATGTATCTAATACTCACAGTCCCTTAAATCTCCAACAACAGCAGCAAATTCATGAAGTATACAATGATCTTATGATAGACGAATTCCACAAAGAACACAACACACCATATAAAATGTGAGTAGAATATTTAAAACAAACAGTTAAATGATAACTAGGAAGATCCACCGGTTATTATTCGACCAATTGTTTTAAAATCTTAATTTTTCGAATATTAAAAAACCGGTTCTTTTAACATGCATATTTGGTTATTATAAACGCAAACAAATGTAGCTGAGATAAAAAAAATATTTGTACAAACATTTTAAAAATTTAAATAGTTTTTTTTTGCGCTTACTCATTATACTGATCGTATCGGTCCATGTTCTTTCCTAGATTTTTTTGTGATCAGAAATTGTTGTTAGTAGCAAACGTGGTTTGTTTCAGTGACCAAATGGGTACAACGCGACAACGTCAACAAACAAGTTCAAGTAAAGTAGCAGCGAATTTTTGTAAAACCTTGAACCAAAGCTATTAAACACTAAGTTAATATATTTTACACAATTAAAACTTAGTGAACCGCCTATATTTTCAAAAAATAACCGGTCAGTAAAATTCTTGCATCTTTTAAGGAAAAATTACTATATAATAGTGCGTTTCCATCTACGTGATTTGCGCCAAATCATTTAATTTGCTCAAATTAAGTAATTTGCTACATGATTTCCCATATATTTTTCATATGAGCAAATCATCTCAAATGACTTGATTTGCTCAAGATTATGTCGAATTTTTCTGTGCAACACTGTGCGGAGGGGATATCCATTGTTGGTGACTTACAATTTCGAAAAAATGACAGTAGGTTGCAAGGCGCATGCATCAGGTGGGAGCAGTTCTACAAAAACAACTAAATTGTTTTAAGAATTACAAGACAGGTAACGAAAACTAACAAATTATTTTTTTCTCCTTTTGAGCTTTTCTTAAAATACTACAGTTGTTATTTGTAAAAGAGAATCAAATACATAAACATAAACAACATTTTATATATAAATAACGAAATGCCGCTACTCAGCTGACTAACCGAGGCCACCTGATATACGTTCGCCCTGGTAGGTTATTATTGTGTTGATCATAATATAATATAAACTCAATGTTATTTTCCATATTTAAATGTTGTTATTTATTTTACTCTTGTAAATTGTTATTGAACAAAAATTCCTGTTTGTTTTATGGTAAAAAATATATAAAAAAAGAACAAGTGTCAAATTATATTCGAACACAAATCCGCTTACAACGTAATGGAAACACTTCACCATGATTTCCTCAAAATTACTTAATTTGCTTATAATGGAAACGTACTATAATACTTACTTCTGTTTATACCTACCCAAAAAAAAATCCGATCTTAAAACTTGAAAGTTGCACAAAAACCATAACAAACATACTAACCTTATACAGTTTCAAAACCTACATTATGTTCTTTTGTAACTATATACATAGTTACTGTCACAAAAAAAGTTAATAAACTACCAAAATTTGGTTTTTTATAACGATTTTAGAAAAGGAAAGTGTTTTAATTATTTGAGTTGGTCGCTAATCCGATTTTATATTTGCATATTACGTAGCTAAATCGACGTGCCTTTATCCTTCCTTCCACATAAATCTCAGTAAATCTTTAACGATTTTCCTTGCGCAATGAGTTAGTTTTTTTGGAATTATAATCACTTTGAGTGCTTTGCATTTCGTTTTATTTATTTTATAGTTGCCAGCAAGTTTGACCATTTTTTTTTCTTTTTTTCACTGCTGAATCCTTGTCACTGCTTGCGTTTTAGTGGCCTTATAAATGCCTTCTTTCTATTTTTTCATAGTTAATTTTATTATCTAAAAAATAATCTACACTTTTTCAACTTTTAATTTTTTTTTGCAATTTAAATTTGAGTAATTCCTCTTTCAGCGTTACATTTAATTTCGACCCTTTCAAATCCAGATAGGAAATTTCCTATAACTCACTTTAATTGAAAATTACACTAATGGTATGAGTTAACAAATATGTATTAACAAATTATAAGCGGTAAAGTTTTAGTTTAAACTTATTAACTTACTAGCAAAAAAAGTGCCGAAATTTGTTTTGAAAGCACGTATTTTGATAACAGTACAATAGTCCCTAATTTTTTGTACAGAATTTAAAAAGTTTAACATCATATAAAAGTCTGTCATTTTTCGTGTTAGTTACAACATTTATAACTAAAGAACCGCCGGACCGATTTTTATTAAAGGTAGAAGTTAAAGGTTATCTTTTTTAGAAATTTGGATTGGGTATGGCACCTCCTTTATTACCAATGTGCATAATAAATAAATATGAGCGGGACATAATAATGGGTGTTGGCCTAATGGCAGATTTTCTTCGAAAATTTATCATCCACCCGTTGCCATTCCTTGCCACCAATTTGACCATTGAAGACGTTTGGAATGGTGAAGAGGCTTTAGTTCTTGAGTCAATTGCACCTTGTTAGCGTGTAAATGCAAGTTTTTATGCATAATGTTTATTAACGACGAGCGTGAGAGGTGCAATTGTTGGGCACGACGAGTTGAGGTAGACGGCTCTTCAGCCACACTATCGCGAACAGCAGCAATATTTGCTGCAGTACGACCATGCATTGATGTCTTTACATCTACAGACCCGGTCTGCTCAAATTTTTGCACAATTTTTACGATTGTACGCACATTTGGAAGATTCAATTGACCGAAAAAATCACGAAGTGCCATGATATGAATTTTGATTTGAACGCCCATTTTCATATTAAGCCTGAAACTCTTAAACGCGTTGCTCGATTGTGTATCTTTCCATGGTTCAAATTGAGTTAGTCTGAAATTGAGAAAAGTCAAAAATAAGGCAGAGAAAAACTTGACGCTTAGGTGTGGTTCACATGTGGCCCTAAAAATTTAACCACCCTTTATATATCTCAATAACTAACAGCTTGCGTCTTCAAATTTGGTATGGGTTTTTATAATATTGACAGTATCAAAACTTTGTATCACAGTTAATGTTGTTAAAATAGTATACAGAATTGAGCTGTATGGGTGGGAAGAAAATCCTGGGAGTTGCACCTTTCATACAGCGAAAGTAGTTCTTTTACATATAAGTATTTTATTAACCGTTACAGTTGAAGTCTCTAATTTTGTTTTTGTTGTTAATATTTTTTTTCATATTTTTTCTATCGAATCTTCGCCCTAAGCGAACTAACTATAAGCATTTAAATCTTAAAACTTAGTATAATTTATATTGATGCAGCTAGTGCCAGCCTAAAATTTTTAGTTCTATTAATTAAAGTATAAAACAGTTAATGTGCTAAACCATAGCAAGAATTAAAATTCAAAAACTCAAATCCTACAATTCCCAAAAATCCTATCGAAAATCAAAGAGTTGACTTTTTAGGTTTTTTGCCATAACGTCCGGAATCAGTCTAGGGCTGAAAAAAATACTTTAATAAATAATGAAGCATATGTTGATGCCGGATTCCCCTTTTAACAGAAAACCTTGGGATTTAAAAAAATATATTTTATTACAAGAAACTTTGTCTAACTTAAAAATAAAAAAGAAGGAAAAACAGTCATACCGTTTCCCTTTTTCTGTTACATGTAAGTTAAATAGGTGATGGTTACAACAAAAAAGACACTACTACCGTTCAAAAAGTACTGATGATGAAATTGCGTAGCTGCTTTCAAAAATGCATTCTAATCGGCTAGTATCGGTAGACAAATCTGTTTTTTTTGAATAAAAGTTTCTTTCAACATTAACGAAAAATAGTAATTTCTTCTAATAAAAAAAATTATGTAATGAACTTAAGCCAAAATAAAAAGCAAAAATTTGTTTAATGTAATGTCATCAATTATGTATGTATGAAATACAATATCAGATAAATTTTTGCCTCTGTTAGCCTTACAAATGCAAGAAATTTTAATCACATTTTTCATTACGTTCTCATAATTTTTACACGGTTTTTCATTAATTTCAGCACGAATTTATTGTTTGAGTTGCTTCAGCGTTTCTGGTCTGTTTGCATAAACCTTGATTTTCAGATATCCCCACAAAAAGAAGTTTAGAGCAGTCAAATCATGCCGTGGATTCCAATCAACATCACCATTTATTGAAAAAACTTGCTGGGGAAGGGGTCTTGCAGTAATTCCATTGTATTTCTTGCTGTAGGCGATGTGGCACCATCTTGTTGATACCACATGTTAACCAAGCACAAAGCATGCAGTTGCGTCAATAAAAAGTTTTCAATCATATCACGATATTGCTCTCCGTTAACAGTTACCGTTACGCCGTTTAGGTAAGGTCCAATGATTCCTGCTATCCAAATTGCACACCAGGCTGTCACTTTTAATAAATGCAAAGGTGACTGATAAATACTTTAAGTTTTTCCCATTGCCCAGAACCGACTATTCTGTTTATTCACATATCCATTAAAATGAAAATGTGCCTCGCCACTCATTATAATTTTTTCATGAAAATCTGGGTTGTCATGTTTTAACAATTAAAACACGTTGGTTTACCGAATATTTTTTTACAATAATTTTGGCACGTCTCTACTTCACGACTGATAAATATGAACTGTCAAAACTAATGTTTACCAAAATGGCGACAAAACAAAGTTGTATACCTTGCCGGCGTACACCCTGTGTTTTAAAAGTGCTTATAAAAATCTGCAGTCTTGTAAATCAACCTTACATAAATTTTTTGGTGTATTTAAAATATTCGAGTTCGTTTTTTTTGTTGGCGGATGCCGTTTTCGTCCCGGAAACAAACGCCAAGGCAGTTAATGGTCTTTAGAAGAGCAGACTGTATCTTTTGTATTTCTTGCAACATGCTTGCCATTTGCCCCATCAACTGCGTAAATTTCTTAACCATATCCTCAATTACGCTTTCCAGGTGGCTAACATTGAGCCCGGTTGGTTCGTTTGTTAGCACCTCTATTTGTGTTGTTAGCTGGTAAGACTTACGTTCGTTGTACTGTTTAGACTTTAGTGTTTGGGCTGGTAAGACTTTAGTGCGTAGCATGACGTGTAGTTGCCTGTGATAGTGAGGTATATTTGTTGCAGGTATATATTCCGGCTGGGGAACGCAGATGAACGCCTTACTATTAAAAACTGGACAACCTCTATAGTTGACAGTGTGGTTTCCACCGGAATAGCTGCATTACTAACCCTCGAATCGTCTTTTGGTTTGTCGCACTTGGTCGTAACATGCAGATTGTCACATACGAAATAAGCAAAAGACAACATACAGGATAATATGAAAAATTAAGCCGAGTATGGACAGGAATTTAGATTTTAAGTAGGCGTGGTAACACCTTCCATACAAATTTTACTCTGCTTAGGTTATTTCTTATCAGCAATAAATAGCAGAAAATAAGGGTTTGGTGCTTCCAATATAGCTTAAATACGTTGATTGACATACCTTTCTTGTAAACAGTTAAGTGTATCCTTTGTTTAACATGAAAAGGTTCAATTCGGAACAGGTAATAGAAAAATATTTACATATTACACCAGCTAAAATCCATAGGTATAATAACAAATCTACCCATGAGCTATTTTGATATTATAAAGATTGTTTTCGCAGGGGTCAGCAGGTTGTGGTGTGTAGAGAGGTGCCCAATTCAACTCATCCCCTTTGAACCCTGAACTGCTTCATCCTTAAATTTTTTTATATTTTTTTGAATATTTTTGGTATCCATACCACTGCCAAAGCCAGAAGTTAGGTTGGTAAGGACGAGGATTGTACCCAGGCGGCAAATTTAGGTAACTCTGGAATACCTGATACATTTAAAATAAACGACTGACATCGTTCTATTAAAGAGAAAAAGTGATAGGCTTATTAAGAACCAAGAATGATAGACAACTAGATTGCGACTTGCGCATGTTTGCCTCTCTGATGTCGTAGTTTAACCCATGCAAGGGTTGCCTATTCTTTGTATTTTTAAATCATTTAGGGCTTTATTTGTATTGAAAACTTTAATTTGCATGTAATATTAATAGTCCAAATGAGAATATTTTAAATTTGAAATATGAATATGGGCGTTATAAGTTTAAATGCGTTAATTTTAATGAACTAAGGATATATGTATGCATGTCTATATAGGTATAATAGATATAATATATTTGGAACCAATTAGCAATATATTAAGCTGAAGATACCACAGAAATTAAGATTACACATTCCCGAAGCCGGTGTCAACCTGGCTACTTACTCAATATTGAATTTATAAAAAGCCCTTTTGCAAGCCAAGAACAAATGTTCGATATAATAGGTTTGTTCATTTTTTGCTGTAAACGAGAAAATTTATATTGAACTTGAGAATTTGCATTTGAAATTGAGTTGAACAAAAATCTGCCTCGAATAAAATTATCTTCGTTTGGTCAACGCATGAATTTATTCATTGTGAATTTATTCAATGTGTGAATACTTTTGTCAAAGCTATATCAGTGTTGTAATAAGTTGATATTACAAAGTTTCTTATTGCTTAAAAACAAAGCGCTAGATATTTGAAAAACAACTAAATCACACTACATCGTCTAATTCGAATTTTACCCAAAAAAAGTTAATTTTTTTGTATGCATTAACGTTCGAAATAATATTTACTTGCTGTTAATTATGCATAATGCTGAATCAATTTTAACACAATTATTTTAGCATTTATAGCCAAAAGAAAAGTTTTAACAAGCATTTAGCGCTGTTTTTGAAACCTTTAGTGTCAAACAAGAAATATGACAAGAACTATGGCAAGCCTTTGTTATACACGGCTGGCAAAGTTAAAGAGAAACAACTGCGTCACCTAACGTTAAACCATGAGCATTGCGCCAATTTTTGTCTGTTATTCTCGTTAGGTGCAACATCCCTTAAATGCTGGATTTCTTGTTCAGTTTTGCTCATTGTTGTTGATAAGATTTAATTGATGTTGATTATTTTGAACAGAGATTAAAATCAAAAACCCAACAACAACAGCTCGAATGAAATGATTTAAATCATGCATTGGTATATGTTATATTAAGCGTATGAACTAAAAAGAACAAAACTGAAGGGATTTTCGTAACATCATTTAATCATGAACAAATTTTATTTTTAGTAAGACAGTCTTTGTTACATACACAAAAAATTAGCAACCAAAGATCGTTGAGCAACAAAAAGTTTCCAGCTAATTTTGGCTGGTAATGCATTAATTTACATAAAGATAATTTTGAGAGTAATTTTGAAAAAAATTTATTTTTAGTCTCTTGTTGCATGTAAGTATTTACTGGGAAGTTTTTGAGCACAACTAATATACATGTTTTTTTTTAGTGCTCTTAATCTCGTAGTGTACAGACGTGTTTACGCGAGTATTAATTAAAATATTTGTAATAAGTAACAACAAAAAAAAATAAATAATATACATACAAACATTACATTAGTGAGAAAAGAAAACAAAAACAAATTAAATAGAAAAAGCGAACTTTTAATGAGCAACAGTAATCGTAGTGACAGTGGGCCTGAAAGCCGAAATGCCTACATTGTGTTAAGCTCAACAAGCGTTGGCAATGAAAACATTACAGATCCTGAATTTAATAGAAACAATTTAAATGCAAAAACAAAAACATTACAAACAATTTAAGTGCAAGTGCCCCTAACTTAAATAAGTGTACCAAACAAGGGACAAAATTAGTCCAATCTCGTTTTAAGAATTATAATAAAAATACCGACGTTACATCCTCATCGCGGTCTTCTTTGTCAAGTTCTGGTTTCGCACCTACAGCTGGTAAAGGCGCTGTTAGCCCAATTTCTGCATGTGCTCCTAAGATCCAGGTAGGGATGGACGTAACAGTTCTTAAAAGGGGAAGAAGTCCAAAGTCGGCAGAAGCATCTCAACCTGCAAAAATTTTAAAGGACGATGAAAGGCCAACCTCGTCGCATAATCGTTTTGCGATTTTGCAAGAGAACAATGATGTCCCCGTTAGTGAAAGAAAGACCTTTAAGCCACCTCCCATATATTTAAGAGAAAAAAACTCTAATGATCTCGTTAAGTTTTTAGTCGGCCTGATTGGGGAAAACAATTTTTATGTATCTAATGTTAAACGTGGTAACATATTTGAGACGAAAATTCGGTACCGTGAAATAACTCCCAAATGAAATAACTCCCAATGAAAAAATGAAATAACTCCCAATTTTTTTCCATACAAATTGGGAGTTATTTCATAATGAAATAACTTCCAATGCGTTGGGAGTTATTTCATTATTTTTCATTGGGAGTTATTTCATAATGAAATAACTCCCAAATGAAATAACCCCCAATGAAATTTTGTTGGGAGTTATTTCATTTTTTCAAAGTGTTGGGAGTTATTTCGTTTTTGTTGGGAGTTATTTCATTTTCTATCATTGGGAGTTATTTCATTTTTATTGGGAGTTATTTCATTTTTATTGGGAGCTATTTCATTTTTGTTGGGAGTTATTTCATTTTTATTGGGAGTTATTTCATTTTACTAAAAGCAAGTGTATATACCAGAGCATTTAAAAAAATTTAATCACGCTAGTATACAAGGTGACATTTATTTAAAAGTTTTGGAGTTTTAAAACCGTGGGTATATAGCCGGCCTTCGGCCCGGCTCAAGGAAAAAAACTCTAGTGGATTCGATCCGCCGGCTTCGCAGAAGCCTTTGGCCGGGGAATATACTTTACACTGTAGTGCATCGGAAGTATTTGCAGCTTCATAACTAAAGTGTCATAAAATTCATGTTTTATTTGGCGAAGCTTTATATGGAAAGCAGTAGAGCTTAAAGTCCATTGCCCGGCCGAAGGCTACTGCGAAGCCGGCGGATCGAATGCACTGGAGTTTTCTTATCTTGCGCCCGGCCGAAGGCCGGCTATCTAAATAACTCCTTTTTATTAAAAAAATTATTTAACCAAAAAGGTGCTTAAAGTCCATGCGCCTGTCCTAAGGCTGTAACGAAGCTGGCGGTTTGATCCACGAGAGTTTACTTATCCTGCGTCCAGACGGAGGCCGCCAGTCATTTGGTTTGTTTGTTTAGAAAATAATTTTAAGTTAGTGATATCTAATTTATGGATACAAAAGGTGACAATGAATTGAAAATTTTGGGTTTAAAAATAAGTGACATATATAGCCGGCCTTCGGCCGGGCGCAAGGAAAAAAAACTCCATTGGATTCGATCCGCCGGCTTCGCAGTAGCCTTCGGCCGGGGAATATACTTTAAACTGTAGTACATGGGAAGTATTTGCAGCTTCATAACTAAAGTGTCATAAAATTCATGTTTTATTTGGCGAAGCTTTATATGGAAAGCAGTAGAGCTTAAAGTCCATTGCCCGGCCGAAGGCTACTGCGAAGCCGGCGGATCGAATCCACTGAAGTTTTTTTTCCTTGCGCCCGGCCGAAGGCCGGCTATCTAAATAACTCCTTTTTATTAAAAAAATTATTTAACCAAAAAGGTGATTTAAGTCCACGCGCCTGTCCTAAAGCTGTAACGAAGCTGGCGGTTTGATCCACGAGAGTTTACTTATCCTGCGTCCAGACGGAGGCCGCCAGTCATTTGGTTTGTTTGTTTAAAAAATAATTTCACGTTAGTGATATCTAATTTATGGATACAAAAGGTGACAATGAATTTGAAAATTTTGGGTTTAAAAAAAAGTGGCATATATAGCCGGCCTTCGGCCGGGCGCAAGGAAAAAAAACTCCAGTGGATTAGATCCGCCGGCTTCGCAGTAGACTTCGGCCGGGCAATATACTTTAAACTGTAGTACATTGAAAGTATTTGCAGCTTCATAACTAAAGTGTCATAAAATTCATGTTTTATTTGGCGAAGCTTTATATGGAAAGCAGTAGAGCTTAAAGTCCATTGCCCGGCCAAAGGCTACTGCGAAGCCGGCGGTTCGAATCCACTGGAGTTTTTTTTCCTTGCGCCCGGCCGAAGGCCGGCTATCTAAATAACTCCTTTTTATTAAAAAAATTATTTAACCAAAAAGGTGATTTAGGTCCACGCGCCTGTCCTAAAGCTGTAACGAAGCCGGCGGTTCGATCCACGAGAGTTAACTTATCCTGCGTCCAGACGGAGGCCGGCAGTCATTTGGTTTGTTTGTTTAGAAAATAATTTTACGTTAGTAACATCTAATTTATGGATACAAAAGGTTTTCGCATTATATATATGTATTTTAATTGGGAGTTATTTCGTTTTCGTTGGGAGTTATTTCAATTTCGTTGGGAGTTATTTCATTATTGTTGGGAGTTATTTCATTTCCGTTGGGACTTATTTCATAAAACAATTATTTTTTTTGTAATTAAGGGTTATTTCATTTTTGTGTTATTGGGAGTTATTTCATTTTTACCGTTGGGAGTTATTTCATTTTTTTCGATTGGGAGTTATTTCATTTTCGTTGGGAGTTATTTCATTTGGGAGTTATTTCATTTTTTCCATTGGGAGTTATTTCATTTTCGTTGGGAGTTATTTCACGGTACCGAAAATTCAAGTAATTCACGAAGACGCTAACCGCACTACGGTTTTGGAGCTCGAAAAACGCAGCAAAAACTTCTATACTTACCAACTCAAAACCGCAAAAGGCCTTCAGGTCATTATTAAAGGTATTGATTCGAATGTTGATCCCGAAGAGATTAAAACCAGTTTGAGGGGCAATGGTTTTAAGGTAAGAACTGTATCAAATATTAAAAACAGAGAAATGTCCTCAACAGTTGTTCGGAGTGGAACTTGAGCCAGGTGATGTAAAATTAAAGAAAAATGAAACTCACCCAATTTATGATCTAAAATATATTTTGCACCGTAGAGTAATATTTGAAGTCCCACATAAGCGATCTGGGCCAGTACAGTGCTTGAACTGTCAAGAATATGGCCACACTAGAACTTATTGTAAATTACCCTCTGTTATTGTCGTGTGTGGGGATCTGCATGATACGACCAAGTGCAATAACCCTAAGGATGATCCTAGAGTAAAGAAATGCAGCAATTGCGGTGGAAACCATACTTCCAACTATAGAGGTTGCCCTGTTGTCGACATGGTAAAACGTGCGTCTAGCAAAAAAATACTTTTTCCTCCTTCACAGCCAGATAATATACCTATTACAAATATAAATCCTTGCCCATTACAAACTGCAAGTCATGTTTTGTATGCCAACGCACTTAAGTCTAACCAGCAAGACACACGTAAGTCTACCCAGCAAACAAAACAAAAAGAGGTGCCAACGAACGAGCCTACTGGACCCAGTGTTAGTCGGCTAAAAGGCGTAATTGAGAGTATGGTTAAGCAATTTACGCAATTCATGGTGCAATTAACTAGCATGATGCAAGATATGCAAAAAATGCAGTCTGCATTACTGCAGGCTTTGCTTAAAAGGCCATGAACTGTCTCAGGTTTTGTTTCTGGAACGCAAACGGCATCCGCCAACACCAAAACGAACTTACATATTTTTTAGTACACCAAAATATTGACATAATGTTGATTTCGGAGACTCATATGACATCTAGAGGCACCTTTAAAATAAGTGGCTATACTTACTATGACTCGAAGGATCCCATGGATAGATCATGTGGTGGTTCAGCTATATAGATTAAATCTAGAATTAAACACCATTTAATGGGTGGCCTCTCTGAACCTTATATTCAAGCAACAAATATTCGTATCGAGGAAATTTTTCAGAACCTTGCGATTTCGTCCTTTTATTGTCCGCCTAGATTTTCGGTAACAAAAGATCAGTATAAACAGCTCTTTAAATCCCTAGGTCACCGCTTCATAGCTGCCGGCGACTACAACGCTAAGCATACATATTGGGGCTCCCGCCTAATAAGCCCTAGAGGTCGCGTTTTGTATAATTCTGTGTCAGAAATGGGGCTGAATGTAATTTCATCTGGACAGTCAACTTACTGGCCAACAGACCAAAATAAAATTCCGGATGTCATTGACTTCGGCGTAACAAAAGGTTTACCCATGGAGCTTTTTGAGGCTCAAGCCTCATTGGATCTATCTTCAGACCACTTGCCCACAATAGTCACCATTTGCAGTCCTCAACAAAATGTTTCTAGCGACTTGCTTTTGTCCAAAAGGGTTAATTGGCTCAAATATAGAAAATATATCAGCACCCGCTGCTCGCTAAACATACCGTTGAAGACTCCGGAAGATATTAATGACTATCTAAGTAGCTTTAATGAACATATTAACCAAGCCGCTGAACATGCTTCCTCTACTTTCTGCAAGACTAGATACAACAAAATTTTTTCAGCGGATGTGGAACAACTTTTGTATGAGAAAAGAAGAGCCCGTAGAGAATGGCAAAAGCATAGATCGCCCCAACACAAAGCAAAATTGAGGGAATGCTCAAACCATCTCAGGAACTTGTTGGAGTCATATAGAACAGCATCTCTTAGAGCACACTTAGAAAGTCTAGATACCGCTCCCCAGACAAATTATTCATTATGGCGATCAGCCAAAGGTCTTAAAAGACCCATTATCGCAAAATCACCACTGCGTAATCTGCGAGGATCCTGGGCAAGAAACGACGAAGAAAAATGTGACCTTTTCTCAAATTATTTAAAGAACGTGTTCACTCCAAATACGTGTACTAGTATAAGCGAATTACTGCTTGTTGTTGCTAGGCAACCTACACAAATGCGATTTCAATTCTTAAATGCTAAAAAAGTTCCTGGATTTGATAAAATCAGTAACAAAATGCTTTTAGAGCTACCTAGTACAGCAAAAAGAATACTACTTCTTGTTTTTTAATATTAAACGACCTTTTCTTAGTGTTCTTCTTTTACGATTTGTTAGTAACGAGCTTTCAAGGTCATAAGTTATCTTAATGTAAATAAAACTATTATTTCATTATTTTATCCAACGTTTCGCTGGTATTTTCCAGCCTCTTCAGGGATATTTATTTTAAATCAATCTGGCAACGATATAAATTTGAACATAAAATATTTTTGTTAATAAAAACAACAACATAATAAAAAGCTTTTGCCTATGCTACTTACATATAGTTTCTTACAATTACATTAATTTAAACATTGTGAACAAATTTGGTTGCATTAATTTAACACACCACGACATAAAACACAGAATTATTAAAAAAATTTAAAAAATAAATAAGTATCACAGATAAAAACTTATTAAATCACAGTTGAGCTTAAAACGGACTAAGATATTGCGATCAAATAATTGGTATTGATGTTGTCTTTGTCTTCTTTTCTGTTTACTGCATATGCTGCTCTCTGCTGAATTCTTAAGCTTTCTAAAGTGTATCGTTTGTTTTGTTTTCTCTCTGTATCAAAAATTTTGACATTTATGAAATCTGCTTTATGTTTCGTTTCTGTGCAATGTTGTGCCAGTGCAGTTGTTTGTTTTTCTTTGCGTATGTCTGCTTGATGTTCTGCTATCCTTGTGCCTAAACTTCTTTTTGTGGTACCCACATACACTTTCCCACAATGTGTTTGTGTGTCGCCTGTACAGGTGATTTCATAAACAACATTGGCTTGTTCTAATTTATTAATTTTTGTTTTTGTAAATAAAGATTCTGTCGTCTTGTTTGGTTTATGTGCAAAAATTACATGTTTATTGTTAATCATATTTTATAATGTTTTTGTTTCTGTAAGTTTTGGTATGTAAGAGAGGCTGTAAAATGTTTTAGGGTTACCAGATGTGTCGTCAATTTTGCCGTTTTCGTCGTTTTTATTTTCTGCTTTATATATTAAATTGTCAATTAGTTGTGTAGGGTAGCTATTTTTGTTTAAAATATCCTTCACTTTATCTATATTCTTGTCTTTAAACTTACTGTCACTAAGTTCCATGACGCGTCTTATATAGCTGATAGCCGTGTTAATTTTCTGTTGCTTTGGTTGTGTAGAATTAAAATTTATTAGTCGTCCAGATGCAATTGCTTTAGTGTACCAATCTGTTACAATTATTCCATTCTCTCTATATAAAATCATATCTAAATACGGTAGTGACTTTTTATTTTCCTTTTCAATCGTGAATTTTAACTTGGTATGGTATGTGTAAAAAGTTTTCAAAACTGCGGTCTCGTTGTCTTTTTTAATTATGGCAAATAAATCATCAACATATTTTGTCAGGAGTTTAATATTTATATTTGGTTTTTCAAGTTCTTCTAATGCATGTTTGACAAGTCTATCTCATACTATGTCAGCAATCGTTGGGGACAGTGGGTTCCCCATAGGCATGCCATAGGTTTGTTTATAGCAAACGTCATTGTATATAAAATAGTTGTTCTCTTCAAGGCAGAATTGTAAAAGTTTGAGAAATTGTCTTCTTGGAATTTGTGTGTGTTTTTGTATTGTGTTCCATTGCTCCATAATATTTTTAATTGCTAAATGAATGGGAATATTTGTAAACAGCGATACTACGTCAAGTGAGATAAGAATTTCATCGTCTTCTAAAATAATGTTACTTAACCTCTTGGCTCGAAATTTGCATTGCCAGTAAAATACGAACATATATCTACAGTTAACCTAATTGCGGATCTTGAACAGTGGGTACAGGCTCTGAGCGATGACAGAGAAAAGGATATAATGAGAGGAAAAATAGTTAATAGAATACTGACTCACAAAAGAACTACACGTAATACTCAAAAAGAGAAGTTTATCTTAAACATATATGATGAAACGAGACGGCTGATACAAAAACACAAAGATGAAATAATCATAAGTAAATCTGACAAAGGAAATGTAACAGTAATACTTTACAAAACCGACTATAAAAGTGGAATGGATAAACTCTTAGAAGATAGAAATACATATAAGACTATGAGGGCAGACCCGACACAGAAGCTATTACGTGATAATAATAAATTGGTAATGGAACTCTATAAGGACAAATACATCTCTAAATTTGAAAAATTTCAATTAACTTGCAGTTCAGCTACGGCACCAAGACTATACGGCCTCCCAAAAATTCACAAACCAAATACCCCTTTCCGACCCATCTCTTCATCAGTTCAAGTTCCATGTTACAATATGGCTAGGCACATAGGACAAATACTTAAAAATATTATATCAAAAGACTATAACATAAAAAATTCAATTGAGCTTAAAAGGAGGTTAAGTAACATTACTTTAGAAGACGATGAAATTCTTATCTCACTTGACGTAGTATCGCTGTTTACAAATATTCCCATTCATTTAGCAATTAACAATATTATGGAGCAATGGAACACAATACAAAAACACACACAAATTCCAAGAAGACAATTTCTCAAACTTTTACAATTCTGCCTTGAAGAGAACAACTATTTTTTATACAATGACGTTTGCCATAAACAAACCTATGGCATGCCTATGGGGAACCCACTGTCCCCAACGATTGCTGACATAGTATTAGATAGACTTGTCAAACATGCATTAGAAGAACTTGAAAAACAAAATATAAATATTAAACTCCTGGCAAAATATGTTGATGATTTATTTTGCCATAATTAAAAAAGACAACGAGACCGCAGTTTTGAAAACTTTTAACACATACCATACCAAGTTAAAATTCACGATTGAAAAAGAAAATAAAAAGTCACTACCGTATTTAGATATGATTTTATATAGAGAGAATGGAATAATTGTAACAGATTGGTACACTAAAGCAATTGCATCTGGACGACTAATAAATTTTAATTCTACACAACCAAAGCAACAGAAAATTAACACGGCTATCAGCTATATAAGACGCGTCATGGAACTTAGTGACAGTAAGTTTAAAGACAAGAATATAGATGAAGTGAAGGATATTTTAATTAAAAATAGCTACCCTACACAACTAATTGACAATTTAATATATAAAGCAGAAAATAAAAACGACGAAAACGGCAAAATTGACGACACATCTGGTAACCCCAAGACATTTTACAGCCTCTCTTACATACCAAAACTTACAGAAACAAAAACATTACAAAATATGATTAACAATAAACATGTAATTTTTGCACATAAACCAAACAAGACGACAGAATCTTTATTTACAAAAACAAAAATTAATAAATTAGAACAAGCCAATGTTGTTTATGAAATCACCTGTACAGGCGACACAGAAACACATTGTGGGAAAGTATATGTGGGTACCACAAAAGGAAGTTTAGGCACAAGGATAGCAGAGCATCAAGCAGACATACGCAAAGAAAAACAAACAACTGCACTGGCACAACATTGCACAGAAACGAAACATAAAGCAGATTTCATAAATGTCAAAATTTTTGATACAGAGAGAAAACAAAACAAACGATACACTTTAGAAAGCTTAAGAATTCAGCAGAGAGCAGCATATGCAGTAAACAGAAAAGAAGACAAAGACAACATCAATACCAATTATTTGATCGCAATATCTTAGTCCGTTTTAAGCTCAACTGTGATTTAATAAGTTTTTATCTGTGATACTTATTTATTTTTTAAATTTTTTTAATAATTCTGTGTTTTATGTCGTGGTGTGTTAAATTAATGCAACCAAATTTGTTCACAATGTTTAAATTAATGTAATTGTAAGAAACTATATGTAAGTAGCATAGGCAAAAGCTTTTTATTATGTTGTTGGTTTTATTAACAAAAATATTTTATGTTCAAATTTACATCGTTGCCAGATTGATTTAAAATAAATATCCCTGAAGAGGCTGGAAAATACCAGCGAAACGTTGGATAAAATAATGAAATAATAGTTTTATTTACATTAAGATAACTTATGACCTTGAAAGCCCGTTACTAACAAATCGTTAAAGAAGGATACTACTTTTTATTTTTAACGCCATATTACGTCTTGAACACTTCCCGCCAATGTAGAAAGTTGCTTTAGTAAAGATGATTCCTAAACCTGGAAAAGAGCCTTCCAAGGTTGAATCTTATAGACCTATCAGTTTATTGCCAACCATGTCGAAATTGTTTGAGAAATTGTTAAAAAACAAGTTGACTCCGATCTTATATCATAACGACTGCATTCCCAATCCCTAATTTGGTTTTAGACGACAACACAGTACCATTGAACAGATTCACAGGTTGGTTCAAGTTATAAGAAAAGCGTTTGAAGAAAAAAAGTATTGCTCTGGGCTGTTTATAGATGTTTCTCAAGCATTTGATAAAGTCTGGCATGAAGGTCTTTTGACAAAACTAAAGCTGAACTTGCCTTTGAATCTCTGTAACCTTTTGGAAAAATATATAACCAACAGACAGTTTATGATCAAACAAGGGGACCACTCAGCAGTCCTCAACCAATTGGGGCTAGCGTTCCCCAAGGTAGCATTCTAGGACCGATTCTGTACCTTCTTTACACAGCAGACATGCCAACCGATAGCAAAACACATACGTCGACATTTGCTGATGATACTGCCTTTCTAAGTACCCATGAAAATTCTAAAGTGGCCTTAAAACAACTACAGCACCATATTATCCAAATAGAAAAATGGGCAAAGTTATGGGGAGTAAAAATGAATGAACAAAAATGTACTCACTTAACCTTTATTTTACGCAAAGAAACGTGCTCTCCTATCTTTATTAATAATCAGATAGTGCCTGAACACCTTGAGGTGAAATACCTTGGCATTCACCTAGATCGTCGTCTCGCATGGAAGTCACACATATGTACATAGATGCTAAGTTAATACAAATAAAATTGAAAACAGTCCAAATTCATTGGCTGATTGGTAGAAACTCTGTACTTCGTCTTGACTGTAAACTTCAACCTTACAACTCAATTTTGAAGCCAATTTGGTACTATGGGATACAACTATGGGGTACTGCCTCTGCCTCCAACATAGAAAAAATTCAACGTCGTCAAAATAAAATCCTAGGAATGATAACTGATGCACCTTGGTACATTAAAAACAGCAACATCCACAAGGATCTACATGTTCCATATCCTAAACTATGTGGACAAGTATTTAAATAAGCTGGAAACACATCCAAATCCGCTCGCTCGAAACATCTTACAATATGGCGGGCACACTCGCTTGAAGAAGAAGGACACCGTTGCCCTTAGATGAAACCATCCGAAGTGAATATTTTTATTTGAGAACATTAATTTTAGGCACTGGCTGGACAAATTTTAAACATTTATTTATAAGATGTGAATACTTATTGTTAGTTCACAGAAGTGAAGATTCAATAATAAAATAAATATGAAAAAAAAAACTAATATACATAGTCTAGATCAAGGCATATCCAAGGCATATCCATATAATGTGGCCGCAAGAAAAAAATTAAGAGAGTCGTTCTCTTACTCTTTATTTTTGTATATGGAGTTTGACACTAAACTATAAATTATTATTGCTCTAGATTAATTCCTAATTTTGCCGGAAATGGTTTATATGTTATGTGAGATTTGACAACCCTGCACTAAAATCACTTTGACAGTTCTCCAAAAAATTAATTTGTGGAATTTCGTTAATTAAAACGAATTTTTAATTTAAATTTATAAAATATAGTGCAAAAAAATAATAGTTATTATGAAAATTCTGTGCGAAGTGTATTTAAAAGCTATAAGAGCAAAAAAACTTATATAAAATTTTGAAGCAAATCGTAAACATGAAGTGTGCAGTGGTGAAATGCATGCAAAACGATAGGAAAAAAAATCAAGTGAGAAATTGTGCTAAAACTAATTGTGAGCGTGTTTTTAACAAATCTTATTTTAGCTGTGCCCTTTTACTCTTTCTCAAAAAACAATGAACAACAAAAAAGCTTTGGATAAAATTTTGCAATCGGCCGGACAGCAATAAAAATTGTTTTTTGGTTAAATTAAAAAATCTTGTAATATATTGCTCAAAAATGTAAAAACTATTATGTCTTTTGTTGAAACAAATTATGTATTATATTAATATTTTTAATTTATAAGAATTTTAAAGTTTATTTTTGTCAAAAAATCAATGGAATACGTAGGGTCAAGTAAAGCTCACCATTTTGATAGTATAAAACTATATTTGTTGAATATCATGTTCTCTGTAAATTTTGTTTTTTTTAGTAGGACGGTCTGTTCGTTTAGTACCAAGATATATCGATACAAGGTAGTAGCGTGGCATCAAATGACTAATGTTTAGTTTGCTTGGTTCACACAGCTAAATGTCTAAAGTTGCATACTTACGGCTGTATTCATAAAAAAAATCTTAATTAAGGTTTTAAGTACATTTTTGCTAAAAAACATTTAAAGCCTAAAAATGCTTTTTTAAAATTTTTTATACGTAAACCATATTTTAACTAAAATATTTCCAAGGGTTCTTCAAATCTGACTTTGGCAACCCTTTAAATTTTATTTGCCACTTGAGTCATGGTGATGTAAAACAATGGTTACATAAGCTCATACATTAATCGCATCTATGCACATTCTTTTTTTCGAATTTGAGAAGAATATTGGTTTTATAAAATAAAAAGTTTATGACAACATGTACATTTAATAAAAAGAGTGTTTGTATTTTATAGCTGGCCACACCAGTGGATCGATTTTTTTTTATAATTTTTACAGAGAGTTACTTCAAGTAATAAGTTTTGCGTTTTCCTTAAGAAATAAACAGACAGAAATCTCTAGTTTTTTTTTTTTTAAATTTTGGTCCAAAAGGGCGAAAAAGGGGGTAAAATAATACTTTGGTACTTTTTATAAAGATAGAAACATTATTCAAATTGCGTTCGATAGGTCATACTAAAATATGATTACGTCTTTCGTACTTTTTTTCAAAATTTTGAACCTAAAGAGGGAAAAAAGGGTTACAAATATATATTGATTTTTTTTTTAAACTTTTAAACCAATAATGATAGGAACATAATTCAAATTGGGTGCGACAGGCCTAAAAAATATGAGTACGTTTTTGGGTCCGCTTTTTATTATTGGACCCTAAGGGGGAAAAAGGGTTAAAATTATGTTTTAGTACTTTTTGTAACTTAAAAAAATAAATCAAGATAAAAACAAAACTAAAATTCTTCTTCTAGGCCGGCTTTTGGAAATTTGTTCGCACATAAACGGCTTCTTAACCTAAAATTTTGAAGGTAAAAAATTGGGCGGTACTGCGCCCATAAAAGTTAAACTTTTTATGCTGGTACTTTTATTGCACCGATTTTTTTAAACTTGGCACACATATAGAAGGCCTCTAATTCTAAAGGACACAAGCTAGGGGTTGTTGCGCCCACAAAAATTTTAATCTTCATGCTGGTTTTTCTATTGTTGCCATTTTTATGAATCTTAAAAATTTACCAATAGTTTTTATTTTCAGTACAATAATTAGTGGCACAAAGATGGGCCAACGTTATGTGAAGATAGAGCAATATTGGAGCCAGTTATAGCCTAAAACGCTTAATCCGGGAGGACATTTATATGGGAGCTAGGTCAAAAAATTAACCGATAATCACCACAAACATGCTTTTTTTCTTTGCCAAAAAACATATCTGTTCCAAATTTCATCGAAATATCTGCAAAAATGCCGTCTCTACTCTGTTCAAAAGAATGGATTAACTCTCAGCCGGACTGACATGTTTTAATCGACTCAGGAAGTGATTCTGTGTCGATCAGTATAATTAGAGGTAGGACTGAGACCTTTACTTTTGTAGGGTATAAATATTTGTACAAAAGTATAATCAAATTTGGGTATAACAATATAAAAGAACTTTAAACTCCTTTTGAAAAACACTTGAAATGTAATCCCTATATATAGGTATTATAAAATCAAGGTGTAAGTTTGTTTGTTTGTTTGTCACGCAATCACGCCTTAACGGCTGAACCGATTTTCATGAAATTCGGAATGAAATACCTTAAAGCCTTGGGTGTGCGATACGCTATACGTTTTTGGAAAAAGGGGAGTTGCCACGCCCACAGCACTTCAAATCCAACTGTACTTCTACTGCAAAACAATAACTTTTAATACTGATGCATATGTTGCACCGATTTTTTCAAAATTTTGTACACATTTATAAGGCCTCTAACAGAAAAAAATTTTAAGGCAAAAAAGGAGGCGGGATCACGCCCCCTAAAACAAAAATTATATGATAGGCACTTATTCCAGACCGATTTTTTTGAAATTAGTTCGCATATAAACGACTTCTAAAGTTAAAATTTTTGAGGTAAAAAAGTGGGCGATGCTACGCCCACAAAAATTAAACTTTTTTTGCTGGTACTTTTATTGTACCGATTTTTTTAAACTTGGCACACATATAGAAGGCCTCTAATTCTAAAGGACAAAAATTAGGAGTTGCCGCGCCCACAAAAATTTAAGTCTTCATACTGGTTCTTCTATTGTTGCGAATTTTATGAAGCACAAAAACAGACCGATAATGTGTATTTTGGGTACAATAATGGGTGGCATAAAGATGGACAAACATGCAAAACTATGTGAAGATAAGGCAATATAGCGTTATAGCCCAGAACGCTTAATCCAGGAGGACATTTGTATGGAAGCTATGTCGAAAAATTAACTGATCATCACCACATGCTTTTTTCCTATGCCAAAAAACTTATCTGTTTCAAATTTCATTGAAATATCTGCAAAAATGCGGTATCTACTTTGTTCACAAGAAAACGTTTACTTCCAGCCGGGCGGACATGTTTTAATGGACTCAGGAAGTGATTTTGTGTCAATCGATATAATTGGAGGTGGGACTAAGACCTTAACATTAGTGAGATACAAATATTTGCACAAAAGCATAATAAAATTTGGGTATAACAATATAAGAGAAGTTTGAACTTCTTTTGAAAAATATTTGAAATGTGATCCCTATCTTCTTCTGTTATATAAAGAAGGGTTATATGTATGTATCAATGTTGGCAACCGTTACCGTTTAAATACCTTTTAAATTTGGTTACCGGTATTAATACCGATACTGAAATTATTTGTTACCTGTATCAAAATACCGTTTCCTTTGATACCGGTAACAAAATACCGTTTCCTTTGATAAAGGTATTGCGATTATATGCTTTGGTAATTTCAGGGGTAAAAAATATATTTAACCCTACTCTCAATAGGTTAAATGAGGATAGTTTAAATGCAGTCATTGTGATTCGATCCAGCGCGGAGTTGTTTTAATCAACCATATATTGTGCTCTTTATTATTTACATATGCATCTAAAAAAGTAAATGCTTTTTAAATATCCCAAACAGTAAACTTAAATGTATTTTTCAAGGCTATAAATTATTAATTAAATTTTTTTTTTTTTTTTTTTTTTAAATTGACTTTGATTAAGAAGATGAAAAAAATGTTGTTGATATAATATTTTTTAAACATTTTACCTCAAAAAAGTACAAAGTATTTACCAGGGTACACTAGTACAGGTAGTATCAAGATGAATCAAAAAATTCGCCCTCTGCATTTCCTTTTTGTGTTAGGAAAAGTAAATGTCAAAAAATTTAAAACTTAATAAAAATTTTTAAGAATACTGATTTTTATTTTTTTTAAAAATATTTTTTTACTATACAAATGTTTGATGTTTGAAATTCCATTTTATGTTCCTATTTGTTTTTAAAAATGTTTTTAAACAATCTAGCTACTTCTACAAGTCAGCAATATATTTTTTTATTAGCCTATTAAAAAAAGAACATATAAATAAAAACTTAACTATGTTTTTAAATTGAATTATTTTTTGAAAATACCATTAAGTAAGTATCTATACCGATACGAATAAAATCAGAATACCGATACCGAAATTAAACAATTAATACCGTTACCGATATAATCAAAATACCGATACGGTAACGAAATGACAAATTTTTAATACCGTTACCGATACCGTTATTCATTTCGGTTGCCAACCTTGGTATGTATGTATGTTTGTATTTTATAGCTGGCCACACCAGTGGACCGATTTTTTTTAGATTTTTACAGGGAGTTTCTCCTAGTCTGGAAGAAACAATAGGCTACTCTTTTTTTGGAAATTATTGAATACAGATACATTTTTAGAAATTCGGCCCATGAAGTGATAAAAAGGGGACTAAAAGGGAAAAAATCTGTAACCTACTATATAAGATAGAAACATAATTTAAAAAGTTTTGCGTAAACAGACATATCTGGGGTTTTTATTTATTTTTGGACCGAAAGGGGAAAAAGGGTACTTTTGGGTACCTTTTGTTACTTTTAAACCAATAAAGATAGAAACATTATTTAAATTGTGTTCGATAGGTCTTAGTAAATATGATTACGTTTTTCAATTTTTGACCCAAAGGGGGAAAAAAGGGTTAGAAATATATTTTGATTTTTTAGGCATTTTTTGTAACTTTTAAACCAATAAAGATAGGAACATTATTCAAATTGGGTGCGACAGGCCTAAAAAATATGAGTACGGTTTTGGGTGCTTTGTTAATTATTAGACCCTAAAGGGAGAAAAGGGTTAAAATTATGTTTTAGTACTTTTTGTAACTTTAAACCAATTTAGATATAGAAAAATTATTCAAATTGCATTCGTAAGGTTACCATAATATGTTAATGTATATGTTAATCAGGGGCTAGAATTATATATATATAGAAGTTAATAAAAGAATTTTTGATAACTAAAGCTTTCTGGATATCTCCAAAAATGTAAACCTTATAAATTCCCAATTTTTAAATGTTAATTAAAGAGTTGGGCTGACTTATAATTTGTTGCATTTTATGTGGGGCAACCAGTAAAATAAAAAATATATAAATGCTTTTATTTACATATTTTGGAAATTTTACTATGAATGGTGTAGCGAAGCACACCGGGGCTTAGCTATTATTTACTTATAAAAACATCCATATTCCTTCCATATAATGCTGATGTATTGTTTTCTACAGATGCAAGTTCAAACAAAGGGCCGTAAGGCCCATGGTTTGTAATAGTTATCAAAATAAAAATTTAAACAGAATAAAAAACAAAAACAAGTATGTAAAATCGCTATATTGGACTTTTTTTATTTAATCCGTTTTTTTCTTTATGAAATATTTGTAATTTTTAAATAGGGGTCGGTGTCATATTTTAACTCTTTTAAAATGATTAGGGCAGCTGTTAAAATTTTTTTTAGCGACTCGTACTAAAATTTTTTGAAATTTTGTATGGCAACCCCCTTAGGTGATAGATAAAGGGGGTAAGTATGTTCTAGGAATATGTTTGGGAGGAAAAATTAATAAGGGTCTGTGATACATTTTATTCTTCTAGGAGCGACTTCGGGGAAGTTGTAAGCGTTTTAACTCAAATTTCTTAAAACTTTGTGGAAACCCTGTTAAGGGCTAGAGATAAGGGGTAAGCCCACAAAAAAATTGGAAGGAAAAATTATTTGGGGGTCGGTCTTACATTCGACCCTTGTGGAGCTTTCTGGAAGCTGTTGGAGCGATCATTACTATGTAAATTTTCAAGCATCTATCTCGTCAGCTGACTCAGTAGTGACGTGTCAAAGTACAAAATTTTTTGCAATTTTTTTAAAAAGCGAAAAAAGTAAAATTTTTTCATTAAACGAGTCCATTATTTCCAACTTTAACGTTAACAAAGTGTTATTTTAAAAATGGAACATTCAACTTAAGGTATTAAAGTGTACAAAAATGATGTAGTGTTTTGAAAATATGTGTGAAAATATTTTTGACGATTGTTTTTAAAAAAGGTCTACAATTGGCCTAATATTGATGTTTCGTGAACCATAACTTTTAAGTTAGTTAAGGTGGGTTTTGAATCTTATGTTTTCTAAAAGTATGAAATCTTAGCTTGATATTACAAAAAAGAAAATTTGCGGTTTTGTTGCTCCATTTTTTGTTATTAACATTTTTCTGTTTGAAGCAGGGTGGCAACCGAAACGAATAACGGTACCAGCATCGGTAACGGCATTAAAAATTTGTCATTTCGGTATCGGTAACGGTATTAATTCTTTAATTTCGGTATAGGTATCGGTATTTTGATTATATCAGTGTCGGTATAGATACTTACTTAATGGTATTTACAACAAATAAATAAAATGTATTCAATTTAAAAACATAGTTAAGTTTTTATTTATATGTTCTCTTTTTTATTAGGCTAAGAAATAAAAATAAATTGCTGACTTGTAGAAGTAGGTACATTGTTTCAAAACATTTTTAAAAACTAATAGGAACATAAAAAAGCATTTCAAACATCAAATATTTGTATAATAAAAAAATATATTTTTAAAATAAATAAAAAATCAGTATTCATAAAAATATGTAAATACTAGACGTCTGCATGACTACACTCAAATGCCGTTTAAATACATTCGTTTGTTTTTCAACAACATAGTGTTTTTCATTCAATGTTAAACAAACTAAATGAATGAACCCACAAGAGAAAGCAAATAAAAAACAACTCCAACCGAAAACATAGAATGAAAAATGTTTGAATGAATATTGTTTTTGTTGTGTATAGGCAATCAAATCAAATATATATATTAATGCAGATGTCTAGTAAATACCATGGTATCAATACCATAGCTGATTATAAATATTTTAGAAAGTGAAAAACAAATTAATTAAGTTTGTATAAGTGTATAAGTTTTAAATTTTTTTAAATTTACTTTTTCAAACACAAAAAGGAAATGCAGAGGGCGAATTTTTGAATTCAGCTTGATACTACCTGTACTGGTGTACCCTGTACATGTATGTGCCTTTGTACACGTTTTTCATTTCTAAAAGCATTTAGCAACTCACGTATTTTCCCTTGGCTTGGGGTTGAAGAGGAATTTTCTTTTTCCATACTTTTAAGAACTGCTTCTACATTTCTTCATTTGCAAATAAATGAGAATTTAGTATAGTATTGAACTTGAGCCTTATAAAGAAA
Organism: Melanophora roralis; assembly: GCA_963583895.1. Taxonomy (NCBI): domain Eukaryota; kingdom Metazoa; phylum Arthropoda; class Insecta; order Diptera; family Rhinophoridae; genus Melanophora; species Melanophora roralis. The sequence continues at coordinate 11,612,836 of OY757192.1, read as the reverse complement.
ATAAAATTATGCCGAATTTTTACCCAAAATATATGGCACCCCTGGTTGTACCACCATACAATCCAAAGTCAAAAAATAATTTTTTCTTATTTGTCTGCTAATTTAGGCCTTTGACATACCGTGTTTTGTGAAAATTTTTTCGCTTTTTGGGGAATTGTATATTAACTTTCCAAGTACGTGTTTTTGCTTCCTAAACAATAAAATGCTTAACACTGAATATAAATATGCAAATTAAAAACAAAACAAAAATTCAAAAATATAGCACGTTAGATACCTTTAAAAAATTGATGGAATAATAAAACAAGAAGACTATCTTCACATTTTAAAAACCTCTTTTTAACCTGTTTTTGTAAAAGTGATATTTCAAAAGGGATCTAAATTGTGAACCTTTGCGACCAAAAATGTGTGGACAATTGTACAAAAACAATTGAGACAGTACCCAATGAACCTAGAGAAGGTTTGGCTGTCCCCTAAAGGTGGATAGCAACTATGATAGGCACGGTTGTAAAACTTGACATGAAAAGTTATAGGCCTAACATTTTCTATGGGTAACTGTGTCATCTTCACCTTTATATAGGCTACAAATTAAAAGAATAAGAGCGGGAGTGTGTTGTTAGATAAGTACGATTATCCTTTTTGACAAAAGTTAAACGGTTGGGAGAACAGATATGTTCACGGAACTATATATAGTATTGTAGTAGAAAATATTTAAAATTAAGAAAAAAAATATAGGATGTTCAAGTGAACAAAATAGACATTGGGAAAAAACATGAAAGGGGTTACCGCCAGAGTACGATTAGCCCAGAAATAGTAGATTCTAGAAATATAATATATATATTCAGGACCATGTTTATGTTGAGGAAAATGACTTTTGGAGTTATGCAAAAATAAGGCCAACAATATGAGATTCACTGCTCTCCCAAATTCCCAATTTATCATACTTTGACCGGAAAAGACGAACTCGAGTAGTAGCCGACGCTAGCCAGGCTTTAGGGGTGGTTTGGATTCAATTTGATTCAAAAGGTTATTCGAAAATAATATCTTTCGGACGAAGGCCACTGCAGCCAGTTCCTAAATTTTTTTATTATTATTAACTGCTAATTTATTTACATTTAATTTCTATATATATTATAAAATCAAGGTGTAAGTTTGTTTGTTTGTTGGTTTGTCACGCAATCACTCCTAAACGGCTGGACCGCTTTTTATGAAATTTGGAATGTAAATACCTTAAAGCCTTGGGTGTGCGATAGGCTACACGTTTTTGGAAAAAGGGGAGTTGCCACGCCCACAGCACTTCAAATCTAACTGTACTTCTACTGCAAAAAAAAATAACTTTTAATACGGGTGCATATATTGCACCGATTTTTTCAAAATTTTGTACACATTTATAATGCCTCTAACAGAAAAAAAAAATTTAAAGGCAAAAAAAGAGGCGGGACCATGCCCACTAAAACAAAAATTATATGATAGGCACTTATTCCAGACCGATTTTTTTGAAATTAGTTCGCATATAAACGACTTCTAAAGTTAAAATTTTGGAGGTAAAAAAGTGCGCGATACCACGCCCACAAAAATTAAACTTTTTTGCTGGCACCAGTGTCGGTATAGATACTTACTTAATGGTATTTACAACAAATAAATAAAATCTGTATTCAATTTAAAAACATATTATTATTATTTTATTAATCAATTTATTATTATCATTGTTTCATCATAAGATCATTAAGAATTGCTTCTTTTGTAGTTCAATAACATTTTTTAAATGAATTTGTACCAAACAAAACATACAAGAATATAAGTAAAAAAATGGAGAATAAAATTAAAACTTAAGCATAATCTTCTTTTTAAAACAAAGTAAAATAAAGATATGTACAGTTTTTTAAGAGTTTCTTGAAAAATAGTCAAAGATAGCACAAGCAAAACTGGCTTTTCCCTGCATACGTTTTAGGTTTAATGGTAAAGCATTCCATACTTTAATGGCGTTAATGAAAAAAAATCTGGATGTATTAAGATGAGAAAAACTTGGTATCAAAAGTGTAACACAGCGGGTGGATAATCCAAAAGTAAGTTTCTCATACAAGTAGGACGGAGTTTTTCCATATATTAAACGGTGTAAAAAAATCAAATTTCTCATACGTAGAAAGTCCGATAGGGCACAACCTAGGATCATTCGACTCCAAGATGATACGCTATCGTACCGTATGCCATAAACATAGCGTGTCGCACTATTAAAAGCTACCTGAAGCTTATGAAGAGATTGCGAATCAACATTGTCATATACTTCAGCAGAGTACATAATTAATGGAAGTATAACTTGAACAGAAGACATTCTCAGATTACGAAGTGTGAGAAATATTTTCCTAACAATATCATTTACATGGTCCTTGCACGTTAAGGTCGAATTTATGTAGAAACCCAAATATCTCACTTTGTTTACATATCCAAGCACAGTTCCATTAAGGATTTAGCCGGAAAATCTATGGATTCGAGTTATGCCGACTTATTGGCAAAACGAAAGATTTCATTGGATTTAGTATCAGACAATTGCAACAAGCCCACTCATAAATCGCACTCAAGTCCTCGTTCAGAGTATAACACATATCCTCAAGTAGACCAATACGATTAGATGTATACAACTGAATGTCATCAGCATAAGCATGTATTTTAACATAACTCACAACACTGAAAATATCATTAACAAACATGCTTAACAACAGGGGACCAAGAACTGATCCCTGAGGAACACCAGAAATAATTCTCCTCGTGTTTGACACTCTATTGCCAACAACGACTTTTTGGTAACGTTCCGACAGGTAGTTTTCCAAAAGCGATACCGCATTGCTGCAAAAACCAAAATAGTGTTTAAGCTTAAAAAGCAATATAGAATGATCCACCATATCAAAGGCCTTGGAAAAATCTAAAAAGCACATAAGGTTCAGATTACCAACACAATATTCAGGTCTAATATCATCAGTTACTTTCAGTACAGCAGTAGCACAGCTATGAGCCACACGAAAACCAGACTGTAGCGGATGTACTAGGGAATTACCTTCGACGTACTTTATAATTTGTTTACACATTAGGGACTCAAAAACTTTAGCCAGTACAGGCAAGATACTAATTGGACGATATTCATCAGGACAGGTGGCAGTAGCTGTCTTTGCAATCGGAATAATGCGAGAAATTTTCCATAGTACTGGAAAGCTTGATGTAGTTATAATATGATTAAATATGTGAGTAAGTGAACCAACTATAAAAGGTAAGGCAATCTTCAAAAATTTTAAGGATAAACCATCCTCCCCAATGGCATTTGATCGGACATTCATAATCGCATTGATCACTTCAGTTTCGGACACAACATGAAAAGCAAAGACGCAGCCAACACCAGTGGCAGGTATTCGACCGTAGTCGTTGCTCCCGCCTCTATTATTTCCACAAAAAAAATCATTTAATTCCTCCGGATCTAAGGTGGTCATATTAGAACTATGTGAATGGACACCCAGCTTCCTCACATTTTTCCATAGTTCCTTAGTGGGCAAGGTTACACTTAGTTTTCGTTCAAAATAAGCTTTTTTCGCCTGTCGAACTAATAGATTAGATCGATTTCTAGCTCTAGTGTAGTCCATTCTAGTAAAAGGAGTTGAGTTCCGTTTCCAAATACTATACATCTTATTACGATATTGAAATGATCGCTCAACTGCTCGAGTATACCATGGGCACGAATTTTTTTTACACAAAAGCTACGCAAAGGAATATGCCTTTCAAAAATACTTTGCAGACGAGATAAGACAATATTAAGCTTACCATCAACTGAATGCTCATACCAGCAGTGAGTCCAACCCACTGATGAAAGTTCGCAATACAAAGATGGAAGGTCAATTGAATTGTAGTCCCTATAGATTATAACATCAGAGGTATTAGGGCTACCCATTTCTATGTTCACTATACAGAAGAGTAGGTCATGATCAGAAATAAACGAGATCTGATCATAGAAAAGCAATAGATCCATATCCGAAATTAAAACCAAGTCTAACAAACTTGGATCATTATTGGGAGAAAAACGTGTTGGCAATTGCCGATTCATAATCTCTACTCCGACCGAGCTAGCTAAATTATCACTAAGATTATCTTTTCTAAGCAAGTTTACATTAAAATGACCACAAATAAAGTAAAAATCATAGTGTATAGCAAATTGTCTCAATTCATTAAAAAATGGTTCAACATTGAATAATCTACTAGGATTATAAACACATGAAACAATAATTTTGTTAGCATTATTAGAAATTTCAACATTTATAAACTCAATATTGGTATCATAAGATACACTAAAAATTTTACTTTTTAGGTAGCATTTGCAATATATTGCAACACCTCCACCTTTACTGTTAACTCTGCTAACTTGCAACAATTTATATCCATTTATATTATAGTGAGTTTCGGATACGTCATTATTAAACCAAGTTTCCGTCACACAGATTATATCAACTTTTGAGTTCTCAAAGATTTTTCTTACGTAATCAAGTTTCAAATAATTTAAACTTCTGGCATTAAAACGAACAACATGCAAACCAGAGTGCTGTTTAGACAAAATATTTAACATTGCAAATTTATTTTCAATTACGCCATACCCACCACTAGATAAACTCATAAAAAATTAAGAAAAAACCAGTTATGCTATATTGAATCAAAAATGAAATAATATCAATATTAAAGAAGATTAAAAAGTAAAATTTATAAGGATAAAGGGGGATTAATAATAATAATTCTAGATTTTTAAAACAATTAATAGTTGTTATTTTCGTTGAAATCAACTTGATCATCTTGGCCGAGAAATAACTGGTTTAGATACTCAATTTCGTCTACTTTAATAAGCTTATCATTTATTTGTTTTTTTATATATACAAAACCACGCATAGTAAAGGCACTACATATGATTTTTTTCTTTTTTGAACGAACTGCCGCTTGCAAAATATTAAAGTTTGATTTTGTCAGATTTTCATTTATGTAAAACTTTTTGTCAGAGTTGAATCCGATATGACTGAGCCGAAATGAAAACCCCTTGTTGAGTTTCTTATAGGTAGCCAAGGATTTGCAGAAAAAGTTTTTATCATACGATGACCAGAATTTCACAATAATTACAGCATTCTTTGAAACTTGCTTATGCTTATTATTTAGATTTCGAAGTCGATATATAGATTTAATATTAGGTACGGGGGTGCTTATGGTGCTTCATATATCACAAAAAGTTGTTGTCAGATCTTCATTTTCTGTAAAAGGGATTTCATTTATCCGGAGCTCAGATGAAACAGTGAAATTCTCCTGCAGTTTTAATTTAGTTTTTAATGTGTTTATTTCCTTCTGCATACTTTCCATTACACTTGGGGTATTTTCCAAGATGGTTACCCTTTCTTTAAGATCAACCAGCTCAGTCTGCGAAATTTTGTATTTTTCACCCATTTCACTTAAAATGTCTTCTTTGAATTCTCGAAATTTGGTGTCAATAATGTGCATAATTTGTTCAGGTAATTTATCAAACCGTTTATCCATACAATTTAGTAATTTGAACGGTGAACCAATGTTCGACAAGGATGAAGAACTCGCTGCAATAGATTTCTGACATACATTCATTGTGCGCTTATTAGTTGGAGTGTCAATAATTGCACCTGTGGATATATTTAACTCTTGTGTATTATCAGAAGCTAGCATATTTGTTTTACCTTTACGACTTCTTTTAGTATTGCAACCGGCAATTTTTTTTACTTTGCTGTTTTTTTCTTAGGTTGTACATTGATATACAAAAAAAGAATATTTTTTATTTTTAAGTTAGTTTATTTATTTGTATTTTTCTTTCTCAATTATTAATGTTTTTTAATTTAGTTTAGTTTCACAGCAAGGTAAGCAGTAGCTTTTGAAATATTTTTTCTCAGCCCAAAATTATGCAAAGTTAATTAACAAATTAAACAAAAGCTAAGTTTTCTTCTTCTATTTATTTTATGTTCCACATAAACTTTGTACAGTGGGATTGTTTATTTATTTTTGCGGGCAACATATGTATAATAAAACAACTTTTGTTGCAAAAGTATTAACGTTTCTTTTTCTTTTATTTATTCTTATTTCTTTCTTTTTACTTTTTAATTGTTTTGGTTTGTTTTGTTTTGTTAAAAAAAAACACAGATTTATTATTAAATTTAACAAATAAAAAGGGCACTGCATAAGTATTATTTTGCCTTTAAGCTCAAATGTATTATTTCTTAAACTTTTTTAGATTCCAAACTTTTTATTTTGTTTACTGAGTAGAAAAAAAAACTTTTATTAAGTAAGAGCTTAAAATAAACACGTCTTCACGTCACCACTTCAAAACATAGTTAAGTTTTTATTTATATGTTCTCTTTTTTATTAGGCTAAGAAATAAAAATAAATTGCTGACTTGTAGAAGTAGAAGTAGGTACATTGTTTAAAAACATTTTTAAAAACTAATAGGAACATAAAATAGCATTTCAAACATCAAATATTTGTAGAATAAAAATATATATTTTTTAAATAAATAAGAAATCTGTATTCATAAAAATGTGTAAATACTAGACGTCTGCATGACTACACTCAAATGCCATTTAAATACATTCGTTTGTTTTTCAACAACATAGTGTTTTTCATTCAATGTTAAACAAACTAAATGAATGAACCCACAAGAGAAAGCAAATAAAAAACAACTCCAACCGAAAACAAAATATTGCTCAAACATTCATATAAATAAATACTGAATAGAATGTGTAAATATTGTTGTATGATTGGTGTAAAAAATTATTATTGAGCGCATTCATTTGTGTTTGCAAATTTGTCGTTATTGTTGTTGTTAAAACATTCATTAACTCGAAAAAAACACCTGAATGTTTTTATAAAAAGTCTAACTGTAATGAGACTTTGCTATGTTTTTGTATTTTCAAGTGAGTTTTATACACATTCAAAACGAAAACTGTAAAATGAATGTGTTGTTCTTGTATCATTGAGTGTAACACACAATGCATTCTTTCTTGTGTTGTTACTGGTTTAACTTTATTTACCTCCCATAGAATGAAAAATGTTTGAATGAATATTGTTTTTGTTGTGTATAGGCAATCAAATGAATATATTCATGCAGATGTCTAGTAAATACCAGGGTATCAAGACCATAGCTGATTATAAATATAAGTGAAAAACAAATTAATTTAGTTTGTATAAGTTTTAAATTTTTTGAAATTTACTTTTTCAAACACAAAAAGGAAATGGAGAGGGCGAATTTTTGTATTCACCTTGATACTGCCTGTACTTGTGTACCCTGGTAAATACTTTGTACTTTTTTAAGGTAAAATGTTTAAAAAAAATGTTACATATATCAAAATTTTTCTCAGCTTCTAAATCAAAGTCAATTTTTTGAAAAATTTGAATTAAAAATATAAATTGAAAAATACATTTAAATTTACTGTTTGGGATATTTAAAAAGAATTTACTTTTTTAGATGCTTATAATAAGGAACACAATATATGGTTTATTAAAACAGCTCCGCATTGGATCGAATCACAATGACTGCATTTAAACTATCCTCATTTAACCTTTAGCGGATAGGGCTCAATATATATTTTACCCCCGAAAATAATCTTTCTACACTAATTTGTGTACCTAGTACAGCTAACACAACTTTTGCTATAGTATATAATTCTGGCTTAGTTTTACTTTGTTCTTTCCACCAATTAAGAACATTTATGTGCCTTTGTACACGTTTTTCTTTTCTAAAAGCATTTAGCAACTCCCGTAATTTTCCATTGTTTGGGGTTAAAGAGAATTTTTTTCATACTTTTAAGAACTGCTTCTACACAGTCGGATGATGTACTCGAACTGCAGCTTACATCATCAGAAGCTATGTTTAAGTTTTTTGAGATATGGTGTTCATTCTGACACTAACGTGAATCCAAGAACAGCGCACCTAGAAAAGCTTCATTCTAAAAAAGAATTTCTGTTGAAAAAAGAAACTGCAAGTATAACCCAGTCACAACCTGTCGAGATACGTCAACGCGACAGGGGTGGTCTAGTACTCCACTTTCCCTTGGACCATGGTTTAAGGGGGCCTATCGAGTGTGGTGTTGTCAAAACGGGGTCATTTAGACTCAACTTGAGAGTTTGCGTACAGCGAACTACTACGAAAACCAACCAACCAACCCAATTTAAACGGTATCGGTAACGCTTGCCAAACTTGGAAAATATGTTATTTCAAATATTTTCTTCAAAAAATTTGCTAAGATACATAAAAAATGATCAGTCCAGCATTTTAAAATTAAATGACTCAGCTGGTATTTTAAAGACTGCTTAACAAGAGCAATTATTTCGCGAGTTCTTTTTTAATCGCCCGACGGTTGTTGTAATCAAATAAGGTTTGGTTGTTCTGAAAGATGATCTGCCGAGCTATTTTGGTAATTTCTTAACAAGTCATCATCGATTATGTACTTTTTGTAATTATTAAAGGTTATTTTGCAAATAAAAACGCAGTTTGTTCTTTTATACAAACAAATATAAAAAACAGTTTTATTATTTATTAAATTTAAAATAAGTTGTTCAGGCCAAGAGACTAAAAACTCAATGAATAAGTTTTTTAAAGGAAAAAATTTAAGTGACGAGAAATAATGAATTGACAATACAATATATAAAATGTTACTAGATTATTTTAATTATTTACTTTGTTAATAATATTGAGAGCGTTTTTCCAACACTCCCTCTCGCTCTCATAATTTATTTTTTAAATTGCTTGCACTCACATTTTTAATAAGGCTAATAATGACTGAAACTTTTCTTTAGGCAATGCCTTCGTCAGTATGTCAGCTAGTTGATTGACGCTTTCCAAGTATTGAACATCGATATCGCCTTTAGCCTGAATGTCGCAAGTGTAAAAGTATTGGGTGTCAATATGTTTGGTTCTTTTCGAAGATTCTGGACTTTTTACCAAAGTTATTGCTTGCTGGTTATCACATTTAACTGGTGTCGCATCAAGTATTATTTTTCCAATGCTAATCATTAATTTGCACATCCAAACTACTATTTTTGTTGCCGAGCATAATGCTACAAATTCTGCCTCTGTTGTAGAAGTAGCTATTATTGTTTGCTTCTTTGAACTCCACGCTATAGGCCCATTATTGACTGTAGCTATCCAGCCTGTGGTGCTTCGTCTTGAATCCAAATCTCCCGCCCAGTCTGAGTCACAATACATTTTCAAGGTATTACAGTGTGATCCAATACTATATGAAATACCTCTGTCAGCCGTTCCTTTCAAATACTTAAAAATGCGTTTCACACCTTTGCAATGAATTTGAGTTGGACTTTCAACATATCTACTCAAAACACCAACACTAAAAGCAATGTCTGGTCGTGTTGATACCATTAAGTACATTAACGATCCAATGGCTTCTCGATAAGGAAATTTTTCTTCAGGTGTACCTAGTTTTGAAAATGGAATACCTGGCTCTGCTGGAGTTGATACCGCTGCACAGTCTTCGAGGTTAAAACGTTTCAGTATTCTATTTATATAAGCTTGCTGATGAATTTTCAATTTCATTGATTTTCTGCAAATTTGAATTTGTATGCCAACAAATGACTCAGCAGGTCCATAAGTTATGTCAAATTCGCAATTTAAAGCTTTTAGAAGATCTATAATGAAAGATGCATTATTTCCACACACTAGCCCATCATCTACATAAAGAGCTAAATATGTTGTTATTTGTTTTGAGTTATAATAAAATACACATGAATCAGCGAAAGATTGTATAAAACCAAAATTAGAAAGAAAATTCACGATTCGTTTATTCCATTGTCGGGAAGCCTGCTTAAGACCATAAAGTCCTTTTTGTAATTTACATACTCGTTCGTCCTGTTTGTAACCATAGGGTTGTTCCATATATATTGCTTCTTCCAACTCACCATGTAAAAAATTAGTTTTTACATCGAATTGGTATAATTGCATATCAAACGCAGCAGCTATCGACAACAACAAACGCACAGACTCATATCTCACAACCGGTGAATATATTTCTTCATAGTCTACTCCTGGTTTCTGTAAGCACCCTCTTACCACCAATCGAGCTTTATATATGTCTATTTTTCCATCCGACTTGTATTTTCTTTTAAAAACCCATTTATTCGAAATGACGTTTAGATTTGAAGTACGTGGTACAAGAACCCATGTGTTGTTTTTATATAACGAGTTCAATTCATCTTTAATTGCTAAGTTCCACTTTTCAGATTCTTCACCGTTTAGTGCCTCTTCTAAAGTGGTTGGTTCTAACTGCACGCTACATATTTCACCGTTAATTACATTTTCAATTTTCTTTTTATTACCTCGAGTGTTATATGGACTTCTAAAATTTTGTTCACTGACATATCTTTTAAATTTGTTATCAGAATCAGATGATATTTCTAGCCCTTGTTGTAGGTCTGATTTTTCTTCGTCATGATTTGTCATTTCGCCATTTTCAGCGTTTCCGTTTGTACTGTCATTTTTATGTTTTGTTTTCACCTCAATTATTTGATTTACGTACTCTCTACATTTTTCGTTAAAAATTACGTCTCTTCTGATGAAAACATTTTTACTCTTTGAGTCGTAAACACGGTAAGCTTTACTTGAATCATTATATCCAACTAATATGTGCTTTACTGAGTTCTTTTGAAACTTTGTTCGTTGTTCTTTTGGAAAATGTACAAATGCTTCACTACCAAAAATACGCAGATGACTTACCTCTGGTTTTTTTCCGTACCATTTTTCATAAGGTGTGCTCCCTTCAATGACATGAGAGGCAGTTCTGTTTTTTAAATACACAGCTGTATTCGCTGCTTCAGCCCAAAGATACAATGGTAAATTTCTACCATGTAACATTGATTTGGCGCTCTCGACTATAGTTCGATTTTGGCGTTCTATAAAACCATTTTGCTCGGGAGCTCGAGGGGTAGATATTTCACGCCTAATTCCATTTTGTATAAGAAATTTTCTTACCGAATCGTTACAGAATTCTAGACCTCCATCAGAACGAAGTATCCTAATATCATACCCGTCGTTTTTATTGTGTACCATTTCTCTAAGTGTTTTATAGTTAACATGGCCAAATCTTTCATGCCAAACTTCTATCGGTTCCGCAACTGCTACATTTAAGTTAGCTGATAAAGGCTTCAAATTCATTCTGTACAAACCTGCTTCACGAGTTCCATCAGCAATCACATTACTACCTTTCATGAAACACACACGATTACCACCTTCCTTAAAAACGACTTTCATTCCTTTCTCTGTGGCTCTTGAAACAGATAAAAAATTTTTGTCTAAATCTGGGACTAATAACACATCTTTAATTATGTGTGTGGGACTGCTTATTTCACTTCTGACTAAAATATCACCCATGCCTTCGATTGGCAACTTACGGCCGTCTCCAACTTTTACAAAATAGTGCCCAGTTTTAAAATTATTTATACTTTTAAATAACTCCCTCTGAAAAGACATATGATCTGTAGCTCCAGAATCAGCATAGAAAACATTTTTAGATTTTCGTTGCTGAGCCGTTGCTTGCAAGACAAACAGTTGTGGATCGTGATGTTCAACACGCTCTCGTTCAACGATTAGTGAGTGAACATGGTTGTTTGAATTTTGTTTATTTCGCTGATCAGCTGCCTTTTTAAAACATTCTCTTGCCCAATGGCCCTTCTTATGACAATAGTTACAGCTGCCATTACGTTTTGCATTTTGGTTATTCTTTCTGTTGTGATTGTTATCTGTTTTATTATTTTTGTGCGTACTTACTGTGAATGCAGATTTAGATGTGCTATTTTCACTTCCATCAGATGTACGTAAATTAAGTAAGGATTCTTCATTTACCAGATGATCAGTTAACCTCTCTAAATTTTGTTCATTTCTTGGAACAGCATACCAAGCTGTCCTTACATAGTCGTATTTAGACGGAATGCTGCTTAATATTTTAGCGACTACCATTGCTTCTTTCTGTTCCAGATCTATATCTCTTAGCCTTTGATTTAGGGAACATATATCTGCTATAAAATTAGCAACGCTTTCACTTTCATCCATCTTGCAATTGATAAATTTCTCAAGTAAAATTTGTGCCGACTGTTCACTTCTTTCTGAATGCACTGCTTTCAGCCTTGACCACATTTGAGCTGCACTATTACAGTCCGTTAATTATTTTAATTGGTCCAGCATCAATCCTCTCATGATAAATGCTTGAGTTTCAGCATCTTTATCATCCCAAGCCTCAGGATTATTTGTGGGTCGTTTGACTGTTCCCAAAATATAGGGCCTCAACTTATTTTCTGTCATGTAGATCTCCATTTGCCGACGCCATAATTGATAATTTTGCCCATCAAACCGATGCAAATTGCATATCTTAGAATCAGACATATTAAAAAAACTTCTTATATCGAGCCAGGAGATTCCTTCAGATTATTTAGAAGTAGTATTATAATAATCAGCATAAGCATCAATATAATTCAAATGTTTGCTGAGACTGGGCCCATAACCTTTTGCAAATAAAAACGCAGTTTGTTCTTTTATACAAACAAATATAAAAAACAGTTTTATTATTTATTAAATTTAAAATAAGTTGTTCAGGCCAAGAGACTAAAAACTCAATGAATAAGTTTTTTAAAGGAAAAAATTTAAGTGACGAGAAATAATGAATTGACAATACAATATATAAAATGTTACTAGATTATTTTAATTATTTACTTTGTTAATAATATTGAGAGCGTTTTTCCAACAGGTTATTTTCAATTGTTATGGCTATGGCGTTACGGTTAAATCACGTCTGATTCAACCTTAATGGTATTTACAAAAAATAAAAAAAAATCTATATTCAATTTAAAAACATAGTTAAGTTCTTATTTACATATATGTTCTCTTTTTTTAGACTAATAAAAAAATAAATTGCTGACTTGTAGAAATAGGTACATACATTGTTCAAAAACATTTGTAAAAACTAATAGGAACATAAAATAGAATTTCAAACATCAAACATTTGTATGATAAAAACATATTTTTAAAATAAATAAAAAATCAGTATTCATAGAAATATGTAAATACCAGGTTACAGGTTATATCAAAAGCCTAGCTGACTATAAATATTTTAGAATGTTAATAACAAATTAATTAATTTTGTACTAAGTTTTATATTTTTTGTCGTTTACTTTTTCAAACACAAAAAGGAAATGCAGAGGGCGAATTTTTGAATTCAGCTAGATACTACCTGTACTGGTGTACCCTGGAAAATACTTTGTATTTTTTTAAGGTAAAATGTTTAAAAAATATTTCAAAAACATTTTTTCAGCTTCTAAATCAAAGTAAATTAAAAAAAAATATATAAATTTAATTAATAACTTATATCTTTGAAAAATACATTTAAGTTTACTGTTTGGGATATTTAAAAGGCATTTACTTTTTTAGATGCATATGTAAATAATAAGGAACACAATATATGGTTGATTTAAACAGCTCCGCGTTGGATCGAATCACAATGACTGCATTTAAACTATCTTCATCTAACCTATTGCGGCCAGGGTTTAATATATATTTTACCTTCGAAAATGATCTTTCTACACTAACTTGCGTACCTGGTACAGCTAACACAACTTCTGCTATAGCATATAATTCTGGCTTAGTTTTACTTTCTTCTTTCCATTAATTAAGAACATTTATGTGCCTTTGTACACGTTTTTCATTTCTAAAAGCATTTAGCAACTCACGTATTTTCCCTTGGTTTGGGGTTGAAGAGGAATTTTCTTTTCCCATACTTTTGAGAACTGCTTCTACACAGTCGGATGACGTACTCGAGCTGCAGTAAAATAACACATACTTATTTATATTCAATAGCTTTAATATACCTATGCATACACAGAAAACAATATTTTGTAAAAATTTTTAATTATACAAATAATGTGAAGTAAATAAGTTTTAATTACATTCGTAATTGTATCAACTACTAGAGTAATCAAACACAATATTATTAAATACTTTTACAAAAAATTGAGTGATTTAAAAAAAATGTTTGCGAAATTTTGATAGCTAAAATTAGTCAATATGCAGTTGGAAATTAAAGTTGCCAGAAATACATCAGTACATTAGTGCAATATTGTGCCCTGCTTTCGCCTACAAGAATTATGGATATATGGCACATATATAAAAATCAGAAATTTTAAACTCTGATATCAATTATAAAATAATAATTTAGAGAAAAATTTAAAATAAATAAATAAATAAACATTAAATACATATGTACGTATGTATGTATATATTTTTTTATGTATGTAGGCGATGTGCTACTATGTATATACACACCCTAAAAAATTAAGAACTTTTAACAAATTTGACACAAGATAGCTGTTTTAAGGGCATTTAATATAGTATTAAATAAATAATAATATACAAATATTCTATATCATTGAAAAGGTAAATAGATGGAGATTTGCATACATATCATATTTTTTACCTATCGAAAAAAATAAGCGGTCAGATTAAAAAAATTCTAAAATATTATATTTACAGTTTTTTTTGTGAAAATTTTTTATATTTGAAAGCTTATAAAATATTGTTGATTTATGATAACGTAATAGATTTTAAAACTTTATAATAGTATTGTGTTATTTATTATTTAAACAAAAAACAAAGAGAATTAAGTAAATTTTAAGATATTTTCTGAGCTATTATATAACACGCATCTTAAAATTTGCCTATATTAATAACATTTACCCTCGTGTTCCCATTTTTGAGCGGGCGGTGAATAAGTTAATTAAAACTGAAACCTCAAAAGATAAGTTATTTTAATTTTGAACTAATTTTTCAAAAACTGGCTTGCGTTTTTTTTTTCTCGGCCGATAAATTTGAAATTTCGTTGAAAAATTCCATATTCTCGACCAATGCCTGGCGTAGGGTGCACGCCTAAATCCTTTCAAAAATATACTACTAATATATTTTGAAGCCTGCTTTTTCAAAAAATGTAAAGAAAGAAATAATTATTTTCACAAATATTTGCAAAAAAAGTTAATCAATTGTGCTCAATTTTTGTCAAAATTATGCCATTTTTGAATAACCTTGAAAATTTTGACTTTGAATATTTTTCACGGCTAGACGAATAAAGGTTAGGTTAAATAAATTTTTTTGGGTAGGCTTAACAAACTTTTTAAAAATACAAAAATATTTTTAATAATATTTTTAGCATAACTACAATTGCAGACATTTGCAAAAAACCGAATAAAGTCAAGGTCAAAAACAACAGTTTTAAATTTCAAACTCAAATATCTTTTGAACTGTAACAGGTTACAAGTAAGAGTTAGTATGTTTTCTTTTTAGATTTTAATTTTCATCAAATAAATCTAAAAATCATTGAAATCGGTTGATATTTGCAAAAGTTAAATGTTTTGCAAACCCGAGGAGGTCAACTTTGTCACCCTGTACCTCAACGTATGTATATACAGGGTAGTCCAAAATTTTATTTTCTAAAACCTTGGGTCCTCTTCTACGACTGTTTTATACATTATTTTATGATTGGACAAATACTTTCGCAGATACAGATTTATTACCATTTTTTTTGCGTTTGGCCCCACTGTGCGACGATTACTTTTACTCATTAACCGTTCACTTTTGTATCTAGTTTGTTCTTATTTATACTTAACACTAATATTTGTATATATGTATGTATGTTAGTAAATTTTTTTCTTACTTATTACAAATATTTTCGTTTTAAATAATACTCTCTTAGACACGTCCGTACACTACGAGATTAAGAACATTAAAAACCCCACGACGTAAAACTTATACTAGTAAGCCATTACCATAATGAATATCTTCACTGTAACCACGAAAAGGTGGTAAATGAAATTCGGTATATGGGAGGGGCTTGGGAACGGCTGGTCAGATCAGTGAAGGCATCATTATCATCTTTCCGTTCAAAGTTTAGTCTGACAGGTGAACTATTAAGTGTTGCTTTCACCGAGGCCGAGAACATAGTAAATTCACTCCCACTGCTTACATACCAATTGAACATGACGAAGTTGAGTATTTGACCCCAAATCAGTTTCTGCTAGGTAGCTATAACGGAATGAAACTATTATCATCACCACATGAAGATGCAAGCTAATTGAGGCGTGGGTGGAGAACCGCCAGCAGTAAGCTGCTTTGTTTTGGTCCCGTTTGTTTCGAGAATATCTACCAGTAATAACGAACCTATATATTTCAAAATGTTGAGCCCATCAAGGTTGGGGATGTAGTATACCTAGTTCAGCCAAAATACCTTAGAAATTGTTGGCCGAAGGGCGAAGTCCTTGAAGTAAAAATGGGATCGGATGGCCAATTCCATAGTTCTATCGTTAAGACAACAACTAAAGTTTATTGAAGACATGTTACAAAAGTCTTCGTACTTTTGGGTGAAAACAAGGTAGGTCTATTGCGACGTATGTAGATAATAGTATATTGCAGATATTGCTCGTAGTTACTGATTGGGACTTTTTGCTTAAATTTATAAAGCAATTTCTAGCCTTCAGGACCAAATGACACCGGTGACCCTGCAGTAGCATAAACAAAGTTAACGACGTTAAACCAGTTTAATATTTTCTTTACAATATAAGACCTTAAATAACAGGTATTTATACAAAAGTATTTTAACCAATTTTAGACAATTTTTGGGCCAAAACCTACATCATTCTGTAACAAAAAAGATTCTTTGAGAATGAAAACGAATTAATATTTTTTCTCTTTTCCAAACAAGTTTTTAAGAGAAAAAATGTTTAATATGTACCAACATAGTTGGGACCGGGACCCGAAATTCGACCTCTTTTAAAAAAAAATTTTAAACTAGTCAATTTTGTCTGAAAAAAGATTAAAAAACAAAAACCCTAATGTATACCTGTTACACCGTTAAAGTATTTTACCAGCCACACCCTAGTTGCGGACGTTGTGGTAAAAACTCTAAAAAAATTCAAAATCTTTGTTAAGTTTGTTTTCTTAAGATTCGAGGTTTTTTATTTTCTACGTTTTTTTAATGTTTTAAATTTAGTTATATTATAGTACATACATATACGCACAAAATTTCATTCAGATATCCTTGTTAACAAATATTTTTCTGCAACTAATATATTTGTGGTTTCCTAAAACAAATAAAATGTTTATTTAAACTTTGGCCCCTCTCCAAATATCTTAAACGATTTATGTAGGTCAGATTTTAAAAAAATATATGTGTACATATTTTTTTACACAAAACTATGGGTTTTTATCTCATAAAACATATATTGAATTTTTATCTTACACATTGAATATTAGACTTTTTAACCAAAGGTATTTAAAATTTTATTTTGTGTAGAAAATAAAATTTCTTTTAATCCGATTTTTATGAAGGCTACATATTTTTTATGCTTAAGTTTTCTTTTATAATATATTTCGACTCATCGATTAGTCGTCAACAAAATGTTAAACCACAAGACGGGTGCACCGGACCTAGCGCTGTTTATAACTTTTTGTAACGTATTTTTACAAACTATTTCAAGTAAAATTTTTACTTTTTTTTAGCTTTTTAGTTTATTTTTGTGCTAATGATTTTTTATTGAAAAATATTACTAAAAAATTTATTCTCCTGACACTAGCCGAGTAGAATGCATTTTTAAACCTGCTTCCGCAATTGTCCGCACTTTATGGTCGATACTTTAGTGAGGATATAATTATCGTTTATTAAACTCAATGGTTTTTGAAATTGTTATACTTTAAGTTTCTTCTGTGTTCTTTAATTTTTATTATTTAAGTTAAAACAAAATTTATGGTATGCCATTTTTTATCATAGCTACACTTTTTATTTATATTTATTCTTCTTTACTTCCTTTATTTTGCCTTGTTTAGATTGTAATGAAGGCGAGCATGCTTTTGTCAAATTAAGTAAATTATAATATGTCGCGTTTGCTTTATTTTTGTATTTTAAAGAGGGCGTTCTCCGTCAGTAAGGCATGAGAATCAGGACGACGGGTACGAAACAAGTGCTGGTGACGTTCTCACACCAAACTCACATGCTTCCTCAGCGCATTCATTGACTCCCCAACATCTTGTTCAACACGGTGGGCTTGCAACAAAGTTTACTAAATGTGAAGCTCAACATCAAGAGCAAAGCACACAACAACAGCAATCTCAACATAGCTTATTTGCAGCTGATGACCGGAATCAAAAAGAGTTGGTTCCCAGCGAACCACTGTCAGTTAGAGATACTTATAATTTCACAGATAATGAAATAAATTTAACTTCTAACACAAGCTTACGTAACATCTTAACTCCACCACTTTCTAATACACTATGCAATCAAGAGGGAGGATCAGTTAACAAATTTATAGCAATGCAGCCAGATCGCTCTTTGTTAACTCCAGTGAATGCAACCCATGATTTGTACAGCCCACACAGCTCAGTTTTACATCATCACCACCAACAAAAAGCTTCCTGCGTTGACACAAATTTAGTCTCGCAGGAGGCGAATGTAGAACGTCAGCCACATATTGTTAAACGATATATAGATAATGTCGCTCAAGGCACAGATTATATATTCAACTTACAAACAAAATCAGTTCAGAAAAGAAGAGGGCGTAAAAAAAAGGTACAAGAAGGGAATTTAACATTATCAATGGAAAGGTACATAACAGCTCAAAGCACATATTTATATAAACTAATTTTGTTTTTTTTTTTTAAATTTCTATGACATATTTTATTTATTATTATACATATTTAAAGGTCAAATCCGGATGACGTTAATGCAATATCAGCTTTTACCAAAAGGAAAGAACGTAAAAAACACGACCGCTTTAATGGAATGCCCGAAGAGGAAGTTGTAAAACGCATCCTACCTGATCATCTGTGCGATAACTTAGATATTGTTATAGTGAGTGTAAATTTCGTGTGTTAATATATTTTTTCTTTAACCTCAGTTTAATATTTATTTAAACGCATTTTTTGCACTAAGGCTTGTAAGGTACACTAGTTTTCTTGCAGTGTTTGAAATTTTATCACGACTTTTATTTTAACTGATTCAACTCAACATCTCAATAACTTTTTACTATACGGAAATATTTTACAAAAGGTACTATTTATTGTATTAAAGATTTTTTTGGAAGGTTAGTTTTTTAAGAATATTTTAATATTTTGCTAAACACTAAAATTATTAAAAAAAATGGAATGAAAATAAAATTTGTTTTAAGCTACCTCTTAAACATATCGCACACCAAATCAAAAACAGTCACAACTTAAAATAATTTTTTTAACAAGGGTCTTGGTTTCTGCTTTAAAAAGCATGGCTCTAATTGTCTTACCAAATTAAGTAAAACTGCACAGGAACCGTCTTAAAATAAAGTTTAACAAAATACAAACAAAATTGTTGTGTTCTTAAAACTAGCTTAGAAAAAATTTAAAATTTTCAGATAAATTTTAAGTCGACAAGCCCTTTAAATTGGTCCTTTTATATACCAAGTCACTTAATCTATCGAACAAAATTACACCGATTTCCAAAGGTTTTTCAGGATTTGATCCCAGTTTGGTTTGTTTATTTATAGGGTTTGTTGTAGGTTAAGTTTGTCCATATGCATTTTATTGATTCGGTTCTTCACCAAAGCATCTGTAGACTTCAACCAAATTCTTAAGAAACCTTACGAATATTTTCTACCTTTATATAATAACTAACCTTTTTTTAAACTTATGAAGAATTACTATAAATAAACCAAAACGTCAACAGTTTTTTAAGAACCCTACAAACCAATTTTTGCCATGACCTGTTTCCCTTTTACTTTTGAATGACCATTGGTTATCAATAAATGTATTATAAGGGCTACTGAAAACAAAACCTTGTTGTATTACAACCATTTCCAAAGGTTATACAGTTTTCTTTGTTTAACCTACAACAAACCCCATAAATAATAAAATTACTTTATTTCAGGTTCAAAGTCGATAGCTATCCTTTTTTTTGTACCCTTCATATAAGTGATAAGGGTATATATCAGTTAGTCATTCCGCTTGTAATTTCCTTATTATTCAATTGCGACCCCACAAAGTGTATACATTCTGGATCCTTATATGTAGATAGGAAAGTCGATAAAGCCTTGTCCGTAAAACGGACCAGTTATTGGTGTCAAAGTTTTAGAAATTTTCTGGAGACAACCGCTATTTAAAATCAGCAAGATCGGTTAACTACCGACCGAGTTATAGGGAAAACAGTGCGATTTTCTCAGTTTTTTTTAGAACAAAAACACAAACTCCATACAAAATATGTAAAAAATGAAAACTGGTAACGCTGTTAAACATATATGTGTATATGGATGGGCATAAAAAAAATACACAAAAAGTTTCTTGTATGTTTGGACGTATGTAGTAATGTATTGTCATATAGATGTATGTAGATACATATGTATGTATGTGTGTATGTACATATGTATGTATTTACATACATACATAAATTTAATCCAAAGCTTTTTTGATGTTCATTGTTTTTTGGGAAAGAGTAAAAGGACACAGCTAAAATAAGATTTGTTAAAAACACGCTCACAATTAGTTTTAGCACAATTTCTCCATTGATTTTTTTTCCTATCGTTTTGCATGCATTTCACCACTGCACACTTCATGTTTACGATTTGCTTCAAAATTTTATATAAGTTTTTTTTTGCTCTTATAGCTTTTAAATACACTTCGCACAGAATTTTCATAATAACTATTATTTTTTTGCACTATAATTAAATTCGTTTTAATTAACGAAATTCCAAAAATTAATTTTTTGGAGAACTGTCAAAGTGATTTTAGTGCAGGGTTGTCAAATCTCACATAACATATATACATTTTCCGGCAAAATTAGGAATTAATCTAGAGCAATAATAATTTCTAGTTTAGTGTCAAACTCAATATACAAAAATAAAGAGTAAGAGAACGACTCTCTTAATTTTTATCTTGCGGCCACCTTATATGGATATGCCTTGATCTAGACTATGTATATTAGTTGTGCTCAAAAACTTCCCAGTAAATACTTACAGGCAACAAGAGAGTAAAAATAATTTTTTTTCAAAATTACTCTCAAAATTATCTATATGTAAATTAATGCATTACCAGCCAAAATTAGCTGGAAACTTTTTGTTGCTCAACGATCTTTGGTTGCTAATTTTGTGTATAAGTAACAGAGACTGTCTTACTAAAAATAAAATTTGTTTATGATTAAATGTTCTTTGTTCAAACGCCTCATATGATATATACCAATGCATGATTTAAATCATTTCATTCGAGCTGTTGTTGTTGGGTTTTTGATTTTAATCTCTATTCAAAAAAATCAACATCAATTAAATCTTATCAACAACAATGAGCAAAACTGAACAAGAAATTCAGCATTTAAGGGATGTTGCACCTAATGAGAATAACAGACGAAAATTGGCGCCATGCTCATGGTTTAACAGTAGGTGACGTAGCTGTTTCTCTTTAACTTTGCCAGCCGTGCATAACAAAGGCTTGCCATAGTTCTTGTTTGGCACTAAGGGTTTCAAAAACAGTGCTGGTTAAAACTTTTCTTTTGGCTATAAATGCTTAAATAATTGTGTTAAAATTGATTCAGCATTATGCATAATTAACAGCAAGTTAATATTATTTCGAACGTTAATGCATACAAAAAAAAAACTTTTTTTGGGTAAAATTCAAATTAGATGATGTAGTGTGATTTAGTTGTTTTTCAAATATCTAGCGCTTTGTTTTTAAGCAATTAGAAACTTTGTAATATCAACTTATGACAACATTGATATAGCTTTGACAAAAGTATTCACACATTGAATAAATTCACAATGAATAAACTCATGCGTTGACCAAACAAAGATAATTTATTCGAGGCAGATTTTTGTTCAACTCAATTTCAAATAAAAATTCTTAAGTTCAATATAAATTTTCTCATTTACAGCAAAAAATTAACAAACCTATTATGTCAAACATTTGTTCTTGGCTTCCGAAAGGGCTTTTTATAAATTCAATATTCAGTAAGTAGCCAGGTTAACACAGGCTTCGGGAATGTGTTATCTTAATTTCTGGGGTATCTTCAGCTTAATATATTGTTGATTGGTTCCAAATATATTATATTCATTATACCTATATAGACATGCATGCATACATCCTTAGTTCAGTAAAATTAACGCATTTAAACCCTTTACGCTCATATTCATATTTCAAATTTAAAATATTCTCATTTGGACTATTAATATTACATGCAAATTAAAGTTTTCAATACAAATAAAGCCCTAAATGATTTAAAAAGACAAATAATAGGCAACCCTTGCATGGGTTAAACTACGTCATCAGAGAGGCAAACATGCGCAAGTCGCAATCTAGTTGTCTATCATTCTTGATAGTAAACTATATTCCTCTTTTCATAAAAACAGTCTTCACGCTTTTTGCGTTTTAATTGCCAAAGTCATCCGCAATCAACAACACATGTTCATACTTACCTACGCCCAAGAATACATACAGAAACTTAATCGTATTTATGCACATACATACAGAAACCTTCGCCGAACACTTTGCGGCGGCGGCGGCTCAAAAAATATTCATACACATTTACTTAAAATATTTAAGTAGTTACACTAAATTTTATATACACACATCTATATCGTTAGCTGAAATGCAAAAAGGCACAGCTAACAAACAAATACTTTACACAAGAAGCGAAAATCTTTGTAAAGGTGCAACTATAAACAAATTGCTCATTTGCTCTAAAAACGCCGTAATTCAAAAAATATTTCGAGAAAAAGACGAATAAAATTTTCAGTTTGCTTGCGTTATATAGAAATTACAATTACAATTATGGCATTGCTTGAGTAAATGTGCGATATATATAAAACGTTAGCTAAAATGAAATTTTAGTTTAGTTTTAATATTGTTAGGCGTTTTCTGGATTTCACCTTAAATTTTAAATCACTTCAGTTTAAGTTATTGGTGTTCTACAAACTAATTTTTACGTTTGGATTTAGAACATATACGAACTTAAAAAAAAATCCAAAATACAAGTTTACCTTTTAAGCCGAAGTTATTTTTTCAAACTCAAATTGGAATGCAGAACATGCCTGAAGTTTACAATCAAAAATTTTATTTATATTCGATAATCTATTCAGTAGAACTAGAGATTAACATGTATAAAAGTTTAGTTATAAAAAAGAAGCGGCGGCTTAGTTTGAGCCGGCAATAAACCGAAAAAATCAGTGGCGGCCGCGGCCTGAACATATGTTCGGCGGTCCAGAGGAGCCGGCTGTCAGCCGTTCCGCGCAGATCTTTGCATCCATATGTTTATTTAACAGAGTTGACAGTTGTTCACATTTTATACACACACGTATGGATTTTTTCCTAAAAAAACTGCGGCATTCGCAGTATTTTGCTAATATCTATGTCCGTGGTTCTTGTTCCGTAATACTTAAACTAACTCCGGAAACTTGATTTTAGCAGACAC
The DNA here is from genome assembly GCA_963583895.1 of Melanophora roralis. Lineage (NCBI taxonomy): Eukaryota > Metazoa > Arthropoda > Insecta > Diptera > Rhinophoridae > Melanophora > Melanophora roralis. Next base: position 11,589,347 of record OY757192.1, on the reverse strand, counting down.
ACAGATTTACATGGCTACTTTATGGGGACGCAAGTGGATAATAAAGAAATTACAAACGGAATGACAAACTGATCACTATGTGAGGGGTAAATTAAAAGTAACAATTTGGAAAGAAATTTTGGATAGCAGCAGAGGAAGGGGCAGCTCCTATACAAATAATCAATTTTTATGAAATTTTCGATACGCTATGAATAGGAAACTATAACTTCTACGGACTTTGAATGCTCTACTAAAAGTAATGATATAATAATCCTTACTTTTTGAAAAGAAATAGTTGGATAGGAGCAGGGGGAAGGGAACCTCCCATACAAATTTTTTTTTCATATATTTATGAGTGAATCTTCGCTTTTGCCGAACTAACAATAAATATTCAATTCTTAAAACTATTTAATTTTTATTAGACCAGCCAGTGCCAGACTAAAATTCAAGTTCTCATAATAAAATTAATTAATTCAGTAGTTTCATCTTAGTGCAATAGTATCCCTTCTTTTCAAACGAGTGTGTCCACTATGCTGCAAAATGTTTCGAGCGAGCGGATTTGGATGTATTTCCACCTTGTTTTAATACTTGTCCACATAATTAAAAATTTCGCATTTAACTAGTGGAACTTGCAGATCTTTGTGGATGTTGCTGTTTTTAACATACCAAGGAGCACCAGTTATCATTGTTAGGATTTTATTTTGACGACGTTGTATTTTTTCTATGTTGGAGGCGGAAGCAGTGCCCCATAATTGTATACCGTAGCATCAAATTGGTTTTAAAATCGAGTTGAAGAGTAGAAGTTTACAATCCAGACGTAGCACAGAGTTTCTACTCATTAGCCAGTGGATTTGAGCAGCTTTAAGTTTCGTTTGAGTCAGCTTCGAATCTATATGAGGCTTTCATGTGAGGCAGCGATCCAGGTGAATGCCAAGATATTTCGTCTTAATTCGTTGAGGCACCGTATGGTTGTTAATAAGAATTGGGGGCCACGTTTCGAAACGTAAAAGTAACGTGGGTGCATTTTTGTTCATTTATTTTAATACCCCATAACTTTGCATATTTTTTAACTTGGGGTACGTGATTTAAAGTTGTTTTGTGGCCTCTTTAGGGTCTTTATGAATACTGAGAAAGGCAGTATCATCAGCAAATGTCGACGTATGAGTAAGATTGTTTGAATGCTCTACAAAAAGTAATGATATAATAATCCTTACTTTTTGAAAAGAAATAGTTGGATAGGAGCAGGGGGAAGGGAACCTCCCATACAAATTTTTTTTTCATATATTTATGAGTGAATCTTCGCATTTGCCGAACTAACAATAAATATTCAATTCTTAAAACTATTTAATTTTTATTAGACCAGCCAGTGCCAGACTAAAATTCAAGTTCTCATAATAAAATTAATTAATTCAGTAGTTTCATCTTAGTGCAATAGTATCCCTTCTTTTCAAACGAGTGTGTCCACTATGCTGCAAAATGTTTCGAGCGAGCGGATTTGGATGTATTTCCACCTTGTTTTAATACTTGTCCACATAATTAAAAATTTCGCATTTAACTAGTGGAACTTGCAGATCTTTGTGGATGTTGCTGTTTTTAACATACCAAGGAGCACCAGTTATCATTGTTAGGATTTTATTTTGACGACGTTGTATTTTTTCTATGTTGGAGGCGGAAGCAGTGCCCCATAATTGTATACCGTAGCATCAAATTGGTTTTAAAATCGAGTTGAAGAGTAGAAGTTTACAATCCAGACGTAGCACAGAGTTTCTACTCATTAGCCAGTGGATTTGAGCAGCTTTAAGTTTCGTTTGAGTCAGCTTCGAATCTATATGAGGCTTTCATGTGAGGCAGCGATCCAGGTGAATGCCAAGATATTTCGTCTTAATTCGTTGAGGCACCGTATGGTTGTTAATAAGAATTGGGGGCCACGTTTCGAAACGTAAAAGTAACGTGGGTGCATTTTTGTTCATTTATTTTAATACCCCATAACTTTGCATATTTTTTAACTTGGGGTACGTGATTTAAAGTTGTTTTGTGGCCTCTTTAGGGTCTTTATGAATACTGAGAAAGGCAGTATCATCAGCAAATGTCGACGTATGAGTAAGATTGTTTGTGGGCATATCTGCTGTGTAAAGCAAGTGCAGAATTGGACCTAGTATACTCCCTTGAGGTACACCAGCCCCTATTGGTTGAGAAGAACTTATTTGGTTTCCCTCTTTAATCATAAATTGTCGGCCGGTTATGTATTTTTCTAATAGGTTAAAAATATTGGATGGAAGGTTGAGCCTTAATTTGTTTAACAGGCCTTCATGCCATACTTTGTCGAATGCTTGAGAGACATCTATGAAGAGCGCGGAGTAATATTTCTTTTCCTCAAAGGCTTTTCTTATAACCTGTACCAATCTGTGGGTTTGTTCGATGGTACTATGTTGATTTCTAAATTCAAATTGGTGATCTAGAATGCAATTGTTTTCATTCAGGATCGGAGTCAGCTTGTTTTTAAGCAATTTCTCAAACAATTTGGACATAGTTGGTAACAGACTTATAGGCCTGTAAGACTCCACCTTCGAAGGATCTTTTCCCGGCTTAGGCATCATCTTTACCAAGGCAACTTTCCATACTGGCGGGAAACGTTCGAGCCGTAATATGGCGTTAAAAATAAAAAGAATTGTTCTTTTTGCTGTGCAAGGCAGCTCTAAAAGCATTTTGTTGCTGATTTCATCAAAGCCAGGAGCTTTTTTAGCATTTAAATTATTGATAGCCTCTACGACATCTGACAACTGAAAACGTATTTCCATAGGACATCTAGCAACAACAGGCGGTAATTTACTCATGTCAGTGCATGTATTTGGAGTGAAGACATTTGTTAAATGAGCAGATCACATTTTTCTTCATCACTTCTTGCCCAGGATCCTCTCAGATTACGTAGCGGTGGTTTCGCGATAACGGGTCTTTTAAGATATTTCGCTGATCGCCATAGTGAATAATTCGTCTGAGGAGTCGAGTCTAGACCTTCGAGGTGTTCCTTAAGAGATGCCAATCGGTGAACCTCTAGCAAATTTTTCAATTGGTTTGTACATTCCTTCAACTTGGCTTAAAGTTGGGGTGATCTGTGCTTTTGCCATTCTCTTCGGCCTCTTCTTTTTTTCAGATAAAAGTTGTTGCACGTCGGCTGAAAAAATTTTTTTGTGTTTTGTCTTTTTTTTATATTCTCATTAAGGCTGCTCAGACAATCATCGATGTCTTCGGGTGTTTTTAGCGGTTGTTTTTTCGAGCAGTGGGTGCTGACAAATTTTTTGTATTTAACCAATTAACCCTTTTAAATGAAAAATATATCACTAGTTGGTATATAATGAGGACTAAAAATAGTGATTATAGTGGGAGACTGGTCTGAAGATAAATCCAACGAGGCTTGAGCTTCGGTAAGTTCCGGGGATATACCTTTTGTTACGCCAAAAGCGATAACGTCTGAAAGTTTATTGTGATCAGTTGGCCAATATGTCGGTTGTCCAGATTAAATAACGTTAAGTCCCATTTCAGATACGGAATCAAACAAAACACGACCCCTGGGACTTATAAAGCGAGAGCCCCAGTACGTATGGTTAGCGTTATAGTCTCCAGCAGCTATGAAGCGGGGACCTTAAGATTTGTAAAAACAGTTAAACTGATCCTTTGTTATGGAGAACCTGGGTGGACAATACACTGACGAAATAACGAGATTATGGAAAAAATCATCAATGCAGACGTTTGTTGCTTGCATATAACATTCGGAGAGACCACCCATACATTGATGTTTGATTCTCGATTTGATTACTTTAGCCGAGCCACCACATGATCTATCTCTGGGATCCTTCAAATGTCATATGCGTCTCAGAAATCAACATGACATCAATTTTTTGGTTTATTAAAAAATATTCGAGTTCGTTTTTGTGTTGGCGGATGCCGTTAGCGTTCCAGAAACAAACCCTGAGGCAGTTCATGGTCTTTTAAGCATGGCCTGCAGAAGAGCAGACTGCATTTTTTGCATTTCTTGCATCATGCCAGCCACTTGCCCCATAAACTGCATAAATTGTTTAACCATATTGTCAATTACAGCTTAGAGGCGGCTAAAACTGGACTCGGTTGGTTCATTTGTTGGCATCTCTTGTTGTGTTGTAGGCTAGGTAGGCTTACGTGAATTGGGCTGGTTAGACTTTAATGCGTTGGCATAGGAAACTTGACTTGTAGTTGGTTGTGCTAATGGAGGCATATTTGTAGTTGGTATATTTAAAGGCTGGGGAGGGGCAGGAACCACTTTCGGCTTAGATAAGCGTCTAACTGAATCAAAAACGGGACAACCTCTATAGTTGGCCGTGTGGTTTCCTCCGCAATTACTGCATTTCTTTACCCGAGGATCATCTTTTGGCTTTTCGCACTTGGTCGTGGCATGCAGGTCACCACACACAACACAAACAGAAGGCAACTTGCAATAAGCCCTGGTGTAACCATATTCCTGGCAGTTTAAGAACTGTACGGGCCCAGATCGCTTATGTGGCGCTTCAACTACAACTCTATGGTGCAAAATATATTTTAGGTCATAAATAGGGCGAGTCTCATTCTTTTTTAAATTTACATCACCAGGCTCAAGCTCCACTCGGAATAATGGTTAAAGATACCTTTCCCTATTTCTAATGTTTGAAACAAACTTGGCTTTAAAGCCTTTGCTGTACAAACTGGCCTTAATCTCCTCTGGGTCAACATTTGAATCAATACCTTTGATAACAACCTGGAGACCTTTTGCGTTCTTAAGTTGGTAGGTGTAAAAGCTTTTCTTATGTTTTTCAAGTTCGGAAATCGTAGTGCGGTAAGCGTTTTCGTGATTCACTTGAATTTTAGTTTCATAAATGCTACCACGCTTTATGTTCGAAACATAAAAGTTGTTTTCGCCTATTAATTCAACTAAAAACTTTATTAGGTCATTTGAGTTTTTCTCTCTCAAATATATTGGGGGAGGCTTAAATAACTTCCTTTCGTGTAATGGGGCATCATTTTCCTCCTGCAAAATGGCAAAACGGTTTTGCGATGAGGTCGGCTTTTCCTCATCTTTCAAAATTTTTGCTGGGCTGGTAACCTCTTCCGATTTGGGGCTTCTCCCCCTCTTAAGAACTGTTATATAACGGTCCATTCCTACCTGGACCTTTGGAGCTTCTGAAGAAAATGGGCTGTGACCGTCTTTAGCAACTGTAGGTTCCATTTCTATATTTAATAAGGAAGACCGCGATGAGGATGGTACCTCGGTATTTTTTTTATAATTTTTAAAAAGAGATTGGGCTAAATTTGTCCCTTGTTCAAAACACTTATTTAAATTTGGTGCACTTACATTTAAATTGTTTGCATTTATTTTTGGTTTCTCACTCAAATAGTTTTTATTGTATTCAGGGTCTCTAATGTTTTCATTGCTCACGCTAGTGGAGCTTAACACAATATAAGCATTTCTGCTATTAGGCCCACTTTCACGACGATTACTGTAACTCATTTACCGTTTGCTTTTTTTTTATTAAGTTTGCTTTGGTTTTTTTCACTTATGTATACAATATGTATGTATATAATAAAAATTGTTTGCCACCTATTACAAATATTCGCTCTTATTAACACTCGCGTAACACGTCCGCACACAACGAGTTTAAGATCATCCCATACAAACAAACAACTTTTATTAAACTTTTAATACGAATCATTTTGAGAGCTTTTAAAACTCTGGACCTCAAACCTTTTATATGGTATTTCTATTATACATACACACGTTAAAATTTTTTTTAAGTTGTCTTTTTAAAACACTAGGATAACTATCGACTTCAAACCCAGCACAAAGTATTTGCATTACAATACTTGCAGCACAAAATAACTTGACTAGATCAGATGGCTGGGTATATAAAAAGGCGAATGTTAAGGGTATATAAGATTCGGCACTGCCGAATATAGCGTTCTAACTTGTTTAAATAGAAAACTTCCCAAAATTGCACGTTTGTATAGGCGATGGCTATTTCCGGGCTTCTATTTGACAAATTTTTTTCAACATAAAAAATTATAATAAAAACACCCTCTGTAAGGTTTAAGGTCAATGGCTCTAACAAATATGGAGATATTTCGTATCAAAAATTTTCTTATTTATTTTATAATTGAATCTTTACTTCTGTGAACTAACAATATATCTTCAAATCTTAAAAATAAATGTTTAAAATTTGTCTAGCCAGTGCCAGACTAAAATTAATATATTCAAATAAAAATATTCAATTCGGATGGTTTCATCTAAGGGCAACGGTGTCCTTCTTCTTCAAACGGGTATGCCCGCCATGTTGTAAGATGTTTCGAGCGAGCGGGTTTGGATGTGTTTCCAGCTTATTAAAATACTTATCCACATAGTTTAGGATTTTGCACTTAACTAGAGAAACATGCAGATCCTTGTGGATGTTGCTGTTTTTAATGTACCAAGGAGCATCAGTGATCATTCTTAGAAGTTGGAGGCAGAGGCAGTGCCTCATAGTTGTATCCCGTAGCTCCAAATTGGCTTCAAAATTGAGTTGTAGAGCTGAAGTTTTCAGTTGAGATGAAGAACAGAGTTTCTACCAATCAGCCAATGAATTTCGACTGTTTTCAATTTTATTTGTATTAACTTAGCATCCGCATATGTGTGGCTTCCATTTGAGACGACGATCTAGGTGAATGCCAAAGTGTTTTACCTCAAGGTGTTGAGATACCGTCTGATTAATAATAAAGATAGAAGAGCACATTTATTTGCGTAAAGTAAAGGTTGCATGAGTACATTCACGCATTCATTGATTTTTTCTCCCCTAACTCTGCTAATTTTTCCACTTGGATAATATCAGGCTGTAGTTGTTTTGAGGCCTATCATCAGCAAATGTCGACGTATGTGTTTTGTTATCTGTTGGCATGTCTGCTGTGTAAAGCAGGTACAGAATTGGTCTTAGAATGCTACCTTGAGGAACGTCAGCCGCAATTGGTGAGTGGTCCCTTTCTTTGATCATAAACTGTCTGCTGGTTATATACATATTTTTTTAAAAGGTTATAGAGATTTAAAGGGAAGTTCAGCTTTAGCTTTGTTTAAAGACCTTCATGCCAAACTTTATCAAATGCTTGAGAAACATCTATAAACAGCTCAGAGCAATATTTTTTTCCTTAAAAATTTTTGTTGTATCTAGTCCGGCGAAAGTAGAAGAAGCATGTTCAGCTGCTTTTTCAATGTGTTCATTAAAGCTACTTAGACAGTCAAAAATATCTTCCGGAGTCCTCAAAGGTAGGTTTAACAAGCAGTGGGTGCTGATATATTTTCTATTTTTGAGCCAATTAACCCTTTTGGATAAAAGCAAATCGCTTGTAACTATTTGTTGAGGACTGCAAATGGTGACTATTGCGGGCAAGTGGGCCGAAGATAGATCCAACGAGGCTTGAACCTCAAAGAGCTCCTTGGGTAAACTTTTTGCTACGCCGCACTCTGGGGATTTCGCGGAAAAAAGTCAAATTGTCAAAATGCTCTTCATGCAAAATGTAGTGATATTTTAAAGTTTTAGGATAAATGGTACAATATCAAATCAAAAATAATTTAAATCTAAGAATGTCAAAACCAATATTATTTTATTATGTGAGCTTACGTTTTTCTTTTTATTTTGTATTTAAATTGAAAAAATAAATTCTGTAGAGACTTAAGTTTTTTTGTTTGTTTATTTTTATGAACATATAACAAAAATCCCTTTTTTTTCTCCAAACATTTGGACCTGCAATTTTAGCCATACCTTACCACAGTTGGAAATCACTACTAATACATTCTCTCATATCTGTTTTTACATTTTTAATCAATTTCAAGTATCACCAGGTGCCACATCTAAACTTTTTGCATTACACAGTAGAAAATTTTTTAGCTGATTGATTCGCGACTCAATTCTTATAAGGCTCTTTTGTTTAACATAACTCAAGAACCACTAGTCTGATTTTGCTTAAAAATTAAGAAAAATCAAGAATTACAATTACTTTTATCTGTTAATGTAACGTTTTGTTACATAAGCAACAGTTTCGCAGTTATAAAAAATTTATGAAGAAAAAAAATATTTTTTGCCTAAAAATTTTTTTTAATTCATAAAAAATCCAAAACGGTAAAAAAGTGTAAAGTCAAGTAAAGTCGCATTACCTATTAACAAAATGAGACCTAATTTATGAAAATTAATAAAAGCGTTAGCTTTTATTCTGAATTAAGTAAAGGTATGATTTAAAAAATTTGATTTAATTATTATACTTTTATGATTGCAGTAGCAAAGTAATAAGCACTTCTGTCAGTAAAATTTTGAAAAAATACGTAGAATTTATAGGTGTTCATTGATCGATTTTTGTCATTTAACAAGTGCCGACGATCGCAAAAAGTAGAGCATGTAAAATTCTGGATTTAACATATAAAGGCTCTTACTCTAACTTTAAACAAAGATGGCAGGATTTTAATCGTATTAAGTCGCGATTCAAAAAAAAAAAAAAAAGAATGTAAATTGGCTTGAACGCATATTTACAATTAAGTTTACTGAGGCTGAATGTTCTACCAGTTCTGCACTTGGTCGGCCACGTAAATCATTTGGGGAGTGCTGTGATCGCGCCAAACGATACAAAAGGGATGAAGGACGTGCTATGTTTCTTCAAGAAGTAATTGATTTTACTACTTGTGTTTCAAAAACCAACTACAAAATTTTGAAATGTTTCCAAAGCTTGAACTTGCAAAAGAAAAATACGAGTATCTAATGCATTGGTTAAAAAAATAAGGGGTACAAAATACTCTTACCATAAAAAGAACTCACAAAAGAAAAAACTAGCTGTTATCCTCAAGGAATTTCTATTACTGAAAAGTTCAGGCAGTGTACCTCTAAAACATTTGTTGGATCATACTGCTAAAAGAGTCCTAGAGACCAAGTCAGTAAAGGAAATAAATAAAATTAAAAGCGGAAATCCAACAATGTACTATAAATGGGGATGTGATGGGGCATCTAGTCAAAGCGAATACCAACAAAGGTTTTCAGATGATCAAATCTCTGACTCTCATTAATATATGAAATCAGTTGTACCACTTAAATTCATTAGGTGATGACATTAATAAATTAGTATGGAACAACAATAAACCTTCTTCCACACAGTATTGTAGAACACTACAGTTTGCATACGTTAAAAAGGCACCTAAGTTATACGAGAAGAAAAGAGAAGAGTCGATGAGGAGATATCTCAACTAAAAGAATTTGAGTTAACAGTAAATAATCGTAACTTTAAAGTAAAACATGTACAATGATTGACGGCAAGACAGCACAATCAGTAACGGAAACACCAGCAGCATCTTTTTGTGTTATTTGTGGAGCCACAACATCCAAGTTGACTAAAACCGAAAAGTTGAACCTATGCCCATTAATGACCAAGCACTGCAGTTTGGTTTTGTCACCACTTCATGCGAGTATTAAGCAGATGGAGTGTCTTGAATGTATCTCATAATATTGAATTTAAACGTGGTAGAGTCGACTCAAATTCTCGTCCCGTAAAAGAAGCCCGAAAATGTTTGATAAAGCATGAACTTAAAGAGATAATTAGAATACAGGTTGATACTGTTAAGCAGGCTCTGGTATGACAAATTCAGAAAATACGTCACGAAGATGTTTTGCTAATAGCCTTTTTACACTTACGTACATCTTGCAGGAACCATGCGAATATGTTAAAAGTGAATTTTTATTGTATTTAAGAGGGCCAGTGATGAGAGATAAAAAAATGAAAAAAAAATTATTTTAACAGATTTTTTATTTCCAAAATTATTGAAAACAAAATAAAATAAAAATTGTATGCAAACCTACATTAATAGCTTAATTTTCTGCCGTTGCGAAATGTACAATATGCACGCATGTTGTGTTTATGTATATGTATGTATGTGTATTAACAAAATGTGACGAGTACCCTTAAGTAGTTAGAGATGCATTTCATCAGTTAAATTTAGTGAGGTGGCAACATCGCTAGTGTCATGACAGATAGAATCTTAAATCTCAAGGAAAAGGAAAAGAAAACTAACGGCAAATTTGGCGGTTGAGCTGACGTGGCAAAATTCTAGAAAGTTCGTTTGGAGCCGGGTATAAAAGCCAAAAACCCACGTGCGGTAAGAATATAAATTAAACTGAATGATGAGGTGGATGTTGCAATGTTTTGGGTAGAGATTTGCGTGAGAGATATAAAAAGTAGCGTTTAGAAACGTGGGGGTTTGTGTTTTTTTTTCTTCTTTTTCCTTTCCGAACTTTTCTATATATTGTCCATTAAAATGCAAAAACTTTCGTTCTTTAACCAATTACTTTTTCCACGTGGCACTCTTTTGATTTTATATATTCTACTTTTTTGTTTATCTTATTATTTTTTTTTTTTACTTTGGACGTAATTGTAATTAAAAAAACTAGACGGCTTACTTTCTCCACTTTGAACTGGCATTTTATTGGCTTTTATATGTTGTTAGTTTCTTAGTTAATTTTAAATGTGCACTATATTTGTTCCCGAAAACAATACGCAGACGCACGCGTTTTTTTGGCTTTTATACCCGGTTCCGAAGGAACTTTTTAGAATTTTGCCACGTCAGCTCAACTACCCAATTTGCCGTTAGTTTCCTTTTATTTTTCCTTGACATTTAAGATTCTATCTGTCATGCCACTAGCGATGTTGCCACCTCACTAAGTTTAACTGATGAAATACATCTCTTACTAGTTCAGGGTACTCGTCACAAAGCCAGCTCTTTTCCTGTAGTCAATGAAAGGTAAATAGTTGGGAAAACGTACAGTCAGTGTTACTACCGATAATTTTCAGGAGGATATTTAACAACTGTCGAAATAAAACGAAAGTAAAAATTGTTAGCATAGAACTAAAGAATTGGGGCATTCATTGTTTCAGGTGCTGGGCGTGTATTACCCCTATTAAATCACCTTTCAGATTCACTATCTCGTACTGGTGGTTTCCAACTGCTCTTCTGATTCTACGCTTTAGCCAGGGTGTTTAAAGCTTAGCGATCAATCCTTTTGCAAAGTTGCTTTGAATTTAGTTCTTTCGGAAAACTTCTTGGCCTGGAGTAAACTTGACGTATCTGGTTCTGCGGTTATACGATTTGACGTTTCTTTCATAAGCACAATGTAGGTTTTCGCCAATTTTTTGGTGGATAATTTGCATTCGTGAAGGTTCTGGTAAAGTTAATATATCTCCGTCGTCAATAGCTTCTAGTTTTCGGTATTTTGTACGCAGTTGCGTGTGTTATCATATTAAATCCTGTTAGAGCAAAGTATGGTGTAACTCCTGTCGACGCGTGAACTGTGGATCTTAGCGAACATTCGATTTTCGACAAATTTTCATCCCATTTGGATTGATCGGTGTCCAGAAAGTTGCGTATGAAACTAAGGATCGATTGGTTCACTCTTTCGCTCGCGTTAGACTGGGGTGAATATATGGGCGTTTTGATGTGTTTGTCCCAAAGAGTTCCAGAAAATCTTTAAAAGCCTCGGATGTAAATTGTTTTCCGTTATCGGAATGCACCAAATCGGGAACTCCAAACTTAAAAAACACTTGACCTTGCTTGTAGCCTTGCACAAAGCCTTTAGGAGGACAAACTTGGTCTTGTGGTCCAATACTATAAAGATAAAGGTGTTTCCGGCTTTGGTCCTAAGATAGGGTCCTAAAAAATCAACATAAATTTTCTGAAAGGGTATTTTTGTACGCACTTCCGCTCCCATAGGTGGTCTCGGTTTTCGTTTAGGGTGTTTTGTTTCTTTACATGTGTCACAGCTGCTTACGAAATTTTAAATATGTTTTACCATTGAAGGCCAATAAAAGAACTTACGAATGTTAAACAGAGTTTTCGCCGTGCCACCGTGTGCGGTGTTATTGATGTGTGAACTTTTGATAACATTGTCGGTTAATTCCGTTGGCAGTCATATCTTCCAACAGTTTTCCTCTTCGTTGACATCATGGCGATTGAATTTAACCTTTTTATAAACTATTCCTTCGTCAACTTTTAGATCTGGTAATCTGTCTTAGTTTTGCTTAATGGTGTCCACTATTGATAGGTATTCATCCGTTTTAAACGCAACCGAATTGAAATCAATCATCCAGTTGATGTCTTGGATTATTTAAATTTAATGGTGGCTGATATGATCGATCGACATGGATGGATCTTTGGCAATGATTATATCGATCTTCAAATGACATACTGCGTTCGGACCTTAACGACTCTCGGTTTATTTGGGGCAACATTAATTGCATATTTTGTACCTCTCTAATCACAGCGGCTTGAGCGGCCTCTACAGACGCACTGACGTATCGTCTTAGGTTTTCGCCAACTTCTTCGCTCGGGTTTAGCTCTCCATTAGCTGATGGTCGATCTGTATTCTGCTGGCTCATGGTGTTTGAGGTTTGTCTATTACTCTCGCTTTCTTGTACACTGGTGTCCCTTATGGTTAAACTGCTATAGGTAGGCGTCGGAATCGAGTTATCGCTACCAGGGGACGAGTGTGTTTGCGGTCCGAAGCCAGTCGAAAATCTAATCGATAATAATGGCGTAACTGCGTTCGTTAATAAAACTAGGGATGTGAGCGGAGTGGCAATTGCTGTTGTAGTTGTACTGTATTCGCTAGTCAATGTTTTATTGTTGGCAGATCGGAGTATTCTGAGGCTCATAACTGTATATCTAAGTGCTTGATACTGAAAACACTTACAGATAAACGCAAAAATGTTAGGTAAAGCAGACCTACTCAAACAATAAAAATATGTTTGATACACCCATCTCGCTGAGTTAAGCTGACACTTAACGTTTGTGTATCTAGCAAAGATTTAAAATATCAGGGAAGATAATCCATTAGGAATAGTAAGGCAAAAAAATGAGGTCTAGCACAGGTCTGGAATAACTTAAAGGCACTATAAATTGTGTTATGGGCGACAATATGTAAGAGTGTGGTTCAGTGTTGTGCAGTTCTAGTCTTGCAAAACTAATTTTATTATGTTTTCGCTAACCTTAAAAAAATCAAAGGTAATTTTTTTGTTCGGTAACGCATTGACTAATTCGCTCACTAGGAATGCCACTAGTAGGTAAATTTAAATACAGAGTGAGGTGATTGTTACAGCAAATATACGCAAAGGTAAATATATACGTATATGTGTTTATTTAAATATAATGTTATTTCTTTTACTTAAGTTTGTATTCGTTCACTTGTTCATTTGTTTTTTTATTTCATGTATGTCTGTATGATTAGTATAATTTATTTGATTAAATTTAGTTTGAGTGGTATATATATTTGTTTAAAAAAGTAGCTTTAATAATGAATAAAAATTGGTATATAGATTAATGGTTCTAGTTTGTAATCTAGAGAAGAGAAAAAATGTGGTCTTTAATTTTTTTTGGTCCTGTTGTCTGACGATCAACCGACCCAAGAAGTCTCAAGTAGCTGTAATGTAACTTAGAACTTTGAGTCTGTTTGGTTTGAATTTAGTCGTAAAATTTTCGTATTGTTTTTCTTTTCTAATAAAAACTATCGAATCATATGCTATGTCAAATAATATGATAACTATATTGATTTAAAATCGTGAAACCTTCTATCGTCAAATAACAATTTATAAAAAGTGCTGCGCATATTACAAAAAAAAATTAGTCTCCTGGAATCTTTTCCCCTCTTTTTAAAAGCAGAAACAAATGACCTCTATGCTATATAGCCTACGGATCATGCTTTCTCTTCTACATTAGATTTGATCGGAATCCAGTTAACTCCTTAGTATTGGGTAACTTTTTCTGCTGACGTCGCAACTCAGGCATAGTACTCTTCTGTACCTTCCAAGACATACATAAGTTTTAAAAGCTATCTGATACCGGGTGTAAGCATTGGTTTAAATGCTCGTACGTTGGGCGTCAAATTGTGATAAACCTGGGAACGGAAATGGCATGCTGGTCTTAGACTCAGTTTTTCTTGACTATTCTTTTTCGTTTCAATATTTCTTTGGCATGAACTTTTAATTGTGAACACTTTACGGAAAGAAGAACCCCGACACATCCGGCGAGCTACTGCCGCACCTAAGACCAGCATGCCATTTCCGTTCCCAGGCTTATCACAAAAACATATGCACACACACATACATAAATAGTTCTAATTCATGTGTTAGCTTTTTATGTCCAAAACATGTTTTTGAAATGTCGTTTACGTTATAGGAATAAGCTTTTCTGATTAAAACAAGCTTTTATTGTATACATTGTTGTTTTTATTCAACTTCGTTTACCAGTGATGATGACACCAAAATAATCGAAAAATGATAAGTGAAACAAAATGATTTAGGAACATATTTTAAAGATGACGAAAAAAGGTGACACACAAACCTGTATAATTCATATAGAAATATGATAACATATTTGAAAATTGATGAAAGATGAAAGATGTGAGTAGGCGTAAAAAGACTATAATCCTGTTTTGATTTCCGAAATAACGGCGTTAAATAAAAAACCAAGTTTAAAGAGCAAATTTTGACGTCGCTTTAAAATTCTGAAAGCGAATATTTATTATTTCAGTTCATTGTTTTATATCATTTAAATTTACCTTAGTTTCTATTCAGATTTTTTTTAAATATTTTATTTTATGTATGCCTTGCTGCAATACTAAGCTACAAATCGTTGTTTAAAATGTCTAGTATGTGAAAGATACATTTTGTGTATACTTATTTTAAATTCTCAAATGTTAGTAAATACAATTTATTTTCATAGTTGTAATTAGGGTTCTCTTTAAAGAACCATTTGATGTGTACGCAAATTATGTCGGTAACACACGGGCCTAGATGAAAACATAATTAAGAGGTTTTCAATAATGCTCGAAGCTATAACAATTACCGAGGTAGTACTTAGAACCATTTTTGTCAGGAGACGGCAAAAGAGTTTGTTGCACTGTACGAGTGGTACAATATGCCACCTACACTTCACAAAATTCTGATTCATGGAAAAGATATAATTTAAAATTGTATTTTTCCTGTTGGCTTACTATCCGAAGAGGCTCAGGAAAGTCGTTACAAAGACTATAAAAAATGTCGCCTTACGATACTCCAGAAAATGCCCCAAAGAGTTCCAGAAAATCTTTAAAAGCCTCGGATGTAAATTGTTTTCCGTTATCGGAATGCACCAAATCGGGAACTCCAAACTTAAAAAACACTTGACCTTGCTTGTAGCCTTGCACAAAGCCTTTAGGAGGACAAACTTGGTCTTGTGGTCCAATACTATAAAGATAAAGGTGTTTCCGGCTTTGGTCCTAAGATAGGGTCCTAAAAAATCAACATAAATTTTCTGAAAGGGTATTTTTGTACGCACTTCCGCTCCCATAGGTGGTCTCGGTTTTCGTTTAGGGTGTTTTGTTTCTTTACATGTGTCACAGCTGCTTACGAAATTTTAAATATGTTTTACCATTGAAGGCCAATAAAAGAACTTACGAATGTTAAACAGAGTTTTCGCCGTGCCACCGTGTGCGGTGTTATTGATGTGTGAACTTTTGATAACATTGTCGGTTAATTCCGTTGGCAGTCATATCTTCCAACAGTTTTCCTCTTCGTTGACATCATGGCGATTGAATTTAACCTTTTTATAAACTATTCCTTCGTCAACTTTTAGATCTGGTAATCTGTCTTAGTTTTGCTTAATGGTGTCCACTATTGATAGGTATTCATCCGTTTTAAACGCAACCGAATTGAAATCAATCATCCAGTTGATGTCTTGGATTATTTAAATTTAATGGTGGCTGATATGATCGATCGACATGGATGGATCTTTGGCAATGATTATATCGATCTTCAAATGACATACTGCGTTCGGACCTTAACGACTCTCGGTTTATTTGGGGCAACATTAATTGCATATTTTGTACCTCTCTAATCACAGCGGCTTGAGCCGCCTCTACAGACGCACTGACGTATCGTCTTAGGTTTTCGCCAACTTCTTCGCTCGGGTTTAGCTCTCCATTAGCTGATGGTCGATCTGTATTCTGCTGGCTCATGGTGTTTGAGGTTTGTCTATTACTCTCGTTTTCTTGTACACTGGTGTCCCTTATGATTAAACTGCTATAGGTAGGCGTCGGAATCGAGTTATCGCTACCAGGGGACGAGTGTGTTTGCGGTCCGAAGCCAGTCGGAAATCTAATCGATAATAATGGCGTAACTGCGTTCGTTAATAAAACTAGGGATGTGAGCGGAGTGGCAATTGCTGTTGTAGTTGTACTGTATTCGCTAGTCAATGTTTTATTGTTGGCAGATCGGAGTATTCTGAGGCTCATAACTGTATATCTAAGTGCTTGATACTGAAAACACTTACAGATAAACGCAAAAATGTTAGGTAAAGCAGACCTACTCAAACAATAAAAATATGTTTGATACACCTATCTCGCTGAGTTAAGCTGACACTTAACGTTTGTGTATCTAGCAAAGATTTAAAATATCAGGGAAGATAATCCATTAGGAATAGTAAGGCAAAAAAATGAGGTCTAGCACAGGTCTGGAATAACTTAAAGGCACTATAAATTGTGTTATGGGCGACAATATGTAAGAGTGTGGTTCAGTGTTGTGCAGTTCTAGTCTTGCAAAACTAATTTTATTATGTTTTCGCTAACCTTAAAAAAATCAAAGGTAATTTTTTTGTTCGGTAACGCATTGACTAATTCGCTCACTAGGAATGCCACTAGTAGGTAAATTTAAATACAGAGTGAGGTGATTGTTACAGCAAATATACGCAAAGGTAAATATATACGTATATGTGTTTATTTAAATATAATGTTATTTCTTTTACTTAAGTTTGTATTCGTTCACTTGTTCATTTGTTTTTTTATTTCATGTATGTCTGTATGATTAGTATAATTTATTTGATTAAATTTAGTTTGAGTGGTATATATATTTGTTTAAAAAAGTAGCTTTAATAATGAATAAAAATTGGTATATAGATTAATGGTTCTAGTTTGTAATCTAGAGAAGAGAAAAAATGTGGTCTTTAATTTTTTTTGGTCCTGTTGTCTGACGATCAACCGACCCAAGAAGTCTCAAGTAGCTGTAATGTAACTTAGAACTTTGAGTCTGTTTGGTTTGAATTTAGTCGTAAAATTTTCGTATTGTTTTTCTTTTCTAATAAAAACTATCGAATCATATGCTATGTCAAATAATATGATAACTATATTGATTTAAAATCGTGAAACCTTCTATCGTCAAATAACAATTTATAAAAAGTGCTGCGCATATTACAAAAAAAAAATTAGTCTCCTGGAATCTTTTCCCCTCTTTTTAAAAGCAGAAACAAATGACCTCTATGCTATATAGCCTACGGATCATGCTTTCTCTTCTACATTAGATTTGATCGGAATCCAGTTAACTCCTTAGTATTAGGTAACTTTTTCTGCTGACGTCGCAACTCAGGCATAGTACTCTTCTGTACCTTCCAAGACATACATAAGTTTTAAAAGCTATCTGATACCGGGTGTAAGCATTGGTTTAAATGCTCGTACGTTGGGCGTCAAATTGTGATAAACCTGGGAACGGAAATGGCATGCTGGTCTTAGACTCAGTTTTTCTTGACTATTCTTTTTCGTTTCAATATTTCTTTGGCATGAACTTTTAATTGTGAACACTTTACGGAAAGAAGAACCCCGACACATCCGGCGAGCTACTGCCGCACCTAAGACCAGCATGCCATTTCCGTTCCCAGGCTTATCACAAAAACATATGCACACACACATACATAAATAGTTCTAATTCATGTTTTAGCTTTTTATGTCCAAAACATGTTTTTGAAATGTCGTTTACGTTATAGGAATAAGCTTTTCTGATTAAAACAAGCTTTTATTGTATACATTGTTGTTTTTATTCAACTTCGTTTACCAGTGATGATGACACCAAAATAATCGAAAAATGATATGTGAAACAAAATGATTTAGGAACATATTTTAAAGATGACGAAAAAAGGTGACACACAAACCTGTATAATTCATATAGAAATATGATAACATATTTGAAAATTGATGAAAGATGAAAGATGTGAGTAGGCG
The DNA here is from genome assembly GCA_963583895.1 of Melanophora roralis. Classification (NCBI taxonomy): domain Eukaryota; kingdom Metazoa; phylum Arthropoda; class Insecta; order Diptera; family Rhinophoridae; genus Melanophora; species Melanophora roralis. The sequence goes on along the minus strand of OY757192.1, from coordinate 11,571,288 downwards.
TAAAAAGACTATAATCCTGTTTTGATTTCCGAAATAACGGCGTTAAATAAAAAACCAAGTTTAAAGAGCAAATTTTGACGTCGCTTTAAAATTCTGAAAGCGAATATTTATTATTTCAGTTCATTGTTTTATATCATTTAAATTTACCTTAGTTTCTATTCAGATTTTTTTTAAATATTTTATTTTATGTATGCCTTGCTGCAATACTAAGCTACAAATCGTTGTTTAAAATGTCTAGTATGTGAAAGATACATTTTGTGTATACTTATTTTAAATTCTCAAATGTTAGTAAATACAATTTATTTTCATAGTTGTAATTAGGGTTCTCTTTAAAGAACCATTTGATGTGTACGCAAATTATGTCGGTAACACACGGGCCTAGATGAAAACATAATTAAGAGGTTTTCAATAATGCTCGAAGCTATAACAATTACCGAGGTAGTACTTAGAACCATTTTTGTCAGGAGACGGCAAAAGAGTTTGTTGCACTGTACGAGTGGTACAATATGCCACCTACACTTCACAAAATTCTGATTCATGGAAAAGATATAATTTAAAATTGTATTTTTCCTGTTGGCTTACTATCCGAAGAGGCTCAGGAAAGTCGTTACAAAGACTATAAAAAATGTCGCCTTACGATACTCCAGAAAATGCAGTCGAATTGCCATGAACGAAGATATTATATTCGGTGCATAGTATCTTCCTTCGTGGCAATTCGACTGCATTTTCTGGAGTGTCGTAAGCGTCAATGGTAACATCAGATCCCATGATCTCACATTTGACTCCTTCATTTAGCCAGAAAAAGCATTGTGTTATAAGCGACGAAGTAAAGGATCTTTAGAATAATAAATTAAAAATAGTGTTACGTTTATACCTTTTATAAATGTTGGTTTATTTCCTTTAAATAAACCGGGGTTCTTTTTATTGCCAAAGTAATAATAAACACTTGAAATTTTATTTAACAGTACAAAAACTTTATTTACTTAAACACACTGTCGTATACTTATTTACAATCTTTGTTAATTCTGTATGATTTTTTTATTTTGCAACAAATTAAAACAAATCTAAATAGAATTGAAATTTAATAAACTGCCTTATTTTTTTGTTCTTCAAATCTGTTTTGATTCTCCCACAGTCTAGTCAGCCAAAGCGTGAGAATCGATGCGTCAGCTTTTCGTTTCAACTGCACATGCAAAACATAAAATATTTATTTTGCAGGTGCTATTCAAATTACCAGCCAGACAGTATGAAATCCAACGCTTTTCCCTGGCTACCTGTGGTAAAATATTTTAATGAAACATAAGCAATTCGGCTCACCTAAATTCTTTACATATAATTTCTTTTATTTTCAATTTTATTTTAATTATTTGTTTTTGTATATGTTTTAGTATATAAGTATGAACATTTTCTATAAATGCGATCATTACGTTTACAACTGTTGTTGTTAATTAACTTAGTGATCGGCTTGGTGTACCACCTTGAGAACTCCTTTAGAATTTCTACAAACTTATTCTGGTGAACCACCAGGATAATTCTATACAGAAATTTCATACCATTGACTTATTCTGGTGTACCACCAGAATAATTCTATTTATAAGAGCGAGGCAAACGAGCCGTCGCAAAAAACATTGGCGACCGTGACAGGACCTGCAACCTTCGGTTTATCTACTCAACATTTGACAGGAACCAAACCTGCAATCTTTCCATACCATGGAACCCTCAGCAAAGCTCCTGCAGAAGCTGAAGGAAATCGGCGAAAGTATCGCCATCTTAATAAGGAACTTCAGCAAGGATTCCAGTAGTCGCAAGACGACTGCTTACTATGAAGAACGACTGGCCAGGCTCAAGGTTGCTTGGGCAGAGTTCGAGGATGCAGACAACAATTTACGAAGTTCGAAGGATGTAGACACATCTAACGACTACTTTGTGTCCGACTACTACACTAAAGTAAGGTCTATGGCAACAAAGTATATCACGCTGATAGAACGTGAGCTTGACACTCAAGGTCGAGCATCAGACACCAAGCAACCTCAGAGTCCCTCAACCTCAAACACCGAACGAGAAAGTGGTGGTGCAACTGATGGTCATGATGGCCTCATTAGCCGTTCTCTGGGTAAAATGGCGGCTTTAACCCGTCAACTAGAAAGGCTTCAGATAAGCGACCAAGAAATGACCTACTATGAGATAAAAAAGGCCACAATTACCCACCTATGGCAGCAAGTGGAACAACTTAGCGACGAGGTACTGGACAAATATCCTGATCCAGATCAATATTATTATAATTCAACGAAATATGTGCACCTCGAAAAAGAAGCCCAAACAGCAATTATCCAGCTCACAAGTGCTACTAAACACCTCCACTCCGCCACCTCGGGAATTGTAGCTAGATCACCTTAATTGTCCTTACCCACAATCGACATTACTAAATTCGATGGTGATTATATGAAGTAGACCTCCTTCTCTGATCTATTTACCAGAATTATCCACGAGCAACCCACATCCGACGCTCACAAAATGTGGTATTTACAGAATAACGTAATCGGTGAAGCAGCAAATATCATTGCTCATTTCGCTATTACGGAAGAAAATTACCAAGCGGCATGGCTACTGCTGGAAAACCGCTATAATAACAAAAGGGTTATGGTGGCTACGGCAATTCAAAGGTTACTAGATCAGCCATCTGGCGCTGGCTCTTTGAACGCCCTTAAGCGACTACACGATACAACAAAGCAGTGCTTAGCAGCTCTATCCAACATGGGTCTCGAGACTACGTCATGGGATCCACTTCTAATCCACCTTTTAGTTTAAAAGGTGGACAAACCCGTATACAGTCAATATGAACAAACAATTTCCAGGCCTAAGGAGCTACAAAAAATTAGCGACTTTTTAAGCTTCATCGAGAACTACTTCCATACTCTTGAAGCAATGGGATATAAGGAGGAAGCTGCCGTCAATATTCCTAAAACTTGCACGCTTACTACACAACCCCAACTCGAAAGCAGACAATGCATTAATTGCAAGAGAGATAATCACCCATTATATCGATGCAAGGAATTCCTATTGCTTAGCCCAAAAACGCGACTTAACCTGGTACAGAAACAAAGGTTATGTGTAAACTGCTTTAACAATAGTCATTCCACCAAACAATGCGCGATCGCAGGCCGCTGCCAAAAATGTGAGAAAAGGCACCATACGCTGCACAGTGGGGCCAAACGCAAAGAAATGGTAATAAATCTGTATTTTCGAAAGTATTTGTCCAATTATAAAATAATGTATGAAGCAGTCGTAGAGGAGGACCCAAGGTTTTAGAAAATAAAATTTTGGACTACCCTGTATATACATACGTCGAGCTACAGGGTGCCAAAGTTGACCTCCTCGGGCTTGCAAAACATTTCTATGCTCATAACTTTTGCAAATATCAACCGATTTCAATGATTTTTGGATTTATTTGATGAAAATTAAAATCTAAAAAGAAAACATACTCACTCTTTCTTGTTACCTGTTACAGTTTAAAAGATATTTGGGTTTAAAATTTAAATTTGTTGTTTTTGACCTTGATTATTATTTGTGCCGCAACGAGGAAGAAAAAATATTTCTTCTGCAAGTCGTTGCCGAAAATAGAAAAAAGTATCCACTTCATTGCAAAAATAAATCAATCAATTAAAGTAATAAATATAAAACCCGCAAAACTTGTTACTGGATTAAATTTAATAAAAAATGAAAGATATAAAATTTTGTTTGTATAGGACCCTAAAGAGCAGAGCAAGAGGTTTGGTATATACTTTTGACTTCTCCAAAAGTAGTTAGGCAAGTAAAATTTAAAAAAAAAAACTTATTTGAAGGGAAGTATCCTAACGAACAAAGGAGCAAATAGGGTAGGTAGGTGAGAAAAATCAATGGTCGATTATACATTTGAGTCCTCCACAGTAGCCCTGAAAGTAGTAAGAAGGAGAAGGCAAATTTCTATATCTTTTTTTGAAGGGGAAGTACCCTAAGGAGCAGAGATAGGAGGTTAGTATGTTCTACAATAATGTCGAAGGAGAAAAATCAATCTGGGTTTGTCGTACCTTTGAATCCTCAAGAGGCGCTCCAAAACTTGTTAGGACGGTTGGGGTAAAATTTATGAAAAACTAACCCTTTGTAGGGCAAGCCCCCTAAGGAGTGAAGATAGGGTGTAAGTATGTTCTACAAAAATGTTGGGGAGGAAATTTTAATGGGGGTCAATCTTACAATCTACTACTCTAGGAGCGACTCCGCGGCAGTTATTGGACATTTTATGTTTTTTTTTTGCTTTTACGATGAATTTTGACCTCGATGAGGCGCCATTTATCCACAAGCAAACTCCCCTATTTTTGCCATATGTATTTTTTTCCAAGTCTAACAAAATAAAAGCCGGGAGCACTTCAAAATCTCGTTGCAAAAATTTTCATATATCACTATGCCATAGCTAATGTATATACACACCCTACAAAATATTGCACTTTCAACGAATTTGACGCAAGATAGCTGTTTTAAGGGCAGTTAATATAGTATTAAATAACTAATAATATACAAATACTATATATCATTGAAAAGGTAAACAGATGGAGATTTGCATACATATCATATATTTTACCTATAGAAAATAAGGGGTCAGATTAAAAAAATTCCAAAATTTTATATTTACAGTTTTTTTTGTGAAATTTTTTAATATTTGAAAGTTTATAAAATATTGTTGATTTATGATAACGTAATGGATTTTAAAACTTTATAATAATATTATGTTATTTATTATTTAAACAAAAAACAAAAAGAATTAAGTAAACTTTATGTTAATTTCTGAGCTATTATATTACACGCATCTTAAAATTTGCCTATATTAATAACATTTACTCTCGTGACCCCATTTTTGAGCGGGCGGTAAATAACTTAATTTAAACTAAAACCTCAAAAGATAAGTTATTTTAATTTTGAACCAATTTTTCAAAAACTGGCTTGCGTTTTTTTTTTTCTCAGCCAATAAATTTTAAATTTTCTTTGAAAAAATCCATATTTTCGACCAATGCCTGGCGTAGGGTGCACGTCTAAATCCTTTAAAAAATATACTACTAATATATTTTGAAGCCTGCTTTTTCCAAAAACGTTAAGAAAGAAACATTTATTTTTACAAATATTTGCAAAAAAAGTTAATCAATTGTGCTCAATTTTTGTCAAAATTATGTCATTTTTGGAATCACCTTGAAAATTTTGACTTTGAATATTTTTCACGGCTAGACGAATAAAGATAATTAAATTAATTTTTTTGTGTAGGCTTAACAAACTTCTTAAAAATACAAAAATATTTTTAGCATAACTACAATTGCAGACATTTGCAAAAAACTAAATAAAGTCAAGGTCAAAAACAACAATTTTAAATTTCAAACCCAAATATCTTTTAAACTGTAACAGGTAACAAGAAAGAGTGGGTATGTTTTCTTTTTAGATTTTAATTTTCTTTAAATAAATCCAAAAATCATTGAAATCGGTTGATATTTGCAAAAGTTATAAGCATAGAAATGTTTTGCAAGCCCGAGGAGGTCAACTTTGGCACCCTGTAGCTCAACGTATGTATATACAGAGTAGTCCAAAATTTTATTTTTTAAAACCTTGGGTCCTCCTCTACGACTGCTTCATACATTAATTTATAATTGGACAAATACTTTCGAAGATACAGATTTATTACCATTTTTTTGCGTTTGGCCCCACTGTGCGTTTCCTGAACTTACCGAAACTTCATTTCTATTTTCTCATTATTAATTCTAAAAGTTTTCTGAACTCCCTATAAATTCATTCTAGAAGTTTCCTGAACTTCTTGGAATTTCCTTTCTATTTTTTCATTAATAACTCTAGAAGTTTCCTGAGCTTCTTGAAATTTTCTTTCTATTTTTTCATTGTTATCTCTAGAAATTTCCCGAGCTTCTTGAAATTTCCTTTCTATTTTTTCATTGTTAACTCTAGAAGTTTCCTGAACTTCTTGCAAGTTCATTTTAGAAGTTTCTTGAACTTCCTGGAATTTCATTTCCATTTTTTTCATCATAGCAGCAAGCATTGTGCCTATATCGACAATGTTTGTTGTTGTACAGGTAACAACCTCCAGTTCTTCCTTTTCGTCAAACTCAGAGTTCAGAAAAGCACACACATTGTTTAAAAATCTCGTACATAAATGTGAAAGAACACAGCTCAATACAACCAACATATGTTTTTATTTTCATAACATTTATGTGTGTCTCCAAATTTTTGTTGGTGTTAAACACTGTCAGTCATGTACTTTGTTGTTTTGATAAGCAACATTAAGAAGTTCGCGTACTGTTCGGTTGAAACACACTTCAAACACACAGCTTTGAGTGTACCAATATTTTAAGTTCGTGTATGTATGCGACAACAGAGTACATGTACGATAGACAGATTCCAGTGTACCTATGTTTATGTACGTGTACTATAAGAAATGTACATGAACGATATTGTTATTCTTGTGTGGCTGAATTTTAAGTAAATGTTTGTGTTTGCAAAAAGTACATGTACGCTAATAATATGAATATTTATGTACGAACATTTTTGCAGTTTACAGTTGAGAACTAGTACTGGTGTTTTTTTTTACTATTAAAATACTAGTTAGGTACTACTTAGATCTCCTACAGGGTATACTTTATAACCACAAAAAAAAATAAGTAAATATTCGAGTTATCTTCTTTTAGAGTACTTAATTTCATTCGCTGGTCCGTAGTGCATAAATTGACTCCGGAAGCTTGATTTCAACAGACGTACAGACGGACATGGCTATATCGACTTCCCTATCTATAAGGATCCAGAATATACATAACTACTCTATGGGGACCCAAATGGATAATAAAAAAAATTACAAACAGAATGACAAACTGATATACATACATATACCCTTATTACTTATGTTAAGGGTATCAAAAAAAAAAAAATACGTTTAATAAACCGAACAAACGTTCAATTTTATTTCAATTTTTATTTGCGTATAGTAAATGTTTCCAATTGCAACTGCAAAAATGTTCGTACATAAATGTTCGTATTATTAGCGTACATGTACTTTTTGCAAACACAAACATTTACTTAAAATTCAGCCACACGAGAATAACAATATCGTTCATGTACTTTTCTTATGGTACACGTACATAAACATAATGTATAGGTACACTGGAATCTGTCTATCGTACATGTACTCTGTTGTCGCATACATACACGAACTTAAAAAATTGGTACACTCGAACCTGTGTGTTTGAAGTGTGTTTCAATCGAACAGTACGCGAACTTCTTTTGATCGTTTACAAAATTGAATATTAAAACGAAACACACATAAATGTTATGAAAATAAAAAATGTGTTAGTGGCTTTTGAACATTACGCTGAATGTTTGATGTGTGTATTTTCTCAACCTTGGTCAAACTCATAAACATCAATGTCGATATTACTGTATTGTGACTCTGCCTTATTACCTTTTGTCGGTAATGTCAGCTTGCTCAGCTCTCTCTTAAGCTTCTCAACTTTAAGCTCCTCGAATTTCATGTTTATTAAAATGCAATTCCGCTTCTGACACCAATTGTAACGTTTATACCTTTTATAAACGTTGGTTTATTTCCTTTAAATAAACCGGGGTTCTTTTTATTGCCAAAGTAATAATAAACGCTTGAAATTTTATTTAACAGTACAAAAACTTTATTTACTTATGTTACGCGCCTGTGCAAGGAATGGTTTAGAATATTCAAAGGAATAATATTGGTCAGGTGGCATGTATAAAATTGTCCCAGCTAGCACTTGTTTCGGTAGTTTGGTTCCCAACCCTTATAATTCACAGCGCGTTTACATATAATGCACCATCCATGCCTTGATAAATACCAATAGTGTAAAAAAAAACTCTAACAAAAAAAATGTTTTTGTGTTGAACTTGAAAAATCCATGGCATGAAGTTGCGCCATGTAGGGTACATTGGTTCCCACCCACTGACATTGGGTCAGACGCCTTGGCAGGAGGATTACCCGTATTAGTTCCCCTGCCCCTAAAAATACGCTACCTACTTACATTGTTTGGTACGTTAGTAGTATACCACTCCCTAAAAGAAGAGTTTTTAAAAGCTCATTTTAAAGAAATATAATTCTTAACAACATTTATTTTATTTTGTAAAAAAAAAAGTATATGACTGACACTTCAGTAATATCGTGGTATATTAATACAATTATTGTTATTACAAATTTTTCTTTTGTTTTTTTTTTCTTGTGTAAAAAAAAGTATACGACTGACACTTCAGTAGTATCGTGGTATATTAATACAATTATTGTTATTTCAAATTTTTCCTTTGTTTTCTTTTTTTGTTGTGGAAAATTTGTTTTACAATATTTAATATAATAGTTTATAGTAAGAAAAATTGTCGTTACTTACAGTATCTGAAATCAGTTTCTGTTGTTGTTGTTGATTCTTATTAGTGATGTCTGCAACAATATCGATGGGCCCAGCAATTTGTGCACGACGTTATTTATTCCTTATAGATAATTACGATTTACATTAAAAAAAATCCTTTTTTTTCTAGTTTAATTATAATTATTAAAAGGAATTCAAAAAATAAAGATTAGATTCAATTTAAATTTTAATTCGTTTTCGTTTAAAACCGAATTCGTTTAAAGTCTATAAACAAAATTGTAATGAAAGATAGCACTCAAACATGACACATGTTTATGTATTATGTACTAATTTGGGGTTTACAATTTAACTTTGTTTTATTCTTCTTTTTTTTTGCAATTGAGTTATAAAAGGGTTTGCAAAATTTGTACATAATTAATTTTATTTTGCTATATACTATTTTTCTTCTTGCGAACGCTTATTATCTTTTATTTTCTTTTTTGATCGTTCTTATTAAAAAAAACAGGAAACCGTTATTTTTTTTTTTTTTACAAAAAAAGTTTGGTTATATATATGGGGGATTTCATGTCAAGTGACCCAACTTTTTTTCGATTGGAAAGAAATTTGGACCAAAGTAAGTTCTTGCAGAGAGTAGTTTAGACACAATTTTTAAGCACAATCGGTCAAGAACTCTCTGAGCTAGAGGGGTTCAAAATTTGACGTTTTCGGCAAATAGGTGTTTTTTCTCATACATGTAGTTTATTACCTTTTGCTTTTAACAAAATTCGTCCCAAATACTTTCGATAGCTTTTTTTTCAATCTTCCAGAAAAAAATATTTTTAAAATTAAAAAAAATTTTTTTTTATTTTTTTTTAAGAAATAATTAGAAAAATTTTTGTTTTTTCCAAAAGTGCCCATTTTTTTTTTTTTTTTTTTGCTCAAAAGAAAGCTTAGGTCTTTTGTTTGAAGAGCTTGGAAGTCGCTTAGTGGGATGCGAGTGGGATATCTATAAAAAATAATGTTTTGTAACTCAAGGTAGAGGTTTTCCAATTTTCGCGTATATTCTATTTTAATTTTTTTTTTCCTATTTATGTAAAATTTTCTCTTAAGCAAAAAAAAAATATTTTATGCTAAGAAACAAAATAATTTAACCTTTCCGACGGTATGCATTGAAAATATTAACAAAATGCGTTCAGACATAACCATATAAAAGTGATTTTATTCCAGAGGCCTACCATTTGTTGGTAATGCAGTGTCGAGTGTATGAGACTTTTTTTGGTACTTGTATACCGTCGGAAAGGTTAAATTATTTTGTTTCTTAGCATAAAATATTTTTTTTTTTTGCTTAAGAGAAAATTTTACATAAATAGCAAAAAAATTAAAATAGAATATACGCGAAAATTGGAAAACCTCTACCTTGAGTTACAAAACATTATTTTTTATAGATATCCCACTCGCATCCCACTAAGCGACTTCCAAGCTCTTCAAACAAAAGACCTAAGCTTTCTTTTGAGCAAAAAAAAAAAAAAAAAAAAAATGGGCACATTTGGAAAAAAAAAATTTTTTTTCTAATTATTTTATAAAAAAAAAAATAAAAAAAAATTTTTTTAATTTTAAAAATATTTTTTTCTGGAAGATTGAAAAAAAAAGCTATCGAAAGTATTTGGGACGAATTTTGTTAAAAGCAAAAGGTAATAAACTACATGTATGAGAAAAAACACCTATTTGCCGAAAACGTCAAATTTTGAACCCCTCTAGCTCAGAGAGTTCTTGACCGATCGTGTTAAAAAATTGTATCTAAACTACCCTCTGCAAGAACTTACTTTGGTCCAAATTTCTTTCCAATCGAAAGACATCGGTTTTAAAAGTTGGGTCACTTGACATGAAATCCCCCATATATATATTTATGCATATATTTATACATATATTTACGCATTTATTGTTTTCTTATTATATTTTTTTTGTTTTATATAAATTAGTCTTTTTTTTTTCTAAAAATTAAAGGACACTTTACCTTTATACTGGTTTCAGTAAAATAAATATTCCTGAAATTTTTCCCTTGTGACTGCTATCCCTATAATTAGTCATCAGGTTTCTTCCTTAATGGGTTTTAATTGCTCCTTTCCTTTCTCTATTACCACAAATAATCTGCAACCTTTTTTCTAACTCCCTGGTTATTCTTTAAAACCAAAAAAAAAACAAAATGGCGTACTTAAACTCAAGCCCAGGTACTACCACTGCTATTACCGGTTTGTCGTTTAACCTCTACGGAGGAACTTGATATCCACGTGGTGTGGAACCTTCGACGCCAAGACACCCACTTAGCGACCCAGTCCGAAATCCTCTGGTGATACAAGGTTTCACTTTTTATAGTTGTAACTTTTTGTAGTTGTAGCTTTCTATTATCTAAATTAAACTTGCCAAATTCTGCCGGCTGCGTTTGTCCCACTCAACGTCACTCAGTGTAATGAATATTTTAAAATCAAGAAAGATCTAGTAAAGTAACATTTCGTGCAGGGTACACTTATCAGGTAGCCTCAGATAAACAGCTGAGTAACGGTATTTCGGTTTATTAATGTCAAATTTTGTTTATGTTTATGTATTTTCTTCCTTTTATACAAACAACAACTGTAGTATCGTAAGAAAAGCTCAAAAGAAAGAAGAAAGATTTTGTGAGTTTTTGTTATTTGTCTCTGACATTCTTATGACGGTTTTAGTTGTTTTTGTAGAACCGCTCCTACCTGATAAGTGTACCCTGATTTCGTGTCTGTTCTTTCTTTCGATTTCAATTACATAGGCAAAAAAAAAATTGCGCTCTGTAGGAATGACAATGAATCAAATCAACCATAAATCGTTTATGTTCTGCCTCTCTCTTCAAAAACAAAAGCATTAATTTCAAAAAAAAACTTTAAAAGTAATTACGGCAGAATACACAAGAGTTCGCTCACAGGATTGCCATATTATAAGTTTTCATTACACTTGGTTTGAAACCAAATGTTCCAAAAAAAGAAAACATCAAAAGGTGATTTAGTTGAAGTCAGGGAATTTCCTGTCCCTATGTGAATTATAAAAATAATTTAGGCATTAACAAAAGACGAGGGAGGAAAAAGCTAATATAAAAAAAGAAATCTGACCGGTTGTTGTCGTCACACAACTTTTAGTAAAGCCCATTTACTGACTTTTATCCGCAAACCATCTCAATCCATTTTCCCTTTTTCCAAAAACTATTTAGCACTTTCATGCTTTCCCCTTATGGCAACGCTAATAGCCACCATATATGAGAGAAAATAAATAAAAAAAATGAAATATTTTAAATTTCTCTCACCTCTCCGGCGCCAACAAAATTAATTCCAAATAGGAAAAAAAATACCCTCCTAATAAGGCCTAATACTGTGGTGTAACTAATTGCAATATTTTGTCACTGGCCAATGTTTCGTACAGATAATCATAGTTGGTTGTAATTATATTAAACTTCCTAACTTTTTATAAATAGAAAAACACAATTACATTTAGGTCAGTGTAGCGTTATGCCTTTTCTTTCTTTTTTAAATATCGCATTTCGTTCCTTTTTTCTCTCTTCTTCATGCTGTGGTCATAAAGAGGAACGAAGCAAATTGGAACGCATGATATGCGTGTGCGTATGTGTTTCAACTACGAGTAACGAGTAAAAGAAATATAATTTAGTTGTATAACCTTGAACTTGAACCAAGATTTTTAAAAGGGAAGTATTCTTAACTTTCTTATTCGAGTTCCTTGGTGTGGGAATTAATAAAAACTACACATCAAAAAAAAATAAAAATAATAGAAAAATCGTAACACTTAAACACACTGTCGTATACTTATTTACAATCTTCTTTAAAACACTTAAAGTTATTCACCTTTATTTTTTTTTTTGCAATTTCACTTATTCAAATTAGCGCTTAAACTTAAACTGCTTGCGGCATTCGTGTTGCTCGACTATTTATAGTGGTTGGTAATACGCTGTAATGTTCCACAAGGTTCGAAAACACACTAGAACTTTCTAGCGAATGGCAGTTACATTTAAATAACTTCTTAGCGCAGACAACAACCGCCAATAATACCCAGTCAACATTTAACTCCGTAACAATAGATTTAAAATAAATAATAAACTAAAAAAATCATTAACATTTTTTTGTTAGTTAGGGCTTTTTACACTGTAAAAATATACATTTCTCTAACTTTCTTATTTTGAATACTTTTGTGTATTACTTTATATGTAAATGAAACTAAATTTGTGATGAAATCACTACATTTTTTGACAAATATATTTTTTTCCTAAAAAAAAAAAATCGTGTGCGCCGAAGTCAATGACATGCGCAATTTTATTATGGTCTGTTGGCCAGTAAGTTGGGTGTTCAGATAAAATTACATTCAGCCCCGTTTCTGACACGGAATCATACAAAACGCAACCTGTAGGGCTAATTAGGCGGGAGCCCCAATACATATGCTTAGCGTTGTAGTCGCCAGCAGCTATGAAGAGGCGACCTAGGGATTTAAAAAAATGTTTATACTGATCTTTTGTTACTGAAAATCTAGGCGGACAATAAACGGACAAAATCGCAAGGTTCTGAAAAATTTCTTTGATACTGTTGGCTGAATATAAAATTCAGAGAGGCCACTCATCAAATGGTTTTTAATTCTAGATTTTATCAATACAGCCGAGCCACCACATGATCTATCCATGTGATCCTTTGAGTCATAGAAAGTATAGCCATTTATTTTAAAAGTGCCTTTAGATGTCATATTTAATAAAAATTGTTTATTTGTATGGGGACTTGATCCCCTTGTTTACAAAAGATTTTTCTTAAATGTAGGCATTGTTGCACAATATTTGAAGTCGATAGCTATTACAGTTTTCGAGATATAAGGTGTTAAAAATTTAATAAAAATTGTTTACTTGTATGGTGACAACCATTCCCCCTTCTATCCAACTATTTTCCACATATTGTAGGTACTATTGTACAATCCTCTTTTGTAAAGCATTTGAAGTCGATAGCTGTTATAGTTTCCGAGATATTTCATTTGTATGGGGGCTACCGCTCCACCTGCTCCTATCTTACTAATTTTTTTTAAATGCAGGTATTGTTGCACAATTCCTTTTTGTAGAACATGTGAAGCTGATAGCTGTTGTAATTTCGAAGATATGGCGATTTAAAATTTTATAAAAAATTTTTATTTGATTGGAGTTACCGCTTTCCCTGCTTCTATCCAATTAGTTTTTGTTGAACAATTAAAGTCGATAGTTCTTACAGTTTTGAGATAAAGCGTATTAAAAAATTCATAAAAATTTTTCTGATTGTAGGTATTGTACAATTATTTTTTGATTGTAGGTATTGTATAATTGTAGGTGCTGCACAATTACTTTTTTTTGACAGTTGAAGTCGATAGTTCTTACAGTTTTTGAGATAAATCGTATCAAAAAAATTCATAAAAACTTTTTTGATTGTAGGTATTGTACAATTATTTTTTGTAAGACAGCTTTATAGGTTTAAAAAAATTATGTAATTCCCCTGCTCCTTTCCAAATAATTTTTTTCCAAAATGTAGATTTTTTTGCACAACTCCTTTTGTGGGACATTTGAAGTCGATACACGGCAAAAAAAGAGCATACATCATTATTAAATTCATTGATAAAAGGCAACCTGAAAAAGCATTTTTGGGGACATATCAAAGAGGTAGTCGGGGGTTTTTGGTTTTATCTCGGTCAGTTATTTGGCGATTTTGCTGGATTTCTATATCGATTTTCTCGCAGTTATTTCTGATAGTTTGACCACATATGGGTCTATGCGACACCGAGGGGACAGACGGACATGGCTAAATAGACTTCGCTATCTATAAGAATCTAGAATATATGTATATACTTTATAAAATCTCAAATTTATAATAAAGTAATTACAAACGGAATTATAAACTTACATTTACCCTTGTTACTTACATATGTGGTTATACCTTCCGTCTAACTTAATGGTAGTCCCGAAGTCCATGTTTCGTTGATCGTTGTTGTTGATGACTTCTTGCTTAGATTTGTGGTTACCCATATAGTTCTCCTATATGCATATATAGTTGCTTCTTCTTTCCTCCCCTTTTCATCTTCTTCACTTTGACTTGCTTGGGAGTCTCCTACTTTCCTGTACTCTTCAATTGTAATAGGTTTGGGGTCACTATTTCTTGGTGAGGGAGTGTAATCAGGACGGACCTATATATGTTTTCCTTCTGGCACGAACTCTTTTCTGTAGTATTTTTAAAATATTAATTCTATATCCTCTTTTGAAGAAATATCCTCTAAGGAGTGACCTTGCAGTCTGGATTGGGTCTACAGGATGTCTATGTCCAATGAAAAATATGTCGTAGGATATCTAGCCAGATAAAGTTTCTAAGATTCTTCGGGCAGGATCGCCATGTAATGTTGCTAAAAAGTTTTGAATGCTGCATAAGCTGCAGCATGTTTTAATTCCTCTAAGCCGCCGCTTTGTTAGAATAGTGAGAAGATCTTTGCAATTAGTCAAAAATATTCTGATCATTATATACAACTTACACAGTTATTTGTATTAATTTTTAACTCTAACTATTTTAAGATATTCTTTGTTAAATTATCCACATAGTTTGTTATTCAATCATTTGCAGTTTTTCTGTGTGGTCATAATTACTTTATGTTAGCATATTTCAACGTTTTATTAGTTAATGTAACCTAATCCCCCTTTACGTTATAATATATAGGACACTTCAAGTTATTGTTTATTTTATAAGGCAGAGTGGCAAATGTGTTTTAAATGCAATTTTATATTATTGGGTGATTGGATAATGTGACCCAAAGTTGTATAAGTGTGACCAACTCATTACAGGAGATAGGCGTGTCCTTGAACCGATTTTTCCAAAAAATTCATATTATTCTTAATTAAGCTATTTTACGCTAGTGTACTAAATTTCAAAAATATCTAACAAATGCGACTGTTATCCACTCGATATAAGGGAACAAAGCACAGTGCGATGTATTGAAGCACTGAAAGGCAATATTGAAGAATTCAATTTGGAGATACCAGCCGATATGTTAAAAGAGAGTAGTTATGCCAAAATTTAACCCAGCATATAAACCATTTGAAGCGTAGTCACGACCACCATTTACATAAAATCATCTTAAAACATTGAATTATATACATAGATCGGTAAAATTTTTTTTACATACATACATATTTCTCTTAATTAAATGTGTTTTCACCGACTAGATATTGTCTGTGGACATTAATATGTAGTTTTATTTAATAACCAAAAAATAATTAAGTATTCGAGTTACCTTTTTTGAGAGTACTCAATTTTACTCCCTAATACAGAGTACTAAACTAGTACGTTAATATTTCCTACGAAAAGTATGTACATAAATGCTCTCAATTACATTCTTTTGTGTATTAGAAATAAGTGAATGTTCACTTAGTTGCTATAAACATATTTTTAATTAACATATACCGTTTGAAAATCAGAAAAAGGTTTCTTGAATGCTTACATAATATTTTGCGCTGTTTTTTTTACAGTTTTGTCCTTAATTGAAAATCTGCATTACCTTCTATTTATTGATCACATATGAATATTTTTTTCTAGGTTGGTATTAACCCTGGTCTTTTTGCGGCATATAAAGGCCACCACTACGCTGGCCCTGGAAACCATTTTTGGAAATGCCTTTATTTATCTGGACTTACACAAGAACAAATGAGCGCCGAGGAAGATTTTAAACTGCTTAAACATGGAATAGGATTTACCAACATGGTACAAAGAGCGACAAAAGGATCAGCTGATCTAACTCGAAAGGAAATTAAAGAGGGAAGCCGCATACTTCTAGAAAAACTGCAAAGATTTCGTCCTAAAATCGCCGTGTTTAATGGGAAACTTATCTTTGAAGTGTTTTCTGGAAAGAAAGATTTTAACTTCGGCAGACAACCAGAATGCCTTGAAGGAACAGATACCGTAAGTTTTTTATTTTTCGTTTTTCCAGTTTTTTATTTCATTAACTATTTATTTATCATTTTGATAGACTAAACGTTAAAAGTCCCACAGAGAAAAAGTAAAACTAAACCTATAAAGTGGACTGTGTCAATAACGATAAATATATATACAGTGAAATACTAAAGTCTACATGCAGTCTCATATTGCGTTATTCTGAAAAAAATATTTATTAAATAAAAAAATTAATGATACGGTTTTTTTCGAAAATTATCTTTACTCAAAAAAAGGAAAGTTAAATTAATTCATTGCGTTTTAATAAAAAACATAAAATAACAAAAATCAGGTATGACAAAAGTGTACATGTGTACATACAGTCCAGTATTTACAAAAAGTTTCTAATAATATTTAAATAAACATTGTTTTACTTAGTTTAAGCACTTAGTTGGTCCACCACAGTTGTCTATTACAGCATGCAGGCGTCGCACATAGGGGTATTTTGCCAATCTAGCCGGACATTAAGCCAAAATGGAAATTTAAAAAAAGTTAAAATTAAAGTGCGCAACTCGCCAGATAACAAAATTTTCTATCGGATAGTGAATTTTCAATTCTTTTGCTTGCAATTTGTCGTTTTGAGGCACTGTCAAAGTCAGGAAAGTTAAATAAATTTGCCTGCAATTTATTAACTTTTGATCGTTTTGAGAGGTTTACAATATATTTTTTTGTAGCTAAACAAACAAAGATTTTACATTGATTTTTTTCCTGCGAAAGATTATTTAAGCAACTTCTTTATTTTATTTTTTATTTAAAGTTTTATTTAAAAAATTCCTTCGAAATTTAAAAAAGAGATTTTTTTGTTTACTTTTTGATTAAAAAAAATAAAATCAAAAGGTTTTTAAAAGTGATGGCAGTCATTATCCTAAAAATCTTTATCATCGCAATAAAACCTGAAATCTCTTTTAGACGAAAAAATAAAACGTCGCGCGTTTTTCCGCCATTTTTTTTTTGCAAATTTTTGAAAATTTCACTTTTTTGTTTTTTCTCATCTTGTGTGTTTACATATGAGTAAGAAACTTTTTTGTGGGTCAAAAAGTGTTGATAATTAATTGTTTTTTTAATGTTTTTTATTTTAATTGATACAGGTAAATTAAAATTGATTTTTAACAGGTTAAATTGGGTTTTACACTGACATTGCATGTATAAAAAGGAATGTGCGAGGTAGTAGTTTTTACTCACTCCTAAACTGGTAATGTATACCTGTGCGACAGCTTTCTTAATGACGCTATTTTATGCAACAAAGTAATTGTACATGTCTTCAAAACCTTTGAAAATTGTTAAAATAAAATTATTTTTTAAAGAGAAACAAATTTGTGCTTCAAGTACTAATTTTTTGGTGTATATTAGAGAGCTGCACCAATATACTCGAACTTGTAGTATACTTGAGTATTTTAAGGGATGAACTCTTATTTGTAGTACTTCAAAATAATAAGTATCTTTTTCTATGAACTCGCTCATCATCAACTATGTAATCGCTGTTACTTGACAGAGTTTTTTATTTGAGACTACTTCCTTTCTGCCAAAAACTTTCAGTTGCTAATGAAGTACATAAATAACACAAAAAAATTCGTTATAACACATCAGACAGACATTTTTAAACGTTTTAATTAACAAAAACTGAGTTTTATGTACCAAACGTAACAGGAGAATAGAAAAAGCAACAAACTCTTAAACATTCATACAAATTGAAAATATAGGTACCCTGTCGGACATTCAGTTAACTTAAAATTAACTTGAAGCTAACTATTTCTCAAGTAGTGGTGGTTGACACTTGCATTACTTTTATATGGAATTAACTAACTATTTTAACATTGCGATGTCCTAGGAAGTAGTCAATTGTCCGATTCCGCATTACTTTTAATTAACTTGAAGTTAGTTACATAGCTGTTAACTTAAAGTTAACGTTTTGTAGCTAGCTATAAACTTACTACTTTAAGTTAGCTTTAAGTTGGTTTTTTTTTAATTAACTATAAGTTACGAATTTCTTACTTTTAGCCACAATTAAGCCAAAAAAGGATTGATTTAAGTTCGAAACCGTACTTGATTTAAGCCAAAAAAGATTGATTTAAGCCGTAAACGGGATTATTTCTAAAACTTAATGTCATTTTTTTTGACATATGGGGAGCTTTATTAAAGAAGAAGAACTTTATATTTTATTTATAATTAATATTTATAATTTAAAAATTTCATTTTTTGTATTTACCGACGCTAAGATTCGAACCAGGGATTTCTGCACTGCAGCACAAGCGCATTACCTCTAGGCCACCGAGACACTTTGTTTTTAAATGTAAAATAATATATTGAAAGAACAAGTTTTCTTCTGCTTGATTTGTTAAAGCAATCTAATCTTATTTAAAAAAAATACTGCGCAGTGTTTGTATGCATTTTGGTTAATGCAAATTTTGCATTGCGTAGTAGTTGGCTTTAAGCAAGTCTATAGAAGCTAACTTAAAGTTAGTTTTTTTTGTAGTTAGCTACTCATTTGACGGCAGGGTACCTACAATTATATGTAAGTGTGTATGTAAACTATTTTGTAAGTAGCGTCTTTTTGTCTCAAGTTGTTGTTGTTTCTAACTCAACTTTTTTTTAGGTTTCTTCAGAGCCATTACAGTTGTTGTTGTTAACGCATGTGTGTGGTTGTCATTGTTGTTTTTTTTTGCTAAGTAACATCATTTTCAATAATAACTTTTTTTGTTGCTTTTTGCATAGATTTTTCGCATGGGATTGTTTTCGCAGAAAAATATTTGTAACAAATTATAGAATCTTATAGCTGTTGCAGCAGGAGCACAGGAAAAAATAATAAGCAAATATCAATATAATTTTCTAAATATAGGATAACATGTTTTGATCAGTGCTGTCATGTCGTGAAATTTATATTTTGTTTATTTGAATTTTGACATGCAAATAACATTGCTATTTATTTAAAGGTTTTTTTTATATATTAAAATAGTTTAAAGATAAAAATGCTGTAACGAAAACGTATGTTGGCTTAGAATTTCTTAATCTTTACCTTAAAAACATTTTTTAGTCAAACAAAGAAACAAATTGTATTTCTGATAATTCTTGAAAATATAATACGACAACACTAGCAATGAACCCGTTGATTTTGTTGTTTTGTGCGTCACATTCTTAATTTTTCTTTGGGTTTTTCCACAGTCATTAGCATTTGTTCAAGGGTGTTTGTTGTAGTAATTTATTGACGGTTAAAGGGATTTTTATTGCTTTATTTATGCAGGAACAAATTTGATATATGTGTATGCAACATTGTAGGGTGATACATTTATGCTTCTAGTTGTTTTCACAAAAATACTAAATAAATCCGAACCAATACTTTAAAATCCATTTGTTTATTTTATTTTTATAAATTATTTTATGTTTATTAAATACCAAAGCTTAATGTTTAAAAATGTAATATAAATATTTATGGTCTTATTCATAAATGTACAATAGTGTTTATCAAAGGCTTATTTGACAATTATTCCATATATACTTGTCAAATAAGCCTTTAATAAACACTATTGTACGTTTATGAATAAGACCCTTAATGTATATGTTTTATAAGTCCTTAATAACTTTTAGTAATAGAAGGTTTTGTCTGAAAAAGAACCACGCATTGTTGCATAAGACAAACAATCTTTCGACGGCAGCAGACATTGGCAAAAGGGTGTTATATTAAAGAAAAAAATTTTCGACTTGAAAAACATTTGTTATTTAAAAAAAGAAATAGCGGCCTATGTTTTTATTGTAACTTTTAAGATGTGCATATTGTGCATGTTTTGTTATTGTAACAAAAACAATTTTTAAACTGTTGTTATTGCGTTTAATATTACACAAACTTACTACCAGATAAAAAAAAAACGTATATGTAGTTAAACAGCTGTATTCATACTAATTGTAGTAGGTTTATTAAAAGCTTATTTGACAGATATCTATGGAATAATTTTCAAATAAGGCGTTAGTTCATAAACCTACCTATAATAAAATAATACTTAAAAGATCGGTATTTTAGGTTAATAATCAATCCTAGTTTCTGGCTGTATTTAATACAAAATCTTAAGCTTTTTATCTCACAAGTACCTATACAGTTTAAGATTTTTGTTATATATGTAGGTAGAATGAATGGTAAGTGTTGGAACTTTTAAACTGTGTTGTGTGAAAACATGTCGCGAATATCAGAACATTATTAATACCGGCATGATGGAAAAGGCCAAAACCATTTACAAGGGTTTTAAAAAAAAAGAGTGAGAGAGATAGATCGAGAAACTGCCTGTGTGTTTCAGCACTTTTTGGGATTACCACAAACACATATACATACATATATGCAAATTAGAATTTTATAGAAAAATGAACTTTTTCCCTTTTATTGTTGTTGGGGGTTTTCAACAATTTTTGGAATTTTTTAATTATGTTGTGAGAAAGCATATTGCTAATATCGGAATCATGGACATTTTAAATGATTTATTTTTTTGTTTCATAGAAAACGCAAACACAATTTCCCAAAGGTATTAAAATATAAATATTAAGCTTTGGTATTTAATAAACATATGTAAAGGTTCGAGGGTAGTTCGTGGAGGTAAGAGTTTACGGGTAGGAGAAAAGGGATGTCTTAGATCCTATTAGTTTTTGCCGGCGCTAATAAACGCCACTGGCCCCAACTTAAATATAGTATCCTGGCAGATTTATATGCCAGGTAAGCAGTTTGGATGCTCTAAGAAAATAAAAAGCCGATTTTAGGCTTAGAGATTAAATGATAATTTATTCATAAAATTTCGCGTATTTATACTAAACTAACGGTATCCTTAAACCTAGCTTAATAATACATTTTGTTATTGTAAATAGCAAAAGAGTTTAAGTAAATATAAATTTAGTGTTTTTGTTTTTGTATAAAAGAATTTAAGTTATTTATGTTTACATAAACAAAGTGTATAAAAGTGCATAAAAATATATAAGTAATAGTGCATACGACTTGGTGTCACTCTACAAGTGTAATTATAAAAGTGTATTATAAAGTGTATTGTAAAAGTGCATAAAAATATAAGTAATAGTGCATACGATTAGGAATCACTCTACACCCTACCCCTTAAGAAAAATTTACAAATTTTTTTTTTTTTTTTTTTTTTTTTTTGTTATAATTTACAATTGAGAAGTGATTTATTTATACAGTTTTCTTAAGTATATACTACATATTAACACATTTATTTATTGTATATATTTTGTTTCTAATATTTTTTTAAATTATTATTATGAAATTCCTTATGTATATTTCCTAAGTCTAAGATAGAGTTTACTCCGTTGGTTTTCACTATTCTATATGGACCCTGGTATGGTGGTTGGTTCTTTTTTCTATTAAAATTTCTTACTAGAACTTGGTCGCCTGATTTCAAATGCAAAGGGTTTATATTTAAGGATTGTGCAACTCGTTTTTTCTTTACTATTTCCATCATTTCCCTAGTTTTCTTTAGAGAG
Organism: Melanophora roralis; assembly: GCA_963583895.1. Taxonomy (NCBI): domain Eukaryota; kingdom Metazoa; phylum Arthropoda; class Insecta; order Diptera; family Rhinophoridae; genus Melanophora; species Melanophora roralis. The sequence continues at coordinate 11,549,435 of OY757192.1, read as the reverse complement.
AATTGCAATCTTGCTTTCAATTCATTTGAATAATTATCCATGTTGTAAATTGGTTTTGAATCTAATATTTTATCATTTGGCAAGTTTGGTAATCTTCCAAATATCAGTTCGAACGGTGTGTAATTTGTATCTATATGTGGCGTTGTGTTATACGCGAAGCAGAAATATGGGATCCAATGGTCCCATTCATCATTCTTACAAAAGTTCAGGAGGAATTCATTAAGTACCCTATGATTTCTTTCTAATGAACCCAAAGTTTCATGATGGTAAGGTGTACTAAAGACTTGTTTAATTTCTAATAGCTTACAAACTTCTGACATTAACTCATTTATGAATTCAGTACCTTTATCTGATTTAAGAAATTTGAAGTGACCGTATATTAAAATTAAATTTTCAACTAGAGCTTTTGCAACTGTTTTAGCATCTTTCGATTCAATTGGGCATGCTATTACGTATTTAGTTAAGCCATCCTGCATCGTTAGTATATATCTAAAATTATTCGAATATCTGAGAGGACCTACTGTGTCTATTGAAACCGTTTCAAAACTTTTTCCTGGTGTGTCTGTTATTATTAATTTCTCTTTAGTGTGTTTAGTTTGTTTATTCATTTTGCATTCTTTGCAATTTAGTATGTAATCCTTAATCATTCTGCCCATATTTTTCCATACATATCTTTGTTTAAGTTTTAAAGTTGTCTTTTTGATACCAAGATGTCCTCCTAAAGGCGTATTATGGTATTCCTTAATGAGATTTTCTTGTAGACTTTTGTTGGTTATTCTTTTTGGTTTCGTGAATATTAAAATTTTTAAAATTTCCTTATTTCCTCTTTTTAAATTATTGAACACATCCTTGAATTGTTCAATTGTCATAATATTGAATATATCATCATTTTTTTCTAAAGCGAGTTCTTCTATGCCTAAAGATACAGTTTTCAGAAGAAGTTTCTCCATCAACATCTGTGTGTTTTCTGGATTATCACTGCACCTGATTACTATTTCTTCACTGTTTAATATTAATTGGGGTTTATTCAATGTGGATTCTATTTGAAATCGAAGTTTTTTCATTTTTTTCACGTCTGAAATCGATGTACACTCCCATGTGAAAAGTTGATCAGGCTTTCCAATAGCAATGTCGTATTCTCGATTTCCTTTTTCTTGTGTGTTCATGTTTTTCCTCATGTTACGTGTAATGACTAATATTTCCTTTGATTTCTGTTCATTTCCCGTCGGAATCATTGATTTTAGAGTGTCGCTATTGATAACTACTCGCGATAATGCATCTGCATTCGTGTTCATTTTACCTTGTTTGTACGATATCTCAAAATCATAATCGCATAGTTCCAATCTGATACGTGTCATCTTAGACGATGGGTTTTTGTGTGAAAATAAGGATACTAAAGGTCGGTGGTCTGTAACTACGTAGAATTTCCTACCATAGAGGTATGGACGAAAAAAGTTTATTGCCCAGTGTATGGCTAGAAGCTCCTTTTCTATCACTGGTTTGTTTAGGTCATGTTTAGCCAATGTTTTACTAGCGTAGGATATAGGTAGATCTGAGCCTATTTCACCTTGGGATAAGACTGCTCCCAGTGCAAAATTTGATGCATCTGTAGTTAATATAAATGGTTTTTCAAAATTAGGATATTGAAGTATTGGTGGACTTAGTAATTTCGATTTGAGCGTTTCGAAGGATTTTTGACAATCTAAACTCCATATAAAAGTCTTATTTTTCTTCAATAACTGATTCAAGTTCCTCGCTATTAATGCAAAGTCCTTTACAAAACGACGGTAGTAATTGCAGAAGGCTATGAATCGCCTCACATCATCAGCATTTTTGGGAACTGGATATTTTCTATTGCCTTGTTTTTTTCAGGGTCGGTGCTTATTCCTTTGTCTGTTATTAGATGACCTAGGTAGACAACTTCTGTCTTTAAGAAATGACATTTGCTTGTATTCAGCTTTAAATTGTATTTCCTTAATCTTTCAAAAACCTTTGATAAATTATCATGATGATGCTTTATGCTGCAACCAAAAACAATTATGTCATCCACATACAAAAATGCCTCTGCACTTAACCCACTCAAAGCTATCGTCAACATTCTCTGGAAACTGTTTGAAGATATTTTCAATCCAAATGGCAATCTGGTAAACTGAAAATGACCATTTCTTGTCGAAAATGATGTTAATGGCCTAGAATGTTTATCTAATTCAATTTGGTGAAATGAACTAGTCATATCGAGTGTAGAAAAATATTTAGCTCTGCCTAATGTATCGATTACATCCTCAATCTTTGTTAGCGGAAATTTGTCATTTACTATCTTCTCATTCAATTTCCTGAAATCTACCACTAATCTCCATTTTTTTGTATCATTTGCGTTTTTCTTCGGGATTACCAATAAAGGTGAATTATAGGGACTTACTGATGGTTCAATGATCTTGTCCTTTAGTAACTTATCAACTTGTTCATTGATTTCAGTCATTTGTGCCTCAGGTAATCTGTATGGTTTAACATATACTGGTGTTGGATCCACTACTTGTATATTCTGTGTATAAAAGTTATTAACCGTTAATTGGTCACCATCTATATGAAAAATATCATTAAACTCTCTGACTATATCTATCAAGGACTGTTTGGCTAGGGGATCTATCGACTCGATATTTAAACTCTCTAGTATTTTCTGTACCCTTTTCTTATCCTTAGATTTACCTTCGTACTTGCATAAAAAGTAGTCTGTTAAATCCCTTTTTTCAAGTTCCAACTCGTTTAATGTTACGTCTTTCTCAGTTGTGTTTAGCAATTTTATATGTCTTACACCTTGTGCTGGTATAATGCTATTTCCTACGAAAACGCCTGGGACTATTTCCTTACTCAAAATAATACTTTCCCTGTTTGTGATTATATTAATGGGTATGATGGATTCTGAGCGTGCCGGTATGCAAATGTTCGTTTGGCAGGTACACCTAACTGTCATCGGTAGAACGATTTCCTCATTATCTATATTAAAGGATACTGTATAAGTCTCAAAGTCAATTTTGCACCTATATTTCTCTAGAATGTCCCTTCCAAGTATTCCATCAGTTGAAATTGGAAAATCATTCCTAACCATATGGAATTGATGCCTGATGTGTTTGTTTTCAACGTGTAAATTTAAATACGTTGTGCCTATACTCTCAACTGTTTCTGGGGTAATTCCAGTTAATGTTGATATATTGTTTTCATTTATACATATATTGTCTCCATTTATATCTTCTATGTTTCCTATTTTGCATATCGATATATCTGCTCCAGTATCTACTAAAAAATAAAGTGTACTACTTGTGATTTTACATTTGACTATTACTAAATTTTCTCTATTCGTGAAAAGCTTGAATAACTTTGGCTTGGGATAACAACGTTTGTTATCCTGCCCTCTTAGTTTCCCTGTCTATTATTTCCGTTGTTTCCCCTAAAGGAACCATTTCTCCTATGCTCATTTGTTCTAGACATGTTATTTCTACTGTTGCTATAATTTGCTCCATATCTGTTAGTGTTATTATTGTTATTATTCCTAAATGAGTTTGTATTTTCGTATTGTCTGTTTTGCCCATAATTATTATGGTTACGATTATTATAATCATTATTACCACGACTATTGTTGTCTCTGTTTCGCCATTCAAAATTGCGATTTACGTTTCGTCTTTCAATCCTAAAGACACTATTGTTCTCCCCTATGTTTCTCTCAACTGTAATACATTTTTCTACTGCTTCTCTGAGAGTTTTAGGTCCACTTGCAATTAATACGTTCTGGTATTCTATATTTACCCCTTTTATGAATACATTAAGAGCCATACTCTCGCTTACTTTGTATATTGCATCCTTTGCCTCCTGTGTAGGATTTTCTATTGATTTTATTTCAAATTCGCTTAATTGTTCAGAGAGTAGTGCAACTTTTTCCCTAAATGCAGCTATACTCAAATTGCCCTGTTTCAAAGTTCCGAACTCTGTCAAAACTTGTTGCAAAGTTCTAGGATTAGGGTATGCTTCAATTAATAATTTCCTTAAATCAGAAAATGTAGATGGTCTATTCGTACGTCCAACTATACTACGGACATGTGATGTAAGCTTGAAATTATAGACATATTTAATGAAGACATCTCTGTCTTCCGTTCTCAACATATCATGGAGTAATTCAGTTTGTATTATGAAGTCTTCCAACGCCTCATATGAACCTTTGAACACCTGTAGGTTTTTGCCTGCAACTGATATGTCAAATTGTGCCATATTCTTACAATTATCTACTTCTGTTGGTATTTCTTTTATTTCTTTGACTACTAAATTCTTTACTAAAATCAATAGTCTTTCATACAATTCCTTGAATTTGAAGGAATACGTCTGTTCTACTTTTTTGTCTTCTTCTTCTAAATTTTTGTGAATGTACTCTACCTCCGTTTCTATTAATTCTAGTCGTTTTAATTTTTGTTCTTTATATTCTACGGAGTAAATTCTATCCTTACTTTTCTTTATGTTTTTCTCTAATTTCTCTAATTCATTATAATATTCTTTAATTTTTTCCATTTAATTTATTTCTAATGAAATGTTTAAAATTGCCTATTATAATTAATATAATTGATTTTTGAAGCACCCAGTTTTAACAATATATATGAAAGGTACTTTTTATAAAGTGATTTCTGTATATGTATAAAGAATACCCTATGGCAACACCTTTTGTTTTGTTACTTTCTGTTTGTTTCTTTTACGCTCAGTTACATGTGATTTAGTGTATAGAGTGCAAGTTAGTTTTTTATTTTCATTATTTCTAAATAAATTCAAGTTATTCGATTTATAAAAAAATTTCAAATAGAATAATATATAAAAATGTTTGAATTGTGGTGTTTAATTGTGGTGGTTGTTTTTCTTCCTGCGGCTGTCCATTTGCTTCTCCAGCCTATCGATCTGCAGCCAAATTTCGGAGGACCTTTCCCAGGATGGTGGTGGGTCAGCGTTGACGGTCGCTCTTAATGCAGCAATCTTCCTTCGCAGCCGGACTAGCTTGCCACCTCTTTTGTGCCGTGGCCTTTCGATTTTGGGTATCGCGGTAAGTTTTTCCTCCAACTTCTTCTGTTGCCTTCTTCTATAATCTTCGATTGTTAGCCTCTTGGGGCCTACCTCAATCGAAGTAGGGGAGTATTTCGGCGCCTTTTTGTTTGCACCCACTGGTATATATTCTTCTACTGGAATATTTTTTTTTTTTTTCGCCAGAGTTTGGCAGGATCGCCATGTAAAGGTTCGAGGGTAGTTCGTGGAGGTAAGAGTTTACGGGTAGGAGAAAAGGGATGTCTTAGATCCTATTAGTTTTTGCCGGCGCTAATAAACGCCACTGGCCCCAACTTAAATATAGTATCCTGGCAGATTTATATGCCAGGTAAGCAGTTTGGATGCTCTAAGAAAATAAAAAGCCGATTTTAGGCTTAGAGATTAAATGATAATTTATTCATAAAATTTCGCGTATTTATACTAAACTAACGGTATCCTTAAACCTAGCTTAATAATACATTTTGTTATTGTAAATAGCAAAAGAGTTTAAGTAAATATATTTCAGTGTTTTTGTTTTTGTATAAAAGAATTTAAGTTATTTATGTTTACATAAACAAAGTGTATAAAAGTGCATAAAAATATATAAGTAATAGTGCATACGACTTGGTGTCACTCTACAAGTGTAATTATAAAAGTGTATTATAAAGTGTATTGTAAAAGTGCATAAAAATATAAGTAATAGTGCATACGATTAGGAATCACTCTACACATAAAATAATTTATAAAAATAAAATAAACAAATGGATTTTAAAGTATTGGTTCGGATTTATTTAGTATTTTTGTGAAAACAACTAGAAGCATAAATGTATCACCCTGCAATGTTGCATACACATATATCAAATTTGTTCCTGCATAAATAAAGCAATAAAAATCCCTTTAACCGTCAATTAATTACTACAACAAACACCCTTGAACAAATGCTAATGACTGTGGAAAAACCCAAAGAAAAATTAAGAATGTGACGCACAAAACAACAAAATCAACGGGTTCATTGCTAGTGTTGTCGTATTATATTTTCAAGAATTTATAGGGTTTGTTGTTGGTTAAGTTTGTCTATATGCATTTCGTTGGTTCTTACACCAACTCATCAGTAGACTTCAACCCAAATTCTTAAAAAACTCATGAATATTTTCTGTCTTTATATAATAATCTCATCAAACAAAATGAGAATTACTATAAAAAAACCAAAACGTTCAAGTTTTTTTAAGAATCCAACAAACCATTATTCGCTATTCGCTTGTTTTGATTTTCTTTTTCCCCTTACATTTGAATAACCATTGGTTATTACTAAATGTATTGAGGGGCAACCGAAAACAAAACCTTGTTGTTAAACAACACAATTTTTAAATTATTTAGGATTTAATCCCAATTTTCTTGTTAATTTATAGGGTTTGTTGTTGGTTAAGTTTGTCTATATGCATTTCGTTGGTTCTTACACCAACTCATCAGTAGACTTCAACCCAAATTCTTAAAAAACTCATGAATATTTTCTGTCTTTATATAATAATCTCATCAAACAAAATGAGAATTACTATAAAAAAACCAAAACGTTCAAGTTTTTTTAAGAATCCAACAAACCATTATTCGCTATTCGCTTGTTTTGATTTTCTTTTTCCCCTTACATTTGAATAACCATTGGTTATTACTAAATGTATTGAGGGGCAACCGAAAACAAAACCTTGTTGTTAAACAACACAATTTTTAAATTATTTAGGATTTAATCCCAATTTTCTTGTTAATTTATAGGGTTTGTTGTTGGTTAAGTTTGTCTATATGCATTTCGTTGGTTCTTACACCAACTCATCAGTAGACTTCAACCCAAATTCTTAAAAAACTCATGAATATTTTCTGTCTTTATATAATAATCTCATCAAACAAAATGAGAATTACTATAAAAAAAACCAAAACGTTCAAGTTTTTTTAAGAGTCCAACAAACCATTATTCGCTATTCGCTTGTTTTGATTTTCTTTTTCCCCTTACATTTGAATAACCATTGGTTATTACTAAATGTATTGAGGGGCAACCGAAAACAAAACCTTGTTGTTAAACAACACAATTTTTAAATTATTTAGGATTTAATCCCAATTTTCTTGTTAATTTATAGGGTTTGTTGTTGGTTAAGTTTGTCTATATGCATTTCGTTGGTTCTTACACCAACTCATCAGTAGACTTCAACCCAAATTCTTAAAAAACTCATGAATATTTTCTGTCTTTATATAATAATCTCATCAAACAAAATGAGAATTACTATAAAAAAAACCAAAACGTTAAAGTTTTTTTAAGAATCCAACAAACCATTATTCGCTATTCGCTTGTTTTGATTTTCTTTTTCCCCTTACATTTGAATAACCATTGGTTATTACTAAATGTATTGAGGGGCAACCGAAAACAAAACCTTGTTGTTAAACAACACAATTTTTAAATTATTTAGGATTTAATCCCAATTTTCTTGTTAATTTATAGGGTTTGTTGTTGGTTAAGTTTGTCTATATGCATTTCGTTGGTTCTTACACCAACTCATCAGTAGACTTCAACCCAAATTCTTAAAAAACTCATGAATATTTTCTGTCTTTATATAATAATCTCATCAAACAAAATGAGAATTACTATAAAAAAACCAAAACGTTCAAGTTTTTTTAAGAATCCAACAAACCATTATTCGCTATTCGCTTGTTTTGATTTTCTTTTTCCCCTTACATTTGAATAACCATTGGTTATTACTAAATGTATTGAGGGGCAACCGAAAACAAAACCTTGTTGTTAAACAACACAATTTTTAAATTATTTAGGATTTAATCCCAATTTTCTTGTTAATTTATAGGGTTTGTTGTTGGTTAAGTTTGTCTATATGCATTTCGTTGGTTCTTACACCAACTCATCAGTAGACTTCAACCCAAATTCTTAAAAAACTCATGAATATTTTCTGTCTTTATATAATAATCTCATCAAACAAAATGAGAATTACTATAAAAAAACCAAAACGTTCAAGTTTTTTTAAGAATCCAACAAACCATTATTCGCTATTCGCTTGTTTTGATTTTCTTTTTCCCCTTACATTTGAATAACCATTGGTTATTACTAAATGTATTGAGGGGCAACCGAAAACAAAACCTTGTTGTTAAACAACACAATTTTTAAATTATTTAGGATTTAATCCCAATTTTCTTGTTAATTTATAGGGTTTGTTGTTGGTTAAGTTTGTCTATATGCATTTCGTTGGTTCTTACACCAACTCATCAGTAGACTTCAACCCAAATTCTTAAAAAACTCATGAATATTTTCTGTCTTTATATAATAATCTCATCAAACAAAATGAGAATTACTATAAAAAAAAACCAAAACGTTCAAGTTTTTTTAAGAATCCAACAAACCATTATTCGCTATTCGCTTGTTTTGATTTTCTTTTTCCCCTTACATTTGAATAACCATTGGTTATTACTAAATGTATTGAGGGGCAACCGAAAACAAAACCTTGTTGTTAAACAACACAATTTTTAAATTATTTAGGATTTAATCCCAATTTTCTTGTTAATTTATAGGGTTTGTTGTTGGTTAAGTTTGTCTATATGCATTTCGTTGGTTCTTACACCAACTCATCAGTAGACTTCAACCCAAATTCTTAAAAAACTCATGAATATTTTCTGTCTTTATATAATAATCTCATCAAACAAAATGAGAATTACTATAAAAAAAAACCAAAACGTTCAAGTTTTTTTAAGAATCCAACAAACCATTATTCGCTATTCGCTTGTTTTGATTTTCTTTTTCCCCTTACATTTGAATAACCATTGGTTATTACTAAATGTATTGAGGGGCAACCGAAAACAAAACCTTGTTGTTAAACAACACAATTTTTAAATTATTTAGGATTTAATCCCAATTTTCTTGTTAATTTATAGGGTTTGTTGTTGGTTAAGTTTGTCTATATGCATTTCGTTGGTTCTTACACCAACTCATCAATAGACTTCAACCCAAATTCTTAAAAAACTCATGAATATTTTCTGTCTTTATATAATAATCTCATCAAACAAAATGAGAATTACTATAAAAAAACCAAAACGTTCAAGTTTTTTTAAGAATCCAACAAACCATTATTCGCTATTCGCTTGTTTTGATTTTCTTTTTCCCCTTACATTTGAATAACCATTGGTTATTACTAAATGTATTGAGGGGCAACCGAAAACAAAACCTTGTTGTTAAACAACACAATTTTTAAATTATTTAGGATTTAATCCCAATTTTTTTGGTAATTTATAGGGTTTGTTGTTGGTTAAGTTTGTCTATATGCATTTCGTTGGTTCTTACACCAACTCATCAGTAGACTTCAACCCAAATTCTTAAAAAACTCATGAATATTTTCTGTCTTTATATAATAATCTCATCAAACAAAATGAGAATTACTATAAAAAAAACCAAAACGTTCAAGTTTTTTTAAGAATCCAACAAACCATTATTCGCTATTCGCTTGTTTTGATTTTCTTTTTCCCCTTACATTTGAATAACCATTGGTTATTACTAAATGTATTGAGGGGCAACCGAAAACAAAACCTTGTTGTTAAACAACACAATTTTTAAATTATTTAGGATTTAATCCCAATTTTCTTGTTAATTTATAGGGTTTGTTGTTGGTTAAGTTTGTCTATATGCATTTCGTTGGTTCTTACACCAACTCATCAGTAGACTTCAACCCAAATTCTTAAAAACTCATGAAATGCATATAGACAAACTTAACCAACAACAAACCCTATAAATTAACAAGAAAATTGGGATTAAATCCTAAATAATTTAAAAATTGTGTTGTTTAACAACAAGGTTTTGTTTTCGGTTGCCCCTCAATACATTTAGTAATAACCAATGGTTATTCAAATGTAAGGGGAAAAAGAAAATCAAAACAAGCGAATAGCGAATAATGGTTTGTTGGATTCTTAAAAAAACTTGAACGTTTTTGGTTTTTTTTATAGTAATTCTCATTTTGTTTGATGAGATTATTATATAAAGACAGAAAATATTCATGAGTTTTTTAAGAATTTGGGTTGAAGTCTACTGATGAGTTGGTGTAAGAACCAACGAAATGCATATAGACAAACTTAACCAACAACAAACCCTATAAATTAACAAGAAAATTGGGATTAAATCCTAAATAATTTAAAAATTGTGTTGTTTAACAACAAGGTTTTGTTTTCGGTTGCCCCTCAATACATTTAGTAATAACCAATGGTTATTCAAATGTAAGGGGAAAAAGAAAATCAAAACAAGCGAATAGCGAATAATGGTTTGTTTGGATTCTTAAAAAAACTTGAACGTTTTGGTTTTTTTTATAGTAATTCTAATTTTGTTTGATGAGATTATTATATAAAGACAGAAAATATTCATGAGTTTTTTAAGAATTTGGGTTGAAGTCTACTGATGAGTTGGTGTAAGAACCAACGAAATGCATATAGACAAACTTAACCAACAACAAACCCTATAAATTAACAAGAAAATTGGGATTAAATCCTAAATAATTTAAAAATTGTGTTGTTTAACAACAAGGTTTTGTTTTCGGTTGCCCCTCAATACATTTAGTAATAACCAATGGTTATTCAAATGTAAGGGGAAAAAGAAAATCAAAACAAGCGAATAGCGAATAATGGTTTGTTGGATTCTTAAAAAAACTTGAACGTTTTGGTTTTTTTTATAGTAATTCTCATTTTGTTTGATGAGATTTTTATATAAAGACAGAAAATATTCATGAGTTTTTTAAGAATTTGGGTTGAAGTCTACTGATGAGTTGGTGTAAGAACCAACGAAATGCATATAGACAAACTTAACCAACAACAAACCCTATAAATTAACAAGAAAATTGGGATTAAATCCTAAATAATTTAAAAATTGTGTTGTTTAACAACAAGGTTTTGTTTTCGGTTGCCCCTCAATACATTAAGTAATAACCAATGGTTATTCAAATGTAAGGGGAAAAAGAAAATCAAAACAAGCGAATAGCGAATAATGGTTTGTTGGATTCTTAAAAAAACTTGAACGTTTTGGTTTTTTTTATAGTAATTCTCATTTTGTTTGATGAGATTATTATATAAAGACAGAAAATATTCATGAGTTTTTTAAGAATTTGGGTTGAAGTCTACTGATGAGTTGGTGTAAGAACCAACGAAATGCATATAGACAAACTTAACCAACAACAAACCCTATAAATTAACAAGAAAATTGGGATTAAATCCTAAATAATTTAAAAATTGTGTTGTTTAACAACAAGGTTTTGTTTTCGGTTGCCCCTCAATACATTTAGTAATAACCAATGGTTATTCAAATGTAAGGGGAAAAAGAAAATCAAAACAAGCGAATAGCGAATAATGGTTTGTTGGATTCTTAAAAAAACTTGAACGTTTTGGTTTTTTTTTTATAGTAATTCTCATTTTGTTTGATGAGATTATTATATAAAGACAGAAAATATTTATGAGTTTTTTAAGAATTTGGGTTGAAGTCTACTGATGAGTTGGTGTAAGAACCAACGAAATGCATATAGACAAACTTAACCAACAACAAACCCTATAAATTAACAAGAAAATTGGGATTAAATCCTAAATAATTTAAAAATTGTGTTGTTTAACAACAAGGTTTTGTTTTCGGTTGCCCCTCAATACATTTAGTAATAACCAATGGTTATTCAAATGTAAGGGGAAAAAGAAAATCAAAACAAGCGAATAGCGAATAATGGTTTGTTGGATTCTTAAGAAAACTTGAACGTTTTGGTTTTTTTATAGTAATTCTCATTTTGTTTGATGAGATTATTATATAAAGACAGAAAATATTCATGAGTTTTTTAAGAATTTGGGTTGAAGTCTACTGATGAGTTGGTGTAAGAACCAACGAAATGCATATAGACAAACTTAACCAACAACAAACCCTATAAATTAACAAGAAAAATGGGATTAAATCCTAAATAATTTAAAAATTGTGTTGTTTAACAACAAGGTTTTGTTTTCGGTTGCCCCTCAATACATTTAGTAATAACCAATGGTTATTCAAATGTAAGGGGAAAAAGAAAATCAAAACAAGCGAATAGCGAATAATGGTTTGTTGGATTCTTAAAAAAACTTGAACGTTTTGGTTTTTTTTATAGTAATTCTCATTTTGTTTGATGAGATTATTATATAAAGACAGAAAATATTCATGAGTTTTTTAAGAATTTGGGTTGAAGTCTACTGATGAGTTGGTGTAAGAACCAACGAAATGCATATAGACAAACTTAACCAACAACAAACCCTATAAATTAACAAGAAAATTGGGATTAAATCCTAAATAATTTAAAAATTGTGTTGTTTAACAACAAGGTTTTGTTTTCGGTTGCCCCTCAATACATTTAGTAATAACCAATGGTTATTCAAATGTAAGGGGAAAAAGAAAATCAAAACAAGCGAATAGCGAATAATGGTTTGTTGGATTCTTAAAAAAACTTGAACGTTTTGGTTTTTTTATAGTAATTCTCATTTTGTTTGATGAGATTATTATATAAAGACAGAAAATATTCATGAGTTTTTTAAGAATTTGGGTTGAAGTCTACTGATGAGTTGGTGTAAGAACCAACGAAATGCATATAGACAAACTTAACCAACAACAAACCCTATAAATTAACAAGAAAATTGGGATTAAATCCTAAATAATTTAAAAATTGTGTTGTTTAACAACAAGGTTTTGTTTTCGGTTGCCCCTCAATACATTTAGTAATAACCAATGGTTATTCAAATGTAAGGGGAAAAAGAAAATCAAAACAAGCGAATAGCGAATAATGGTTTGTTGGATTCTTAAAAAAACTTGAACGTTTTGGTTTTTTTATAGTAATTCTCATTTTGTTTGATGAGATTATTATATAAAGACAGAAAATATTCATGAGTTTTTTAAGAATTTGGGTTGAAGTCTACTGATGAGTTGGTGTAAGAACCAACGAAATGCATATAGACAAACTTAACCAACAACAAACCCTATAAATTAACAAGAAAATTGGGATTAAATCCTAAATAATTTAAAAATTGTGTTGTTTAACAACAAGGTTTTGTTTTCGGTTGCCCCTCAATACATTTAGTAATAACCAATGGTTATTCAAATGTAAGGGGAAAAAGAAAATCAAAACAAGCGAATAGCGAATAATGGTTTGTTGGATTCTTAAAAAAACTTGAACGTTTTGGTTTTTTTATAGTAATTCTCATTTTGTTTGATGAGATTATTATATAAAGACAGAAAATATTCATGAGTTTTTTAAGAATTTGGGTTGAAGTCTACTGATGAGTTGGTGTAAGAACCAACGAAATGCATATAGACAAACTTAACCAACAACAAACCCTATAAATTAACAAGAAAATTGGGATTAAATCCTAAATAATTTAAAAATTGTGTTGTTTAACAACAAGGTTTTGTTTTCGGTTGCCCCTCAATACATTTAGTAATAACCAATGGTTATTCAAATGTAAGGGGAAAAAGAAAATCAAAACAAGCGAATAGCGAATAATGGTTTGTTGGATTCTTAAAAAAACTTGAACGTTTTGGTTTTTTTTATAGTAATTCTCATTTTGTTTGATGAGATTATTATATAAAGACAGAAAATATTCATGAGTTTTTTAAGAATTTGGGTTGAAGTCTACTGATGAGTTGGTGTAAGAACCAACGAAATGCATATAGACAAACTTAACCAACAACAAACCCTATAAATTAACAAGAAAATTGGGATTAAATCCTAAATAATTTAAAAATTGTGTTATTTTCAAGAATTATGAGAAATACAATCTGTTTCTTTGTTTGACTAAAAAATGTTTTTAAGGTAAAGATTAAGAAATTCTAAGCCAACATACGTTTTCGTTACAGCATTTTTATCTTTAAACTATTTTAATATATAAAAAAAACCTTTAAATAAATAGCAATGTTATTTGCATGTCAAAATTCAAATAAACAAAATATAAATTTCACGACATGACAGCACTGATCAAAACATGGAAATTTCAAATTTATTGGCCGAGAAAAAAAAAAAAAAACGCAAGCCAGTTTTTAAAAAATTGGTTCAAAATTAAAATAACTTATCTTTTGAGGTTTCAGTTTTAATTAGGTTATTCACCGCCCGCTCAAAAATGGGGTCACGAGGGTAAATGTTATTAATATAGGCAAATTTTAAGATGCGTGTAATATAATAGCTCAGAAAATAACTTAAAGTTTACTTAAGTCTTTTTGTTTTTTGTTTAAATAATAAATTACATAATATTTTTATAAAGTTTTAAAATCCATTACGTTATAATTAATCAACAATATTTTATAAACTTTCAAATATAAAAAATTTTCACAAAAAAAACTGTAAATATAATATTTTGGAATTTTTTTAATCTGACCCCTTATTTTTTTCTATAGGTAAAAAACATGATATGTAAGCAAATCTTCATCTGTTTACCTTTTCAATGATATATAATATTTGTAGTTATTTAATACTATATTATCTGCCCTTAAAACAAATTTGTTGAAAGTGCATTATTTTGTAGGGTGTGTATATCAGAGACTGACAACGGATGTTACTTCGGATGCTCATAGAGTATTATTGAAAAAACATGCATAAGTGCGTACGGTTACAGCTAAAAAAATACACTCTCCATAATACATTCGTTTCACTTTCGGCTTAAGCATACACAAGTAACCGAAATCAAAGTATTTTCGCGAAAATACCCAATACTGTACAGTGTATATCTAATTGGAATTAAGTACGTATGTATAATCATGTACACCCCTTAAAAAACAGATAAAAAAAAGTAGCCGTTTTATAATTCAATCGAGAGCTTCAATTTTTCATTTGTTTTGATATATTAGCAATGCACAATTTTAACTCAATTATAATGCTTGTGTTACAAAAACAGCCAATGTATAACGACACATACATACACATACAAATTGTTTGTAAGATACATATTTATTTCTTGTGTTTAGGCCGCATGCATTTATTTGTGTATGTATATATGTTTCGATGAGTCATCAGCAGGCAGTGTTGCCACCTTAGGTGTAATTACACATTTCATGTGTAATTTTTTCTTTCATGTGTAGCCCATGTGTAATTGGCTGCATGTGTAATTCATGTGTAATTTAAAATTTAATCATATTTGATAATTATTTTTTTTTTTATATTAAAAGTTTTTTATACTTGTATTTAAAAACAAGTAAGATCGCTATATTCGGCTTTGCCGAATCTAATATAACCTTCACATTGATCTTTTTATAGCCATCTGATCTGACCGAGTTATTTCGTAATGCAAATATTATAATAAAAATAAAGTCGATAGCTATTCTAGTTTTAAAAATATAAAACTTTAGAAAATAATAACGTTTGTATCTATAATAGAAATACCATGTAGAAGGTTTAAGGCCAACAGTTTTCAACTTATTTCGTATTAAAAGTTTATTTAAAGTTGTTCATTCGTATTTTTTCCAAAGAGTATGCATTATTGTTCAGTTACTTATTGTGGAACATTTGAAGTCGATAGATGTTATAGTTTCCGAAATTTAGCGTATCAAAAATTTTACAAGAACTGTTAATTTGAATGGGGGTTGCTCCTGTTCTTGCTCTAATCCAAAAAATTTATTTTTCAAAATGTAGGTGTTATTTTAAAATTACTTGTTGTAGAACACTTGACTTCTATAACTGTGATTGGATAAAATACTTTACAAAATTTGTGCTTCTACATTAAAAAGTTTTCCCCTTATTTAGGCTCTATCTTTAAAGTATCCGTGCTAAGCTTTGTGGTTATTTTAGGGTTTCGCTTGCATTTTGGTCAATAGTAAACCGATTTTGCTGATTTTAAATAGCGATTAAATCAGGTATATTTCTGATTATTTCCTGAGCGACGTTTTTAAGGTTTGAAAACATGATTTTAAAAGACACACAGATGGACTTACCTATCTATAAGAATCCAAAATATTTATACTTAATGGGGTCTAAAATAAATATTGTAAAAATTAAAAATGGAATGACAAACTCATATATGCCCTTATCACTATGTGAAGGGTATACAGTTTTAAAAAATGTAAATCATTATTTTCTTACACAAAAAAAGTATATGTTTCCAACAAAAATTTTCAAGTAATTAGCCATTACAAATTTCTTGCTTTTATTTTTACTGTTGCTATTATATACCCTCTGTATAACTAAGCAGTTGTTAGATAATGAGTTATTTCTTATCTAAAATTAAGGCTTATAGTTTCACTTTGACAATTTCTTAACTTATTCTTTACTTAATATTTTAAGCCAGCTTTAACCAAAACATCACAGAAAAACATTTTAAATGCAACAATGAGTAACTGGATGGTAAGTACTTACTTAACTCCCTCTTTATAAGCGAGCATGGTAAGTACCTGCCTCCAATGTCATCGCCATGTTAAAATGCTAAAGAGTAAGAGTTTTTTGGATTTTTACTAATTTTAAAGCAAGTTTTTGATGGGTTATTAAATTTAGAACAAAAAACGCTTTTTTTTTAAAAAAAAAAAGCATGTGTAATTCGTAATTTCATGTGTAATTTTGAGTTGATCCATGTGTAATTTAAAATTTCGTTGGTGGCAACACTGTCAGCAGGCAAAATTATATTTACCAGCAGGGATGCCACAACAAAAATGATATTTCTGGCAAATTGTCTCAAAAACGGACAAAAATTTACAAAACCACTTTTTACAACAATTTTTCTAATATATTAATAAAGTTTTGTAATTTAATAATTTAAATAAATGTTTTTATGTATTAATTTGTTTTGAATTTTTAATAGTTTTTATATGTTTCTTAAATACATTTTTGATGGCATAAGTACTTAAAGAAACGTGTCACTTAGTCGAAGTGTATGCCATTATGTTGCTAATTTATTAATTTATTTTATTATTTACTATGTCATATAAATATTATTAATTCGCATCAAAATTTATAAATTGCAATTTCCTGTTTCAAGTTTAAGGCCGGTACTTAGGTTTAAGAAAGCAACTCCCAGGCTTTAAAAGCAGAAGTCTTAAAGATGTAAAAAATTTACAAAACTTGTTTTAAATTGATGATAGTGGCATCCCTGGTTACCATATAATTGTGCAGAGAGAAAATATTCTTATAATATTTCCAGCGTTGTAAACTTTGAAATTTCAAAACACACCAAAATGTAGAAAAAAACGTGACATATAAAAACGCAGAAAATTTAGAATTTACTTTTTTTTTATTAAAAATGTCTATTGGCTGAATATCACACAGAAAGTATAACATTTTTGTATTAAAAATTAAACAGTAAATACGTTCTTTACAGTTCAGGCATTTTGGAAAAAAATTAACAGAAAATAAAAAAATAAACTTCTTTGTATTAATTAGTACTAGAAAAAATTTCTTTTAATTTTATAAAATCTGTACAAAACTTTTAAAAATTTTTATATAAAAACTATATTTGTTAAAAGCAAAACTTAACTTGTTTTGACCGAAAAATTTGTTGTTTTAAATCCTTTATTTAATTTTTGTAAAAAAATTTTGTTAAATTATCTGTATTTTAACTTTTGTAAAAAAAATAACGTAAATATAAAAGGTTTTAGTTCAAACCGTTGAAAAATATTTACTTATTTCTAGGGTTTTTTCCCCGGACTTTTTTGATTTTCGGAAAACGGGAAATCAAAAATTATTTTCCCGGGATTCCCGCTATTTAAATAAAGTTTACAGGTTGTACTAATAAAAAACTGTTTTTATTTTTAAACTAAAAAAATGTATATAAGTTAATACATACATATAAAAAACTTATGAATTCCAACAACCGTTAAAAAACAGTTATTATTGGATTTTATACGTTATAGTGCTTCTAATTATTATAAAATTGTAATGTTACGGGATTTTGAAAGGTAAACAAGGCTCCAAATTGATCAGGCGCTTTGAAATTAGTAAAAAATACACTAAAGTATTTAACGTAATTTTTCATTTGCAAAACCTTTTCGGTATACAATTGGCCCTTGATAAAGAAAACGTATTCATAGATACTAATTTTTTTATTAATAGCATCATTTTATAAAATTCAACAGTTATAAGCGGTTTTCATTCTTGTTGATAAAGTGCCTAGTAAGATTGGTATTTATGGTAAATGAGGTAAATTTATAATTTTTACTGGTGCTGTTGTGTGATTTGACATATTTACCAACCGAACATGAGTTTCGCTGTCAGCTTTAAAATACAATAGAATATTCTAAAGATCAACTGGACATTTAAAGATGTGCATTTTTAGAAAGTTGGGATTACATTGGCAACTGTGAAGTAAAATTTACTAGTATATTTGAAAAAATATAATTTTTTATATATTGGTTATTGAAAAAATTTTTAATAATATTTTTTTTTTTTTTTGCTTAATTGATAATTTAATGTAATTATCGAAAAAGGAAGCAAAACACAGGCTCAAATAAATAATTTTTTATAAAATTTAATAAAAGGTTATAATTTTAATGACAAAATTTAAAAACTACGTAATTTTCTCAATTTTGGCGATTTTTGAAACCTAAGGTTGACAACGCTGTTCCTGTATATCATCTACATGATACAACTAATCAGGTAATCTCGTCCCTGCAACAACTACAAATTAGTACCAAGTTGACAAACAAAAGCTCATAGAAAAAAAAACGATTAGTAATAATTTTTGTTGTTTTATTTTTACAGGGAGAGCATTAATTTTGACATTTCGGCACTAATCAGCTAGGCCGACGGAACTATCTGGTTCTTTGTATCATGATCATCTACATGTATTTACAATTCTCTCACTTCAAGATGAGAAGTAGATTTTTATTAATAAAAGGCAGGGCTGGAAAGGTTAATATAGACTGTGGTGGGTATGGTCTTACAAATTCAAGTTTAATTAAATTATGGCTTTAAGAGCGTTGTGTAAAGCGCACACAATTATTTTGAATTATTTGATAGTTAAAGGCATACAAACTACAAGGGGTTTCTTTATTTTGCTGTCCTTTTTGTATTTATTTATTTTCTTCCGTTTTCTTTTTGAAACATGCATATATAAAGTTGTCAATATGTCTCATAATTACTTTTTGTAATAAAGAACAATAATAAATATAAAAATATGCATATGAAATAACACCGAAAACTCATGCAGTAATTTATGAATAAGTACGTACATATTAGAGGTGAGCGATCCCGTGATTTTTAGGGAATATCGTTAATAGTGAATGCGATTTTAAAATCACCGGTTATTTAAACAGTGACAGTGATCACTGTTTAGCATTTTTCACTTCTTGTAAAAGAGTTATTTTAATCTCTGTTAAATTATTATACATAATGTTATTTTAAGCAGTGATTATGCGATTTTAGTTATTTTTAACGAACTCCTGAGCAACGCATCGGAAAAATAATATTAATGATAAATAAGAATTAAAAATATTTATGAATAAGAAATATCAATTTTCAATAGGTATGTATGTATGTAGTTACAAACAATATTCCATATTTATATTAATTTTTTTAATTTACTTTAAACAAAATTTTGATAAAAAATTTAAATTTATACCTTTTGAGATAAGTTTTTAAGCTCCCATGGAGCATTGAGATAAAGCTTTAATTTAGAAAAGCAGCTTAAAATTCTTGTTCAATAGATTCCAAACATTAAAATATATAAAAATATGTAGTTGAAATCCATTGTAACAAAAACAAAACCTAAAAAAACAAATAACACAAATTAAGCTGTATATGTATGTACATAACACAACTAAGTATAATATAACATTCGTTTAAACGCGTTCGTCGGTCATTTAGGACTTGTCCAGCTTTTGAAAATATTCTTTCGCATGGACTGACGATCCTAATGCACAAATATTTCTTGAGCTATTTGAGAAAGATTTTGATATTTTTATTCTTTTTTACTTTACCAATCAAAAATATTTTTATTTCTTGATAATTGAAAGTTAAGTCCAAAAACCCTGAACGTATTAACTAAAATTTCATTTCAGCTAACGATTTATATATATCGCTCATTTACTCAAATGTTGTAATTCTAGAAATGCATTTTTGGAGTTAACGATTCAGAATTGTTTGTTATGCTATGTTTAATGTCGTATATAAGTTTCATATTAAAAATGTTTCTGCTTATAACGTGTAAAAAAATGTTACTATTCGTTTCTATATACATAATGCGAGCTAACTAAAAACTTTATACGCATTTTTTTCGAAATATTTTTGTTGTACCTTTACAAAGATTTTCGCTTATCATGTAAAGTTCTATTTTCGTTAGCTGTGTTTTTTTTTTATTTTAGGTTACGATATGTGTTTAAAATAAATGTGTGTTTAAATCTGTTTTTTAATATTAATTCGTTAGCCGGCTCCTATCTGAATTTAATCCGCCGTCGCGGACAAACAATGCTCGGCGCTGGTCTCTGACGGCACCTCTGTTGTAAAGTTTTTAACAGCACTTTGACAAACACACAAACAAACACATAAGCCCTTTACTTCTTTTAAAGAACAAAAGCAGCAACATGATTTGTTAGCTATGACCAAATGTAAACATGAAGCACAAAAATGTTATTTTACATTTTGCAAAGTTTAACATAATAAGAGTAACATCGCAGGTAAGAGTCACTGCACAATATTTCAAAATGTTACTTTTAGTAACATAATAAATTAAAAGTAACGCTATAGTAGAAACAGTTACTTCACGGTTTATGTCACTGTCGTTATATGTCAAAATGTTATTTGAGTAACACAATAACTTAAAAGTAGCAGTAGCAGTTACTTCACAGTTTATGTCACTGTCGTTACCAGTGATTTGCAAGTAACAGGTATAAAATAACAGGTACGGAAATATCGCTCATCTCTAGTACATATGTATGTGTACACAGAACCTAAACAGATAGCAAGCAGGTAGACATTTTAATTGCTGGAAACCCCAAGCATCAAAATCCATCAAACATTTTTTACAAAAAATTATTATTTACGAATTTACTTGCTACCGATCGATGTGCGCTGAAAATTTTGTCACAACATGCGCTATTATGTGACCTCTCCAAAAAATGCTCCAATTTTTGAAATGTATGCCAATGCCGCAAAATAAAAATCGTTTATGTATATCAGGTCATTTGCACCGATCATGGGATCCCAGCTTTACATACTATATTTCTATTGCTTTTCCTAACTAAGCTAAAAGTTTTTTGTTCTAATGCTCTTGTACTCAACATATGTGCTATTTATAGAACACGAAAGTCGAACATCTTGAACGTTTTGTATTAATTTTTTTACAATAACCATACAAATATATACAAAATGTCCAAGACGTCTCGCCTTTCGTGCTCTATAAAGAGTACGTTAGTTTTTATATTTGATAAGCCATTCAAATTCCAACTATTTTTATTTAAATTTATACGTATTTATTACATATGCTTGCTTACAGAATAAAAAAATATTAATATAAAAACGAAAAAGAAAATATTCCCATTCCTGATCAGTGCTAGTTTTTCTACAAAACATGAAAGAGCAGAATAAATCACTTTACATGTTTTTTAAATTTTTCTGTATACCATTACATTACATTATACTTAATGTCTTTTTAAAACTAGCTACTGTATACAGTGCTCCCGGCTTTTATTTTGTAAGACTTGGAAAAAATACATATGGCAAAAAAATGGGGAAGTTTCGTTTAGGGTAAATGGCGCCTTATCGAAGTCAAAGTTCACCGTAAAAGCAAAAAAAATCATAAAATGTCCAATAACTGCCGCGGAGTTAGTAGAGTAGAGTAGTAGAATGTAAGATTGACCCCCATTAAAATTTCCTCCCTAACATTTTTGTAGAACATACTTACACCCTATCTTCACTCCTTAGGGGGCTTGCCCTACAAAGGGTTAGTTTTTCATAAATTTTACCCCAACCGTCCTAACAAGTTTTGGAGCGCCTCTTGAGGATTCAAAGGTACGTCAAACCCCCATTGATTTTTCCCCTTCGACATTATTGTAGAACATACTAACCTCCTATCTCTGCTCCTTAGGGTACTTCCCCTTCAAAAAAAGATATAGATATTTGCCTTCTCCTTCTTACTACTTTCAGGGCTACTATGGAGGACTCAAATGTATAATCGACCATTGGTTTTTCTCACCTACCTACCCTATCTGTTCCTTTGTTCGTTAGGATACTTCCCTTCAAATAAGTTTTTTTTTTTTTAATTTGTCTTCTTGCCTAACTTCTTTTGGAGGAGTCAAAAGTATATACCAAACCTCTTTCTCTGCTCTTTAGGGTCCTATACAAACAAATTTTTATATCTTTCATTTTTTATTAAATTTAATTCAGTAACAAGTTTTGAGAGTTTTATATTTATTTTTTTAATTGATTAATTTATTTTTGCAATGAAGTGGATACTTTTTATACCCTTCACATATGTGATAAGGGTATATATAAGTTTGTCATTCCGTTTGTATTTCCTTTATTATCCATTTGGGACCCCATAAAGTATATATATTCTAGATCCTTATAGATAGGGAAGCCGATTTAGCGATGTCCGTCTGTCCGTCTAACCGTCTGTCCTTGTTATGGTTGAAATCAACTTTCTGAAGCCCCCCGATATCGCTTAGACCCGAATGTGGTCTGAAACTATCACAGATAGTCGGGAGAAAATCGGTATTGAAATTCAGCAAAATCGCCCGATAAATGACCGAGATATAAGCAAAAAACCACGACTACCTCGGTTTTTTGAGTCTACAACAACAACAACAAAGAACATACTTTTACATGTAATAACAAAAAAAACAACAAAAAAAGAAAAAAACAGAATCAGTCATGTTGATATTATTGAAACACACCCAAACCAAAAATTTTATTAGTATAAGTGTTCATACATATAACAGCGTTGCCATACAAAGCTTAATTTAAACATTTTTAAAATCGCTCCTACGGCTTCCAGGGTTCTCCTACAAAGGTGAAATGTAATTTTTTCCATCCAAACATTTTTGTGGAACATACTTACTCTATCTCCAGCCCCTGACATGGTTGTCATACAAAATTTTAAAAAATAAGGTAAAAACCGCTACAACTTCCCCGGAGTCGCCCGTAGAGGAAAAAAATGTATCACAGACCCCAATTAGTTTTTTCTCCCATACGTATTCCTAAAGCATACTTACCCCCTATCTCCACGCCCTAAGGGGGTTGCCATACAAAATTTACAAAAATTATGTAAAAATGCCCACAACTTCTTTAGAGTTGGCTTTAGAGCAATAAAGTGTACGACCGACCCCTATTAGTTTGCCCTCCCAAACATATTCCTAGAACATACTTACCCCTATCTCCACGCCCTAATGGGGTTGCCATACAAAATTTACAAAAATGATAAAATGCCCACAACTTCTTCAGAGTTGGCCTTAGAGCAATAAAGTGTACGACCGACCCCCATTAGTTTGCCCCCCAAACATATTCCTAGAACATACTTACCCCCTATCTGCACGCCCTAATGGGGTTGCCATATAAAATTTACAAAAATTATGTAAAAATGCCCACAACTTCTTTAGAGTTGGCCTTAGAGCAATAAAGTGTACGACCGACCCCTATTAGTTTGCCCTCCCAAACATATTCCTAGAACATACTTACCACCTATCTCCACGTCCTAAGGGGGCTGCCATACAAAATTTACAAAAATGATGTAAAAATGCCCACAACTTCTTCAGAGTTGGCCTTAGAGCAATAAAGTGTACGACCGACCCCCATTAGTTTGCCCTCCCAAACATATTCCTAGAACATACTTACCCCCTATCTCCACGCCCTAAGGGGGTTGCCATACAAAATTTACAAAAATTATGTAAAAATGCCCACAACTTCTTTAGAGTTGGCCTTAGAGCCTATTTAAAAATTAGAAATATTTCATAAGTAAAAAAATGGTTAAAAATAAAAAAAGTTTGGGATTGCGAAAGGTCAATGTGAAGGGTATATAAGATTCGGCACAGCCGAATATAGCGCTCTTACTTGTTCTATTTTCGGCAACTGTAAGTTGTAAGAAATATATATACGTTCGTAGTTGGCTAAGGCAATATGTTTAAATGTCCATTGGGATGGAAAAATGTTGGCAGACTATCAAGGCGGTGGAAAAAAGGTTGAACGACTTCCAGTTTTCCTAACATATGATGGTAATGAGCAGCTCTTGTTACTATTTTCATTGTAACCTTTATAGTAAAGCTTGGTTCAGTGCTGCCAAAACTGTAGAAGCCCCTTACAATGACTTCAACTTTTTAAAAGAGATTATCCATTATGCTTCAATTGATGAGACAGTTTCACGTCAGCTGGTGAAGAGATTCTGTGGACATCTCTGGTATCTTAGTGGTGAAGCTGTTGCTTTTGCATTATTTAATCAAAATGTACCCTTTGATACCAAGCGAAAAATGGCGGATTCAATTCGTGCATTTGAGACAGATATAGAGAAATACGCCGAAGAACTGCCGGACAGTCGCATGGAGGAATCGTACGATGAGGATAGCGTGGCAGAAGAGGGTAGAGTGAATGCTTCTCCACTAAATTTTTGCGACTTGGAAAGTGTTAAAAGAATTTTATTGGCACCGAAGGAAGTAAACTATGAGTTCCTGCAGAAAAGTTTGGATCATTATGTTACACCGGACACAGGAAAAATTTTCACTCTCCTCGGACTCTCAAAAGATTTTCTTGATAGTGATCCAGAAACTTGGGAAAAATATGAAGGTTACCAACAAGCACTAGAAACACTGCGAAAATTGCATGTTGTAAACGATTCTTCCGAAAGAGGTGTAAAACTCATTGAAAACTACAACAACATTTTGTGCCGCAACGAGGAAGAAAAAATATTTCTACTGCAAGTCGTTGCCGAAAATAGAAAAAAGTATCTACTTCATTGCAAAAATAAATTAATCAATTAAAATAATAAATATAAAACTCTCAAAACTTGTTACTGAATTAAATTTAATAAAAAATGAAAGATATAAAAATTTTTTTGTATAGGACCCTAAAGAGCAGAGAAAGAGGTTTGGTATATACTTTTGACTCCTCCAAAAGAAGTTAGGCAAGAAGACAAATTTTAAAAAAAAAAACTTATTTGAAGGGAAGTATCCTAACGAACAAAGGAACAGATAGGGTAGGTAGGTAAGAAAAATCAATGGTCGATTATACATTTGAGTCCTCCATAGTAGCCCTGAAAGTAGTAAGAAGGAGAAGGCAAATATCTATATCTTTTTTTGAAGGGGAAGTACCCTAAGGAGCAGAGATAGGAGGTTAGTATGTTTTACAATAATGTCGAAGGGGAAAAATCATTGGGGGTTTGTCGTACCTTTGAATCCTCAAGAGGCGCTCCAAAACTTGTTAGGACTGTTGGGGTAAAATTTATGAAAAACTAACCCCTTGTAGGGCAAGCCCCCTAAGGAGTGAAGATAGGGTGTAAGTATGTTCTACAAAAATGTTAGGAAGGAAATTTTAATGGGGGTCAATCTTACATTCTACTACTCTAGAAGCAACTCCGCGGCAGTTATTGGACATTTTAGGTTTTTTTTTGCTTTTACGGTGAACTTTGACCTCGATGAGGCGCCATTTACCCACAACGAAACTCCCCCATTTTTTTGCCATATGTATTTTTTTCCAAGTCTTACAAAATAAAAGCCGGGAGCACTTCAAAATCTCGTTGCAAAAATTTTCATATATCACTATGCCATAGCTAATGTATGTATATACACACCCTACAAAATAATGCACTTTCAACAAATTTGACGCAAGATAGCTGTTTTAAGGGCAGTTAATATAGTATTAAATAACTACAAATATTATATATCATTGAAAAGGTAAACAGATGGAGATTTGCTTACATATCATGTTTTTTACTTATAGAAAAAAAATAAGGGGTCAGATTAAAAAAATTCCAAAATATTATATTTACAGTTTTTTTTTGTGAAAATTTTTTATATTTGAAAGTTTATAAAATATTGTTGATTAATGATAATAATGTTATGTAATATATTATTTAAACAAAAAACAAAAAGAATTAAGTAAACTTTAAGTTATTTTCTGAGCTATTCTATTACACGCATCTTAAAATTTGCCTATATTAATAACATTTACCCTCGTGACCCCATTTTTGAGCGGGCGGTGAATAACTTAATTAAAACTGAAACCTCAAAAGATAAGTTATTTTAATTTTGAACCAATTTTTTAAAAACTGGTTTGCGTTTTTTTTTCTCGGCCAATAAATTTGAAATTTCGTTGAAAAAATCCACATTTTCGACCAATGCCTGGCGTAGGGTGCACGTCTAAATCCTTTCAAAAATATACTACTAATATATTTTGAAGTCTGCTTTTTCCAAAAACGTTAAGAAAGAAATAATTATTTTTACAAATATTTGCAAAAAAAGTTAATTAATTGTGCTCAAATTTTGTCAAAATTATGCCATTTTTGGAATCACCATGAAAATTTTGACTTTGAATATTTTTCACGGCTAGACGAATAAAGATAATTAAATAAATTTTTTTGTGTAGGCTTAACAAACTTTTTAAAAATACAAAAATATTTTTTAAGTCAAGGTCAAAAACAACAATTTTAAATTTCGAACCCAAATATCTTTTAAACTGTAACAGGTAACAAGAAAGAGTGAGTATGTTTTCTTTTCAGATTTTAATTTTCATCAAATAAATCCAAAAATCATTGAAATCGGTTGGTATTTGCAAAAGTTATAAGCATAGAAATGTTTTGTAAGCCCGAGGAGGTCAACTTTGGCACCCTGTAGCTCAACGTATGTATATACAGGGTAGTCCAAAATTTTATTTTCTATAACCTTGGGTTCTCCTCTACGACTGCCTTATACATTATTATATAATTGGACAAATAATTTCGAAGATACAGATTTATTACCATTTTTTTTGCGTTTGGCCCCACTGTGCGTCGGTGCATTGATGAAACCAAATTAAACATCTCCTCCGGAGTTACTTTGTTCCATGCCTCTGTCAATGCTTTTTTAATGATTTGATATCTGTAATTTTGGGTTTGTCGAATTTTGCGCTCAAAAGCTCCCAAACGTGCTCTATAGTATTTAACGATCAATGCAGTATGCTTGGGATCATTATCTTGTTGGAAAATTCAGCCCTCTCCAAGACCCAAGCATTCAAACTTTGTTACAATATACTTTTGTATTGGTATCTGTCCATTATGCCATTAACAAAAACCATCTTTCCAACGCCATATGCTGCTATAGCTCCCCGCTTTACTATTGATATTTCTTTTCTTGGGGAAATATTTTCCTACGTTCGACCTGCACTTCAACAAAATACAAACTAAAATGTTGCAAATAATAACTACTATAATATCCCTACACACAATTTGAAAAAACGTTACTTTACAGATACTTTACCATTGCTTTATATGTTTGTTATTGCTGCATGTAGACTTTTGTCATATAATTTTTTGTTTTTAATTTGTAATTTTTTTTCTCTGTGGAAGGAATAAAGAAATCTGTTTTTTTTTTATTTTTGCGAATCAGACCAAATGTAGAACAAAACTATATATTTATCATTTCTATTTAATACATATTTTTTCAAAAATAAGCAAAATTGGGGTTACATGTTTTTATGGCAACAATTATGGCTATGGCACATATAATTTAAGCTTTAATGACAACAGTTTCTTCTGCGTACAGCTTCCCAGATCAAAAAAAAAAAATAATAATAATTATTTGAAGTTTAAAGTTATGAAAACATTCCAAAAAAAGGGCTGCTTTAAAAAAATTTTTTTTCTATTTTTTTTCAAGTTTAAATTATAAAAATCGGAAAAAATAAGTTTAATAATTGAAAAAACCAAAAATAGCAACTACGCCTAAACAGTTAACCCGATTTAGAACATAAGTATGCATTTCTCATGGTGGAAGGTACATTTCAGCTTTAAAAGTTTTAGGTAGGTGTGGCCCCACCTTCTATACAAAAGTTGTTAATGGATAAATAGCAACTGATGCACAGTAAGTGGATAATTTGAACCTTTTTTTTGGCAAACATTTTTTTTAAGGCAAACTTTCGGGTCGATTAATCACTCACGCTCACGCAATATCACGAGTGACAAGTTCATCGCTTTGAAGACCAAAAAATTTCTTTAGCTCTTTGTTCAAAAAAAGTGCTGCTTTCAAGATTTATTAAAAAAATTAATTTACGAAATCATCACGTTATATCACCGTAAGCGATTTGGAAAATTTTTTAAACAAATTTTTTTTTAGTTTGAATTATTTTATTTTTATAAGCATCTTCATCTTTACTGGTAATTCTTTTAAAATACCCAAAGTGTATTTGTTAATATCGTTTTTTCATGCACATCAATATTGAAACACCTAAAAGTTTGTTTTTACGGCTGCTTTGGCAGCCATGCAGTAGTAGTATGTCCTATTAATAAAATTTGTCACAAGCCGCAGCATCTTCTTTACTAAAAAAAACTTACGATCTCAAAGATTTCTCTGTAGGGAGTCTATATATATATATAAATGCCGTTTTTGGTTAAAAATTTGGGAATTAGACACTAACTGTTGTGCAAAACGGGATAGAATAATAGTCACGAATCTATTTTGCAATTTTTCATCAAAGAAGAAAAATAGAGATACGTCTTCCAAAGCTCTTTTGCTAAAAGAATCTCTCAGCATTTATTTGCGGACTTCACATACAAAGCGGAATATTGGCCATTACGCAGCATTATTTTGCAGAAACAAGATTTAAACCTTAAAAAAGGCTCGAATATTATACAAACCCTAAAAGAAGACATATACAGTCAAATCCCGATAATTCGTAATCGCAAGGGACCGGCCATTTCTTACGAATTATAGGGGTTTTCGATTTAGCGGGATTTCGATTTAACGGGATTAAAATAAATACGAATTAACGGGGTTTTTCAATTTATTTACTAAAACGATAAAAAGAAACGTAAAAAACAATTGTTATTGACATTTTTCTTTATTATTCATGTAACAAACTAATCTTAAGAAAATAAACACACACGCAAGCAAAAGTAAAAACCTACGCTACGCAAAAAAATAGCGGTAAACAAAAAATCATTCTTTTCATGTTTCTGTTGTTTTTATTACGAATTTTAAGTGGTAGTTAGCAAACAATTACGATTTATAAGAGGTAAAGATTTTATTTTCAAAAAAAATTACGAATTAGCGAGGGGACCAAAATGTATGGAAATTTTGCGAATTAACGAGATTTTTTCAAGGGACCGAAGGTTTATTACGAATTATCGGGAATTACGATTTATCGGGGTACAAATTAACGGGATTTGACTGTATATATATATATATATATATATATATATATATATATATTTATTACAGTGCAATCCATATAAATGAAAGGAAATTTTTTAGGGTTTTGTGCAAGAATTCTTAACCTCAAATGCAATGGAGGCTCGAGTGCATCAATTGCTACAAGCAATAACCGCCATGACGACAACTAAACAACAGCAGCAAAATTTAACAGTCTTATAGTACCAGCGTGAATGTAATATCAAATTTCAATGCATTCGACCCCAAAACAAAGTCATTTTGTACGTATAAAGAGCGCATTGAAATTCATTTTCAAATAAAGAAAGTATTTGGGAACAAAGACCTGCGTGCCAAACTACTTTTGCAATATATTGGATCAACAACATATTCTGTTTTAACGACACTAACGTCACCCAGAAATGTTAATGAGCTAAAGTACGACAAAATATTGGAGCTTCTTGGTGCAAATTTTTGTAAAAAAAATTTTTTTGTAGAGCAACACAAATTCCTTTTCGAAATACAAAATAGAAAACAAGCTATTTTAAACTTTGTAGCAATTTTACAAAATCGAGCAATAGATTGTGGATTTTATTGTAAATGTGGCATATCAGTGTCTGACATATTTTTAAGGTCACAATTCATCAGAGGTCTTAGTGATGGAAGCATTCGCGAACAATTATTGCAAGAGCCAACGTTATCATTTACACAAATTGTAGATGAAGCCACAGCATTAGAAGCAGCCAAAATAAATAATAGAGCAATTGAGAACAACACAGCAGGCAACAGCATAAATCAAATTCAACATCAACAAGTTAACAATACAGTTGCATTCTTAATCTCGTAGTGTACGGACGTGTTTACGCGAGTGCAATATTGGTAATAGGTGATATTAGTAATAAGTGGCAATAGAAATTATTAATATACTTACATACACAAATTAGTGAGAAAAGAAAAAAAAACAGCAAACTAAATAATAAAAAAAAAGCGAACGGTTAATGAATAACAGTAATCGTCGTGACAGTGGGCCTAATAGCCGAAATGCTTACATTGTGTTAAGCTCAAGCGTTAGTAATGAAAACATCAGAGACCCTGAATATAATAAAAACTATTTAAGTGCAAAACCGATAATAATTAAAGAAAATTTAAGTGCAAGTGCTCCTAATTTAAATAAGTCTACTGAACAAGGGACAAACTTAGCCCGATCTATTTTTAAAAAATTATAAAAAAAATACCGAGGTGCCATCCTCATCGCGCTCATCCTTATCAAGTTATGGTGTTGAACCAGCAGCTGCTAAAGACGGTCACGGTCATTTTTCTTCACAAGCTCCAAAGGTCCAGGTAGGAATGGATCGTTATATAACAGTTCTTAAGAGGGGAAGAAGCCCCAAATCGGCAGAGATTAACAACCCAGCAAAAATTCTGAAAGATGACGAAAGGCCAACGTCATCGCAAAACCGTTTTGCCATCTTGCAGGAGGAAAACGATGCTCCATTACCCAAGAAGAAGACTTTTAAGCCTCCCCCAATTTATTTGAGGGAGAAAAACACCAACGACCTCATTAAGCTTTTAGTAGGATTGATCGGTGAAAACAACTTTTTTGTGTCGAACATAAAACGTGGTAACATCTATGAAACCAAAATTCAAGTTCATCACGAAAACGATTACCGTACCACTGTTTCGGAATTTGAAAAACAGAAGAGAAATTTTTACACCTACCAACTAAAGACCGCAAAAGGCCTCCAGATTGTGATTAAGGGTATTGATTCAAATGTGGACCCGGAAGAAATTAAGGCCAGTTTGTGCAGCAAAGGCTTCAAAGCCAAATCTGTGTCAAACATTAGAAACAGGGAAAGGCATCCCCAACCATTATTTCGGGTGGAGCTTGAGCCTGGTGATGTAAAATTGAACAAAAATGAAACTCACCCTATATATGACCTAAAATATATTTTGCATCGTAGAGTTGTGGTTGAAGCGCCACATAAGCGATCTGGGCCCGTGCAGTGCTTAAATTGCCAAGAATATGGTCACACCAAGGCTTACTGCAAATTGCCTTCTGTTTGTGTGGTGTGTGGAGACCTGCATGCTACGACAAAGTGCGAAAAACAAAAAGATGATCCTCGTGTAAAGAAATGCAGCAATTGCGGTGGAAATCATACTGCCAACTATAGAGGCTGCCCTGTTTTTAATTAAGTAAGGCAATCATCAAAGCCAAAAGTAGTTCCTGCTTCTTCCCAGCAGTTAAATATAGCAGCTACTTCTATGCCTCCACTAGCACAGCCAACTACGAGTCAACTTTCTTATGCCAACGCGCTAAAGTCTGACCAGCCCAACGCAAGCAAGTCTAACCCGCCAACAACACAAAGAGAGGTGCCAACAAATGAACCTACGGGCCCCAATTTCAGCCGCCTGGAAGCCGTAATAGACAATATGGTAAAACAATTTACGCAGATCATGGCGCAAATGGCCAACATGATGCAAGAAATGCAAAAAATGCAGTCTGCTTTTCTGCAGGCTATGCTTAAAAGACCATGAACTGCCTCAGGGTTTGTTTCTGGAACGCAAACGGCATCCGCCAACACAAAAACGAACTCGAATATTTTCTAAAACACCAAAAAATTGATGTCATGTTGATTTCCGAAACTCATATGACATCTAGAAGCACTTTCAAAATATGTGACTATACTTTTTACGACTCAAAAGATCCCAGAGATAGGTCATGTGGTGGCTCAGCTATATTAATTAAATCAAGAATCAAACACCAGTGGATGGGTGGTCTCTCCGAAAGTTATATACAAGCAACAAACGTCTGCATTGAGGAATTTTACCATAATCTCGTTATTTCGTCAGTTTATTGTCCACCCAGATTCTCCATAACGAAGGATCAGTACAACAGTTTTTACAAATCTTTAGGGCCCCGCTTTATAGCTGCTGGAGACTATAACGCTAAGCACACGTACTGGGGCTCCCGCCTAATTAGTCCGAAAGGTCGTGTCTTGTATGATTCCGTGTCTGAAATGGGACTTTTCGTTATTTCAACTGGACAACCAACATATTGGCCAACAGACCGCAATAAAATACCAGACGTAATAGATTTTGGCGTAGCAAAAGGTATATCCCCGGAGCTTATTGAGGCCCAAGCCTCCTTGGATTTATCTTCTGACCACTCACCAACAATAATCACTATTAGCGGTCCTCATCAAATAGCAACTAGTAATTTATTCTTAACTAAAAAAGTAGATTGGTTGAAATATAAAAAATATATCAGCACCCACTGCTCGGAAAGCCAACCACTAAAAACACCCGGAGACATCGAAGATTGTCTGAACAGCCTTAATGAAAACATTATAAAAGCCGTTGAACATGCTTCGTCTACTTATCGTCAGGCCAAGTACAACAAAATTTTTTCTGCAGATGTTGAAAAGCTTTTATTTGAAAAAAGGAGAACCCGAAGAGAATGGCAAAAGCAAAGATCGCCTCAACTTAAAAATAAACTGAAAGAATGCACAAACCAATTAAAAAACTTGTTGGAGGTGCACAGAATGGCATCACTGAATAAATATTTAGAAAGCCTAGACGCGACTTCCCAGACAAATTATTCTCTATGGCGAGCTGCCAGACGTCTAAAAAGACCCGTTATCGCAAAACCTCCACTGCCAAATCTGAGAGGATCCTGGGCTATAAATGACAAAGAAAAATGCGATCTGTTCGCAAGTCACTTAAGAAACGTGTACACTCCCAACACGTGTACTGACGTGAGGGAATTACCGCCTGTTGTTGCTAGACGCCCTATGGAAATACGTTTCCGATTTTCTGATGTTGTAAAGGCTATCGTTAACCTAAATGATAAAAAGGTTCCTGGTGTTGATAAAATAAGCAACAAAATGCTTTTAGAGCTACCGTTTATTGCTAAAAGAATTATTCTTTTTATTTTTAATGCCATAGTTCGGCTTGAACATTTCCCGGCAATATGGAAAGTTGCCTTAGTTAAGATGATTCCTAAGCCTGGTAAGGATCCTTCGAAGGTGGAGTCGTATAGGCCTATAAGTTTGTTACCAACATTGTCAAAATTGTTCGAAAAGCTCTTTAAAAACAAGCTGACTCCGATCATGAATGGAAACAATTGCATTCCAGATCACCAATTTGGCTTTAGAAGTCAACATAGCACAATCGAACAAACTCACAGACTGGTACAGGTTATAAGAAAAACATTTGAGGAAAAGAAGTACTGCTCCGCGCTTTTTATTGATGTCTCTCAAGCTTTCGATAAAGTATGGCACGAAGGCCTGTTAAACAAACTAAAGCTTAACCTTCCAGTTAATATTTTCAACCTTTTAGAAAAGTACATAACCGGCCGACAATTTATGATCAAAGAGGGAAATCAAATAAGTTTTTCTCAACCAATTGGGGCTGGTGTACCTCAAGGGAGTATACTAGGACCAATTTTGTACTTGCTTTACACGGCAGATATGCCAACCAACTGTTTTACGCATACGTCTACATTTGCTGATGATACCGCTTTTCTCAGTATTCATAAAGATCCCAAAGAGGCTTCGTGCCAATTGCAACAACACGTAACCCAAGTAGAGAAGTGGGCAAAATTATGGGGAATAAAAATTAATGAGCAAAAATGTACTCACGTAACTTTTACTTTACGCAAAGAAACGTGCTCTCCAATTCTTATTAACAACCATATGGTGCCTCAACGAACCGAGACAAATTATCTTGGTATTCACCTAGACCGCCGCCTCACATGGAAGCCTCATATAGATGCGAAGTTGACGCAAATGAAACTTAAAGCTACACAAATCCATTGGCTAATCGGCAGAAACTCTGTGCTTCGTCTTGATTGTAAACTTCTACTCTACAAATCGATTTTGAAACCAATTTGGTGCTACGGTATACAATTATGGGGCACTGCTTCCGCCTTTAATATAGAAAAAATACAACGTCGTCAAAACAAAATCCTAAGAATGATAACTGGTGCTCCTTGGTATATTAAAAACAGCAACATCCATAAGGATCTACAAGTTCCACTGGTTAAATGCGAAATCCTGAACTATGTGGACAAGTATTTAAACAAGCTGGAAGCGCATCCTAATCCGCTCGCCCGAAACATCCTGCAACATAGTGGACACACCCGCCTGAAGCTTGATAATTAATATGAGAACTTAAATTTTAGTCTGGCACTGGCTGGACTTTTATTAACTACCTAGTTTTAAGATTTGAACACTTATTGTTAGTTCGCCACAGGCGAAGATTCAATAATAAATATATGAAAAAAAAAGAAAAAAAAAAAAAAAAAAGTTAACAATAGACGCACTGATGTGAACAGATATCTCAGCATTTCAAGAAACCGCAAAGCCGAATCGAGAACACGAGTTAACTACAGCGAATTAGGCAAAGAAGGATAATGTCTTAGATGTGGTCGTAATAATCATCTCTCAAACGATTGCAAAACAAATCAGAACAAGTTAAATAGTCAATCATGCGGCAGGTATGGGCATGTACAGAAAGTATGTATTCAGGATAAAATGAAACAAAGTAAACATCAAAGAAAATGTGACAGTAATACATCGAACGCCATCGCATCATTCAACACAATCGAAAACTACTTTGGTATTAATCAAATTATCGATATATATAATAACACAGCTGTGCCATTTGAAGATTTGCAGAAATTTTATACAAACGTGTATATTGAATGGAATAAGCAATTATTTGAAGTTGATTCAGGTGCCGGTTACTCATAAATTCCATAAAAATATTTTATAAAATTGAACGTTAATGCTCCTCTTAAACGAATAGTAGTAATTCCTATTGATCGTTTAAAACCCGCGTTCACCGAAGACACAGCTACAGATACACACAAAAGCTATAATCATTCTCAGCACAAAAAGAAGAGAGTAACATTTGATTTATCTAACGTTAAATTTTTGGAGGGGAAGTAGTTGTAGGGTCTGTTATTATAAATCACTGTACTTAAAAATGTTTGTTTTAAAGTAATGTAAGTTTTTATTTTCATTTTTATAATTTTCAATGTTGAATTAGAATTAATAATTTTGTTGAATAAACCTGACATATTCTGTTATACTGAAATTATTATTTAAAAAATAAGATAAATAAATTTAATTCAATTAACTATACCAGTATTCCTGAAAGAAAGGCAGGTACCTTTCGCACTACGTGACAAAGTTGAATGCGAACTGGATGCGTTCGAAAAAGATGGTATCATTACCAAAGTGAATACCATCAACTGGGGGTCACCTTTAGTAGTAATCCCGAAACCAGATGAGAACGTGCGTCTATGCGTTGACTACAAGGTAGCTGTTAACCCTCAGCTTTATGCCGCACATTACCTAATAAGGAAAGTCGATAAAATTTTTCACAAACTCAAACATGCAAAATGGGGGTTATTCTGCGTTTCGATTACGATTCCGCATGCAAATACGCATATACCAAAATAGAAATAAAAAATTTATTTTCCAATTTTAAGATTAAGAATCACAAGATTTTAGTACAAAAAAACGAAAAATCCAAAATATACTAAGTAAAAGTTATTTATGGCCAAACTATTTCACAGTAAAGAAGGCCGACGGAGAAAATTTCAATTCGAATCGAAATGCAGAATAGGGGTGAATATTTTTGTAAGCTTGATTTATACCAGGCGTACCTACATGTAATGGTAGATGAAGAGAGAAGACAGATTTAAACTATCTTCACACACAGAGGTATATATCAATTTAAAAAATTGTCTTTCGATATTAAAACTGCGCCGAATGAAATTAACCGTATCTTGGATCAAATTTTGCAAGGCCTGGAAGGAACGATTTCATATATTGATATTGTCATATATATTTATCAACGTTAGCAAAATGTGACCATCGACTGATAAAATGTTTTAAAAGACTAAGCAAATATAATTTACACATTACGACGGCTATCGGTGTAATAAGTTGTGTTCTACTTAATAGCGCACTTACTTAAATCGATTCCTTTTTAAACTCTCGTCTACCTGAATACGTATATAATTTTTTTTTGTCTTTTTTTTCTATACTACTATAAATTATTTTGATTTTAATCATCATTTAAACTCTATAAATAAGTACTAAGAAGTTTAACATGAACAGTGACCCACCTCCGGGTGGGGGCACCAAAAACGATGCTTCCCCTTCTAGGAAAAAAGCAAACACTGGTATAAACCATCTGGGAAATAATTTTTCAAGTTAAAATTTTCTCCAATAAATAATAAAGACAATCCAAAGTTTATTATAATGAAAAGTACAAACCAAGAAAAACCATTTAACACCCTAAACATCTTTTTGTTGAGGAAAGCTCTAAACGGTATGATCGCGGAAAGCCATCGGAAACTAACGAAATTTACACGCGACGGAAACCTCCTGATTCTAACTACTACAAAAAGGCAAGCTGAGTTACTAATAAAAGCAAAAAACCTATCTAAAATTTGCGATTTCACATGCTTATACCATGATAAACTGAATACAGTTAAGGGAGTTGTCTACTGTCCTGAACTTAGAACCTAACTGAAGCAGAAATTGTTGCTGGATTATCAGATCAACACGTTACTGAGGCCCAAAAAATAACAAAACTTGTGGATGGAAAAGTAGAAAACACTCCACTTCATATTTTCTCTTTTGATTTATACACTCCACTTCATATTTTCTCTTTTGATTTATACACGTTGCCAAATGAAATTTAAATAGGTTTCCAAATCCAAAAACAAGTGCGAATACTTCAAGGAGCAGATTAAGTGCCTCGGATACATTGTGAGCCACAATAAAATTTTAAAATGTCCAGAAAAGGTACGTGCAATCGTTGAACTACCACGTCCGCAAAATAGGGGGGACGTTAGAAAGTTTCATGGCATGACAACGTATTATGTGAAATTCTTGCCAGATCTATCTTCTACAACGTTCCCACTACGCCAACTTCTAGATGCCAACAGGAAATTTCAATGGACAACAATTTTCCAAAAAGCTTTTTACAGGGTGGGCCAAAAGAAACCAAGGGGTGTAAAAGTTTAATAACTTTTTAGTTTATTATTTTTTTTATGCCTAGAGAACCAGAACAATAGAATTTTATTATTTGAACCAGAGATCAATTATTTTAACGCTCATTTTTATGTGAATGGCTTTGTTAATAAGTAGAACTGTAGGTTCTGGGGGTTCTCAAAATCCAAGATCCACTCATCAACGCCAATTGCACCCCATCAGGTGTACAGTATGGTGTGGAATCACATCTGAAAATGTCATTGGGCCTTACTTCTTCGAGAATGAAGATGGAAGTGCTGTAACCGTAAATGGAGAGCGGAATCGGGTTATGATAGAAAATTTTTTACTCCCTGCTCTTGAAAACAGACCTGGTATGTGGTTTCAGCAGGACGGAGCTACTGCTCATACTGCCCGAGACACAATAGCACTTTTAAGTCAAATTTTTCGAGGGCGAATAATTGCCAGAAATTCTGAAATTATTTGGCCAGCGCGATCGCCCGACTGTTTTCTTTGGGGTTATTTGAAGGAGCGAGTGTATGTAAACAAGCCAGAGACAATCCTTGAACTCAAGGAAAACATTGTTGCAGAAATTCGAACGCTACAGCCACAAGTTTTGAAAGATATTATGGAAAATGCTCTAAAAAGAGCCCATCAATCCGAAGCTAAAAACGGTGGTCATTTAAGAGACATAATTTTTCATACTTAGTGTAAAAAAATTTCCCTTTTGTATATTATATAATCTGAAAGAAAAAATAAAAAATAAATTATTAAACTTTTACACCCCTTGGCTTCTTTTGGCCCACCCTGTAGAACTGAAGCGACAGATACAGGAGGATAAAGTTATAGAGCCGTATGATCCAACTTTACCAGTGACTTTAGCGTTCGATGCAAGCCACACGGGCAAAGCTGCAGTTCTATACCATGTCATAGAAGGAAGTAAACCCCGTATCGCATTTATTTCAAGAGCTTTGACGATAGCTGAACAGAATTATAGCCAGCTGGA
Organism: Melanophora roralis; assembly: GCA_963583895.1. NCBI lineage: Eukaryota > Metazoa > Arthropoda > Insecta > Diptera > Rhinophoridae > Melanophora > Melanophora roralis. The sequence continues at coordinate 11,511,115 of OY757192.1, read as the reverse complement.
CAGAGAAGCTCTTGCAATAATATTTGCTGTTGAAAAATTCTTCATGTATTTATATGGGAGAGAGTTTACATTATTAACAGATAACCGTCCATTGTCCAGAATATTTCACCAAAACGCCAGATATGACATCAATGAGGCTCTTACGGTATGCGTCTTTTCCTTAGGGATTCCATTATTTAAAAAACCCTGTAACGCACAAAAAAACGTGAATGTGGACTGTCTGTCGAGAGCACAGGTTCAGGTGAAGCCAAATTTTAATGTTTTTTTAGAAGAATAAATTCAAGACGTCCAAAACTAAATCATCAACGAAATTTCAACCTTTTCAATTACGGCCCCAACCATTTCGTGCGAAACAGAGCGTGACCCCGACCTATCAACACTGAAGAAAGCCTTAATAAGCGGGAAAAAATTTATCCCGAATATACAATCCAAGAGGGTGTTCTGTTTAGAAGCAGCCGTGTTGAAATCCCAGAGAGCCTACGAACAGAGGTCTTAAACGAACTACACCATACCCATATGGGTATTAAGATGAAGCAATTAGCTAGAAAGTATGTGTCTGAAAGGGCATTGACGCAGATGTCCTGAAATCCGCTTTACTAAAAATGCGCCTACAACTGAAAAAAATAACATAAACCTACTTCAAGACGTATTTTTCACACATGGCCTGCCTAAAATTATTGTATCTGACAATGCGTCAATTTTTCAAAGTACACTGTTCAGAAATTATTGCGAACATAATGGAATTATGAAAAAATTCATAGCCCCCGGACACCCGACGACGAACGGCCTAGCAGAGAGATAAGTATGTGCAAATTTTAAAAACGAAGTTGAAGGCGATTGACGATGAAAAATCACCACTACACACAAAGGTACAACAAATATATTCTCGTTAAAGAGCAACACCTTTGGCATGCGGTAAAAGTCCATCGGAATTATATCTGGGTCGTGATTTTCGTATTAATCTTAATGCCATACGCCCAATAACACATTCAATGTCTGCAGAAGTTACTCCTATAATTCGTGAATTAAATGTTTGAGAGAGGGTGCAAATCCGGTGGTACGACGGCAGCAAACCAACCTCGAAATTTGGTATTGTAAAATCAAAATTTGGGCAACTTCATGACCAGATAAAACTTGACAATGGCTATGAGCTAAAGCGACACATAAAAAAGGTTCATACGTCAGGTGTGGAATTACCGAAAAAGACTGTAACTTTTGCCGAACAACCAATACAAATTAATCAAGGAATAAAAGGGATAATTATCGAACGTAGTCCGATCCAAATACACGAACCAGCTCGCCGACAACGTCTTCAACCTGAGCCTGTAGCCGGCCAAGAAGGTTACCTGTGCATTTTAGAGACCATGTACTCCATTAAGCGTGAGAGACTGTTATGTATCATAGTTGTAATGGCAACAGTGGATGTAAAATGTTTTACATTATATCCTTTTTCCATTTCCTAAGATGGTTGTCAGGTAAAAAAAGAGATAGAGAAATAACACGTTCATGGACGTGAGTTTAGTATTGTATATTTTTTATGTTATATTCCTAAGAATTAATAAATGAATTATCATATTGAAATATAAAGAAACAACATGTTGTACTATACACAATAGTAAGTTAGGACGAAGTTTACTTTTCCATATACACTGTGCTTTTTTGTATTAAAGTCTCTTTGGCAACACTTGACTAACGGTTAAGCATCATCCATCTATCAGATGGAATAAAACACTTTTTTATTATTGTATATTATACAATAGGGAAGTAAATCGTTTTATTTTTTTTGCCATTTTTAATTTTGCTGCTTATTTTCTATCAAAGACAAATTAACTAAAATTTAAAATCATTTTGCAGCGTGCCATGTGCGAGTTTATATCTTTATTGATGAGAATTGAACAAAATGTCACATTTCTCACACAGGTGTTTCTGTACTTTGACTGTGAGAATTATCTGTCAAATGACCTTTTTTGGCGTAAGTTATTGGAAATATGTGAGAAATTGTGTTACTGTATTAAAATTTTGTGAGAAACTTAACACTTGATTTGTCAAATCATTTTACATTTAAAATCAGCGCGTTAATAGTGCATTTCAAAAAATATTAATAAAAAAAATGGAACAAAAAAGTGAAGCAACGGTAAGCTTATTAAACACATATCTTAATAATTGCATGATATTAATTGAAATGTGTGCTTACGTATAATTAATTTCAGAAAATTGAACAAATTTCAAAATTGCAAAAGCTGGTGGAATACATGGCCGCAAACTTGGAATATGCCAGAGGCCAATTAAACGGCATCAGCTCTAATTTTAAGTATAAAGAGCAATGGGATGCACTTAAGACGTCCTTAAACTCTTTGGGTGGCAGCGGGAAAACGGTAGAGCAGTGGAAAAAGGTAAGTTAATTTATTTGTGTTCATATGTTTTTCAAAAATAATAATTTTTTTAGTGTTGGATAGATCTTAAATGCGGCGTTAAAAAGTCTGCAAATAACAGAAGAAAGTTTATGAGCCAAACTGGAGGAGGAAGTTGGTCCGACGTACCCCGCGATCTTAATCCACTAGAGGAGCAAATACTCCAGATAATAACGTTGGATGCTGTTGACGGGGATGCATGCACACCGGAATCCGGAGTTGAATTGCCGGAACACTTGGACACAACGGACGAAATGATACAAGAACCTTTATAGGTAATTTAACTTTGTTTATTTTAAAAAAATGTTTGCAACAACACTAACTATAAATTATTCAACAAATTTTTTATACCAAAATACATTTTTAATTTTTATCGGTAGAAGTTTTAGAATGTGGAGAAATTGTTATACCACCCGCACCTAAGAAACGAAAAACATCTTTTTCAACTTCTACGCCATCAACATCCAAATCCGCCCAAAATAAAAAAAAAAGGAAACACCACTTGCATTGCTATCGTCAAACATTCCAAAATATAACGAAGCTTTGAATACAGTCAAAGAGTTTCATTATGAATTAATGGCAAAAGTAAGTAAGGTAGAATAACAAACTGAAATTATTTTGAGCAAATTGGCAAAAATTGATAAGATTTTAGAAAACCAAATTAACGGTTAGTTTTTGTAAAACTAAACTAAATTAACTGAATTTTTATATTAAATTTATTTTAGGTTTAAGTTATTTCGGTAATGTAAGGTTTATTAACATATTGTTGTTGTATAATATTTATACACTTTTTGAATTACATATGTACATAAAGTGCAGTATTTTTTTTTCTTTAAAAAATATTCAATTAATTTAAAAAATAATAAAAAGCAATGCAAAATTAAATAAACGTTTTTATTTCATTCTAGTTCTAAATTTATTTTTAATATTTTGGTACTTTTTTAAAAAAGATAATAAAATTTTATTTTAATTAGAAAACCTTGATTTAAGTCTATCATGAATGCGAGAGGCTTCCTGCAATGGTTACGAATTTTTGGCTGCCTGTGTTGGCACATTGTGTTCAGTACTAAAATCGCCTATGTAATCTTCCAGCAGCATACCATGTTCAAGCCTGAAATTGTGAAGCACAGTACAGGCGTTGATAATTTTTCCAGACGTTTTTGGTGTTGTATTTAACCCAACCTGTAGGCATTTAAAAACGCCTTTCCACACGCCATTTAAACGCTCAACACAATTTCTGGCTTGAGCATGTATAGTGTTGAAACGCCTTTCTTCTTCATTCGCAGATCTATAAGGTGTTATAAGCCATGGACGTAAAGGGTATCCAAAATCACCTAAGTAAAAAATATCATATTAGAAATTAAATACTAATGTTAATAAAATTTGGTAGATGGTGTAAAATAACAATAATAACCCTTACATTGTGGTAAACATGGTACCAAAAACTGATCAACTACACTTAAAACAAGGCTGAATATTTTATTACACATACCTAAGAGCCAAGAGTGATTGTCTCGGTCGGTTTCATATCTCTGTTGCAACATAAAATTAATTTGAGAAGCTTCCCAAATATATGAGTCATGAGCAGCTCCTCCGAATCTTGCATATCCACCAATAGTTTTCAAATTGTAGTCGCAAATCTAAGAATTCATTTGTTTTTGTAATATTCTTTAAAAAGATATACATATGTACGTATTTATGTACACTTACCAACTGGACATTTTTTGAGTGTAAGCCTTTTCTGTTCAAATAGCAGCTCTCAATTTCAGGCTTTGGCTTTTTTTATTCGGATGTGTGTGCAGTCTATTGCACCAATTACTCCTGGGAAACCAGTCTCCATAAAACCTGCAAAATTATTAATATATATTTATGAAATAAATTTTTCCAAAAATGTTGTTTACTTTTGCTTTATTCTATAAATCATACTGAGAAGGTGCTAGAAACTAATCTATTTTGGCATTAGTTTCCGTTATCATGTTACGCCGATCATGTTGTTCAGCAGCTATGATCACAACATAAAACATTTTTTTAACACTTTATTAAATATTAACTTTTTTAAATAACTTTAAACTTTAATTTTATTATTTCTTTAGTTGTGTAAATTTTATTTTCTTTGCCACTAAATTTTCTTCTTCTTATGTGTCTTTTTTTTTTTGCTTCTTGACAGTTGCTCAATGGAAATATTACAATAACAACGTAATAAGTGTTGCTCTTTTCACACTTTATTCGCAAATCGAGAAGCGGTGGTACTTTTTGTTTCATGACTTTTCGATGCGAGAAGTTCTCACTAAAGTTACAGAAACGAGGTACAGAACCCTTAATAAAATTGCGTAGCTGCTTTTAAAAATACATTGTACTCGAATAGTATCAGTAGAAAAAGTTTCTTTCAACATTAACGGGAAAATAATAATTTCTTCTAATAAAAACAAATTAAATAAAAAAACTTAAGCCAGAACAAAAAAACAAAAACTTTGTTTTAAAAACAATAAGTTTAACAAAAATAAAAATAGTAAATTAAATAAAGGGTAGAAAAAAGGGTACAAATTATACATTGGTGCTTTTTAGGTACTTTTTGTAACATCTGAAGTAATAGTGATAAAAACATTATTTGAATTGCGTTTAATAAGTCTGGAAAAAGTAAGAATTTACATATTTTTGTAGTTTTTTTTTTAATTTTACCTTTAAAGGGTAGAAAAAAGGGTACAAATTATGTATTGGTGCTTTTAAGTTGCTTTTTGTAACATTTAAACTAATAGTTGTAAACATAGCTTGATTTGCCTTGGAGAGGTCTCGGTAGTATATGAATATGCTTTTGGCACTATTTTAAAATTGTATACTTCTAGAGGTAGAAAAAAGATACGCATTACATATTGGTAATTTTAAGGTACTTTTTATTTTTAACGTAGTTCGAAACATAATTAAAATTTTGTTCAACAGGTCTCAAAAAATAAGATGGATACATTTTTGTTCCTTTTTTTTAATTTTATACCTTTATGGGAAATATTAGATACTGCAAATTTTTAGGTACTTTTTGTAACTTTTAAAGCAATAAAGGTAGAAAAATAATTCAAGTCACGTTGGGTAAGTCTAGGTTAGGTTAGGTAGAACATGCAGCCGTTGAAGGAAAGATTACAGCTCACTTGGGTCCGCTTAATTCGGTCCCTTTGTGTTACCTGGAGAGGCAGATAGAATAGCTTGAGATAGAAGGAAAGAAGAAATAAAGAAAGAATTGAAAAATGAAGCAGACTTACCAGGGTCTCTGGTGGGAATCGAACCCACAACCCCCAGACTGGTAGGCTTGTGCACTTACCACTGACCTACCGGGGCACCCTCGTTGGGTAAGTCTGGAGCAAATATGAATATATTCGTTGTACTTTTTTTAATTGGACTTTTAAAAGATTGCGAATTATATATTGGAGCTTTTAATGTACTTTTTTCTAGGCCAATAAATGGCTGTGGACGCCGATAAAGGACAAAAGCCAACTAAGTGTGCAAGAATAACATCTTTCACATATAAGTTAACGGCTATTGTCCAAATTTGGAGTCGAAAGTCTATTAAGTGGTCAAAAAAGATTTTTTTCATGTTTTTGGCTTGTATAAAAAATTTATATTGTATTATTGCTCCGTGTACGAGGGGTCATGCTCAGCGAATGGTTGGTCACGAAAAGCTTGGTTGTTGTCAACGAGCCCAGTGATCAGTATACTTTTGACGGTCCTATGGGAGTTAGTGACATTGACGTGACAGTTGCAAATGGGGCAGCAATGACTGAATTTGACTTAAGGGGGTTGGTGCGCGACGATTTTGGTGTAAGTGACCAGAGTCTCATTGAGATTACTGTCAGCCGACGGTTACGGACGCCTAGGGACGAGCGATCTCGTTCCTGGAGGGATCGTGACGTAAACTGGGAGGATTACGTGGACAGTGTTAGGGCGGTCGCCGCTGAGGTGCCGATAGATGACTTCAGGATAAAAACGCTTGATGACCAGGTCAGTCTGATAGATCAGTGGATGTGTTCTGTCAATGTCTCCGTGCTAGGCCGACGCCGCAGGGCTAGGCATAGCAGGGTGAAGTGGTGAACCCGTGAGCTGGATCAGAGTAAGTACGTCAGAACTCTGCGGGGGTTATTCCAAAGAGCCAGACGTGTGGACGCTATGGATCTGGAGCAGAGAAAAGCTGACTATCGGTCTGGCCTTAGGACGTACAAAGACATGTTGGTTAAAGTTAAAGAGGACGAATGGAGGAGTTTTGTACGTGACAATAGGGATGACCCTTGGGGTACGGTTTATCGTATCTGCAGGGGTAGGAATAAAACAGCTGACGTTGACTGCCTTCAGGTTGGTGACAATGTGTTAACAACATGGAGGGAATGCACGGACGGACTCTTAGCCTCGTTCTTTCTGGGGTCGGATGGGGAAGACCCTCCCCGTTATGTGGGTGGATCGGAACCTCCCGCCCTTGAAGGTTCGGAGCTTATCGACAGTATCCTACGAGTCAGAAGCAGAAAGTCGTCGGGTATTGATGGTATGACTGGAGAGATGTGTAAGATCATCTTCAAGGCCATACCGGATTATCTGGAGTCGATCTTTGGGAAGTGTATTAGTCTAGGCCGGTTTCCCAGGGCTTGGAAGATAGCCCGCGTTGTTGTCCTGCTTAAGTCTACTGATAGAGTGAGGAGTAATCCTCGCTCTTATCGGGGCATCAGTCTCCTTCCAGTGCTTGGAAAAGTACTTGAAAGGATAATGGTGTGTCGACTGCGGGAGGCCAACAATGAAAGTCCGTCTGAATTTCAGTTTGGTTTCAGAGAGGGACGCGGTATTGAAGACGCGTGTCAACACGTGCGTGATAGTGTAGCTAGTTCGACAAGCAAATATGTCCTTGGCATATTTGTGGATTTTAAGGGTGCGTTTGATTATCTCTCCTGGGATGTAGTGGTTGAGAGATTGCGTGGCACAGGTTGTCGCGAGCTGGCTCTATGGAGAAGTTATTTTGACGATAGGAGAGCTTGTGTGGTTGGCGCCAGCGACACGGTTTGGAGGGACGTTTCTCGTGGCTGTCCTCAGGGTTCTGTCTGTGGTCCAGTTATTTGGAACCTCATGATGGATCCCCTGTTGCGGTCACTGGAGCGTTTCTTCAAGGTGTGCGCGTATGCGGATGATTTGCTCATCATGGTTGAGGGTCAGTCTCGTGCTGAGTTTGAACTTCGTGGTGGGGAGGTCATGCGTGACGTAAGTGACTGGGGATCTCGAGTGGGAGTCGAGGTCGCCTTGGACAAAACCGTAATGATGCTGCTTAAGGGCAGATTATCGCGGGGGCGTCCTCCAGTCATTCGGCGTCGTTAGTCTCAGATGTGCGACTTCGGTCAAATATCTGGGAATAACGATGGCGAAGAGGATGAACTTTTTGGTTCATCTCCCTTATGTTAGGGACAAGCTGACGGTCGTGGTGGCGAAAATCAAACGCATCCTTAGAAGTGACTTAGGCCTCAGTAGGCGTGCTGTTCGTACTATATATGGTGGGCTTCTTGTTGCTTGTGCAGCGTACGGTGCACCCATACGGTACGAAACGGTAACGCAGGTTGTTGGCAGAGGTCTTGTCGTGTCAAACGGTGGCTATGCTGGCATGTATGCCAGTATGCTGGACGGTCTCAACTGACGCTTTGCAGGTCTTGCTAGGTGTAGCACCCCTTGACTTGGAAGTGATTCGCCGTGCGATCATTTTCAAGGTCAAAAAGGGCCTTCCGCTTCTTGCACATGATTGGATTTCTACTTCTGAATTGGTAGGAAGGGACGTTAGGTAAGCCAAGTTGCTTCTCGCGGTGTAACTTGATGCTAGGTGGGGGACACGCTGGACGAACAGTGACTGCGGGAGGGTGACGTATGCATTTATACGTGACGCGACGTTCGTACGTGAACGACCAACTTTGGCTTTAGCATGAGTCTAGGCTTTTTACTGACGGGCCATGGCTCGCTCAATGCATTTTTGCATCAGAGGGGCCTGGCCGATACTCCGGACTGCAGGTGTGGGGAAGGGACTGAGGACGTTTGGCACATACTGACTGAGTGTGCTCACTATGACGATATTAGGTATTTGCCGGGTATGGGTGCGGTAAAAGTAAATGGCGTTTGGGATGTAAGTAGAGCTTTAGAGGACGAGCTGACTTAAGCTAATTTGGGCGCATTTGCCCGTGTAGTGTTCAATAGGAGAAGGGACGGACTTAGTGGAGGCTAACCACGGTGGGTCTCACTGTGGTAGTGCTCAACTGATCCGTGCGCTGGCCAACTACGCTCGTCTGGCCTGGATTGCGGGTATGCATATGGCAGTTGGTGGCTTGCTGTCATTGCTGTCCCGCCCCCTGCCGCTTCGTTCTTCATTGCTGTTGCTGCTCATGCTGCCGATATTCACCGCTGGGTGTTCCGGTGCTGCCGCGTTCTTTCGATGCATCCTTGGGCCACCCGTGAGGGTTCCCATTGTGCGTGATGTCCTTGCTGGTGCCTTTGATGGCCAAAGTGTCGCTCGTGAGGGCGGCTTTTGATTGTATTGTGTTTTGTTCTTGTTATTTTGTTTGTTGTTCCTGGGGTGAACAGTCCCGGACTTTTGAGTCAAAACTGGAAGTAGTTTCGGCTACGAGGGGTAACCAGTCCCTGAACTATTTGGAGTTCAACTGGAAGTAGCCTTGGCTTGACCTTGGCTACGAGGCCTGACCAGAAGCTTGTCATTCGTAATCTGGTACCACGGGTGTCAGGAGCCCCTAGAACCTCGGTTATAGCCTAACAATGGATGGGCCCCTTCGGGAGCAACGTGGTGGTTGTGATTTAAACCCAAATCGCGGGGAGAACTTCTGCTCGATGTGGAGTTGCATTGCAACCGGGTGCTGTGACCCATAGAACGGTAGGAGTTTTAGATGGGCTCCGCTCCTCACCAAGGGGGAAGGCATACCCAAATGTATGTCTTCGAATTGGTACCCATGGGTGATAATTTTCCATGTTGGAAAAATATCATCTTTGGAGGCGGTGGTGAAAGCATTGACCTGGTGTTAAGAGCACCGTGGGATTAGGCCGTTGCGGCAGATGCCCACGTTAATCTTCGTTCGTCGTTGTATTATTGCCCCAGATTGAGGTCGGAGTTCAGCAAAGTGTGTGTCCTTTATTTAATTTTTTGTTTTTAATTCTGAATTATTTTGAGATGTTGATTCTAGAAATATGAATTAAAGATCTGTTTTTACTAGTATTTTTTAACATTTCTGGTAGCTTTTTACATTGTCTTAAAATTTTTATTTTGGAAATATGAAATTAAGTTAAATAAAAAAGTACTTTCGTCTTATTTTTGTGTACATTATTGCATATACATATATAAAAAAAACAGATAATTGGAGATTCTAACCTAAGACTGTGTAAAAAATTACAAAAATGTTGCTTTTTTATAACTTTTGCATATAGTACTTTGCTTTAGTTAATATATAAAACTGCGGTTACGAAGTAGCGGGTTGATTACTATTTTGTTATAAAGAAATTTATATTATTTTATATTAAAATTTTAAATCACTTTGTTTTGCAATAAGAAATGTAGGAAGGCAGAACATGAAATGCTAATAAAATCAACACGCCAGCTAAAATCTTACTCCCAAAATATTTTTGTATTTTTCGAATTTTTTATTAAAATTTAATATTTATGTAAGTAGGCTTTGTTATAAACATTGGTAGCTATTTTGTGTTTCCTTCAAAAATTATAATATTTTAGAACAAATTTAAGCACAAAAATTTTAATAGGATATCGACTAAAGCCAAACAACGTTTAAATAAAAAGCTGTTCGACAAATGATGGGTAGTTGTAAAAATTACGCAAATTTCAGGATCAACATAGCTAAAACCCCAAAAAACATGTAAGCAAAAGGGAGTTATGCCTCAACTGCTAGAAAACCCCTACGTTATCATGCCAATCAGGGCCTAGAAGGAAAAAATAGTCCCTATTCTAATCACCGGAATCAACTACTATCTGAAATGCTTATTCCAATGCTGGAATGGTATCATATTAACTGGCGATTTGAAATGTATCTTACTTGTTTTTTTACTGAGAAGGAACTGCGTGGAAAAGACGAGAAAGATATAGCTGTTCTTAAAATTATAGTCAACGAAGGCGGTGTAAAAAATTTTACTTTTGAAAATTTGAAACGATATTATAAAACGAGCCTTTCTTAAAATTGGCATTTTGAACTCTTTTAAAATGTGTTCTGTCAACGATCCTAAGCATTTATCCAACCTTGCTAGCGTTTTTCCTTCATTTAATTGACTCAAAGTAAACATTTGTGAAAATACTGGACTAGCAAATATTTCAATATTCTTTTGTTTATTAAAAAAGATATTTCATGTAGATATAACAAAATTGGGTAACAATATGATCTAATTGGTAGAATCTAAGAAGTTTCCACCGAAATTTTTAAGAAGTTGGTTGAGTCTAAATCTATGTGGATTAAATTTTATTTTTCAAAATTTTAGACGATAATAAAAACAAGATTAACTCTATTAAAATTTGTTCTGTCCACGATCCTTAGCATTTATCCATCCTTGCTCGCTTTTATGCGCCATTTAATTGTTCCGAAGTAATTTAAACACCAGCCATGGACTTTATTAATCATTTGTGGGAAATGCTAGATAGGAAAATATTTTAATATACTTTTTTTTAATTAAAAAAAACCTCATGTCTTACTTTTGTAAATATTTTGCACAAATGCCTTTCATTCTTGCAATTTAATGACGCATTTGGATTTTAGTTGCTTAACAGTAAATGATTAACTATTCTTCATCATATTTTATAAAAAGTCAGATGCCACTTCTGAATTAATGTCACCCATATTTAACGTTAATAAAATGGGGACGAATAGTACTAACTTTAGGGATTATTTATTTAGTAGATAAATTAACTACATATTATTAAATACGGTGTTCTAGTTTTAACAAGAAGAACAAAATCTTAGAAGTTTCATACTGTGTTGATCATATTATGGTATTTATTTTTGGGTTGACACCCGGCAGAAGTGAATTTTATTATAATATCAAAAACTTTAGAAAATAATTAGTTAAAATTGAGTAAAGGAGGTGATATCTTCTACACAAACGTACTTTAAAATGCTGGTAATTTTCATATACATATATGCCAATGGTAAATCCTATGTTGTAACCAGAGTTGGGCGAAATACATGCTTTGCTGTATTTGAAATACAAAATACAAAATACTTCTTCCGCTTGTATTTCAAATACAAAATACCAAATACTTTCAAGTCGAGTGTTTCAAATACAAAATACAATATTTTAGTATCTTTTATTTGAAATACAAAATACATTTATAACCATTAATCATGAACACAAGATTTTTAAAAGTTTAATCAGATAAGCAGCCTCTTGTTGAAGAATATAAAAATCCTACTAAAAAAACAATCTTTCTACAGGTCCTGATGAAAACAAACTAGTGTTAAATTTTATGAAAACCGTTCTCTGCAAGGCACATTCAACAAGGTGTTAACCCAAGGCGAATTCAAAAATGTCAAATTGATTTTAATCAGCTGGGCCCTTAATATTACCTGGTTAAATGTGCCTTGGTTTTTTGTATGTGCCTTGTATGTGAAAAACAAATTAAATTAAAAGAAAAGTAATATCAAGGCGAATTCAAAAATTCGCCTTTCGCGTTTCTTTTGTATACCCTTCATAAGTGATAAGGGTATATATCAGTTCGTCATTCCGTTTGAAATTTCTTTATTTTTCATTTGCGACCTTATAAAGCATTAATTTTCTGCATCCTTATAAATAGGGAAGTTGATATAGCCATGTTCGTCTGTCAGTCTGTTGAAACAAAGTTTCCGGAGTCAAATAAAGTGATATGGACTAGTTATTGGTGTCAAACCTTTGTAAATATCCTGGAGACAATCGCTATTTAAAATTAGCAAAATCAGTTGACTATTGACCGAGATATAAACGAAAAATCAAAATAACCCATTTTTTAGGACAAAATCCGTGTATACATCTCAGTGAATATAGTCATTCTTGCCACAAAACTTGTCACGGATACTCTGAAAATAGGGACCTCAAAAGGAAAAAGTTTTTTTCAGAAAGAATCAGGGGAAGTGGTATTTTTCCTACAATTGCACAAATTTTGTGAAATATTTCATACGCTAAATCTTAGAAATTATAACTGCTATCGACCTACACTTTGGAGAGTCGGGGCAGGAGAAAATGTAGCTTCCATACAAATTAACAATTTTTATGAATATTTCGATACACTATGTTTTGAAACTGTAACAGCTGCCGACATAAAATGTTCTACAAAGAGTGATTTAACAACAAGACCTTCGCTTTAAAGAAAAAAAATTTTTGGGTGGGGGGTGAAGAAAGGGTAGCTTCCATACAAATGAACAATTTTTATGAAATTTTCGATACGCTACTTCTGGAAAACTATTACAGCTACCGACTTCGCATATTCTACAAAAAGTAATAATCAAATAATTCATACATTTCGGAGAAAAAGTTGGAGAGGAGCAGGAGGACTAGAACATCATAGCATTTAACAAGTTTTATTAACCTTTTATATGAATAATGTCGAAAACTTTTAAAACTCCCGACCTCAAACCATCTTCATCTATTTCTATTATTCATACGAACGTTAAAATTTTTTATAGTTTTCTATGGACTTTAAAACTCACACAAGGTTTTTTGTGATATTATTTGCAGTACAAAATAACTCGGCTGGGTATATTAAAAGAGCAATGTGAAGGGTATATAAGATTCGGCACAGGCAAATATAGCGATCTTACTTGATGTGTTTAAAAGTGTAAAGTCAAAAAAATTTTAATTTTTATACAAAATTTAATTTTTTTGACATTTACATTTCCAAATATCCGCTTAGCTCTTGATATTACCTGAATGAGTGAGACCTGGAAAAGAACGTGCCTTGCTAAGGCGAAGACATGAATGAATACGAAGACAAAGTTTCCACTCTGTTTTTTTTTGGAAATTGTAAAATTTTTCAATTTTTCTAGTGACAACTTTTTGTATAACAAAAAAATGTATTTTGCCATCATAAGTATTTGAAATACAAAATACAAAATGCTTCAGTGTTAGGTATTTGAAATACAAAATATATTAGAAGGTGGTATTTCAAATACAAATACAAAATTCGTATTTGTATTTTAAATACGTATTTCAAATACAAGTATTTGAAATACTGCCCAACCCTGGTTGTAACAAAAAGGCTATATTCGGCATTGCCAAATTTTGCAGTATATGTATAAAAAAAATTTAAAGCACATATGTACGTACATCTTCTATATATATAACAATAAGTTGAATTGTTTTTGGAATTGATGTTCTCTAGAATGCGATTTTGTTTCTGCAAAGTTCATATGAAAGGTTACGTCAATATCAAAGTTTTTATATATAAACGGTCTCTGTACGTGCATTGGTTCATTAGTTATAGCCATTACATTTTGCCCCATAGCTTAATACAAATGTTTTTCCGGAATAACCATTTTCGGCTATAACTGCTTCAAATACTACTCTATCTTCACAAATTTTAGCACATATATCTATCTTCAATTTTTTGATATAGCCCCCATACTAATGTCCTCCCGGAATAAGCATTTTGGGTTATAACTGACACAAATATCTATCTTTACAAAATTTTTCACAAATATCGCTTTTTACGTCTTCATGAAGTATGTCAAGCAAAAATATGATCGGTCCATTTTTTCATATAGCCCCCATACAAATGTCCTCCCCGAAATACTTATTTTAGGTTATAACTGAAACAAATATTAATCTATCTTCACAAAATTTAGCACATATATCTATCTTTACGTCCTCAACAAGTATGTCGACCAAAAATATGATCGGTCCATTTTTTGATAAAGCTATCGCTAATTGAAATAAATTCGAATTGATTTTTTTATTATCTTTTTTGCACAACGAAGTGTGCAGGGGGTTCGCCTGTTAATGATAAAAATGAGCAACGAATAAACATTGCACTAAACATAATAATTAGTTGTGAATCTAAAATAATGTTTTTTTTTTCAGTTTATTTGGGTTATGCCATCATCTTCGGCTCGTTGTGCTCAATTACCAAGAGCTGCGGACAAAGTGCCATTTTACTCAGCTCTAAAGAAATTTCGGGACTACCTTAACGGCCTAATACCACATATTGAGTTGTCAGAATGTGTTTTCACTGAAGAACGTATAAAACAACAATGTGAAGAGAATTTTAAAAGTCATCCAAATAGTTCATCAACGACAAATGACTATACGCATCAAATTCCAATTCTAAATCCGCTGGGGTATCCTTATAATGCTGAAGCACATCACGGAAGCGAAGGACCTGGACCGCCGCCACCACCACTAGAAAAAAACGCTAGCAAAAGTTTCATGATGACCTCACTGAATGGTTCTCAACAGCATGAGAAAAAAAAACGAGGCCGTCCAAAAAAGATTAAGAACCAGGAAATAATAGACCCTGTCACTGGCAATAAAATACAGGTGAATAGTCAAATGTTTGTCAGTAATAGTAGTGAGTACGCTCATATATTAAACTTATCAATTACACAGGGCAACAGTGAAATGCCAAAGAAAAAACGCGGCAGACCCAAAAAGGTGAAACCACTCTTAGATATGGGTGAACAGGAACATGCACAGTCTAATGCAATTTTAGGCCAGAAATCTAACATATTGTCTATAAAATCTTTAACCAGTGACATTAATCATGGTTCACCGCACCACCATGTACAAGGGTTTCAAGGAAACCACTCACAACATGTTGCATTGTACTCGACTCCGCCGCCAGCCCCACATCAAAGAAATCTTTATTCACCAATGTCTTCTCCAATGGCCTCACCCTCGGTTAATTGCTCCTATGCTACAAACACACCTCCTTCTCAGCTACACAACGATAAGTTGAGCTTACCTGGCTTGACAAATGAGAGGGAATCATCTGAAGTAAAAAATGGAACAGAACTTGTGCATTCAGCACATCAAAATTTTTCCACTCTACATGATCAAAACTTTGGAGAGTCGCCACCGCCAAGTTCCCCTAACATTTGCACTGTTGATTTTGAGCAACACACAGTTTCCGCGGCAAACTTATCGGTTGGAAATGAAACCTCTAATTCTGATTTTGATACAAGGAATCAAAAATTGCATTGTAACAGTGACCAGAAATCACATTTCAATAGCCCAGTTAATGGTGAAGCTGCACCAGACCACAATGTACCAGACCATAACTTTCAGCAGTGGTTATCCCCACAACCTAATCATAATCTACATTCTCCTGCAGCTACGAGTACAACATTTTTAAATAGTTCCCAACAGCCATCTCTTTATTGCCATGATCAATCAACCACGATCAATCAGCAACAGCAAATACAGGCAGTTCAACACCAACCACAGCATCAAGAAATGCACCCACAATGGTCGTTAGGCCATCAGGGTCGTTATGATAATCTCACTAATAGTCCGTATATGCTTAGTTCCCAGCTGCAACAAGCAAACTCACAGCTTAATCATTCAAGTCATGGTCATCAAAGTCAACAAAGTGGCAGTGACGTTGCGCGCAAAAGTTTATCTGGTCTAGAATCATTGGTTGATCAAATACATACCATGTCAGAGAGGGAATCAAATGCATATTCCTCACCAGCAACAGTAAATGCCCAAATTGCTGCAGCTGCTGCCGTGGAAAGTAGACTTCAAGGCATGCAAAATTTAATTACTGCTAGTAACACTTCATCTTTAACACCTCCTAACAGCAATCAAATCGAGCAGTCAAGCAACGTTTCCAGTTTGCTAAATAGTAATTTTTCTGTTAGCAGTTTAGCGGCCTCTTCTGCCCCAAGTAATAGTATCAGCAATAACAATTATGATTTATCGTCAAACGCCAGGCCTCTTGCCCCTAATCCAAATACTTATCAGCATCCAAATATAATGACTGCAGCAGTGTTAGCTGCAGCAGCAGCAAATAAATCCGCAAATATTTCCACACCACCAATTGCTGCTACCTTAGGCACTGCTAGCCATCATACGTCAATGTACATGGATACTCATGCACATTTACCAACACATTTACCCATCAATACTCTATATCCTACAGCTACACCATCATCCCATCATCATTCAGCTATGGCTGCACATCATTATCATCATCATGCAGCCGTCCGTTATGGTAGTGCTCAACATTCAGCTGCAACAGATTATGCTACTTCAAATAATCCCTACGCTGCGGCTACTCAAAGTAATTTAACTGCTGGGCATACTCTCCATATGCCTAGTCCCAACTACCCTTACGGCTATCCTACAGCCCCAAGTCAAAGCAACTACTCGGCCCATGCCCACTCTCATGGAAATCCTCATCATCACCATGGACATCCACATGCCCACCCCTTGGCAATGTTCGATCGTTTGAAACCCTCCGATATTACTGGCTTTAGTAGTGGTTTTTGATGGTAATAAAATCCCAATTAATGATAGGGGATTTAGTTAAAAAGTTGTTTGGTCTCAGTATGGAGACAATAAGTTCGTTATCATTTTCTATGTTTAAAAGACAGTAAGTGTTCTTTACATTGCTAGAAACTTGTAGAGATGCACTCAAAAATGGTGATTTACAGTAAAAAATATTTATAAATATAAACATACTAAGATTTTAAATCATATATGCAAATATACTTACATACTTATAAATAAATACAAATTGTTATCAATACTATCTTGAAAATAGTGCTAATGTGTACATACCCATATACTTTAGCAAATATTAATATATTTTGCGGTGTAAATATTTATGAAGTGTTTTAGGCATGGTAATAAATACAGTGCAATTTCGATAGTCCGGATATGTATAGTTTTAGGCTTGTTCGTATTATCGAGTTGTCCGGACTATAGTAGTAAAAATTATTACAACACTCTTAAGTAAATTAAGACATGAATCTATTCTTTTTTATGCATATGTATGTATATTAGATAGAATATATAGATCAATTAAATAAAACAAAATATTGAAAATACATAATTAAAAAAAAATTTTTAAATAAATGAAATATTAGGTTTCCTATAATTAATTAAAAAACGGAGTTATTTTGTGCTGACTAGCATTGGTGAGGTGGTTGATTTGTGCTTTTGCTCTAGTGTCTTGAACATCCCTTATTAAGACCTTGTAAAATATCAGACTTTTCCTTTAAAGTAACTGTTTTATGTTATCACTTTTGCGAGTAAAAAAGCGAAACTGAAGTAACGACAGTACAAAATGTGAATCAAATCGTACTCAAAGAACAAATCATTTGAGGTAAAAAACGGGAACCACTTTTAAGTTTTGTTTTTGCGTAAAAAAATTTTCCGGATTGGAGGGGTAAAATTTTAAAAGCGAGTTATTGGAGTGGCCGGACTACCGAAGTAGAACTGTATAAATTACAATGCAAAAAAAATGCATTCTGTTTTTGTTAAATGCTTATAAGAATGCCAAAATTATGAAGGACTGTTTCAGATAATGTGCTGAATACGAATACGATGTGCTTGAAAAGATTGTTAAAGGTATTAAAGACTTTGTCATTAAATTAAAAAACAAATTTCAAATTGCTCATTTTCATAGAAAATTCACACCAAAAAATGTCCTCACATACGTAGGTATCAGAGAGCTGCGACGAGTACTAATCTTTGCGGTGTATCCATTCATTTACTGCAATTTGCTGTGATTCAAAAAGCCTTTTTTCAATCACAAGAAAATAATTTGAACCAGAGAGCTTATTTCAAACACATACATTGAGTTCTTGTACACGCAGTAAACATGTATGTTTGTAAATGTTTGCTCTGGCGTGATAGTAGACTCAGCAAGAAAACGAAGCGGTGTTTGTATCCAGCGTTGTAAACTTTTTAAAATTTACGCGCACTGTTCATCTTATTAAAATACGCCAAAAAGCCCCCGAAAAACTTAATTACAAGTTATTTAAAGTGAAAATGCGCTAAATTAAAAGCGCTAAAACATTAAAAGAAATGTGCAAGTAAAATTTTATGTCCAAATTATGTTTTGTTCAAAAATTTCGAAATATGTACATATCTCTTTTGAGCATTACAAGATATGTTTTACAATCCCCTGGAGCTAGTGAATTAAGTTTTTAAAATCGCAAAACACAATTTTTTTTCTGTTTTTGCATCAATATCTCCAAGAAAAATACCAAATGATTTCTTGGTTGTCTGTAAAAAAATCTTTTGTAATATTAAACTAGTAAAACTTTAGTAAGAGTTTAAAAGTACTTAAAAACAAGTAAGAGAGCTATATTCGGCTGTGCCGAATCTCATATACCCTTCACATTGGTCTTTTAATATACCCAGCCATCTCTTCTAGCCGAGTTATTGTGTACTGCAGATATTATAATACAAATACCTTGTGCCGGGCTTAAAGCCCATAGCAATTCTTGTTTTCGAAATAAAAAACTTTACAAAATTTAAGCGTTCGTATGTGTAATAGAAATACCATGTAGAAGAAAAATACATAACCGGCCGACAATTTATGATTAAAGAGGGAAACCAAATAAGTTCTTCTCAAACAATAGGGGCTGGTGTACCTCAATGGAGTATACAAGGTCCAATTTTGTACTTGCTTTACATAGCAGATATGTCCAAAAACAATCTTACTCATACGTCGACATTTGCTGATGATACCACCTTTCTCAGTATTCATAAAGACCCTAAAGAGGCCTCAAATTAACTTCAACATTACGTATCCCAAGTAGAAAAATGGGAAAAGTTGTGGGGAATAAAAATAAATGAACAAAAATGCACCCACGTTACTTTTACGTTACGCAAGGAAACGTGCCCCCTAATTCTTATTAACAACCATACGGTGCCCCAACGAATTGAGCCGAAATATCTTGGCATTCACCTGGATCGCCGCCTCACATGGAAGTCACATATAGATGCGAAGTTGACACAGATGAAACTTAAAACGGCCCAAATCCACTGGCTAACCGGTAGAAACTCTGTGCTACGTCTTGATTGTAAACTTTTACTTTACAACTCCATTTTGAAACCAATTTGGTGCTACGGGATACAATTATGGGGCACTGCTTCCTCCTCCAACATTGAAAAAATTTAACGCCATCAGAATAAAATCCTAAGAATGATAACTGGTGCTCCTTGGTACATTAAAAACAGCAACATCCACAAAGATCTGCAGGTTCCACTAGTTAAATGCGAAATTTTTAATTATGTGGACAAGTATTTAAACAAGCTGGAAACACATCCAAATCCGCTCGCTCGAAACATTTTGCAACATAGTGGACACACTCGTCTGAAAAGAAGGGATACTATTGCACTTAGATGAAACGACTGAATTAATTATTTTATTATGAGAACTTAAATTTTAGTCTGGCCCTGGCTGGTCTAATAAAAAATAAATAGTTTTAAGATTTGAATACTTATTGTTAGTTAGCCAAAGGCGAAGATTCAATAATAAAAATATGAAAAAACAAGTAAGAGCGCTATATTCGGCTGTGCCGAATCTTATATACCCTTCACATTGGCCTTTAAATATATCCAGCCGAGTAATTTTGTACTGCAAATAATATAATAAAAAACCTTGTGCGAGTTTTAAAGCCCATAGAAAAAATAACAAAATTTTAACGTTCGTATGAATAATAGAAATAGATGAAGAAGATTTGAGGTCGAAAGTTTTAAAAGTTTTCGACATTATCCATATTTAAAGGTTAATAAAACTTATTAAATGTTCTAGTCCCGCTGCTGTTCTCCAACTTTTTTTCCAAAATGTATAAATTATTTGATTATTACTTTTTGTAGAATATTCGAAGTCGATAGCTGTAATAGTTTTCCAGAAGCGTATCGAAAATTTTATAAAAATTGTTGATTTGTATGGGAGCTACCCCTTCTTCACCCACCATCCGAAAATGTTTTTCTTTAAAGCGTAGGCCTTGTGTTCCAATTTCTTTTTGTAGAACTTTTGATGTGGATATCTGTTATAGTTTCCGAGATATAGCGTATCGAATATTTCATAAAAATCGTTAATTTGTATGGGAGCTACTCCTTTTTTTGCCCCCACTCAAAAAATTTTTTCTTTAAAGCGTAGGCATTCTCGCCCAATTACTTTTTGTAGAACATTTTATTTCGATATCTTTTATAGTTTCCAAAATATAGCGTATCGTTTTTTTTATAATAATTGTTAATTTGTATGGGAACTACCCCTTTTTTTGCTCCCACTCAAAAAATTTTTTCTTTAAAGCGTAGGCATTCTTGCCCAATTACTTTTTCTAGAACATTTCATTTCGATATCTTTTACAGTTTCCGAGATATAGCGTATCGAATATTTTATAATAATTGTCGATTTGTATGGGAGCTACCCCTTTTTTTGCCCCCACTCAAAAAATTTTTTCTTTAAAGTGTTGGTCTTTGCGTACAATTATTTTTTGTAGAACATTTTATTTCGATATCTTTTATAGTTTCCGAGATATAGCGTATCGAATATTTTATTATAATTGTCGATTTGTATGGGAGCTACCCCTATTTTTGCCCCGACTCAAAAAATTTTTTCTTTAAAGCGTAGGCATTCTCGGCCAATTACTTTTTGTAGAAAATTTTATTTCGATACCTTTTATAGTTTCCGAGATGTAGCGTATCGAATGTTTTATAATAATTGTCGATTTGTATGGGAGCTACCCCTTTTTTTGCCCCCACTCAAAAAATTGTTTCTTTAAAGTGTTGGCCTTTGCGTACAATTATTTTTTGTAGAACATTTTATTTCGATATCTTTTATTGTTTCCGAGATATAGCGTATCGAATATTTTATAATAATTGTCGATTTGTATGGGAGCTATCCCTTTTTTTGCCCCCACTCAAAAAATTTTTTCTTTAAAGCGTTGGTCTTTGCGTACAATTATTTTTTGTAGAACATTTTAAGTCGATAGCTGTTATAGCTTACGAGATATAGCGCATAAAATATTTCCCCAAACTTGTGCAATTGTAGGAAAACTACCCCTTCCCCTGGTCTAATCTGAAAATTTTTCCATTATTTAGGTCCCTTCTTTAGGAGTATCCGTGCCAAGTTTTGTGGGAAGAGTGACTATACTTACTGAGATATATAGGGATATATGCACGGATTTTGTCCTAAAAAAATGGGTTACCCTGGGGTTTCGCTTATATCTCGGTCAATAGTGAACCGATTTTGCTGATTTTAAATAGGGATTGTCTCCAGGATATTTCTAATAGTTTGACACCATTAACTGGTCTGTATCTTTTTATTTGACTCCGGAAACTTGATTTCAACAGACGGACAGACGGACAACGCTAAATCGGCTTCCCTATCTATAAGGATCCAGAATATATATACTTTATGGGGTCGCAAATGAATAATAAAGAAATTACAAACGGAATGACAGAGTGATATATGCCCTATCACTATGTGAAGGGTATAAAAAAATGTAAAAGGTTTGAAGTAGAGTTTTTTTAAAGTTTTCGATATTATTCGTATTGAAAGTTTAAAAAAAGTTGTTAATTTGTATGGGGGGGTTCTAGTCCCCCTGCTTCTCTTCAACATTTTTTTTTTTGCCAAAATGTACGATACTGTTGATAATTACTTTCTGTAGAACATTCGCAGTCGATAGTAGTTATAGTTTTCCAAAAATAGCGTATCAAAAATTTTATAAAAGTTGTCTATTTGTTTGGGGGGTTCTAGTCCCCCTGCTGCTCACTCAACTATTTTTTTTAATTTTTTTCTAAATTGTAGGTCTTATTGTCTAATTACTTTTTGCAGAACATTTGAAGTCGATATCTGTTATAGGTATAGCGTATCGAATATTTCATAAATATTGTTCATTTGTATGAGAGCTACCCCTTATCCTTCCCCTGCCCCTACCAAAAAATTTTTTTAAATGTACGTCTTATTGTCCAATTACTAATGGTAGAACACTTGAAGTCGATAGCTGTTATAGAGATATAGCGTACCGAAAATTTCATAATTATTCATTTGTATGGGAGCTACCCCTATGGGAGTTACCCCTTACCCTGCCCTACCCAAAAAACTTTTTTTTAAAGTGTAGGTCTTATTCTCCAATTACTTTTTGTATAACTTTTGAAGTCGATAGCTATATAGATAGTTATATTTTCAAAGATTTAGCGCAAGAAATGTTTTATATAATTTGCAGTTGCAGGGGAAATACCACTTCCCCTGTTCATATCTGAACATCCCCCCCCCCCCCCGTTATTTAGGTCCTTATCTTCAGAGTATCGGTGCCAAGTTTCGTGGCAAGAGTGACTATATTTACTGAGATATAAAGCTATAGGGATATATGCATGAATTTTGTCCTAAAAAATTGGTTATTCTGGGTTTGCGATTATATCTCGGTCAAAAGTGAACTGATTTTGCTGATTTTAAATAGCGATTTTTCCAGGAATATTTATAATTGTTTGACACCAATAACTGGTCCGTACTGTTTAATTTGACTCCGGAAACTTGATTTCAACAGACGGACATAGCTATATTGACTTCCTTATCTATAAGGATGCAGAATATAACTATATACTTCATGCGGTCGCAAATGGATAGTAAAGAAATTACAAACGGAATGACAAACTGATATATATATATACCCTTATCACTATGTGAAGGGTATAATAATAGAATAGAAGCATAAACTTAATAGTAACTCAGAAGACAAGAGTTATGGTTAATTGTTTTAAGCTATCAATTGTGATGGCAACCTCCTGTTTCTAAATTTGGCATGTTTTCTTTTTTCCATTTTGCCATTCTCTAATGTTATAATAGAAAGAATATTAAGTAAAAAAAACTTAAGCAACCGATCTAAGAAAAAGATTACCATTAAATTTGTTATTTATACAAATTTGTGCTTTTTATTTTCGCTTAAGTTCATTATATAATTTCCTTTGTAATTTATAAAAGTAGTGTGATCCCCAAAGATGAGACGACCTAAAACGTGTTACCCGCAAGGACATGGGCTTTGCTTAGAATTACCACAAGAAGACTGGCCGTCATGGTCATGTACATCAAAGGTTCAGCTTCTCAGTAAGCTTTATAAAAGACTAGCTGACCCGGTGAACTTTGTACAACCTTTGTACAATTATTGAGTATATACTAAGTTTATTTAGTCAAATAGTTCATTGGAATATATTTATAAAGAAAACAAAAATTCAAAAAGATAACAAAAATAAGGCGTTTCAGGTATGTAATACGCTATTTATTATCGGCTGTTAGGCCAGAAAAAAATTATATTTTTAACAAAAATCTTCTGTTTTTTTCAATGTTTCTTGCATAGACATTTTTATAAGTGTGCAAATGATGGTGTTGCTTATATATCAATGTTTTTATTGGCAGTATTGATAGACCTCAGAGTATATACATTTGTATACCATACCTGTCAAGATATATGTTGCGATGGGTACTATTGGTACGAATGTTCAAGGAAGAGAGAAAATATACATAGGTGATATGTTTCGGAATAAAAATATCCGCATGGTTGGTACTTGTACCAAAATATTCGATAACCCACCAAGTAGTTTTATCGGATGGGGGTATTCTACATCAATAGACAACGTGGTCGCGAAAAAAAATTTTTTATCTTCCTTTTTCTAATGTTTTCTGGCAAACCTTCACGCGTTTTCGGAGCTTAGAGCAATTTAAATTAAGGTTTAACTCATTTTTTTTTGGGTAAGAAATATCAATAAGTATATCAGAAAACCTCACCGCTCCTGAAGGGAATTAATAAAGAAGGTAATTTATAAACCAGAGGGACAAACTTAATAATCCGGAATCTGAAGAACCTTTCCAAAATGCATTTTTTTTAAAGGTTAAATATCTTAATAAAATTCCGTGATATAAAGAAAGGACCGGAGAATTAATCGAACGGGATAAAACAACAGTTTAGTGGAAATAAAATTAAGAAGAAGAGAAATCTTGGCTATAAGTTCACGCGAAGGAAATTTTAAATTTAAATTTAACACCAAACAGTGTTACTGCATGCATTGTCATTGGTATTGCCTACTTTACCCACGTGGAGGGAATTATTATACCTTCGTTTAAACGTTTGAAAATAGCAGAGCATTGGCGGTAAGATATATAAATTTTCCTTTGTTAAATTCCTGATATTAAAATTTCCTTCCTGGTAGATTTAGCAAATCGTCAAATGTTCGTGCATACCCGGCATAAGAACATGAATGCAGTAAACTAATTGCCCCTTATTATGAAATGCACCACATTCATTCTGTCATCATAATTTCTCCCCACCCAATTTCTTTTCAATGCTTAATAAGAAGAAGAACGTAGAATTTGGAAGAAAGTAGAGGTTTTACCCGGAATATGTAAAAAGTTAAAAGTGCAGATTAAATCTATTATTAAAGAAAAGTGAGACCTAATAATATTAATAACTAGTTAAAGGATTGAAATTAAAAATAACATATAAACATAATGATATATAGTAAGAATAAGGTCTAGAAAAAAAAGAAAAAAAGAATTTGATAACGAAAGTAATATTTCTATATACAAATCTATATGTAGGTATACCGAAAAAAAAAGAGAATAACGTTATATAGTTACTTATATATCACATACCTCTCTATCTAAATATACAGTAAATAATAGATAAGTGAAAAAATTAAGTAGAAAAAGAACACAAGGTGAATAAAAAACAAAAAAAAAACACAGACATTATTAGGCCTATTTATTATATTGTAATTTTATGTATAAGAAATTTATAAAAACAAAAAAAAAAAACTACAAGTTTTATCTCCGGAGTATGCAAGAGTTTCATCATCTCTAAATGTTTAATTTCGTATTAGCAAAACCACCACAGATCGCTGAGGCCTCAACGTTCCTGAATAAGAGTGGGTGAGTCTTAAAGTCAAACATCTTTTCAAAATATTGGATTTCTTAGATAAAATTTTTAAGAAGAAAATAAGTAAAAAGTATATGTAAATGTGTATCTGACGTCATGGTAAAACATCAAAGCAAAACTAAAAATAATGAAAACATGAAAAAGCATAATTGTGCCTCTTTGGTTGTTCGTTTGCTTCTTAACTAATTTTTTTATATAGCTTTTACTTCTTTCTTCTTCCTTACTTGCTTTTGTAAATTTTTTTATTTATACTGTTTTTTTTCTTTATTATAAATATTATATGTAAAACGTTACCGTTTAACTGGGATACATACGGTTACGTTTTTAAGATTATTATTACTGTTATGTTTTTAAATTTTCGGCTTAAGGTCATATATTTCTTCAAATAAAGTAAAACAATTAAGTTTAAATTTGAATTGTTCTCGTTTATTAAATTTTCCCAATATTTCGATCAACTTCGTTGATCATCTTCGGGGGATCTAAATAAATACAAAGTAAAAATAACACAATAATAACAAATACATTTTTTTGAAAAACACAAATATCAATATTTACAATTTTTAAAAAAGAAAACGATAAAATTTTGTTCTTTAACTTTAAGCTTTAAATTGTTTGGTGTTTTAAAAAA
Organism: Melanophora roralis; assembly: GCA_963583895.1. Lineage (NCBI taxonomy): Eukaryota > Metazoa > Arthropoda > Insecta > Diptera > Rhinophoridae > Melanophora > Melanophora roralis. The sequence goes on along the minus strand of OY757192.1, from coordinate 11,485,202 downwards.
GACTAAAAAGCTTTTTGTTGTGATCTGTGTTTATTTATTGTGTGCCTGTATATGTGTGCGCAGCTTTCCGTGTCACTCTTATAGTTAAGTCTCTTATCATTCGGTACATCAATGATATGTAACATTTCAAGTAAATATCTCTTCTTGTAATTATTTTCTCTTGTTAATACTTTAACATTCTCAAAGTTTGGCTTGTGTCTCAATATTATTACTTTTAGATACCAAACGAAATTACCACATATATATTTTTAGGCGGTAAAAGTGAATTTATATAGTAATAGATATACCAACCTGCAATATATGCACTAGCTAAGCCCCGGTGTGCTTCGCTACCCCAATCATAGTAAAATTATTAAAATATGTAAACAAAAGAATTTATGTATTTTTTGATTTATTGGTTGCCCCACATAAGTTGCAATAAATAATAAGTCAGCCCTACTATTTGCTTAGCACATAAAAATTGAAAATTTACCAGGCTTTCAGTTTTGGAGATATTCAGAAAGCAAAAATTATTTATAAATTTCTATATATAATCTTAGTCCCTTATTAACATATTAACATTTTTTGGTAACCTGACGAATGCAATTTAAACTATGTTTCTACCTTCATTGGTTTTAAAGTTACGAAAAGTACTAAAACATAATTTTAACCTTTTTTCCCCCTAAGAGTCCAATTATTCCAAAAAGACCCAAAAACGTACTCATATTTTTTAGGCCTGTCGCATCCAATTTGAATTATGTTTCTATCTTTGTTGGTTGAAAAGTAACAAACAACGCATAAAAAAATCAAAATTTATTTTTAACCCTGTTTTCCCCTTTTGGGTCCAAAATTAAAAATGTACGAAAAACTTAATAATATTTTTTTAAGACCTATCGAACGCAATTTGAATAATGTTTATATCTTTATTGGTTTAAAAGTAACAAAAAATACCAAAAAGTACCAAAAGATAATTTTAGCCCCTTTTTCCCCAATTTCGGACCAAAATGAAAAAAACTCCAGATACCTGTCTGTTTGTTTCTTAAGAAAAACGCAAAACTTTTTAAATTTTGTTTCTATCTTATATACATCAAAAGATAGTAGGCTACAGTTTTTTCCTTTTTTGTCCCCTTTTTATCCCTTTACGGGCCCAATTTCTAAAAATTCTTATGTATTTAAACAAACATGTATTTAGCTCTACGCGTTTGATCAGTATGGCTTTGGGTAATTGGGCGTAGTGTGGGCGCGGTAGCAAAGATTTCAAAAAAAAAACTTGCCAATTGTTTCTTCCAGACTTTAAGTAACTCGCTGTAAAAATTTCAAAAAAATCGATCCACTGGTGTAAACAGCTATAAATTACAAACATACATACATACGTACATACATACATACATAAATACATACATACATACATACATACATACATATGTACATACATACATAAATACATACATACATACATACATACATACATACATACATACATACATACATACATACATACATACATACATACATACATACATACATACATACATACATACATACATACATACATACATACATACATACATACATACATACATACATACATACATACATAATAACATACATACATACATACAACCTTTCTTTATATAATATAGATACAGGGATCACATTTCAAATATTTTTCAAAAGAATTTCAAACTTCTCTTATATTGTTATATCCATATAAAATTAAAAAAGTATCTAAAAACGTACTCATATTTTTTAGGCCTGTAACAATTAATTTGAGTAATATTTCTATCTTTATTGGTTTAAAAGTTACAAAAAACGCTTAGAAAAATCAAAATATATTTTAAACCCTATCGTTATGGGTTTAAAAGTTACAAAAAACGAATAAAATAATCAAAATATATTTTTAGCCCTTTTTTCCCCCCTTTGGGCCCAAAATCAAAAAAAAAGTACGAAAAACGTAATCATATTTTTGTAAGACCTATTGAACGCAATTTGAAAAGTTTTTCTATGTTTATTGGTTTAAAAGTAACAAAAAGTACCAAAATATAATTTAAACCCCCTTTTTCGGCCTTTCCGACCAAAATTTAAAAAAAAACTCCAAAAACCTGTCTGTTTATTTCTTAAGAAAAACGCTAAACTTTTTAAATTTTGTTTCTATCTTATAGACATCAAGAGATAGTAGGTTACCGATTTTTCCCTTTTTGTCCCCTTTTTATCCCTTTACGGGCCCAATGTTTGAAAACTCATGTGCGTTTAAAAAAACATGTAAAGCTTAACACGTGTTGTAAATTTCATGTATTTAGCTCTACGCGTTTGAGCAGTATGGCTCTGGGTAATTTTGTTACTTGACCTTCCCACACAAATGGGCGTAGTGTGGGCGTGGCAGCAATAATTTCCAAAAAAAAGTAGCCTATTGTTCCTTTCAGACTTGAAGTAACACTGTAAAAATTTCACAAAAATCGATCCACTGGTGTGGCCAGCTATAAAATACAAACATACATACATACATACATACATACACCCCTTCTTTATATAATAGATATACAAGTGGATGTAAGTGTACCTACTTTTTTTTGTAACTTTCATTTCTTTAATTCAATAAATAGTTGAATATTGTTAATATGAATTGCTAAAACCTAAAATTTTTTTGTATGACCTGATTTTGTCAGGGTCGTATGATTGTGGGTTCCTAGAGTTTTGTAAAAAGGTCACTAGGATATTGGTTGGTGTGGGTTTTGAGGCCTGGATCTCATGTCATCTTGGAGATCAAAACAATTAAATCATCATTAGTAAGCGTGCAAAAGTTATTTTCAATTTATTCATAGTTATGGGGTATTTTGTTTTTATTTGTATGATTAACGTCGGTCTTAAAGTAAAGTTTTTTTTAATTATAGATTTTTTCGGAAGTCTATATAAATAATTTTGTAATAGTTAACAAAACGAAAATAGACAAGAACCCCCCATACCCGGCTGATCGCTAGGTATTGTAAGGCTCCCGAAGTCTACTTTCGTATTGTCTTTCACCAAATGAAGTCCTTGGTCTTGCGCTGAGAATTTCGTTATAAACAGCTGAACGTTGATTTTTTTAATTTACGTAAGAAGCTATACATTACATTACAAATGGCGCCCAACGTGGGGCCGAAAATTTTTCTAGATTAGATTTATTTTCGGGTATGAATCACATTATATAGCTGTTTAGATTTCATTTAAACAAACGATATGTAAGCAACGGTTTTCAAGTAAAGGTTACTTCTAATGAATAAATGAGTACGCTGTTATGGAATTTTAGGTATTTAAGATGCTAAATTCGAACATCCTAACCGAATGGCCAATGCACATTACTTTCCGACGATTTAGGTTTAGCTTTTAAATTCTTTAGTTACATTGACAGAATTTTGTAGATATTAAGGGGAATAATATAGGTGTGAGTTAGCTATCAGCCACCAATTATCATCCGGATATATGTCAGCTTTGCAGCGAGTGAACTGGCATCCGATAATTTTTGGTGTAATACAGACTTGGAAAAATCTCGCTGGTTTTTTACACATGTATTTGACCTTTAATTCTACAAGGGTAATATAGCCCTGTTTTTATTCTACTTACTAGTCGTGAATTATTTAGCAATTTTGCCCTGACATATGAAGGCATACAAAAAGTTACAAAATATAACAAGTACAAAAAAAAAAAAATTGAAGAAGAGTGAAACTTATTTATATGTATATGGTAAAATTGTTTTCTACTGCTACCAAAACTAAAAGTTTTTTTTATATATATAACCGCAGTAATTAAAATTAATCATTTGAAATGCCACTGGCACATTCGCCAAACCATTTGGAGGATCGGGCTGTAGCCTCTTTTCCCCAAAATGAGCCTCTTTTGTCTTTTACCCAAGCACAGGCAAATGATGATAGTCATTTATCCGAATCTAAATGTTTTATATGTACGAAGGTAATGGATGAAAAGACCCCCTGCTTAATTATAGATCGTTGCAATCACGCTTTTCATAGGGAGAAAATAACGAATGTCCTATCTGTCGTACACCGTGTGAGTTTACTGATTTACAAAATATTACATTTCCAATTAAAAGGCCACCGAAAACTAAGGGAAAACCCCGTGGTGCTTTAGCTAAACAATACAATACTAGAAGCTCTAGTAAAAATCTTTTTCAAGAATCTGAAATCATATTTGTAGACAATAAGGGGAAGGAACTACCAGGTTTTAAAACACCAGTAGATAACCGCTTCTCAGCCACAACGAATATTTCTAACGGTAATAATCCTAATTTGTCCCACTCAAATGTTGACAGAAGTGTACCTTACGGTAATTCGCATAGTATTGATTACGCTGAGATAAATAAACTCATTGAGACTAACATTATAAAAATTTTAGGCAATCTTAATTTAGGGCCGAATATTCCAATGGGCAATTTGAACCCAAGGGGCCAACCACGTCTGGAAAATAAGTTTCCACAAGTACCAAGAAACAATTATTGTAATAATGTTAATTGTACTCAACAACCTTATCCTCGAGCGGCACCTCCTAATTTGAATAGAAATTCCACTTTTTCAAATTCTTCCAATTATCAAACAGATAAAATTACTTCTATCATTCAAAACTGGGGACTAAAGTTCGATGGATCTCGTGTGTTAACCAATGATAACTTTAACGGAAATTTTAATATAATTACGAAGAATCTGCACATTTTACTTCCGGGTAAAGCTAGAGATTGGTTTTGGAAATACCATAAACAAGTTGAAATGGTCAATTGGTTCGAATTTTGCGAGGCCATAAGGTCTCAGTATAAAGACTTTAAATCACCTTATGATAGTCGTGAGGAGCTACGCAATCGGAAACAAAGACCTGGAGAGTCCTTTGACACCTATTTCGAAGCTATTTCTAATATAATGGACAGATTACCTGTACCACCACCAGATAATGAGTTTATTGAAATCATTACACGAAATTTACGCCCCGATATTCGCCACGAACTTTTGTATCTGGATGTACAATTTGTTTCTCAGTTGCGTAGGCTAGTTCAAAAGAGAGAAAGTTTCCTTAATGACGAATATGTCAGAAGAAATTTTACTCCCCGTTCTCAAAACTCAGTTATGTCTAGGAGACAAATTTCTGAAATAGATTCCGATTTAGGCATGGTAAACGAAAATAACACGGAGCATCTGGAAGGCTCCGTATAGGCTATTGAGCAAGACTTAATTAGAAAATGTTGGAATTGCGACCAACCTGGGCATCATTGGGAGGATTGTATGCAAGATCGAAGGGTATTTTGTTATGGATGTGGGATAAAAAGTGTCTATAAGCCCCAATGCCAAAAATGCCAATCTCGAAAATCAAAAAACTTCCAGCAACATGTTCCAATTAGGGAACAGATCCAGATTTGCCCTTGCTTTCTGACAAAACTTATTCCGATAATAATAGTAAATTAAACCCTTCTGAAGGCAAAATAAAATTATCTAATTTTTCCGACTACAAAATTTTAAAACGTGATTCCTTAGAGCTTAGAGAAAATTATGGAACGGACGGTTCCAATATTATTTATCCAATACTACCATACCACAAACGGTGGGAAAATTGTATTAGGAAAAGGAATGAAATTTTCGGAAGTCCTTCCTTAAATCAACTTAGTCTTAAACGTAGTAAACGCTCCACTTTGCGTTTGAGAAAGTATTTTAAAATTCGAAAACAATGTTCAAAATTACTAATTTCTGCAATTATAGGCAATCCAAGCGATCGAAGATATTATGCCAAGATTTCCTTTTTAGACTATACAGAATACGGTTTACTCGACACCGGGGCCAATATCAGCTGTATAGGGTCTACCCTTGCTAAGGAAAATTTTTTAAAATGCAGGAACTTTGTAAAATGTAATTCACTGGTCCAAACCGCGGATGGTAAATCTCAAAGAGTCATTGGGTGGCTTAATGTGGCAATAAAGTTTAAGAATGTGGTTCGGGACTTGAATCTTTTTATAATTCCAACCATATCTCAGAGATAAATTTTGGGGATTGATTTTTGGAAGACTTTCGATTTAATTCCTAACATAATACAATCGGTTGAATTGATGGACAAACCACCTTCGGAGGATGAACTTCCAAGAGTAACCCTGACGCAAGACCAAGAGCAGGACAAACCTGTCAACGGGAAACAATGTTACGATTTTTGTGAATTACGTTATCCATTAAACTCTGATGAGGAGGGACAACTTAAGGCGGTAGTTTCTCTTTTTCCCGATTTTGAGAGACAAGGTCTAGGTAGAACGAGTTTGATTAGTCATGAAATAGAGGTTGGAAGTGCCAAACCGATTAAGCAACGCTTCTATCCGGTTTAACTAGCAGTGGAGAAAGTAATGTTTCAAAAGGTGGATCGTATGTTATCTTTAGGGGTAATTGAGCCCTCAAGTTCTGCCTGGAGTTCCCCTATGAGGCTGGTGATAAAACCAGGTAAGGTTCGACTTTGTTTGGATGCTCGTAAAGTTAACGCCGTTACGGTAAAGGATGCCTATCCACTTCCCTCCATCGAAGGTATCTTTGCGCGACTTCCGAAGGCAAATTTAATATCTAAATAAGATCTCAAGGACGCCTACTGGCAGATTGGTTTGGTGGAAAAATCCAAAGCATTGACTGCGTTCACAGTTCCTGGAAGACCACTCCATCAGTTTGTGGTTATGCCGTTTGGACTGTGCAACGCAGCTCAAACCATGTGTCGTTTAATGGATGCGCTTATACCACCTGATCTTAGGAATTGCGTTTTTGGCTCCCTTGACGATCTAACTGTAGTCTCTGAGGACTTCCCGCAACATCTGGCTATTCTGGTTCGCATAGCTTAGCAATTTCGTAAGGCCAATTTGACTTTGAATATAGCAAAAAGTCACTTTTGTGTCACCAAAGTGAAGTACTTGGGTTACGTGATAGGGGGAGGTGGAATCACTACCGATCCAGAGAAAGTAATATCTATACGCAGTTGGCCTGTGCCCAAGAACCTGAAGCAGGTAAGGGGATTCCTAGGATTAGCGGGATGGTACCGTAGATTTATAGAAAATTTTTCTACCATAGTCTTCCCGATAACCGAAACCCTTTCGAACAAGAAAAAATTCTCATGGACACGCGAAGCCCAACAATCTTTTGAGAAAATAAAATGCCTTTTAAGTTTTTTGCCGGTCCTTGTAAACCCTGACTTTAAAGAGAAATTTTATCTCCATTGTGAGGCTAGTGACTATGGTATAGGTGCGGTCCTGGTGCAGTTGGATGAGGAGGGACAGGAAAGACCCGTGGCGTATATGAGCAGAAAATTGAACGCGGCACAGAGGAACTATAGTGTAACTGAGCGATAATGCCTGGCTGCAGTCGAAGCTATATACAGATTTAGATGCTACTTAGAGTTACAGGAGTTTGAAGTGATTACTGATCATTCAAGTCTGGTCTGGCTGATGCGCCAACCAAATCTCAGCGGCAGGTTAGCTCGTTGGGCTCTGAAATTACAGGCGTTTAACTTTAACGTAAGTCACCGTAAAGGCAAGGAAAATGTAGTTCCTGATGCACTTTCGCGAGTCTATAACGATGAAATTTCAGCCATTGAATGTTCTGGTGGTCCCGAAGTAGACTTGAATTCCCCATGGTTTGCAGAAACCGAATATGAAAGCTTGAAAACTAAAATTAGTAAAAATTCGAAAAAATACCCAGATATAAAGGTAGACGATTGATATACCTACATACGCACTGGACATTACGACGGCATCGAGGAAAACGAAAGAAATAGTTGGAAGCTTTGGATTCCGGATGAATTAAGAAATGACTTAATAACACGTTTTCATGATTCCCCGACAGCTGCACACGGAGGCATGGCAAAGACGCTTGAGTTATTGAGACGTTTATTTTTTTGGCCTGGCATGATGAAAGACGTTCATCAGTACGTTCGGAATTGTGCCACTTGCAAATCCACAAAAGCTCCAAACTTTGTTATGAGGCCTGAAATGGGGCGACAGACAATTTCACTTAGACCCTTCCAAAGATTATATATCGACCTCTTAAGACCTTATCCTAGAGTTAAGGCAGTCATATATGAGTACTTATAGTGTTAGACCATTTCAGTAAATTTCATTGGCTTCACCCTATGGGGAAATTTACTTCAAAGTCTATACAGAAATTTTTGCGGGATCACATTTTTCATATCTACGGCGTACCGGAGACGATTGTAAGCGATAACGGCTCGCAATTCAAGGCAAATGACTTAAACGCTTTCTTTACCACCCTTGGAATTAAACATACTTATATCGCTCTGTATTCACCACAGGCGAATGCCTCAGAGCGAGTTAATCGCTCTTTACTTGCCGGGATTCGTGCTTATCTTAAGGGAGATCACACACGATGGGATGAAAATTTAAGTGCAATAGGTTGCGCCTTGCGAAATGCCTACCACCAAACTATAAGAACTTCACCATACCGAGTTCTTTTTGGGTTCGACATGATAACTCATGGAGATACTTATGCAGTGTTAGATAATTTAAAATTATTAAATGAACCATCTTATCAACTGCCTAGGGACGATGAGTTACAACTCTTAAGGAAAGATATTCAAAAACACATGAAACAAGCTTACGAACAGAACCAAAACCACTACAATCTACGAACCAGGCCATCAAATTTTCGCGCCAAAGACATTCGTACCTTAACAGACTCCCAGAAATTCGATACATAAAAGTTTTTACATACCAGTTCCGGAGGCAGAAAGAGGAAAAAACTCCGAAAATGTTTGCTATTTTTTTCTGATATCTTTTGGCTTTGTTCTGGCTAATATTTTTTCAAAATGGGGCAAATATTATCCAGTTTTGTAATACGCTATTTATTATCGGCTGTTAGGCCAGAAAAAAATTATATTTTTAACAAAAATCTTCTGTTTTTTTCAATGTTTCTTGCATAGACATTTTTATAAGTGTGCAAATGATGCTGTTGCTTATATATCAATGTTTTTATTGGCAGTATTGATAGACCTCAGAGTATATACATTTGTATACCATACCATACCATATATGTTGCGATGGGTACTATTGGTACGAATGTTCAAGGAAGAGAGAAAATATACATAGTTGATATGTTTCGAAATAAAAATATCCGCATGGTTGGTACTCGTACCAAAATATTCGATAACCCACCAAGTAGTTTTATCAGATGGGGGTATTCTACATCAATAGACAACGTGGTCGCGAAAAAAAATTTTTATCTTCTTTCGCGCGTTTTCGGAGCTAAGAGCAATTTAAATTAAGGTTTAATTAATTTTTTTTGGGTAAGAAATATCAATAAGTATATCAGAAAACCTCACCGCTCCTGAAGGGAATTAATAAAGAAGGTAATTTATAAACCAGAGGGACAAACTTAATAATCCGGAATCTGAAGAACCTTTCCAAAATGCATTTTTTTAAAGGTTAAATATCTTAATAAAATTCCGTGATATAAAGAAAGGACCGGAGAATTAATCGAACGGGAAAAAACACAACAGTTTAGTGGAAATAAAATTAAGAAGAAGAGAAATCTTGGCTATAAGTCCACGCGAATGAAATTTCAAATTTAAATTTAACACCAAACAGTGTTACTGCATTCATTGTCATTGGTATTGCCTACTTTACCCACGTGGAGGGAATTATTATACCTTCGTTTAAACGTTTGAAAATAGCAGAGCATTGGCGGTAAGATATTTAAATTTTCCTTTGTTAAATTCCTGATGTTAAAATTTCCTTCCTGGTAGATTTAGCAAATCGTCAAATGTTCGTGCATACCCGGCATAAGAACATGAATGCAGTAAACTAATTGCCCCTTTTTATGAAATGCACCACATTCAAAAATCTGTCATCATAATTTCTCCCCACCCAATTTCTTTTCAATGCTCAATAAGAAGAAGAACGTAGAATTTGGAAGAAAGTAGAGGTTTTACCCGGAATATGTAAAAAGTTAAAAGTGCAGATTAAATCTATTATTAAAGAAAAGTGAGACCTAATAATATTAATAACTAGTTAAAGGATTGAAATTAAAAAAAAAATATATACATAATGATATATAGTAAGAATAAGGTCTAGAAAAAAAGAATTTAATAACGAAAGTAATATTTCTACATATGTATATACAAATCTATATGTAGGTATACCGAAAAAAAAAAGAGAACAACGTTATATAGTTACTTACATATCACATACCTCTCTATCTTTTTATACAGTAAATAATAGATATGTGAAAAAATTAAGTAGAAAAAGAACACAAGGTGAATAAAAAAAAAACAAACACAGACATTATTAGGCCTATTTATTATATTGTAATTTTATGTATAAGAAATTTATAAAAACAAAAAAAAAACTACAAGTTTTATCTCCGGAGTATGCAAGAGTTCCATCATCTCTAAATGTTTAATTTTGTATTAGCAAAACCACCACAGATCGCTGAGGCCTCAACGTTCCTAAATAAGAGTGGGTGAGTCTTAAAGTCAAACATCTTTTCAAAATATTGGATTTCTTAGATAAAATTTTTAAGAAGAAATAAGTAAAAAATATATGTAAATGTATATTTGACGTCATGGTAAAAGATCAAAACAAAACTAAAAATAATGAAAACATGAAGAAACATAATTGTGCCTCTTTGGTTGTTCGTTTGCTTGTTAACTAATTTTTTTATATAGCTTTTACTTCTTTCTTTTTCCTTACTTGCTTTTGTAAATTTTTTTTTATACTGTTTTTTTTTTGTTTATTATAAATATTATATGTAAAACGTTACCGTTTAACTGGGATACATACGGTTACGTTTTTAAGATTATTATTACTTTTAGATACCAAACGAAATTACCACATATATATTTTTAGGCGGTAAAAGTGAATTTATATAGCAATAGATATACCAACCTGTATATATATGCATATACAAGTGGATGTAAGTGTACCTACTTTTTTTTTGTAACTTTCATTTCTTTAATTCAATAAATAGTTGAATATTGTTAATATGAATTGCTAAAACCTAAAATTCTTTTTGTATGACCTGATTTTGTCAGGGTCGTATGATTGTGGGTTCCTAGAGTTTTGTAAAAAGGTCACTAGGATATTGGTTGGTGTGGGTTTTGAGGCCTGGATCTCATGTCATCTTCGAGATCAAAACAATTAAATCATGATTAGTAAGCGTGCAAAAGTTATTTTCAATTTAATCATAGTTATGGGGTATTTTGTTTTTATTTGTATGATTAACGTCGGTCTTAAAGTAAAGTTTTTTTTTAATTATAGATTTTTTTGGGAGTCTATATAAATAATTTTGTAATAGTTAACAAAACGAAAATAGACAAGAACCCCCCATACCCGGCTGATCGCTAGCTATTGTAAGGCTCCCGAAGTCTACTTTCGTATTGTCTTTCACCAAATGAAGTCTTTGGTCTTGCGCTGAGAATTTCGTTATAAACAGCTGAACGTTGATTTTTTTTAATTTACGTAAGAAGCTATACATTACAGGTGAAAGCTATTAAGAAAGCTATGTATTTTCTTGCATGGGTTATGTTTAGGTTAATTCCCTTCAGTGCAGTACCTTGTGATATACGATATTTTTTGTTTTGTTATCAGGTTCAAGTACAAACAAAGCAGATGGTTTGCCCACACGTGAACATGCAACGTATATTTGGCCATGAGAAAAACATGTATTTTTTAAATTAAGACCACAAATACTCAAGGATTGTCGTTGTTATTTGTTAATAGTCATTGCGAATGCAAGGCGAATAGGAAACTGAATTCGCTTAAACTCAAAAGGCATATCGGTTGGCATCATCGGAATTCTCGGTATGAGAACTTCTTCACCTTTGAATTTTCCTATAAGTATAATTGCGTAAAAACATGGACTATCAGGTTTGTTATTACCAAACGCGTTCCATTGCAAAGTTTTGGTTGATTTAAATTTCGAAGCACAATAACTACCGACCCAACCTTCAATTGTAAGTTGTACGGTGGTAAGCCAGGCACATCCAAGGAGTTTAAAACTTCAGTTGGATAGTTGGTGGCTTCATCTTCGTTTGTTACACAATCAATAGATTGAAATGAATGCAGAGTACCAACGATTTGATTCTCAACTATATAGTTTAAATCATCAACATCTATATTTTTAGCTGCTAAAATTGCCCGTTCACTCAACCAGTCATAATTTTTCCCGTTAGCAATTATGTTGGGGAATACTTTCTGGATGAGCTGTTCTTTTGAAGATACAAAATAAAAAAATTTTGAGGAAACGAAATCAATTCGTTTAATTCGTCGACAGGAATACGGTCATTATCGATAATCAACAATTGGTTGGAAAAATCTTGAGCTGATAAATCGTTGAGCAATATAACTCTCATGTTTTCTGTCAACTGCAGTATCTTTGCAAAACTCCACAGACTTGAAGATTTAACGCAAGCACTTATTCGATCAGCAGCCGTCGATCTTAGAATGATTGGCAGTGTTTGGCGGAAATCACCAGGCAGTAAAATCATTTCACCTCCAAATTATCTTGGGTCACTGCGCAGATCTGTTAGTGTTCTTTTAAGAGCTTCTATTGCGCGTTTGTGTGCCATTGTGCATTCGTCTTAGATAATGATTTTACACGCTACTAAAACTTCGGACATGGCAGAGTTTTTCGCATTGTTACTTGTCGGTTGCTCTATATTTTGAAGGTTTAATGGCGATTTTAATGCTAAGTGAGCTGTGCGGCTCGCTTGCTACAGCAATGTTGGATCTCGCACGAACAGTGGCTAAAATCAATGACGTGACGAATGTTTTCCAAGTTCACCGGGGGAACCAATTGCCTTCAATATTATATCAAAGACTTCCTTCTGTTGGAGGTTTAAGAGGGAAACATTGGTTTGAATTAATTGGTTCAACTCATGTCGATCGTATTCACGTTCACGCTTCAATTCTCGATTAAGTAGCTCATTCATTTCATGTTCTAGTGCTGGCAGTCCTAACCTGACTAACAAACTGCCGCAAATAAGGTAACATATGTCTTCAATTAAGAGCAAGGCTCGGTTATGCATCTTTTCTTCTCCATATTATTATTATTGAATCTTTGCTAGTGCGAACTAACAATATGTATTCAAATCTTAAAATTGTGTAATTGATATTAGTCCAGTCAGTACCAGAGACTGACAACGGATGTTACTTCGGATACTCATAGAGTATTATTGAAAAAACATGCATAAGTGCGTACGGTTACAGCTAAAAAAATACACTCTCCATAATACATTCGTTTCACTTTCGGCTTAAGTATACACAAGTAACCGAAATCAAAGTATTTTCGCGAAAATACCCAATACTGTACAGTGTATATCTAATTGGAATTAAGTACGCATGTATAATCATGTACACCCCTTCAAAAACAGATAAAAAATAGTACTCGTTTTATAATCCAATCGAGAGCTTAAATTTTTCATTTGTTTTGATATATTAGCAATGCACAATTTTAACTCAATTATAATGCTTGTGTTACAAAAACAGCCAATGTATAACGACACATACATACACATACAAATTGTTTGTAAGATACATATTTATTATTTATTTCTTGTGTTTAGGCCGCATGCATTTATTTGTGTATGTACATATGTTTCGATGAGTCATCAGCAGGCAAATTATATTTACCAGCAGGGATGCCACAGCAAAAATGATATTCCTGGCAAATTGTCTCAAAAACGGACAAAAATTTACAAAACCGCCTTTTACAACAATTTTTCTAAAATATTAATAAAGTTTTGTAATTTATTAATTTAAATAAATGTTTTTATGTATTAATTTGTATTGAATTTTTAATAGTTTTTATATGTTTCTTAAATACATTTTTGATGGCATAAGTACTTAAAGAAACGTGTCACTTAGTCCTAGCGTATGCCATTATGTTGCTAATTTATTAATTTATTTTATTATTTACTATGTCATATAAATATTATTAATTCGCATCAAAATTTATAAATTACAATTTCCTGTTTCAAGTTTAAGGGCGGTACTTAGGTTTAAGAAAGCAAGTCCAGGCTTTAAAAGCAGAAGTCTTAAAGATGCAAAAAATTTACAAAACTTGTTTCAAATTGATGATAGTGGCATCCCTGGGTACCATATAATTGTGCAGAGAGAAAATATTCTTATAATATTTCCAGCGTTGTCAACTTTGAAATTTCAAAACACACCAAAATGTAGAAAAAACCGCGACATATAAAAACGCAGAAAATTTAGAATTTACTTTTTTTATTGAAAATGTCTATTGGCTGAATTTCACACAGAAAGTATAACATTTTTGTATTAAAAATTAAACAGTAAATCCGTTCTTTACAGTTCAGGCATTTTAGAAAAAAATTAACAGAAAATAAAAAAATAAACTTCTTTGTATTAATTAGTACTAGAAAAAAATTCCTTTTAATTTTATAAATTCTGTACAAAACTTTTAAACAATTTTATATAAAAACTATATTTGTTAAAAGCAAAACTTAACTTGTTTTGACCGAAATATTTGTTGTTTGAAATCCTTTATTTGATTTTTTTTAAAAAATTTTGTTAAATTATCTTTTGTATTTTAACTTTTGTAAAAACATAACGTAAATATAAAAGGTTTTAGTTCAAACCGTTGAAAAATATTTACTTATTTCTAGGGTTTTTTCCCCGGACTTTTTTGTTTCCCGGGAAACGGGAAATCAAAAATTAATTTCCCGGGATTCCCGCTCTTTAAATAAAGTTTACAGGTTGTACTAATAAAAAACTGTTTTTATTTTTAAACTAAAAAATGTTTATAAGTTAATACATACATATAAAAACTTACGAATTCCAGCAACCGTTAAAAAACAGTTATTGGATTTTATATGTTATAGTACTTCTAATTATTATAAAATTGTAATGTTACGGGATTTTGAAAGGTAAACAAGGCTTCAAATTGATCAGGCGCTTTGAAATTAGTAAAAAATACACTAAAATATTTAACGTAATTTTTCATATGCAAAACCTTTTCGGTTTACAATTGGATCCTGATAAAGTAAACGTATTCATAGATACTAATTTTCATATTAATAGCATCATAATTTAAAATTCAACAGTTATAAGCGGTTTTCATTCTTGTTGATAAATGAGGTAAATTTATAATTTTTACTGGTGCTGTTGTGTGATTTGACATATTTACTAACCGAAAATGAGTTTCGCTGTCAGCTTTAAAATACAATAGAATAGATCAACTGGACATTTAAAGATGTGCATTCTTAGAAAGTTGGGATTACATTAGCAACTGTGAAGTAAAATTTACTAGTATATTTGAAAAAATATAATTTTTTATATAATGGTTATTGAAAAATTTTTTAACATTTTTTTTTTTTGCTCAATTGATAATTTAATTTAATTATCGAAAAAAGAAGCAAAACAAAGGCTCAAATAAATAATTTGTTATAAAATTTAATAAAAGGTTATAATATTAATGACAAAATTTAAAAAGTACGTAATTTTCTCAATTTTGGCGATTTTTAAAACCTAAGGTTGACAACGCTGTTCCTGTATATCATCTACATGATACAACTAATCAGGTAATCTCGTCCCTGCAGCAACTACAAATTAGTACCAAGTTGTCAAACAAAAGCTCATAGAAAAAAAACGATGAGTAATAATTTTTGTTGTTTTATTTTCACAGGGAGAGCATTAATTTTGACATTTCGGCACTAATCAGCTAGGCCGACGAGACTATCTGGCTCTTTGTATCATGATCATCTACATGTATTTACAATTCTCTCACTTCAAGATGAGAAGTAGATTTTTATTAATAAAAGGCAGGGCTCGATAGGTTAATATAGACTGTGGTGGGTATGGTCTTACAAATTCAAGTTTAAGTAAATTTTGGCTTTAAGAGCGTTGTGTGAAGGGCACATAATTATTTTGAATTATTTGATAGTTAAAGGCATACAAACTACAAGGGGTTTCTTTATTTTGCATACAATGTTTCGTGTCTTACTTTTATAAATATTGTATTAAGTGTATAGCTGTCCTTTTTGTATTTATCTATTTTCTTCCGTTTTCTTTCTAAAACATGCATATATAAAGTTGTCAATATGTCTCATAATTACTTTTTGTAATAAAGAACAATAATAAATATAAAAATATGCATATGAAATAACACCGAAAACTTATACTAATATATGAATAAGTACGTACATATTTATGTGTACACAGAACCTAAACAGATAGCAAGCAGGTAGACATTTTAATTGCTGGAAACCCCGAATTTACCTGCTACCGATCGATGTGCGCTGAAAATTTTGTCACAACATTCGCTAATAATGTTACCTCTCAAAAAAAAAATGCTCCAATTTTTGAAATGTATGCCAATGCCGCACAATAAAAATCGTTTATGTATATCAGGTCATTTGCACCGATCATGGGATCACAGCTTTACATACTAAATAACAACTTGGTCAACGTTTATATATTTGTATTGCTTTTCCAAACTTAACTAAAAGTTTTTTGTTCTAATGCTCTTGTACTCAACATATGTGCTATTTATAGAACACGAAAGTCGAACATCTTGAACGTTTTGTATTAATTTTTTTACAATAACATACAAATATATACAAAATGTCCAAGACGTCTCGCCTTTCGTGCTCTATAAAGAGTACGTTAGTTTTTATATTTGATAAGCCATTAAAATTCCAACTAAAAAGTAGTGCCAAATTTGGTAGACTTTAAAAACGACCAAACTAAGCTGTTATTTTTATTTAAATTTACACGTATTTATTACATATGCTTGCTCACAAAATAAAAAAATATTATAATAAAAACGAAAAAGAAAATATTCCCATTCCTGATCAGTGTTAGTTTTTCAACAATACATGAGAGAGCAGAGTAAATCACTTTACATGTTTTTGATATTTCTCTGTATACCATTACATTACATTATACTTAATGTTTTTTTAAAACTAGCTACTGTATACAGTTTATACAGTAGCTACTTTTAAATACTTATAGATATTGCGTTTTTGCACATGTATATTCGATTGTAAGGTATGTGTTTAAAGTATGTTAAAAAAAAAGTATTGGGTATACATGTAACCGTACCAGCTTATGCATGTATAAGTGGATATTGTGTGCGGTGCATGTATAGTTATACTTAATAACCGAAAAAAATAAGTAAATATTCGAGTTATCTTATTTTAGAGTACTCAATGTCATTCTCTGGTCAGTACCAAACCAAAATTTAAGTTCTTATAATAAGGTAAATAAGGTTATGCATCTTCGCATTGACTTCAAGATTTGAATTTCTCTAGCTGACAATTTATTGATGTAAAATCTCTTCTGACACATTGTCCTTGTATTTGTTCCACAAGTCACTTGGACTTGACGGGAAGCATGTCAATAGCAAATAATGACAATATCAAATAATGTTCGTCGTATCTCAATGAGTATCGTTTTCAAGCAAATCGAGTTCTTGACATTCAGCACAAAATATTGGGCAGACTATACTATTAACAGCACGAAATGCTGCAAATGATGTTGGACCACGAAAATTTACCAGCAACAACCGCAAATAAAAGCATTCATCATTCTTCGGATGAACTGTATAAATGCGACCAACAGCATCAGTTGAACGCACATCGGGATGCCCAGGAACCATTATTCCCTTCTTATGGCATTAAAATTTTTTTGAAGAAGCGTTCCAAGTGTAAAACCGTGGCATATCCGAGCAAAGTAAAGTTTGCGCAAACGGATCGCTTTGACAAACGGCAAAGAAACTTGTCAATGTTGTCGCTGGAGGTATTTCAGCACGTTGAACAATATTTGCCACAGTGAAATATACTCATTGGCCTTTCGTCAGATGCACTGCTAAATGTATAACCGTGGGATGACGTTCGTGAATAGTATACGCCAAGCAGCCTTATTGCAGTTAACATATCGCCCAACTTGATAACGCGTAATTTTATCGTTGCCATTGGAGGTTTGGATGCTAAAACAGCGATATCGCTGCCTTTTGTGACATATTTTCAGATGTACTTGATCGACTTCACTGAATTAGAATATTCAACATTGCAAAGTGTCTTAAATGATTTGGAAAGAAGTGGCGAATATGGCTCAGTCCAACTGTTGTCAATCATAAAATCATTTCCTTTTACTTTCTTTGTAATAGTTTGACGGTTGTCATTGGGCGATCAACGCCGATAATATGGATAACCGTCATTGCCAGTTATAGCTTCCGGGGTCAATTTTCGTGGATAATGTTTGGAACACTTGCCGTTGACCATGCACGGAGATTGGGGGTTGATGGTTGATCATATATGTAATTACAACAGCATGTAGTTCTTGATCTGTTTCGGGATTAGGAATTTCGGCACTTAAAATATAATCTGTCTGGTCTGGTCGAACTTTTTCGACTAACCAAATAAAAATGTGTGCATGCGGCAAGCCTCGTTTTTGCCATTTTATTGAATATATCCAGCATGGAGTATCTCCGAACACGTATTGCCTAACAATATATATAATCAGCAAACGAATTTTTACCTAAACACACATAATTCACAAAAATTATCTTTAATAGCGTGTCAATAACAATATAAACATATTTTGTTTGTTTCCTTAATAATTACTGAAAATTACTGATAAAGCGTGAATAGAAATCTGTAGCCTATCGCATCCTTTATGATGGAAGCTATTACCAAGAAAAACTTTACAAGCAGTTCAGTTTTAATGGCTTCATTATTTTGTAGCCCTATCCGCCACTTGTAAATATTTTTTTTTATTTCTTTAAATGTTACTTGTGGTTACAAAACAATGTATAGAAAAAAATTGCGTTAATGACTTGCTAACTGACAGACAGATTCATCATTGCATAGCCTAAATGCTTAGGGCAAGACTTGAAATATGTATTGGTTAATTTTATAGCTTCTGAACTAAAAAAAGATAGAATTATAATTTAATTCACGCCCGACAGGTTTCAAAGTTATGAATGCATTTTTCGTACTTTTTTTGAAATATTAGACCACTATAGGCGAGACAGGGTAAAAACCATATTTTGAAACTTTTATATCCATTTTGTACCTTCGGAACCGAAAAAGATAAAAAGGGGCTCAAATAATATTTTATTGCGTTCGACAGGTCTCGAAAAAATATGAATATAAAATTTTGATAATTTTTATCCTAAGGGGTAAAAAGGGAAAAACATTTTATTGGTAGTTTTAAGTTATTTTTGTTACTTTTAAACTAATAATTTAAATTGTGTTCAACTGGTTTAAGAAAAATATGAACACGTTTTTTTTAATTTTTAAACATCTTTACAAAGTTTTGAGAGTTCAACTGTTATTGAGATATATAAAAAACCTATTTTCGTTGTATGGGAGATGCCACGCCCATTTCTTTTTTCCCTTCCATATAGAGCACAACTATGCTTATTAGCTCTATAAACATCCGTACAAAGTTTGGAGGCTTCAGCTAATTCAGTTATTGAGATATGTACAAAAAACTATTTTCGTTGTATGGGAGGTGCCACGCACATTTATTTGTTTCCGCCCATACAAAGGTCAATTTTGTATATTAACAGTATAAACATTCGTACGAAGTTTGGAGACTTTAGCTATTGCAGTTATTGAGATATGTACAAAAAACTATTTTCGTTGTATGGGAGGTGCCACGCCCATTAATTTTTTCCAGCCCATACTAAGCTCAGTTATGCATTTTATCACTATAAACATCCGCACAAAGTTTGGAGGCTTCAGCTAATACAGTTATTGAGATATGTACAAAAAACTATTTTCGTTGTATGGAAGGTGCCACGCCCATTAATTTTTTCCCGCCCATACAAAGCTCAGCTATGCATATTATCACTATAAACATCCGTACAAAGTTTGGAGGATTCAGCTATTACAGTTATTGAGATATGTACAAAAAACTATTTTCGTTGTATGGGAGGTGCCACGCCCATTTATTTGTTTCCGCCCATACAAAGGTCAATTTTGTATATTAACAGTATAAACATCCGTACGAAGTTTGGAGACTTTAGCTATTGCAGTTGTTGAGATATGTACAAAAAACTATTTTCGTTGTATGGGAGGTGCCACGCCCATTTATTTGTTTCCGCCCATACAAAGGTCAATTTTGTATATTTACAGTATAAACATCCGTACGAAGTTTGAAGACTTTAGCTATTGCAGTTTTTGAGATATGTACAAAAAACTATTTTCGTTGTATGGGAGGTGCCACGCCCATTAATTTTTTCCAGCCCATACAAAGCTCAGTTATGCATATTATCACTATAAACATCCGTACAAAGTTTGGAGGCTTTAGCTATTACAGTTATTGAGATATGTACAAAAAACTATTTTCGTGTATGGGAGGCGCCACGCCCATTTGTTTCTTCCTGCCCATACAAAGCTTGATTTTTTATATTAACAGTATAAACATCCGAACGAAGTTTGAAGACTTCAGCTATTACAGTTGTTGAGATATATACAAAAAACTATTTTCGTTGTATGGGAGGTGCCACGCCTATTTATTTTTTCCCGCCCATACAAAGGTCAATTTTGTATATTAACAGTATAAACATCCGTACGAAGTTTGAAGACTTTAGCTATTGCAATTATTGAGATATGTACAAAAAACTAATTTCGTTGTATGGGAGGTGCCACGCCCATTGATTTTTTTGCGCCCATACAAAGTTCAATTATGCATATTAGCACTATAAACATCCGTACGAAGTTTGGAGACTTCAGCTATTACAGTTATTGAGATATATAAAAAAACTATTTTCGTTGTATGGGAGGTGCCACGCCTATTTATTCTTTCCCGCCCATACAAAGCTCAATTATGCATGTTAGTACTATAAACATCCGTACTAAGTTTCGAGACTTAAGCTATTACAGTTATTGAGATATATACAAAAAACTATTTTTGTTGTATGGGAGGTGCCACGCCCATTTATTTGTTTCCGCCCATAAACAACTCAATTATGCACATCAGTAAATAATTTACCTATACCAAATTTGGAGACTTCAGCTATAATAGGTATTGAGGTATGTGAAAAAAACTGTTCAATTTGTATGGGAGGTGCCACGCCCAGTCGGAATTTCCAAAAAATAATTAGCCTAAAACGCATTCCCAGATATCGGGTATGTCTTTTTTTTCAAGTTTCATTAAAGTCGGTCCAGCCGTTCTTGAGTTATAAGCGGTGTCACTAACAAAAAAAAATTGTTCTTTTATATATAAGATGAATTTTCCACACAAAATCAGTTATCAAATTTTTTAAAGCAAAAACATATATGTTAAAGGCTTAGCCTTAAACATTTTTTAACTTTTAGATTTTATTCTTAGAAATAATTAGGAGAACGCAAAATGGTGTTCCCTTAACTTAAAAGTTCGGTTTTTGATCTTTGTTGATCTTAATTTTATTTGCTAAAAAATACAGATCTTCTAAAAGAAACTTAATAAAAGTTACGGATGTGATAATTTTGACATTTTAAACTTTTTCTAAACTACCAAAGCTACAATATATGTAAATCATTTTTTTAAGTTAACAGATTTTATTCTTTTGTAGACATAATTTTATTTACTTTTATTTAAAAAACGAAAAATTTTATTCGCCCCTTTCGTAAATAATTTTTAACTTGTAGTTCCTTCCTTTTCACTTATTTGCAATCGTGAAAAATCCCATGAAAAAATTTGTGAGGTAATTTTTTTCTTCTCAAATTTTTATTATTGAATCTTCGCTAATGCGAACTAGCAATAAGTATTTAAATCTTTAAACTAAGTAATTGATATTAGTCCAGTCAGTACCATACCAAAATTTAAGTTCTCATAATAAAGTAAATTAATTATTAATTAAATAGTTTTATCTAAGTGCATTAGTATCCCTTCTTTGTAGACGAGTGTGTCCACTATGGTGCAATATGTTTCGAGCGAGCGTATTTGGATGTGTTTCCAGCTTATTTAAATAATTGTTCATATAGTTTAGAATTTCGCGTTTAACTAGCGGAACTTTTAGATTCAAGTGAATGCCAAGACATTTTGTCTCAAATCGTTGTTGCACTATATGGTTGTTAATATGGATTGGGAAGCGCGTTTCTTTGCGTAAAAAACTGAGAAAAGCGGTATCATCAGCAAATGTCGGCGTGTGTGTGAAACTATTGGTTGGCATATCTGCTGTGTAAAGCAAGTACAGAATTGGACTTAGTATACTCCCTTGAGGTACACGAGCCCAAATTATTGGTTTCCCTTTTTGATCATAAATTGTCGACCGGTTATGTACTTTTCTAATAGGCTTAAAATATTAGCCGGAAGGTTTGACCTTTGTTTGTTTAACCACCATTCGTGCCATACTTTGTCAAAAGCTTTTGAGACATCGATAAAAAGCACGGAGCAGTACTTTTCTTCAAAGGCTTTTTTTATAACCGGCACCAGTCTGTAAGTTTGTTTGAGAGCACTATGTTGACTTCTTAAGACAAATTCGTGATTTGGAATGCAGTTGTCATTCAGGATCGGAGTCAGCTTGTTTTTAATCAGCTTTTTGAACAATTTCCATGAAGTTGGTAACAAACTTATAGGCCTATAAGACTTCATCTTTAAAGGATCTTTGCCAGGCTTAGGAATCATCTTTACTAAAAAAACTTTCCATATTTTCGGAAAATGTTCAAGCCAAATTATGACATTAAAAATAAAAAGAATGATCTTTTAGCTGTAAAAAGTAATTCTAAAAGTATTTTGTTGCTTATTTTATCAACGCCAGGAGCTTTTTTAGGTTAGTGATAGCCTCTACAACGTTTGAAAATTGGAAACGTATTACTATAGGACGTCTAGCAACAACAGGCGTTAATTCCCTTACGTCAATGCATGTATTGGTAGTAAACACGTTCCTTAAATGGCTTGCGAGCAGGTCGCATTTTTCTTCGTCATTTCTAGCCCAGTGCCTGTGTTCTGTAACTTTAGTGAGAACTTCTCGCATCGAAAAATTTATAGTCGCCATGTAAAAGACAGGATGAACACGATAAACCTAATTATTTTAACTTTTAAAGTTGTATAATGAGTTTATGTATTATCTAAGTCACACTGTTAATAATCGGAAGACTATGACAATAAAAAAAATTTTCTCGCTGCGAAAACTTCTCACAAGTTACAGAACAGGGGGGCAGGATCTTGTCAGATATCGCAGTGGTGGTTTTGCGATAACGGGACTTTTAAGACGTCTCGCTGATCGCCATAGAGAATAATTTGTTTGAGGGGTCGCGTCTAGACCTTCCAAATAATCCTTAACTGATGCAATTTTGTGTACCTCCAGCAAGTGTTTTTTTAACGATTTGCACATTCTTTTGGCTAAGTTTTAAGTTGGTGCGATCTATGCTGTTGCCACTCTTTTCGGGCTCTCGTTTTTTTTAAATATAAAAGCTCTTCAAGATCGCACAGTGGGTTCGACGACACCGAAAGTATCGATTAATTCATGGGAGCCGTAATTTAAATTTCTTTGATATTTTTTTTTTCAAGTCGTTAAATATGCATAAAAAGGCATATTCTGAAAAAAAAGATACGCCGAAAAATTTTTTTTTTACAATTTTATAGATATTTTTGTTTTTCGGAAAATTATAGTTTGTTTCAGAATTTTCACCTTAACTTTAAAATGGAAAGTGATTTTTTTAAAAAGTTAGAAGCAAACAAAAGCTTATATTGTCTTCTTTCTTAAAAATAAAAAAAAATAAATATATATTTTGCATAAATATGAATATAAGTTTAATGTAAAGTCTGAATTGGGGTTTTGAAAGATTTTGAGAATTCTACAAATTTTTTAAAAAAGTAACGAAATAAATTTTATAATTTTTTTTGTTTATCAAATCGTTAAATATGCATGAAAAGGCATATTCTGAAAAATAGATACACCGAAAATTTTTTTTTTTACGATTTTATAGATATTTTTATTTTTCGGAAAATTATAGTTTGTTTCAGAATTTTCGCCGTAATTTTAATGTGGAAAGTGATTTTTTAAAGAGTTAGAAGCAAACAAAAGCTTATATAAAAATAAATATTTTGCATTAATATGAATATAAGTTTAATGTAAAGTCTAAATTTGGGTCTTGAAAGATTTTTAAAAATTCTACAACTTATTTAAAAAAGTAACAAAATAAATTTTTTTAATTATTTTTTTGTTTATCAATAATTGTCATACACTTAAAAAGATACCATATTATGTTCAACCTCACCTTCATCATCATAATCTTTGCTATCATTACTCTCACTTTCATGTAATTCTTGAAAAATAATAGGCGTTAGAAAAAGCTGTAGTTCGGAATTTGATAATTGTTGATTTTCCTTCCGCTCATTTTTTTTATTAATACTAGATATGAATGGATCTGAACTAAGGAAAAATCTATTAAAAATATCTTCATTCGACTTTTCTCGGCTGCATTTGCGAGCAAAGTGTTCCCTATAATTTTTAAAATCCTTATTTCTGGCTTCCTAAGCTTCTTCTGAAAGTTCTAGAATCGGTAAAAGGGCATATTTTATGATTTCGGGACCATGAATTAAAAATTTATGTATTGTAGGAGCCATACAAAACCATTTTAACACTCTCGTGAATAAAGATGACTTAAACTTGTTAACGCACCTATCTCCGAGAACAATAACAACAATAGTAAGCATTGAACGAACGTTAGTTTTGTTAAATACATGACTTTGAAAAAACACGACTTCAAACAGAAAAATGTTAATAGCAAAAAATGGAGCAACAAACCTACAATATTTCTTTTTTGTAATATCAAGCTAAAATTTCATACTTTTAGAAAACATAAGATTCAAAACCCAACCCTAACTAACTAAAAAGCTATGGTTCACGAAACATCAAAAATAGGCCAATTTTGGACCTTTTTTAAAAAAATCGTCAAAAATATTTTTGTACATATTTTCAAAAACACTACATCATTTTTGTACACTTTAATACCCGAAGTTAAAGGTTCCATTTTTAAAATAACACTTTGTTAACGTTAAATTTGGAAATTACGAACTCGTTTAATGCAAAATTTTACTTTATTCGCTTTTTAAAAAAATTGCAAAAAATTTTGTACTTTGACACGTCACTACGGAGTCAGCTGACGAGATAGACGCTTGAAAATTTACATAGTGATGTAAAATTTTATCTAGTTTTATCCGAGACCAAATAATAATACAAAATCTTTATTTTCAAAATTCAATTAAGCGTCACTTTCGAACCATTTTAACCCAACGTGGATCGGCAGAAATCATTTTGTTGTATTTGGCCTGACGTTAGGTAGAAGACGCATGTTCAACGGCTTCTCAAATGTTTTCATTAAAGATACTTAGGCAGTCATCGATTTCTTCAGGAGTTTTTTGTGGTAGGCCTTCTGAGCAGTAAGTGCTGATATATTTCAACCAATTTACTCTTTTATATAATAAAACTCACTAGTTGCGATTTGGTGAGGACTGCAAATAGTAATTATAGTGGGTGAGTGGTCAGAAGATAAATCCAAGCCTCCTTCCTGCAAAAAGTTCCGGATATATACCTTTTGATACGCAAAAATGTATTAAGTCTGGAATTTTATTGTGGTCAGTTGGCACATAGGTTGGTTGTCCCGTAGAAATAACACAAAGATACAACCTCTGGGCGGAAGCCTCAGTACGTGTGCTCAGCGTTTTAAGCTCCAGCAGCTATGAAGCGGGGACCAATCTGTGAGAGTCTGGGTGTAGAAAAAAGCGACAAAATAACTTGGTTATCGAAAAATTCATCAAAGCAGACATTTGTTGCTTAAATATAGCATTCGGAGACGCCACCTAACCATTGGTGTTTAATTCTTGATTTGATTAGTATAGCCGAGCCACCACATGGATGATCCCTGTGATCCTTTGCATCGTAAAAAGTACAGCGACTTATTTTAAAAGTGCTTCTAGATGTCATATGAGTCTCGGAAACCAACATTTTTATTTTTTTTTCCATATTTTTTTTATTGAATCTTCGCCTTTGGCGAACTAACAATAAGTATTCAAATCTTAAAACTATTTATTTAATTTATATTAGTCCAGCCAGTGCCAGACTAAAATTTAAATTCTCATAATAAAATTAATTAATTCAATAGTTTCATCTACATGCAATAGTGTCCCTTCTTTTCAGACGAGTGTGTCCACTATGTTGCAAAATGTTTCGAGCGAGCGGATTTGGATGTGTTTCCAGCTTGTTTAAATACATGTCCACATAATAAAGGATTTCGCATTTAACTAGTGGTACTTGCAGATCTTTGTGGATGTTTCTGTTTTTAATGTACCAAGAAGCACCAGTAATCATTCTTAGGATTTTATTTTGACGCCGTTGAATTTTTTTTTAAATGTTGGAGGCGGAAGCAGTTCCTCATAATTGTATCCCGTAGCACCAAATTGACTTCAAAATTGAGTTGTAAAGAAAAAATTTACAATCAAGACGTAGCACAGAGTTTCTACCAATTAGCCAGTGGATTTGGGTCGTTTTAAGTTTCATCTGTGTCAACTTCGCATCTATATGTGACTTCCACGTGAGGCGGCGATCCAGGTGAATGCCAAAATATTTCGTCTTAATTCGTTGAGGCACCGCACATAGGGGTATTGGCAATCTAGCCGGACATTAAGCCAAAATGGAAATTGAAGAAATGTAAAAATTTAAGTGCGCAGCTCGACAGATAAGAAAATTCTGTATCGAATAGTGAATTTTCAAATCTTGTTCACTTTTTGATAAAAAAAATAAAATCGAAAGGTTTTTGAAAGTAATGGCACTCATTATCCTGAAAATCTTTTTCATCACAATAAAACCTGAAATCTCTACTTTCAGACGAAAAAAGAAAACGTTGCGCGTTTTTGTGCCATTTTTTTTATTTGCGAATTTTTTCTGTTTTTTCTCATCTTCTGTGTTTACATATGAGTAAGAAACTTTTTTGTGGGTCATAAAACGTTTTGATAATTAATGGTTTTCTAACGTTTTTTATTTAAATTATTACAGGTAAATTGAATTTAATTTTTAACAGGTTAAATTTGGTTTTACATTGACATTGCATGTATAAAAAGGTATGTGCGAGGCAGTAGTTTTTACCTGCCCCTAAACTGGTAATACCTGTGCGACAGCTTTCTTAATAACGCTATTTTATGCAACAAAATAAATGTACCTGCCTTCAAAATCTTTAAAAATTAAAAAAAAAATATTTTTCAAAGAGAAACTTATCTGTGCTTCAAGTACTTATTTTTAAGTGTACATATATATATTGTGGTTATTGCACGAAATTGTTTTTAGAACACTTTTAAAAGTACGAGAGTAAAATGGAAAGAGTTTATACAAGATTAGAGTTATTACAAATAGTACATGAATGTAATGATAAATCTGTTGAGGAGAAATTGCGATTTTTAATAGAAAACTGTGTGAACTTTCAAAATGTCAAGGAGATGGGGACATATCAGCGCCGAAACAGTGCTTATACAGTTACAGAAAATTTTTCAATATACAATGCACAGGATTTTAATACATGGATCAATTGCCTATTGGGCTGTTATCAGAAGAAGCGACTAAGGCACGAAACAAACATTTTCGGATTTACAGGCAGAATTTTGCAAGAAATTTTTCAAGAGTTCAGTGTAACGTAGATATTATTAATAAACTTTTGTTCAGTTCTGACCCACTGATGACTAGCATAAGACAAACTCCAAAAAAGAAGGCATAAGTTGTGTTCAATAACTTTCCAGTAATTACTAGCAACGAGAGAGTAAAAAGAAACATTTTCAAAATTGCTCTCAAAAATATTTAAAAGTAAATGAACACTTTTACAGTCAAAACTTGCAAGTACATGTATTTTGTTATTGTAAACTTATAAAAATTTAAAACTTAAATTTTTTTTTTTCAAAGCATAATGACAGAAAGACTGTTTAAATAATTTATGATAGTAAAATTTTTACTAGTAGAAATTATCAGAAACATTTTTGTTTCTAAACATATTACGCGCTTTTTTGGCACCCTAGCTGCTAATTTTTTGTGTACGTGAACACTTACTAGTAATAATTATCAAAAATTGGTGATAATTTTCTGTAAATGAACACACCTATTGCCTTTTACGAAAGAAGCAGTTTCTTTAATGCTTCCCCCTGTACTTGATTTTGAAGAGATCTTTGAAGAAACAGACAAAGAAGAACAGGAGCACTCCTGTTCTTAGTGGATTAAAATTAATTGTTACTTCGGTAAATAAGTTATTGTTATATATAAATTACTTATTTTCAGATAAATTTAATACATTAAATTACAACAAAAAAGCGACAAGCAAGCTTAAAAAATAAATTTGTTGTGAAAATTAGCAAAATTTATAAAAAATTGTTTTTGTTGTACAGGACCGTTTCGGGAGGTGGGGTTTTGGGGGCATTTGTGCCCCTAGCCATATAAGCTTAAAAATTTTACTTTTATAGTATTTGGGCGTAAGTTTTCCATTATTTTTATTATATACATTATATTAGCAATTTTTACTTTATGGCGCCGCCCACGAAAGGGAAGAGGACGACACTGTCCAAGTGTAGATTTTTTTAGCTTTCGCTTACGTTTAAAGTTGCATTTGCGTAAAAATAGTATTGAAAATTTAAAAAAATTTTAATTTTTCAGAGGTGGTATTAGTTCTTCTAAGGGTAAGTCTTTTCCCCTTGGTTCGATTTTTATTATTTTTTTAAACCTTTAATGCCTATGACTACAAAACATGTTTCTGCCAAATTTAATCAAGGAGCACTCAGTAATTATTAAGAAACTTTATTGTAAAAAATAAAAAGTAATGTCCGGCTAGAATGTCAAAATACCCCTATGTGCGACATCTAAAAGTTGAAAGTGTATTTCAATAGGACATCTAGCAACAACAGTCGGTAATTTACTTATGTCAGTGCATTAATTTTGAGTGAAAACATTTGTTAAATGACTTGCGAGCAGTTCACATTTTTCTTCATCATTTCTTGCCCAGGAACCTCTCAGATTACGTATGTAGAGGTGGTTTCGCGACAACGGTTCTTTTAAGATATTTTGCTGATCGCCATAATGAATAATTCGTCTAAAGGGGTCGAGTCTGGACCTTCGAGGTGTTTCTTAAGAGATACCATTCTGTGCTTTTGCAATTCTCTTCGGGCTCTTCTTTTTTTTATGTCCTCATTAAGGCTAATAATAAGGCGAGAACTCCAGTACGTATGCTTAGCGTTATAGTCTCCAGCAGCTATGAAGGGGGGCCTAAAGATTGGTAAAAACTGTTGAACTGTTCCTTTGTTATGGAGAATCTGGGTGGGCAATACATTGACGAAATAACTAGGTCATGAAAAAATTCATCAACGCAGACGTTTGTTGCTTGTATATAACATTCGGAGAGACCACCCATCCATTGGTGCTTGATTCTCGATTTGATTATTATAGCTGAGCGACCACATGATCTATCTCTGGGATCCTTTCAATCGTAAAAAGAATAGCCTCTAATTTTGAAATTACTTCTAGATGTCATGTGCGTCTCAGAAATCAACATGACATCAATTTTTTGGTTTATTAAAAAATATTCGAGTTCGTATTTGTGTTGGCGGATGCCGTTAGCGTTCCAGAAACAAACCCTGAGGCATGGTCTTTTAAGCATGACCTGCAGAAGAGCAGACTGCATTTTTTGCATTTCTTGCATCATGCCAGCCATTTGCGCCATGATATGCGTAAATTGCTTAACCATATTGTCAATTACGGCTTCGAGGCGGCTAAAATTGGACCCGGTTGGTTCGTTTGTTGGCACCTCTTGTTGTGTTGTAGGCTGGGTAGGCTTACGTGCATTGGGCTGGTGAGACTTTAATGCGTTGGCGTAAGAAACTTGACTTGTAGTTTGTTGTGCTAATAGAGGCATGTTTGTAGCTAGTATATTAAAAGGCTAGGGAGGGGCAGGAACTACTTTCGGCTTAGATAAGCGCTTAACTAAATCAAAAACAGGGAAACCCCTATAGTTGGCCGTGTGGTTTCCCTCGCAATTACTGCATTTCTTTACCCGAGGATCATCTTTTGGTTTGTCGCACTTGGTCGTTGCATGCAGGTCACCACACACAACACAAACAGAAGGCAACTTGCAATAAGCCTTAGTGTGACCATATTCCTGGCAGGTCAAGCACTGTACTGGCCCAGATCACTTAAGTGGCGCTTCAACTACAACTCTACGGTGCAAAATATATTTTAGGTCATAAGTAGGGTTAGTCCCATTTTTTTTTGAAATTTACATCACCAGGCTCAAGCTCCAATCGGAATATTGATTGGGGATACTTTTTTCTGTTTCTAATGTTTGATACAAACTTGGCTTTAAAGCCTTTGCTGCACAAACTGCCTTAATCTCTTCCGGGTCAACATTTGAATCAATCTTAAGTTGGTAGGTGTAGAAATTTTTCTTATGCTTTTCGAGTTCCGAAACCGTTATGCGGAAGCCAACATTACATCAATTTTTTGGGTTAACTTAAAATTTTCGAGTTCGTTTTTGTGTTGGCGGATGCCGTTTTCGTAGGACCAAAAACGTTCTGGGATTTAAAGACCAACACTAAAACTAGCTTCTTTTCACAAATAATAAATAATTTTTAACTTAAATCAAAGAAATCATTGAAAAAACGATATATCAAAGACTTAAGAAAAACAGTAAAAAGAATATTACCATTAAAAAAAAATAACCAAAAAATGTACTGAATTTGAATCAGAAATTAATGGTCACCCTATATATGTATATATAATGATTAAAAAATTACTTTAGGATAAGATACTTAAATTAAGAGCAAAGTGATATTTTGGTAATTAGAATGAAAAATAAAAGGGTTATTTCTTGTGAATTTGCGAAGCTTTCAAAAGAAGAAGTAACTTAATTTTGAAGGTTGCTTACGGAAGAGCTTAACACTTCTGGTCCCT
Organism: Melanophora roralis; assembly: GCA_963583895.1. NCBI lineage: Eukaryota > Metazoa > Arthropoda > Insecta > Diptera > Rhinophoridae > Melanophora > Melanophora roralis. The sequence continues at coordinate 11,454,339 of OY757192.1, read as the reverse complement.
TAATTAAAACGGAATCGAAAACGGTAAAGCGCTGTTTAAAACAATGTAATGTATATTTTTTGACATTCCTATTTTATTCAACAGGTTTTGACCGATCAAAGAAGGTATGTTCAAAAAAAAGCTGCCACAAATATAAAAAACCAACGGGCAAACGGGCCAAACCAAACCAAGAAGTTAACAGCTAACGAACAGTGTGTTGGTCACACTTATCCAACGTTGTCTGTTGGTCACGTTTATGCTTCTAAACGGATAATTAATACATGACTCAATAATACAAACAATAATAAACAATAATAGCCTGTTCAACGATGTCGAACGAAAATCTATACGAAAGAAAGCTAGTCACTCACTTTCGAATAAATTTGGGTTTACCTATTTCGACAACTTTCGTTCGCCGACCGTGACCGGTTTGTTTTCAACAGAGAAAAATATAAATAATAAAATGCTACAGCTGTTACGCTAACTTTTTTAAATTACAAAACACTAAGCCACAAAGAAAAACTTTTTTCAATAATGTGCATCTTTTTTGATGTTAAAATTAACATATGATAATATTAACAAGTCTAAGGTTTTTGGGATATTTATATCATGGCTTAACAACAATAATGACGCAGTCAGTACTTATTTGTTTAAGCAACTTATTACTAATTAGAAGAAATTATTATTAAGGGGACCCTTTTTCTTAAATATCATAAGCTTGAACAATGATGAATCCCGCATTTCCTACTAAAGATTAATCATTCCACAGCAATATAATTTTCATTTTGCATATTTTTAAATAAATGTTTTTAAGACAACCAATATCTTTTGAATTGTTATGTTATCATAACCAAAGAAATATATTTTTTTAAATTAATTTTTTATGTATATATAATTAGAATTTTAGATCGTTTTTTTTATATATTTGTTTAAAAAATATACACATAGCTATGCAAAAATGAATTTTTTATGGTCTTATTGCATTTGTAAAATTTAAATATATGAGGAAATTATTTGTGAACTTTATACCAACGGTAGTTTTATAAGCCTGTAAAAATCCATAGTGCATTCATTTTTGGTGTATTTTGAGAAGGGCGAAAATAATATACTTTTAGCGCAAATAAAATAAAACAGTAGCTAAATTCAATGATAATAACTTTATCTTTTAGTTTCATACAAAGATTTATATATTTTTGTTATCAAGGTAAACGTTAGACTGAACAAAATAGACGTTGATTTTAAACTTCTGTCAAAACGATTACCAGCGCTGCCAGGCCATGCCGATGTGGCAATGCTGCCAGTAGGTGTAAATCCCTACATCAGCCCCCTTCCAAAGTGATGCTTAATTTGTATGGGGTAGCTCCCATACAAATTAACAGTTTTTGTAAAATTTTCGATACGCTATATCTTGGAAACTGTAACAGATATCGAAATCAATTGTTCTGCAAAAATAATTGGACAACAAAACCTATGCTTTGAAGACAAAATTTTTTGGTTGGGGGCGAATATGAGGTAGCTCCCAGACAAATGAACAGTTTTTGTAAAATTTTTAATACGCTATATCTCGGAAACTGTAACAGATATTGAAATTAAATGTTTTACAAAAAGTAATTGGACAACAAAACCTACGCTTTGAAGAAAAAATTTTTTGGGTGGGGGGTGAAAACGGGGTAAATTTTCGATACGCTATATCTCGGAAACTGTAACCGATATCGAAATCAAATGTTCTGCAAAAAGTAATTGGACAGCAAAACCTACGCTTTAAAGAAAAAAATTTTTTGGGTGGGGGGTGAATATGGGGTAGCTCCCATACAAATTACCAAATTTTGTAAAATTTTCGATAAGCTATATCTCGGAAACTGTAACTGATATCGAAATCAAATGTTCTGCAAAAAGTAATTGGACAACAAAACCTACGCTTTGAAGACAAAATTTTCCAGGGGGGGGGGGGGGGGGGTGAATATGGGGTAGCTCCCATACAAATTAACAGTTTTTGTAAAATTTTCGATACGCTATATCTCGGCAACTGTAACAGATATCTAAATTAAATGTTTTACAAAAAGTAATTGTACAACAAAACCTACGCTTTGAAGACAAAATTTTTCAGGTGGGGGGTGAATATGGGGTAGCTCCCATACAAACTACCAAATTTTGTAAAATTTTCGATAAGCTATATCTCGGAAACTGTAACAGATATCGAAATCAAATGTTCTGCAAAAAGTAATTGGACAACAAAACGTACGCTTTAAAGACGACATTTTTCAGGTGGGGGGGTGAATATGGGGTAGCTCCCATATAAATTAACAATTTTTGAAAAATGTTCGATACGCTATACCTCGAAAACTGTTACAGATATCGAAATCAAATGTATTTTGGAAACTGTAACCGATATCGAAATCAAATGTTCTGTAAAAAGTAATCGGAAAGCAAAACCTACGCTATAAAGAAAAAAAATTTTTTGGATGGGGGGTGAATATGGGGTAGCTCCCATACAAATTACCAAATTTTGTAAAATTTTCGATACGATATATCTCGGAAACTGTAACAGATATCGAAATCAAATGTTCTGCAAAAAGTAATTGGACAGCAAAACCTACGCTTTAAAGAAATAAATTTTTATGGGGAAGCTTCCATACAAATTAACAATTTTTGCAAAATTTTCGATACGCTATATCTCGGAAACTGTAACAGATATCGAAATGAAATGTTTTGCAAAAAGTAATTGGACAACAAAACCTACGCTTTGAAGACAAAATTTTTTGGGTGGTGGGTGAATATGGGGTAGCTCCCATACAAATTAACAGTTTTTGTAAAATTTTCGATACGCTATATCTCAGAAACTGTAACAGAAATCGAAATTAAATGTTTTTATTCTTATTGTCGGTGGTCACCACTTTATCGCAAATAAAATAAAACAGTAGCTAAATTCAAGGATAATAACTTTTATCTTTTTATTATTTCATACAAAGATTTATGTTTTGTTTATCAAAGAAAACGCAAGACTGGACAAATTAGACGTTTATTTTAAATTTTTGTCGAAACCAGCACTGTCAGGCCATGCCGATGTGGCAATGCTGCCAGTAGTTGTAAATCCCTACATATTTAATAAGAACAATAAAATGAAAATGCAACGTAAACATTATCAAAATTATTTTGCAGATTATCTTTACATTATATGTATATGCTCAACATTAGTTTACAATCGTGTGTTTGTAACGGTACTTCATGAATATGTATTTAGCCCGCCCGCAACATTCACACCAGATAATCAGGATACAAAAATACGTAAAGAGGGATGTAATCCGTTATTATACCCTTCACATAGTGATAAGGGTATATATCAGTTTGTCATTCCGTCTGTAATTTCTTTACTATCCATTTGCGTCCCCATAAAGTATATATATTCTGGATCCTTATAGATAGGGAAGTTTATATAGCCATGTCCGTCTGTCCGTCTGTCCGTCTGTTGAAATCAAGTTTCCGGAGTCAAAAAGATACAGACCAGCTATTAGTGTCAAACTGTTAGAAATATCTCGCAGGCAATCGCTATTTAAAATCAGCAAAATCGGTTCACTATTGACCGAGATATAAGCGAAAACCCAAAACAACCCATTTTTTTACGACAAAATCCGTGCATATATATTTCTAAATATCTAAGTAAGTATAGTCACTCTTGCCACAAAACTTTTTTTCAGGTAGGATCAGGGGAAGTGGTAGTTTTCCTACAATTACACAAATTTGGTGAAATATTTTATGCGCTATATCTCGAAAACTATAACAGCTATCGACTTAAAATGTTTTACAAAAAGTAATTGTACAATAAGAACTACACTTTAAAAAATTATTTTTTGGTGGGGGCAGAAAAAGGGGTCGCTCCCATACAAGTTAACCATTTTTATTAAACTTTTGATACGCTATATCTGGGAAACTGTAACAGATATCGAAATCAAATATAAAGTAATTGGACAACAAAACCTACGCTCTGAAGAAAAATTTTTTTGGGTGGTGGGTGAAAATGGGGTAGCTCCCAGACAAATTAAAAGTTTTTGTAAAATTTTCGCTATATCTCGGAAACTGTAACATGTATCGAAATTAAATGTTTTACAAAAAGTAATTGGACAGCAAAACCTACACTTTAAAGAAAAAAAATTTTAAGGTGGGGGGTGCATATGGGGTAGCTCCCATACAAATTAACAATTTTTGTAAAATTTTCGATACGCTATATCTCGGAAACTGTAACAGATATCGAAATTAAATCTTCTGCAAAAAGTAATTGGACAGCAAAACCTACGCTTTAAAGAAAAACAATTTTTGGGTGGGGGGTGAATATCGGGTAGCTCCCATACAAATTAACAATTTTTGTAAAATTTTCGATACGCTATACCTCGGAAACTGTTACAGATATCGAAATGAAATGTTCTTCAAAAAGTAATTGGACAACAAAGCCTACGCCTTGAAGAAAAAATTATTTTTTGGTTGGGGGTGAATATGGGGTAGCTCCCATACAAATTAACGATTTTTGTAAAATTTTCGATACGCTATATCTCGGAAACTGTAACCGATATCGAAATCAAATGTTCTGCAAAAAGTAATAGGACAGCAAAACCTACGCTTTAAAGAAAAAAACTTTTTTATGAATATGGGGTAGCTCCCACACAAATTACAAAATTTTGTAAAATTTTCGATACGCTATATCTCGGAAACTGTAACCGATATCGAACTCAAATGTTCTGCAAAAAGCAATTGGACAGCAAAACCTACGCTTTAAAGAAAAAAATTTTTATGGTGGGGGGTGCATATGGGGTAGCTCCCATACAAATTAACAATTTTTGTAAAATTTTCGATACGCTATATCTCGGAAACTGCAACAGATATCGAAATCAAATGTTCTACAAAAAGTAATTGGACAACAAAACCTACGCTTTGAGGAAAAAAATGTTTGGGTGGGGGGTGAATATGGGGTAGCTCCCATACAAATTAACAGTTTTTGTAAAATTTTCGATACGCTATATCTCAGAAACTGTAACAGATATCGAAATTAAATGTTTTTATACTTATTGTCGGTGGTCACTACTTTATCGCAAATAAAATAAAAAAGTAGCTGAATCCAATGATAATAACTTAATCTTTTTTTTTCATACAAAGATTTATATATTTTTTTATCAAAGAAAACGCAAGATTGAACAAATTAGACGTTGCCATGCCGATGTGGCAATGCTGCCAGTAGGTGTAAATCCCTACATATATAATAAGAACAATAAAATGAAAATGCAACGTAAACATTATCAAAATTATTTTGCAGATTATCTTTACATCATATATGCTCAACATTAGTTTACAATCGTGTGTTTGTAACGGTACTTCATGAATATGTATTTAGCCCGCCCGCAACATTCACACCAGATAATCAGGATTCAAAAATACATAACGAGGGATGTTATCCGTTATTATACTCTTCACATAGTGATAAGGGTATATATCAGTTTGTCATTCCGTTTGTAATTTCTTTACTATCCATTTGCGACCTCATAAGGTATATATATTCTGGATTCTTATAGATAGGGAAGTTGACATGTCCGTCTGTTGAAATCAAGTTTCCGGAGTCAAATAAATAGATACAAACCAGCTATTGGTGTCAAACTGTTAGAAATATCCCGCAGACAATCGCTATTTAAAATCAGCAAAATCGGTTCACTTGTAGTGTGTTCACTATATTTGTAATAATGTTCGCACATATGTAAAAATAAACGTAATCTTTAGAGAAGTAAGTAAATTAAGTTTAACTATGGGAAGTCGCTCAAAGAAAAGAAAAAGCGAACTTCTCATGATTAGAATATAAGCCAGAGAAATTATTCAATAAAAATCAATCTATAAACTTTCTTAAAGGAAAGGGAATAGATTCACCACATGGCGATCCTGCAAAATTTGTTTTAGTGCGATTTACAAGTAGCAGAAAGGATAACAAAGCATTACTGCTAATCCTTTGCTTAAAATTGCATTAAAAGAAAAGGATATAAACCCTAGCAATCAGAGCTTATGTTAAGTTAGGATTTATTGAAGCCTTTGTGACGTGGCTACCACACACATATGTAAATGCTGAAACTTCACGGGCAAACGCTCCTGCATTCAATACCTAACGCCGCTGCATTCTATACATAACGCCCCTGACTGGAACATACATACATAACAATCTACACTTACTGTCACAAACATATCCCAGCTTATTTTGATGCTGACTTACGTGTGAGTAGGTTTGATACATAATAATACTTCTCATTTAGATTACGCATGTTGAAGTATAAGATGACTAATTTGTGTTACACTCGGGGCGATTGAATTTGCATAAGTATTCTTGCGCCAATATAGGAGGTCGATCTAGTCTAATAGGACCTACGAAGTGGGAACCGACTGCAGACGAATCACCAGAAAAGCCGAGGCTCCAAGTAATCAGCACTCGAGGCCGGCCGAGTGGCTCACCATCGACGCTCAAGTGGATCGAACGTCAAAAGTCCTAGGCAAGACACATCTTTCGCTTCGGTTTCGGCCGATTGCTCTTTCGCTTCGGCTTCGGCCGACTGCTCTTTCGCTTCGGTTTCGACCGACTGCTCTTTCGCTTCGGTTTCGACCGACTGCTCTTTCGCTTCGGCTTCGGCCGACTGCTCTTTCGCTTCGGTTTCGGCCGACTGCTCTTTCGCTTCGGTCTCGGCCGATTGCTCTTTCGCTTCGGTTCCGGCCGACTGCTCTTTCGCTTCGGTTTCGGCCGATTGCTCTTTCGCTTCGGTTTCGACCGACTGCTCTTTCGCTTCGGCTTCGGCCGACTGCTCTTTCGCTTCGGCTTCGGCCGACTGCTCTTTCGCTTCGGTTTCGACCGACTGCTCTTTCGCTTCGGCTCCGGCCGACTGCTCTTTCGCTTCGGTTTCGGCCGATTGCTCTTTCGCTTCGGTTTCGACCGACTGCTCTTTCGCTTCGGCTTCGGCCGACTGCTCTTTCGCTTCGGTTTCTACCGATTGCTCTTTCGCTTCGGTTCCGGCCGATTGCTCTTTTCCGTAGTTAGTTTTGTCTATTTTAGATTTAGCACCTAAGACTCCCGTATGCATTTAAATAGTAGGCTATAAGGCAGTGTTGCCACCTTAGGTGTAATTACACATTTCATGTGTAATTTTTCGTTTCATGTGTAGCCCATGTGTAATTGGTTGCATGTGTAATTTAAAATTTTATCATTTTTGATAATTATTATTATTTTTGTATATATTAAAAGTTTTTTACACTTGTATTTAAAAAAAGTGAGACCTAATATACACTTCACATTGATCTTTTTATGGTCATCTGATCTGACCGAGTTATTTCGTAATGGAAATATGTACTATAATAAAAATACTTTGTACCGGGTTTGAAGTCGATAGCTATTTTAGTTTTAAAAATAGAAAACTTTAGAAAATAATGTTTGTACCTATGTATAATAAAAATACCATGTAGAAGGTTTAAGGCCAACAGTTTTCAACTTATTTCGTATTAAAATTTAATTAAATTTGTTCCTTCGTATTTTTTCCAAAGAGTATGCATTATTGTCCAATAACTTATTGTGGAACATTTAAAGTCGATATATGTTATAGTTTGAGAAATATAGCGCATCAAAAATTTTACAAAAACAGTTTATTTGAATGGGGATTGCTCCTCTCCCTGCTCTTATTCAAAAAATTTGCTTTCCAAAATGTAGGTATTATTGTAAACTTACTTGTTGTATAACCTTTGACTTCTATAGATGTGATTGGATAAAATTCTTCCCAAAATTTGTGCTTCTACATGAAAAATTTTTTCCCTAATTTAGGTGCCTATCTCCAAAGTATCTGTGCTAAGCTTTGTGGTTATTTTAGAGTTTCGCTTGCATCTCGGTCAATAATAAACCGATTTTGCTGATTTTAAATAGCGATTAAATCAGGTATATTTCTGATTAATTTCTGAGCGACTTTTTTAAGGTTTGGAAACTTGATTTCAAAAGACACACAAAAGGACAAACATGGCTTTAACGACTTACCTATCTTTAAGAATCCAAAATATTTTTACTTAATGGGGTGTAAAATAAATATTGTAAAAATTAAAAATGGAATGACAATTTCATATACACCCTTATTATTATATGAAGGGTATAAAATTTAAAAATATGTAAAACATCACAGAAAAACATTTTTAATGCAATAATGAATAACTGGGGGACAGAAAAAGATTATTATAATGCCAATAAAGTAATAGCTTATTTAAGTCCCTCTTTGTAATCGGGGATGGTAAGTACTTCTTTAACTCCCTCTTTGTAAGCGAGCATGGTAAGTACTTGCCTCCAATGTCATCGCCATGTTAAAATAATGTGTTAAAATGCTAATGAGTAAGAGTTTTTGGGATTTTAACTAATTTTAGAGTTTTTGCTGGGTTATTAATTTTAGGACAAAAAAGGCCTTTTTTTTAAAAAAAGCATGTGTAATTCGTAATTTCTTGTGTAATTTTGGGTTGATCCATGTGTAATTATGCATTTTGTTGGTGGCAACACTGCTATAAGGCAAAGAATTGTACGTATTTATATCTATAAAGTAGTTTGTAAAGTAGTTTGTTTATCCAGTACATAAGAATCCTGTACGTATTTTAATATTAGGTGATAAGAGGAAAATTGTACGTATTTTAATATTAGGCGATAAGAAAGGAAATACAATCCCATCAGCTGCCACTACCCAACGGCCCGAGCGTCGCAACCAGTAACCCGACCGACCGGCGGTAGTCGCAACCCAGCAGCCGAATCCAGCGTGACACCCCAGAATCCGACTGCGGCCATCGTTTCATTCCCGAGGACGGCAGCTACTGAGGCAGAGTGGTTGTGTTACCTATAATTGTACTTCAACATAATAAAATCATTTAATAAAGATTATTGTAATCCCGCCCAGCAAGGGTAAATCAATCGTCTTTTTATTACTCACGGTTAGAGGGTCCTTGAGTAGACCCTGGACTCGGCTAAGCTACCTCAGCCGAAGATTAAAACCCCGTTACACCTTGAAATTTTTTTTTTATTTTAATGAAACAACCGCTGCACAGTGGGGCCAAACGCAAAAAAAAGGGTAATAAATATGTATCTTCGAAAGTATTTGTCCAATTATAAAATAATGTATGAAGCAGTCGTAGAGGATGACCCAAGCTTTTAGAAAATACAATTTTGGACTACCCTGTATATACATACGTTGAGCTACAGGGTGCCAAAGTTGACCTCCTCGGGCTTACAAAACATTTCTATGCTTATAACTTTTGCAAATATCAACCGATTTCAATGATTTTTGGATTTATTTGATGAAAATTAAAATCTGAAAAGAAAACATACTCACTCTTTCTTGTAACCTGTTACAGTTTAAAAGATATTTGGGTTTGAAATTTAAAATTGTTGTTTTTGACCTTCACTTTATTTAGTTTTTTGCAAATGTCTGCAATTGTAGCTATACTAAAAATATTTTTAAAAATATTTTGTATTTTTAAAAAGTTTGTTAAGCCTACAAAAAAAAAATTTATTTAATTATCTTTATTCGTCTAGCCGTGAAAAATATTCAAAGTCAAAATTTTCAAGGTGATTCCAAAAATGGCATAATTTTGACAAAAATTGAGCACAGTTGATTAACTTTTTTTGCAAATATTTGTAAAAATAATTATTTCTTTCTTAACGTTTTTGGAAAAAGCAGGCTTCAAAATATATTAGTAGTATATTTTTAAAAGGCTTTAGACGTGCACCCTACGCCAGGCATTGATCGAAAATATGGATTTTTTCAACGAAATTTCAAATTTATTGGCCGAAAAAAAAACGCAAGCCAGTTTTTGAAAAATTGGTTCAAAATTAAAATAACTTATCTTTTGAGGTTTCAGTTTAAATTAAGTTATTCACAGCCCGCTCAAAAATGGGGTCACGAGGGTAAATGTTATTAATATAGGCAAATTTTAAGATGCGTGTAATATAATAGCTCAGAAAATAACTTAAAGTTTATTTAATTCTTTTTGTTTTTTGTTTAAATAATAAATAACATAATATTATTATAAAGTGTTAAAATCCATTACGTTATCATAAATCAACAATATTTTATAAACTTTCAAATATAAAAAATTTTCACAAGAAAAACTGTAAATATATGTAATATTTTGGAATTTTTTTAATCTGACCCCTTATTTTTTTTCTATAGGTAAAAAATATGATATGTATGCAAATCTTCATTTGTTTACCTTTTCAATGATATATAATATTTGTATATTATTAGTTATTTATTACTATATTAACTGCCCTTAAAACAGCTATCTTGCGTCAAATTTGTTGAAAGTGCATTATTTTGTAGGGTGTGTTTATACATTAGCTATAGCATAGTGATATATGAAAATTTTTGGAACGAGATTTTGAAGTGCTCCCGGCTTTTATTTTGTTAGACTTGGAAAAAAAATACATATGGCAAAAAATTGGGGAGTTTGGTTGTGGGTAAATGGCGCCTCATCCAGGTCAAAGTTCATCGTAAAAGCAAAAAAAAACATAAAATGTCCAATAACTGCCGCGGAGTCGCTCCTAGAGTAGTAGAATGAAAGATTGACCCCCATTAAAATTTCCTCTCATATGTCACTATGCTATAGCTAATGTATATACACACCCTACAAAATAATGCACTTTCAACAAATTTGACGCAAGATAGCTGTTTTAAGGGCAGTTAATATAGTATTAAATAACTAATAATATACAAATATTATATATCATTGAAAAGATAAACAGACGGAGATTTGCATATATGTATATCATATTTTTTACCTATAAAAAAAAATAAGGGGTCAGATTAAAAAAATTCCAAAATATTATATTTACAGTTTTTTTTTGTGAAAATTTTTTATATTTGAAAGTTTATAAAATATTGTTGATTTATGATAACGTAATGGATTTTAAAACTTTATAATAATATTATGTTATTTATTATTTAAACAAAAGAGAAAAAGAATTAAGTAAACTTTAAGTTATTTTCTGAGCTATTATATTACACGCATCTTAAAATTTGCCTATATTAATAACATTTACCCTCGTGACCCCATTTTTGAGCGGGCAGTGAATAACTTAATTTAAACTGAAACGTCAAAAGATAAGTTATTTTAATATTGAACCAATTTTTAAAAAACTGGCTTGCGTTTTTTTTTTTCTCGGCCAATAAATTTGAAATCTCGTTGAAAAAATCCACATTTTCGACCAATGCCTGGCGTAGGGTGCACGTCTAAATCCTTTTAAAAATATACTACTAATATATTTTGAAGCCCGCTTTTTCCAAAAACGTTAAGAAAGAAATAATTATTTTTACAAATATTTGCAAAAAAAGTTAATCAATTGTGGTCAATTTTTGTTAAAATTATGCCATTTTTGGAATCACCTTGAAAATTTTGACTTTGAATATTTTTCACGGCTAGACGAATAAAGATAATTAAATAAATTTTTTTGTGTAGGCTTAACAAACTTTTTAAAAATACAAAAATATTTATAAAAATATTTTTAGTATAGCTACAATTGCAGACATTTGCAAAAAACTAAAAAAAGTCAAGGTCAAAAACAACAATTTTAAATTTCAAACCCAAATATCTTTTAAACTGTAACAGATAACAAGAAAGAGTGAGCATGTTTTCTTTTCAGATTTTAATTTTCATCAAATAAATCCAAAAATCATTGAAATCGGTTGATATTTGCAAAAGTTATAAGCATAGAAATGTTTTGTAAGCCCGAGGAGGTCAACTTTGGCACCCTGTAGCTCAACGTATGTATATACAGGGTAGTCCAAAATTTTATTTTCTAAAAGCTTGGGTCCTCCTCTACGACTGCTTCATACATTACTTAATAATTGGGCGAATACTTTCGAAGATTCAGATTTATTACCATTTTTTTTGCGTTTGGCCCCATTGTGCGCTGGAGGAGTCCTTAGCGAAATTAGTGAGGGAAAAACTCGATGGGCCCAATTGCTTGAAGAAGGTTCCAGAGAAGAAGAAAAACCTGCAATCCTTAGACTAGGTCCAAAGCCAAGAAAATGGAAAAAGGACAGGACAACTGAGCCAAAAATCCCTATATTTCCGTAACCTAATATCTACAAATCAAGAGGCGGCGAGATAAATCGTTATAAGCAGCAATTAAGGGTACTTACTCATCAAGAGACGTACAGCGATGCAGAAGAAAAGAAGAAGATCCAAAAAATAATAGAGTTAAAAACAACAATTAAGGACATGAGAAAAAACAAAAAGAAGAACAATAATAAGAATGAATAAATTAATTTTGATTATACTACTTATACTTTTATTAATATCATTTATAGTTTGGGTAAGAATGAACACAGTTAATAGTATTGAAAACGCTTTCTACAGAATTGGAAATGCAGTTTACAACCAATTTGAAAATATTATCAGTATAAAAGATATTTTGTTGAATTTTTTAAAATAAAACCAAATGAAATAACTGAAGAAAAAGAAAAATTTTATTAATTCTATTGAGATAAAACTGAAACAGATACATACATAATTATTTTAAAAATTTGTAAAATGAAACAAAGAATCATACTACCTAATGACTTTGCCGAATAGATTATAAGAAAAATATATAAGTTGGATACTAGTAATAATAATTGTAACACTTGATATGAAAATAATAAAAACTTGTAAAATTATTATTCAATAATTATTAATTTATTGAACGTTTAAGAGATATAGAACAACTCATTTTGAATGCTAAAAAGAGTATAGGAAGACCTTATACGAACGAAACGATAGAAGCAAAAGAATAGAAATACAGAGTATTGAGGGTCATTTAAAAGATAACTTAGACAATACATTTGAAAGAACAAGGTAACCGAGATATTAAAAAGATTTACGCAAAATGATAATGAAGTCATGCCAGAACGCGGCACGGCGTTTGTTCAAATGCTTTTGTGGTTGGCAGGAAATGACTGTGGGGGAGACACAACGCATTTATCAGCTTAGTGTTCAGGAAACACCCATCTTCACATTAGATGAGTTAGATCAACTTGTTGATATAGGCTTACCATATCATTTGGAAAGGGAGTCGCACAATGAAATTCAAACTGGAGATGCTGACAATATACCGCGTTGCCTACTTCACGTCCAGGGGGAAATTCGGGATAGCATTGAGTTGAGTGGGGAATACAAGGCGTACAAGGAGACCACGCGAATGGAATCTCCGCTGGGAAAAAATTAGGGACAGAAAACATATACTGCATATCATAGAACCTTAAAAACTACGTAAAATTAAGAATGACGGACACAGAAGACGAACTGACATTGCATTAGGAGCAATTTTATCATAAGGAGAAATTGGTCAAGATAGACCCATATCCTTTGCAAGTCGTTCACTTAATTAGCCTGAGAGAAATAAACCAGTAATAGAGAAAGAACTACTTGGTATACATTGGGGTATACAATTTTTCAGACCGTACCTTTATGGCAGAAAATTTGTTGTCGTGACGGATAATCGTCCATTAGTTTCGTTATTCGAACATAAAAATCCAAGTTCCAAATTAACTAGAATCCGATTGGAGCTATCAGATTATGATTTTGAAATAGTTTATAAAAAGGAAAAAACAACACTAACACCAACGCATTGTCAAGGGTGCAACTAGACTCAGATTTATTAAAAGCAATGATTCCTGAAAGTATTGACGAGACAGCGAAGAAGTCATTGGTGATAACTAGAAATATGAAAAAAAAGTGATACAAAATGAGGAAAAGTAAAAAAGAGAAAAAGAATGATACAAATCCTACTGAGACTGATAAACTCAAAGTATGGGATTGTACATCAATAAGCGATATAAAAATCGCAAGGAAATTAAAGTTTGTTATAGAAAAGTCGACTGAAAGAATAAATAAAGAAATAAAGATTGAAAATAATTCTGCTCTAAATGAAATGGCCATCAGATGTAGCGATAATCCCGATTATTTAGATAATATGTTGGAGAAACTACCTTCTGTTTTAGGCAGATCAAATTGTGTAAAGTTCGAGTGACGAAATATTTAAAAAAGTAAACATAGAAAAGTTTAAAGAAAGAATAAACAAATGTAAGGAAAATGACATCAAAATATAATTGTATAGTAAACCTCAGAAAATAACAGATAAAAGGAAACAAGATGAGAAGAGGACATTTAGGAATTAGGAAAACTTTAATAAAGTTAAAACAAAAATATGTTTGGAAAAATATGTATAAAATGGTAAAGAAGTTTGTTTTGAGTTGTGATCTTTGTCACAGAAACAAACAAGTAAGACACACAAATGAACCCTTATGCGTTACAGATACACCAGGAAATAGTTTTGCCACTGTAGTTATAGACGCAGTTGGACCACTAAGACTTTCTGGAGGCTACTGTTATATATTAACATTGCAATGTGAATTAAGTAAATACATAATAGCTGCACCAATGGAGGCAAAAGATGCAAAATCAATCGCAAAGTGCTTGTCGGAAAATTTGATACTGAAGTATGGACTTTTTAAGACTCTAAAATCCGACAGAGGCACAGAATTTGTGAACGAATTAATGAAATAAATATGTAAGTTGTTAAAAATAGAACACAAAATATCGACACCATACCACTATGAAACGCTAGGAACTGTAGAGAGAAATCACAGAGTTCTAAATGAATATTTCTTGTCATTCGTAAAAGATGATAATTGGAAGGACTGAATACCTAACTATGCTTTTGCATACAATATAACACCTCATGTAGAGACAAACAACTCACCATTTGAATTAATTTTTGGTAAATTACCAAATGATAGAGTATATAATTTAAAGAATTACGCAAATGAATTAAAGATAAGATTAAGAAATTCATTAAATAGAGCTAGAAGACTTATTGAAACAGCGAAAAAGAAAAGGAGTCTAGAATAACACAATAAGAAATAGTGTAGACTTTAGCATAGGAGACTTAGTACTATCAAAACTAGAAAATAAAAAGAAAGATGAAGCACCATACATTGGTCCTTATGAAGTTATTAATATGAATAATGTAAACGTAGAAATAAGAATTAATGGCAAAACAAGAAAAGCAAAACCTACGCTTTAAAGAAACAAATTTTTTGGGTGGGTGGTGAATATGGGGTAGCTCCCATACAAATTAACAAATTTTGTAAAATTTTCGATACGATATGCTTCGGAAACTGTTACAAATATCGAAATCAAATGTTCTTCAAAAAGTAATTGGACAACAAAGCCTACGCCTTGAAGAAAAAATTTTTTGGTTGGGAGTGAATATGGGGTACCTCCCATACAAACTAACAATTTTTGTAAAATTTTCGATACGCTAATCTCGGAAACTTTAACAGAGATCGAAATCAAATGTTCTGCAAAAAGTAATTGGACAGCAAAACCGACGCTTTGAAGACAAAATTTTTTGGGTGGGGGTGCATACGGGGTAGCTCCCATACAAATTAACAGTTTTTGTAAAATTTTCGATACGCTATATCTCAGAAACTAAATGTTTTTATTCTTATTGTCGGTGGTCACCACTTTACCGCAAATAAAATAAAACAGTAGCTAAATTCAATGATAATAACTTTATCTTTTTATTTCATACAAAGATTTATAAATTTTTTTTTTATCAAAGAAAACGCAAGACTGAACAAAATAGACGCTTATTTTAAACTTCTGTCAAAACCAGCGCTGGCAGGCCATGCCGATGTGGCAATGCTGCCAGTAGGTGTAAATCCCTACATATTTAATAAGAACAATAAAATGAAAATGCAATGTAAACATTATCAAAATTATTTTGCAGATTATCTTTACATCATATATGCTCAACATTAGTTTACAATCGTGTGTTTGTAACGGTACTTCATGAATATGTATTTAGCCCGCCCGCAACATTCACACCAGATAATCAGGATTCAAAAATACATAAAGAGATGTTATCCGTTATTATACTCTTCACATAGTGATAAGGGTATATATCAGTTTGTCATTCCGTCTGTAATTTCTTTACTATCCATTTGCGACCTCATAAAGTATATATATTCTGGATTCTTATAGATAGGGAAGTTGACATGTCCGTCTGTTGAAATCAAGTTTCCGGAGTCAAATAAATAGATACAAACCAGCTATTGGTGTCAAACTGTTAGAAATATCCCGCAGACAATCGCTATTTAAAATCAGCAAAATCGGTTCACTTGTAGTGTGTTCACTATATTTGTAATAATGTTCGACACGCGCGAACATCTAACATAAACAAACATTAATGTATCGCACGCGCAAACAATTCAAATACATTGTAGTCACACAAATTTAATAAACAAAACTTACACACATAAATACAAACTGCCGTTTTAAGTCAACGTCTTGTTGAAACAGGTCAGTAATGAATTATTTTGCTAAACATTACTCATACATACTTTTGGGCAATCCGATACTAAGAATGTAAACGGTTTTCTACTTGAATCACTGCAATTTGCTGAATTGCCAAATAGTCGTCATGGACATTGATACATAGAAACTAAAATTAAAGTAAACTAAAATGAACTCAAATGAGAATAATTAGAACACACTCACACACACAAAAAATAAAATATAAAAACACTCAAAAAAACTCTGATCGCCTGGTAAATGTAATCCTTAGAGAAGTAAGTAAATTAAGTTTAACTATGGGAAGTCGCTCAAAGAAAAGAAAAAGCGAAATACTCATGATTAGAATATAAGCCAGAGAAATTATTTAATAAAAATCAATCTATAAACTTTCTTAAAGGAAATAAGACTTCTTTTACTTAAGGGAATAGATTCACCACATGGCGATCCAGCAAAATTTGTTTTAGTGCGATTTACAAGTAGCAGAAAGGATAGCAAAGCATTACTGCTAATCCTTTGCTTAAAATTGCATTAAAAGAAAAGGATATACACCCTAGCAATCAGAGCTTATGCTAAGTTAGGATTTATTGAAGCCTTGAAATTTTTTTTTATTTTAATGAAACAACCGCTGGAGGAGTCCTTAGCGAAATTAGTTAGGAAAAAACTCGATGGGCCCAATTGCTTGAAGAAGGTTCCAGAGAAGAAGAAAAACCTGCAATCCTTAGACTAGGCCCAAAGCCAAGTAAATGGAAAAAGGACAGGACAACTGAGCCAAAAATCCTTATATTTCCTTTACCTAATATCTACAAATCAAGAGGCGGCGAGATAAATCGTTATAAGCAGCAATTAAGGGTACTTACTCATTAAGAGACGTACAGCGACGCAGAAGAAAAGAAGAAGATCAAAAAACATAATAGAGTTAAAAACAACAATTAAGGACATGAGAAAAAACAAAAAGAAGAACAATAATAAGAATGAATAAATTAATTTTGATTATACTACTTATACTTTTATTAATATCACTTATAGTTTGGGTAAGAATGAACACAGTTGATATTATTGAAAACGCTTTCTACAGAATTGGAAATGCAGTTTACAACCAATTTGAAAATATTATCAGTATAAAAGATATTTTGTTGAATTTTTGAAAATAAAACTAAATGAAATAACTGAAGAAAAAGAAAAATTTTATTAATTTTATTGAGATAAAACTGAAACAGATACATACATAATTATTTTAAAAATTTGTAAAATGAAACAAAGAATCATACTACCTAATGACTTTGCCGAATAGATTTTAAAAAAAATATATAAGTTGGATACTAGTAATAATAATTGTAACACTTGATATGAAAATAATAAAAACTTGTAATATTATTATTCAATAATTATAAATTTATGGAACGTGTAAGAGATATAGAGCAACTCATTTTGAATGCTAAAAAGAGCATAGGAAGACCTTATACGAACGAAACGATAGAAGCAAAAGAATAGAAATACAGAGAATTGAGGGTCATTTAAAAGTTTACTTAGACAATACATTTGAAAGAACAAGGTAACAGAGATATTAAAAAGATTTACGCAAAATGTTAATGAAGTCATGCCAGAACGCGGCACGGCATTTGTTCAAATGCTTTGGTGGTTAGCAGGAAATGGCTGTGGGGGAGACACAACGCATTTATCAGCTTAGTGTTCAGGAAACTCTTATTAACCGCCAGGCTCTGACTTTGTTCAGAAATTTTATTCAACAAGTACGAAGTGGTGATAAAACAATGACAGAACAGTTTGTTGATGTGTATGAGGAATGTAGTCAATATATGAGGTTTTATACACCCATCTTCACATTAGATGAGTTAGATCAACTTGTTGATATGGACTTACCATATCATTTGGAAAGGGAGCTGCACAATGAAATTCAAACTGGAGATGCTGACAATATACCGCGTTGCCTACTTCACATCCAGGGGGAAATTCGGGATAGCATTGAGTTGAGTGGGAAATACAAGGCGTACAAGGAGACCACGCGAATGGAATCTCCGCTGGGAAAAAATTAGGGACAGAAAACATATACTGCATATTATAGAACCTTAAAAACTACGTAAAATTAAGAATGACGGACACAGAAGATGAACTGACATTGCATTAGGAGCAATTTTATCATAAGGAGAAATTGGGCAAGATAGACCCATATCCTTTGCAAGTCGTTCACTTAATAAGCCTGAGAGAAATAAACCAGTAATAGAGAAAGAACTGCTTGGTATACATTGGTGTATACAATTTTTCAGACCGTACCTCTATTTGTTGTCGTGACGGATCATCGTCCATTAGTTTCGTTATTCGAACATAAAAATCCAAGTTCCAAATTAACTAGAATCCGATTGGAGCTATCAGATTATGATTTTGAAATAGTTTATAAAAAGGAAAAAAACAACACTAACACCAACGCATTGTCAAGGGTGCAACTAGACTCAGATTTATTAAAAGCAATGATTCCTGAAAGTATTGACGAGACAGCGAAGAAGTCATTGGTGATAACTAGAAATATGAAAAAAAAGTGATACAAAATGAGGAAAAGTAAAAAAGAGAAAAAGAATGATACAAATCCTACTGAGACTGATAAACTCAAAGTATGGGATTGTACATCAATAAGCGATATAAAAAGCGCAAGGAAATTAAAGTTTGTTATAGAAAAGTCGACTGAAAGAATAAATAAAGAAATAAAGATTGAAAATAATTCTGCTCTAAATGAAATGGCCATCAGATGTAGCGATAATCCCGATTATTTAGATAATATGTTGGAGAAACTACCTTCTGTTTTAGGCAGATCAAATTGTGTAAAGTTCGCACTAGAAAAAAGTGACGAAATATTTATAATAGTAAACATAGAAAAGTTTAAAGAAAGAACACACAAATGTAAGAAAAATTGCGTCAAAATATAATTGTATAGTAAACCTCAGAAAATAACAGATAAAAGGAAACAAGATGAATTAATAAAGTTGTATCACAATACACCATGTGGATGACATTTCGGAATTAGGAAAACTTTAATAAAGTTAAAACAAAAATATGTTTGGAAAAATATGTATAAAATGGTAAAGAAGTATGTTTTGAGTTGTGATCTTTGTCAGAGAAACAAACAAGTAAGACACACAAATGAACCCTTATGCGTTACAGACACACCAGGAAATAGTTTATAGTTTTGCCACTGTAGTTATAGACGCAGTTGGACCACTAAGACTTTCTGGAGGCTACCGTTATATATTAACAATGCAATGTGAATTAAGTAAATATATAATAGCTGCACCAATGGAGGCAAAAGATGCAAAATCAATCGCAAAGTGCTTGTCGGAAAATTTGATACTGAATTATGGACTTTTTAAGACTCTAAAATCCGACAGAGGCACAGAATTTGTGAACGAATTAATGAAATAAATATGTAAGTTTTTAAAAATAGAACACAAAATATCGACACCATACCACTATGAAACGCTAGGAACTGTAGAGAGAAGTCACAGAGTTCTAAATGAATATTTTTTGTCATTCGTAAAGGATGATAATTGGAAGGACTGTATACCTTACTATGCTTTTGCGTACAAAATAACACCTCATGTAGAGACAAACTACTCACCATTTGAATTAATTTTTGGTAAGTTACCAAATGATAGAGTATATAATTTAAAGAATTACGCAGATGAATTAAAGATAAGATTAAGAAATTCATTAAATAGTGCTAGAAGACTTATTGAAACAGCGAAGGAGAAAAGGAGTCTAGAATCACACAATAAGGAATAGTGTAGACTTTAGCATAGGAGACTTAGTACTATTAAAACTAGAAAATAAAAAGAAAGATGAAGCACCATGCATTGGTCCTTATGAAGTTATTAATATGAATAATGTAAACGTAGAAATAAGAATTAATGGAAAAACAAAAGTTTTACACAAAAATATACTATAACAAGTAAGAGCGCTATATTCGGCTGTGCCGAATCTTATATACCCTTCACATTGGTCTTTAAATATACCCAGCCGAGTAATTTTGTACTGCAAATAATATAATAAAAAACCTTGTGCGAGTTTTAAAGCCCATAGAAAAAATAACAAAATTTTAACGTTCGTATGAATAATAGAAATAGATGAAGAAGATTTGAGGTCGAGAGTTTTTAAAGTTTTCGACATTATTCATATTTAAAGGTTAATAGAACTTATTAAATGTTCTAGTCCCC
The DNA here is from genome assembly GCA_963583895.1 of Melanophora roralis. Lineage (NCBI taxonomy): Eukaryota > Metazoa > Arthropoda > Insecta > Diptera > Rhinophoridae > Melanophora > Melanophora roralis. The sequence continues at coordinate 11,433,769 of OY757192.1, read as the reverse complement.
CTGCTCTTCACCAACTTTTTCACCAAAATGTATGAATTATTTGATGATTACTTTTTGTAGAATGTTCGAAGTCGATAGCTGTAATAGTTTTCCAGAAGTAGCGTATCGAAAATTTTATAAAAATTGTTAATTTGTATGGGAGCTACCCCTTCTTCACCCCCCATCCGAAAATCTTTTTCTTCAGAGCGTAGCCCTTAATGCCAATTACTTTTTGTAGAACATTTGATTTCGATATATGTTATAGTTTCTGAGATATAGCATATCGAAAATTTAACAAAAATTGTTAATATGTATGCTACCCCTTTTTCTGCCCACACTCAAAAATATTTGTCTTTGAAGCGTAGGCCTTATTGTTCAATTACTTTTTGTGGAGCATTTGATGTCGATAGCTGTTATAGTTTCCCAGATAAAGCGTATCGAATATTTTATAATAATTATTAATTTGTATGGGAGCTACCCCTTTTTTTGCCCCCACTCAAAAAATTTTTTCTCTAAAGCGTATGCTTTCTTGCCCAATTACTTTTTGTAAAACATTTCATTTCGATATCTGTTATAGTTTCCGAGATATAGCTTATCGAATATTTTATAATAATTGTCGGTTTGTATGGGAGCTACCCCTTTTTTTGCCCCCACTCAAAAAATTTTTTCTCTAAAGCGTAGGCCTTCTTGCCCAATTACTTTTTGTAAAACATTTCATTTCAATATCTGTTATAGTTTCCGAGATATAGCTTATCGAATATTTTATAATAATTGTCGATTTGTATGGGAGCTACCCCTTTTTTTGCCCCCACTCGAAAAATTTTTTCTTTAAAGCGTAGGCATTCTCGCCCAATTACTTTTTGTAGAATATTTTATTTCTAATATTTTTCACCTATTTTCTTCGATCTTCTGTTTTAATGCTTTGTCCTATTTATTCAAGCTCAAGATCTTTTGTTTTTTGTTTTTTCGATATTTCGCCACCACAATGGGAAGCTTCGTCAGGAAAGTTTTTTATTTTTAATAAACAATTCAAAAAATTATTTAAATATTATTAACAACAATTTCAAAGGAAACGGAAACAGAAATATTTTGACATACTAGTACATACATTAAACAAATTATGTAATTAACAAAAAATTAAAAACATACATAGTACATAGTATAAAAACATTACATAATTGTGAGGAAATTAATTAAACTAATATTCAGATCTTATTTACTAAAAGTCTATAATTTTGGGCTACATTAGCTGTGTCTGTTTTATAATTAATTCGTTGTGTAGATGGAAGTTTTATAATTTGTAACATTTCTAACATATACCTTCGTTTATAGTTGTTCTCTATATTCAAAATTGAAGTGTTTTTGAAATCTGGATAATGATCTGAATTAGTGCAATGTAATGATAATGCTTGAATAAATAGGACAAAGCATTAAAACAGAAGATCGAAGAAAATAGGTGAAAAATATTAAAATACTGAGAGCACATCAGAATAACCGGAAATATGGAGATTAATTGCGATGAACACTACAACAATATTAAGGCAACACAGGAAATAAAGAGGAAAATAAATAGATATAAGTCTATTAGGGATAGGATAGTTAGGACAAAGGCAACTATAACCTTTTTAATCCGTGAGGAAATTAATTAAACTAATATTCAGATCTTATTTACTAAAAGTCTATAATTTTGGGCTACATTAGCTGTGTATGTTTTATAAATAATTCGTTGTGTAGATGGAAGTTTTATAATTTGTAACATTTCTAACATATACCTTCGTTTATAGTTGTTCTCTATATTCAAAATTGAAGTGTTTTTGAAATCTGGATAATGATCTGAATTAGTGCAATGTAATGATAAAGCTTGAATAAATAGGACAAAGCATTAAAACAGAAGATCGAAGAAAATAGGTGAAAAATATTAAAATACTGAGAGCACATCAGAATAACCGGAAATATGGAGATTAATTGCGATGAACACTACAACAATATTAAGGCAACACAGGAAATAAAGAGGAAAATAAATAGATATAAGTCTATTAGGGATAGGATAGTTAGGACAAAGGCAACTATAACCTTTTTAATCCGTTGCCGTAACACAGGTATAATTCCAAAATTTATTAAGAACTCCACTAAAAATATTTTTAATCTTTTTGAGGGTAATGAACTGCCAGCTATACAAGGAACATTATCAAGAAACGTTCAATTCTTTCAAAGCAAGATTCTCAACTTGGCTATTAAGCAGAAACATCAAATGTTAAGGCAGCTTTCAGCAGAATTAGAATATGTATCCGAATATTTAAGTTATAAGTTACAAACTGATGTTTACAACAAATTTATTCAACACCAAAACAGGTTAGCTATGTTTTTTAATATTAAGATAAAAGAGGTACATAAGAAAAAGTTTGACTCCCTTATGGATTTATGGAGAAAGGATTTAGGAATTAGACAAAACACAAAGTGGTTTGTGAACAAATCAGATTATGATGTTCCGGCCGATGTACAGTGGGTTCTTTCTCTAGGACAAAAACACGCTTTACCAGTAAGAAGAGAAAATTTGCCAATTTTAAAAGTTATAGCGGATGGGGAGGACTTTATACAGACAGTAACTGATAAAGAAGATCAAGAGACGGCTAGGAATAAATTCACAAACATTGTTGATGACCATTTAAATAGGGAACGTTTGACAAATAGGGATAAATTCGTTTTAAAAAAAGTGGACACAACTGAAAAGTTTTTGAAGAAAAATAAAAATTTACTTATTTTGAATGCAGATAAGGGGAATACGACTGTTGCAATGAATAGATGTGACTATGACTCGAGGATGATGGACATTGTGGGTGATATTACCACATACCAATTGTGTAATAAAGATCCGACGAACAAATTACAGGTAACAAATAATAGTTTGATAGAAGAACTGTTTAAATTGGAGGTTATTACACCAATTGAAAGAAACAGGCTTAAAACGAATGTATCTACGGCACCAAGGTTGTATGGGGTACCGAAGATACATAAGGAACATTTTCCTTTAAGACCAATTTGTTCATATGTGAATTCACCGTCATATGAACTGTGTAAATATATTGCGAATATTCTTAGGAAATTAACTGAGAATTCTAGATATAATGTGAGAGATTCTTTACAATTTAGGGAAAGGATAGAGAATATAAAGATACAGGATAATGAGGAATTAGTTTCACTTGATGTAGTATCTTTATTTCCAAATGTACCAGTGGAAATGGCACTAAGTATTATTGAGGAGAAATGGGATTTGATAGAAAGTTATACAGATATAAATAAGGATCTTTTTCTTCGCATTCTTAGATTCTGTTTACTTGATAATAGGTATTTCAAGTATGACGATAAAATATATATACAACGGAAAGGACTTCCAATGGGATCTCCAGCATCTCCGATAGTAGCAGATATTGTTATGGAGAAATTATTAGATTACTGTGTTGATAGATTAGATGTAAAACCGAAAATTATAACGAAATATGTGGATGACTTATTTTGTATTGTTCCGAGTCATTTGATCGATAATGTTTTAATGGTTTTTAATTCGTTCCATGGGGATATAAAATTTACTATTGAAAAGGAATGTGATTCTAGGATTCCATATTTGGATACATTAGTTATAAGAAGGGGTGGAAATTTATTAATAGATTGGTATCAGAAGCCAACGTCATCGGGAAGAATTATTAATTATCATTCGAAACATCCTAAGAGAGTTATTATTAATACAGCACGGAATTTAATTGAGAAAGTTTCGAAGATTAGTAATATGGAATTTCATAGGAAGAATATGGAGAAGGTTAAAAATATTTTGATTGACAATGATTTTCCAATTGCACTAGTTTGTAGATTGATAAGACAATATAAGAACCGGACTAATTTGAACAGGGAAACGCAAGCTGAACCTAAGGTCTATAAATCACTTACTTATGTTCCTCTTTTATCTGAAAGATTAGAAAACTCGACAATTTATGATAATAGGAAATACAAAATGGCACATAAAACATTTAACACGTTGGATAAATATTTTAGCAAGACAAAGGGTAAAATAGATAAATTTGAAATGTCCAATTTAGTATATAAGATACCATGTAAGGGTAGTGAAAATGACAATTGTAATAAGGTATATGTAGGTACAACAAAAAATAAACTAAAAACCAGAATTGCTGGACACAAATCAGATCAGAAATATAGAGACAGTACCACAACACAAAAAACAGCATTATCATTACATTGCACTAATTCAGATCATTATCCAGATTTCAAAAACACTTCAATTTTGAATATAGAGAACAACTATAAACGAAGGTATATGTTAGAAATGTTACAAATTATAAAACTTCCATCTACACAACGAATTAATTATAAAACAGACACAGCTAATGTAGCCCAAAATTATAGACTTTTAGTAAATAAGATCTGAATATTAGTTTAATTAATTTCCTTACAATTATGTAATGTTTTTATACTATGTACTATGTATGTTTTTAATTTTTTGTTAATTACATAATTTGTTTAATGTATGTACTAGTATGTCAAAATATTTCTGTTTCCGTTTCCTTTGAAATTGTTGTTAATAATATTTAAATAATTTTTTGAATTGTTTATAAAAATAAAAAACTTTCCTGACGAAGCTTCCCATTGTGGTGGCGAAATATCGAAAAAACAAAAAAACAAAAGATCTTGAGCTTGAATAAATAGGACAAAGCAATATTTTATTTCGATATCTGTTATAGTTTCCGAGATATAGCATATCGAAAATTTAATAAAAATTGTTAATTTTTATGGGAGCTACCCCTTTTTTTGCCCCCACTCAAAAATTTTTTTCTTTAAAGCGTAGGCATTCTCGCCCAATTACTTTTTGTAGAACATTTCATTTCAATATCTGTTATAGTTTCCGAGATATAGCGTATCGAATATTTGATAATAATTGTCGATTTGTATGGGAGCTACCCCTTTTTTTGCCCCCACCCAAAAATTGTTTTCTCTAAGGCGTAGCCCTTAGCGTGCAATTACTTTTTGTAGAACATTTCATTTCGATATCTGTTATAGTTTCCGAGATATAGCTTATCGAATATTTTATAATAATTGTCGATTTGTATTGGAGCTACCCCTTTTTTTGCCCCCACACAAAAAAATTTTTCTTTAAGGCGTAGCCCTTATCGTGCAATTACTTTTTGTAGAACATTTCATTTCGATATCTGTTATAGTTTCCGAGATATAGCGTATCGAATATTTGATAATAATTGTCGATTTGTATGGGAGCTACCCCTTTTTTTGCCCCCACCCAAAAAATTTTTTCTCTAAGGCGTAGCCCTTAGCGTGCAATTACTTTTTGTAGAACATTTCATTTCGATATCTGTTATAGTTTCCGAGATATAGCGTATCGAATATTTGATAATAATTGTCGATTTGTATGGGAGCTAGCCCTTTTTTTGCCCCCACCCAAAAAATTTAACGCGTAGCCCTTAGCGTGCAATTACTTTTTGTAGAACATTTTAAGTCGATAGCTGTTATAGTTTACGAGATATAGCGCATAAAATATTTCACCAAATTTGTGCAATTGTAGAAAAAATACCCCTTCCCCTGGTCCTATCTGAAAAAATTTTTTTCCATTATTTAGGTCCCTTCTTTAGGAGTATCCGTGCCAAGTTTTGTGGCAAGAGTGACTATACTTACTGAGATATATAGGGATATATGCACGGATTTTGTCCTAAAAAAAATGGGTTACTCTGGGTTTTCGCTTATATCTCGGTCAATAGTGAACCGATTTTATTGATTTTAAATAGGGATTGTCTCCAGGATATTTCTAATAGTTTGACACCATTAACTGGTCTGTATCTTTTTATTTGACTCTGGAAACTTGATTTCAACAGACGGACAGACGGACATCGCTAAATCGACTTCCCTATCTATAAGGATCCAGAATATATATACTTTATGGGGTCGCAAATGAATAATAAAGAAATTACAAACGGAATGACAAAGTGATATATACCCTTATCACTATGTGAAGGGTATAAAAATACAATAAAACATAAAAATATATATGTTAATAAAACAGTAAATTAAGAGCACAAAATTTTTTATATAAAATAGAATGTAAGATTTATAAAAATATAACACTTGTAAACTAATATTAATAAAAATCTTAAAAATAAACCACTGAAACATAACTTTAATAGTTATAAATAAACACATATGTAAGCATTGTACCACGTATAAAACATATTAAGAGTTTAAAATTTCAAAATTTAGACACTATAAACAAAATTTTAAAGTTTTAACTGAAAGATTGGGGATGTGGTGTGTTTACTATATTTGTAATAATGTTTGACACGCGACATTGTAACTAGTCACCGTGTAGTTATTTAAAAAAAAAAAACTAAATTTGGACAATTGAGCCGTGTAAACGAGACAAGATCAAGAAACAGACTAACTTTATTTTCTTTTTAATTTCTTACAATTCAGTTTTTTCTTATTTGCTAAATTACATAAAATTGTTGACTTTGCTTAAAAATAAAAATTGTTAATTCTTTGGAGATTATTGTTTTAATTTTGTTCCAAATAAAATTGTTGAATTTGATTAAATAAGTAAAACTGTAAAATTCTTTGGAAATTATTACGGATTGCGACGTGTGCCGAAAACTGATATTGGGTTACCGCTTTTGTTAATTTCATTTAAAAATTCTTCGAATTTATCAGGTGCATTGGCTTTGAAGTCAATGTAACTGTTTGCATATGTAACTTCTCCTCCCTTTAGATTTGAATTCTCCTGAATTCTTTTATTTAAATTTATTTTAATATATTTAAGCTTTGTTCTCCAAAGGACAATTGTTAATATTATTGTTAAAGCGAGAAAAAAGTTTCACCCGTATATAATTTTGTTATGGATTTTCAACTTAGATATATTTTTGAAATTTATTTTATTTTCTTCATCTATTTGTTCGAATGTAAGTTTTTCCGTAAAATTCTTTATATTGTCATATTGCAATCTAATAATATTTCCTTCAAATCTTTCTATAAAATTAGAGTTATAATAATCATGAATTTTTTGAACAATTATTAAACTGGAGTGCGTAATTTCCATTTAAAACAGTGTCATTCATGTTACATTTTTTGCTTACAATTTAATTTACTGCATTTTTAACTACGACTGTTTTTTCGTCCAGTGCTATGATTTTTAATTCTATGCTTAATATTAATTTGCAATTTTTCTTTATTATACAATGAGTGCTGGGTTTTAATTGTCTAAAATGTTTATTTTCTTAAAATCTCATAACTTTATTTTTATAAGTAAAAATTTCTTCTATATCTGCTTCTATTTTTTTTTGATTCTTATTTGGTAATGGTACAATTTTTCTTATTTTTATTTGTATAAATGATTTTGGAATTTTAATGCTTAGTATTAAATATGTATTATTAAAAGTTGCTATTCCTAGCTTTAAATATTTTAATTTATTAAAATCAATGTTATAGTTGGTAATTTCTTGATTTGATAGAATATTTGGGTGAACAAGTCCATATTTGGCTGCGACTACATTATCTTGGATTTGTTCTATTTTACTTTTTATTTACTGAATTTTTGTCATTTGTTGTAAGTACATGTGTTGTTGGTATTCTTCGTCCATGAATTTATTAATACTATTAAGTCCTTTTTAAATTTCCTTTCTGTCATCTTGTACAATATTTTTTATTTGTTTCATTGCCAAAATAAAATGTTCATTTATATTTATTTGTTGATTCAATATTTTGTCTGTGTTAAATGTTTTTGAATTGTCTGTCTGTCATCCTCGTCCATAGTGCCAAATGTCCATTTTGCTACAGTACCTATTGCGTTTACAAATCCTTTCTTTTGTCTTTTTTCTATTGGTATTAAGGTCATTAACTTATTTTTCGCTTCTAATAATTCTGTTTGTAATATATTTTTGTTAGTTGTCTTTACTTGTATAATATTTTCTGTCATTTCGTTAATAATATTTTCTATTTCTGTGACGTCAATTATATGAAGTACTATATCACTATCCTTAACTATGTCCTGGTCTCTTATTTGTATGCCAACAAATCCTGTTTGTTCCGTCAGTTTGATTAGAATTATCGTGCTGTCACTATGTCCGATCAATGTCATCACTAGTATCGTAAGTAGTATTTGCAGTGGTCTTTTAATATTATTAGGATGAATGTTTTCTAATTTTCCCTTTCTATACTTTGATTGTTCCTTCTGCCTAACCGCTTTATAATTCTTTATGAACCCTTCTGTTCTTTCCTCTTTATAATCTTCCCTGCGTTTGTTCAATTTACCTATAATTTTATGCTTTTTTTCTTCTAAATTGTTCCTTACTATTTCCGGATTTATTTTATTGTCATGTACTTCGTTTGGTGTACATTTTATTGTCGAATGGAATCTATCATTATAATTTTGTATAGCTCTCTGAATTAAGTGTTTAATTGATAAACCTTTTTCTAATTTATATAAAATTCTAAACTTTTCTGCGATCGTATTGTAAAACCTTTCAATATCAGCATTGCCAGTATGGCTATTAGGTTTTGGTAAATGAATCTATATATTTTCCTTGTCTAAAACTCTTTTATTCTTGCTGCCTTAAATTCATTAACTGCAATTATTTTCCTTGGTTTCCCTAATTTAGCAAAATGTTCCTCTAACTGTTCAATAATGGTAATATGATTTCTATCATTCAAGGAGTACGCGGCCCCGAACTTTGAGAATTTATCTATAACCGTTAAAAAATGGTTTCCCTTCATGATATACATACGTATCTACATATGTGTATAATTTCATTTTTCTTTGTTGGCGTTTCTGAGAGATTTAATTTCGGTTTTATGGGTCTCCTATTATATTTTACTTCGTGGCAAATTTCACATTGATTTATAACCAAGTAAACCAATTCAATTAACTTAGGATAATAGATATTGTTTTTTATTTGATTGTATGTTTCTAAAATACCTGAATGTAAACTTTCTCTAACATGGTAAAAGGAGATTTGTTTTATGGCTTCAACCTCTGTTTCAATGTCTTGTGCTCTTTTTATACACTTAGTAAATTGAAGTTGGTTATCATTCGAATACATACTAATCAGTTTTTCTTGTACTATGTTATAACTGTGGTCGGTTAGTTCAGAAAATATTCCAATTTTTCCTTTTGAAATAAATCTCCTGAAAAATTCTCACATTTGTTCAAAATCACCTTCTGCAATAAAAATTATCCTTTTTCCGTGTATCTCTCTAAATTCTTCTGTTTTCTTATTTGTAAGAATAATTCGTGTTCTATATTTGTTCACTATCTCTTCCTTAATCGCAAAATAGTCACCCAAGTTCTCCTCTGCTGAATGTATTGTTGCCATGCTTACGTTGTCTTCCTCCTCATAGGGCGAAATTAAGTTTATACTATTATAGCTGTCATCATATTCATGTTTTAAAATATTTTCTTCGCTCAGGTAATTTACACTCCCCAGTATTGCTAAAAATTCTTTATCTGTTGCTGAATAATTTCGTTCGTGGTATTTAGTGTTCTCGATGCGAAGCAAATCGGGTGCCCTTCTTGTGTAAGAACAGCACCAATTGCATAATTAGATGCATCCGTGGTTAATGTGTACTGTCTATCAAAATTAGGATATCTTAATATTGGATGGAAACTTATCAGCTGTTTCAATTTTTCAAATGCTTCGACATAGGTAGGGTCTTTTGTGTTCACTTTTACTCCTTTTTTTAAATATTTCGTCATGGGTTGGGCCACCTTGGCATAACCTTTTACGAACTTTCTATAGTATCCTGTAAGACCCAGAAAGCTTTTGATCTGTTTTTCTGTTCGTGGTATATCTAATTCTTGAATTACTTTTGTTTTGTTTGGATTGGGCTTTTGTCCTTCATTTGTCAAAATATGACCTAGAAATTCGGTTTCCTTTTCAATGAAATTACACTTGTCTATTTGTATTTTTAAATTTGCTTCTTCTAATACTCTGAAAATATCTGTTATTGCTTTGACGTGTTCATTCAAAGAAGTACTAAATATTAAAATGTCGTCTAGATAAACAACGCATGTTTTATTAATAAATTCGCGTAATGTTTCGTTCATAAGTCGTTGGAATGTCGCTGGAGCATTTTTCAGTCCAAACAGCATTCGTATAAATTCATATAGTCCGTGGGGTGTAACAAAAGCCATCTTTTCTCTGTCTTTTTCCTCTATTAAAATTTGATGGTATCCCTTAGCCAAATCTAGGGTTGTAAAATATTGTGCTCTTCCTAGCTTGTCCAGAATTGAATCGATATTTGGTAGTGGGAATTTGTCATCTATTGTTATTTCATTTAATTTCCTGTAATCCACTACTATCCTGTACTTTTTCTCCCCTAAATTATCCAACTTCTTTGGCACAACTATTAATGGGCTCGCATAACGAGAGCAACTTTTCCTGATGATACCCTGCTCTTCTATTTCCTTGATTTGTCGTCTTACTTCAGTTTCGTGCTCTGGTGGATACCTATATAATTTAGCGTTTATCTGTTCTTCCGTCGTTGTTCTAATCGTATGTTTTATGTTCATTATAATAGTCAGTTTGTCACCTTCTTTAAAAAATAAGTTTTCAAATCTATTTAAAATTTTGATGATTTTCTTATGTTCTTCACCATTTAAATGTTCCAGATGTAACCTATTCCAGTCAGGATTTGTTCCTTCCAAGGTACATATTTGAAGATTTTTGTATGGATTTACTATAAAATTTGTTATTTTGTTATTGAAAGAAACAATTCCGTCTACCAAATTTATAATTGTGTCAAAACAGTTTAATAGATCGATCCCTATTATGAAATTGTATTTTCTTCCTCTTAACTGAGCAACTTTTCACTTAATCTTAGCATTTTCTGCATTAAATTCTTCGGGTGTATCCGAAATGACCTCCAATTTGATTATACCCTTTCCTGTTATTGTTCTAAATTCTATCGGTTGTCTTAAAGGAGTTCTTCTAAAATCTTTTATGTCTTTATCTATTATACTTACACTTGCTCTTGTGTCTATTAAAGCAGTATATTTTTCATTGTTTATAGTAAGTTCTATGATGGGTAAATAATCTGGGGTTGTTCCCGAAAAAAATTGTTTTCGTAATTTTCCTGATGTTCCATTGTCTTGAATTCCATTTTAAGTTCTATTATAATTCATATTCGCATTATTGTATTTGTTCACTTTAAATTTTCTATACTCTGGTCGAATGCAGCTGTCTTCGTACCGTCGCACAGTGTTCGATTTTGAAAATTAGCACGACAAAAATCATAATTTTGTAAATAACAGACATAGAATGCTGATTTTTTGTATATGTACTTCTTATATGTAGGAGAAAGATTGGTTAAAAAATTAGACAAATCCGACTGCTGGAACTACTACCTGCCATATACATGTTTGTCCGACGGTTCGTTTGTGAACACGATAACTCTTGAACGGATTAAGGTATAAACGTGAAATTCAGCGCGTAAACATTTTAATAAGAAATATTTTATAGTTATATATTTGCGGTATTCACAAATTTATGTACAAACATATTTTACAATAATAAATTTTAAAAAAAATTTTATAAATTAACAGTAATGTAAAAAAATAATAATAACTTATTCTTTCATATTCATCATCTGACTCTTTAATATTTATGATAGTATTTTGCAGTAATTTTAAAATATCTGGAGTTATTTGTCCACGCTTAGTTCTTGGCACTTTTCTTAAATTACATAAACATATATGGATCTGATGATATTAGCAGTCTATTTAGTAATTTAGAGTTGGTATCTTTGCGAGACATTTTGCGCGTAAATTGCAATCTGTAGCGTCTAGTGTCTTTATTTCTCGACTCTTGAGCTTCCTCTGACAATTGGCCATTGGGGAGGATGCAATTCTGAATAATTATTTTGCCATGCCAAAGAACTTTGTGCACACTTACCGGCATATAATACCATGTATATAGTTTTCATTACTTATTTGTAGACAAATCTATATCTAAGATCATTGCCAATGCTTCATCAGGCGATAGAGATTTTGGCGTTTTTTCTTGTAATTAAATTTTTTTATTTGAGAACCTCTTTCTGGAGAAGCAATTGCTAACTCCTTGACTATTATCGCTGAATAACGCTTACCTGCTGAATAATTGTTCATTACTTGCAACATTTGCCGGATTTTTTGATTTCCTTTCTTTACTTCTTTGGCTCCGGTCTTAAAAGTTTTTATCTGCCTCTAGTATTACTTATTGGCAAAGTTAGTTGGTTTGTTAATATATGTAAAAAAAAACTCACTTAGCTCAACACTTAATAAAAAACTTACCATTTATCAGAAAATAAAGTGTTTTTGTGTGTTAGTTTTAAAAGCTACAACAATTGAATAGAAAAAAAAATTTGTTAATATCGCTTCTACAACGCCTTCTATTTACTTTTAAATTTGCAGAAAATATGCACAATATTTTTGTGTTTTTATTTGTTTTCGTTTAACATGTCATTCAGAGTACCGTTATAAGCATACAAACTGAAAGATATTCACGAACCATACAATTTTAAGCTAGTCTGGGCCTTGGCTTGCAAACAGTGTGGACAATTCAAATTTTTAATTAACTTTATTTTCTTAATTTTGTCGTGCTAATTTTTAAAATCGAACACTGTGCGTCGTCTTGTCATAATGTCCAATATGCTACCTAAATCCCTCATGTCATAGATTTTGTCTAATAAAGTGCCTTGCGTCATTTCTTTAACACATCATATTATCTCTTAATCTCGTAGTGTACGGACGTGTCTACGCGAGTGTATATTTGTAATAGGTGATATTTGTAATAAGTTACAAAAAAAAAATTGTTAATATACATACCTACAAGACATAAGTGAGAATCGAAAATAAAAACAAACTAAACAAAACAAAAAAACCAAACGGTTAATGAGTAACAGTAATCGTAGTGACAGTGGGCCTAATAGCCGAAATGCTTACATTGTGTTAAGCTCAGAAAGCGTTAGCAATGAAAACATTAGAGACCCTGAATATAATAGAAACTATTTAAGTGCAAAACCGAAAACAAATACAAATAATTTAAGTGCAAGTGTGCCTAATTTGAATAAATGTACTGAACAAGGGACAAATTTAGCCCAATCTCTGTTTAAAAATTATAAAAAAAATACCGAGGTGCCATCTTCATCGCGGTCTTTTTTGTCAAGTTCTGGTGTCGCACCTACAGCTGCTAAAGGCGCTCCAGGCCCAATTTCTGCGTGTGCTCCTAAGATCCAGGTAGGGATGGACAGGTACGTAACAGTTCTTAAAAGGGGGAGAAGTCCAAAATCGGCAGAAACATCTCAACCTGCAAAAATGTTGAAAGACGATAAAGGCCAACCTCATCGCAAAATCGTTTTGCCATTCTGCAAGAAGATAATGATGCCCCCGTTACTGAAAAAAAGTCCTTTAAGCCACCTCCGATTTATTTGAGGGAAAGGAATTCGAATGATCTTGTAAAGTTATTAGTAGGTTTGATTGGAGAAAACAACTTTTACGTTACTAACATTAAACGAGGTAACATATATGAGACAAAAATTCAGGTGAATGACGAAAACGCTTACCGCACCACTATTTCGGAGCTCGAAAAACTTAAGAAAAATTTCTATACTTACCAACTTAAGAACGCTAAGGGCCTCCAGGTAGTTATAAAAGGTATTGACTCTAATGTTGACCCGGAGGAAATTAAAACCAATTTGTGCATGAAGGGCTTTAGAGTCAAATATGTATCAAACATAAGGAACAGGGAAAAATACCCTCAACCATTATTCCGGGTGGAGCTTGAGCCCAGTGACATTAAATTGAAAAGAAATGAAACACATCCGATATATGATCTTAGATATATTATGCACCGTAGAGTTATAGTGGAGGTGCCACATAAGCAATCTGGGCCCGTACAGTGCTTAAACTGCCAGGAATATGGCCACACCAAAGCATATTGTAAATTGCCTCCTGTTTGTGTTGTGTGTGGGGATCTGCACGATACGACTAACTGCGACAAGCCAAAAGAAGATCCTAGGGTGAAGAAATGCAGTAATTGCGGGGGAAACCACACCGCTAACTATAGAGGTTGCCCTGTTTTTGACTTGGTTAAACGCTCATCCAAGCCGAAAGTAGTTCCTGCCCCTCCCCAGCCGTTAAATATACCAACAACAAACATTCCCCAGTTAGCACAGCCAACTACTAGTCAAATTTCTAACGCCAACGCACTAAAGTCAAACCAGTCCAATGCACAAAGGCCAAACCAACCAACCACACAACAACAAGTGCAAACAAGTGAACCAACTGTTCCAATTTTAGCCGCCTGGAAGCCGTAATTGACAATATGGTCAAACAATTTACGCAGATAATGGCGCAAATGGCTGACATGATGCAGGAGATGCAGAAAATGCAGTCTGCTCTTCTGCAGGCCATGCTTAAAAGACCATGAACTGCCTCAGGGTTTGTTTCTGGAACGCAAACGGCATCCGCCAACACAAAAACGAGCTCGAATATTTTTTAATACACCATAAAATTGACGTCATGTGTATTTCCGAGACTCATATGACATCTAGGAGCACTTTTAAAATAAGTGGATACAATTTTTATGATTCGAAGGATCCCAGAGATAGATCATGTGGTGGCTTGGCTATGCTAATCAAATCAAGAATTAAACACCAATGGTTAGGTGGTATCTCCGAATGCTATATTCAAGCAACAAACGTCTGCATTGATGAATTTTTCGCTAACCTAATTATTTCGTCAGTGTATTGTCCACCCAGGTTCTCCATAACGAAGGATCAGTACAACAGTTTTTACAAATCTTTAGGTCCCCGCTTCATAGCTGCTGGAGACTATAACGCTAAACACACCAACTGGGGTTCCCGCTTAATTAGTCCCAGAGGTCGTATCTTGTATGATTCCGTATCTGAAATGGGTCTTTGTGTTATTTCTACCGGACAACCAACCTATTGGCCAACAGACCACAATAAAATCCCAGACGTAATTGATTTTGGCGTAGCAAAAGGTATATCCCCGGAGCTTATTGAGGCGCAAGCCTCTCTGGATTTATCTTCTGACCACTCACCCACAATTATCACTATTTGCAGTCCTAACCAAATCGCAACTAGTGATTTTTTCTTATCCAAAAGAGTAAATTGGTTGAAATATAAAAAATATATCAGCTCTCACTGCTCGGATCACATATCACTAAAAACTCCCCAAGAAATCGATGATTGCCTAAATATCCTAAATGAAAACATTAAAGAAGCCGTTGAACATGCTTCTTCAACATACCGTCAGGTCAAATACAACAAAATTTTTTCTGTCGATGTTGAGGAGCTTTTATCTGAAAAAAGGAGAGCGCGAAGAGAATGGCAACAGCATAGATCGCCCCAACTTAAAACGAAGCTAAAAGAGTGTACAAATCGCTTAAAAAACTTGCTGGAGGTACACAGAATTGCATCAATTAAGAAGTATTTGGAAGGTCTAGACGCGCCTCCTCAAACAAATTATTCTCTATGGCGATCAGCCAGTCGTCTCAAAAGACCCGTAATCGCAAAACCACCACTGCGCAATCTAAGAGGATCCTGGGCTAGAAATGATAAAGAAAAATGCGATCTGCTCGCAAGCCATTTAAGAAACGTGTTCACTCCTAATACATGCACTGACGTGAGGGAATTACCGCCTGTTGTTTCTAGACGTCCTGTAGAAATACGTTTCCGATATTCAGATGTGGTAGAAGCTATAGCTAACCTTAATGATAAAAAAGCTCCTGGCGTTGATACAATAAGCAACAAAATGCTCATTGAGCTACCTTTTACAGCAAAAAGAATAATTCTTTTTATTTTTAATGCCATAATACGGCTCGAACATTTTCCACCAATATGGAAAGTTGCCTTAGTAAAGATGATTTCTAAGCCTGGTAAAGATCCTTCGAAGGTGGAGTCGTATAGGCCTATAAGTTTGTTACCAACTTTGTCCAAACTGTTTGAAAATCTGCTTAAAAACAAGCTTACTCCGATCTTGAATGAAAACAACTGCATTCCAGATCACCAATTTGGCTTTAGAAGTCAACATAGCACAATAGAACAAACTCACAGACTGGTGCAGGTTATAAGAAAAACTTTCGAGGAAAAAAAGTACTGCTCCGCACTTTTTATAGACGTCTCTCAAGCTTTCGATAAAGTATGGCACGAAGGCCTGTTAAACAAACTAAAGCTTAACCTTCCAGCTAATATTTTCAACCTACTAGAAAAGTACATAACCGGTCGACAATTTAAAATCAAAGAGGGAAACCAAATAAGTTGTTACCAACCAATAGGGGCTGGTGTACCTCAAGAGAGTATCCTAGGTCCAATTTTGTACTTGCTTTACACGGCAGATATGCCAACAAACAGTTTTACGCACACGTCTACATTTGCTGACGATACCGCTTTTCTTAGTATTCACAAAGACCCTAAAGAGGCTTCGAACCAGCTGCAACAACACGTAGCCCAAGTTGAAAAATGGGCAAAATTTTGGGGAATAAAAATTAATGAGCAAACATGTACCCATGTTACTTTTACTTTACGCAAAGAAACGTGCTCTCCAATCCTTATTAACAACCATATGGTGCCTCAACGATTTGAGACGAAATACCTTGGCATTCACCTGGACCGTCGCCTTACATGGAAGACGCATATAGATGCGAAGTTGACGCAAATGAAACTTAAAGATACACAACTTCATTGGCTAATTGGCAGGAACTCTGTGCTTCGTCTTGATTGTAAACTTCTACTCTACAAATCGATTTTGAAACCAATTTGGTGCTACGGTATACAATTATGGGGCACTGCTTCCGCCTCTAACATAGAAAAAATTCAACGCCGTCAAAACAAAATCCTAAGAATGATAACTGGTGCTCCTTGGTATATTAAAAACAGCAACATCCATAAGGATCTACAAGTTCCACTAGTTAAATGCGAAATCCTGAACTATGTGGACAAGTATTTAAACAAGCTGGAAACGCATCCAAATCCGCTCGCTCGAAACATCTTGCAACATAGTGGACACACTCGTCTGAAAAGAATGGACACTATTGAACTAAGATGAAACTGTTTAAATTAATTTACTTTGTTATGAAAACTTAAATTTTGGTCTGGTACTGACTGGACTAATATAAATTACTTAGTTTTAAGATTTGAATACTTATTGTTAGTTCGCAAAAGCGAAGATTCAATAATAAAAATATGAAAAAAAAAAAAAAAATTTCTTTAACACTATCTATATTGCTTTAATCTATGCAGTGATCATCACTATGATATATAACTAATTCATCTGACTTATATTTAATTTTTTGTATTTCTGTTGCTTATTTACTTACAGTTCTTACATACAGATTGTTGATTTTTTTTATATATTTGATGTGGTTCGGTGTCTGGCTTGTATCTTAGTTTAAGAAGTCTTTTATCAGCTGTCTACTTGTTGCACGTTAATTATGGTATTCTTTGCCTCTCCTTGGATGTTTGTGTAGTAAATTTCTTTAATCGCCTCTTTCTTCATTGCTTATTGTTGATAGAAGATATTCCACATTACTCATGAATGAATTAATGGTCACCTGACCTTTTCCAGTAAACGTTGGTAGATGTGATACATTTCTATAGATATGTTCTATATGTTGTTGTAGTACCAAATTTGAAACTGAATGTTCCTGTGGTTGTTGTTGAGCTTGCTACTGTTGTTGTTGTTGTTGAAATTGTTCTTGTAACTGCATGTATGCATTGCGCAACCTCTCAAGTTATGTTTCCTTTCGTGCCAGTTCATCTGCTACGTTCACACCTGATGAGTGAGCCTGTTTCTCCATAATCAGTCTCTGCTTGTCGAAAGTTCGTTGTCGTTTGGAATACACTTTGAAAATTAAATTATATTTTGTTTTCTTAATTTGTGTATATTGTTATTTTTTAATGTTCACTGAATTAGGTTTATCCTAATTGTATCTTTTATATTTTTAATTTTTTTCTTAATTGTGTCCACTGTTATTAAATGTTCACTGAATTAAGTTTTACTGATTGTGTCCTTTATAACTTAGACTTCACTGAATTAAATTTTTATATTTAATTGTGTTCACTAGTGTTTACACTTTGAACAGTGGATCCTTTTTATTAACGCTTAAGGATCGTACCGACTGCGCCACTTTTATAACTAGTCACCGTGTAGTTATTTAAAAAGAAACTAAATTTAGACAATTGACCCGTCTAAACGAGGCAAGATCAAGAAACAGACGTAACTTTATTTTCTTTTTAATTTCTTACAATTCAGTTTTTTCTTATTTGCTAAATTACATAAAATTGTTGACTTTGCTTAAAAATAAAAATTGTTAATTCTTTGGAGATTATTGTTTTAATTTTGTTCCAAATAAAATTGTTGAATTTGATTAAATAAGTAAAACTGTAAAATTCTTTGGAAATTATTACGGATTGCGACATGTGCCGGAAACTGATATTGGGTTACCGCTTTTGTTAATTTCATTTAAAAATTCTTCGAATTAGGGCCATTATTAAAACTTGGCGACAAAGTTGGCGGTAGTAAATGGTAGCGTTAACAGAACAGGGCGATAAAGTGGCCGTTAGCAAATTTCCATTATTACAACTTGCCGGTAAAGTTAAATACATATTTCTTATTGTGTGGCAATACCGTTAGCAATTACCGACTACTTTTGAAGGAGTAATAAGATTGCGAAAAATTGTAGTGGCAACGACGCACTTTTTTTTACATTTTAAAAAGCAAAAATTGTGTAAAAAAATTAAATCATTTTAAAATTATTTGTTGGAAAAGTTGTAAAAAAGTTTGTGTTATCAAAATAAAAAAATGTCAGGATCTAACAAGAAAGCGAGAAAGCGAGGAAAAAATTTTTCAAATGAAGAGGAAATATGTTTGGTGGAGCTTGTGGAAATTCACAGACATATTATTGAAAATAAGAAGTCTGACGCAGTTGTTTGAAAAGATAAGGAAAAGGCTTGGCAAAAAATCGAAAACGATTTTGCTGCAACAATTGGCCTTCATCGAAACTGGAAAAGCTTACGAGAAAAATATGAGATGATGAAGCGCAAGTCAAAGGCACAAATTGCAGAACAAAAACTTGAAACCTACCGAACAGGAGGAGGAGTGTCAACTGCAAAAGTAAGTGTCTCATCGGCAAAAATAGCAGCTATGTTGGGAGAATCCGCAACAGGATTGGAAAAAAGTTGCGATAGCGATGCCTTTAAGTATATATTGTCATGTAAAATATATATATATATAAATATATATATGTATGTTTGTGTATTAATTCATCAGTCATTTCTTTTTTGCAGATACGAGTATTGTAATTGATGACTTCAATGACGGCGATGTGGTATACTATTCTGAAAGTCCCAAGCTTGACAATGAAGAAGTGTGTATATAGAACATTGTATTTGTCAAATAGAAGTTTGATTAAAAATAAATGTTTTCTAAAAAAAATTTCAGTTAAGTAAAGGTAATACTTCCCAGGAAAGTAATAACTGGAGCAGTTGGAAGCCAACAAGTTTGAAGAAGGCGAAGTTAAAAGAGCTGATAGTAACCTCAACAAAAAAAAAGTATGGAAGAAGAAAAAATGGAACTTATACACCTGCAGCAAAATTTTTATAAAAATGAGGAAATTCGTGCTCAGGAAAAACATGAACAGGAGCTTGTGTCACTAAAATTAAAAAATGAAATCCTCCAATTAGAATTGGAGGAAAAGAAAAATCGGTTTTTAATTTTTGTAAATGAATTTTTTACTGCTCTTAAAGCGAATAAATTTTTTCTTTTTCAATTATTATTAACTTTGTTATTTTTAAATTTATTTTTTTTTATGTTTAACTTTTTTATATTGCTGCAAAAGAAAAAAGGCACAAGCTATTTTTAAATTTTTATTTATTATTTACTGATTTTAAAGTACAAATTTTATGTTTTTTTTTTTAATTTAGCTTTTTGTATTTAAAATATAATATCACTTAAGATGTTCTCATTTTTTCAATAAAATATGACAGTAATATCTGTTTTGGGTTAAATACATACGACTATATGTTTGGTGGTGCTACTTAAGTTAAAAAGTTTATCAAAAAACATGACAAACAAATGTTTTATTTGATTTCAATTCTATTTTGTTTTCCTTATATCATTTTTGCAATAACTTACCAGTTTGTCAACTGTACAGCAATAAGAAAAAAAACAAGTAAGAGCGCTATATTCGGCTGTGCCGAATATTATATACCCTTCACATTGGTCTTTAAATATACCCAGCCGAGTAATTTTGTACTGCAAATAATATAATAAAAAACCTTGTGCGAGTTTTAAAGCCCATAGAAAAAATAACAAAATTTTAACGATCGTATGAATAATAGAAATAGATGAAGAAGATTTGAGGTCGAGAGTTTTTAAAGTTTTCGAAATTATTCATATTTAAAGGTTAATAAAACTTATTAAATGTTCTAGTCCCTCTGCTCTTCACCAACTTTTTCACCAAAATGTATGAATTATTTGATGATTACTTTTTGTAGAATGTTCGAAGTCGATAGCTGTAATAGTTTTCCAGAAGTAGCGTATCGAAAATTTTATAAAAATTGTTAATTTGTATGGGAGCTACCCCTTCTTCACCCCCCATCCGAAAATCCTTTTCTTCAGAGCGTAGCCCTTAATGCCAATTACTTTTTGTAGAACATTTGATTTCGATATATGTTATAGTTTCTGATATATAGCATATCGAAAATTTAACAAAAATTGTTAATATGTATGCTACCCCTTTTTCTGCCCACACTCAAAAATATTTGTCTTTGAAGCGTAGGCCTTATTGTTCAATTACTTTTTGTGGAGCATTTGATGTCGATAGCTGTTATAGTTTCCCAGATAAAGCGTATCGAATACTTTATAATAATTATTAATTTGTATGGGAGCTACCCCTTTTTTTGCCCCCACTCAAAAAATTTTTTCTCTAAAGCGTAGGCTTTCTTGCCCAATTACTTTTTGTAAAACATTTCATTTCGATATCTGTTATAGTTTCCGAGATATAGCTTATCGAATATTTTATAATAATTGTCGATTTGTATGGGAGCTACCCCTTTTTTTGCCCCCACTCAAAAAATTTTTTCTCTAAAGCGTAGTCCTTCTTGCCCAATGACTTTTTGTAGAATATTTTATTTCGATATCTGTTATAGTTTCCGAGATATAGCTTATCGAATATTTTATAATAATTGTCGATTTGTATGGGAGCTACCCCTTTTTTTGCCCCCACTCGAAAAATTTTTTCTTTAAAGCGTAGGCATTCTCGCCCAATTACTTTTTGTAGAATATTTTATTTCGATATCTGTTATAGTTTCCGAGATATAGCATATCGAAAATTTAATAAAAATTGTTAATTTTTATGGGAGCTACCCCTTTTTTTGCCCCCACTCAAAAATTTTTTTCTTTAAAGCGTAGGCATTCTCGCCCAATTACTTTTTGTAGAACATTTTAAAAATGTTGCTATCATGTGCTGATCCAGGCCATCTAGCAACCAAGTCTTGAAACATTAACTTAGCATTACATGTTGCTTGAACATTGAGGGAAAAATAACCTTTTCTGTTGCGGAAAATTTCCCCATTGTTTCCCCCAGGCGAGTGAATGCGAATGTGAGTGCAATCAATGGCTCCAATGACTCTAGGAAACTTTGCGATTGCAAAAAAATCAGCTGCTGTTTGCTTCATTTCCTTTGTGTTGGAAGGGAGCCTAATATACTCCTTCGACAAAGCAGCTAAAGCAAAGGAAGCTTGTCTCACCACGCGACTCGCTGTGGAGACACTCACACCGCAAAAGTCACCAACAGTAATTAAAAAACTGCCGCTTGCATAAAATCGTAGCGCTATAAGTAATTTGGTCTGTGGAGAAACAGAATAGTGCCTGGAAGTAAATAAAACTTTTATAGAAACATGCAGCTACATGTGTATGGATGTTAATACAAACCTCGGGCTATTAGTCTCTAAATAGCCTCGAACTTTCTCCAAGAGAAATTCAAATGTATTTTTTGATACACGGAACCTCTTCACTAATTCACGGTCATCATAATAATTGACATGGTCCACTTGTTGATGCTCTACTTTTACACTGAGTTCTATCAAAAATATCTTCCAAACAATTTATATAAAACAAACGCGATTTTCTTTCCATATTCAATATTTTTCAAAATTTGATTTTATTTTGATTTTTTTTTAACGGATAGTGCTACCATATTAACATAAGAAAATATGGTAACTTAAACATAAATCCTCCTTGTAAAACTTACCGCCAAGGCGAACTTGCCTTTAATTTATCGCTCATTTTTAGGTTAAAATAAACTTGTAATAATGAAAATGTTTTTTCCGACCGATAAAATCTCACTTTAAGCTAACGCCAAGTTGTAATAATGGCCCTTAATCAGGTGCATTGGCCTTGAAGTCAATGTAACTGTTTGCATATGTAACTCGCGCAAACATCTAACATCCGTGCATATATCCCTATATATCTTAGTAAGTATAGTCACTCTTGCCACAAAACTTGGCACGGATACTCTTAAAGTAGGGACCTAAATAACGGATAAGATCAGGGGAAGTGGTAGTTTTCCTACAATTGCACAAATTTGGTGAAATATTTTATGCGCTATATCTCGAAAACTATAACAGCTATCGACTTAAAATGTTTTACAAAAAGTAATTGCACAATAAGACCTACACTTAACAAAAAATTTTTTTGGGTGGGGGTAGAAAAAGGGGTAGCTCCCATACAAATTAACAATTTTTATTAAATTTTCGATACGCTATATCTCGGAAACTGTAACAGATATCGAAATCAAATATTCTACAAAAAGTAATTGGACAACAAAACCTACGCTTTGAAGAAAAAATTTTCTAGGTGGTGGGTGAATATGGGGTAGCTCCCATAATTCTTAAATCAGTTGATAGAGGACGTTTATGCGCATCTTTTGATATATAGCTTTACACACAATCGACTTGCGATAGAAAAGAATCTATTAGCAAACTTAAAAAAAATGGTAAAAAATCGCTTGAAAAACTTGTCTTACGTTTTCACCTAAAACTCAAAAACGGTTCCAGGTGCGCATAAAATGCTTATATCAGTTGATAGAAGACGCTTATGCGCATCTTTCGATATATAGCTTTAGACACAATCGACTTGCGATCAAAAAGAATCTATTAGCAAACTTAAAAAAATGGTAAAAAATCGCTTGAAAAACTTGTCTTACGTTTTCACCAATAACTCAAAAACGGTTCCATGTGCGCATATAATACCTATATCAGTTGATAGAGGACGCTTATGCGCATCTTTTGATATATAGCTTTAGACACAATCGACTTGCGATCAAAAAGAATCTATTAGCAAACTTAAAAAAATGGTAAAAAATCGCTTGAAAAACTTGTCTTACGTTTTCACCTAAAACTCAAAAACGGTTCCAGGTGCGCATATTGTGCTTATATCAGTTGATAGAGGACGCTTATGCGCATCTTTCGATATATAGCTTTAGACACAATCGACTTGCGATCAAAAAGAATCTATTAGCAAACTTAAAAAAATGGTAAAAAATCGCTTGAAAAACTTGTCTTACGTTTTCACCAATAACTCAAAAACGGTTCCATGTGCGCATATAATACCTATATCAGTTGATAGAGGACGCTTATGCGCATCTTTCGATATATAGCTTTAGACACAATCGACTTGCGATCAAAGAGAATCTATTAGCAAACTTAAAAAAATGGTAAAAAATCGCTTCAAAAACTTGTCTTACGTTTTCACCAATAACTCAAAAACGGTTCCATGTGCGCATATAATACCGATATCAGTTGATAGAGGACGCTTATGCGCATCTTTTGATATATAGCTTTAGACACAATCGACTTGCGATAAAAAAGAATCTATTAGCAAACTTAAAAAAAATGGAAAAAAAATCGCTTGAAAAACTTGTCTTACGTTTTCACCTAAAACTCAAAAACGGTTCCAGGTGCGCATATAATGCTTATATCAGTTGATAGAAGACGCTTATGCGCATCTTTTGATATATGGCTTTAGACACAATCGACTTGCGATAAAAAAGAATCTATTAGCAAACTTAAAAAATCAGATGTTTGGCAAAGAGACAATGCTAGTTACAAAAAATTTTGCTTTTGTTTATCAATTTACGTCGCACAGTGGGTTCGATGACATCGAAAGTGGTTATTAATTCATTGGAGCCGTAATTTAAATTTTTTTGAAATTTTTTTTCAAATCGTTAAACGTGCAAAAATAGGCATATTTTGAAAAAAAGATACGCGGAACAAAAATTTTTTTTACGATTTTATGGACATTTTTATTTTTCGGAGAATTATAGTTTGTTTCAGAATTTTCATCGTAATTTTAAAAAAGAAAGTGATTTAAAAAGAAAATGAGAAGCAAACAAAAGCTTATATTGTCTTCTTTCTAAAAAATAAAAAAATAAATATATATTTTGCATAAATATGAATATAAGTTTAATTTAAAGTCTGAATTTGGGTTTTGAAGGATTTCGAGAATTTTATAAATTTTTTAAAAATGTAACGAAATAAGTTTTTATAATTTTTTTTGTATATCACTAATTGTTATACACTTAAAAAGAAACCATATTATGTACATCCTCACCTTCATCATTATAATCTTCGCTATCATTACTCTCACTATCATGTATTTCTTGAAAAATAATAGGTGATAGCAAAAGCTGTAATTCGGAATTTGATAATTGTTGCTTTTCTTTACGCTTATTTTGTTTATTAATACTAGATATGAATGGATCTAAACTGAAAAAAAAATCTGTTTAAAATATCTTCATTCGACTGTTCTCAGCTGCATTTGCGAGCAAAGTGTTCCCTATAATTTTTAAAATGCTTATTTCTGGCTTACTGAGCTTCTTCTGAAAGTTCTCCAATCGGTAAAAGGGCATATTTGATGATTTCGGGACCATGAATTAAAAATTTGTGTATTGTAGGAGTCATACAAAACCATTTTAACACTCTCGTGAATGAAGATGACTGAAACTTGTTCACGCACCTATCTCCGACAACAATAACAACAATAGTAAGCATTGAACGAACGTTAGTTTTGTTAAATACAGGACTTTGAAAAAACACGACTTCAAACAGAAAAATGTAAATAGCAAAATATAGAGCAATAAAACCACAAATTGTCTTTTTGTAGTATCAAGCTAAGGCTTAATACTTTTAGAAAGTATAAGATTTAAAATCCAACCTTAACTAAATTCGAATGGTTCACGAAACATCAAAAATAGGCCAATTTTAGAAATTTAAAAAAAAAAAAACGTCAAAAATATTTTCACACATATTTTCAAAAACAAATACATCATTTTTGTACACTTAAATACCTGAAATTGAAGGTTCCATTCTTAAAATAACACTTTTTTACCGTTAAATTTGGAAATTACGGACTCGTTTAATGCAAAATTTAACTTTTTTCGCTTTCTAAAAAAATTGCAAAAAATGTTTAATTTTGAAACGTCACTACGGAGTCAGCTGACAAGATAGATACTTAAAAATTTACATAGTGATGTAGAATTTTATCTAGTTTTATTCGATACCAAATATAAATACAAAAACTTAATTTTAAAAATTCAATTAAGCGTCATTTTCGAACCATTTCAACCCTCATCTGAGGAGTCGAATCTACTAGTTCTTTTAAGCTGCTCTATAATGTGTCTCCAGTAAATTTCTAAAAGGTTTGTGCCTTCTTTTAACTTAGTCCCAAGCAGCAGCGTGTTGTATTATATCCATTCTCTAAGAACCCACCTCTTCTCAGTCAGAAGCTGTTTCACATAAATCATTCAATTTTTGTAAAATTTTCGATACGCTATATCTCGGAAACTGTAACAGATATCGAAATTAAATCTTCTGCAAAAAGTAATTGGACAAGAAAACCTACGATTTGGAGATAAAATTTTTTTGGTGTGGGGGGGGGGGGGGGGTATATGGGGTAGCTCCCATACAAATTAACAATTTTTGTAAAATTTTCGATACTTTATATTTTGGAAACTGTAACCGATATCGAAATCAAATGTTCTGTAAAAAGTAATTGGACAGCAAAACCTACGCTTTGAAGAAAAAATTTTTTGGGTTGTGGGTGAATATGGGGTAGCTCCCATACAAATGAACAATTTTTGTAAAATTTTCAAAACGCTATATCTCGGAAACTGTAACAGATATCGAAATTAAATCTTCTGCAAAAAGTAATTGGACAAGAAAACCTACGATTTGGAGATAAAATTTTTTGGTGGGGGGGGGGGGGGGTGAATATGGGGTAGCTCCAATACAAATTAACAATTTTTGTTAAATTTACGATACGCTATATCTCGGAAACTGTAACCGATATCGAAATCAAATGTTCTGTAAGAAGTAATAGGACAGTAAAACCTACGCTTTAAAGAAAAAAATTTTTGGATGGGGGGTAAATATGGGGTAGCTCCCATACAAATTAACAATTTTTGTTAAATTTACGATACGCTATATCTTGGAAACTGTAACAAATATCGAAATCAAATGCTCTGCAAAAAGTAATTGGACAACAAAACCTACGCTTTAAAGAAAAAAATTTTTGGGTGGGGGGTGAATATGGGGTAGCTCCCATACAAATGAACAATTTTTGTAAAATTTTCGATACGCTACATCTCGGAAACTGTAACCGATATCGAAATCGAATGTTCTGCAAAAAGTAATTGGACAGCAAAACCTACGCTTTAAAGACAAAAATTTTTTGGGTGGGGGGTGCATATGGGGTAGCGTCCATACAAATTAACAATTTTTGTAAAATTTTCGATACGCTATATCTCGGAAACTGAAACAGATATCAAAATCAAATGTTCTGCGAAAAGTAATTGGACAACAAAAGTTACGCTCTGAAACAAAATTTTTTGGGTGGGGGTTGAATATGGGGTAACTCCCATACAAATTAATAGTTTTTGTAAAATTTTCGATACGCTATATCTCGGAAACTAACACATATCAAAATTAAATGTTTTTATTC
Source organism: Melanophora roralis (assembly GCA_963583895.1). Classification (NCBI taxonomy): domain Eukaryota; kingdom Metazoa; phylum Arthropoda; class Insecta; order Diptera; family Rhinophoridae; genus Melanophora; species Melanophora roralis. The sequence goes on along the minus strand of OY757192.1, from coordinate 11,406,726 downwards.
TTATTGTCGGTGGTCACCAGTTTATCGCAAATGAAATAAAACAGTAGCTAAATTCAATGATAATAACTTTATCTTTTTATTTCATACAAAGATTTATATTTTTTGTTATCAAAGAAAACGCAAGACTGAACACATTAGACGTTTATTTTAAAATTCTGTCAAAACCAGCGCTGGCAGGCCATGCCGATGTGGCAATGCTGCCAGTAGGTGTCAATCCCTACATATTTAATAAGAACAATAAAATAAAAATGCAATGTAAACATTATCAAAATTATTTTGTAGATTATCTTTACATTATATGTATATGCTCAACATTAGTTTATAATCGTGTGTTTGTAACGGTACTTCATGAATATGTATTTAGCCCGCCCGCAACATTCACACCAGATAATCAGGATACAAAAATACATTAAGAGGGATGTTATCCGTTATCACATAGTGATAAGGGTATATATCAGTTTGTCATTCCGTTTGTAATTTCTCTATTATCCATTTGCGACCCCATAAAGTATATATATTCTGTATTCTTGTAGATAGGGAAGTTGATATAGCCATGTCCGTCTGTTGAAATCAAGTTTCCGGAGTTAAATAAAAAGATACAGACCAGTTATTAGTTTTAAACTGGTAGAAATATCGCTATTTCAAGTCAGCAAAATCGGTTCACTAATGACCGATATATAAGCGAAAACCCAAAACAACCCATTTTTTTACGACAAAATCCGTGCATATATCCCTATATATCTTAGTAAGTATAGTCACTATTGCCACATAACCTTGCACGGATACTCTTAAAGTAGGGACCTAAATAATGGAAAAATTTGTTTCAGATAGCATCAGGGGAAGTGGTAGTTTTCCTACAATTGCACAAATTTGGGTGAAATATTTTATGCGCCTTATCTCGAAAACTATAACAGCTATCGACTTAAAATGTTTTACAAAAATTAATTGTACAATAAGACCTACCCTCTTAAAATTTTTTTTTTGGGTGGGGGCAGAAAAAAGGGTAGCGTATCGAAAATTAACAATTTTTATTAAATTTTCGATACGCTATATCTCGGAAACTGTAACCGATATCGAAATCAAATGTTCTGCAAAAAGTAATTGGACAACAAAAGTTACGCTCTGAAACAAAATTTTTTGGGTGGGGGTTGAATATGGGGTAACTCCCATACAAATTAATAGTTTTTGTAAAATTTTCGATACGCTATATCTCGGAAACTAACACATATCAAAATTAAATGTTTTTATTCTTATTGTCGGTGGTCACCAGTTTATCGCAAATGAAATAAAACAGTAGCTAAATTCAATGATAATAACTTTATCTTTTTATTTCATACAAAGATTTATATTTTTTGTTATCAAAGAAAACGCAAGACTGAACACATTAGACGTTTATTTTAAAATTCTGTCAAAACCAGCGCTGGCAGGCCATGCCGATGTGGCAATGCTGCCAGTAGGTGTCAATCCCTACATATTTAATAAGAACAATAAAATAAAAATGCAATGTAAACATTATCAAAATTATTTTGTAGATTATCTTTACATTATATGTATATGCTCAACATTAGTTTATAATCGTGTGTTTGTAACGGTACTTCATGAATATGTATTTAGCCCGCCCGCAACATTCACACCAGATAATCAGGATACAAAAATACATTAAGAGGGATGTTATCCGTTATCACATAGTGATAAGGGTATATATCAGTTTGTCATTCCGTTTGTAATTTCTCTATTATCCATTTGCGACCCCATAAAGTATATATATTCTGTATTCTTGTAGATAGGGAAGTTGATATAGCCATGTCCGTCTGTTGAAATCAAGTTTCCGGAGTTAAATAAAAAGATACAGACCAGTTATTAGTTTTAAACTGGTAGAAATATCCCGCAGACAATCGCTATTTCAAGTCAGCAAAATCGGTTCACTAATGACCGATATATAAGCGAAAACCCAAAACAACCCATTTTTTTACGACAAAATCCGTGCATATATCCCTATATATCTTAGTAAGTATAGTCACTATTGCCACATAACCTTGCACGGATACTCTTAAAGTAGGGACCTAAATAATGGAAAAATTTGTTTCAGATAGCATCAGGGGAAGTGGTAGTTTTCCTACAATTGCACAAATTTGGGTGAAATATTTTATGCGCCTTATCTCGAAAACTATAACAGCTATCGACTTAAAATGTTTTACAAAAATTAATTGTACAATAAGACCTACCCTATTAAAATTTTTTTTTTGGGTGGGGGCAGAAAAAAGGGTAGCGTATCGAAAATTAACAATTTTTATTAAATTTTCGATACGCTATATCTCGGAAACTGTAACCGATATCGAAATCAAATGTTCTGCAAAAAGTAATTGGACAACAAAACCTACGCTTTGAAGACAAAAATTTTGGGTGGGGGGTAAATTTGGGGCAGCTCCCATACAAATTTACAATTTTTGTAAAATATTCGATACGCTATATCTCGGAAACTGTAACAGATATCGAAATCAAATGTTCTGCAAAAAGTAATTGGACAACAAAACCTACGCTTTAAAGAAAAAAATTTTTGGGTGGGGGTGGAGTATGGGGTAGCTCCCATACAAATTAACAATTTTTGTAAAATTTTCGATACTTTATATCTCGGAAACTGTAACCGATATCGAAATCAAATGTTCTGTAAAAAGTAATTGGACAGCAAAACCTACGCTTTGAAGAAAAAAATTTTTTGGGTTGTGGGTGAATATGGGGTAGCTCCAATTTAAATTAACAATTTTTGTAAAATTTTCGATACGCTATATCTCGGAAACTGTAACAGATATCGAAATCAAATGTTCTGCAAAAAGTAATTGGACAACAAAACCTACGCCTTGAAGAAAAAAAAATTTTGGGGGGGGGGGGTGAATATGGGGTAGCTTCCATACAAATGAACAATTTTTGTAAAATTTTCGATACGCTATATCTCGGAAACTGTAACAGATATCGAAATCAAATGTTCTGCAAAAAGTAATTGGACAATAAAACCTACGCCTTGAAGAAAAAAAAATTTTGGGTGGGGGGTGAATATGGGGTAGCTCCCATACAAATTAACAATTTTTGTAAAATTTTCGATACGCTATATCTCGGAAACTGTAACAGATATTGAAATCAAATGTTCTGCAAAAAGTAATTGGACAACAAAACCTACGCTTTGAAGACAAAAATTTTGGGTGGGGGGTGAATATGGGGTAGCTCCCATACAAATTAACAATTTTTGTAAAATTTTCGATACGCTATATCTCGGAAACTGTAACAGATATTGAAATCGAATGTTCTGCAAAAAGTAATTGGAACCAAAACCTACGCTTTGAAGAAAAAAAAATTTTGGGTGGGGGGTGAATATGGGGTAGCTCCCATACAAATTAACAATTTTTGTAAAATTTTTGATACGCTATACCTCGGAAACTGTAACAGATATCGAAATCAAATGTTCTGCAAAAAGTAATTGGAACCAAAACCTACGCTTTGAAGAAAAAAAAATTTTGGGTGGGGGGTGAATATGGGGTAGCTCCCATACAAATTAACAATTTTTGTAAAATTTTCGATACGCTATATCTCGGAAACTGTAACAGATATCGAAATCAAATGTTCTGCAAAAAGTAATTGGAACCAAAACCTACGCTTTGAAGAAAAAAAAATTTTGGGTGGGGGGTGAATATGGGGTAGCTCCCATACAAATTAACAATTTTTGTAAAATTTTTGATACGCTATACCTCGGAAACTGTAACAGATATCGAAATCAAATGTTCTGCAAAAAGTAATTGGAACCAAAACCTACGCTTTGAAGAAAAAAAAATTTTGGGTGGGGGGTGAATATGGGGTAGCTCCCATACAAATTAACAATTTTTGTAAAATTTTCGATACGCTATATCTCGGAAACTGTATCAGATATTGAAATCAAATGTTCTGCAAAAAGTAATTGGACAACAAAACCTACGCTTTGAAGACAAAAATTTTGGGTGGGGGGTGAATTCGAGGTAGCTCCCTTACAAATTAACAATTTTTGTAAAATTTTCGATACGCTATATCTCAAAAACTGTAACAGATATCGAAATCAAATGTTCTGCAAAAAGTAATTGGACAACAAAACCTACGCTTTAAAGGCAAAAATTTTGGGTGGGGGTGAATATGGGGTAGCTCCCATACAAATTAACAATTTTTGTAAAATTTGCGATACGCTATATCTCGGAAACTGTAACAGATATCAAATCAAATGTTCTGCAAAAAGTAATTGGACAACAAAACCTACGCTTTGAAGACAAAAATTCTGGGTGGGGGGTCATTATGGGGTACCTCCCATACAAATGAAAAATTTTTGTAAAATTTTCGATACGCTATATCTCGGAATCTGTAACAGATATCGAAATCAAATGTTCTACAAAAAGTAATTGGACAACAAAGCCTACGCCTTGAATATGGGGTAGCTACAATACAAATGAACAATTTTTGTAAAATTTTTGATACGATATATCTCGGAAACTGTAACCGATATCAAAATCAAATCTTCTGCGAAAAGTATTTGGACAGTAAAACCTACGCTTTAAAGAAAAAAATTTTTTGGGTGGGGGCGGAGTATGGGGTAGCTCCCATACAAATTAACAATTTTTATAAAATTTTTTGATACGCTATATCTCGGAAACTGTAACAGATATCGAAATCAAATGTTCTGCAAAAAGTAATGGGACAACAAAACCTACGCTTTGAAGACAAAAATTTCGGGTGGGGGGTGAATTTGGGGCAGCTCCCATACAAATTAACAATTTTTGTAAAATTTTTGATACGCTATATCTCGGAAACTGTAACAGATATCGAAATCAAATGTTCTGCAAAAAGTAATTGGACAACAAAACCTACGCTTTAAAGAAAAAAAATTTTTGGGTGGGGGTGAATATGGGTTAGCTCCCATACAAATTAACAATTTTTGTAAAATTTTCGATACGCTATATCTCGGAAACTGTAACAGATATCGAAATCAAATGTTCTGCAAAAAGTAATTGGACAACAAAACCTACGCTTTGAAGACAAAAATTTTGGGGGGGGGGGGGGTGAATATGGGGTAGCTCCCATACAAATTAACAATTTTTGTAAAATTTTCGATACGCTATATCTCGGAAACTGTAACAGATATCGAAATTAAATCTTCTGCAAAAAGTAATTGGACAAGAAAACCTACGCTTTAAAGAAAAAAAATTTTTGGGTGGGGGTGAATATGGGTTAGCTCCCATACAAATTAACAATTTTTGTAAAATTTTCGATACGCTATATCTCGGAAACTGTAACAGATATCGAAATTAAATCTTTTGCAAAAAGTAATTGGACAAGAAAACCTACGCTTTAAAGAAAAAAAATTTTTGGGTGGGGGTGAATATGGGTTAGCTCCCATACAAATTAACAATTTTTGTAAAATTTTCGATACGCTATATCTCGGAAACTGTAACAGATATCGAAATCAAATGTTCTGCAAAAAGTAATTGGACAACAAAACCTACGCTTTGAAGACAAAAATTTTGGGTGGGGGGTGAATTCGGGGTAGCTCCCTTACAAATTAACAATTTTTGTAAAATTTTCGATACGCTATATCTCAAAAACTGTAACAGATATCGAAATCAAATGTTCTGCAAAAAGTAATTGGACAACAAAACCTACGCTTTAAAGACAAAAATTTTGGGTGGGGGTGAATATGGGGTAGCTCCCATACAAATTAACAATTTTTGTAAAATTTGCGATACGCTATATCTCGGAAACTGTAACAGATATCAAATCAAATGTTCTGCAAAAAGTAATTGGACAACAAAACCTACGCTTTGAAGACAAAAATTCTGGGTGGGGGGTGATTATGGGGTAGCTCCCATACAAATGAAAAATTTTTGTAAAATTTTCGATACGCTATATCTCGGAATCTGTAACAGATATCGAAATCAAATGTTCTACAAAAAGTAATTGGACAACAAAGCCTACGCCTTGAATATGGGGTAGCTACAATACAAATGAACAATTTTTGTAAAATTTTTGAAACGCTATATCTCGGAAACTGTAACAGATATCGAAATCAAATGTTCTGCAAAAAGTAATTGGACAACAAAACCTACGCTTTGAAGACAAAAATTTTGGGGAGGGGGGGGGGGGGGGTGAATATGGGGTAGCTCCCATACAAATTAACAATTTTTGTAAAATTTTCGATACTTTATATCTCGGAAACTGTAACCGATATCGAAATCAAATGTTCTGTAAAAAGTAATTGGACAGCAAAACCTACGTTTTGAAGAAAAAATTTTTTGGGTTGTGGGTGAATATGGGGTAGCTCCAATTCAAATTAACAATTTTTGTAAAATTTTCGATACGCTATATCTCGGAAACTGTAACAGATATCGAAATCAAATGTTCTGCAAAAAGTAATTGGACAACAAAACCTACGCCTTGAAGAAAAAAAAATTTTGGGTGGGGGGTGAATATGGGGTAGCTCCCATACAAATGAACAATTTTTGTAAAATTTTCGATACGCTATATCTTGGAAACTGTAACAGATATCGAAATCAAATGTTCTGCAAAAAGTAATTGGACAACAAAACCTACGCTTTGAAGACAAAAATTTTGGGTGGGGGGTGAATTCGGGGTAGCTCCCTTACAAATTAACAATTTTTGTAAAATTTTCGATACGCTATATCTCGGAAACTGTAACAGATATCGAAATCAAATGTTCTGCAAAAAGTAATTGGACAACAAAACCTACGCTTTGAAGAAAAAAATTTTGGGTGGGGGGTGAATATGGGGTAGCTCCAATTCAAATTAACAATTTTTGTAAAATTTTCGATACGCTATATCTCGGAAACTGTAACAGATATTGAAATCGAATGTTCTACAAAAAGTAATTGGACAACAAAGCCTACGCCTTGAATATGGGGTAGCTACAATACAAATGAACAATTTTTGTAAAATTTTTGATACGCTATATCTCGGAAACTGTAACAGATATCGAAATCAAATGTTCTGCAAAAAGTAATTGGACAACAAAACCTACGCTTTGAAGACAAAAATTTTGGGGGGGGGGGGGGGGGGGTGAGTATGAGGTAGCTCCCATACAAATTAACAATTTTCGTAAAATTTTCGATACGCTATATCTCGGAAACTGTAACAGATATTGAAATCAAATGTTCTGATAAAAGTAATTGGACAACAAAACCTACGCTTTGAAGACAAAAATTTTGGGTGGGGGGTGAATATGGGGTAGCTCCCATACAAATTAACAATTTTTGTAAAATTTTCGATACGCTATATCTCGGAAACTGTAACAGATATTGAAATCGAATGTTCTGCAAAAAGTAATTGGACAACAAAACCTACGCTTTGAAGACAAAAATTTTGGGTGGGGGGTGAATATGGGGTAGCTCCAATTCAAATTAACAATTTGTAGCAAATTCTTGAAGATTCGAATTTATTTTCTGCCATTAAAGTTTTATTGTGGTCAATATGGTCTATGCTTGGAAGACAGAATAGGCTAAGCTCGCCGGATTGGGGAGGGTTCTTGACCATAGATGATCATAACAGACTACATAAACAAAAAGAGATAATACTTCCAAGACTAAAGCATAATGAAATTTAACAAAAGTGAACAAACTGGGCTATTGCATTTAAATAAAAAAAAATTAATTCCATAAACTAAATGTATGAGTGATAGTTGTTCGCATCACCTTGAACACTTTCAAAACCCACCCACATTCTTGTAAGATACCTATGTGTTCAAAAAAAATATTTTGTATCTTCCCTTTACTAACTTAGAAATCTAAGAATTCATGAAGAAAATTTGGTACAATGATTGCATTCCCAAGAAATAACGAGATCTACTCAGAAGTATTCATTTTAGCAATTCATAACTTTTATTATATAGTATTAGCGGTTTAGAAACTATTATAATATATAGTATATACGAATAGGTATAATTATTGAAATCTCAAAAAAATTCACTACAAGGTTTTATATTTTATAATTTTTTTTTTTTTTTTTTTTTATGATGAAACCTTTTCTTTGTAAAAATAATAGCATCAGTTGTATGTATAATATTACATAGGAATATTTGAAAGTTTAGATATATAAAAACAAATGCATGTTTACTAAAAAAACGTATATTATAACTTACGATTTGATTGCTTCTTTCTGTTAAACAATAATTTTACCCTTCGGTGTTTGACTCCTTTCTTTGTTTTGCAGTAGATGGTGGTCTGAGCTCAAAACATCCATTAAACTGTAACTCAAAATAATTAAAAAAATTAAAAAAAAATCAATTAATTTTAGATATAATATACATTATTTTGCAAAACATGCTTTGACACTTTGGTTGGACTTTATACTAATACAACTATTACTTTTATGTTAACTAAAAAATTGTAGCAAAAAAAATATATAATATTTGATTTATATTTTCAACATAAATTTGTATGATATTTTACTTAGCCTACTGTAATTTTATAAATAGCTTTAATGTTAAGTTTACTCAAGTTTTACTTTTTTACAGATTAAACAAAATCAGAATATAACAGATACAGATATCACTCTCATTGCATCACTGGAAAGTGTTATAATTAGGCTTACAGATTACCTTAATACAATTCTTACTCTCTGTGATTCTGTACTTAACATTCATGAATGTATTGATTATTGATGACGTCATACCTTGTTTTAATATTTTAAGAAATATTTTTAGTACCGTTTTGATGTTAAATTTACTCTTTTACAAAGCACAGTAGTGGACCCTTATATATCGGCTTTAGGAGCACATTTCTTCTAGGTTATGTTAGTAGATCATAGTTGACTTTTTCTTTTCCATGCAAATTGTTTTTGTAGCTTTTAACCTATTACATTAGACTTGCTTCAATATCCCAAAATCGCTGTGATCAGATGATTGCTTTTTTTCAGGCTTAGCTAACCATCGTGAGTCTCCCAAAACACGAGGTACCACTTCAAAGCTTTTGGAACCAATTTTGCTATAAAGCCGTTTTAAACTAATTTGGTAATTACCATTTTATACATTTAAACCCTAATAAATGGTAATTTTATCAGTAACATCTAAAATTTATACTTATGTAAATCATTCTTACTTACCAATTAAAAATTGGGTTTAATGTTAACCGTAAAGAATTAGAAATTGTCAATTGTAGTAAATTGTTTCTATTAATAATTTAAACTATTTTCTTATTTTCTATTATAATTATTTCCCTTATTTTATTTTTATTTTTTTATGTAAGTCCGGTGTTTTTTTTTCAATAATTAATAAGGAACTTTCTATGAGTCGATCTTACTCTTTTAGAGGTTTTACGACAAAAAGGGAAAGAGCCGAAGACAAGTTCAAGAACTATAGCTCGGCTTTGCTTAGATATGCAACATAATAAATTACTTGGTATTTACAGCAGTTACCAATGCCATTCAGTGTTACTAACTTTAGTACAAAGGTTAACAGAAATATTTATGTTATAGCATAAGCTTATATAAAGTTAAAAAAAAAGGTTTTTTTTTTTTCAGTGCTAACACTACAAGCATAATTGTAACATAATTTAACATATTTTATGATTTAAGAGCATAATTTCTTTTTTTTTTTTTTTGTATACATATGTACATATATGTTTATGCAGATATTTTTTTAATAGGTGCATATGTTTGTTGTATATTAATAATGTGAAAATAACTATTTTTATGCATATGTTAATATAATCTGTCAACTATTTCCTTAAATGCTTATATTGTTGTAAAATTAGTTTGCTTTTATTTAAAAATTTTTTTTTTGTTTTTTTATTAACTAAGTAGTATATCTGGTATTATTTTATCTGTTACAAAACCTTCTTTGGAGCAACAGCTTTGCTTGGGCAAAAAAAAGGAAAATCAGATAAAAAATGTTCGTGGGGCACGACCACTCCCTGAGTATATTGTTAGCCGGGAATTAATTATATTCAATAATGGCCTAAGGACTAAGGAGCTATAATGGCTTAAGATCCTTTGCATGATACATGCCAACGTATTCTCCTGCAGGAGTCTCAAGTTCATAATAAGATGATCCAACCTTTTTCTTCACCCTACACTTGATGTATGGTGGCAAAAGTTTGGCATTTATCCCCTTTATCATATTCGACTGTTGAAAACTTTTTCTTAAAACTTCCTGTCCGGGGTTGTAACTAATATCCCTACTTCTTAAATTGTATCTCCGTGCAGCTTTTTCATGCGCAGCTAATAAATTATCCTTTATCCTTTCGTGCAACATTGACATTCTACCATAGTGAGGGATAACGTTACCCTGCGGTTCATCTAAACAATTAAGTTTTTGGAGGATCGGATAAGCGGATCCATGAGTTATCATATTGTAACCAAAGGCACAAAAATATGGTGAGCATTTTATTGCATTATGGAAGTCACTTCTCAAAATGCTTGCTATTCTCGAAACATGCATGTCCCACTTATCTTGGTTTTGTTCTAACAAAACACGAAGTTTAACTAAAATTTCCCTGTTTGCCCTTTCGGAAACATTTGCTTGGGGAGAATAAAACGCAGTTTTGATGTGGCTGACACCATAAGCTTTTAAGAAATCGGACATTTGTGTTGAAACAAATTGCTTTCCATTATCCGAGTGAATAAATTGTGGTACACCAAACTGGTGGAAAATTGTCTCTTCTAAAAAGTTTATTATAGCGGAACTTGTAGCCTTTTTTAGTGGTTTCAAAAAAATATACTTTGTAAAATGATCAATTGCTATGAAAACTGTTGAATTACCCAATTTTGTTCGAGGATAGGGCCCTAACAAGTCCATATATATCCTCTGGAATGGACGTTCACTTATAAATTGTTTTCCCATTGGTGGTCTGAGTAACTGGTTTGAAGGCTTGACCATCTTACATATCTCGCAGTTGGAAACAAATCTCTTGATATCAAGTGACATTTTTGGCCAAAAATATTTTTCTCTTATTCTATTTAGAGTTTTCACAAAACCTCCATGGCACGACAAAACAACATGATTCATTTCAATAACCTGTTGACAAAGTCCCTTGGGTAACCACAATCTCCATAATGATACTTCATCCACAAACTCATCCTTTCGAAACTTTACTCTCTGATATACAAATCCCTCAGAAACTATAGTATCTGGAAAGCTTTCAGGACTTTTAACAATTTGCGATTTTAAGGTACTATACTCGTCTGAATTAAAAAATTGAGAATTAAGATCTACTTCTGTCGATAGGGATGGTAGTGTGATTTCATCCACGTCCAACCTGGACAAGGTATCCGGTACAATATTCACAGATCCTTTCCTATATTCAACTTCAAAATCGAAACTTTGCAACTTTAGACTCCACCGCCCGAGACGACCGGATAAGTCTTTCTGGGACATTAACCAGCGCAGACTGGCATGGTCAGTTACTATCTTAAATGGCAAACCTTCCACGTAGGGTCGAAATCTTTTAAGGCACACAATCGCGGCAAGGCACTCCAGCTCTGTGACTGTATAGTTCTTTTGATTTTTGTTTAACTTTTGAGACACGTACGCCACTGGGTGTTCTCTACCTCCTTCGTCCGTTTGTGTCAGCACGCCACCTACACCTACACGTGATGCATCACATTGGATGGTGAATGGTCGACTAAAATCAGGCTGTACCAGTACGGGAGCAGATATTAAGGCTTCCTTTAATTTATTAAATGCTTCTTCCGCCTCAGGTGTTATTCGAAATGCTGTACCCTTTTTCAGACAGTCAGTAAGTGGTGCTGCTAAATCAGCAAAGTTTGGGATAAATTGACGATACCACCCTGTCATGCCTATATACCTTCGTATTTGCCTGGGACTTTTAGGTAACGGGAAATCAACAATTGCCTCCACCTTAGCCTTATCAGTTCTTAAACATCCCTGTCCAACAATATACCCAAGATATTTTATCTCTTTTTGGCAAAAACGACTTTTCTCGACATTTATTGTCAAATTGGAGCATTTGAGACAATAGGCAACTTCACGCAACATATCAATGTGCGTTTTGAAATCACTCGTGCAAATCAACAAGTCATCAAGATAAACGAAGACATGTTCACGCAGTCGGCTAGGAATAACTCTGTCCATTAACCGACTCATTCTTTGTGCGGCGTTACAGAGCCCAAAAGGCATAACTGTAAAATGGTACAGTGGCCGACCAGGTACTGCAAATGCCGTTTTTTCTTTGGAAGACTCATCTAAAGGTATCTGCCAAAAGGCGTCCTTTAAATCGATACCTGTGATATAATGAGTATCTTGCAAACGACTCAAAAGCCCGTTGATATGTGGCAGTGGATATGCATCTTTTCTTGTAAGCGTATTCAGTTTTCGCGAGTCGAGGCAAAGTCGTATTTTTCCGGGCTTTCTAACTAAAACGATAGGACTACAGTAGGGGCTGTTACTCTCCTCAATCACTCCTAAATTCAACATTCGATCCAATTCACTGTAAGCCTCTGCTTGTCTTGGAGGTGATAAGGGGTAGTGTTTTATCTTGAAGGGTAGGGATTCACCAGTATCAATGGTATGAGTTTCTAATGAAGTATGTCCTAAGCCAAGCTTGCTAAATGACGGAAATTCTTCTATTACACCTTTCAATTCCAGAAGTTCTATGTTCGTTAGATTATGAATATTGCTATTATTGTCAGACAAGAAAGTTTCACTTTCCAAAGAAATCTCGGATAGGAATAGTTGAGGGGCAATTTCAAAACTTTTCCAAAAGTTAATTCCTAGGTAAGCAGACTGAGTTAAATTAGGGGATAAGTAAAAAAGGATATTTTTCGTGATCTTGTTGTAAGTAGTAAGTATTTCGAGGAAGCCGATAACATTTTGTTTGCCACCATCAGCAGTTTTTAAAGATGTACTAACTGGGTTATAATCTAGTTGAAGTTTTGACAGAAGTTCTACACAATTTTTCCCCAGAACACTAATAGATGCTCCAGAATCAAGTAACCCGAATAATTCAGTAGAACCAAAACAAATTTTTGCATACGGTCTATTATCTCCTAGTTCATTTATTACCGTTGATTCTACTACTTTAGCAAACGTTTTTCTCTTCCGATATCGTTCCCTACATTTGCGAATTTTCCTTGAAACAAGGTTATTTCTAAAAATGCGTGCTTTTGCTTGTTTGTATTTCAACATTCGTTGATGGAACGTATCACTAAATTGTAAGTTATCTTCTGATGATTTCTTAACATGATCCACCGGGGGCCTACTTAATACTTTAATTTCTCTGTTATCGACGTCGTTTTTTCCATCCGGGTTAAGAATTTGTACTTTAATGTTTGAGGGGTTTTTAAGGGGGAACGAGGCACCCTCTTTTACTCGTTCAGGTTCCTGTTTTTCGAGTGCTTCTTACACTGAGGAGTAGTTGTGTTCTTTTCACCACATCTAAAACAGAAGAGGTTACGTTTATCGGACGGACAATCATAAAAAGAGTGACCCATTTGGTCACAATTCCAACATTTAAAATGCCTTGTGTCAACTTCTTTCCGATCCTTATTGTAATTTCCCTGATACCTTAATGCAGCTATTTCATCATCCTCAGTAAGTATCTCATTGACGTTCTCAGTTGCTTCCAACTCTGAAATTTGTCGTTTTTGAAACTTAATTTGTTGTTGCCTGCTAATATACTTCTCGGCTTTTCTCGCAGAGTCCCTTAAATGTTCCAAGCTGAATACATCTGTCGCAAATAAAAGTGAACCTAACGTCTCCCTTACATTGTTTTTAATAAGGTCTATCAGTTTGCTTTCGCTCATTGGTTGCGAAAGCCGTGCGTTCATAGTTACCATTTCCGTGAAATAATCATCAAACGATTCTTTTGGCATTTGACGACGTTCGATGATTTTAACAATCTTGTCACAGTCGTTTTCTATCTCACCGAATTGTTTTGTAATTGCAAATTTAATTTCGCGGTATGTAGAATTAGGGTGTTGCCTTAAAAAGGACCAGAACCAAGCATTAGCTTTGCCCTTAAGCAATGTGTGAAAATTTGAGCCTATGTAACTTTCGGAGCACTGATACCTTTCTTTAAGTGTATCAACTTTAAAAAGAAAATCATTAATATCTTCAGACCCATCATAGGTAATGCTCCACTTGTCCAGTCTGACAGAATCATTGGAAAAGGTTCTGTTTGAAGCAGAATTTGCGCTCTGATTGTTTAAAGAATCATTGGGATTATTATTTCCATTAATCCCAGAATTATTTTGACCTTCCGGAGGTTGATTATTTGACCCTGAACTCTGGTTAACATTTTCTAATAATGCCAGTTTTAAATTTAAAATTTCACCCATGAAAGCGTTATGGTTTATTGTCAGAACATGTTCCAATCTTGATGTTAAGTCCCCTAATTCACTCGTGTGAACAGTACCACGTGGAACATCCTGCGAACCACTTGGCAAGTTACCTTCATTCTCATTACTCATTTCCACCGCGGATTCAATTGGCTGTAATGTTGATTGTAAATAACTATTTCTAACTTGTGCTAAAATTGGACTTTTGACTATTTTAGGTCTTGCAACAAACGGACTATCTGAATTCCCATATAAAGGTCCAGCAACTTGAGTTTTCCTTGCTCTTGCCCTTGTCACAATCGGACTAACACTTATCTTTGGCCTAGGGACAAAAGGATTTTCGGGATTTCCCTCTACTGTATACTCTATTGCACTATCGCTAAATGTATCTTCAATAATCTTCTCTTTCCCTTTCTTATTTGACATTACTTCAAACAAAACGAAAAAAAATTTTTTCTCAATTTTGTAACGACGTATGTATAGTACTTAAATAAGTTTAGTCTGTTTAATACTCTTCTAATTTTCTTGGGAATGCTAACAATTGCACCTTTTTTTTCAAACGAAAGAAGAAAAATATTTAGTTTATGAAAATATCCCCCTCCAGTTATCTGGTATGCTACTTGATTAAAATCTTGTGTCGCAAATGATAATTTTAATTTGCTTAAACCCAATCATGACTTACACAAAATAATTAATCAACTATAGGAAACTAAAAGAATCTATAAAAATAGCTTATCCGCTGAAAGTAGCAAAAACTATGTTTGATTTAACCCAACTATAGAGTGACTTACTTTTAATGCAGATAAATTAATGTGACATAAAAACTTACAGCTACAGTACGGGTAATGGTACCACATACGACTAGCGTGTAAGTAACAAAAAATATTTACGTATTGGATAGTAAACCACAATTTAACTGATTAAGTTCATAACAAATCAGATAAAGACAATTTACTTAAAGGGTTTTAAAAACAAAATCGAATGCGGCATTATTGCCGAGCTCGTTGGGCGCCATTTATTTATGTAGCAAATTCTTGAAGATTCGAATTTATTTTCTGCCATTAAAGTTTTATTGTGGTCAATATGGTCTATGCTTGGAAGACAGAATAGGCTAAGCTCGCCGGATTGGGGAGGGTTCTTGACCATAGATGATCATAACAGACTACATAAACAAAAAGAGATAATACTTCCAAGACTAAAGCATAATGAAATTTAACAAAAGTGAACAAACTGGGCTATTGCATTTAAATAAAAAAAAATTAATTCCATAAACTAAATGTATGAGTGATAGTTGTTCGCATCACCTTGAACACTTTCAAAACCCACCCACATTCTTGTAAGATACCTATGTGTTCAAAAAAAATATTTTGTATCTTCCCTTTACTAACTTAGAAATCTAAGAATTCATGAAGAAAATTTGGTACAATGATTGCATTCCCAAGAAATAACGAGATCTACTCAGAAGTATTCATTTTAGCAATTCATAACTTTTATTATATAGTATTAGCGGTTTAGAAACTATTATAATATATAGTATATACGAATAGGTATAATTATTGAAATCTCAAAAAAATTCACTACAAGGTTTTATATTTTATAATTTTTTTTTTTTTTTTTTTTTATGATGAAACCTTTTCTTTGTAAAAATAATAGCATCAGTTGTATGTATAATATTACATAGGAATATTTGAAAGTTTAGATATATAAAAACAAATGCATGTTTACTAAAAAAACGTATATTATAACTTACGATTTGATTGCTTCTTTCTGTTAAACAATAATTTTACCCTTCGGTGTTTGACTCCTTTCTTTGTTTTGCAGTAGATGGTGGTCTGAGCTCAAAACATCCATTAAACTGTAACTCAAAATAATTAAAAAAATTAAAAAAAAATCAATTAATTTTAGATATAATATACATTATTTTGCAAAACATGCTTTG
Source organism: Melanophora roralis (assembly GCA_963583895.1). Lineage (NCBI taxonomy): Eukaryota > Metazoa > Arthropoda > Insecta > Diptera > Rhinophoridae > Melanophora > Melanophora roralis. The sequence goes on along the minus strand of OY757192.1, from coordinate 11,390,471 downwards.
ACACTTTGGTTGGACTTTATACTAATACAACTATTACTTTTATGTTAACTAAAAAATTGTAGCAAAAAAAATATATAATATTTGATTTATATTTTCAACATAAATTTGTATGATATTTTACTTAGCCTACTGTAATTTTATAAATAGCTTTAATGTTAAGTTTACTCAAGTTTTACTTTTTTACAGATTAAACAAAATCAGAATATAACAGATACAGATATCACTCTCATTGCATCACTGGAAAGTGTTATAATTAGGCTTACAGATTACCTTAATACAATTCTTACTCTCTGTGATTCTGTACTTAACATTCATGAATGTATTGATTATTGATGACGTCATACCTTGTTTTAATATTTTAAGAAATATTTTTAGTACCGTTTTGATGTTAAATTTACTCTTTTACAAAGCACAGTAGTGGACCCTTATATATCGGCTTTAGGAGCACATTTCTTCTAGGTTATGTTAGTAGATCATAGTTGACTTTTTCTTTTCCATGCAAATTGTTTTTGTAGCTTTTAACCTATTACATTAGACTTGCTTCAATATCCCAAAATCGCTGTGATCAGATGATTGCTTTTTTTCAGGCTTAGCTAACCATCGTGAGTCTCCCAAAACACGAGGTACCACTTCAAAGCTTTTGGAACCAATTTTGCTATAAAGCCGTTTTAAACTAATTTGGTAATTACCATTTTATACATTTAAACCCTAATAAATGGTAATTTTATCAGTAACATCTAAAATTTATACTTATGTAAATCATTCTTACTTACCAATTAAAAATTGGGTTTAATGTTAACCGTAAAGAATTAGAAATTGTCAATTGTAGTAAATTGTTTCTATTAATAATTTAAACTATTTTCTTATTTTCTATTATAATTATTTCCCTTATTTTATTTTTATTTTTTTATGTAAGTCCGGTGTTTTTTTTTCAATAATTAATAAGGAACTTTCTATGAGTCGATCTTACTCTTTTAGAGGTTTTACGACAAAAAGGGAAAGAGCCGAAGACAAGTTCAAGAACTATAGCTCGGCTTTGCTTAGATATGCAACATAATAAATTACTTGGTATTTACAGCAGTTACCAATGCCATTCAGTGTTACTAACTTTAGTACAAAGGTTAACAGAAATATTTATGTTATAGCATAAGCTTATATAAAGTTAAAAAAAAAGGTTTTTTTTTTTTCAGTGCTAACACTACAAGCATAATTGTAACATAATTTAACATATTTTATGATTTAAGAGCATAATTTCTTTTTTTTTTTTTGTATACATATGTACATATATGTTTATGCAGATATTTTTTTAATAGGTGCATATGTTTGTTGTATATTAATAATGTGAAAATAACTATTTTTATGCATATGTTAATATAATCTGTCAACTATTTCCTTAAATGCTTATATTGTTGTAAAATTAGTTTGCTTTTATTTAAAAATTTTTTTTTTGTTTTTTTATTAACTAAGTAGTATATCTGGTATTATTTTATCTGTTACAAATTTTTGTAAAATTTTCGATACGCTATATCTCGGAAACTGTAACAGATATCGAAATCAAATGTTCTGCAAAAAGTAATTGGAACCAAAACCTACGCTTTGAAGAAAAAAAAAATTTTGGGTGGGGGGTGAATATGGGGTAGCTCCCATACAAATTAACAATTTTTGTAAAATTTTCGATACGCTATATCTCGGAAACTGTAACAGATATCGAAATCAAATGTTCTGCAAAAAGTAATTGGACAACAAAACCTACGCCTTGAAGAAAAAAAAATTTTGGGTGGGGGGTGAATATGGGGTAGCTCCCATACAAATGAACAATTTTTGTAAAATTTTCGATACGCTATATCTTGGAAACTGTAACAGATATCGAAATCAAATGTTCTGCAAAAAGTAATTGGACAACAAAACCTACGCTTTGAAGACAAAAATTTTGGGTGGGGGGTGAATTCGGGGTAGCTCCCTTACAAATTAACAATTTTTGTAAAATTTTCGATACGCTATATCTCGGAAACTGTAACAGATATCGAAATCAAATGTTCTGCAAAAAGTAATTGGACAACAAAACCTACGCCTTGAAGAAAAAAAAATTTTGGGTGGGGGGTGAATATGGGGTAGCTCCCATACAAATGAACAATTTTTGTAAAATTTTCGATACGCTATATCTTGGAAACTGTAACAGATATCGAAATCAAATGTTCTGCAAAAAGTAATTGGACAACAAAACCTACGCTTTGAAGAAAAAAAAATTTTGGGTGGGGGGTGAATATGGGGTAGCTCCCATACAAATGAACAATTTTTGTAAAATTTTCGATACGCTATATCTTGGAAACTGTAACAGATATCGAAATCAAATGTTCTGCAAAAAGTAATTGGACAACAAAACCTACGCCTTGAAGAAAAAAAAATTTTGGGTGGGGGGTGAATATGGGGTAGCTCCCATACAAATGAACAATTTTTGTAAAATTTTCGATACGCTATATCTTGGAAACTGTAACAGATATCGAAATCAAATGTTCTGCAAAAAGTAATTGGACAACAAAACCTACGCTTTGAAGACAAAAATTTTGGGTGGGGGGTGAATATGGGGTAGCTCCCATACAAATGAACAATTTTTGTAAAATTTTCGATACGCTATATCTTGGAAACTGTAACAGATATCGAAATCAAATGTTCTGCAAAAAGTAATTGGACAGCAAAACCTACGTTTTGAAGAAAAAATTTTTTGGGTTGTGGGTGAATATGGGGTAGCTCCAATTCAAATTAACAATTTTTGTAAAATTTTCGATACGCTATATCTCGGAAACTGTAACAGATATCGAAATCAAATGTTCTGCAAAAAGTAATTGGACAACAAAACCTACGCCTTGAAGAAAAAAAAATTTTGGGTGGGGGGTGAATATGGGGTAGCTCCCATACAAATGAACAATTTTTGTAAAATTTTCGATACGCTATATCTTGGAAACTGTAACAGATATCGAAATCAAATGTTCTGCAAAAAGTAATTGGACAACAAAACCTACGCTTTGAAGAAAAAAAAATTTTGGGTGGGGGGTGAATATGGGGTAGCTCCCATACAAATGAACAATTTTTGTAAAATTTTCGATACGCTATATCTTGGAAACTGTAACAGATATCGAAATCAAATGTTCTGCAAAAAGTAATTGGACAACAAAACCTACGCTTTGAAGACAAAAATTTTGGGTGGGGGGTGAATTCGGGGTAGCTCCCTTACAAATTAACAATTTTTGTAAAATTTTCGATACGCTATATCTCGGAAACTGTAACAGATATCGAAATCAAATGTTCTGCAAAAAGTAATTGGACAACAAAACCTACGCCTTGAAGAAAAAAAAATTTTGGGTGGGGGGTGAATATGGGGTAGCTCCCATACAAATGAACAATTTTTGTAAAATTTTCGATACGCTATATCTTGGAAACTGTAACAGATATCGAAATCAAATGTTCTGCAAAAAGTAATTGGACAACAAAACCTACGCTTTGAAGAAAAAAAAATTTTGGGTGGGGGGTGAATATGGGGTAGCTCCCATACAAATGAACAATTTTTGTAAAATTTTCGATACGCTATATCTTGGAAACTGTAACAGATATCGAAATCAAATGTTCTGCAAAAAGTAATTGGACAACAAAACCTACGCCTTGAAGAAAAAAAAATTTTGGGTGGGGGGTGAATATGGGGTAGCTCCCATACAAATGAACAATTTTTGTAAAATTTTCGATACGCTATATCTTGGAAACTGTAACAGATATCGAAATCAAATGTTCTGCAAAAAGTAATTGGACAACAAAACCTACGCCTTGAAGAAAAAAAAATTTTGGGTGGGGGGTGAATATGGGGTAGCTCCCATACAAATGAACAATTTTTGTAAAATTTTCGATACGCTATATCTTGGAAACTGTAACAGATATCGAAATCAAATGTTCTGCAAAAAGTAATTGGACAGCAAAACCTACGTTTTGAAGAAAAAATTTTTTGGGTTGTGGGTGAATATGGGGTAGCTCCAATTCAAATTAACAATTTTTGTAAAATTTTCGATACGCTATATCTCGGAAACTGTAACAGATATCGAAATCAAATGTTCTGCAAAAAGTAATTGGACAACAAAACCTACGCCTTGAAGAAAAAAAAATTTTGGGTGGGGGGTGAATATGGGGTAGCTCCCATACAAATGAACAATTTTTGTAAAATTTTCGATACGCTATATCTTGGACCCTGTAACAGATATCGAAATCAAATGTTCTGCAAAAAGTAATTGGACAACAAAACCTACGCTTTGAAGACAAAAATTTTGGGTGGGGGGTGAATTCGGGGTAGCTCCCTTACAAATTAACAATTTTTGTAAAATTTTCGATACGCTATATCTCGGAAACTGTAACAGATATCGAAATCAAATGTTCTGCAAAAAGTAATTGGACAACAAAACCTACGCTTTGAAGAAAAAAATTTTGGGTGGGGGGTGAATATGGGGTAGCTCCAATTCAAATTAACAATTTTTGTAAAATTTTCGATACGCTATATCTCGGAAACTGTAACAGATATTGAAATCGAATGTTCTACAAAAAGTAATTGGACAACAAAGCCTACGCCTTGAATATGGGGTAGCTACAATACAAATGAACAATTTTTGTAAAATTTTTGATACGCTATATCTCGGAAACTGTAACAGATATCGAAATCAAATGTTCTGCAAAAAGTAATTGGACAACAAAACCTACGCTTTGAAGACAAAAATTTTGGGGGGGGGGGGGGGTGAGTATGGGGTAGCTCCCATACAAATTAACAATTTTCGTAAAATTTTCGATACGCTATATCTCGGAAACTGTAACAGATATTGAAATCAAATGTTCTGATAAAAGTAATTGGACAACAAAACCTACGCTTTGAAGACAAAAATTTTGGGTGGGGGGGTGAATATGGGGTAGCTCCCATACAAATTAACAATTTTTGTAAAATTTTCGATACGCTATATCTCGGAAACTGTAACAGATATTGAAATCGAATGTTCTGCAAAAAGTAATTGGACAACAAAACCTACGCTTTGAAGACAAAAATTTTGGGTGGGGGGTGAATATGGGGTAGCTCCAATTCAAATTAACAATTTTTGTAAAATTTTCGATACGCTATATCTCGGAAACTGTAACAGATATCGAAATCAAATGTTCTGCAAAAAGTAATTGGAACCAAAACCTACGCTTTGAAGAAAAAAAAAATTTTGGGTGGGGGGTGAATATGGGGTAGCTCCCATACAAATTAACAATTTTTGTAAAATTTTCGATACGCTATACCTCGGAAACTGTAACAGATATCGAAATCAAATGTTCTGCAAAAAGTAATTGGACAACAAAACCTACGCTTTGAAGACAAAAATTTTGGGTGGGGGGTGAATTCAGGGTAGCTCCCTTACAAATTAACAATTTTTGTAAAATTTTCGATACGCTATATCTCGGAATCTGTAACAGATATCGAAATCAAATGTTCTACAAAAAGTAATTGGACAACAAAGCCTACGCTTTGAAGACAAAAATTTTGGGTGGGGGGTGAATATGGGGTAGCTCCCATACAAATTAACAATTTTTGTAAAATTTTCGATACGCTATATCTCGGAAACTGTAACAGATATTTAAATCAAATGTTCTGCAAAAAGTAATTGGACTACAAAACCTACGCTTTGAAGACAAAAATTTTGGGTGGGGGGTGAATATGGGGTAGCTCCCATACAAATTAACAATTTTTGTAAAATTTTCGATACGCTATATCTCGGAAACTGTAACAGATATTGAAATCGAATGTTCTGCAAAAAGTAATTGGACAACAAAACCTACGCTTTGAAGACAAAAATTTTGGGTGGGGGGTGAATATGGGGTAGCTCCAATTCAAATTAACAATTTTTGTAAAATTTTCGATACGCTATATCTCGGAAACTGTAACAGATATCGAAATCAAATGTTCTGCAAAAAGTAATTGGAACCAAAACCTACGCTTTGAAGAAAAAAAAAATTTTGGGTGGGGGGTGAATATGGGGTAGCTCCCATACAAATTAACAATTTTTGTAAAATTTTCGATACGCTATACCTCGGAAACTGTAACAGATATCGAAATCAAATGTTCTGCAAAAAGTAATTGGACAACAAAACCTACGCTTTGAAGACAAAAATTTTGGGTGGGGGTGAATATGGGGTAGCTCCCATACAAATTAACAATTTTTGTAAAATTTTCGATACGCTATATCTCGGAAACTGTAACAGATATTGAAATCAAATGTTCTGCAAAAAGTAATTGGACAACAAAACCTACGCTTTGAAGACAAAAATTTTGGGTGGGGGGTGAATTCGGGGTAGCTCCCTTACAAATTAACAATTTTTGTAAAATTTTCGATACGCTATATCTCAAAAACTGTAACAGATATCGAAATCAAATGTTCTGCAAAAAGTAATTGGACAACAAAACCTACGCTTTAAAGACAAAAATTTTGGGTGGGGGGTGAATATGGGGTAGCTCCCATACAAATTAACAATTTTTGTAAAATTTGCGATACGCTATATCTCGGAAACTGTAACAGATATCGAAATCAAATGTTCTGCAAAAAGTAATTGGACAACAAAACCTACGCTTTAAAGACAAAAATTTTGGGTGGGGGGTGATTATGGGGTAGCTCCCATACAAATGAAAAATTTTTGTAAAATTTTCGATACGCTATATCTCGGAATCTGTAACAGATATCGAAATCAAATGTTCTACAAAAAGTAATTGGACAGCAAAACCTACGCTTTAAAAAAAAATTTTTTTGGGTGGGGGGTTAATATGGGGTAGCTCCCATACAAATTAAAAATTTTTGTAAAATTGTCGGTACGCTATATCTCGGAAACTGTAACAGATATCGAAATGATATGTTTTACAAAAAGTAATTGGACAACAAAACCTACGCTTTGATGACAAAATTTGTTTTGGGGGGGGGGGGGGGGGGGCGGGGATGAATATGGGGTAGCTTCCATACAAATTAACATTTTTTGTAAAATTTTCGATACGCTATACCTCGGAAACTGTAACAGATATCGAAATCAAATGTTTTACAAAAAGTAATTGGACAACAAAACCTACGCCTTGAAGAAAAAATTTTTTGGGTGGGGGGTGAATATGGGGTAGCTCCCATACAAATGAACAATTTTTGTAAAATTTTCGATACGCTATATCTCGGAAACTGTAACAGATATCGAAATTATATGTTTTAAAAAAAGTAATTGGACAGCAAAACCTACGCTTTAAAAGAACAATTTTTTGGGTCGGGTTTGAATATGGGGTAGCTCCCATACAAATTAACAATGTTTGTAAAATTTCCGATACGCTATATCTCGGAAACTGTAACAGATATCGAAGTTAAAAGCTTTTATTCTTATTGTCGGTGGTCACCACTTTATCGCTAATAAAATAAAACAGTAGCTAAATTCAATGATAATAACTTTATCTTTTTATTTCATACAAAGATTTATATTTTTTTGTTATCAAAGAAAACGCAAGACTGAACAAATTAGACGTTTATTTTAAACTTCTGTCAAAACGATAACCAGCGCTGGCAGGCCATGCCGATGTGGAAACGCTGCCAGTAGGTGGAAATCCCTACATATTTAATAAGAACAATAAAATGAAAATGCAATGTAAACATAATCAAAATTATTTTGCAGATTATCTTTACATCATATATGCTCAACATTAGTTTACAATCGTGTGCTTGTAACGGTACTTTATGAATATGTATTTAGGCCGCCCGCAACATTCAGACCAGATAATCAGGATACGAAAATACATAAAGAGGTATGTAATCCGTTATTATACCCTTCACATAGAGATAAGGGTATATATCAGTTTGTCACTACGTTTGTATTTTCTTTATTATCAATTTGCGACCCCATAAAGTATATATATTCTGGATCCTTATAGATAGGGAAGTTGATATAGCCATGTCCGTCTGTTGAAATCAAGTTTCCGGAGTCAAATAAAAAGATACAGACCAGCTATTGGTGTTAGACTGTTAGAAATATCCCGCAGACAATCGCTATTTAAAATCAGCAAAATCGGTTCACTATTGACCGAGATAAATGCGAAAACCCAAAACAACCCATTTTTTTACGACAAAATCCGTGCATATATCCCTAAATATCTTAGTAAGTATAGTCACTCTTGCCACAAAACTTGGCACGGATACTCTTAAAGTAGGGACCTAAATAATGGATATATTTTTTTCAGATAGGTTCAGGGGAAGTCGTAGTTTTCCTACAATTGCACAAATTTGGGTGAAATATTTTATGCGCTATATCTCGAAAACTATAACAGCTATCGACTTAAAATGTTTTACAAAAAGTAATTGTACAATAAGACCTACCCTTTGAAAAAATTTTTTTTGGGTGGGGGCGGAGTATGGGGTAGCTCCCATACAAATTAACAATATTTGTAAAATTTTCGATACGCTATATCTCGGAAACTGTAACAGATATCGAAATCAAATGTTCTACAAAAAGTAATTGGACAGCAAAACCTACGCTTTGAAGACAAAAATTTTGGGTGGGGGGTGAATTCGGGGTAGCTCCCTTACAAATTAACAATTTTTGTAAAATTTTCGATACGCTATATCTCGGAAACTGTAACAGATATTGAAATCAAATGTTCTGCAAAAAGTAATTGGACAACAAAACCTACGCTTTGAAGACAAAAATTTTGGGTGGGGGGTGAATTCGGGGTAGCTCCCTTACAAATTAACAATTTTTGTAAAATTTTCGATACGCTATATCTCAAAAACTGTAACAGATATCGAAATCAAATGTTCTGCAAAAAGTAATTGGACAACAAAACCTACGCTTTAAAGACAAAAATTTTGGGTGGGGGGTGAATATGGGGTAGCTCCCATACAAATTAACAATTTTTGTAAAATTTGCGATACGCTATATCTCGGAAACTGTAACCGATATCGAAACCAAATGTTCTGTAAAAAGTAATTGGACAGCAAAACCTACGCTTTGAAGAAAAAATGTTTGGGTGGGGTAGCTCCTATACAAATGAACAATTTTTGTAAAATTTTCGATACGCTGTATCTCGGAAACTGTAACCGATATCAAAATCAAATGTTCTGTAAAAAGCAATTGGACAGCAAAACCTACGCTTTAAAGAAAAAATGTTTTGGGTGGGGGCGGAGTATGGGGTAGCTCCCATACAAATTAACAATATTTGTAAAATTTTCGATACGCTATATCTCGGAAACTGTAACAGATATCGAAATCAAATGTTCTACAAAAAGTAATTGGACAGCAAAACCTACGCTTTAAAAAAAATTTTTTTTTGGTGGGGGGTTAGTATGGGGTAGCTCCCATACAAATTAACAGTTTTTGTAAAATTTTCGATACGCTATATCTCGGAAACTGTAACAGATATCGAAATTATATGTTTTACAAAAAGTAATTGGACAACAAAACCTACGCTTTGATGACAAAATTTTTGGGGGGGGGATGAATATGGGGTAGCTTCCATACAAATTAACAATTTTTGTAAAATTTTCGATACGCTATACCTCGGAAACTGTAACAGATATCGAAATCAAATGTTCTACAAAAAATAATTGGACAACAAGGCCTACGCCTTGAAGAAAAAATTTTTTAGTGGGGGGTGAATATGAGCTAGCTCCCATACAAATGAACAATTTTTGTAAAATTTTCGATACGCTATATCTCGAAAACTGTAACAGATATCGAAATTATATGTTTTACAAAAAGTAATTGGACAGCAAAACCTACGCTTTAAAGAAAAAAATTTTATGGGTGGGGGCGGAGTATGGGGTTGCTCCCATACAAATTAACAATTTTTGTAAAATTTTCGATACGCTATATCTCGGAAACTGTAACAGATATTGAAAAATGTTCTGCAAAAAGTAATTGGACAACAAAACCTACGCTTTGAAGACAAAAATTTTGTGTAGGGGGTGAATATGGGGTAGCTCCCATACAAATTAGCAATTTTTGTAAAATTTTCGATACGCTATATCTCGGAAACTGTAACAGATATCGAAATCAAATTTTCTGTAAAAAGAAATTGGACAACAAAACCTACGCTTTAAAGAAAAAAATTTTTTGGGTGGGGGCGGAGTATGGGGTTGCTCCCATACAAATTAACAATTTTTGTAAAATTTTCGATATGCTATATCTCGGAAACTGTAACAGATATCGAAACCAAATGTTCTGCAAAAAGTAATTGGACAACAAAACCTACGCTTTGAAGAAAAAATTTTTTGGGTGGTGGGTGAATATGGGGTAGCTCCCATACAAATGAACAATTTTTGTAAAATTTTCGATACGCTATATCTCGGAAACTGTAACAGATATCGAAATCAAATGTTCTGCAAAAAGTAATTGGACAACAAAACCTGCGCTTTAAAGAAAAAAATTTTTTGGGATTGCTCCCATACAAATTAATAATTTTTGTAAAATTTTCGATATATATCTCGGAAACTGTAACAGATATCGAAATCAAATGTTCTGCAAAAAGTAATTGGGCAACAAAACCTACGCTTTGAAGAGAAAAATTTTGGGTGGAGGTGAATATGGGGTAGCTCCCATACAAATTAACAATTTTTGTAAAATTTTCGATACGCTATATCTCGGAAACTGTAACAGATATCGAAATCAAATGTTCTGCAAAAAGTAATTGGACAACAAAACCTACGCTTTAAAGAAAAAAATTTTTTGGGTGGGGGCGGAGTATGGGGTAGCTCCCATACAAATTAACAATTTTTGTAAAATTTTCGGTACGCTATATTTTAGAAACTGAAACAGATATCGAAATAGAATGTTCTGCAAAAAGTAATTGGACAAGAAAACCTACGCTTTGAAGATAAAATTTTTTTGGGTGGGGGGTGAATATGGGGTAGCTCCCATACAAATTAACTATTTATGTAAAATTTTCGATACGCTATATCTCGGAAGCTGTAACAGATATCGAAATTAAATGTTTAACAAAAAGTAATTGGACAACAAAACCTACGTTTTGAAGACAAAATTTTTTGGTTGGGGGGTGAATATGAGGTAGCTCCCATACAAATTAACAGTTTTTGTAAAATTTTCGATACTCTATATCTCGGAAACTGTAACAGATATCGAAATTATATGTTTTACAAAAAGTAACTGGACAACAAAACCTACGCTTTGAAGACAAAATTTTTTGGGGGGGGGGGGGGGGGGTGAATATGGGGTAGCTCCGATACAAATGAACAATTTTTGTAAAATTTTCGATATCGAAATCAAATCTTTTGCAAAAAGTAATTGGACAGCAAAACCTACGCTTTAAAGGAAAAAATGTTTTGGGAAGGGGGTTAATATGAGGCAGCTCCCATACAAATTAACAATTTTTGTAAAATTTTCGATACGCTATATCTAGGAAACTGTAACAGATATCGAAATCAAATGTTCTTCAAAAAGTAATTGGACAACAAAGCCTACGCCTTAAAGAAAAAATATTTTTGTTGGGGGTGAATATGGGGTAGCTCCCATACAAAGGAACAATTTTTGTAAAATTTTCGATACGCTATATCTCGAAAACTGTAACCGATATCGAAATCCAATGTTCTGCAAAAAGTAATTAGACAGCAAAACCTACGTTTTAAAGAAAAAATTTTTTTAGGTGGGGGGTGCATATGGGGTTGCTCCCATACATATCGAAATCAAATGTTCTGTAAAAAGTAATTGGACAGCAAAACCTACGCTTTAAGGAAACAATTTTTTGGGTGGGGGGTGAATATGGGGTAGCTCCCATACAAATGAACAATTTTTGTAAAATTTTCGATACGCTATATCTCGGAAACTGTAACCGATATCGAAATCAAATGTTCTACAAAAAGTAATTGGACAGCAAAACCTACGCTTTAAAAAAAAAATTTTTTGGGTGGGGGGTTAATATGAGGTAGCTCCCATACAAATTAACAATTTTTGTAAAATTTTCGATTCGCTATATCTCGAAAACTGTAACAGATATCGAAATTATATGTTTTACAAAAAGTAATTTGACAACAAAACCTACGCTTTGAAGACAAAATTTTTTGGTGGGGGGTGAATATGGGGTAGCTCCGATACAAATGAGCAATTTTTATACAATTTTCGATATCGAAATCAAGTCTTCTGCAAAAAGTAATTGGACAGCAAAACCTACGCTTAAAGGAAACAATTTTTTGGGTGGGGGGTGAATATGGGGTAGCTCCCATACAAATGAACAATTTTTGTAAAATTTTCGATACGCTATATCTCGGAAACTGTAACCGATATCGAAATCAAATGTTCTACAAAAAGTAATTGGACAGCAAAACCTACGCTTTAAAAAAAATTTTTTTTGGGTGGGGGGTTAATATGAGGTAGCTCCCATACAAATTAACAATTTTTGTAAAATTTTCGATTCGCTATATCTCGAAAACTGCAACAGATATCGAAATCAAATATTCTGCAAAAAGTTATTGGACAACAAAACCTACGCTTTGAAGACAAAATTTTTTGGTGGGGGGTGAATATGGGGTAGCTCCCATACAAATTAACAGTTTTTGTAAAATTTTCGATACGCTATATCTCGGAAACTGTAACCGATATCGAAATCAAATGTTTTACAAAAAGTAATTGGACAACAAAACCTACGCTTTGAAAAAAATTTTTTTTTTGGGGGGGGGGGGGGGGGGGGGATGTGAATATGGGGTAGCTTCCACACAAATTAACAATTTTTGTAAAATTTTCGATACGCTATACCTCGGAAACTGTAACAGATATCGAAATCAAATGTTCTACAACAAAACCTACGCTTTGAAGAAAAAAATTTTTGGGTGGGGGGTGAATATGGGGTAGCTCCCATACAAATGAACAATTTTTGTAAAATTTTCGAAACGCTATATTTTGGAGACTGTAACCGATATCGAAATCAAATGTTCTGCAAAAAGTAAATGGACAACAAAGCCTACGCCCTGAAGAAAAAATTTTTTGGGTGGGGGGTGAATATGGAGTAGCTTCCATACAAATGAACAATTTTTGTAAAATTTTCGATACGGTATACCTCGGAAACTGTAACAGATATCGAAATCAAATGTTTTACAAAAAGTAATTGGACAACAAATCCTACGCTTTGAAGAAAAAATTTTTTGGGTGGGGGTGAATATGGGGTAGCTTCCATACAAATTAACAATTTTTGTAAAATTTTCGATACGCTATACCTCGGAAACTGTAACAGATATCGAAATCAAATGTTCTTCAAAAAGTAATTGGACAACAAAGCCTACGCCTTGAAGAAAAAATTTTTTGGTTGGGGGTGAATATGAGGTAGCTCCCATACAAATTAACAATCTTTTAAAATTTTCGATACGGTATATCTCGGAAACTGTAACAGATATCGAAATTAAATGTTGTACAAAAAGTAATTGGACAGCAAAACCTACCCTTTAAAGAAAAAATTTTTTTGGGTGGGGTGCATATGGGGTAGCTCTCATACAAATTAACAATTTTTGTAAAATTTTCGATACGCTTTATCTCGGAAACTGTAACAGACATCGAAATCAAATGTTCTGCAAAAAGAAATTGGACAACTAAACCTACGCTTTGAAGACAACATTTTTTGGGTGAGGGGTGAATATGGGGTAGCTCCCATACAAATTAATAGTTTTTGTAAAGTTTCCGATACGCTATATCTCGGAAACTGTAACAGATATCGAAGTTAAAAGCTTTTATTCTTATTGTCGGTGGTCACCACTTTATCGCAAATAAAATAAAACAGTAGCTAAATTCAATGATAATAATTTTATCTTTTTATTTCGTACAAAGATTTATATTTTTTTGTTATCAAAGAAAACGCAAGACTAAACAAATTAGACGTTTATTTTAAACTTCTGTCAAAACGATTACCAGCGCTGGCAGGCCATGCCGATGTGGCAATGCTGCCAGTAGGTGTAAATCCCTACATATTTAATAAGAACAATAAAATGAAAATGCAATGTAAACATTATCAAAATTATTTTGCAGATTATCTTTACACCATATATGCTCAACATTAGTTTACAATCGTGTGTTTGTAACGGTACTTTATAAATATGTATTTAGGCCGCCCGCAACATTCACACCAGATAATCAGACTACAAAAATACATAAAGAGGGATGTAATCCGTTATTATACCGTTCACATAGTGATAAGGGTATATATCAGTTTGTCATTCCGTCTGTAATTTCTTTACTATCCATTTGCGTCCCCATAAAGTATATATATTCTGGATCCTTATAGATAGGGAAGTTTATATAGCCATGTCCGTCTGTTGAAATCAAGTTTCCGGAGTCAAAAAGATACAGACCAGCTATTAGTGTCAAACTGTTAGAAATATCCCGCAGACAATCGCTATTTAAAATCAGCAAAATCGGTTCACTTTTGACTAAGCTATAAGCGAAAACCCTAAACAACCCATTTTTTACCACAAAATCCGTGCATATATCCCTATATATCTTAGTAAGTATAGTCACTCTTGCCACAAAATTTGGCACGGATACTCTTAAAGTAGGGACCTAAAAAATGGAAAAAATTTTTTCAGATAGGATCAGGGGAAGTGGTAGTTTTCCTACAATTGCACAAATTTGGGTGAAATATTTTATGCGCTATATCTCGAAAACTATAACAGCTATCGACTTAAAATGTTTTACAAAAAGTAATTGTACAATAAGACCTACCCTTTAAAAAAATTTTTTTTGGGTGGGGGCAGAAAAAGGGTTAGCTCCCATTCAAATTAACAATTTTTATTAAACTTTCGATACGCTATATCTCGGAAACTCTAACCGATATCGAAATCAAATGTTCTGTAAAAAGTAATTGGACAGCAAACCCTACGCTTTGAAGAACAAATTTTTTGGGTGGTGGGTGAATATGGGGTAGCTCCCATACAAATGAACAGTTTTTGTAAAATTTCCGATACGCTATATCTCGGAAACTGTAACCGATATCAAAATCAAATGTTCTGTAAAAAGTAATTGGATAAGAAAACATACGCTTTAAAGAAAAAATGTTTTGGGTGGGGGTGAATATGGGGTAGCTCTTATACAAATTAACAATTTTTGTAAAATTTTCGATACGCTATATCTCGGAAACTGTAACCGATATCGAAACCAAATGTTCTGTAAAAAGTAATTGGACAGCAAAACCTACGCTTTGAAGAAAAAATGTTTGGGTGGGGTAGCTCCTATACAAATGAACAATTTTTGTAAAATTTTCGATACGCTGTATCTCGGAAACTGTAACCGATATCAAAATCAAATGTTCTGTAAAAAGCAATTGGACAGCAAAACCTACGCTTTAAAGAAAAAATGTTTTGGGTGGGAGGGTGAATATGGGGTAGCTCCTATACAAATTAACAATTTTTGTAAAATTTTTGATGCGCTATATCTCGGAAACTGTAACAGATATCGAAATCAAATGTTCTGCAAAAAGTAATTGGACAAGAAAACTTACGCTTTGAAGATAAATTTTTTTGGGTGGGAGTGAATATGGGGTAGCTCCCATAAAAATTAACAATTTTTGTAAAAATTTCAATACGCTAGATCTCGGAAACTGTAACAGATATCGAAATCAAATGTTCTACAAAAAGTAATTGGACAACAAGGCCTACGCTTCGAAGAAAAAATTCTTTGGGGGGGAGGGGGGGGGGGGTGAATATGGGGTAGCTCCCATACAAATTAACAATTTTTGTAAAATTTTCGCAATGCTATGTCTCGGAAACTGTAACAGATATCGAAATCAAATGTTCTACAAAAAGTAAATGGACAACAAAGCCTACGCCTTGAATATGGGGTAGCTCCAATACAAATGAACAATTTTTATAAAATTTTTGATACGCTATATCTCGGAATCTGTAACCGATATTGAAATCAAATCTTCTGCAAAAAGTATTTGGACAGCAAAACCTACGCTTTAAAGAAAAAAATTTTTTGGGTGGGGGCGGAGTATGGGTTAGCTTCCATACAAATTAACAATTTTTGTAAAATTTTCGATACGCTATATCTCGGAAACTGTAACAGATATCGAAATCAAATGTTCTGCAAAGAGTAATTGGACAACAAAACCTACGCTTTGAAGACAAAAATTTTGGGTGGGGGGTGAATATGGGGTAGCTTCCATACAAATTAACAATTTTTGTAAAATTTTCGTTACGCTATACCTCG
The DNA here is from genome assembly GCA_963583895.1 of Melanophora roralis. Classification (NCBI taxonomy): domain Eukaryota; kingdom Metazoa; phylum Arthropoda; class Insecta; order Diptera; family Rhinophoridae; genus Melanophora; species Melanophora roralis. The sequence goes on along the minus strand of OY757192.1, from coordinate 11,374,250 downwards.
GAAACTGTAAAAGATATCGAAATCAAATGTTCTTCAAAAAGTAATTGGACAACAAAGCCTACTCCTTGAAGAAAAAATTATTTGGTTGGGGGTGAATATGGGGTAGCTCCCATACAAATGAACAATTTTTGTAAAATTTTCGATACGCTATATCTCGAAAACTGTAACCGATATCGAAATCAAATGTTCTGTAAAAAATAATTAGAAAGCAAAAGCTACGCTTTAAAAAAAAATTTTTTTGGGTGGGGGGTGAATATGGGGTAGCTCCCATACAAATTAACAATTTTTGTAAAATTTTTGATACGCTATATCTCAGAAACTGAAACATATATCGAAATCAAATGTTCTGCAAAAAGTAATTGGACAGCAAAACCTACGCTTTAAAGAAATGTTATTCTAAACGAACTAACAAGGATTACTAAGTTAGACACTATCAGAAAATTTGCTGACAAAATAGAAGCATTAACTGCGGAATCAAATGAGATCCAGATAGGTTCACTTGGAGAAGAAAATAGAGAAGCAATCAGTAAGACCAAGAAATTGTAAGGACAATGAATGCCAGTAAAGTAAAGACTCTCAACGAAGCCATTGACGTAGCCATGGGCACATTAACAAGCAAGAGACAAAATCAAAAAAAACAAAGAGTGCTGATGAGGAGTTGTAGCGGGCTTTGAAACTGCATTCCACTCGGCTAGTGTCGGGAAACTAAACTTTTTCTAAAAATATTTCTTCAATGAAAATTTTATCACAATAAACTTAACCCAATTAGCCTGATAAATTATAAAGGAAATTTTAGAAATAAAAATTGTTCAAAAATACGCTAGAAATAAATATGTAAATCAAATAATGTTAAAAACAATATAAAACAGAAATAATTACGGAAATTTCAGGAATAACAACTGTTCTACTAATAGGTACAACAATAACAACAACATCAATTATCGAAGGGGTTACAGCAGAAATGACAATAGAAGAAATAACAGGAGAAATAATTATAATATTAACAATAACAATTATAATAACAATAGCAGTAACAACAATAATATAAATTATCGTGGTAATGCCTACAATAATAGTAATAGTTACCGGAATACTAATAATGGTAATCGTAATGCTAATAACCGTAATAGAAACGGCAATAATAACTACTATAATGGTAACAGAAACCAGAACATAAACCTTATGGAGCAAAACCATCAAATCATCAGATCTAAAAAATTATGTGAAATTAAATATAAAAGCATTAACATTTTTAATAGATACAGGAGCTGACATCTCAGTATGCAAAGAAGACTTATTGCACAAATATGATGAAGATCCAGATGACTATCGCTGTTTAACAGGGATTAAGTACAAAAGAGAAGATAAAATCTTTAGGTTCCACTAACATAACTATACATATAAACGACACATTACTTAAACATAAAATTCAATTAGTACATGAGAATTTTCCAATCCATACCGATAGGATACTTGGACGAGATTTCTTATTAAGGTACAACTGTAATATAGACTATGAAACATTCACATTAACCATCAATACAAAAAATAACACTTTGACATTACCTATTCACAACAACACACTTAAAATAAATAAATGTAATAAAAAATTCCTCCAAAAAGCGAGATAATTATACCTTTACGAATAAATATTGGCGATTTTGGCGAATTCCATAGTTCCTAAAGATGGATACAAACACATAAAGTTATTAAACGTTACTGATAAAACTATAAAATTCGAAAATTTAAAAAGTGGAAACCATCCCTTTGAGAAATTTTGATCTATAAAAAACAAGTCATGACAAAACAGATACGAGATATGGTGAAGAAATATAAAAAGATAAAAGATTAATTTCTTCTTGTATGCAATTTGAATAAAATAAAATAAATAAATAAATTAACAAATAAATTTATTTTTTTTTTGTTTCAAATATTTATTATTGAATCTTCGCCTGTGGCGAACTAACAATAAGTGTTCAAATCTTAAAACTAGGTAGTTAATATTAGTCCAGCCAGTGCCAGACTAAAATTTAAGTTCTCTTATTAATTATTAAGCTTCATATAAGCGTAATAGTATCCCTCCTTTTCAGGCGGGTGTGCCCACTATGTTGCAGGATGTTTCGGGCGAGCGGATTTGGGTGAGTTTCCAGCTTATTTAAATACTTGTCCACATAGTTAAGGATTTCGCATTTAACTAGTGGAACTTGTAGATCCTTGTGGATGTTGCTGTTTTTAACATACCAAGGAGCACCAGTTATCATTCTTAGGATTTAGTTTTGCCTGCGTTGAATTTTTTCTATGTTGGATGCGGAAGCAGTGCCCCATAATTGTATACCTAAGCACCAAATTGGTTTCAAAATCGATTTGTAGAGTAGAAGTTTACAATCAAGACGAAGCACAGAGTTTCTGCCGATTAGCCAATGGATTTGTGTAGCTTTAAGTTTTATTTGCGTCAACTTCGCACCTATATGAGGCTTCCATGTGAGGCGGCGGTACTAGGTGAATACCAAGATATTTTGTCTCGGTTCGTTGAGGCACCATGTGGTTGTTAATAAGAATTGGAGAGCTCGTTTCTTTGCGTAAAGTAAAAGTTATGTGAGTACATTTTTGCTCATTAATTTTATTTCCCCATAATTTTACCCATTTCTCTACTTGGGTTACGTGTTGTTGCAATTGGCACGAAGCCTCTTTACGATCTTTATGAATACTGAGAAAAGCGGTATTATCAGCAAATGTAGACGTATGCGTAAAACAGTTGGTTGGCATATCTGCCGTGTAAAGCAAGTACAAAATTGGACCTAGTATACTCCCTTGAGGTACACCAGCCCCAATTAGTTGCGAAAAACTTATTTGATTTCCCTCTTTGATCATAAATTGTCGACCGGTTATGTACTTTTCTAAAAGGTTGAAAATATTAGCTGGAAGGTTAAGCTTTAGTTTGTTTAACAGGCCTTCGTGCCATACTTTATCGAAAGCTTGAAAGACGTCAATAAAAAGCGCGGAGCAGTACTTCTTTTCCTCAAATGTTTTTCTTATAACCTGTACCAGTCTGTGAGTTTGCTCGATTGTGCTATATTGACTTCTAAAGCCAAATTGGTGATCTGGAATGCAATTGTTTCCATTCATGATCGGAGTTAGCTTGTTTTTTAAGAGCTTTTCGAACAATTTTGACAATGTTGGTAACAAACTTATAGGCCTATACGACTCCACCTTCGAAGAATCCTTACCAGGCTTAGGAATCATCTTAACTAAGGCAACTTTCCATATTGCCGGGAAATGTTCAAGCCGAATTATGGCATTAAAAATAAAAAGAATAATTCTTTTAGCGATAAACGGTAGCTCTAAAAGCATTTTGTTGCTTATTTTATCAACACCCGGAGCCTTTTTATCATTTAGGTTAACGATAGCCTTTACAACATCTGAAAATCGAAAACGTATTTCCATAGGGCGTCTAGCAACAACAGGCGGTAATTCCCTCACGTCAGTACACGTGTTGGGAGTGAACACGTTTCTTAAGTGACTTGCGAACAGATCGCATTTTTCTTTGTCATTTATAGCCCAGGATCCTCTCAGATTTCGCAGTGGAGGCTTTGCGATAACGGGTCTTTTTAGACGTCTGGCAGCTCACTATAGAGAATAATTTGTCTGGGAAGTCGCGTCTAGGCTTTCTAAATACTTATTTAGTGATGCCATTCTGTGCACCTCCAACAAGTTTTTTAATTGGTTTGTGCATTCTTTCAGTTTATTTTTAAGTTGAGGCGATCTATGCTTTTGCCATTCTCTGCGGGTTCTCCTTTTTTAAATAATAGCTTTTCAACATCTGCAGAAAAAATTTTGTTGTACTTGGCCTGACGATAAGTAGACGAAGCATGTTCAACTGCTTTTATAATGTTTTCATTAAGGCTGTTCAGACAATCTTCGATGTCTCTGGGTGTTTTTAGTGGTTGGCTTTCCGAGCAGTGGGTGCTGATATATTTTTTATATTTAAACCAATTCACTTTCTTAGTTAGGAAAAATCACTAGTTGCTATTTGATGAGGATTGCAAATAGTGATTATTGTTGGTGAGTGGTCAGAAGATAAATCCAAGGAGGCTTGGGCCTCAATAAGCTCCGGGGATATACCTTTTGCTACGCAAAAATCTATTACGTCTGGTATTTTATTGCGTTCTGTTGGCCAATAGGTTGGTTGTCCAGTTGAAATAACGAAAAGTCCCATTTCAGACACGGAATCATACAAGACACGACCTTTCGGACTAATTAGGCGGGAGCCCCAATACGTGTGCTTAGCGTTAAAGTCTCAAGCAGCTATAAAGCGGGGCCCTAAAGGTTTGTAAAAACTGTTGTACTGATCCTTCGTTATGGAGAATCTGGGTGGACAATAAACTGACGAAATAACGAGATTATGGTAAAATTCCTCAATGCAGACGTTTGTTGCTTGTATATAACTTTCGGAGAGACCACCCATCCACTGGTGTTTGATTCTTGATTTAATTAATATAGCTGAGCCACCACATGACCTACCTCTGGGATCTTTTGAGTTACATTTTTAATCTCGTAGTGTACGGACGTGTCTACGCGAGTGCAATATTGGTAATAAGTGATATTAGTAATAAGTGGCAAAAGAATTTATTAATATACTTACATACACAATTTAGTGAGAAAAAAAAAAAACAACAAACTAAATAATAAAAAAAAAGCGAACGGTTAATGAATAACAGTAATCGTCGTGACAGTGGGCCTAATAGCCGAAATGCTTACATTGTGTTAAGCTCAAGCGTTAGTAATGAAAATATCAGAGACCCCGAATATAATAAAAACTATTTAAGTGCAAAACCGATAATAATTAAAGACAATTAAAGTGCAAGTGCTCCTAATTTAAATAAGTCTACTGAACAAGGGACACACTTAGCCCGATCTATTTTTAAAAATTATAAAAAAAAAAATACCGAGATGCCATCCTCATCCTTATCAAGTTCTGGTGTTGAACCAGAAGCTGCTAAAGACGGTCACGGTCATTTTTCTTCACAAGCTCCAAAGGTCCAGGTTGGAATGGATCATAATATAACAGTTCTTAAGAGGGGAAGAAGCCCAAAATCGGCAGAGATTAACAACCCAGCGAAAATTCTGAAAGATGACGAAAGGCCAACGTCATCGCAAAACCGTTTTGCCATCTTGCAGGAGGAAAACGATGCTCCGTTACCCGAGAAGAAGACGTTTAAGCCTCCCCCAATTTATTTGAGGGAGAAAAACACCAACGACCTCATTAAGCTTTTAGTAGGATTGATCGGTGAAAACAAATTTTTTGTGTCGAACATAAAACGTGGTAACATCTATGAAACCAAAATTCAAGTTCATCACGAAAACGATTACCGTACCACTGTTTTGGAATTTGAAAAACAGAAGAAAAATTTTTACACCAACCAACTAAAGACCGCAAAAGGCCTCCAGATTGTGATTAAGGGTATTGATTCAAATGTGGACCCGGAAGAAATTAAGGCCAGTTTGTGCAGCAAAGGCTTCAAAGCCAAATCTGTGTCAAACATTAAAAACAGGGAAATGCATCCCCAACCATTATTTCGGGTGGAGCTTGAGCCTGGTGATGTAAAATTAAACAAAAATGAAACTCACCCTATATATGACCTAAAATATATTTTGCATCGTAGAGTTGTGGTTGAAGCGCCACATAAGCGATCTGGGCCCGTGCAGTGCTTAAATTGCCAAGAATATGGTCACACCAAGGCTTACTGCAAATTGCCTTCTGTTTGTGTGGTGTGTGGGGACCTGCATGCTATGACAAAGTGCGACAAACAAAAAGATGATCCTCGTGTAAAGAAATGCAGCAATTGCGGTGGAAATCATACTGCCAACTATAGAGGCTGCCCTGTTTTTAATTTAGTAAGGCGCTCATCAAAGCCAAAAGTAGTTCCTGCTCCTTCCCAGCAGTTAAATATTATTTTTTTTTATTTCAATAACATATATTTTATTATTGAATATTCGCTTAAGCGAACTAACAATAAGTATTCAAATCTTAAAACTAAGTAATTAATACTAGTCCAGCCAGTACCAGACTAAAATTTAAGTTCTCACAATAAAGATGGCTAATTTCAAAAATTTCATCTAAGAGCAATAGTATCCCTTCTTTTTAGGCGGGTGTGCCCACTATGTTGCAAAATGCTTCGAGCGAGCGGATTTGGATGTGTTTCCAGCTTATTTAAATAATTGTCCACATAGTTTAGGATATCGCTTTTTACTAGTGTAACTTCTAGATCCAGTTATCATTCTCAGAATTTGGTTTTGACGACGTTGTATTTTTTCGATGTTAAAGACGGAAGCAGTACCCCATAATTGTATATCGTAGCACCAAATTAGTTTTAAAATCGAGTTGTAGAGTAGAAGTTTACAATCCAGACGTAGCACAGAGTTTCTACCAATAAGCTAGTGGATTTGAGCAGCTTTAAGTTTTATTTGAATCAGCTTCGCATCAATGTGAGGCTTCCATGTGAGGCGGCGATCTAGGTGAATACCAAGATATTTCATCTCGGTTCGTTAAGGCACCATATGGTTGTTTATAGTGATTGGGGAGCACGTTCCTTTGCGTAATGTAAAAGTTACGTGGGTACATTTTTGTTCATTTATTTTTATTCCCCATAACTTTACCCATTTCTCAACTTGGGTTACGTGTTGCTGCAGTTGGCTCGAAGCCTCTTTAGGGTCTTTATGAATACTAAGGAAAGCAGTATCATCAGCAAATGTCGACGTGTTTGTTAAACTAGTGGTTGGCGTATCTGCTGTGTAAAGCAAATACAGAATTGGACCTAGTATACTCCCTTGAGGTACACCAGCCCCTATTGGTTGAGAAGAACTTATTTGGTTTCCCTCTTTGATCATGAATTGCCGACCGGTTATGTATTTTTCTAATAGGTTAAAAATATTTACAGGAAGGTTGAACTTTAGTTTGTTTAATAGGCCTTCATGCCATACTTTGTCGAAAGCTTGCGAGACATCAAAAAATAGTGCAGAGCAGTACTTCTTTTCCTCAAAGGCTTTTCCTATAACCTGTACCAACCTGTGAGTTTGTTCGAAGGTACTATGTTGACTTCTAAAGCCAAACTGGTGGTTTGGAATACAGTTGTTGTCCTTCAAGATCGGATTCAGCTTATTTTCGAGCAATTTTTCGAACAATTTTGACATTGTGGGTAACAAACTAATAGGCCTATAAGACTCTACTTTCGAAGGATCTTTGCCAGGCTTAGGAATCATCTTTACTTAGGCCACTTTCCATATAGGCGGGAAATGTTCAAGCCGAATTATCGCGTTAAAAATAAAAAGAATTATTCTTTTAGCTGTAAAAGGTAGCTCAAAGAGCAATTTGTTGCTGATTTTATCAACGCCAGGAGCTTTTTTACTATTTAGGTTAGCAATAGCCTCTACAACATCTGTTAATCGGAAACGTATTTTTAAAGGACGTCTGGCAACAACAGACGGTAATTCCCTTACGTCTGTGCATGTATTAGGGGTGAACACGTTTTATAAATGATTTGCAAACAGATCGCATTTTTCTTCGTCATTTCTAGCCCAGGATCCTCTCAGATTACGCAGTGGGGGTTTTGCAATAACAGGTCTTTTAAGACGCTTGGCTGATCGCCATAGGGAATAATTTGTCTGAGCAGTCGCGTCTAGACCTTCCAGGTACTCTTTCAGTGATGCTATTCTGTGAACCTCCAGCAAGCTTTTTAGTTGGGTTGTAAATTCTTTCAGCTTAGTTTTAAGTTGGGGTGATCTATGCTTTTGCCAATTTCTTCGGTTTCTGCTTTTTTCAAATAAAAGCTTTCTCACATCGTCAGAAAAAATTTTGTTGTACCTAGCCTGACGGTAGGTAGAGGACGCATGTTCAACGGCTTTTTGAATGTTTACATTTAGAACGCTCAGACAATCATCGATGTCTCCGGGAGTTTTTAGCGGTTGGTTCTCCGAGCAGTGGGCGCTAATATATTTTTTATATTTCAACCAATTTGTCCTTTTAGATGGGAAAAAAATACTAGCTGCTATTTGATGAGGACTGCAAATAGTGATTATTGTGGGTGAGTGGTCAGGCGATAAATCCAAGGAGGCTTTAGGCTCAATAGACTCCGAGGAAATACCTTTAGCTACGCCAAAATCGATTACGTCTGGAATTTTATTGTGGTCCGTTGGCCAGTAGGTTGGTTGTCCAATTGAAATAACATCAAGTCTCATTTCAGACACGGCTCATACAACACACGACCTCTGGGACTAATTAGGCGGGAGCCCCAGTACGTATGCTTGGCGTTATAGTCTCCAGCAGCTATGAAGCGGGGACCTAAAGATTTGTAAAAACCGTTGTACTGATCCTTCGTTATGGAGAATCTCGGTGGACAATAAACTGACGAAATAACGAGATTATGGAAAAAATCATCAATGCAGACGTTTGTTGTTTGCATATAACATTCGGATAGGCCACCAATCCATTGGTGTTTGATTCTCGATTTGATTATTATAGCCAAGCCACTACATGATCTATCTCTGGGATCCTTCGAATCGTAAAAAGAATTGCCACTTATTTTGAAAGTGCTTCTAGATGTCATATGAGTTTCGGATATTAACATTACATCAATGTTAGTGTGTTAAAAAATATTCGAGTTCGTTTTTGTGTTGGCGGATGCCGTTTGCGTTCCAGAAACAAACCCTGAGCAGTTAAATATAGCAGCTACTTATATGCTTCTATTAGCACAACCAACTACGAATCAACCTTCTTATGCCCACGCGTCTGACCATCCCAACGCAAGCAAGCCTAACCAGCCAACAACACAAAGAGAGGTGCCAACAAATGAACCTACGGGCCCCGATTTCAGCCGCCTGGAAGCCGTAATAGACAGTATGGTAAAACAAATAAATAAATAAATAAAAAAATAGATAAGAAAGTATTAGATGAATGCAATATAGAGCAAAATGACGAGAAAGCGAAGAAAAAATTGTTAGGGATATTAAAAAAGTACCAGCATATATCTCATGTAGAAGGTGAGAACCTGACAACCAATAATTTTTACAATCAAACTATTCAATTAAATGACAAAAATCCAGTTTATATAAAAAACTATCGACTACCACAAACGCATACAGAGGTAATAAATAACCAAGCTTATTAAAACAAAAAATAATAGAGCCAGCCATAAGTCTTTACAACGCTCCACTCTTATTAGTACCTAAGAAAGGCCAAAATGATACAAAACAAGTAAGAAGGCTATATTCGGCTGTGCCGAATCTTATATACCCTTCACAATGGTCTTTTAATATACCCAGCCGAGTTATTTTGTACTGCAAATAATATAATAAAAAATACCTTGTGCGAGCTTTAAAGTCCATAAAAAACCTTCAAAAATTTTAACGTTCGTATGAATAATAGAAATAGATGAAGAAGGTTTGGGGTCGAGAGTTTTGAAAGTTTTCGACATTACTCATAGTAAAAGGTTAATAAAAGTTGTTAATTTTTATGGGATGTTTAAATCCCCCTGCTCCTCTCCAACTTTTTTTTTCTAAAATGTATGAATTATTTGATTATTACTTTGTGTATAATATTCAAAGTCGATAGCTGTTATAGTTTCCCAGATGTAGCGAATCAAAAATTTCCTAAAAATTGTTAATTTGTATGGGAGCTATCCCTTTTTCTGCCCCCAACCAAAAAGTTTTTTCTTCAAAGTGTAGGTTTTGATGTCCAATTCCTTTTTGCAGAACATTTGATGTCGATAGCTGTTGTAGTTTCCGAGATATAGCGTATCGAAAATTTCATAAAAACTGTTAATTTGTATGGGAGCTAACCCATATTCACCCCCCACCCAAAAATTTTTTTCTTCAAAGCGTAGGTTTTGTTGTCTAAATACATTTTGTAGAACATTTCATTTCGATATCTGTTACAGTTTCCGAGATATAGCGTATCGAAAATTTTACAAAAATTGTGAATTTGTATGGGAGCTACCCCATATTCACCCCCCACCAAAAAAATTTTTACTTCAAAGCGTAGGCTTTGTTGTCCAATTACTTTTTGTAGAGCATTTGATGTCGATTGCTGTTATATTTTCCGAGATATAGAGTATCCAAAATTTCATAAAAATTGTTAATTTGTATGGGAGCTACCCCTTTTCCTAGCCCTACCAAAAAATGTTTTCTTTATAGTGTAGGTCTTATTGTACAATTACTTTTTGTAGAACATTTGAAGTCGATAGCTGTTATGGTTTCTACGATTAAGCGCAAAAAATATTTCACCAAATTTGTGCAGTTGTAGGAAAAATACCACTTTCCTGACCCTATCTGAAAAAAACTTTTCCATTATTTAGGTCCCTACTTTAGCAGTATCCGTGCCAAGTTTTGTGGCAATAATGTCTATACCTACTGATATATATAGGGATATATGCACGGATTTTGCCCTAAAAAAATGGGTTACTCTGGGTTTTCGCTTATATCTCGGTCAATAGTGAACCGATTTTGCTGATTTTAAAATAGCGATTGTTAGCGGGATATTTCTAATCGTTTGACCCCATTAGCTGGTCTGTATCTTTTTATTTGACTCCGAAAACTTGATTTCAACAGACGGACAGACAGACAGACGGACATGGCTATATCAACTTCCCTATCTATAAGGATCCAGAATATATATACTTTATGGGGTCGCAAATGGATAATAAAGAAATTACAAACGGAATGACAAACTGATATATACCCTTATCACTATGTGAAGGGTATAAAAATGTAGACTGGTCGTTGATTTTAGGAAACTTAATGACAAAATAGTGAGTGACAAATTTCCACTAACACGTTTAGATGATGTTCTAGATCAGTGGTCTTCACAAAGAGAAACGCACTTAAAATGAGATTATTATTGTCAGCGTTGCCATTATTTTTTTTTATAAAAACTGCAAATTTGAAAAAACAAATCTGCATTTTAAGTGAAAAAACAGAACATAACAAATTATTAATAAAAAAAAATAAAAACATAGCACAATATATCGCGCTCATTCAGTAATACAGTACTAACTGAAAAATGTAAAAATAACAACCAACATATTTTAAGAAACATTTTGGTAGGAAAACAATTTATTTTGGAAAACCCTGGTTGTAATATTCACGAAGAGAGTAAGTAAAAACCCGAAAATCTTCGTTAGCTGGGTAATATGGATGAAGACCACTGTTCTAGATAGACTGGGAGGAGTAAAATATTTTTCCACATTGGACATGACAAGTTCCTTTCATCAAACTGAGCTCGATCAACAGTCAAGACAATTTACGGCATTTTCAACAACCAATGGTCATTACCAATATACAAGATTACCTTTTGGACAAAAGATATCTTCGAATAGTTTTCAGAGGATGCTAAAAATAGCACTAGCCGGATTAGACTCCGAAGCATTCTTGTATTTTGTTGATATAATAGTTTTTGGATGTAGTTTGAAACCACGCAAATATAATTTGTGCAACGTTTTCGATAGACTGTCTAGGTATAATAATAAAAAATTGAATGCAAGCAAATGTTATTTTTGGAAATCAGAAGTTATATATTTGGGACATTTGATAACATTGAATGGTATTAAACCAGACCCAAGCAAATATGACGTAATTGCTAAATATCTTACTGATGACGTTAGAAGATTTACGGCATTTTGTAACTATTTTGGAAGATTCATAAAATATTTTTTAAATATTGCTAATTGTTTAAATGGTTTGTTGAGAAAGGGAACCAAATTTGAATAGACGAACGAATGCAATAAAGCTTTTGAAACACCAAAGAATAAGCTTATTGCACCACCTTTAATATCCTGACTTTGACAAGGCATTCATTTTGACAGATGCATCAGATTTTGCACTAGGCGCAGTTTTGTCACAAGGCCCAATGGGAAATGATTTGTAAATATCATATGCAAATAGATCCTTGAACAAACATGAAAAGAATAAACCTGTGATGGAGAAGGAATTATTAGGCATATATTGGGGCATACAATTCTTTAGACCGTATTTATATGGTAGAAAATTCACAGTTGTAACAGATCATAGGCCTTTAATTTCACTATTTTCTCATAAAACCCCAAGCTCTAAATTAACAAGGATAATACTAGAACTTGCTGACTACGACGTTGACATAGTATATAGGAGAGGAACAAATAACACTAATGCCGATGCATTATCTACTGTACTAAGGAGTATGATACCACTGGAAATTGACGAAAAGGGGAAGAAAACACTAGTAATTATAATAGGTATAAGTAAAAAGTCATCAGAAAAGAATATTATAAAGGATAAAAATGTTATGAGTGAATCTCGTAAGGAGACTGATTAACTCCATATGTGGAATTACACGTCAATAAGTGATATAAAGCGCGTATCGAAATTAAAATTTATATTGAAAAAAGGCCAGGGAATGATGTAAATAAATTATATAAACATATAGTAAAATATTATAAAATTAATAATGCAACACGTGTTAGATATAGCGATAATCCAAAGTATTTAGGTACTCTTTTGGAGAAACTATCATCATATTTGAAAAATACAGATATAATACCCGCGGATGTATTTAAAGCCAGAAATAATGAAACAAATAAAAATAGCAAAGATGACATAATTATATTACTATACAGAAAACTTCATAATATAACAAATGAAGATAGAAGACAAGAATTGATTAAATTATACCACGATACACCCCAAAGAGGACATTTCGGAGGGAAGAAAACTTTACTAAAATTAAATCAAAGGTACATTTGGAATAATATAAGCAAAAATGTAAAACAATATGTGTCTAAGTGTGATATATGCCAACGTAATAAATAGACTAAACATACGAAGAAACAATTAAAAGTTACAGATACTCCAATGGACAGTTTCAAAACTATAGTAATTGACACTGTAGGCCCTTTACGTTCAATAAAAATTTTAGATATATTTTAACTATGAAATGAGAATTAACGAAATACATACATAGTTGTATGTCCTATAGAGACGAAAGAGGCAAAAACAATTGCCAAGGCACTAGTAGAAAATTTAATACTTAAATATGGTTTATTTAGCACTCTAAAATCAGATAACGGTACAGAATTTAGATATGAATTATTAAAGGAGATATGTGAGTTATTAAAAATTTAACAAATTTTTTCCACACCGTATCATCATGAGACGTTGGGTACACTAGAGAGAAACCATAGGGTTCTTAATGAATACTTTTTGTCATTTGTACAAAATGACAATTGGGATAAATGGATATCTTACTATACTTTTGCGTACAATATAACTCCTCATGTAGATACTAAATATTCACCTTTTGAACTTGTTTTTGAAAAATTACAATTTTGAAAATTATGCTAATAAACTTAAGACTAGGCTAAAACATGCCTCAGAAAATGCCAAAAACTTGATAGATATTATAAAAAAACAAAATAATTATAGACTTATTAACACGAATAACTAGAAGTGAAGACTTAGTTTTGGTCAGGGCTGGAAATAGAAAAAAACATGAACCACTTTATGACGGACTGTATAAAGTAATAGACATAGATGATTTAAGTGTATTAGGATAAAAACAAACATAAAAGCAATTCATAAAAACAGACTAAAAAAATATAATGTATAAAAAAAATAATTTAATAATGTAAAATAATTTTTAGAACACTTAAATAAATTTAATAATATATACTTATTTCAAATTTAGAATTTATAATAAGTATTAAAAAAAATCATCCAATTTGAATTGTATAGATTTTTCTTAAGAGCGGAAGTATAGTGTGTTGGTCACACTTATCCAACGTTGTGTGTTGGTCACGCTTATGCTACTAAACGTACATTTAATACATGACTCAATAACACAAACAATAATAAATAATAAACAATAATTATCAATGACCTACAAATAGTGACGACGCACAGTCTGTGTCCCATAGACAAAAATACAATAAAAAAAATGTTTTATATTGTAGATAAAAATATATAGGTCGACAGATAACAATAATTTTTAAATAAATTTTAAAGAATTTTTTTCGACTTAGCTCTTTTTGGTGGCGCTAGGGGCCGCCAAAGTCAAAGAATTTGAAGTAAAAATGGCTAAACAAATACCCGCGTCTTACATGCTTCAGGAAAACAGTTGTAAAAAATTATTTTTTGGAGTATGAGATTGAAATTTTCTTTTGTAGTAAATAACTATATTTGCAACTGCCAAAAAAATTTTTTGTGATTTCTTTTTTTATAAGTATTTCTTATTGCTTTGAAAAATGCTTATTATTCACTTAAGCTCTAAAAATTTTTTAACTTTGATGGAAAATTTAAAAAAAAAAAGAAAAATATGGTCTATGGGGTTTTTTCTGTTTTCAAAAGTTCATACTGTTTTCTTATAATTAAAAGAAAAAAATTTTAAAAATTTAACCACAACTTTAAAAAAAATTATTTTTAAAAATGGTTATTTTCGTGATTTTTTCTCAAATTTCGACAGTTTTCTAAGGTTTAAAAGAAAACAAACTACAAATACTGTAAAATATAAATTCAAATTAATACTGTTTAATAAAAAAACAGCAAAAATAGTAAAGTTTTTGCGTTTATATGTATTTTACGCTATAAAATGACACTAAAACCCCAAATTACCAAGGTTTTTTATTGTTTTAAAAAAATTATTGTAAAAATTTAATTTTTTGAACTAGGAAATTCAAATTGTTTCTTGTAATAGCTAACTATATTCGAAACCAACTGTGAAAAAGTTTTTTTATATTTTTTTCCTATACATACTTTTTGTTGGTTTAAAAAATGCTTATTAAGTAAATAAGCTCCAAAAATTTTTTAACTTTGATGGAAAATTAAAAAAAAAGAAAAATATGGTCTATGGTTTTTTTTCTGTTTTCTAATAACTACAAGAAAAAAAAATTAAAAAATTAACCACAACTTTAAAAAAATTATTTTTAAAAATGGCTATTTTGGTGATTTTTTCTCAAATTTCGACAGTTTTCTGGAATTAAAAACAAAAAAAAACTTATAATATAATAACATATAAAACCAAATTGATACCATTAGATTATATAAATTGACAAGATAAATTAAAAAAAATAAGTATAAAATTGTGTTTGCCTCTTTTTGACGCTCAAGATGCTGCTAAATTAACAGATTCACGTTGGTGTTTCATTGTTTCAAGAATGTTTTCAAAATGTGACTTTGTGTAGTTTACCTCCCACCACTGCACATTGTTCGATTTTAAAAATTAGCACGACAAAAATAAGAAAATAAAGTTAATTAAAAATTTGAACTGTCCACACTGTTTGCAAGCGAAGGCCCAGACTAGCTTAAAATTATATGATTCGTGAATATCTTTCAGTTTGTATGCTTATTACGGTACTCTGAATCACATGCTAAAGGAAAACAAATAAAAACACAAACATATTGTGCATATTTTCTGCAAATTCAAAAGTAAATAGAAGGCGTTGTAGAAGCGATATTAAAAAATTTTTTTTTTCTATTCAATTGTTGTAACTTTTGAAAATAACACACAGAAACACTTTATTTTCTGATAAATGATAAGTTTTTTATTAAGTGTTGGGCTAAGTGAGTTTTTTTTACAATTATTAACAAACCAACTAACTTTGCCAGACAAAATCTTTTGATTTCCATCCGTTTCACCACATCCATAAACGTTTGCGCAATCTTCCAACCTTGCTGTTATAGAATTTAAAAAAAAATCCTGCCCCAAGCTGCCCCATTAAATTTTTTTTTCAAAAGTACAATATGAGCTCGGCTTTAATTACCCTCAGAGATGTTTTTAATGTATGGCTGTCTTCTTTAAAAGAAACCCAGATTGACTCTATAGTTGATTTTATTTCGTAAAATTTTTGCAGTAATTCAGCAACAATTATACAATTTGATAAAGTAAAGGTCCTTGCTTCAAACTTGTGTACTAAATTTGAAACAAAGTGGCAACAGGCCAACAGAACAAAACCACGATTTTTCCATTATAATAACGATTGGTTAACAGGCACAATTGATTATTCATATTTCACATCAACTTCTGTTGCACAGGGTAATACTAGAGGCAGAGGCAGGCCAAATAAAAACTTTGAAGACTGCAGCCAAAGAAGTAAAGAAAGAAAATCAAAAAATCTGACAAATGTTGCAAGTAATGAACAATTATTCATTGCAGTAGAAATGCAAATACGATCAGCAGGTAAGCGTAATTCAGCGAGAATAGTCAAGGAGTTCCCTATTGCTTCTCCAGAAAGAGGTTTTCAAATAAAAAAAATTAAATTACAAGAAAAAACGCCAAAATCTCTATCGCCTGATGAAGCATTGGCAATGATCTTGGACTTGGATTTGTCTACAAATAGGTATAGGTTGATGGAAACTATATACATGGTATTATATGCCGGTAAGTGTGCACAAAGTTTTTTGGCATGGCAAAATAATTATTCAGAATTGCATCCTCCCCATTGGCTAATTGTCAGAGGAAGCTTAAGAGTCGAGAAATAAAGACACTAGACGCTACAGATTGTAATTTACGCGCAAAATATCTCGCAAAGATACCAACTCTGATTTACTAAATAGACTGATCAGATCCATATATATGTAATTTAAGAAAAGCGCCAAGAACTAAGCGTGGACAATTAACTCCAGATATTTTAAAACTACTGCAAAATACTTTCATAAATATTGAAGAGTCAGATGATGAATATGAAAGCAGCAACTCAGAATAAGTTATTATTATTTTTTTACATTACTGTTAATTTATGAAATTTTTTTTAAATTTATTATTGTAAAATATGTGTGTACATAAATTTGTAAATGCCACAAATATATAACTATAAAATATTTCTTATTAAAATGCTTACACGCTGAATTTCACGATTATACCTCAATCCGTTCAAGAGTTATCGTGTTCACAAACGAACCGTCGGACAAACATATATATGGCAGGTAGTAGTTTCAGCAGTCGGATTTGCCTAATTTTTTAACCAGTCTTTCTCCTACATATAAGAAGTATTTGTACAAAAAATCAGCATTCTATATCTGTTATTTACAAAGTTATGGTTTTTTTCGTGCTAATTTTTAAAATCGAACACTGTGCACTGGTGCAAACTTTTTTCCCAAAAATAAAGATAAACTAGTATAAAAATCGATAGAAGTTAGCTAAGTTTCTTAAGTATTTAAAATGTGAGCTATGAATTGCCAAAAAATTTATTTTTTCCAGTTCGGTTGTGACTATAACAAAAACTTGATAAAAATATGACAAAAATTTAGTGTCTTTCGTAAATCTTATAAAACTTTGCATCACAACAAACTAATAAAGCAATTGAAAATCGCTAGATTTGACTCCCACCTACAAATATTATTTACCGTTATTTTTTATTTAAAATGGAGATGGGTACGTGACAGAAGTTTTTTTTTTGCAACATCCTTTGTTTGTAGTAAGCAAAACTGTTTCTAATAAAATGTTCAATAAATTTATATGCTTGATAATTACTTACTTTTACATACGAGTAAAAGTGAGGGCGCGTGGTTCAATTAATTAACGTGCACATCTCTAATCAAAGTGTAAACAAAGATTTTAATAAATCATAATTGGTCAAAACCAATAAATTAAAGTGATGACTTTTATTTTATGTAACTCAGATAGAGTTGACTGATGGATAAAAGCAACTTCTGAAGATAAAGAATCAGAGGTATATAAATATGTTGAAAGAAAAATAGGCGAGTCATATTTTGACAAAAATAAGTTATTACAAAGTGTTTATTTTTTCTACAACAAAATGATAAATTTTTGAAAAGAAAGCAGGGGCAACTTAATGCATTTAAAAAAGAAACATTCTTCGTGCTTAAACAATACTTTTTTTGATGCTGATGATGTAAGTTTTATAATTTTTAATTGCTATTCTAAAATAAAGATATTATTAAATATATTTAATTTAAATTCTTAGCAACCAAGCACGAGTACAACAGTGGCTTTAGATGCAACAGAAACTTCATGTAGAAAACGTGGTAGACCGACAAAAGATTTTGGTAGCACTACAGTCAAAACTAGACACCGAAGAGTGGCAAAGTTAGTATTAAAATGTTCCCTTGAGGAAGTAGAATTTGCAATGGAAAATTTAAAACGGGAATCTCATTCTGTTTTGCAAAGCCCAATGTCGAATTTAAATGCTTACCAGCAACAAAACCTTTGGCGCTATATATGAATGTAGATTTGACCGAATGAAAATATAGTGTGACACGTAACACAATAAATGAAATACACCAAAATTGTTTTCCATCTCTGTATGCTGAAAAAAAAATTATTCCGCTTATTGTGGTATCTGAAAATAAATTTCAGGGTGCTTGTCTGAAGAAGCATTGGAAGCCAACCACAAAATCGTGAAAAAAGCAAGACTGTCCCAAACGAGGAAAACGTTACGAAAATACACTCATAAAGATTTAGTGTCTTATTAAATACTATCTTCATGACCGTTTTTGACTTCAAAAAGGAATCCAAAGACCAAAAAAAATTTATTTGCAGAAATTAATTAATATATACATAGAGAAAATCCTAATGAGCCAGTTTAAGACGACGAGACAAATGTTTCATTGAACGGCAATATTTTTTGGGAAGAGTCCAATACTGAAGAAGATTCATTGTAAAATAAAAAATATATAAATTATTAAAAAAATAAAAATTATTATTAATATACGCACTTATACGTATTTTAAATTTAATTTTAATTTAGAAAGATTGTAATTTTGTACTTTCACGTTGTCGTCAAAATCGTAATGTAGAAGATTTTTAACCAATTTGTTTTTTATTTTCTATTTTTATAAGTAAATTTTAATGTAATTTGGCACTAACATTTGTTTAACACATAATAATAACCATACCCCCAAATTTAATGAGAATCGGATAACTTTTGTAACAGTCTTGGCATTTTTGCGAAAAAGGATATATGACAGGACCTAGAGTACTTGCGCCAATCTCAATAAAAATTATCCCACAAGTTACTAGCACGGGATGTAAATGATCTACGGACTATTGTAACTTTCTGTGCAGTTATGTAGTCACAATTGAAAATTTCGTCCTTTCTATATATGGGCAGTAGGCGTGTCCTTTGCCCGTTGTTTTCAAAAAATTGAATTTTTCTTAATTTAAGTATTTTATACTAGTGTACCAAATTTCAAAGCTCTGAGACCACTCCTTCTATTTTTGTCCCATCACTATATGGGATCAAAGCACTGTGCGACGCGAGGAATCAAATGACATTGCATAAATTTTTAGCAAAATTGCTGACTAGCAAAATTTTGACTACACACCTAGTTAAGTAAAAACAAAATAAACGTATATGAAATAAGGTCATAATAATTAGTATGTAATAAATTTAGAATTAAGAAATTAATATAAATAAATATTAATAAAAATTTATTAAAATAAATCAGAATAAAATTGATGAAAACCTTAATCATCTTTCTTATTCTCAACCTTAACTGCGGCTCTTTAGCGATAACCAAGCGGCACACTGAGAACCATTCTACGAAAAGACGGCCAAAACTTATTTTTTTTTTTTTATGATCACCGATTGAAAAATGTTAAAGTTCATTCGAATGTAGATACTAGTGTACCTCGTGAGCCAAAAAACTAAAGCTTTATTTCACATATATTACAGAGAACAGAGAACCTTTTCAAAATGGACATTCTCAGCATTTTGCTAAAATGGCAAATATCTTAGTAAAATTTTGATTTTTAAACTTCTATAACTTTTCGGTTTTTAAATATTTTCAAACGAAAAAATTTTGTATAATTTTATAGCTATGAGTACAAGAAAAATTAGTTGTTTATGAAAGAAATAATTTTTTTCTTTTCTTTAAGGTCTAAATTTTCCTAAATTCCCATTTTTGATAGAGCATAACTTCTTGAGAACATAAGAGAACAAAAAGAAATTAGCACTATTTAGTAGACAAAACTCTCCTCTGTACCTCATTGTATACCAGGGACGATCCGACCGTGAGCACTAGACCAATTTTTGTGACATAAGGTCAAATATTTTTTGCAAAATTTGAGTAAAAGAGCTAAACAATAATGTGTACTGTGTTTTTTTAAGTATCTTAGTTTTTTTATCAAATTTCTTTTATGAGAGGCAGTTTTAAGATGGATATATCTCGTATACGCAGAGTTGGGCAAAATACATGCTTTGCTGTATTTGAAATACAAACTACAAAATACTTGTTCCGCTTGTTTTTCAAATACAAAATACCAAATACTTTCAAGTCGAGTATTTAAAATACAAAATACAGTATTTTAGTATCTTTTATTTAAAATACATTTATAACCATTAATCAATCGGTAAAACGTGAGTTTCCTTTCATAAATACTAGATTTTTAAAAGTTTAAGCAGATAAGCAGCCTCTTGTTGGAGAAAATATAAATCCTGCTAAAGAAAACAATCTTTCTACAGGTCCTGATGAACACAAACTGGTGTTAAATTTTATGAAAACAGTTCTCTGTATGTGAAAATCAATTAAATTAAAAGTAAAGTAATATCAAGGCGAGTTCTGCATTTCTTTTGTATACCCTTCACACAGTGATAAGGGTATATATCAGTTTATCACTCCGTGTGCAATTTCTTTGTTATCCATTTGCGGCCCCATAAAGTATATGTATTCTGGATCCTTATAGATAGGAAGTTGATAGAGACATGTCCGTCAGTCTGTTGAGATCAAGTTTTCGGAGTCAACTATTGGAAATATCCTGGAGACAATCGCTACTTAAAATTAGCAAAATCGGTTGACTATTGACCGAGTTATAAACGAAAACTCAAAATAACCCATTAGGACAAAATCCGTGCATATATCCTTATATGTATATCTCAGTAAATATTGTCATTCTTGCCACAAAACTTGGCACGGATACTCTGAAAATAGGGACCTCAATCAGAGTGACCGCTCGTCGACTAAAGTTGCATTTTGCAACCTTTTCAAGGGCCTGCGACTTTTTGTGCAACTTCTTTATGCTGACACTATTTTGCCACTTTTTTAAAATTTTGAAACTTTTGCCCCTTTTTTGTTACGAAAGTTAAACAAATTTTAGCATTTGCGCATTCCCAAATATCGCATTCTAAGTTTTTTGAAATTAAACATGCTGAAAGCTTTTGGCATACAGTGTGTTGTTTAAAAAATGATTTAAAAAAGCCATTGTGACCAAATTTATATAAAATAGTTGCGTATATTTTTACATTACCCCACAGCAGCGCATGTGCTGAAAGAATTTTTCCTAAGTCAGCGCTGGTTAAAAATAAATTGGCAAACAAATTAAAAGTTACGACCTGTAGTTCAAGGATGTCAGCTTTACATTTAATAAATACTGAACTAGAAGACTGTATTCCAGGTGATGAACTTAAACACAAGTACAGAAACGAATTTTCAAATAATATGAAAAAAATTAAATATATGAACTTGTGTATTATTACATTACATCCCTAAAGATAAAAAACCAGTGGGTAGTTTAAATGTGCTATATGTTTTTTACTTAGACTAGCTGTCTGTCTGTTCTGTTTCAACCAAATTTAAAAAAAACAATATTCCGATATTCGATTTTTCATAATATTAAAACTATATAAAAATTAAATTCTTTTTTTGCAATTTCAAATTTATTACTTTTTATGTGTCTTCGTACAAAAATTCGTTTTTAATAAATGTTTTCTTTTGATACATTTCTTATTTTTAAATTATTTTAATCAAGTTTTTTTGTGTTGTTGAATTACTGATCTGTTTTTGTTTTTATTAGTTGTAAAAACATTAATAGAAAGTTGAATAAGGGCTTTAAAAAAGAGTGCAACTTTTTTTTCCAAAAGCGACTTTTTTATGCGACTTTTTTTCCTAAAACGACTATTTGTGCCACTTTTTCAAAATTCTCAGCGGTCACACTGACCTCAATTAGGAAAAATTTTTTTCAAATAGGATCAGGGGAATAGGTTTTTTCTCTACAGCTGCACAAATTTTATGCAATATTTCATGCGCTAAATCGTAGAAACTATAATAGCTGTCGACTTCAAATGTTTCAAAAATTGTACAACAAGACCTACACTTAGGTGGAAAAATTTTTTGGGTGGGGACAGGAGAAGGTGTGGCTCCCATACAAATTTACAATTTTTATGAAATTTTCGATACGCTATATCTCGAAAACTATAACAGCTATCGACTTTTTGTGTTCTACAAAAGGTAATTAAATGATAAGACCTACATTTTGGGGATAAAAATTTGGAGAGGAGCAGGGGGACTAGAAGATCCCATAAAAATTAACAACTTTCATTAACCTTTTAATACGAATAATTTCGAAAGCTTTTTAACTCTCGACCTCAAACCTTCTTCATCTATTTCTGTTATTCAAACGAACGTTAAGTCCTTGTAAAGTTTTCTATGGACTTTAAAGCTTGCACAAGGTATTTTTATTATATTATTTGCAGTACAAAATAACTCGGCTGGGTATATTGAAAGACCAATGTGAAGGGTATATAAGATTCGGCACAGCCGAATATAGCGCTCTTACTTGTTTTTTGTTAAATTCAATGGTAATTTGTTATATTTGTCGGCTTAAATTAGTTATAAATTCAGCACAATTGGCATCACTGAAAACATTTCATAATTAAAATTTACAAAATTACAGCCAAATATAGCGATCATATTTGTTGTGTTTAAAAGTGTGATTGTAAAAAAAATTTTAATTTTTATAAAAAAATAAATTTTTTTGACATTCACATTTCCAAATATCCGCTGAGCTCTTGATATTTCCTGAATGAGTAAGCCCTGGAAAAGAACATGCCTTGCTAAGGCAAAGATATGAATAAATACAAACACAAAGTTTCCATTCTTTCTTTTTTTGGAAATTGTAACATTTTTCAATTTTGATGATGACAGCTTTTTGTATAACAAAAAAATGTATGTTGCAAAAATGTATTTTGACATCAAAAGTATTTGTTATACAAAATACATAAGGAGGTGGTATTTCAAATACAAATACAAAATACGTATTTGTATTTCAAATACGTATTTAAAATACAAGTATGTATTTGAAATACTACCCAACCCTGTATAAATGTAATATATTTAACAAACAGATCTCCGCTAATTATGGTAAACACCATTAGGGGCATTCCACCGTCACGTACAGACAAATTCAACTATTTTTTTGGCACTTATTTTACATACAACTTCTAATTGGTAATTCAGAATTCTATTTTTTTCTTCTATTAATTAAACTGCGTGGTAGGTTTCAATTCCACATCAAACTTGTTTTTAATAATTCATAAAATATTATAGAAAAAATTAAACAAACTTCGTCACGTGTGGGACAGCCTGAGTCAACTAACATTCAAAATTGTAGTGTTTAAATCCAAATCTCAGCGAATCAGTTGCACATAGAGAAAAGATGTCTAAGAAAGAAATTACAACTAACAACCACGCTTACTTATGATGATAATAAATTTCTATTAAAAAAAATATTTTTAGGTAAAAATTAACTTTTTTATTTTGTCCGTACATACAAATGGCGTCACGTAAGGGACACAGTTGAAATTATTTTTATCAAGTACACAAAAATCAAAAGTTAATTGCAGTTTTGTCTACAGATAAGCTAAGTTTTTGCACTCCACGATATTTTGATTGGTTTTGAGGAAACAAAAGTTTGAAATTCTTCTAATGGCATGGTGATTCAGATTCAATTTTTTCTCAGATTTTTGAGGATAGCACATAAATTACCCGGGTTTTTTAAACTAATTAAGAAGCCAAATAAGCAAAAAATTTAGCTGACTGAATGACAATATCCTTATATATTCGCCGATTCCATCTATTACACCTTTTCCATTAGTTGTAGCAAAATATTTACAAAAAAGGGCTTTGCGTACTTTTCGCTCAGCATTGATATTAATTTTCCCATATAGCGGTTTTTAAATTCTAATGCCGAGCCATTGCTCCAAACTATTTCCACTAAAGGTAAATCTTCATTTGTCGTATTAACTAAATCGAACAGCTTATTTAAAAAATAAAAAACTGCATCTTTGTCTTTAAAATTCGCATTCGAGCATATAAGGTAGAGTAAGTGCGGGTAACGTAGTATAGACTGGTAATGTGGTATAGGAGCATTCCATAAAAAAAGGGAAATCTGAGCAATATTACAAACATAAACTTTTTTTATTTTTGCATCTTTATAGAGAGATTAAGTTCCAATCTCAAAAAAATCACATACATCGTGACGAGTAGATCACTTTTTTCATAAATACCGTTATTTTTTTGAGAATATAAAGAATCTAGCTTTAATTGTTTATTTTACACCATTTTTTGAGAGGTCGCTGCTAATACTGTTTTTCACATAAAAACTAATATTCTTCTCTGCGTTCAAGGGAGTGGTGAGCTGTATTAAACTGTATAATATTTATTGTTGTTTTGTTCCCGAGTAAGTAATTACAATGCAAAGGTAAATTTCTATGTCCCATACGTGACGCCTGTTTCCTTTTTTTATTAATAACTGTAAGACAAGTCAACTAAACAAATTGATTTTTTCGAAAAAACTTCTTGCCGACTCACCTCGCCACATGGATCAGTGGGTTAAATGCTGATGTTTTACAACCAAATTAATAACTAACAACCGAACAAAGAGTACTGATGATGAAAATCGTAGCTGTTTTTTGAAAATGCATTCTACTCGGCTAGTATCGGTAAAAATCTTGTTTTTTCAATAAAATTTCCTTTCTTAACTAACGCTAATAAAGTAGTAAAAAGTAAAAATATTAATTTCTTCATTTGAAAATAAATGAGAATTTAGTATAGTATTGAACTAGAGCCTGATAAAGAAAATAAAATTGTCTTAAAACAAATAGTTCAACTAATAAATAAAACGAAAACACATAAAAAGCACACATGGCACGGTGATATATATATAACAATTTCAAAAATTGTACATATAAAAAAAATATGGCAGCCTTTTAATACCATCTGATAGATGGTTAAGGCTACGCTACGCTCTAAACTTAGTGTTAAAACTTAGATAGAGATGGCGTTAGTAATAAGAAATGGAAAAAAGAAAAAGCTTTGGTTTAGTTGGCTTAAGTGGAAAAAACTTCGTGCCGACTCACCTCGCCACATGGATCAGTGGGTTAAATGGCTGATGTTTTACAACCAAATTAATAACTAAAAACCCAACAAAGAGTACTGATGATGAAAATCGTAGCTGTTTTTCGAAAATGCATTCTACTCGGCTAGTATCGGTAAAAATCTTGTTTTTTCAATAAAATTTCCTTTCTTAACTAACGCTAATAAAGTAGTAAAAAGTAAAAATATTAATTTCTTCATTTGAAAATAAATGAGAATTTAGTATAGTATTGAACTTGAGCCTGATAAAGAAAATAAAATTGTCTTGAAACATTATAATTTAAAAAGAGTCCAAGTAGATAAATTTCAAAAAGACCAATTTAATGAAGGTGTACGTATCCTTCAATTCAAATTGATTTTGCAATGCCTTTCGCTTGTGAATACCATAATGAATTTCAAAGCGCACTATGGTCGCGAACGAGTGTCCTGTTGTTTAAGGAAACTTTTTACAAAGAAAAATGTCAAGCATAGAGTAAGTGCGGGTAATGTAGAATACCTATATATTTTTAGATTGCTACACTTTTAATTTTATGACGGTTTTGGTATGATTTAACTACTATTTGCTTTGCAGCACACATGCCCACAGACAATTTTACTCATACATACATTGACTTTTGCTATTGATACCGTCTTCTCAGTATTCATAAAGACCCTAAAGAGGCCTCAAAACAACTGCAGCATCACGTATTCCAAGTAGCGAAATTTTCAAGTTTATGGGGTATTAAAATAAACGAACAAAAATGCACCCACGTTAACCCGGTAGTTCCCAGAACTTTTTTTGTTTTAAATTTTTCTGAAAAAGGTAACTCTTACATATTTTAGCCTTCTGAGCACGAAAACTAGTTTAGTCTTTCAATACATTGTTACGCTTTTCCGGAAAACGTGAAAAACTAGCGTTACCATATGGTAACCGTGGATCGCCTAGGGTACATGTTTTTTTTTTTTAAATTAACGAAAAATAGCGGTTAAAAAACATTTTTATAAAATAATAAGTAAAATGGAATTCATTATATAATAAAAGAGTTTTGTAGGATATCGGCGAAGTACTTTTCGCAAACTCCTACGTTGCATTTTATACAAAATGTTTGCCCGTTGACTGCATCGTTCGCTGGCACAATGCCTATGATTGGATGACACTACAAAACGTCCAATCTGATCTTTATGAATAGTGTGGTCAACTAGGCCTGGTTGTGTTGCATGTCTGTGGGAGGACATTGGGTCTAATGATTTGGGTTTTTTTCCATAATGCTTGTAATTGTATACTGCCAATTGTCATCGAAATTAAAATTTAGTCATTGTCAACTGCTCTTTTCACTGAATCTGCCAATCGTTTTGAATACAAGCATCTATGGGCCAAGTAAAAACACTAGACCACCATTTTTGTCCTCTATATGGCAAAGAACGGGGTACATTTATTTTGTATGCACTCGCCTTAGAATTACGCCATGTCATTAATTTCGGATTTTCTCCAAATTTATAAACCAATATTGTTTTTTAACATACTTTTAGTTTCATCTTCTACATCAAAATTTTGCAAATGTTGCTCGCTATCTTTTACAACTTCACAGCAACCTTTCATCTGAGCTGGGCAAACATTATCTGGAATGCCCCAACATTCATCATCTTCGCCAGACATATTGACGTCTATAAAAGGCTTGATATAAATAACAGTTGGCATGTCAGTTCGTTAATTTTAATTTTCTGCTTCATCGAGCCTCTTGTTGCAAATATAAACATCTTAAGGGTTGTTAAATTTTTAAAACACTTAACAAGCTTAGAACCACATACAAAGAAAAAAACTTGTACCCTAGGCGACCCACGGTTACCATATGGTAACGCCTTAAGTAAAATGTAAATAAATAGTACAAAAAAAAGTTTTTTAATACAATTTTTTTTTATATTTTATAGTTTATTTTGTGAGCTACAAGCTGCTTAATTTTTTTTACGATTTATTAAAATTATAAATAAATGCTTTATCTAACAGATGTGTTATATCTAAAAACGCGAAATTTTATAAATTTTTTTTGTCACTTAAATTTTACACGCCACAACTTTCCTAATTGAACCCAGAGTAATAGAATCTTTTTTATTTGACAAACTACAAATGTTTTGCACAAAATAACGTTTTTTTCTTTTTATTATGTTGTTTTGTTGTGGATCTTTCTGTATAAATGTAACTTCATGTTTTGTGTTACCATATGGTAACCGTGGGTTAATTCGGGTTAATTTTACTTTACGCAAGGAAACGTGCCCCCCCCCCCCCCCCCCCCCAATTTTTATTAACAACCATACGGTGCCCCGACGTATTGAAACAAAATATCTTGGCATTCACTTGGATCGCCGCCTCACATGGAAGCCCCATGGTGTTTATACATCAGCAAAAAAGTCGATCACACAAATTAAAGAATTTCTCTTTTTTGCGAGATAAAAAAATATTTTCTTCGACGCGATGCGTCTTTCTTTATTTGTAATATTTTTCTAACTGCCGCTGCTTTCAAAAGCATGCTTCCTAAATACTAGTTGTCTTATCATCTATAGGAAAATATGTTTTATCATTTAATGGAAATTTTATTAGGAAAATTTATATATATCAATATAAAGTATTCTTATCATCTTATACCTAATTACATAGTTTATGGAAAATGTGTGATTTATTTTTATCAATATAATATATGCAAAATTACTTAGTTTATGGAAAGGTGTGATTATATTTTTATCAATGGAAAATTACTTAGTTTATGTGTGATTATATTTTTATCAATTTAATACATGGAAAATTACTTAGTTTATGTGTGATTATATTTTTATCAATTTAATATATTGTTATGGAAAATTACCTAATGGAAAATTACTTAGATTATATTTTTATCAGTTCCAAATGGTGTCCTTAGCTTCGGTCGCTAACTCACACCAAAAGGAGTTTTTGCAACTGACTCCCAAAATTACTTGCAAATATTAATTAAAGTATTGCTTTATTAATTTTCTGAGAGCCGCAATATATTTAGCCTGTTTTTGTTATTTTTATATTATAAGTTTAAGAAAAAACTTACTATACCACATTACCACTCTATACCACGTTACCCGCACTTACTCTACCTTATATGTTCGAATGCGAATTTTAAAGACAAAGATGCAGTTTTTTATTTTTTAAATAAGCTGTTTGATTTAGTTAATATGAAAAATGAAGATTTACCTTTAGTGGAAATAGTTTGGAGCAATGGCTCGGCATCAGAATTTAAAAACCGCTAAATGGTAAAATTAATATCACTGCTGAGCCAAAAGTACGCAAAGCACTTTTTTAAAAATATTTTGCTACAACTAATGGAAAAGGTGTTATAGATGGAATCGGCGAAAATATAAGGAGATTGGTATGAGAGAAAATGATAAGCCAAAGCAAACATATTGTCATTCAGTCAGCTAAATTTTTTGCTTATTTGGCTTCTTAATTATTTAAAAAAAACCCGGGTAATTTATGTGCCATCTTTAAAAATCTGAGAAAAAATTGAGTCTGAATCACCATGCCATTAGAGGAATTTCAAACTTGTATTTCATCAAAACCAATCAAAATATCGTGGAGTGCAGAAACATAGCTTATCTGTAGACAAAACTGCAATTAACTTTTGATTTTTGTGTATTTTATAAAAATAATTTCAACTGTGTCCCTTACGTAACGCCATTTGTCTGTACGTGACAAAATAAAAAAGTTAATTTTTACCTATAAATATTTTTTTTATTAAAAATTTATTATCATTATAAGTAAGCGTGGTTGTTGGTTGTAATTTCTTTCTTAGACATCTTTTCTCTATGTGCAACTGATTCGCTGAGATTTGGATTTAAACACTACAATTTTGAATGTTAGTTGACTCAGGCTGTCCCACACGTGACGAAGTTTGTTTACTTTTTTCCTTAATATTTTATGAATTATTAAAAACAAGTTTAATGTGGGATTGAAGCCTACCACGCAGTTTAATTAATAGAAGAAAAAAAATAGAATTCTGAATTACCAATTAGAAGTTGGTGTAAAATAAATGCTAAAAAAAAGTTTAATTTGTCTGTACGTGACGGTGGAATGCCCCTTTAGGGTCTTTATGAATACTGAGAAGACGGTATCAATAGCAAAAGTCGATGTATGTATGAGTTAAATTGTGTGCTGTGTAAAGCAAATAGTAGTTAAATCATACCAAAACCCTCACAAAATTAAAAGTGTGGCAATCTAAAAATATATAGGTATTCTACATTACCCGCACTTACTCTATGCTTGACAATTTTCTTTGTAAAAAGTTGCAGCTTAAACAACAGGACACTCATTCTCGACCATAGTGCGCTTTAAAATTCATTCTGGTATTCACAAGCGAAAGGCATTGCAAAATCAATTTGAAGGATATGTACACCTTCATTAAATTGGTCTTTTTGAAATTTATCTACTTGGACCCTTTTTAAATTATAATGTTTCATCATAATATTAACTGAATTAATCAGTTTGTCTTTCAATTTAACTGAACTTGTTTAATGGGTTGTTAAACGTGATGTATTATCTGAATTTTTTTCCCCTTCTTTCCATATGCAGACTTATGCTTAAGTCTATGGACAGCAATAGTTTTTTGTTATCAGAAAAAAGTCACATTCATTTTTCCAGCACTTAGAATCTAAATAAGGATCACATAAAATTTTCAACAACCAGTCGTTACAGTAGTTTTGTTTGTTTTCATGTGTTATAAAGTTGCACTGATCTGAAGGAATGTGTTTTTGAGTAGCACGTCTTAAGGTCTAAGATTACAAAATTTTGAAAATTTTATTTCTATATTAGGAATAACATCCGTAAAAACGCAGAAACCTTCCCGTAGATACATAGTTAAATAATGCTTCTAACGCCTTTCTATAATTCCATTTCTTCAAACCACAACCAATTAATTTGCGCCTGGACACGTGTAAGTTAACACAAAACAAATCAAAAATACATGTTTACAACCAAAATATGTTCCCAAGCTGACGTCGCGTCTGCTGTAATACGACGCTTTCTATTCTACAACTAAACTATTGCACATGCTAAACAACGAAATTGTAAACCTGTGTGAAAACAAAAACAAATCAATTTCCCATAATGGAGTGATCGTCAACTGGCTAGCAAAAAATACAATAGAATTAAGATTTTCTGTGCTTTTTTACGTTTAACTTTTGAATAAAGAACATTGTTGGCTCGCTGCCAACAATTAAAAAATAATTTTTTTAAATTATTCAACTCGCAGAGTTTTAATTGGCGCCCGAGCAGGGACCCTTGAAAGGTCCACCGGTAAAAGTAATAACGGAAAAAAGTCAAGCCTTGACGCGGCCCCTTAGTAATCCGGAAGGATAAACGGGTTTGAACGTGAAGTCAAAGCCCGTCATGCCAATAAGTCCTAACTTATTGTAACTAGTGTTAAGGATTTTACTAAGAATAAATGAATATACAAAGAAAACATGACAAATTAGTTAAAGATAAAATAAGTGTAAAAACACGCTAAATAAATAAAAAAAAAAAAAATATTTTAAACAAAGAACGTAAACGCAAAGTTAACAAATATAAGAAATTATTAAAAGATAATATTTGTGCAAAAACGCGCTTAATAAAATAAAAGAAAGATTTAAAAAAAAAAAATTACATGCAAAACTAACAAGCTAAACCAAAAGAACAACAAATTTAATAGAATAAAGTGAAAATTAAATAAAGGAAATCAAATTAACGAATTAACCAGGCTTAATGAAAATGAACATACAAGTGTGAAACACCAAAAAAAAAATTTTGTGAACAAAAGGATTTAAATCTGTGAAAACATTTACAGAATAAATCAAAAACAAGAAAAATTAAGTATCAAAAATTTTGTGAAGAAAGCAGAGTGAACTCTAACAGAAGAAGAAATAAATTCTATACATTAAATACACCTAGTGTACATCAACAGCAAAGCAACATTCAACTTAACCTGTACAACAGAAAGACTGCAGACGACAGCAGCATTAATGTAAGAATAGTTATAAGTGTATCTTTATTAATTATTGTATTAAATAAAATATTGGTGAAATATTAGATTAGCTCACTGTAGCCAAATAAAAGAAAACTTGCGTTAAGAATAAAATTTACAAATCTTTTCCAAACCTTTTTCTTTACGTTTTTACTCGAACATGCCTGAGACGATCGACGAACTAACTGATAGAATGTCCAGGACATTAAAATTATCACAGAACATGTCAAATCAAATTCCTTCAACCTCTAATGTACTGCACGGACTAAATGATGTGCAAAAGACTCAGATACAAAATATGATCAGGGAATTTATACGAAATGAGGATGATGTCCTTCTTGATGAGGGAACAGACCATCCTGTGGGCACCGTTACAAATTTGGAGGAATTAAACAACGTTCCGGATGTTGTTAAATCCTTGAGAGAATTCTCCGGGAAGGCTGGTGAGTTCAGCTCCTGGCGAAAGTCAGTCGAAAGAGTATTGGAGTTATTTAAATCCATTCGCGGATCTGGTCGCTACTACGCGATTTTGCACATCATACGCACTAAAATTACGGGTGATGCGGATACCGCATTAGAATCTTATAGAACTCCATTAGATTGGGTTCGAATTAGGAAATGTTTAATGATGCACTACTCCGATAAACGTGATATCGGAACGCTCAAATACCAAATGACGGTACTCTGTCAGGGTGGTAAGACCATTGCGGAATTTTATCAGGCAATTTATCAACACCTTTCGTTGATACTAGATAAGGTTTCCTGCCTCGACTTGGATGAGGCCGGCTTGTGTGCAATGACTAATACTTATAGGGACAAAGCCTTAGACACTTTCATAAGGGGTCTCAATGGAGATCTTCCTCGACTATTGAGTGTTAGGGAACCGACCTCTTTGCCGCAGGCATTGCACATTTGCTTAAAACTGGACAATATGACATTTCGTTGGAATTACGCTCACGGACATATCCCAAGGACAAACACACCAAAGGACAGATTCGGAATGACAAGTTCTACTAATACTCGAAGATTTTATCCAGAGCTTGCTCATACTGGTGGTAGACCTCCTTTTAGATCTTCACTACCGCCCCAGCACAATCCTGGGATGAACTCTACACTAAATGCTCCTTTATCCAATCCCAACTTTAACACTCGTCAACAAAATTACCGAAATAATATATCTTATAGACCTCAATTTAATGTAGGAGTGAACAATAGATTTCCGAATCAATCTCAGCGGTTTAATCAGAATTCAGGAGCAGGTGTTCAGGAACCAATGGAGGTAGATCGCTCAATGCAAACCAAGCCTAACCACAATATGGCTTTAAAAAGACCAGCTGAATTTTCAGTCCAAGCGCCTATGAATAAGCAGCAAAGAAATTTTCATTTGGGAACCCCTGAAGAGTATTGCACCTTAGAACAAAATTATACCCCTGAGCAATACTATAATGAAGGCCGTTTAGATAAAAATGAAATGATGGGTGCTTGTGGGTACGACGAGTACTACCAACAACGCATTCCAGAAGAAATTAAAAACGATTATGACAATACAGATCAGGGTCCAACTGATATTGAATTAGCTGTAAATTTTTTAGAATTAAATATTCTTCATAATAGGGATGATTTGTCTACTAATACTCAACATAGTGCAAGCAGTTCTTCAGAAAATTTGATACCGAGTGTGGAGGTTCCAACTAACGTTTTTAAAAACCAGATATTTATCGATGTCGGTGACGCACCTTCATACCAGTTTAAGATCGTATTCCCGGGAACGCATCGCCATCTTATTGTCGAACATGAGTACGACGAATTAAAACTTATTAGTATTTTAAAAAGGTACCTAAATCCGTCGGTAATCAATGGAATAAAAACAACCGAGAATATAATGGGAGGAATTCAAAACATATATCCAACTCATTTTTCCAATTACAGATGTAGATTTACACAGTTGCTTGTTCAAGATGTAACATCAGACAACCAAGAAAACATTATTCTCGAGGAGCACAGTAGAGCACATCGCAATGAAAAGGAGAACAAAAAACAAATAATGGAAAAATATTATTTTACAGGAATGTCGGGAAAAATAAAGAGGATTATTAAATTGTGCTCAACTTGTAAGGAAAACAAATATGAAAGACATCCGAATGTACCAGAATTAAAACCGACCCCAATACCTACTTACCCCGGTCATACAGTTCATATTGACATATTCTCAACAGATCGTAAGCTCATACTGACCTCCATCGATAAGTTTTCGAAATACGCAAAAGTAAAAATGTTGAATGGAAGATCTGTGGAGGATGTGAGGAAACCCCTAAGAGAAATTGTATTTTCATATGGTATACCAAAAACCATTGTAATGGACAACGAGCCCTCGTTAAATTCGGCATCTATTTTGTTTATGTTGAAGGATGATCTGAAAATCAATGTCGCGACAACACCAGCTTACCGAAGTGAGGTAAACGGCCAAGTGGAACGTTTCCACTCTACATTAGCTAAAATCATGAGATGTCTTAAAAGCGATGGTTTATCTAGGAATTTTGATGAATTACTGGAAAGGGCAGTTAACGAGTATAACCACTCTATTCACTCAACAACCAACCGAAAACCCGTTGACTTATATTTTGGAAGAACAGTTGATTTTTCTCCCCAAGATGCTGAGATAACTAGGCAAACCAACGTTGAAAGACTCAAGCAAAAATAGGAGAAAGATCTTATGTACCACAATAAAAATAGACAAGCTATAAAAGAATACTTACCAGGGCAACTTGTTTACGTCAAATGTAACAAAAGGTTAGGAACAAAATTAAGCAAACGTTTTAAGGAAGAAATAGTTAGGGAAAACCGTAATACAACTATACTGACTGAGAGTGGACGTGTAATCCATAAAAGCCACATAAGAAACTAGACTTCTCCTAAGCATTTATTTATTTTTCTTTCAGGTTTTTCCTAGGGACCGTATTAGCGGACTTCAATATTCTAGATTACTCTAATGCCAGACTAATAACTATACAAGACGGCTTTGCGAGAAGACAAAACGGTTGATTTAAAATTATACATTCAATCGACCTCGAACAGTACCGAAGTTTGGTAGATAACTTTGAACAAGCTTTAGGCAATAATATAACTTATAATCACCCCCTCCGTCCGTTTCTAACTCAACAAGTTCTCGACATAAAGGAGCTACTGAAACGATTGACTCCTTACAGGAAAAAGAGATCTATTGATTTTCTGGGAAGTGCATGGAAATGGATTGCCGGAACTCCGGATCGACATGACTTTGAAATTTTAACACAAAAAATGGACAATATTTTGGAAAACAATAACAGACAAATTATTATAAACGAACTTACTAACGGTAGAATACAGGAAATTTCTAACATTACTAACGAAATTCTAAAGGTAAAGAAGGAAGATTGGAATGATCAATTTGCAAGTAGATTAGAGCATAAATTAATTCTATTGGAGAAAAAATTAGAGAATATTGAGTATGCAATACAATGGGCTAAGGTTAATATCGTAAATTCATTTATTTTGTCAAAAACTGAAACTGAAACTAGTAATAATATCCTTAAATTGTACAATATACCACTATTCAGTATAGATGATATGCTAACCTTTGGAAATGTAAAAATTTATTTATTTATTTATTTATTTGAGTCTATGGATAATTTCCTTACAGACTGAATAATTTTTTAATAATAGTAAAAAAAAAGTAAACAACAAAATACAATAATGATTAAATTAGTAAAGAAAATTAATTATTTAAATTATTTAAATACACAATAATGTTTCTTTTAATGGCATCAATGTTTAAAGAGAAATCAATTAGGTTGTACATTTCGTTAAAGCAACAACACAGTCTTCGAAACGGATCTGACATGGAAAAGTTAGTACGATATGTTTTTACATACAGCGGGTTAAAAGATCGTAATGTGCGTTGAGGAATATTGAAAGTAACGTTACCCAGCAGAAATTCCGAACAGATTTTACCATTAATAAGATTAAACATGAACGATATATTCAGCATGATTCTCCGGCTTTTTAAAGTTGGTAAATTGATCTCTGCTAATCTTATGACGTATGAAGGGAGCTCAGTATAATTACGATAATTATTTCTTAAACAAAAAATCAGAAACTGTTTTTGAATGGATTCAATACGATCGCTGTGTATATTATATTGAGGGTCCCAAATAATTGAGCCAAACTCCAAAATGGGTCTCACCAGGGATGTATATAAACGCAGAGTAATACAGGGATCATCGAATTCTTTCGCCCACCTCTTAATAAAAGCTAATGTGCTCCGGGATTTATTAATGCTTAACGTTATATGTCTGACAAAGCTCAGTTTACTGTCTAGAAGTATTCCCAAATCCATAATCACATCAACAGACTTTAAGTTATTATTATCAAGTATGTAGGTATAAGGAGTAATGCGTACTCTTGAGAATTGCATATGCTCACATTTTCCAAGGTTTAATTCCATATGGTTAAATTCACACCAATTACTAAAATTATTTAAGTCCTTCTGCAGAAGAATGTGATCAGACGGTTCTTTAATATCCAGAAATATTTTGACATCATCAGCATACATCAATATATTGCAATGTTTAATTGCTTTTGGCATATCATTAATAAATAGTAAAAACAATAACGGGCCGAGGTGACTACCTTGTGGTACACCAGAGTTTACAAGAAATTTCCTTGAAAAGCAAGAATTAAATTTGACAGATTGCGTTCTACATAAAAGATAAGATTTCAGCCAGCCTAAGAAATTGCTATTGAATCCCATTAGGTTCAATTTTTCCAATAAAAGAGAATGATTTACTTTATCAAATGCCTTACTAAAATCCGTGTAAACAGCGTCAGTGGGGTGGCCATTATTAAAAGCATTATTCACGAATGTTGTTAAATGCAGAACATTAGTCATAGCAGATAATCCCTTTCGAAATCCATGTTGAAGTGGTGTCAGCAGACAGGAAATTTGGTGAAAAAGACCATCGATTAAGCATTTTTCAAACAGTTTTGGTATATCACTAAGTTTTGCTATACCTCTGTAGTTAGATATAACTGATTTGTTTCCGGATTTAAACAGCGGGATAATATATGATTCCTTCCAGATTTTGGGAAAATATCCATATTTTAAAGAAATATTAAAGATTATAGATAAAGGTACAGCTAAAGCTGCAGCACAATTCAACAAAACACAACTTGGAATGCCATCAGGTCCACTTAAAAAAGATGATTTGAAATTTTTTAAGCAATCAAGGATCTGAGTGGTGGAAATTGTAGACGTAGAAATATTTTGATAACTGATAATTCTGTATGGATAGACAGTACTAGTGCTATAAACTGCATTCGAGTATGTAGAAGCAAAGAAGTCGGCAAACATGTCACTAATTATGTTCTCCTGACTTGACTCATTTGCAAAATATTTCATGACTTTTGGAAACCCAGACGACTTGCGTTTAGAGTTTACAAACTTAAAGAAACACTTTGGGTCTTGAATTAAATTCCGTTTCATGTTTTGAATATAGTTATTTTACTTTTGTAAATTTAATAAATTATATTCTGCACGAAGAACTAAATATTTACTGTAATAAAAAGATGATCCAGAGCTTTTGTATTTCCTAAAGTGTTTGTTTTTCAAATTCTTTAACCTGGAAAGTTGCTTGCAGTTCCAAGGTGGGCCAGACCTTATACGCGGGATATATTTAGGGATGCATTCATCCATATATTCAAACAGGATTTTGTAAAAAACATCGATCATGTCATCAATAGAGTGCGATGAACCATTTGGTGTTGATAGCAGTTCCAGCCAGTTGGTATTACAAAGAAGATTAATTAGATCAGAGTAATTAGCTCTGTTGAAGCAATAAACTTTATTGTAACTTATTTTGTTTTTAACGTGATTATCTACGTTTAAGTTAAAGCTTATTTGGATAGTAGGATGGTAACGGTCCTCAGGTAGAGTAACAGGTTCAACACGGCAAACAGTACATTCATTTGGCTCGTTAGAAAAAACTAAATCCAGTATTTTTCCAAAAGTATTCGGAGTTCCATTTATTTGGTTAAGGTTTAAATCAGAGATATTTTTAAAAATTTCATCGGCGTTGGTGTCCGTTGAAGTAGGTAAATAATAATAAGAATCGGTTAAAAATTCCCAAGTGATGTAAAATTCCCAAGATAGTAACTAATAACAAGGAAATTTTATATATCTTAAGTATACCAATAACGCAAAAAGAAATTTGTACCACTTATTTGGCAAAATCAGTAAAGATTGGTAATATGATTGATAAAATCGAGTTTGAAAGAATTTTAAATTGTAATAATATTTTATTTGCTATGAAAACCAATTGTAAACATTATAACGATCTAACTATGTATATGTAATAACAATGATGTAGTAGAATTAAGAGAAGACTATTGTATAACTAGTTTGTTTAAAAACATAGCCGGAAATTGCACCCAGATTAACAACGAGCATGTACCTACCATTGAGGAAGTTGGAAGCGATATATTGCTACTCAACCAATTTAACGGAATAATAATAGCAAACGGCGAAGAGATAAAATTAAACGGGACGTATTTGGTGAAGTATTTCAATGTTACAATAAATATAAACGGTGAAGACTACTTCTCAAGGGTAATCAGTGCCAGCAAACCCCTTCCAGCTGTCTTACAACCAAAGGCAATCGGTGTCAAAACTGAAGAAGTGCTGTCACTAGAGAGACTACAAAAGTTAAATACTGGAAATGTAATGCGATTGGACATGCTGGAAACAAAAAACAATGTGCTTACGATAACAAGCAGCTGCTCTATAATTTCCGCTATTGCACTCCTCACATGGATATTAATTAAGAAAAGATCCAGACATAAGGTCAATGATGGAAAACAGATGGACGTAAAACCTGCAGAACAAGTGGAATTATCCGAAACAAAATCAACACCAGAAAAAAAGCAGACAAGCATTTACAATTTACATGCATTTTAAACAATCGGGACGATTGTATTTAAGAAGGGAGGAGTTAACACAAAACAAATCAAAAATACATGTTTACAACTAAAATATGTTCCCAAGCTGACGTCGCGTCTGCTGTAATACGACGCTTTCTTTTCTACAACTAAACTATTGCACATGCTAAACAACGAAATTGTAAACCTGTGTGAAAACAAAAACAAATCAATTTCCCATAATGGAGTGATCGTCAACTGGCTAGCAAAAAATACAATAGAATTAAGATTTTCTGTGCTTTTTTACGTTTAACATTTGAATAAAGAACATTGTTGGCTCGCTGCCAACAATTAAAAAATAATTTTTTTAAATTATTCAACTCGCAGAGTTTTAATTTGTATACTATATCTGGACGGTAATAAAAGGCTTTTACATCCTCGTAATACGAGTCGACATTTGATATGTCTAGGCTTGAACTTTCGGCTAGAGCAATATTCAATTTAAGCGCTAATTCAGTTGCCATCGCTCTTTTTTTGCTTTCCGATTGAGGAAGGGCTTTTAGAGCCTTTTGAACAGCTTTCGATAAAGTTTGTTTGAACTTGTAAGGGGATTTTGGTACTTACAAAAGGTTCGTAAATATTTTGACCTTGATTTCTTAATTGGCCGCTTGCAGGTTTTTTTTATGTCTTTACTTAACTTGCAAAGCTTTTTAAATCGATTTTTGAAAGACTTCCTCTTTTTCGCTAATAAAGCTCACATATTCTTCTCGATTCGCTAGGGCTAAAGGTTGGATCATCTTTCTTACACTTTTCGCGAACATCCGCATATGGTCAGTACTGGTGAAAGGTCGTGTTTCAGTCATATTTAGATGAGCCACAAATGTAGTGCAGTAAATTATAAATACAGTTTGTAGATGGCAGAAAGATTGAAAGATTTCAGATATCTTAATTCTTGGCGTCACGTACAGATACTTTTTATCACGAAAGAAAAACTATTTGCTAAGTGTTTAAGTGAAAATTTTGTTTGTCAGCTTTTAGACCACCAAAAGTTAGCTGTAAACAACAAAAATCAATTTGTTTAGTTGACTTGTCTTACAGTTAGTATTAAAAAAAGGAAAAAGGCGTCACGTGTAGGACATAGAAATTTACCTTTGCATTGTAATTACTTACTCGGGAACAAAACACTTTACAACAATAAATATTATACAGCTTAATACAGCTCACCACTCCCTTGAACGCACAAAAGAATATAAGTTTTTATGTGAAAAACAGTATTAGCAGCGACCTCTCAAAAATGGTATAAAATTAACAATTAAAGCTAGATTCTTTATACTCCCAAAAAAATAACGGTATTTATGAAAAAAGTGATCTACTCGTCACGATGTATGTGAATTTTTTGAGATGAGAACTTAATCTCTCTATACAGATGCAAAAATATAAAAAAAGTTTATGTTTGTAATATTGTTAAGATTTCCCTTTTTTAATGGAATGCTCCATTGATATGTAACAGGTAGAAGTACAAAAACAGCTAAAAGTTATAGACTTCTTAGTAAGCAAAATACTTTTGTGGGCATGTAATTTAAAAATTATTAAAACAATAAACAAAATCATAAACGACCTGCAAATATGTATTTGTGTTTTTCTATGATAATGCCATCAAATATGGTATGAATTATCTTGTGTTTTGTAAATCATAAAGAATTGATATTAAAATTCCTGAAAAAACAATGTGTGAATGTCTACTGTTTATGTTGTGGTTTTCCACCCTTGGTATGTGCGTATGCGATAGTGATACCTATCTACAGCGTTACCGTTTTGCGACTAAAGTGGCATTCTGACCCTTTTTCTCAGAAATCTCCTTATTTTGCCACTTTTTTTAAGGTTCCCTTTTTGTGGGCCTGTATTTTTCTTGTTGAGTAAGAGTTTTTAAAGTAATGTCTTTTTAGTTGCTATTCATTTGGAGAGTATGCCAAAAAACAGCTATACTTTATAACGAGAAATACTCCACAGTTCATCAAATTTTATACCATGGGAACAAATAATTAAACACAATATGCTTCCAATAGGGGATCTATCTGAAGAAGCGCAAGAAAAAAGAAACAAGGACTACAAATTCTTTCGCGAGCACAACACCAGAAAAATTTTCAGATGTTGTACTAACGAAGATCTTATTATTTTATTATGCACGTCAGACCCTATATGTCTTATATCCGGCAAAAATGGAAAACTTACTATATGGAATTAGACGTAGAAGCTAAACTACTTCTAGAAGATGAAAACCAAGGCTATTTAAAAGAAATTTAGTAATTATTTCTTGTTTAAAATAATTGTTATTTTTCAAAACTATAGATGTGCGTTATTTTTTCATTTTATGTACCTATACATTAAGCAATTTAAAATTTACAACTTTATAATAAAAGTTCACATATATTATTTATAATGTTTAGTTTCTTAATAAACCAATTTTAAACTCAAACTACTTCAAAAAACCAACCTTTGGTCCCTCGTACTAAAAATTTCACGGGGGCCAAAGGTTGGCACTTTCTTACAAAACTAAGTTTTTAATAAGTATAAGTTGCAAATTATCTAAATGTAGGACTTTGTACAAAACGCACGTTTTAACAAGCTTTAATACTTCAATTTTTTACCACAAATCAGCTAAAACTTAAAATGCATTTAAAATCAATCATAACTATTTTTCTAACCGGTCGGATTTTAAGTTTTATGCCTTCAACCTAAAGCTAATAGTCTCACCTAGTAAGTAAAAAAATGCGTTTAAAAATTCCAATCCAGTCAAAAGTTATAGCTTTTAGACCGCCTTCTCGCGAAATGGTCCACTGTGCGGCGTGCTCGCCTTAATAATAAGCAACATAAACTGCGGCTTATTAGCCATCTCCAAGCGGCGTGCTCGCCTTAATAATAAGCAACCCGGACTAAAAACAGGAAATTACAATTACATTAAAAGCGTATCTATGAAATTGTCAAAATCAATAAGTCGGCGGAGGAATGGAGCCATCAACACTACTGTCCAATATAATGAATTGACTGAAGAGTGTGATGAGGCATCCCGCTTTTTATAACAGGTGACTTGCGAGAAGACTTAATGGGTTAAATAAAAAAGTAATGCTCTTTGAAACGCAGAGAAACGGAGAAAAAAATTAACTGCAGCAATAACATCACAAGAAAAATTATGTTCCCAAAATTTGTGAAATAAGTGACTTAAACAAAACCACAACCTAGAAATGGGCCTCAGTATTAAAAGAATATACCATATACTGGAAAAAAACAATGACTTAAAATCAAAAAAATTAAAAATGTTGGAAAAGCATCACGAAGTGTGTAACGATTAAACCCTAAAGGCCCTATCTCTTGGAGACTATTTGCTACCTATGGTTCGGGCCATCCTCAGGGTTTGGGTGGTGTTCTTGTGTCTCAAAAAAAAAAAAAAAAAAAAATAAGTAAAGAACCGAACAAAGAAATAAAAAAAATTTAGATAAAAGGTAGCTTCTGACCGTAGTATTAACAAACAGAAAATAAAAAAACAAAAATAATCAAGTTATAAATTAACAACAGAAATCCCCTATTATGTCAAAGTTAGGTCACAAGAAGCAGGTGGTATCTCTTCTTTGTCTTTTACCCTCCCAACCATGCTATAGAAAAAATATATTGCTGCCATAGCTCTATAATGATTCCTTAACTACATTACGACTAACCGTTTGTAGAATTAAGAAAAAAAACTAGTTCAATTTAAAACAAATTAAAACACTTAAACTGAATTTATTAAACCACATTAATAGCATCTTTTTCACAAAAAAATTGAAGTTTAAAAAGATATTGTGGAAAAAATTATGAAAAAACCAATTCGAATCAAAATAGAACACAAAAAAAAATAAATAAAAAAGATTTGTGTAATATATAAGGTTAATATGGGTGTATTGAATTTAAAATTGCAAATAGGGAAAACAAAAAAAAAACTAAAAGTAAAGTAAAAAAAAATATAAACAAAATTTTACTATTTTTGATATGCAAACTTAGCGTGTAAGGTAATTACATTATTTCGAAAAAATTAAGTTTAGATGTAAACAGAGTTGGGCAAAATACATGCTTTGCTGTATTTGAAATACAAAATACATGTTCCGGTGGTATTTCAAATACAAAATACTAAATACTTTCAAGTCGAGTATTTAAAATACAAAATACAGTATTTTAGTATCTTTTATTTAAAATACAAAATACATTTATAACCACTAATCTGTGAAACAAGTATCATCAGATAAGCAGTCTCTTGTTGGAGAATATATAAATCCTGCTTAAGAAAGCAATCTTTCTACAGGTCCTGATGATGTTAAATTTTGTGAAAATATTTCTTATATTTGGGTAGCCTTCAAGACTGTAAAGCTCC
This sequence comes from Melanophora roralis, assembly GCA_963583895.1. Taxonomy (NCBI): domain Eukaryota; kingdom Metazoa; phylum Arthropoda; class Insecta; order Diptera; family Rhinophoridae; genus Melanophora; species Melanophora roralis. The sequence goes on along the minus strand of OY757192.1, from coordinate 11,331,770 downwards.
TTACTTTTGTCATTTAGGAAGCTGACTAACTCCAACTCCAAATACTTAATTGAAATCAGTAAGATCGGCCAACGAGAAGCTGAGATATAAGGAGAAGCCTGGGATTTTTTAGAACAAAATCTATGCATATATCCCTATGTACCTCAGTTACCAAAAAATTTGGTATGGAGACTTAAAAGGCGGGATAATTAACTTTGGGATAGTAGCAAGGACAATGACAGCCCCCTTACAATTCCATAATTTTTATCAAATTTTTTATGGGCTTAATTTCGAAAGCTATTACAGCGAATAACTTCAAAACTTCTACAAAATAAATCAAGAATTATGTTTACAGTTTGGAAAAAAAATTAATTGAAGCAAGGGTAATGGTAGTCCAATGGCTAGGTTAGGTGAAACACCCGGCTGCGGGTATAAGAAATGAGGTACAGCTAAGGCCAGTTTTTTTGGAGTCTTTTTGCACTTATCCTATATTTATGAACCCATCATAAGTATTATGAATATTGGCTAAGTAGTTTAATTATGAAGCCCTATTGAAATAGGAAAATTATCAAAGTTAAAACTGCCTTATTTTCTCATAAATTGAATGGAAAAATAAACAAAAAGAAATTTAAAATTCTATTTATAGCTCGCATGAGCCTTGTGACATGATTCATACAACACGTACAGATTATTGGGTAATTTACAAATTAGCCAGAGACATACAAAAGTGATTAATAAAAACATGTAAGAACGCTTCATTCTGCTATGCCGAATCTTATTTACCCTTCACATTTATCTTTTCGTAAACCCAGCCATCTAATCTATTCAAGTTGTTTTCGTACCGCAAATATTATAATAAAATATACTTTGTGCCGGCCCGGCACGTTACAAATATTCAGTTTTGCATGAAATTTTTTATTTTTCTGGCATTCCACCGTTCAAACACAAAGGGAAACGCAGAGGGCGAATTTTTTGAAATCGCCTTACTGTTATCTTGTTTAGTGTACCCTAGAAAATTGTAACATTTTTAAATTTTGGTTATGACAAATTTTTGTATAACAAAAAAATGTATTTTGACATCATAATATTTAAAATACGAAAAACTTCAGTGTTGGGTATTTAAAATACAAAATACATTAGAAGGTGGTATTTCAAATACAAATACAAAATACGTATTTGTATTTCAAAAATGTATTTCAAATACAAGTATTTCAAATAATGTCCAACCCTGGATGTGAGGTTGTTTAACCCAAAAATAACAATAATAGGTTAATGAAATAAACTTTTAAGAGATATCAATAAAATTTGGCGTAGTAAATCTAAAAATTAAATTTGACCCAACTAAAAAAATTCTTTTGTTTAATATTCCGTCCTGAAATTTGAAGGTTTATGTATGTATATTGATTATGGCTTTAACTTGATAAGGATTCGTAAATTTAGAATCGGATTTGAAAATGTTTTCGGTGGTTCAAAAACTTGATGGTGGTATGTGTGTGCGGCGGGGTGAAAAAAAAGGTTTGTGCTTGAAAGGTCCGTGCGGCGATTTTGCAAAGTGTAAGGCAACGCAATTGCATTTGAGGTACGAATACCAATGTTTGTTTATTCTCTGAAATGTGTTGGCTGGGTAATTCTTTAACGATGTTGGGATGTACGACGTCAGCGTTTTACAAATGGTACACAGCTACCGAAGTATATACATATGTAGATGCTATTGAACTATTATCGTAGGAAAATAAAACATAAATACCAAAACCTTTTCTAAACATTCTAAACCATTGCAGCTTACCTTTCCAATTTCCTAAATGTGTCGCTGAAATATGTAAACACAAAACCCAAAAAATTTTCTTTGATACATAAAAATTTAAATATTATATTTAACCAATATGTTTTATTTTCTTCTTTTTCCCCCTTTTTTAATTATAAAGTAATTGAACTGAATTATTAATTTAATTTTTTATAGCTTAAATTAATTTAGTCTTTTTATTTTTTTAAGATCTCATATTTTAGAAAAATTTGGTTTTTAAACGCGCACTGCATTTAACCTTTTCGAAAACATCAACATATCAATAAATGAAATACAAAGGGATTAATCATATCGAATTCACAATGCTGGTACGTATACTCTGAGCAATAGCAGGTATCTGGGTTTGCGTTGCTTCCATCTAAATTTGTAAAACATTCTAGCGCTAGATGTACAGTTTGTACATTATGATCTACATATAATATCACTATTATAGCCACACTTATATAAAATGCAAATGTTGTGCAGGGATACACACACATTTATGACTTTAGCAGATTTTTTTTGGCTCATAGTGCAGTTCTCTAGCCCCAGGCAAGCGTTCAGAATGCATATAATTAAATTTTTGTTCAATAGAGCCCGAGGCAGGATTTCTAAATGGCGTTAGCAACCAAGGCTCTAAAGGATATCCGCCGTCACCTACAATATATTTGTATAAAAATTATTACGCCATTTACTTGCTCGCATATGTATGTATGTTTCCATTCGGGGTCCTCTTTTTGAATAGTTTTTCTCCATTATACTTCTGTATGTAATCGTATTCAATACAAAAAAGTCAGGTCAAGCTCCGGGATGTTTGGAATCAAGATACCGAATCCTCATTCTACTATCACATATCTACAAAGCAACACAAAAGTTAATAATATTCGGCGCAACCTTCTTTTATATGAGGATATGTACAAATTCAGTTATTAAACAAAACTTACGAGTGTCACTTATAGCCGTTTTTTCCTTTCCAGTTGTAATATAAGTTATTATTTTCCTTTGGGAATAAAATATTGATCAGCAGCTATTGCAAATTTAGGGTAGAAGTCTTGGGCTATAATTCTACGCTCTTCTTCGGACGGATAAGTTATCCACTGATGACAAATACTTTTCTGTAAAATTTTTAATACTTGGGAGAGCACTTTTCAGAAAGTTGATTTTGCCATACCAACTTCAAAGTCTCTTGCTACTCCCTTTTGGTATCCACCCTTTTTTTTTTTAGAAAACGTCAAAGAACTGTTAATCACATTTAGTAAATAAGAAAACGCATCTGTATTTACTCTGTAATATTGTATAAATCTAAAGCAAAAACTAATACACTTACAACATATTATTTATTTAATTCTTTACTTACAGGGCATCGGGTAACTCCAAGGGATAAGATGAATCGCGCAAACGTCGACGAACAATTCGTTGTTGCCGATTTTTTTGCTCCTTCGAGGGGATCAAAAATTTCATGGAAACATATATTACACTTTTTATTCTCGATAGGGGTAATTATACTTATGTGATGTAGAACATTTCACGTGAAAGTGCTTAAATGAAATAATTTTTTTGAACTTTAGTATAATTATAAAGTTTATGGATAATTTGTCAGCTAGGATTGTGTAAAATAGAATTCCAAATTTTTATAACTTACATTTTAGTCTCGCACTGGCTGGACTAATATTAACTACTTAGTTTTAAGATTTGAATACTTATTGTTAGTTCGCCAAAGATTTAATAATAACAAATTTTAAATAAAATCGGCAGCACTGCTTAGCGTGGACAATAAGAAAAAAATAGTTAAAATATCTTCTTGTAATAGTTAGAAAAAATAGAAAAATGCATATTTTCAGCAAAAATTCAATAAAAAAAATGTAAAGTAAAACGCATCAACATATTTAAAATGTCTACTTGCAATAGTTAGAAAAATGTATACTTTTCAGTAAAAAAATCGTTGTGGGTAGGTAAATTGGAATCCCTATTTAAGGCTTATTGCAAATTGCCTTCTGTTTGTGTGGTGTGTGAAGACCTGCATGCTACGACAAAGTGTGACAACCCAAAGAATTATCCCCAGGTAAAGAAATGCAGCAATTGCGGTGGAAATCCCACTGCCAATTATAGAGGCTGCCCTGTTTTGATTTAGTTGGGCGCTCATCAAATCCAAAAGTAGTTCCTCCCCGGCAGTTAAATATAGATACTACTACTTTGCCCCTACTAGCATACCCAACAACGAACCAAGTTTCTTATGCCAACGCATTTAAGTCTTACCAGCCCAACGCAAGTAAACCTAACCCGCCAACAGCACAACAAGAGGTACCAACAAATGAACCTACGGGCCACAATTTTAGCCGCCTTGAAGCCGTAATAGACAATATGGTTAAACGATTTACGGAAATCATGGCGCAAATGGCTGGGATGATGCAAGAAATGCAAAAAATGCAGTCTGCTCTTTTGCAGGCAATGCTCAAAAAGCCATGAACGGCATCCGCAAACACAAAAACGAACTCGAATATTTTTTAACACACCAAATATTGATGTCATGTTGATTTCCAAAACTCATATGACATCTAAAAGCACTTTTAAAATAAGTGGCAATATTTTTACGATTCAAAGGATCTCAGAGATAGGTCATGTGGTGGCTTGGCTATATTAATTAAATCAATAATCAAACACCAATCTATGGGTGGTCTCTCTGAATGTTATTTACAAGCAACAAACGTCTGCATTGATGGATTTTTCCATAACCTTATTATTTCGTCGGCTTATTCTCCACCCAGATTCTCCAAAACTAAGGATCAGTACAACAGTTTTTACAAATCCTTAGGCCCCCGTTTTAAAACTGCTGGAGACTATAACGCTAAGCTCACGTACTGGGGCTCCCGCCCAATTAGTCCCACAGGTCGTGTTTTGTGTGATTCCGTGTCTGATATGGGAATTTTTGTTATTTGAACTAGACAATTACCCTATTGGCTAACAGACCACAATAAAATTTCAGACGTAATAGATTTTGGCATAGCAAAAGGTATAACCTCGGAGCTTTGTGCGGCCCAAGCCTCCTTGGATTAGGGTTGTTAACCGTTCTCTATTTTGGGCATGCGTCCTTAAAAAAAAATCGGCGTCCGGAAAAGTTCTAAATTTTTTAACAAACGCTCATTTAGTTATTTCGCAAAATGCAACGGCTAAAAATAATATTAATGGTATTGAAATTGTTACGGGAATTTGCCAGAGCGCCCAGTCTCACCAGATTGTAAACACCAAATACAAAAGCTGTTATTTAAGTTTTATTAAAGTATTTCATGTATTTATTTAAAATTCCTATGGTATTAAAATTAAATGTTAGTTATAAATTTAAGGAAATATAAAAGGTTCAATATATATACAAACTTTTTTAGTCTGAGAACAAAGCACGACAAATTGGATAATTTACTTTTTGCGTATTTTATATTATTATTATATTATTTCGTGGTTTCCGTGATGGTATTGTGCGTGAAAATGCAATATTATGAGCTCGGTAGTGTAATTTTGTTTCGGCATAACGGCAGGGTGTTTAAATTTGTCGGGAGTATTAGCATAGTCTATTCTGCCGTTAATACGTAAAACATCATCGCTATCTAAATAAACGGTTAGCTTATAGAGGGAGCTACGTTTTGTAATTCTTCCGCCAGGTTTAACTGCTACTATTTCGTCGGAATACTCTGCCTTTTTAGTTCGTCTGGTAGTAGGTTATTTCCAATTTTACGATTTTTGAGTTTACTTAGATAATGCATTACAAAAACAACAGCTACAAGTGCTCTACGCCATTGCAAAAATCGGTTAATTTCAACCAAATGCTTAAATTCTTCCACGAGGAGTACGCGTTGCTTAAGCCATTGATGCGCAGCCCATACCACAATTGTGGAAAATAAAAACACACATATTCTAACACACACTAATAAACATGTTCATGGGTGTACGCGCTTTTGCTTTGTTTTTTATTTTTGCATACTGGGCCATATTACTGTAAAAATTTTTTGAATATTATATTTACAATTTTTTAATCAATTTCTCTTTAGCCAAATATTTTATAACATTTAAAAAGTAAACAAATTTGTTTTTATTTATGCCAAAAATAAAAACTGGTTTTTTGCTGAAAAAATTAAAAATTTTTTAAAATATTTAAATGAATTTCTTTCACAACTCTTAGCTAATAGTTTTTTTACTTATCTCGTTCATCTTTAATATTATAACTCTTTTTTTTAACAAAAAAATATCATGCCAGTATAAATTTGCAATATTTTTTTTACAATTTGATTAAAATTACCTATTGTGCAGTAAATTCAATTTTTCTCACCAATACAAATACATTTTTATTTTTGCACATCACTGGCTTACCCCCCGACCACACGCGCAATCAGATATGTCTTAATACAAGCAATAACGTCGGCAGAATTGCCGCGTCAAATTGCTAATGTTCAAGTTTGTAACTTACGGTGGTGAAAACGTGCATATGTTTAAACATAAAATAAAAAATTTTGCTAAGGCAGGTTGTGTGTATTTTTTTTTAAATTTTAATTAAAATGAGTTCAAAAAATAAAAATGTTAAACTTTTGCTTGTTTTGAAGCAATTAATAACAGTGATGGATGTTGCAGAAGAAGATGAATCCTCCGAAAGGCGGTATTGGGTAAATCCATTTCTTCAAAGAAGGGATATTCATAGTCTGGAGTCTCATCTTTTAAAAGATTTAATGTGGGATACAAACGACTACACTAATTTCTGTCGAATGGATGTTGAAAAGTTTGAGATTCTCCTTGCATTAGTAAGTTCTATACAAATGCAATTACATTTTTAAGTGTATATACATATGGAAGTATTTATCTGCACACGTCTATTAAATGCTTATATAACATTTAATAAGTATGTTTAAAGTTTATATAACAAATATTTTCGGATTGCCATGGAAATATTTTTAATACCTATATATCTGTAGGTTGATTGTAAGATAAAAAAACAAAACACTGTGATGAGGTGTTCAATAAGTTCCCGGGTGCGGCTTGCGGTAACACTTCGTTTTTTAGCAACCGGAGATTCTTATAGGTCCTTGGAATATTTGTCCCGCATATCGCGTAGAACTATAAGCAGATTTATTCCGGAAGTTCTTAACTCCATTGTTGAAGCTCTTAAACCCCAATATCTGAAGGTGAGATAGATATTTATTATACATATATGGTCCTATGCTCCTTATAGGAACAATGGGAACATATATATACATATGTGCAGGTACAATTAAAATCCTTTTTTATGTTGAATTTGCTTTTAATAGACTCCTTGTACCCAAGAAGAGTGGAAAGTTGTTTCTGAAGGCTTTGAAAAGATGTGGCAATTCCCGCATACTTTAGGGGCTATAGATGGGAAGCATATTCGAATCAAGAACCCAAGACATGAAGGATCAAATTTCTACAACTACAAAGGTTTCTTTAGTACGGTGCTCCTAGCAGTCGTTGACGCAAATAGCAAGTTCTTGTACATAGACGTTGGTGGGAATGGGAGAGCCTCGGACGTTGTAATTTTTAAAAACAGCTTACTTCACCAAGCTTTGAAGCAGGGGAAGTTGCAGTTACCGTCTGACGAAGCTTTACCTGGTCAGGTGGCAAAAACACCATACTATTTTATTGGAGACGACATTTTCGGCCTGGACAGAAATTTAATGAAGAGTTATAATAGAAATTTAAAACTGACAGCTCCAGAAGAAATCTTTAATTATAGACTGAGTAGAGCGAGAATGACGGTTGAGATGGCGTTTGGAAGATTGGCCAACAGATTTCGGATTTTTCATAGGCCAATAGAAGTTGAGCTATCTACGACCGATTTGGTTGTGCAGGCTTGTTGCGTCTTACACAACTACCTAACTAAAAGTTTGACGGAGCTGGCAGCTGTTGACGAAGCAAAAGTGCAACTTCCTGAAACTTTAACCCCATTACCACCACAAGAACATGAAACTGTTCGTTTTGCAAATGGAGTTAGGGAAAACGTAAAAAAGTATTTGGTTACAAACGGTGATGTTGCCTTCCAGTGGTCTAAAATAAAAAGGCAAACTGCAAATGAGGTAACCGTTACTATTGAATAAATCGGTCCTTTCAGGACCACAGTACAACAATCGGCCCTTTTCAGGGCCACCAAAAACATTAAAAGAGATTTGAAAGTTTGTTTTAGTGCCATTATCAGACAAAATAAAAAACAGTTTGTTACCTTTAGGTCAAGTAAGAAAATTCATTTTCCAAATTTATTTACATATATGTAAGTATAATTTGTATTATAATAACAGAAACAGTTTATTGTAAATAATTAGATATCAGCATTTTAAAATACTAATTTTTATGATACGAAAAAAAGTTTAATTTATTATGAATTCATCCATTATTATTTCAATGCATATTTTACAAAAAAAATGCATGAAAAAAATTACTAAAACAAATTAAATTATCCTCAGTTTTATAAACCAAAAGCTTCTAGGATGTATTTGAACATATTGTTCTTATAAAAAATTAAGGAATGGGCATGATGGAATAATTCTGGAAGATTGCAGTTTAGACCACCTTAGTAATTCCACCATGTTTCTCTAGTGAATCCGCCTATGTAATTCCACCATGAGCATGATACGAAAAAAAAACAAAAAACTTAAATTCACGGAAAGCTATTATAAATAAGTTCATTCGTTTATACAAAATTGTTGAAATACTTAATTTTATTTAATGGATAGTGTTGTATTTTATATAAAATAACTTGTTTTCTAATGTAAACCAATAAACAAAAGTAGTAAAATCAATTTGTATCCGCCAAAATTAAATAAATAAAAGTTCTTTGTAAAATAACTACAATTTTTGTGTCTTAAAAAGCCAATTTGTGATGTCTTAATTAAGTTAAAAGTAAACGTATGAACGCTTTTCAGGGCAAATATTTGACAAGTCTGACCGTACTCTAAGTAGCCTTAAAACTAACAAACAAATAAACAAACAAGATATATAAGTTTACGATTACACTGTACTGCACCAAAGTAATTGAATTCGGGTTAAAACAGAAGTACATTTAGTTTTTCTGGGTCTATTTGCCCATAGCAGCGGGCTCTAAGAAAAAAGAACTGGTATATGAAAACCTTTAGTAGCTTAGGTGCAGCGCAGTGTAATTGTATTTTTATATAATTGCTAAATTTAAATGTTTATGCATCAGGTACATATCTGAAAACAGAAAATATAAGTTTAAATAGTTAAACACTATATTTATTTAAAAACACTTACCTTTTCCATTTATTGCTTTTTGTTGTTTATATGTTAGCCGCCAACATTGAAACCTCTAAAATGTCTTTTTTATTTATTGTCGAAGATAGCAGTTTTTGTATATCCGCCATTACTTCCATTGCTTTATTTAAAGGCATTTTTTCCAGCTGCAGTCCGACAGATTTCCCGAAACAGGAAAACATAGTTTCCTTCTCGCAATCCTCATTAGTTTTGCTGATTATAGCATCTAAGGCAAAATTAATTTTTTCGTCTCTATCAGCTTTTCTTTTCCTACAGCTGTTACTCCGTTTTTGTGAGGTTATAGGCGTATCAAGTATGGGTGTTTCACCAATAGAGGATATTTGACTGTCGTAAGTATCACTTAGTTGTGTATCAATGGAGTTTTGTGCGAGTTCAGTGACAGGACTAAATTCTAAAAATTGAAGTTCTTCCTAGAAGAAGTTTTATTTAATATTTATTAAAAGCAAGTAAGAGCGCTATATTCGGCTGTGCCGAATCTTATATACCCTTCACATTGGTCGTTTTGTATACCCAGTAACTTGATCTGGGAAAGTTGTTTTCGAACTGCAAATACTATAATAAAATTAATTTATGGTGGGTTTGAAGTTGAGTGCTATCTTAGTTTTTGAAATAGAAACTTACAAAATTTGAACAATTATATGAGCCTTGCTACTTTCCGGGCTCCTGTCAAACAAAATTTACTTTAAGATAAAAAAATTATTCACTAGGTTATTATACCCTTCATTTAGCGATACGGGTATATACCAGTTTGTAATTCCTACAATTTTTACTTGCGACCCTAAAAAGTATATACTGGATCCTTTTAAAATGCATCACTGCACTGCATCATGACTTTAAGGATAAGAAAAAGCACAAATGCACAGATTTACCTCAAAAATATTTTTTATAATAATTAATTAATAATACCTTGTGGCGAGAAAGTAATATTTGCCGTAGTTATGACCAAAAACACTAATTTCGGGAGGACACATGTGAACCGATAGTTACCACAAATAATAGGCTTGGTGCCAATGGAAAAGAACTTATCTGTACCAAATTTCATAAAAATGTCTTCAAAAAAGCGACACGTACTTTGGTTACAAGAATACATGGACACTTAGCAGGACGTAGAAACACATCTTCCACATAATACTTACTGCGGACAAACTGCTAGTCGTTTGCCTGAGGCAAATGGCGGGATCTAAAAAACGCATTTCATTGTAGTAATAAAGATGAGGTATATAAACCGCTTCTGATGATGATCCAGATCTTTTAGAAGCATCTACCTTTTTCTTCTCAACCAGGTAGGCCGATCTTAAATTTTTCATCTTCTTTTTTACCACATCTTCATTTTTACCCATGTGCTTTGCGATTTCCTCCCATGCATGTTTTTTCCTGTCAATCCTCTTGTAGAAGGGGCTTTGGAAGTCCCAGAGACATGGAAACTGGTTAAATAAATTAATTAGCTTAAAAGTTTCAACCTCCGACCACTCCATTTCTGCAATTGAAAAAAGTGTTTGAATTTCCCCAAATCTACATATACATATGGGGTTTTAGGCGTCCTTTATTTATTATATATACTTACATTTCTTATTATTTAAGTTTAATTTTAAATTGTAATACCTATCACTTTTTTTTTTGCAGCGTCCTTTTATAAAAGCTTGTGTTGTCAAATTTTTCCCGCTTTGTACAAAAACAAGTATGAATTTGACAGCTTGTATTAAAAGATAATTGCTCAGCAATGTATTATAACATTTATTGCCAAATATGTATTAAAATACATATTTGTACGGTCTACACGTTAATATCTAGTGTTGGCAATAGAATTTGACAGTTGCCACGGCAATAATTGCCATACTCATTGCGCGTGTGGTCGGGGGGTTAAGCTCACAATCGGTATCAATATCTATGCTATCATCTTGGTGCCACGTGTTTTGAGGTTGCATCAAGAATGCAGGATCGTTTTGCCAGCGAGTTTGATCTGATAGAGCAGGGCCACCCTTAGCCCACTTGGTTGACTCGTCTGCTACATTTTGTTTACCTGCAATCAATCTCCATTCATTAAACTCCGTAGTATCGAGGATTTTGCTTACACGAAATGCCGCTGCATATCCATTTTCACTAGCGTCAGAAAATGTGTCAGGTTGTACCTCTAAATTTTTGTAATTTGTAAATGATTGAAGGTTACACCTAGGTATGGAGATGTTTTGGGTTTCTAACAAAAACGACTGCAATTTTGCTCATTTAGCCATATGCTCGGGTTTGATCTCTTCGTCCCACGCTATTCCACTTCTCCAGACGTCCTGTAAAAATATTTTTAGGTACATAAGGTAGTGGCCAAAAAGACCTAGTGGGTCGTATGTTGACAATAAAACCTTTAAAAGTTCTCATTTGGTTGGGATTTTATTGTCAATAAAAAGCTCACTCGATGGTATATGTGATAAGACTTTAAATGTGAAAGTATCATCGGATGACCTCCAAAAAACGCCTAGTACCTTGTCTGCGTCCATCTCACTTCCCCAGTTGATGTTTTTTTGTTGTTGAGTGTCGTGGCTATTTAATTCAGATATAATTCTATATTGTTAGATATCCAATTCCTTATGTATATTAAATCCGGCATTCTTATGGATATATTTGATATTAGATGCTAGGACAATTGCCTCTTTGACTGTGTCAACAGAGTCCAAATAATCATCCACATAGTGATTTTGTTTAATAGCGGCTGCAGCAATAAGATATTTTTCGGAAAATTTATCTGCATTTTCATTTTTCACATACTGTGAGATGCATGGTGCGCATGATGCTCCAAATATTCATAATATATATATCTGTCACTTCACTGTTACCACTGCGCCATAGAAAGCGCTAAGCATCACGGTCCTTTTCTATAATAAAAATTGGGTGAAACATCTGTTCGATATCGCCGCAAATAGCTATGGCCTTTTGACGAAAGCGTATAATAATAGAAGGTAGCGAGCACAGCAAATCGGATCCTTTCAAAAGCATATCATTATGAGAGACTCTATGAGCCTTTGCTGCTGCGTCCCACACTATCCTTGTTTTCCGGGCTTGTTTTTATTGAACACGGGGAATATTGGTAAATACCAAACTGTATTTTTTTTGCATTCCTCGTAATTAATCTTAGATAAATATATAACCTTTTGCAATGTATTTACAAATAGTTTTATCAAAGACATCGCTTAAAAAATTATTATTTTTTAATTTTTTGTCCAAGCACATGTGTCGTTTTAGGGCCATATCGTAGCTATTTGGCATTTGAGTGCCTTCACTTCGCCATAGCAAAGAAGTTTCGTAATGCCCGTCTGGTCGTTGGGAAGTATATTTTTCTCATTACGCTTTACACTCTCGGTCCACTTTAGGTATAAGGGCTCAACACTACCTGAAAGGTTTAAGTCGTTAATAAGTTGCTCATCAATTAAACTTGTAGAAGAGCCGTCATCAATAAAAGCAAATGTTTTTATAAATTGTCCCTTTTTATTAACGTAAATTGTTACTAGGATTATTTTTAATAAAATAAATTGTTACATTTTAGTGCACTGTCCGTGTTACAATTGTGTGCTTGGTTGTTTTCAGTTGTATTTATATCTGATTCCTTAGTTTTTGACGTTTCTTTAGTTGGTTATTTATTTATTTATTTTATTTATTTAGTTTGATTCAATTTCCTGTACAACAAGACTGGGTCTTATGTTTACAGTACAGGAACGTATTACATCACAATAGGTAAACTAATTATACAATCAAGAAAACTTACATATGTATATACATAACAAAAAAAAGAGATACAAATTTTAAATTTAAAGTTAAAAGTATAAAAATTATTTAAAAAAATTAAACAAAAATGTTCTGAAACTATTAGCATTGCTATTTAACTGTTGGTTTAGTGGAAGAATATTCCAAAGACGAGCGGCATATACATCACAATCAACTTCTTCATTTGTTTTATGTAGCAGATAATGATGTTTAAACTGGCAGTTATCAACACCACAAACACTGTTTTTAAAACATTTACCATAATGTTGATGTAAACATTGTTTACAAAGTTAAAATTCTCTTACCATATTCCATTTTTCCAGTCTAGTAGCTTTCTTAAATTTTTACAATATGCAACATTGTTGCAGTCACCATCGCACACAATGAAATTTACATTAGTTTGTTTGTTATGGGTGTGTATATAAACATTTCTCTGCTTTGTACGTGAGGCATTCTCTGCCGCAGAGCTATAGTTATTCTCTATATTAACACTGCTTGCAGAAACACCAATGTCAAATATACAATTAGAAAATTCTGACAGGTTTACTTTTTTATTTTGTTTTGATAAGTTTATTTTATAAGTTCCCCAATTTATTTGGAAATACGAAGATAATTTTGATACCAATTCTTGTAACAATGACGAGCTGTTTAGTTCTTTAAACAGCCCGCAGGCTTAAATAGTTGCTTGGACCCCTTTTACTTGGACCGCAAATGAGGTAATTGTATCTATTTTGTTTGGGTTAATTGTTGGTATTGAACGTATTTTAAATTTCAGCAAATGCAAAATTTTTTCTGGTTGCCCGTATAACAATTTTAAAGTTGAAATTGCACCTGCAACGTAAGAGGGATGAATTAAAATATGTTGTACCGACTTTAGGGCATCATCCCTCAAAGCTCTTTGTAGGCCAATCTAATTTTCGGCATCTGTCAAGCCGCACACTTGTGTGGACCAATCAAAGGTGGATTTTAAAAGCGGCCACTCTTCTGGATTTCCCGTAAATGTTGGTATATCTTTCGGGACTGTTTGTCTTGCATCTATTTGTTGATGTGTAAGATTAGATGATGCTGGTTTGTGGGAGAGATGAAAAAGTTGGCAGAAAGGTGAAATTAGCAGGTGCTTCTAAAAAAGTGTTAGCTTGTGTGGTTGTTGTTGACAAAGCCGCGTTTGGCTTATTAATAAATGTGGTTGTGTTATAAGATGTTGAATTTTAATTCTGCTCAGTTGTTTTACTTTGAAATTTCGTTTGTATGTTATCAATTGTTATATTGTTTTTTGCAATTTGAGTTGTTATTGGAACTTGATTTCTAATGGCCGCCGTGTTAGTAAAATTAATATTTTCTGGTAAAGCTTGTGGCATATTTGTTATGTTATTCGACAACGGTAAAGAATTATTTTCAGCAACGCTTGGAGGCTCACATTGTAGGTTTTTAAAAGTGTTAGCCGCTGGGTCTGGTTGACTGTTTACCCATTCGTGTAATGAGGTAACATGACAAAGTTCTTATCATCTACCTCCTCTTCTTAATCTTCGTGTTGTTGTAATAATTAATATTTCTTTGCTTAAAATTCGTTATCTCTCTATCTAGCAAGCTGTCTTTCTTCTTCTAGACGTTGAAGCTCCAAACTTCTTCTACGAACGGATGACCTCCTGGAAGAATTAGAGACTTTGCTCTTGTGGCTACGTATTGATTTTGGCGAATCTGGTGTTCGCATACTTATAGTTCAGCTATTGCATGTAAAGGGTTGTTGGTGATTTGCTGTTACAGCAAAATTATGGTCGAAGCTTTTTTGGCAGTTTTGGCATCATACGTTTCGAGAACCAGACATTTCGTCATATGCAGAACAATTGGCATTAGGCGAAAAATCTGACTCGTGAGGTTGTTGTGTACGTTGACCCTGAAAAGAATATTTATTCATTTCGTATATTTTAGGACTTACGGTTAGCGCCAGCTAGATTTCTCTTTATTCAGATCGAACGCTTGCTTGCAAACTTCGTAATGGTTTGTTTTTATGTTATGTATTTGATATACAAATTACGAACAATTTAAAAAAAAATTATAATTTTGTTACCTTATCGCAAAATCACTTTGCATTTTGCAAGACGATAATGAGGCCCCCGTTACTGAAAGAAAGTCTTTTAAGCAACTTTCCATTTATTTGAGGGAAAAAAACTCGAATGATCTCGTCAAGGTTTAAGTCGGTTTGATTGGGGAAAGTAGCTTTTATGTATCAAACGTTAAACGCGGTAACATGTTTGAAATGAAAATTCAAGGAAACCACGAAAACGCTTACCGCTTTATAGCTGCTGAAGACTATAACGCTAAGCGCACGTACTGGGGCTCCGCCTAATAGGTCGCAATGGTCGTGTCTGGTATGATTCTGTATCGGAGACCTTACGTTATTTAAACTGGACAACCAACATATTGGCCAACTGACCACAATAAAATACCAAACGTAAAAGATTTTGGCGTAGCAAAAGGTATATCTCCTGAGCTTATTGAGGCGCAAGCCTCTTTGGATTTCTCTCCTGATCACTTACCCACAGTATTCACTATTTGCAGCCCTCGCCAAATTGCAACTAGTGATATTCTTTTGTCAAAAAGGATAAATTGGTTAAAATAAAAAAAAAATATCAGCACGCACCATTAGGAACACTAACCTCTAAAAACTTCCGAAGACACCGATGAGTGCCGGAGTAGCCCCAATGAAAGTATTAAAAAAAAACCGTTAAACATGCTTCTTCTACCTACCATCAGGTCAGATGCATTACAATTTATTCAACCGATGTTGAAAAGCTTTTATCTGAAAAAAGGAGAGCCCAAAGAGAATGGCAAAAGTATAGATCGTCCTAATTAAAAATAAGCTGAAAGAATAAACAAACCGATCAAAAAACTTGTTAGAAGTACACAGAATGTCATCAATGAAGGAATATCTGGAAGGGCTAAATGCGACTTCCGAAACAAATTATTCTCTATGGCGTTCCGTCAAACGTCTCAAAAGACCCGTTATCGCAAAACCACCGAAACCTAAAAGGATACTGGTCACAAAAAGACCAAGAAAAATGCGTTCTGCTCGCAAGTCATTAAAGGAACGTGTTCACTCCCAACACATGCACTCACGTTAGGGAGCTACCGTTTCCGATTTTTAGATGCTGTAGAGGCTATCGTTAATCTAAATTATAAAAAAGCTCCTGGCGTTAATGAAACTAGCAACAAAATGCTTTAAGAGCTACCTTTTACCGCTAAAAAATCTATTGTTTTTATTTTAAATGTCATAAATTGGCTTGAACATATCCCGCCAATATGGAAGTTGCCTTAGTAAAGATGATTCCTAATCCTGGTAAAGATCCCTCGAAGGTGGAGTCTTATAGGCCTATAAGTTTGTGACCAACTTTGTCAAAATTGTTCGAAAAGCT
This sequence comes from Melanophora roralis, assembly GCA_963583895.1. Lineage (NCBI taxonomy): Eukaryota > Metazoa > Arthropoda > Insecta > Diptera > Rhinophoridae > Melanophora > Melanophora roralis. The sequence goes on along the minus strand of OY757192.1, from coordinate 11,315,564 downwards.
GCTTAAAACAAGCTGACTCAAATCCTGAATGGTAACAACTGCAGTCGAAACCACAAATTTGCCAAACAAACTCACAGACTTGTGTAGGTTTTAAAAAACCCTTCGAGGTAAAGAAGTATTGCTCCGCGCTTTTTGTACATATCTCTAAAACTTTCGATTAAGTATGGCACAAAGGCCTGTTAAACAAACTGAAGCTAAACCTTCCACCTAATATTTTCAACCTTTTAGAAAAGTGCATTACGGGTTGATAATTTATGATCAAAGAGAGTAACTAAATAAGTTGTTCCCAACCAATAGGGGTTGGTGTACCTGAAGGAAGTATACTAGGCCCGATTCATCACTTGCTACACACGGCAGATATTCCATGCAACAGTTTTACGCAAACGTCTAAATTTGCTGATGATATCGCTTTTCTCAGTATTCATAAAGGCCATAAAGAGGCCTCGAGCCAATTGCAACAACACGTTACCCAAGTAGACAAATGGGCAAAGTTATTGGGAATAAAAATTAATGATTTAAAATATACTCACGTAACCTTTACTTTACGCATAGAAACCTGCTCCCCAATCCGTATTATCAACCATTTAGTGGGTCAACGGTTTGAGATGAAATATCTTGGCATTAACCTGGATCATTGCCTTACATGGAAGACACATATATATGCGAAGTTGACGCAAATGAATCTTGAAGCTACACAAATCCATTAGCTAATCGGCAGAAACCCTGTGCCTCGTCTTGATTGTAAACTTTTACTCTACGGTATACAATTATGGGGCACTGCTTCCGCATCCAACATAGAAAAAATTCAACGCCGTCAAAACAAATTCCTAAGAATGATAACTGGTGCTCCTTGGTATATTAAAAACAGCAACATCCACTAGTTAAATGCGAATTCCTGAACTATGCGGGCAAGTATTTGAATAAGCTGAAAACTCAACCAAATCCGCTCCCTCGAAACATCTTGAAACATAGTGGACACACCCGTCTGAAAAGGAGGGATACCATTGCGGTTATATGAAGCTTATTGAATCTATTATAATAACCTGAAATTCTGTCTGGCACTGGCTGAAAAAATATTGACTACTGAGTTTTAAGATTTGAATATTTATTGTTAGTTCACCAAAGGCGAAGATTCAATAATAAAAACTATGGAAGAAAATATATGCACTCTGCTTTTTTGTATTAAAAGTCTCTTCGGCCACACTTGACTAACAGTTAAGTATAGCAAAGCGTAGCGTATATGGAAAAGTAAACTTTGTCCTAACTTACAAAATAATAAAAAAAGAAAAAAAGATGTTCCGTTTTCCTTTCTCATTAAAATGTAAGTAAGTGCTTACAGCCAGTAGTGTCTACCGTTTAAAGAGTACTGATGATGAAATTGCGTAGCTGCTTTTTGTAGAAAAAAACAGTTTTTTTAAATAAATGATTCTTTCAAAATTAACGGAAAATTAATAATTAATAAATTATATAATTAACCTAAGCCAAAATAAAAAGCAAAAACTAATATTTAAAAATATTTTTCTTATATTGTATTGCTTTTTAAAATGAAATTTTGTTTCTAAATCTACTACTATTTGCTTTTGTCGTTCATTTTCCTTATTATGATATATCTTCATTTTATTTTTATGTACTATTTGTTCTTTGTTAGTTTTTTTATCTCTTATAGTTATATTATTTCTTTTATTAGTGCTTTAAATTTTACATGGATCCATTTTTTAATAAAACTGAATCTCCTATTTTAAAATTATAATCTATTTAATTTCTATCACAATTAAGTTTTTGATTTTATTTAATTTTAGCTAAAAGTAGTACTACTTCTAATCTAAATTTTGCTTCTGCGCCGTAAACATCTACGTTAAATAAAGGAGTAATTCTGTCTACTTCATCGAACTGCTGGAATCTGTTCGGTATTTTTTTAAACTAATATATAGATTGTTTTTTCCATAATTGGCGAAACGCTTGAGATGAACCACTTTCATCTTGATCTTGGGCTTTTGTATTTTTGAATTCTATACACGACATCATTTATTCTTTTTATCACCTTATACGGTCCATCGCAATGGGTTTGTAATTTAGGAGATAATCCCTTTTTTCGTTGTGGGTTATATAGTAGAACTAGCTCACCCTCATTGAAGCCCTCGGATTTCGCTGCTAGATCATATCTGGCTTTCATTTTGTCACTTGAAGAGTCTTTTTCGTGCTGATCCATTGTTGTGGGCCTAAACTCGAATTCCAGATAACCCGGCAACTTCAGATCGGTTCTAAATATAATTTGGAGGTAGAGTCATGAACGGCTGACCTGTATTCCAACAGAAATTTGGGTATGTGCTCATTCCAGTCTCTTTGGTGTGTACTAACCACTTTTCTTAGGTGTTCTTCTAACGTGCGGTTCAATCTTTTGACCATGCCGTCAGACTGTGGATGAAGTGGCGTAGTTCTCGTTTTTCGGATACCTTATACCTCGCACATTTCCTGGAATATCAAAAGTCAAAATTTCTTCCCTGATCAGAACGTAGTTCCAGCGGAACACCGCAGCGGCACACCCAGTTATTTACAAAACGTGTTTACGATAGAAATAGCCTACTGGTTTGGTACAGCCATTTTCTAAAGTAGTCGATTACCACTAAGACGTAACGGTTTCCCGCCTCACTGATAGGAAAAGGTCCTGCTATATTCATCGCTATTCGCTCAAAGGGAGCACATGAATTATACTGCTGCAGTGGTCCTCTACTTCTTCTTACTGGGCCTTTGGCTGTGAAACATCGTTCACAGTTTGCTATCCAATCTGACACAGATTGTTGACATCCATCCCAATAGAAACAGTGTTAAATCTTCTCTACGGTTTTTATCACGCCAAGGTGACCACCGCTAGGACCATCATGAAACTCCTTCAATACCTCTTCAATTTTAGAGGATGGCACCACAATCAAATTCGCTTTTGATTTACCATCAGCGCTTTCCCATTGGCAATAAAGGCATCCGTTAATTAACTGCAGACTATTTCACAGCGCCCAATATAATTTCATTAGTGGGCTTTCCGCTGATATTTGGTAACGGGTTGGTCTTTTGTCTTCCTCCTTTGCCGAAATAGTTTTCGCCAGTACGGGATCGTCCCTTTGTGCCGCTGACCAGTCATCACTTGTCTCTATGCGTGTGAGTCGAATATCAACGACGCCTTCTTTTTCTTCAGCTTTTAGGTAATAATTGCATTCCTATCTGCAAGATCTTCGGGAGAGTGCATCTGCATTTCCATGCTTAGTGCCTTTTCGGTGCTCGATGCCGAAATCGTAGCTCTGGAGACGTTCACTCCAACGGGCTAGCTGCCCTTCTGGTTGTTTTAAATTGTAGCAACCCCTTAAGTGCGGAGTGGTCGGTTCTTATCTCGAAGTGTTGTCCGTACAGGTACTTGTGGTAATGTTTTACACACTCTACCACTGCCTGAAGCTCTCGCCGTGTAATACAATAATTTCTTTCAGGCTTTGAGAGTGTTCGACTGTAGTAGCCTATGGCCTTTTCTGTACCGTTGACAACTTGTGAAAGAACACCACCAATCCCGTAGCCACTCGCATCACTATCTAGCAAAAATTTTTCTCCAGCAATTGGATAGGCCAGGACTGGTGCTACGCATAATAACCTTGAGCTTCTGAAATGCGTTGTTGTGCGTCAGCCCACAGAAACGGTCGTGACTTCTGGGAAGGCTCATGTAGACTGGCAGCGACACTGGCAAAATTTGGCACAAACTCCCTATAGTAGGTACAACGACCAAGAAAACTGCGTAACTCATGAAAATTGTGTGGGCGAGGCCAGTCCTTTACAGCTTGAATTTTATCTTCGTCGGTTGATATACCATTTTCTGCATCGCGATGCACATTGGTCAAAAATTCATTTTTTTGGCCAAAACTATTTTTGTAAAATATATCAATTTATTTTATTAATAAATGAGTTATTGTGAATTACTATAACAATGCTTTATCGAATATATGAAATTTAGGTATGCATTTAATATTAAAAAAATTTATAAAAAAAACCCTATGTAAGCCTAAGGATCTTCAAGTTTGTTTTAGACATACATATTTGTTTGCTTCAAACAAAAATATATTATATAGGATTAACATGTTAAGTCAATACAATGCATAAAAATGAAAAAAGTATTAATGTTAAATAAAACATTTATTAAATATTTTAGCTTTAATGGCCTGCAATATCTAGTTCATCTGGGGAGTAATATTACACCATAAAGGTTTTCCTGAAGTATAAATTAATCTTCATGGTATTACAGTGGTTGCAAAGAGGTTGTAATCAGTAATTTGAGGTGAGCTTGAATAATTAAAACCTTGCTTAAATTGAGCTTGGCCACTTCTACCGTCAAATCCATAACTTAAGATTAATTCTGACGAAATTAGTGCTCTATTTTCAATATTCATTATACCTAAAATGACTTCTTTTTGCGATTCTACAATTCTTGCTGCAGTATGTTGAAACAGCATTTGTAAAGGTATTTTTTCAACTTTTTCACTTACAAATATATTGCTAGGCCTACAGAGAGCTTTCACTGCCAAAAATCTATAATAGGATGAAAATATGTTTCAATTTCTCTTATCTATATTCTCCATGCGAATAAACGAGCATTGCTTTTTTGTGAAGTCGTTTTCAATAAAAAATGCAAACGGTTTCTAGTCAGAAAGTTAAACAGGATCTTTGAAATTTTTACAGCATACCTTTCTGATTTTATATGGACGCGTTAGAATTTAAGTTTTATTTTTTAAAACAGCAGCTAAATCATTTTTCCCCTTTTTCGAGCTGAAATACATGCCGCATGAATTATTAAATCTGTCTCATTTTGCTTTAATGATGAAAGGCCTGTCGCTCTCCTTCTTTTGAATATAGTAAGCTTGGCTGACCAGCTCTAGAAGAACATGGGACATCTATTTTCACTTTATATATTTTGAAAATTACTTCAGATATAAACCACTGGCCCTTTCGGGACTTCAAATATTTTAAAAAACTGTGACTCGCCACTCTTGCCTCAACTTATTACAAAAAAGTCTAATTTTTTTGTAATTATTTTTTATACTCATCAAAAGAGTTATTTTCGCCGATTGTTTTAATAATATTTGTCAAAAAAGCTTTCTTTTTTCCCTCTTCCCTGAAGAATTTTGCAGCCATATTTTAAAAAGATTGACATTTTTGATGCTAACGTTACCTAAGAAAAAATTATTTATTTTTAAGATTTGAAAAAAATTGAAGGATATAATTACAGATTAATACTCTATAGACTATAAGTATTTTCGAATACTGTGTTTTGCACCGGACAAATTTGAAAATTATTTTAATGTTATAATTAATTCGAAAAAAAACAATTTTTTTATATTTTTTATATGCCTTCAGAAAATGCAGATTTTTTTAAATCTAGCTATTATATTTTTAAAAGTTCTTTAGATATATTATAAATACTTACTTTCAACTTAATAATCCATAAATATTTAAATTAATTAAATTTTTTTTGTTTCTAAATTATTCTTCGACCAAACACTTCAAATGCACTGCTCGCACTAAATTGTTCAACAATATCGAAAAGTATTTAACCTCTTTTTTGATTTTTCCGGTGGTCATCAAAGTTTTCCCCATGACAATAATGTCATCAAGATACACCAGGCATGTCTTCCAATACACGCTCCATTAACCGATCGAATGTGGCTGGGGCATTGCATAGCCCAAATGGCATTACGTTAAACTGCTACATCCCATCACTTGCACTAAAAGCTATTTTCTCCTTATCTTTGTCAGAGATTTCTTCTTGCCAATAACCACTTTGCAGGTCTAATGTGGAGAACTATTTCGTTCCAGCTAGCGTGTCCAGCGTGTCATCTATCCTTGGTAGCGGGTAACTGTCCTTTTTGGTTACGAAATTCAGTTTTCTATAATTGACGCAGAATCTGGTGCTGGCTCCTTTCTTTTTAACCAACACTACTGGGGAGCTACAAGGGCTTGAAGAAGGTTCTATTACTCCACTCCGCTCCATTTCGCTGACAAATTCTTTTACTTCGTTGCGTTTTGCTAGAGAAATACTTCTGGGAGCTTGTTTTATTGGCCTTGCATCTCCTGTATTTATCTGATGTTTCTCAAGTGATGTTCTTCCTTGCTGTTTTCCTTTCAAGGCAAAGATGGAGGCGTGCTTTCTAAGCAGTTTTTTGATTTATTTTTCTCGGACGATGTTAACCCATTTCTCTATGCACTCTGATAGCATCTCCTGCTCTTTGTTTGGCATACCGACAGGACCCGATTCCATTTCGCAATTTATAATTGCCTTATCTGTAGCACACTGGCCCCCTTCGAGATTCGGCTTGACGACTTTTTCGCATGTGAAAACGCTTAGCACTCTAACAGGGACTTTTCCGTTGTGACAGGTTCTCACGAGGGCTTTTGCTGTTATTTAGTCACTTTTTCTATCTGTTTGTTCTACCACCCACAACGGGTTCTCGGCACAATCTCCCTCTATACGCGCCCATACTACACTTTCTGAATGTGGTGGTATTTTCTCTTGTTCTATAGCAAACAGCTTCCTAAAAGGCGATTTATCGTCGTAACCAACATCTAGGGGTATTTCAATATTCTACCAAATCATTGTCTTTTGCCCTATATGCAGACTAATTCCATTATTGATCATAAAGTCTGCACCGATGATTACTTCGTCCACAATGTCGGCAACAATGAAGACATGATTTAGACTTATGTTGGCAATAGTTACTTTTACGTTTATTTTACCATAGACACTAGCAGGCTCTCCAGCTACTGTTCGTAGACTTATGCCATATAACAGTTCAATTGTTTTTTTGACTATATCAGTAATGCGATTCAGTAACTTATTTTTACGATATTCGCATCGTTAAAATAAGTTAACAATAAATATAACGATTTTGCGATTCAGTAAAGTTTTTAACGATATTCACTTCCGTTAAAGTCAGCTGATATTGTTAAGTAAACAGCAAAACTTTTTAGCAATTTTTACAATCGTTATACTTGATAATTTAACGGCAATAATTTTTGTGTTGTTAGTTGTATCGACAAAAGGTTATTTTGTATATTATATATTATTTTTACTATATTTATGATTTTCGCTTTGTTAAAATTTATTTTACAACTAATAAAATACAAACAAAAATCAACTTTTTCACTATCGTTAAAAACGTCTTAGTGAATCACTTAACTGTAGCAGCAAACAATAATTTCTGCCGATAAATATGACGACCGTCGAATCGTTAAAAGTTACTGAATCGCACTACAGGTCTGATAATAGATTGCAATACTCCTGTGTCTATAGTTAAAATATGCCTTCGACCATTGATGTACCCACAAGCAGTAAGGTTGCTATTTTTCTGTTGCATTACTGATATGAAGATTGTGGGGCCCTCGGTTATGGGAGCTAGCTCTTGCCCCGTAGTGCTAGCTCGTTTTATTTTAACGGTGACTCGTTTGCTGAATTAATGTTTACGCGTTTGCTGTTTCTAGGTGGTGAAACAGATCTAGCCCGCTTTCTTGTTGCTTAACAATTTCGCTGCAAATGTCCGCTCTTACCGCAGTTATGGAATTTGACTCTAGCTGTACCTCGCATTTCTTTCAACGCCTGTATAACTGCATTTTCTATCTCATCGAAAATATTTTCGTCTTTTTCTGCCGTAATTTCGAGATTTCTTACCTTACGGATTTGCGGCTTAGAGAGTAATTTTGCGGTCTCCTGTGTCAGCGCGTATGATACGGTTTCAGCAAAAGTAGACACCTGTTAGCCAAACACCGCGTGCTTGATTTCAGGATCACGAATTCCTCTCACAACCGTTTCTATTTTAAATTGATTCAAAAATAGCTGGTTATTAACTGTAGACGTTTCCTGAGCTTTCTGAAACTTCATTTCCATTTTTTCCATCATAGCAGCAAGCATTGTGCCTATATCGACATTGTTTGTTGTTGTGCAGGTAACAACCTCCAATTCTTCCTTTTCGTCAAACTCATAAACATCAATGTCGATATTACGCCGCTTAAATTCTTCAATTAGCCTCTTTTGCAGCTCTGCCTTATTACCTGCTGTCGGCAATGTCAATTGCTCAACTCTCTCTTAAGCTGCTTAACTTTACGTTCCTCGAATTTCATGTCTGCTTAATAAAATGCAATCCCGCTTCTGATACCAATTGTTACGTTTATACTTTTTATAAACGTTGCCACCGACGAAATGTTAAATTACACATGGATCAACCCAAAATTACACATGAAATTACAAATTACACATGCACTTTTTTAAAAAACGCGTTTTTTGTTCTAAATTAAATAACCCAGCAAAACTTGCTTTGAAATTAGTAAAAATCCAAAAAACACTTACTCAGTAGCATATTAACGCATTATTTAACATGGCGATGACATTGGAGGCAAGTACTTACCATCTCGCTTACAAAGGAATTTAAATAAGTACTTACCATGCTCGATTGCAAAGAGAAACTTAAATAAGCTATTGCTTTATTGGCATTATAATAATCTTTTTTTGTTGCCCCCAGTTACTTATTGTTGCGTTTAAAGTGCTTTTCTGTGATTGTCAAACTGAAACTAATTGCCTTATTTTTGGATAAGAGCGAACTCATTATCTAAAAACTGCTTAGTTATACAGATGGTACACTCAAAAACATTTTCAAAAATTTACGATCATATATGACCTAATTTATTGTTGAAAAAAGTGTTGTTGCCTAAAATTGGGTCGATTTTTATATTATTAGAAATAAAAAACCATAAATTATTTAATTTAAACAAAAGTAATATTTTTTTGTTAAAAGTGTTTATTTTTCAACAATATATGCTTAAAAGCTAGCAACATGTGTCTATAAACATCAAAATGTTAAATATTAAGCATATCTGTCTGAAAACACTATTAAAATGTATGGAATAAGCAGTTAAGAAAGAAGAAGCATAAAAGTTTATACGATTTAATAAAAGAACACGTGATTTTTTACAGAATTAAAAAAATTAATATCTAGTGTGTAAGGATATTATAATTAATAATAGTAATTTGTTGTTTGTATGTAGTCGGTAACATTTATTACTTAAATAAAAAAATTAAGTTAATATTATACGTAAATTTTGTTAGAATAATAAAAAAAATGATCGAATGTAAAATATGTTAAAAAATTGCAAACATTAAAAATTTATCATTTGCATTTGTACGCCCATAAAGAAGAAAAAAGCAATGTGTTTAAGTGTTTGTACTTAAAATGCGAGAAAATATTTAAAATCTAAGCAAAAAGCCTTCATATGCCAGCCACTGATTGAGCAGAAATTAAAAAAGGGTAGGTAAAAAACAAGCAGGGTTAATTCAAATGTGTATATCATATAGTATTTTCCCTATTAACGCAACTGATTATTGCTTTATAATTCTAGCTCAAGAATATTCGCTAAATGGCACTAGGCTGGTACTTGAGTCCGATGAAACAGATATAGATGACGATGAAGCCTTGCAGTATTTTTTAAAAGTTTTAAGAAGTTTGAAGACCAACTGGTCTTATTTATTGGATAAGGCGTCTGATCATTTTTAATTGTCACCATTTCTGATGATGATAAAGGGCTCCACATGCTTTCCCATGACTCCCAGTTATGCCCAGAAAGTAATTTGCTACATATTTACTGCAACGAACTGACAAGTAATCAACAGGAAGTTTTTGAAGAAAATGTGGAATATTTGTGATTTTGTGTGCGCTATATGTATATTTGTACATGTATATAAGTATATATATGTATGTATGTAGAAGAAATAGTAAAAAAATTTATTTAGATTAAAAAAATCAAAAAAATTACTATATGGGTTTTCTTTAAAAAGGGTTGGAAATTAAGTCAAAGGAGAAGAAAAAATTAGACACAATATGTGTAAAAAATTTAAACATATTTCGTTTAAAAATCAACAAAAAAGTTGAAAAAAATTACATGTCTAATTTTAGGTCGAAAATAGTCTGTAAAGTGTTGCCTACTATTATTGACGTATTTTTCAACAAAAGTGGTTTAGAGTGTATGTAATAGTAACTTAAAAGTAAGAATTTCGTAATGACTAATTACTTCAAAATTTTTGTTGGGAACATATATGTATGTACTTTTTGTTAAAAAAAAACGATTTTTTTTTAAATTTTATACCGTTCACATAGTGATAAGGGTATATATGAGTTTGTGATTCCATTTCTAGTTTTTAAAATATTTATTTTAGACCCCGTTAATAGATAGATAAAGCCATGTCTGTCTATCTGTTTGTCTTTTGAAATCAAGTTTCCAGACGTAAAATAAAAAAGTCGCTCAGAAAATGATCAGAAATATACCTGATTTAATCGCTATTTAAAATCGGCATAATCAGTTTACCATTGACCGAAATGCAAGCAAAACTCTAAAATAACCCAATTTCTTAGGACCCAATCCATATTCCTTTATATCTCAGTAAATACAGCCACTTTAGCCACAAGGCTTAGCACGGATACTTTGAAGATAGGGACCTAAATTAAGGGAAAAACTATTCATGTAGAAGCCCAAATTTTGGGAAGTATTTTAACCAATCACAGCTATAAAAGTCAAATGTTCTACAACAAGTAATTTTACAATAATACCTACATTTTGGAAAACAAATTTTTTGGATTAGAGCAGGGAGAGGAGCAACCCCCATTCAAATTAACAGTTATTGTAAAATTTTTGATACGCTATATTTCGGAAACTATAACATCTATCGACTTCAAATGTTCCAGAATAAGTAATTGGACAATAATGCATACATTTTGGAAAAAAATATTTTGATAGGAGCAAATGGAAGGGCAGCACCAATACGAATGAAAAACTTTTATTAAACTTTTAATACAAAATAAGTTAAAAAATGTTGGCCCCAAACCTTCTACATGGTATTTCTATTATACATACAAAAGTTTTCTATTTTTAAAATTAGAATAGCTATCGACTTTAAACCCAGTGCGAAGCATTTTTATTATAATATTGCCATTACGAAATATCTCGGTCAGATCAGATGGCTATAAAAAGATCAACGTAAAGGGTATATTAGTTTCGACAAAGCCGAATATAGCGGTCTTACTTGTTTTTAAATACTAATATATAAAAAAAAACAATAATTATCAAAAACGATAAAATTTTAAATTACACATGAATTACACATGCAACCAATTACACATGGGCTACACATGAAACGAAAAATTACACATGAAATGTGTAATTACACCTAAGGTGGCAACACTGCTTTTTATAAACGTTGGTTTATTTCCTTTAAATAAACCGGGGGTTCTTTTTATTGCAAAAGTAATAATAAACATCACTTGAAAATTTATTTCAACAGTACAAAAACTTTATTTACTAAAACACACTGTCGTATACTTATTTACAATCTTCTTTATAACACTTAATGTTATTCACCTTTATTATTTAGCAAGTTACACTTATTCAACTCAACGGTTAAACATAAACTTATTGTGGCAATCGTTTTGTTCGACTATTTATAATGGATGGTGGTAGCCTGTAATGTTCCACAAAGTTCGAAAATACACCATAACTTTTTAGCGAATACTAGATGGCGGTTACATTTAAATTAATTCATTATGCTTTTCGTTAAACAAGTTATCCACCATTTCGAAATAACATCCGCCAACTTATTAAATTATCATGTTATATACCCAGCCAAAATTGAACTCCGTAACAGTATCAACGTACACTGTACCAAACTCCCTTGTATGTGTTTGATCATCGGATTTTCAAACGTTTTGTAGTTTTCGCCATTTGGCAATTAATTAACATGCCTCGTATAAAGGTTCAAGTGCTTTTTTGTATCGCTCTGATTAGTATGAATTGTGTTATAACTGTTTGAAAGTGTTTATAAACTGTTTATAAGTGACCGTGTTGTGGAGACCTGTTGCTTTTTGGTCAGTTGCTGCAGCAAATTTGGTAATAACATTATTATTTTTAATAATTTGGAGTCCCAGTGTTGTTGTTGGTTTAATAACACAAACAATAACACGAATACTAACCGGAAACAAAAAACAATAAAAGCGTATAAGATCTGTCGGATTTTTTTTTCAATATTACAACTGTATACAAACAACGCTGTTGGTTCTGGCTCCTGATAAAAAAAAAAGGTTTATTTTTGTTGTGGCGCCATCTGTTGGTCAATAGTACAGATATAACTTAAACATTACTCAACAAACTTAAAATGTACTACTTCAATTTGAGATAAATTTTTACCTATACATACGATTTCACTGCACAATGATTCAAAATAGCCCTAAAAGTCATGACAATAATATTAGAAATAATTCAATTATTAATATTCCTAATGTAAACAAAAATAATGGTGTAAGCACTCCAAACAGTCGAGCTCCTAAGAGAACTAGGGGTTCTATTTCCAACTGCTTCTTTGAGTACGCCAACAAAACACCTCATTTGCACTCAAATGACTTTCCTTTTAAACTTTTATATCTAATAGATAAGAGGTTTGAAAAAATGACTGACTTATTTCAAACAATGTTGAAAGAACTTAAAGCAAGAATGGAAAAAATGAAATTCGTTGAACTTAAGAGAGATTTAGAAAATACTAGCTGACCTGTTGTCCGATTCAGTAACTTACTTTTACGATATTCGTATCGTTAAAATAAGTTAACAATAAATATAACGATTCTACGATTCAGTAAAGTTTTTAACGATATTCACTTCCGTTAAAGTCAGCTGTTATTGTTAAGTAAACAGCAAAACTTTTTAGCAATTTTTACAATCGTTATACTTGATAATTTAACGGCAATAATTTTTGTGTTGTTAGTTGTATCGACAAAAGGTTATTTTGTATATTTATATTATTTTTACTATATTTATGATTTTTGCTTTGTTAAAATTTATTTTACAACTAATAAAATACAAACAAAAATCAACTTATACACTATCGTTAAAAACGTCTTAGTGAATCACTTAACCGTAGCAGCAAACAATAATTTCTGTCTATAAATATGACGATCGTCGAATCGTTAAAAGGTACTGAATCGCACTACTGGTGAGCTTCGTACCACCTAACAATTATTGAATATATGGATTTTTTAAAAATAGTACAAAGTTTATTTAGTAAAATAGTTCATTGGAATCATATACATATGTACATAAAAGAACAATTTTTTTTGTGTTAGTGACACCGCTTATAACTCAAGAACGGCTGGACCGATTTTAATGAAACTTGAAAAAAAGACATACCCGATATCTCGGAATGCGTTTTAGGCTAATGTTTTTTTGGAAATTCTGACTGGGCGTGGCACCTCCCATAGAAATTGAACAGTTTTTTTCACATACCTCAATATCTATTGTAGCTGAAGTCTCCAAATTTGGTACAGGTAAATTATTTATTGATGTGCATTATTGAGTTGTGTATGGGCGGAAATAAATAAATTGGGTGGCACCTCCTATACAACAAAAATAGTTTTTTGTATATATGTCAATAACTGTAATAGCAAAAGTCCCCAAAATTGGTACGGATGTTTATAGTGCTAATATGCATAATTGAGTCTTGTATGGGCGGAAAGAAGTGAATGGGTGTGGCACCTCCCATACAACGAAAATTGTTTTTTGTATATGTCCAATTGTAGCGTGTTTGATAAGTCCATGTTGGCATACCCTCTGTATGCAACATGATATTCATAGTTTGTTATGAATGTAATTTTCCACGCTGAAAATTCCAACCTACTGTGAAATAATGCTTCAGAATATTCTCACGATAGGTGTTGCATTTTGCTTACTATGCAAAATTAGATTAAATAAGTGAATGGCTTATATAGCCATTCAGATTTTAAAATAAATTATCATAATTATTTAAACACTCAACCTAAAGAGCCTTTTTTATAGTAAAATATTTCACAATAACTGTAATAGTTAAAGTTTTCAAACCTTGTACGGATGTTTATAGTGCTAATATGCATAATTGTGCTCTGTATAGGTGGAAAAAATAAATGGGCGTGCACCTCCCATATAACGAAAATTGTTTTTTGTATATATCTCAATAACTGTTATAGCCGAAGTCTCCAAACTTCGTACGGATGTTTATAGTGCTAATGTGCGTAATTGTGCTCTGTATGGATGAGAAGAAATAAATGGGGGTAGCACCTCCCATACAACGAAAATAGTTTTTTGTATATATCTCAATAACTGTTATAGCCGAAGTCTCCAAATTTCGTACGGATGTTTATGTTAAAATAAATCGGCGTCACATCTCCAATACAACTAAAAAATATTTTTTTTATATATCTCAATAACTGTAATAGTTTAACTCTTAAGACTTTGTAAAGATGTTTATAATGGTAATACGCATAATTCAGCTGTGTATGGGTTAAAGTCTTCAAATTTTGGGTAGGTGTTTACAATGTTGATATTTACAATTAAGCTGAGTTTAGGTGTAAAATTAATAATAGGCGTGGCACCTTCTTTACAAGAAAAAATCGTTTACATATATGTATATGTCAATAAATGTAAAGCTGAAATCTTAAAATTTTATATGGGTATTTATTATTCTAATATGAATAACTGAGCTGTGTATAGGCAGGAAATGAATTATGGGTGTGGAACCTCTAACGGCATAAAAATATTTATATTTGTGTCTTAATAACTGTCACAGCTAATGTCTCCAAACTTTTTGGTGTGGCACCTCCCATACAAGGGATTTTTTTTCATATATGTACTTCAATAACTCTTATAGCTAGAGTCTCAAAATTGTCTATGGATGTTTATGTTTGCTAATATATATAATTAAATTGAGTATAGGAGAAAAGGGAAAACTGGGCATGGCACCTCCCATACAACGAAAATACTTTCTTATATTAGTCTCATTAACTTCAAAAAAACTTCAAAAAACGTGTTCATATTTTTCTTAAGCCAGTTGAACGCGATTTAAATTATTATTTTAAAAGTAACAGAAATAACCTAAGAACTACCAATAAAATGTTTATCCATTTTTACCCCTTAGGATCAAAATTATCAAAATTTTATGTTCATATTTTTTGGAGACCTGTCAAACGCAATTTCAAAATATAATTTGAGCCCTTTTTAATCTTTTCCAGGATTAAATTATAATTCTATCTTTTTTTAGTTCAGAAGCTACAAAATTAACCAAAACATATTTCAAGTCTCGCCCTAAGCATTTAGGGTATGCAATGATGAATCTGTCTGTCAGTTAGCGAGTTATTAACGCAATTTTATTCTATATATTATTTTGGTAAGCACAACAAACATTTAAAAAAATAAAAAAAAGTTATTTACAAGTGGCGGATAGGGCTACAAAATAAAGAAGCCATTATAAACTGAACTGGTTGTAAAGTTTTTGCTTGGTAATAGCTTCCCATCATGAAAGATGCGATAAGCTACATCTTTTTATATTTACGCTTTATCAGTAATTTAATTACTGAAACAAAGAAACAAATAAAACATGTTTATAACGTTATTGACATGCTATTAAGGATAATATTTTGTGAATTTTATGTGTTTAGGCAAAAAATTCGTGTGCTGATTATATATATTGTTAGGCAATGCGTGTTAGGAGGTACTTGATGATGGATGTATTCAATAGAATGGCAAAAACGAGGCTTGCCGCATGCACACATTCTTATTTGGTTAGTCGAAAAAGTTCGACCAGATCAGATAAATGATATTATAAGAGCCGAGATCCCTGATCCCGAAACAGATCAAGAACTACATGATGTTGTAATTACAAATATGATTCATGGACAGTGTGGCAACATCAACCCCCAATCTCCTTGCAAAGTGATGGTTAAACTATTACAAAGAAAGTAAAAGGAAATAGTTTTGTGATTGACAACAGTTGGATGGTGCCATATTCACCACTTCTTTCCAAATAATTTAAGACACATTACAATGTTGAATATTGTTATTCAGTGAAGTCGATCAAGTACATCTGCAATATGCCACGAAAGGCAGCGATATGGCTGTTTTTAGCATCCAAACCTCCAATGACAACGATGAAATTATGCGTTATCAAGTTGGGCGATATGTAAACTGCAATGAGGCGATTTGTCGTATATTCTCATTCCCTACTAACGAACGTCATCCCACTGTTGTACATCTAGCGGTGCATCTGATGAATGGCCAACGAGTATATTTCACTGCGGAAAATATTGTTCAACGTGCTTTTATTTGCGGTTGTTGCTGGTGAATGTTCGTGGTCCAACATCATTTGCAGCATTACGTACTGTTAATGATACAGTCTGCCCAACATTTCGTGCTGCATGTCAAGAACTCGATTTGCTTGAAAACTATACTCATTGGGACACTACAATTGCTGAGACAATTTTTTCTGCATATCCAAGTCCGATACGAACATAATTTTCTATTATCATTTCGACATGCTTCCCATCAAATCCGAGTGACCTGTGGAACAAATGCAAGGACAATATTTCAGAAGACCTTATTTGCAGCAGTTCGTTAGTCAGGTTAGGACTACCAGAACCAGAACATGAAATGAATGAGCTACTAAATCGAGAATTGGAGCGTAAACGTGAATACGATCAACATGAGTTGAACCAGTTAGTTCAAACCAATGTTTCCTTCTTAAACCGCCAACAGAAGGAAGTCTATGATATAACATTGAAAGCAATTGATGATGGAAATGGCGGTTTTTTTCTTGGCTGCCCCCAGTGGAACTAGGAAGACATTCCTAATGCCATTGATTTTAGCCACTGTTCGTGCGAGATCCAACATTGCTGTAGCGGTAGCTTCATCTGGAATAGCGGCCACATTGTTAGAAGTAGGCCGCCCGCACAGCTCACTCAGCGTTAAAATTGCCATAACAAACCTTTAAAATATAGAACAAGCGAATTGTAATATTGCGAAAAACTCCGCCATGTCCAAAGTTTTAGTAGCGTTTAAATAGAAGCTCTTGAAAGAACATTAAATGACCTGTGCAGTGACTCAAGATGTTTTGGAGGTACAATGGTTTTACTGGCTGGTGATTTCCGCCAAACACTACCAGTCGCTCTAACATCGACGGCTGCTGATCAAATAAATGCTTGCGTTAAATCCTCAAGTCTGTGGCGTTTTGCAAAGATACTGCAGTTGACAGAAAACATTAGAGTGACATTGCTCTACGATTTATCAGCTCAAGATTTCTCCAACCAATTGTTGACTATCGGTAATGGCCTGTGAACGAATCAAATGGATTGATTTCGTTTCCTCAAAATTTTTGTAATTTTGTATCGTCAAAAGAAGAGCTCATCCAGAAAGTCTTCCCCAATATAATTGCTAACGGGAAAAATTATGACTGGTTGAGTGAACGGGCAATTTTAGCAGCTAAAAATATTGATGTGGATGATTTTAACTATATAGTTCAGAATCAAATCGTTGGTATTCTGCATTCTTTTAAATCTATTGGTTGTATAACAAACGAAGATGAAGCCACCAACTCTCCAACTGAAGTTTTAAATTCCTTGGATGTGCCTGGCTTACCACCGCACAACTTACAACTGCAGGTTAGCTCGGTTGTTATCGTGCTTCGAAATTTAGACCAACCAAAACTTTGCAATGGAACGCGTTTTGTAATAACAAAACTGATGGTCCATGTTATTCACGCAATTATACTTAGAGGAAAATTCAAAGGTAAAGAAGTTCTCATTCCGAGAATTCCCATGATACCAACCGATATGCCTTTTGAGTTTAACCGAATTCAATTTTTTTTTGTCTTGCATTCGCAATGACGATTAACAAATAACAAGGACAATCCTCGAGTATTTGTGGTCTTAATTTAGAAAATTCATGTTTTTCTAATGGCCTAGTTGGCATGTTGCATGTTCACTTCTGGGCAAACCCTCTGCTTTATTTGTACTTGTGCCTGATAACAAAATGGAAAATGTCGCATATCACAAGATACTGCACTGAAGGATATTAACCTAAACATAACCCATGCACGAAAATACATAGCTTCTTTAACAGCTTTTACCTGAAACGCCTTATTTTTGTAACCTTTTTTGCAAAAACTTTACAAACAGTTCAGTTTATAATGGCTTCATTATTTTGTAGCCCTATCCACTACTTGTAAGTATTTTTTTTTTATTTTTTAAATGTTTGTTGTGCTTACCAAAACAATATATAGAAAAAATTGCGTTAATGACTCGCTAACTGACAGATAGATTCATCATTGCATAGCCTAAATGCTTAGGGCAAGACTTGAAATATGTATTGGTTAATTTTGTAGCTTCTGAACTAAAAAAATATAGAATTATTATTTAACCCTGAAAAAGATAAAAAATGGCTCAAATTACATTTTGAAATTGCGTTCGAAAGGTCTTGAAAAAATATGAATATAACACTTTGAGAATTTTGATCCTAAGAGGTAAAAAGGGATAAACATTTTATTGGTAATTTTAAGGTTATTTCTGTTTCTTTTAAAATAATAATTTAAATCGCGTTCAACTGGTTTAAGAAAAATATGAACACGTTTTTTGAAGTTTTTTTGCAGTTATTGAGACTAATATAAAAAAGTATTTTCGTTGTATGTAGGGTTTTTTTCACGGGAGTTTCCGTTCCGAAAATTCCCGGGAAATTTGTCAATTTTCATTTTCCCCTTTCCCGGGAATTTTGTGCGGGAATCCCGGGGCTTACAAAACCTCTTACTTCAAGTAACATATTCACAATTTTTTTTTACTTTTCCATATTTTTGGCTTTTATAACATTACATACCCCCATATTCATAAATAATTAAAGTATGGTTATCAAGGGCTTATTTAAAAAATGTCAATGCGAATTGTCAAATAATCACTTAATAATCCTTCTATAATTATTATAAATACGAACGTAAATATGTAACAAAATTGTATTTTTGCCTAACAAAGACTTTCCCGCTGATGTCATTCTACATTGGTTGTAATCTATGCATATTGCAATCAATGCCTATGTTCTGTAACTTTGGTGAGAACTTCTCGCATCGAAAAGTCATGAAACAAAATTTCCAATCGTTTCTCGACATGTGAGAAAAAAGTGTTTCTGTAACTAATACCTAAAATGTTTACGTCATTACGTTAGAACTGTCAAAAAGGGGAGAAAAAGTAAACAAAACCACGAAAAAAGAAGAAGAAAACCATGTATAAACTGTGCGCCAGAAATAATAAAAAGTAAAGAAAATTAAAAAAATTTACAAATTTAAACCAAAAAATATTAATAAATAAAAAAATTACAAAAAATGTATAGTGTAGCTTTAGTGACGGCGGAGTTGACATAAACTTAACTAATTTTTTCTTTTTGCTGCTGCGAAACTCTCATGTTTTTCTAATTTTTGAATAACAGAAAACATTTACACCTACCTTTTCTATATATTTATTACTCATTTTATATATTTTAATACTTTTTTTAAATGTTGTTATCTCGCGGTCTTTTTATTTGTGAGTATTTTTGACAGTTTAAAGTGAAAAGTTCTCGCTTTAAAACTTTACAGAAACACTATTTCTTGTGTCTAACGTGACAGATAGTTTTCGCATGAAAAGTTACAGAATCAGTCTGGTGAGAAAAGTCGGCTGCTCGTGTCAATTTGTAGCGATTTTGTTTCATTTTGCATGTTTCAAGCGAAAAGTTTCTCGAGGCGAGAGTTACAGAACATGGGCACAGGGTAAACTCAAGCAGCTAATATCAAGAGCCCAGCTGACTGTAATAAATTTGACATTCGTACTTTTCAAATATATAATTTTGTATGAATTTTTTATTTTTTTTTAAATTCCACTGTTCAAACACAAAAAGTAAATGCATAGAGCAACATTTTTGAATTTGCCTTGATATTACCTAGTTAAGTGTACCCTAGACTGTATTGTTACGTTTTACTTTGATCTCTTTTGTTTTGTTTTTTTTTTGAATTCATACGTTTTTTATATGTGGGGGATTTCATGTCAAGTGACCCAACTTTTAAAACCGATGTCTTTCGATTGGAAAGAAATTTGGACCAAAGTAAGTTCTTGCAGAGGGGTTCAAAATTTGACGTTTTCGGCAAATAGGTGTTTTTTCTCATACATGTAGTTTGTTACTTTTTGCTTTTAACAAATTCGTCCCAAATACTTTCGATAGTTTTTTCTTCAATCTTCCAGAAAAAAAATATTTTTAAAATTAAAAAAATTTTTTTTTTATTTTTTTTTATAAAATACTTAGAAAAAAAATTTTTTTTTAAATATGCCCATTTTTTTTTTTTTTTTTTGCTCAAAAGAAAGCTTAGGTCTTTTGCTTGAAGAACTTGGAGGTCGCTTTATGGGATGCGAGTGGGATATCTATAAAAATAAATGTTTTGTAACTCAAGGCAGAGGTTTTCCAATTTTCGCGTATATTCTACTTTAATTTTTTTTCCTATTTATGTAAAATTATCTCTTAAGCAAAGAAAAAATTATTTTATGCTAAGAAACAAAATAATTTAACCTTTCCGACGGTATGCATTGAAAATATTAACAAAATGTGTTCAGACATTGCCATATAAAAGTGATTTTATTCCAGAGGCCTACAATTTTGTTGGTAATGCAGTGTCGAGTGTATGAGACTTTATTTGGTACTTGCATACCGTCGGAAAGGTTAAATTATTTTGTTTCTTAGCATAAAATAATTTTTTTTTTAGCTTAAGAGAAAATTTAACATAAATAGCAAAAAAATCAAACAGAATATACGCGAAAATTGGAAAACCTCTGCCTTGAGTTACAAAACATTTATTTTTATAGATATCCCACTCGCATTCCACTAAAGCGACCTCCAAGTTCTTCAAGCAAAAGATTTAAGCTTTCTTTTGAGCAAAAAAAAAAAAAAAAAAAAGGGCAAATTTGGAAAAAAAAAATTTTTTTCTAATTATTTTTTTAAAAAAAATAAAAAAAAAAAAATTTTTTAATTTTAAAAATATTTTTTTCTGGAAGATTGAAGAAAAAGCTATTGAAAGTATTTGGGACGAATTTGTTAAAAGCAAAAGGTAACAAACTACATGTATGAGAAAAAACACCTATTTGCCGAAAACGTCAAATTTTGAACCCCTTTAGCTCAGAGAGTTCTTGACTGATCGTGTTAAAAAATTGTGTCTATGCTACTCTCTGCAAGAACTTACTTTGGTCCAAATTTCTTTCCAATCGAAAAAAAAGGGTCACTTGACATGAAATCCCCCATGTATGTATGTATTTACTTATATACATTTTTTTATTAAAAATAAAAACAGTTGTTTATTAGTACAACCTGTAAATTTTTCTTTATTTGAAGAGCGGGATTCCCGGAATTACCGGAAAAAGAATTTTTAATTTTCCGTTTCCCGGGAAACAAAAAAGTCCGGGAAATAAAAAACCCTAGTTGTATGGGAGGTGCCATGCCCATTATTCCCTTTTCTCCTATACTCACCTCAATTATATATATAAGTAAACATAAACATCCATAGACAATTTTGAGATTCTAGCAGGGAAACAAGCCGATCGGCTCAGAGCCGGCTGCTAGCCGCCGCCGGTATATTTTCGATAGCCGCGCAGCCGCTGATTTATATTGGCTCAAAAGCTGAGCCGGCGCAAGCACAGCCGCCGAGTAAATCAGCTCCGCTGCTACATTGTATGTAAGGTGGCAATGTTTTTTTCTTACAAATATGCATTAAATAGGTACAGAATGCAAAAAAATACTAATTTTTGCACTTATGTAAATTTTTCTTGATAAAAGTGCCGTTAGTTTTTTTTATTAAAACTGAAGCATTTAGTTTGTGTTATATTTAAAAAACAATAAATATTACGATTTTCGATTCAGTTAAGTTTTTTAACGATATTCGCTATTGTTAAAGAAAGATGTTATTGTTAGGTAAACAGCAAAATGTTTTAACGATGTTTACAATCACTTGTTAATTTAACGACAATAATTTTTGTGTTGTTAAATTTATCGGCAAAAGTTATTTTTGCGTTTTAGAACGGCGTTTAATTATTAAGTAGTTGATTATTATAATTTTGCTATTGGTTCTTTTGAAATTTATTTTAAAGCCACTTTATTGAAAATAAAATATATACAAAAATCAAGTTCTTCACTATCGGTAAACAGTTCTTAGTGAATCACTTAACCGTAGCTGCAACCGACAATTTCTGTCGATAAATATAACGATCGTTAAAAGTTACTGAATCGCACTACAGGTTACTGGCAACTCTCAATGTTATTGAATGAATCAATACACTTAAGCCGACATTTAAGCCGCCGCCGTCAATGTGGTCTAAGCCCCGCCACCGCCGACTAATCTAGCTTGCGCCGCCGCCGCCGATCATTTGACATCGGCTTGTTTCTCTGGACTCTAGCTATAAGAGTTGTTAAAGTACATGTAAAAAAAAATCCCTCGTATGGGAGGTGACACACCAAAAAGTTTGGAGACCTTAGCTGTCACAGTTATTGAGATACACATATAAATATTTCCATGCTATTAGAGGTTCCACACCCATAATTAACTTCTGCACATACACAGCTCAGTTATTCATATTAGCATATTAAATACCCATATAAAATTTAAAGATTTCAGCTGTTACATATATTGACATACATATACATATATGTAAAAGATTTTTTTCTTGTAAAGAAGGTGCCAAGCTTGTTATTATATTCATGCCCAAACTCAGCTTAATAGTAAACATTAACATTGTTAACACCTGCCTAAAATTTGGAGACTTTAACCCATATCGTTGATTCTTCCAGTAAGTTTCCTAAAAATGTGATTTGTCTCTTCAGAAACTGACACTTCTCCCACTTTATTTTCAGTCCGTTTATTGACGCGACCTCCAACACTCTTTCAAGTTTCTGAATACCTTCTTTCTCTGTCTGGGATGGAATGACCATGTAGTCCATATACAGCACAACTGTCCTATCTGCTATCAGTTCCCGGAAAACTGCTGTAATGTAACGGCAAAATACGGCTAGCGAATTTAATAATCCGAAAGGCACGTACAAAAACTCAAACTGGCCGCGATGGGTAACAAAAGACGTATACTTTTGACTTGATGGTTTAATTGGAACGTTGAAAAATCCATTTTTTAAATCGAGTGTGGTATTTACCTTGGCATCTTGCAGGCGCTGCAGTACGTCATCCATGACGACCATTGGGAAGTTGTCCCGCATAACCTTTTCATTTAACCGGCGGTAGTCGCAACACAATCGTTTTGTGCCGTCCTTTTTGGAAACCAAAACTACTGGTGACGAGTAGTTTGAGTGACTATACTTAACGATACCTTCCCGGAGCCATTCCGCGACTTGTTCGTCCACAACTTGCTGGTCAGCGAAGGACATTCTACGTGGACGATGGAAAACTGGGATGTCGTCTTTCAGTACGATTTTCATCTCCACTGGGAACGTGATCGGCTTTATGGGATTATAGTTGTCAACCATTTCTAGTATTTTCTCTAATTCGTCCGGTAAATGACACACCTCTATGCTGGGATCACTCACTGCAACGTCTATTTTCCCGAATTGCCGGATAGCATCATCGTATTCGCTCTGCGTCATGACAATCTCGCCTACTTCTGCTACTTCAGTTTTAAGAGTCAGCGGCCTGGGCCTGGGCAAGAAAATCGCTCCTTCGTCATTGATAAAAATATTTACGAATTTTAGGACATCATTGCCCAGTGTTGCTGAATACAAAATATCTCGTTCTCTGGCCACGTGAAATTTCACTGGTACTTGTACCTCATCTAAGGCAACAATGGCCTCAAAAGCACCTATTGTCTCGATTTGTTTCCCGCCTATACCAATCATTTTTTTCCTTTCAGCCGTTACCTCTGCGTTTGGCATTCTCATAAGAGCATCGCAGCGTACACAGCTAATGTCACTGCCCGTATCCACTAACGCGGATACGTCTGCTTCGAGTATCACTACGTCCTTAAAAATTCTGTTGGGTTTAGAAACTAACTCTTCCGATATCCTAGAATAAAAAGGCGACGATAACATCTGCATATTGGCTGGTGGTTTTCGCTCCTTTGGTTCAATTTTTACTCATCCGTCTGCTTTGCAATCAAAAGATTTGTGTCCCATCTCGTTGCATTTGAAACATTTGGGCTGCTTCACTTTACAATCCTTGCTCATATGGCCTCGTTTGCCGCAGTTATAACACGACACTTGATTCTCGTCTTTCTTCTTAGCGCCGGTTGAAAGTTCTTCCTTAGGGCGCAATCCATTTAAAGCTGTTGGTTGAACTGTTTTGGCTACCTTCTCGTATACTTGCATTTTTGACTTTAAATCCGCTAGATCCACTGCCTGGTAAAGGATTGATTTATTAATTTTGCTATCCGGTATACCCATAATAAAGTATTCGATGATGCTTTGTTCATCTAACCCGACCGGCAAAGCAATTTCTTGAAGGCTATACAGGTACTCCAGTAAACTTTCATTTTGAATCTTCTTCCTTTTTCTTAACAGTTGATGAACCTCTATGGCTGAACGGCGGATGCCAAATTCCTTTTGGAATGCCCCTTTAAGTGAAGACCAGTCTCGGATGCTCGGTTGACTTCGACAAAAAATCTTGGCTGCGCCCGACAGAAGTTGCCGCCCATAAATGTATTTCTGCAAATCATTCCACCCTACGGTAACAGCACAATCCTCAAAATCAGCGATCCATGCATTTATTTCAGGCGTTGTTTCACCCGAAAATTTTGACAGTGTATCTTCAATATCCTTCAGGGTGAAGGTGGAGGGTCCCCGATATTCGGCAGCCTGCGAATGATGCCCCCTCATCATATTCTGAGTCAACACTGTCAGTCTTGTTTCCAAATTCGTAATATCTAATTAACCTTTCCTGCAAAACAGTCTTTCCGCCTTCATCGTCCAGTCCCAGTTCGATACATTTGTTCTTCAACTCTTCAACTGTTAGTGATAAAATCTCTAATAGTTCCATGTCGTGTCAAAAGTCGTTACAAATTATTAAAGAAAATCAACAAAATCAAATGAAACCAAATTTTACTTACAAACTGGATATAATTAGAAATAGTAAATTGTTTTGAAATAAATGTAGAGTTAATATTTATAAGTATAAATAATATATTCAATAGTAGTTTAGTCTTATTATAATCGGATGGAATTAAAATTTTGCTTGACTAAATTATCGTATGGAAAATTTTATAAAATCAAGAGGTTCCGATTATTTTTTCCAGATATTTTATTGTTTAATTATTACTCCAATATTCTTTAATTTTTAATTCAATGTTATTATCAAAAGAATTTGATTATATAAATAGGTAGTATATTATTAATTCAAATTTTAATCAAGTGTCTGTTATGAATTTAAATAATTCTATAAATTAGGCCCCCCTAATACTCTTTTATATGAAAACTCAATTCCTGTACTCTTTATTTTATTTATTTTTTTTCCACTCTGTTTTATCTTCGTAATTCGAAGTGTAACTGATTTACAATATTTTCTTTACTCTTAAAATCCTCGCTTTTTGTTATATTGTCCCTGAAACACAGAAATCGTTTACTTTAAATTTCTTTCTCTTAGCACATAATATTAGTCAAAGCTCTACACACTGACACACTTGATATACTCTGTAAATAAGTTTTTAATTTAAGTTATTCCCTTTAAACTAATTATCATCTTTATGATAGTTATGGTCTTCTATACATCTTCATTAACATCTTAAAAGTTCATTTCATCTAAAACTCTTAGCTTCTTCTCTTACTTTTAAACAATTAAATACAAATTTTGCAAAGTGAAACATATAAAAACATACAATATGTTAATTGAAGTATATGTACATGCTGCTTTTCTGCCTCTGGTATTCACACTGTTGTTGTTGTAATCCGTTGTCGCCGGCTTATACTTATTTTCTCCTGAGCACCCTCTCTGCATCAGTTTAGTACTTATTCATCATCATCATCATGGGCATTCTTGCTGTTTATACATACATTTAATGATGTAGGCATGTAATTACCTCTGCTGCTGAGATCTTTTCTGTTTAACATGTGAAGTAGAACATTCTTGTATGTACCTCTGTGATCACTTTTGTTGTTGTTAATTGTTAATTTATTTGGGTTTTGTTGGATTTTTTTTCCAAACAACAGTTAGTTTTGCGGGCAACGGAATGTTTTAAAATTTTATTTTACCGAAATGTTTTAAAACTTTATTTTTTAATTTTACTGTTTGTACTTAGTTTTAATCACTGGTATTAAAATTTATTTTGGTTTTTATTCTTTCACTCTTAGTGTAAAACTTGCAGATTTTACTTTTACTTAGAGGCTTATTTGCCTTTTTTACCAATATAATTGAGGAATTTGTTCATTGGTTTATCCCGGTTGAGCCCCCATATGTGGGATTCCGTTGCTGCGGAATGTATTCCGAATAGTTTTGAGTGAAACGCTTTACTTTATTTATTAAATTCACGTTATAACTTTATTAAAATTATTTAATTTCTTAAATTACAAGTTTAACATAGTGGTTAATTTCAATTGATTTTGTCTTTATTCATTCCGTCCGCTAACACAACTTAACTGCTTGCCGTACACTTGTTCTCTCCCCTGTTGTCCGTTTGTTCTTTTCGTTGTCCGTTCCTTTTATTGAGTCAGTGTTGTCAATTAAGTTAGTTTTGTTTTCGACCTCAGTACTTTCTGTGAGCCCGATCCCACATATAAGATTCCAATAAACTATTTGACTAAAAAAACTTTGTACTATTTTGAAAAAACTCATATATTCAATAATTGTTAGGTGGTACGAAGTTCGCCGGGTCAGCTAGTATGTATATACATATATAAAATTCGGCACAGTCAAAGAAGCACTTTTATTTTTTAAAGTCATGGTATCATTCTTTGTTTTAAAAAGCTAAACTTACCCTCTGCATGTTACCATTTAATGATTAGCAATCGGCAATCTAGTTGGTAAAGAAAACTTTAAATTGTTCTTAAAGTAAAATCAAACACAACGTGTGGTACTTCTCATGTGTTTCAAAGCAATTGTGCGACCGTGTGAAAACAAACAATTAAAAATTGTTTTACTTACAGAAAGTTGAAAATACTAAGTACTCAGTAATTTATTGCTCCTTACACTCTTTCGTAACAAGTGGTAGTGTATGCCTAGATTATTTTTAAAGGAGCTAGCTGATTATTTTAACATTGTGATGCTGTCAAAAGAAGGGAACAAACTACTTATGTATGTAGGTAAGGAAAACTGTCAGTAAATGTATAGAAACTTACCAGCAACAAAACACTCCCTCAGACTGTCACACTTGCACACTCGTTAAAAAGTTAAGCAAGTTAACTTACCAAAACATATAAAATGGATAAAATAATAACATTTCTATCGTATCCTTTTTATAGATTTAAATTTTGTTTAATAATAATAACAAGGTGGCGAAAATTAAAAAGGCAATAGAAAAATTAATTTTGATATGTTATAAAATTTTGCATTTTGAGGCAATAAAAAGCACCAAAAATAATGCCGAAATCGCTAGTTTCGATGTGTTAAGCAACCTCTGAAAGTTCATGCAAAATAACAGTGGAAGAGACTTCATCGTATAGGAATAGCATCAGGGCGTTAGTAAATAAAAACAAGTAAGAGCGCTATATTCGCCTGTGCCAAATCTTAAATACCCTTCACATTGAACTTACGAAATATCAAACCTTTTTTTATTTTTATCCGTTTTTTTATTTAAGAAATTTTTCTTGTTTTTAAATAGGGGTCGGTGTCGGTGATTAGGGCAGCTGCAGGGGGGTTAACGCTAATTTTTTTCAAATTTTTACTCTATTTATTTAAATTTTGTATGGCAACCCCCTTGGGTGATGGTAATAGGTGGTAGCTATCTTTTGGGAATATGTTTGGGAGGAAAAATTAATGGTGATCTGTGACACATTTTATTCCTCTAGGGGCGACTCCGGGGAAGTTGTAAGGGTTTTTACCTCATTTTTTTAAAATTTTGTATGGCAACACCCTTAGGACGTGGAGATAGGTGGTTAATATATATTCTAGGAATACGTTTGGGAGAAAACACTAATGGGGGTCTGTGAAACATTTTATTCCTCTAAGGGCGACTCCGGAGAAGTAGCAGTTTTTACCCTATTTTTTAAAATTACGTATGGCAACCTTCTTAAGGCGTGGAGATAGGGGGCAAGTATAACCTAGGAATACTTTTTGGAATAAAAACTAATGGGGTTTTGTAATACATTTATTTCCTCTAGGGGCGACTCCGGAGAAGTTGTAGGGGTTTTTACCCAATTTTTTAAAATTTTGTATGGCAACCATATTAGGGGCTGGAGATAGGGGGCAAGTATATTCTAGGAATATGTTTGCAAGTAGAAACTAATGGGGTTCGGTCCTATATTTTATTTCTCTAAGGCCGATTCTGTATAAGTTATGGGGGGTTCTACATCATTTTTGTAATTTTTAGGTGATGGAGGTAGGGGGTAAGTATACTCAGCGAATACGTTTGGGAGGAAAAACAAATGGGGGCCTGTGATTCATTTTGTTCCTCTAGGGGCGACCCTAGAGAAGCTGTAGTGGTTTTTACCCTATTTTTTCAAATTTTGTATGGCAACCCTCTTAAAGTGTGGAGATAGAGGACAAGTATGTTCTAGGAATATGTTTGCGAGTAGTAACTAAAGGGAGTCAGCCGTATATTTTATTTTTCTAAGGCCGACTTTGCAGAAGTTATGGGAGTTTTTACATCATTTTGGTAAATTTTGTATGGCAACCCCCTAAGGCGATGGAGATAGAAAGTAAGTATGCTCTAGGAATACGTTTGGGATGAAAAACTAATGGGGTCCGTAATACATTTTGTTCCTCTGGGGCGACTTTGGAGAAGTTGTAGGGGGATTTACTTATTTTTTCAAATTCTGTATGGCAACCCCCTTAAGGAGTGGAGATAGGGGGAAAGTATGTTTGTTGGAATATGTTTGCTAGTAGAAACTAATGGGTTCGGTTGTATATTTAATTTCTCTAAGGCCGACTCTGTAGAAGTTGTAATTGGAGTTTGTACACCATTTTTGTAAATTTTGTATGGCAATCCCCTTAGGTAATGGTTACAGGGGGTAACTATACTCTGGAAATACGTTTTGAAGGAGAAGCTAATGAGGGTCTGTGATACATTTTATTCCTCTAAGGGGCGACTCCGGAGAAGTTGGAGGGGTTTTTCCCCTATTTTTTTTAAATTTTGTATGGCAATGGAATAAAAAATAGGAGGCAGCCTTGGTTTTTGGCTTATATCTCGGTCAGTTATCGGTCGATTTCGCTGAATTTCAATACCGATTTTTTTGAAAATATTTCTGACAGTTTGATACCATTTACGGGTCTATGCAACATCGGGGGCTTCAGAAAGTTGATTTTAACCATAACACGGACAGACGGACATGACTAAATTGGCTTCCCTATCTATAAGGATCCAGAATATATATATACTTTATGGGGTCGCAAATGGATAATAAAGAAATTACAAGCGGAATGACAAACTTATATATACCCTTATTACTTATGCGAAGGGTATAAGAAAGGAAAAAAAAAGTTTTGATTTATTTAGTTTTAAATGAAAAAACTTCGTGCCGACTCACCACGGCACGATAGGCCAGTGGGTTAAACGGCTGATGTTTACAACCAAATATAATAAATAACAGCCGAACAAAGAGTACTGATGATGAAAATCGCATCTGTTTTTCGAAAATGCATTCTACTCGGCTAGTGGTTGATAAGTGCTAGTACACAAGTGCCTAAGTCTACCTCCAAGCGGTATCAACTGGATAACTTCCGGCAGAGTGGTCGGAAGGCTAACAGACATGGCTAAGAAGAAAACAATCTGTCTTGGGCTTATAGGGACCAGTTTACTGGTCTGGTTCAAGGCAGGTTGTCCTTGTTGCGTTGTACCATGAGCATCGCCATCGAGTGGTACAACAATACAAGGTTTATAAGGGTACCAATACCTTAACCGTGAACTTAAATATTGGTAGGAATGAAATGGAAGTGGATTTCCGAGGCTGACCAGAGTCCTATCTGGTACCACGGGAATCAGTTGGCCCCATGTGCTTACCCAGTGCATGAACTGATTAATGGTGAGGTCTCCTTCGAGAGTTCACGTGGGGGCTGTGGTTATCCCTAAGCGGGGCAACTGTAGAACGAAAGTTGATATACTGGGGTCCGTCCTGTACGGGCCCCAGAGTGACCGTGTAAGCGGTCTTATATGAACTAAAGGTTCAACAAGAAAAAGTTTCTGGTTTTGACGGATCTACCCAGGCACATGAGCAACTGTGGAAGTAGGCTATTAGCTGAAAAGGTGTAAGTGTGTTTGGAAGTAGGTGAATAGGGAAACTGGCCACGGCTGGGGACTCTAGGATCTAAAATAAGATTCCGCCAAAGTAGTAGCAAATAAACGAGAAGGCCGGCATGGCACTTCAAAGCATGTGCGTGATTCGGTCCTGACTGGCGGTGAGAAGATTATGGAGTGTTGATGATGGTGGACACAAATGATCCTAAGTTGGAATAAATGAAATGAATGATCCTTCAAACAGAGCTGGGGGTCGCATCCGTATTGGGTGCGGCGGAGAATCATAATCTATCTTGCTTAAGGTTGGGTACTGTTTCACAAGTGTGTGGAGAGGTTTCTTGTCGGCGCGGATCCATAAGATTATTTTTCTTGTTTTTACTAATTTTTATTGGTAAATCATAGCATTTTTTTTAATTCTTCAATTTTGATACAACTGATTCCCCGCTTTGTAATATTTATGCACCTTAACGGATCTTCTTCGATCATGGATGTTTTAAAATATGTGTTGACATATTTCTTGGTAAATCTGAATTTAGCACCGTTGTCGTCTACTTTCCGCCAAGTAAACAAACTTTTTGACGCGTCCGCAAAATCGAATATATTCGATTGATTCATTTCATTTACCAAACATTTTTTCTTTACACCGACTGCTCTTATAAATTTGTACAAATCACGGGGATGATAGATTTTTATTGAAGATTTGTTTTTTTCTCTCTATCGCGGCATGGTCACTATCGCACTCTGAGTGTGGTCAGGGACCATAAATTTATGATCTATTATACTTACATTGTGCTCTAGTTGCATAAAAACTGCAAACATAGTTGAATCAAAAGAATTTTTGTTTTGCCCTGGACAGCAACCACTGTAGAAAACAACATGTTTAACATTGACATTTAATTGCAACAGTTTAGTAAATACGCATGATGCTATTTCATTTCCACCTCTTTTGGCCATTGCTTCGTGCCACATGTGGCATTCAGGTTGATTTGTTGCGTAGTCGTGTATGGTAAGATTAAAGGTCCACAATGGCCTTTTGTAAAATGAAAGTGAAGTTCTGAACAGAGGTGTAGGGAGGCATTGCTGCAGATCAAAACAAAAAACTTTAAGTTTAGTATCATTTAAAGCTTTTTCCTTATCATTTTTTTTTTTTGAATAATATGCTCTTTGTGCTATATTAAGGTGCTCGGTTTGTTCCAATTTTAAATACTCAAGTTCTTCAGACTTAGCAGCTTGTATTTTACATTGAAGCAAATCACATTTGTGGCAAGTGTCGACCTTAGGTTTTTTAAATTTTAAATTGAGTGTTCCAAACAACTGAGCAAACTTTGAGAGCAATACGGAATGGTTGTATTTTTCACCATAGAGACGATGCATTTCAGCTACAGACAAATCACTTGGTAAATAACGCTTAGTGGTATCACACCTTGTATAGAGCGATTCATATGACGGAAAGCTTTTTATGAAATCTAAAATTTGCTTTTCTTTTTTCATAGAAAGTTTTCTATGTATTCCGCGCAAATCGCCTTTGTTACTTTCTTCAAGTTTTGCCTTTGCAACCGTTTTTATAAATTGTTCTGTCTCCGAAAATGTGAACCTAAAACATTTTTGGCAAACTGAAATTCTATTAACTACCATTAATCTTCAAAAAAAAATTGTATAAATATGCCCTGTTTCGGGGATTCCTTTCGTGTTTGAATCTTTTTATAGTGTTTGTTTTTTGAATTTCAATTAGGTCATTAACATATGCTTTTCGTAAGTTATAAGAGCCTTGCTCCCAATACTGTTTATGTATGAATTGCTGCTTGTCGTATGTTATTCTATCAGCGCACCTTTCTCTGCAAGATTCCACTGGGCACACAGCACGAGCAGCAATAAATTTTCCAGCTGTTGA
The DNA here is from genome assembly GCA_963583895.1 of Melanophora roralis. Classification (NCBI taxonomy): domain Eukaryota; kingdom Metazoa; phylum Arthropoda; class Insecta; order Diptera; family Rhinophoridae; genus Melanophora; species Melanophora roralis. Next base: position 11,283,437 of record OY757192.1, on the reverse strand, counting down.
AGCATAACTTTCCCCGAGATTTCTTAATTCTTTTCGTGACATAAGGGAAGGTTTCTTGAGTGCCACTTTATTTGAAACCCTTTTTAAACGTTCCTAATTTTAATTTGCATTACATATTTAAAATTCAATATTCAATAAATAAGATAAGTGCAACTTACATCTTCGTGTTCTGCATCTGAGCTGGCCGGAGTGCAATTACTTAAATTACTTATATTGAAATTGGCTTCAAGACCCGAGTCGTCACTTGAAAAATCGACATTGTTAATGTCTAATTTGCTAAGAGGATCTTCACTTTCCATTCTTTTATGTTAACACTATTAACAACTCAATAGCCTTTTAGCAACTGAATAACTTATGTAGATAAATAAAACTCAATAAGCACGCAAAAGAAATAACTAATGTTGATTTAAAATACCGTTATGGTTAAACGAAAATACACCAAAGCCTTCTAAGACGATTTAAGATGTTCTACAAAAGTACGCATTTTATCTGTTTGATAATTGTAATTTTTTCATAAGCACTTATGTTAAAAACAATATAAAACTCTGAAAATATCTGATTTTTTTATAAACTTGTTATAAAATTTTTTATAAAAGAAAACAAATCAAATAAACTTTTGTTTAGCAAGCAACAAATAAAAACATATGGATTTTTTTAGCGTTGCCATTTTGGTGCTTTTGGGGTATTTTTCGGTACTTTTTAGCTCTACGTACCCGTGTATTTTCTAAAAATACCCGTTTTTAAAAAATGTGTATTTGTTGTGCTTATTGAGATTTCCTACAGTTCTTTTAGTGCTTTTTTGTAAAACCAAGAACAAAATTATTAAAAAGTGCTAACATAGTACTGACCACATTATATGTTGTAGCACTTTTAAACTACCGTCAAGCATTTACAATAAAATAAATTGTACTGATACTTATAAAAATTCTAAATATTTCATTAAAACTGTGTTGTCGCCAAATGCCGATGACAACGACTTATTTGTAAGTGCTTTTTACTTATAGAAAATTGCAAATTAATTTTTTTGTTTTTTACTTATGTCTAAATGGATTGATTTCTTTTTTTATTTTATCTATTTATGTGTATATAACTAAGTCTATGCTTTTTATATAAATTGTTATTTGTTTTTATTAAAAAGTTTAATAAAGTTTTTTTTTTATCTTAAAGGGCACATTTATTTCAATCTGGACAGTTTATGCTTTCCTTCTTGTATATTTTTAACCTTCATATTTTTAAAATCTTTAAAATTATGACTGGTGTTTTTACTCTTTTTTTTGTTGATTTTTACCCGCTTTTTAGCCTTAAACGGTGCCTTCGCTCATTAAAGAGTTGTCAACGCTGGATTTTTTCTATATAATATATCTATTATATAAAGAAGGGGTGTGTGTATGTATGTATGTATGTTTGTATTTTATAGCTGGCCACACCAGTGGATCGATTTTTGTGAAATTTTTACAGAGTGTTACTTCAAGTCTAAAAGGAACAATAGGCTACTTTTTTTTGGAAATTATTGCTGCCACGCCCACACTACGCCAATTTGTGTGGGAAGGTCAAGTAACAAAATTACCCAGAGCCATACTGCTCAAACGCGTAGAGCTTAATACCTGAAATTTACAACACGTGTTAAGCTCTACATGTTTGTTTAAATGCACTTGAGTTTTTAAACATTGGGCCCGTAAAGGGATAAAAAGGGGACAAAAAGGGAAAAATCGGTAACCTACTATCTCTTGATGTCTATGAGATAGAAACAAAATTTAAAAAGTTTAGCGTTTTTCTTAAGAAATAAACAGACAGGTTTTTGGAGTTTTTTTTTAAATTTTGGTCCGAAAGGCCGAAAAAAGGGGTTTAAATTATATTTTGGTACTTTTTGTTACTTTTAAACCAATAAAGATGGAAAAATTTTTCAAATTGCGTTCGATAGGTCTTACAAAAATATGATTACGTTTTTCGTACTTTTTTTTTAATTTTGGGCCCAAAGGGGGGAAAAAAGGGCTAAAAATATATTTTGATTATTTTATTCGTTTTTTGTAACTTTTAAAACCATAACGATGGGAACATTATTCAAATTAATTGTAACAGGCCTAAAAAATATGAGTACGTTTTTAGATACTTTTTTAATTTTATAGACCATAAGGGGAAGAAAGGGTTAAAATTATGTTTTAGTACTTTTTGTAACTTTAAAATAAATTATGATAGAAACATAATTTCAATTCCTCTTCGAGACCGATTTTTGGAAATAAGTTCGCACGTAAACGGCTTTTAAAGTTAAAATTTTGAAGGTAAAAAAGTGGGCGGGGCCACGCCCATAAAAGTTTAACTTTTTATGCTGGTACTTTTATTGCACTGATTTTTTAAAACTGGCACACATATAGAAGGCCTCTAATTCCGAAGTTCTAAAGGACAAAAATGGAGGATGGCAGCACCCACAAAAATGTAAGTTTTCAAACTGGTTCTTCTATTGTTGCGATTTTTATGAAGCTCAAAAATAGACCGATAATATTTATTTTCGGTACAAAAATGGGTGGCATAAAGATTGACAAACGTGCAAAATTATGTGAAGATAAGGCCATATTCTAGCCAGTTATAGCCCAAAACGCTTAATCCGGGAGGACATTTGTATGGGAGCTCTGACGAAAAATAATCTGATCATCACCACAAACAACATGCTTTTTTCTTATGCCAAAAAACTTATCTGTTCCAAATTTCATCGAAATATCTGCAAAAATGCGGTCTTTACTTTGTTTACAAGAATACATTAAGGCCGAATTCTAAAACGCAGTTTGCTTTGCATTACAAATTTTCAACTTCTTCCCTTATTCACTCTTTACAATTTGGACAACGTTTTTTGCTTCCAGGACATTAATATAGCTGTAAGCACTCATGTGGAAGTAGAAGATATTATCAAAAACATCATCTTTGTTTTCAGAAAAAACTTGAAATTTCGTGATGCAAAGCAAACTGCGTTTTGGACTTCAGCCTAACTCCTAGCCGGACGGATGGACTAACAGGTTTTAATCGACTCAGGAAGTGATTCTGTGTCGATCGGTATAATTGGAGGTGGGTCTCAGACCTTTTTCTTTGGTGAGGTACAAAAATTTGCACAAAAGCATAATAAAATTTGGATATAACAATATAAGAGAAGTTTGAAATTCTTTTGAAAAATATTTGAAATGTGATCCCTGTATCTATCTATTATATAAAGAAGGGGTGTACGTGTATGTATGTATGTATGTATGTATGTATGTATGTTTGTATTTTATAGCTGGCCACACCAGTGGATCGATTTTTGTGAAATTTTTAAAGAGTGTTACTTCAAGTCTGAAAGGAACAATAGGCTACTTTTTTTTGGAAATTATTGCTGCCACGCCCACACTACGCCCATTTGTGTGGGAAGGTGAAGTAACAAAATTACCCAGAGCCATACTGCTCAAACGCGTGAAGCTAAATACCTGAAATTTACAACACGTGTTAAGCTTTACATGTTTGTTTAAATGCACATGAGTTTTAAAACATTGGGCCCGTAAAGGGATAAAAAGGGGACAAAAAGGGAAAAATCGGTAACCTACTATCTCTTGATGTATATAAGATAGAAACAAAATTTAAAAAGTTAAGCGTTTTCCTTAAGAAATAAACAGACAGGTATCTGGAGTTTTTTTTTTGAAATTTTGGTCCGAAAGGCCGAAAAAAGGGGTTAAAATTATATTTTGGTACTTTTTGTTACTTTTAAACCAATAAAGATAGAAAAATTTTTCAATTTGCGTTCGATAGGTCTTACAAAAATATGATTACGTTATTCGTACTTTTTTTTAATTTTGGGCCCAAAGGGGGAAAAAAGGGTTAAAAATATTTTTTGTTTTTTTATTCGTTTTTTGTAACTTTTAAACCAATAACGATAGGAACATTATTCAAATTAAGTGTAACAGGCCTAAAAAATATGAGTACGTTTTTAGATACTTTTTTAATTTTATAGACCCTAAGGGAAAGAAAGGGCTAAAATTATGTTTTAGTACTTTTTTAAAATTTGGCACACATATAGAAGGCCTCTAATTCTGAAATTTTAAAGGACAAAAATTGAGGATTGCAGCGCCCACAAAAATGTAAGTTTTCATACTGGTTCTTCTATTGTTGCGATTTTTATGAAGCTCAAAAATAGACCGATAATGTTTATTTTCGGTACAAAAATGGGTGGCATAAAGATAGACAAACGTGCAAAATTATGTGAAGATAAAGCCATATATGAGCCAGTTATAGCCCAAAACGCTTAATTCGGGAGGACATTTGTATGGGAGCTCTGTCGAAAAATTAACTGATCATCACCACAAACAACATGCTCTTTTCTTATGCCAAAAAACTTATCTGTTCAAAATTTCATCGAAATATCTGCAAAAATGCGGTCTCTACTTTGTTTACAAGAATATAATAACGCTGAATTCCAAAACGCAGTTTGCTTTGCATCACAAAATTTCAAGTTTTTCCTGAAAGCAAAGATGAGGTTTTTGATAATATCTTTTACTTCCAAATGAGTGTTTGCAGCTATATTAATGTCCTGGAAGCAAAAAACGTTGTCAAAATTGTAGGGAGTGTATAAGGAAAGAAGTTGAAAATTTTTAATGCAAAGCAAACTGCGTTTTGGAATTCAGCCTAACTCCCAGCCGGACGGATGGACTGACAAGTTTTAATCGACCCAGGAAGTGATTCTGTATCGATCGGTATAATTGGAGGTGGGTCTCAGACCTTTTTCTTTGGTGAGGTACAAAAATTTGCACAAAAGCATAATAAAATTTGGATATAACAATATAAGAGAAGTCTGAACTTCTTTTGAAAAATATTTGAAATGTGATCCCTGTATCTATATTATATTAAGAAAGGTTGTATGTATGTATGTATGTATGTATGTATGTATGTATGTATGTATGTATGTATGTATGTATGTATGTATGTATGTATGTATGGATGTATGTGTGTATGTATGTATGTATGTATGTATGTATGTATGTATGTATGTATGTATGTATGTATGTATGTATGTATGTATGTATGTATGTATGTATGTATGTATGTATGTATGTATGTATGTATGTATGTATGTATGTATGTATGTATGTATGTATGTATGTATGTATGTTTGTATGTATGTATGTATGTAAGTACATATGTATGTTTGTATGTATGTATGTTTGTAATTTATAGCTGGCCACACCAGTGGATCGATTTTTTTGAAGTTTTTACAGCGAGTTACTTCAAGTCTGGAAGAAACAATTGGCAACTTTTTTTTGGAAATCTTTGCTGCCACGCCCACACTACGCCCATTTGTGTGGGAAGGTCTGGTTATGAATTACCTAACCAAATTACCCAAAGCCATACTGATCAAACGCGTAGAGCTAAATACATGTTTGCTTAAATACATACGAATTTTTAGAAACTAGGCCCGTAAAGGGATAAAAAGGGGACAAAAAAGGAAAAACCTGTAGCCTGCTATCTTTTAATGTATATAAGATAGAAACAAAATTTAAAAAGTTTTGCGTTTTCATTAAGAAATAAACAGACAGGTATCTGGAGTTTTTTTTCATTTTGGTCCGAAATTGGGGAAAAAGGGGCTAAAATTATCTTTTGGTACTTTTTGGTATTTTTGTTACTTTTAAACCAATAAAGATATAAACATTATTCAAATTGCGTTCGATAGGTCTTAAAAAAATATTATTACGTTTTTCGTACATTTTTAATTTTGGACCCAAAAGGGGAAAACAGGGTTAAATATAAATTTTGATTTTTTTATGCGTTGTTTGTTACTTTTCAACCAACAAAGATAGAAACATAATTCAAATTGGATGCGACAGGCCTAAAAAATATGAGTACGTTTTTGGGTCTTTTTGGAATAATTAGACTCTTAGGGGGAAAAAAGGTTAAAATTATGTTTTAGTACTTTTCGTAACTTTAAAACCAATGAAGGTAGAAACATAGTTTAAATTGCATTCGTCAGGTTACCAAAAAATGTTAATATGTTAATAAGGGACTAAGGTTATATATAGAAATTTAAAAATAATTTTTGCTTTCTGAATATCTCCAAAACTGTAAGCCTGGTAAATTTTCAATTTTTATGTGCTAAGTAAATAGTAGGGCTGACTTATTATTTATTGCAACTTATGTGGGGCAACCAATAAATTAAAAAATATATAAATTCTTTTGTTTACATATATTAATAATTTTACTATGATTGGGGTAGCGAAGCACACCGGGGCTTAGCTAGTATTATATATGTTTAAGGGTTTATATAAGAATGTTGCTTGTCAAATTTTCAAACGAAATAACTAATGTTCCTTAACTGTTTTCCTAAAATCGAACAGTGTTCCAGGCTTTAACTAACGCTAATAGAGTGAAAACTAAAAAAATATTAATTCCTTAATTTGCAAAAAATGAGAATTTAGTAAGTATTGAACTTAAGTCTAATAAACAGTGAAAGAATTTGTCTTAAAAACCAATAGTTCAACTATAAATAAAAAAAACGCTTTAGGGCTGTCAGTTATGACGATTTTACGCCAAAAATGGCATTTAAAATTGAGGTTTGGTGAGATGGCGATATTGTTTGCAATTTTTTTTTAACAAATAGAAAAAAATTCAATGTTTTAACTATATTAGTATTATTTAATTTGTACATAATATTAGTTTTGTTTAATTTATTAAAAGGGTTTTAGCAGACTGTAGATAACAAAGATAGTGCAGTAAGAACATTTTCCATAAACAGAAATTTTAAGTTTGCAATGGGTGGTGACGGTAAAGGCAAAGGGAAAGGAAAAACACTCTCTTAATTTGAGAGAAGATAGAAAATAAGAAAAAAATCACAAAAAATTGACGCCAAATTTTAAGAATAACAACAGTCAAAAAAATATTAATGGTGCATGTACATATGTACATACCAACATATACATATGGATGTATGTACATACATACCAATGAGCATACATATATATTATATAAACATTGTTTTCCATGTTTATTTTTTTATTTTGCTGCTTTTTGATTTTATGTTCATACATATGTATGTATGCGTCTATGTATATTAAAAAAAAGACACATTTAGGGGATTCACAAGGTCCTATTGTCATAAAATTTCGACAATGCACGTTGGTCAAATATACATTTTTTTTGGCCAAAAATATTTTTGTAAAATATATCAGTTTATTTTGTTAATAACTTAGTTATTGTGAATTACTGTAACAATATTTTATGGAATATATGAAATTTATGCATTAAATATTAAAAAATTTTATTAAAATCCTATGTATGCCTAAGGACCTTAGAGTTTGTTTTAGACAGACATATTTGTTTGCTTCAAATGAAAATATATTAGATAGGATTAACATGTTTTAGTCAATACAGTACATAAAATATTAAAAAAATATTAATGTTAAATAAAATACTTATTAAATAGTCTATCTTTAATGGCCTGCAATATCTAGTACATTTAGGGGTAATATTACATCATAAAGGTTTTCCTGAAGTATCGATTAATCTTAATGGTATTACAGTGGTTGCAAAGAGGTTGTAACCAGTATTTTGTGGTGAGCTTGAATATTTAAAACCTTGGTTAAATTGATCTTGGCCACTACTACCGTCAAATCCATAACCTAAGATTAATTCTGACGGAATTAGTGCTTTATTTTCAATATTCATTACACCTAAAATTACTTCTTTTTGCGATTCTACAATTCTTGCTGCAGTATGTTGCAACAGCATTTGTAAAGGTATTTTTGCAACTTTGTCACTTACAAATATATTGCTAGGCCTACAAAGAGCTTTCACTGCCAAAAGTCTATAATAGGGTAGAAATATGTTGCAATTTCTTTGTATCTATATTCTCCATGCAAATATTAGAAGTCGTTTTCAAAAAGAAATGCAAGAGCTTCCTAGACAGAAAGTCTTTGGAATTTTTACAGCATACCTTTCTGATTTTAGATGGACGCGTTGAACTTTTAATTTTTTTTTTTTAAACAGCAGCTAAATCATTTTTCCCCTTTTTTTCGAGCTGAGATACATGCCGCATGAATTATTAAATCTGTCTCATTTTGCTTTAATGATGGAAGGCCTGTCGCTTCCCTTCTCTTAATGCGCTCGGACATTTCTGAATATGAAAAGCTTGGCCGACCAGTGCCTCGTTTCTGTAAGGTATGTGAGAAGTTCTTTAGTCGAGAAATTTATAGTCGCCCTGTCAAGGACAGAATGAATGAAAGAAAAACTATTATAAATTTCAAATGTTAACTTGTAATATATTAAAATTATATGACTCGCCCTGTTAATAACTGGAACACTTCTATAATCTTAAAAAATTTCTCGATGCGAAAACTTCTCGCAAGTAACAGAAACGAGGCACAGCTCTTGAAGAACATGGGACATCTGTTTGCACTTAATATATATTGAAAATTACTTGAGATATAAGCCACTTTCCATTTCGGGCCTTAAAATATTTTAAGGAACTGTAACTTTCTCGCCACTTCTGCCCAAACTTATTACAAAAAGGCGCATTTTTTTGTAAGTATTTATAATACTCATCAGAAGAGTTATTTCCGCCGATTGTTTTAATAATATTTTCCAACAGAGCTCTCTTGTTCCCCTCTTTTGAAGAATTTTTCAGCCATATCTTAAAAAGATTGTCATTTTTGATGCTAACGTTACCTAAGAAAAAATTATATTTTTATGAATTGAAAAAAAATTTAAGGATATATTTACATATTATTACTCTATAGACCATAAGTATTTTGTGATATTTTGTTTCGCACCGGACAGATTCGGACATTTTTTTAATGTTATAATTAATTCGAAAAAAACATTTTTTTAATATTTTTTTATATGCCTTCAGAAAATGCAAGTTTTTTAAATCTAGCTATTATATTTTTAAATAGTCTTTAGATATATTATAAATACTTACTTTCAACTTGATAATCCATAAATATTTTAACAAAATTGTCTTTTTTTTGTTTTTAAACTATTCTTCGACCAAACACTGAAGTGCACTTCTCGCACTAAATTGTTCAACAATATCGAAAATTTGTACGTTTGTCGCTGTACACATTAACAGTAAATAACGGTATATAAAAGCAAAATATATTTTTTTTGGTGATTTAAAGTGTTGATAATGTCATGAAAAACTAAAAAGTGCAAAACAAGACAATAAAAATTATACATATTGGCCAGAAAAAATGGATTTTTGACCAATGTGCAATGGTTTAACAGCCTTTACCAACTATTGGACACTCGGCGCAGGTGTAAGTGGAGTTGTTGTGACAATTTAATAAGCATTTTAAACGACGTAGAACTTTTAAACAACTATTTTTGTATGAAAGACAAAACAACCATTGTGAACCATTGTAGGGTAAAAATGCGTACATATTTTATTGCTGTAGAAATGAAATCATGTCGATTCGAGTTGAATTAAAATACCCTTATTTTGAAATGTAGATAGCTGTACAAATAAAGCGCCTTTTAACATTTTTAAAAGTTTTAAATTATTAATTGTATACATAAAACCTCAAGTTATTTATTTTTTAAGCTTTAAAATTTATAACTTTATTTTGACAATATAACTTTTGTCTTCAGTTTAAAAAAAAATCATCAGTGTGACTGTTAAAATCATGTTTCCGGATCCAAATAGTGGCGCACATAAAACGTTTTGGCATCAAACAATCAGAAATATCGCTAAGTGAGCATATTCGGTCTTATGATCGAGATTTAGTCGAAACCCCAAATCCAAAATGTAATAAATAATGTATATATCTCAGTAAATGCAGCAACTCTTGCCACAAAACTAAGCACGAATACTTTAAAGATAGGGACCTTAATTAGGGGAAATCATTTTTCAGATAGGAGCAGCGGAAGTTATATTTCCTCTTAAATTGCAATATTTAAAGCTCTAAATCTGAGAAACATAATAGCAATAGAATTAAAATGTCTTATAAAAAGTCATTTTACAATAATGAAAAAAAATATTGTGAATAGGGGTAGCCGTCATACAAACTTACAGTTTTTGTAAAATTTTCGATACGTTATATCTAGAAAACTTCAAATGTTCTGCTTTTAATACAAAATATGCTGAAAACTGTTAAAACTCTCGGCCTTAAATCTTTTACATGGTATTTCCATTATACATAGTACAAAAATTTTGTAAGGTTTTCTATTTTAAAAACTAGGACAGCTTTCGACCTCAAAACCGGCACAAAAAACTTTTTTTAATTACAATATTCGCAGTGTGAAATCAATCAGCTATGTGAAGTGTACGTATATAAGTCTCGGCACAGCAAAATATAGCGCCCTTGTTTTATTTATTTATTTGCTTTTTTTTCATATAAAAAAGTGGTTTGTTTTGTCGTATAAACAATTTAATAAAAAAAAAATATTTCAAAAAAGGGAGAGTACATTATCTGGTATTCATTGCGATACGCGCTTTATTTTAAAGTAAAAAATATTCTTTATCAATATATTTAAGTTTTAATAAAAAAGTGTGTTTTTTAAAGAAAAAACTTGTCAAATTTAAATATTAAATACGGTCAAAATACTCTTTTAAGGTTAAAGGTTGAATTGTACGTAACATAACCGTAACGCCACAACCGTATTGAAAATCCAACTGAAATCCAATTGAATCCAGTTAAAATCCAATCAGAAACCAATTGTATTTTCAATTGTTATGGCTATGGCGTTACGGTTATGTCACGTATAATTCAACCTTTACACAATGCAATCTTTAAGAAAAATTTTTGAAAACTAAAATTTGTAAGGTCACATTTAAAATTACAGTTTTTTAACTTAGAACTTGATGTTTGCACTGAAATAAACACAATGCGAGTAAAATAGCCACACCTGTCACAATAAAATTGCAAATATGTACCTGTACATATAAAAAAATAAATCGATCTGAAAACAAAAGTTATTCTGCGCAAATAAAACAAACAAAAAAATAAGTTTTTCAATAAAAATTTTATCACAATAAAATTGAACCAATTCGCCTAATAAACTGCAATGAAAATTTAACAAAGTATGTAATATTTTTTCTATACTCGTATAAATGTAGAATCAAAAATTTAAAGCTAAAAACTTTAAATAAGTAAAATTTGATCTTTAAAGTTTTTTGTTATTGTTTTTAAATTTAATAAATTCAATAAATCAAAGTACACGAGCAATATTTAGGCGGTATTTTAGTACTCTCTACTTAGAATAATTAATTTAAAGTTTTCAGAAAAACTATTTCTTTCTCCAGTTATTTTCATTATTTTATATGTACACCCAAATGTATTAATGTTTATATGGGCGTGTACGAGGTACGTATGTTTTTGTTTCTATTCAAGACATATCGATACAAGGTGGCCGCAAAAAAATAAGTGAGTCGTTCTCCTTCTCTTTATTTTTTATATGGAGTTTGAAACTAATATAATGATGTACATATTTTGACTTTACGGACCAAACTTAATAAAAAAAGTAAATTTTATTTTAGATAGGGCGTTTCGAATTTTCTGTGAGGATATATTCTTTGGCAGTATTTACAAACGTACATACAACCACAAATTGTTTTTCTGAGAGCTAATTTTCTTTTTGTTATTTCTATCGCCATTTATATTGACTCTCTCTCTCTCTTTCCATAAATCCCAATTGATAAATCCCACATCCATTTAGCAGTTATAAAACAGTGTATGTACGTGCAATATCTTTATAAATATATAGTCTTTGGTTTTAGTTTACATCAATTCATCAGTAGACTTTAACCAATTTCTCGAAAAAATCTCTAGAATATCATCTGCCTTTAAGTAAAATTTTTGAGCATTAGTATAAACAAACCAAAACATTAAAAAGTGTTTGTGTGACAAGCACCATTTATACAAGCTAACACCCTGTACATTGAAAATGGTAATTCAACATACGACATCTTCGTATTGCCAAACTGTGGGAACTTCCGCTCCTAATAAATTGATTTCCAAGTAATTGTCATTGCATTAAAAACTGCTGACGGTATGTCTGGCAAAACCAGGCGACTTCCAATAGCCGTTGACCAACTTACCTGCAGCGCGCGTGTAATGGTGGCTGAGAAAAGCAGAACTGCACGTAGTATAAATTAAGTTTAGAAATTATTAAGTTTTTTAGTTTAAATCCATCTTCCTTGTAAACAAGTTAAAAATAATATTTAATAAATAAAAAAATAAATAATTTTTTTTAATGTTTTAAACATAATTAAAATTAATTGGCACCCAACGTGGTTGGATAGTGGTCACCAAAATCCGAGGATAGCCATACAAGGCATAAATCGTCCTGCAAGCTAGCACGTCGCATACTACTTATCCACACAAGACATAAATCGTCCTGCACGCCAGCACGTCGCCACCCTAATTGTTCAACGAGGAGAGCAGAAAAGATTGTTCTAAATTTAAGTTAGATAAAAACTAAATTTTAGTTCACGGACTTTACTTAAACTTAGTTAAAATTAACTTAAAAATAATAATTTTAACTCAAAATAAAAAAAATTTACTCATTGAAAGTAAAGATAATATGCTTGCTAACTTAAATATAATACAACATTTTACTTAATTAGTCTAACTAAAATAAGGTACATAAATAATAAAAAAAATTAAAAATGTTTACACATATATTAAAAAACTCGTAAGAACAAAGTTTTTCTTTCCTTGAAATAAGTAATTTTAGTTTTGTATGAAAAGTAAAAAAATTAGTTAACGCCTTCCTTAAAAACAGTTAAAAATTTTTTATATACATAAAGCAAGTATTAGTTGTCATTGTTTTTATGAAAAAATTTTAATAAAACCAAAGAAAATAAACTGCGATTACATACCGTTTACTTAATTAAAAAAAATTTGACATGATGACTGGGTTATTAAAACACTGTGTGTTATTTTTAAAGTCATGGAAAAATAACCATATACGGACATCATTACGTGACAGAAGACTAAAAAAGAAAAGACCCGTGTCTCCCAGTTTTGCCCAAAGTCATGCACTTTTTTCTTTATGGGCCCCCAAAGATTTGGGGCCTTGTTGTCATTTTTGCCAAAAGTGATAATTTTCTCAGGCTCATATCTTGAAAACCGTTCGGATTTTAATTTACTCTTTGAGGCAAAGTTTTAGCCCTTTTTATAAAGAACAAAAATTATAAACATAAAAATTTAAAAAAAGAATAATTTTAAATCAAAATCGCAAAAAACTTTAAAAAATTCAATTTTTTTTACTTTTTTTCTTCTGTTCAGGTCTATAGGTAGCAAAGCGTTCAAAATTCAAGGAAACAATCAACTACAAAAATTTACCTAATATCCCAATAAACAACTTTTTAGAAAATATAAACTTTCTAGGAATGATTCTTAACACCGTTTAGGAAGCGCTTAAGTAGCCGCAAAAGTTAAAAATTTCCCCAAAATGTATGTATGTACATATGTACATGTAGTTATGAAGCTATCTCTTCCTTACATTTAATCAAATTGCCTTAATTACATATATTGTATCTGTCTTTTGTGTAATAAAGAACTCTAGTGCATATAAATATGTGTATATGCATGTGAGATAGCCGCGAAAAGTCTTACAACCTTAACAGGTAGGCAAACATTAAAATTACTGGAAACCCTAAACAACAAAATACATCATACACAAATCGCAGTAATGATCGTTAACGGCCTTTAATTAAATTATGTACATACTTTTTTTATTGCTTTGTTATTACTTTTTAATAATGATTGTTTATACCACCAATAAATTACCAATGTACCTACTACCTATTTTTGTAATAAGAAAGGACAATCTAAAATAAAATAGCAATTGGATAAATTGAAAAAGATGAAATTATTGCACCCAAACTTATCAAGAAATCAACTACAAAAATTTACCTAAGATTTCAGTAAACAGCTCACGCGATCACGCACCGATCGCACACGCATCAAGGAACGCAGATCACAATATAAAAGCGACGCGACTCATTCATCGAGGCATTACACAGCGCGACGTCAACGAGATCTCAGCGGTGAAAGGTATAGAGAAAGTTCTACAGCATAATTCGCATACAACATTGGCAACTGACATTTTCAATTTGCAGTGTAAAAAGATTTATTTCTTTTGCTACATTTGCGGTCATCAAATCAGAAAAAATAATTCTACAAGATTTCAAAAGGAAAATAATCTTTTAACAAGTGAATTTAAAAGACCATATAAGTTATTTTTGGACGAAATAGATTTGACCGCTGAAAATTACACACCTAACGCAGTGTGTCGCCAATGTTATAATAATCTCATAGCATGGTTGAATGGAGGCAAACATAGTATAAAATATTGTAAGCCGGTAAACTGGACTAATCGCCCAGGTGATCATGGTGGAATCAGTTCTTATGCATGCGTTAATTACACATCTTGATTAAATAGACATGATGAGAAGAACAAAATTAATAAAGCAACTGTAACAGCCACTCTACCAGTGCTCGCACCTGAAAATTTTGTATTCCAAAGGCCGCCAACTCCAGATCGAAGGACAGAATTAACAGAAATGACTACAGCAAGTGATGTTACTAATCAAGATCGATTTGATACCGATTATGAGCCCCAACAGAGAAGAGATGGACCAAAACTAATAACTTATAAAAAATCAAATGCTACGAAAATAAATGGAAGATTTGCTGTGATTTGAAGGTCATCAATATTTTGCAAGGAATCATCGATGAGTGCGGCTTTCCAAAATTCTTTTGTTTTCTTTGTAATTGGGATTTGCGCTCACCTGTAAATCAATTCCAATGTAATTCATGGAGCCAAAGAGGAAGTGTGTAGGAACAAATGAAACAACATAGACTTAAGAATGCACCTCTAATTGACAATACTCAAAACATTTTGCTGCCATCACTTCATACAAAATGAGGAATTGTTAAAAAATTCATTGAAGTGGCCGTTGTAAATTGTTCAAGCGCATTCGACAATTTAAAAAGCGTTTTCCCAAAGCGTAGCGATGACAAAATTAGAAAGCTATTGCAGTAAACTTAGAACGGTTTTTTGTTCACATCGTTGTACTATAGCTATTTACACTATGTTAATGGTTTCTTTTCTGCCCTTATAATTGTCTTTATTTAATAGGCGTACTTAACGGCCCTGACATAAGAAGCTATTCAAGAGCAAATTTGATGCTTCGCTTAATGAAAATCATTCAATGCCATGGATTAACCTTCAGCGTGTATGCACCAGAGTCTTGGGAGGGGATCGAGACGCGGAACCGCAAGCAAGAGAATGGGTAAAAGAAATGCTGTATTATTTTGAGAAAATCGGCATATCGATGACGTTAAAGCTGCATTTTCTTCATTTTTATTCTGACGACTTTATTAAAAAACTCCCTACCGAATCCGATGAGCGAGGAGAACGGTTTCACCAAACCACAATGCCCATGGAAAAATGGTACAAAGGCAAAAAATTCGACGCATTGCTTGCAATCAATTTTATTGATGCATGGTCTTGCATTATTTTTGATTTCTTTTCTAATTCATTTCAGGTATGTTGGTGGAGTCACAAGATAACCCTTTATGATGTTAATAAGGTATGTGAAAAAGAAAAACCTAATTATGGAAGGCAGTCTGGAAGCAACGTGCCTGTGGACACGATAAGTTCTGAATCAGCGTCAGATTCGGACGACGATTTGGATCCTCAACTTAAGAGAGCGCGATTTGAAAGTCCAGGGCCATCAACGAATATTTTTTTTTATTATTTTTTTGTAATAGACAGCACAGTATCTCAATGCTGAAGAAAATAAAAAACAAATGAAATTCAAAAATTTTCGTAAAATTTTTACCTTTTGCGGCTACCTAATCGCTACCTAAACGGTGTTAAAAATCATTCCTAGGAAGTTTATATGTTCTAAAAAGTTGTTTATTGGGATATTAGGTAAATTTTTGTAGTTGACTGTTTCCTTGAATTTTGAACGGTTTGCTACCTATGGACCTGAACGGGGGGAAAAAGGTAAAACAAATTTGAATTTTTTAAAGTTTTTTGCGATTTTTATTTAAAATTATTCTTTTTTTAATTTTTTATGTTCATAATTTTTGTTTTTTATAAAAAGGGCTACAACTTTGCCTCAAGGAGTAAATTAAAATTCCGAACGGTTTGCAAGATATGAGCCTGAGAAAATTATCACTTTTTGCAAAATTAGCACCAAGGCCCCAAATCTTTGGGGGCCCATACAAAAAAAAGTGCATGACTTTGGGCAAAACTGAGAGACACGGGTCTTTTCTTTTTTAGTCTTCTTTCACGTAGTGATGTCCGAATATGGTTATTTTTTTTCGTGTTGCACTGTGTAATTAAAGAAATGTTGCTTAAATTTAAGAACATTTGGTTCTTAGATATATTCTTGTAGGGTATTATATTAAAGCTAGATATGACGTTAATTTTAGTTCAAGGGACTTATTTATACGAAGTCAGATTAACTAAAAACAAATAGCTCAAACAAACTTAAATTAAGTAAATTTTTTTTAATAAAAATTTAACATTGAATACAATTTACTTAATTAACCTCGGTTAAATACATCAGATTACCAAAATTTAAGAAAAAATTTCTTTAATAAAGAACATTTGTTACTTAAAACCATGAAACTTGTAGTCTTTTTGGCATACTTACATACATATGTATAATACATTTTTTAAAACGTAATATTATTAAAAGAATCAGTGCTGCCGCAGTTATACATTTTTTGCAACGAAAGTTACCAAAATTTTAAATCCATATACTTTTGATGTAGATTATTTGTATAAAAATTTAAGGAAAATCTTATATATGGGGGATTTCATGTCAAGTGACCCAACTTTTTTTTTCGATTGGAAAGAAATTTGGACCAAAGTAAGTTCTTGCAGAGAGTAGCATAGACACAATTTTTTAACACGATCGGTCAAGAACTCTCTGAGCTAGAGGGGTTCAAAATTTGACGTTTTCGGCAAATAGGTGTTTTTTTTAAACATGTAGTTTGTTACCTTTTGCTTTTAACAAATTCGTCCCAAATGCTTTCGATAGCTTTTTCTTCAATCTTCCAGAAAAAAATATTTTTAAAATTAAAAAATTTCTTTTTTGTTATTTTTTTTAAAAAAATAATTAGAAAAAAATTTTTTTTTTCCCAAATATGCCCATTTTTTTTTTTTTTTTTTTTTTGCTCAAAAGAAAGCTTAGGTCTTTTGCTTGAAGAACTTGGAGGTCGCTTAGTGGGATGCGAGTGGGATATCTATAAAAATAAATGTTTTGTAACTCAAGGCAGAGGTTTTCCAATTTTCGCGTATATTCTGTTTGATTTTTTTGCTATTTATGTAAAATTTTCTCTTAAGCTAAAAAAAAAATTATTTTATGCTAAGAAACAAAATATTTTTAACTTTCCGACGGTATGCATTGAAAATATTAACACAAAAGGCATTTCTGCTCAAATTCAATAACAATGAAAAAAATCCCCTATTTTTTTTAAGCTTACTTGCAATATCCAAGATTTAAAAAAGCTCTGTCTACTTATCTCTGTTTTAATTTAAGAAAAAAAAAAGAATTTTAACGACAAACTCCTTAATACAAATTCACTCACAATTTTGTGTACACAAGTATGTACTTACATATATGTTATGACGTTTTCATATCTAATGAAAATATTATATTTATAGTAGCATATGATAGTTTTTGTTAATGTCAAAAAATGTAGAAATTGAACTAAAAAACGAGTTTTTTTAAAATTTTTTCATTCAAAAAATTATAAAAATTTTACATGTTTTACTTTCTCTTAACAAAGCTAATGAATTTGTTATTGAAAGTCCCTTGGAATCATTATTGTCGTCTAACGAAAACGCAAACTCTTGCTAAATTTGTCTTATTATTTAAATTTTAAACTTAAAATTTCTGATAGCATTTTTTTCAGAAAAGAAAAAACATTTGTATCAATAATACATATATCCAAAACTTATAAAATTCCCAAAGTCGGCAAGATCGAAAAAATGTGTACCTAAAAAATCAACAATGTTTTGTAAATGTAAGCATATAGACATCAGTAGTGCGATTCAGTAACTTTTAACGATTCGACGATCGTCATATTTATCTACAGAAATTATTGTTTGCTGCTACGGTTAAGTGATTCACTAAGACGTTTTTAACGATAGCGGATAAGTTGATTTTTGTTTGTATATTATTAGTTGTAAAATAAATTTTAACAAAGCGAAAATCATAAATATAGTAAAAATAATATATAATATACAAAATAACCTTTTGTCGATACAACTAACAACACAAAAATTATTGCCGTTAATTTATCAAGTATAACGATTGTAAAAATTGCTAAAAAGTTTTGCTGTTTACTTAACAATAACAGCTGACTTTAACAAAAGTGAATATCGTTAAAAACTTTACTGAATCGCAAAATCGTTATATTTATTGTTAACTTATTTTAACGATACGAATTTCGTAAAAATAAGTTACTGAATCGCACTACAGGTATGGAAAGTTTTTTTGGAACAAAATTTTTTTAATCTACATATAACATTTCTTTAACCAAAATTCTTAAAAAATCATGTATATTTTACACAACTTTAAAGAAAAAAAGTTATGAAAGATGATAAAAAAAATTTAAATATAAGAAAACTTGAAATGTGAAAGTGTGTAGACCACATTTCTGAATGTTTGTGACCAATTTTAAAATTATGAGGATTATAGTAGCTTCGCCAACAATATTATCTTTGCATAGTTAATTTTGCTTAGCCAAAAGCTTAAGTAAAAATTCAAAGTTTTGTTCTGAGACTTCTCCTATTAGATGTTTTTGCATTTGTATTTTCTTTCGCCCTTCATAACTTTTTTATTCACAGGCGTGCTATAATAAGATAATATAAAAAAAGGTTAAATAAGTAAGAGCGCTATATTTGGCTGTGTCGAATCTTATATACCCCTCACATTAGTCTTTTTGTATACCCAGTCATCTGATCTAGCCAAGACGTTATATTACCGCAAAAACTAAATTTAAAAAAATGTTTAATATGGGCTTTGAAGTAAATAGCTATCCTAGTTATTTAAAAAAAGAAAACCTTACTAAATCTTAACGTATAATAGAAATGCCATGAAGCGTGACGGGTGCCCCTGCTCTTATCCAACTAAACTTTTCCAAATTGTAGGCATTATTGTACAACTACTTCTTGTAGGGCATTTAAAGTAGATTACTATTTTAGTTTCTAAGATGTATCGTATCAATAATTTGTCAAAAATTTTTAATTTGTTTAGAGACTACCCCTACCTTATCCAAATAATTTTTTCCCCAAGATGTAGGCGTTATTGTAAAATTACTTTTTGTAGCACACTTGAATTTTATAGCTGCTATAATTTCTCAGATTTAGCGCATTATGTATTTCACAAGATTTGCGCAATTTTAGGAGAAGTACCGCCTCCTATCCAAAAAATTTTCTTCCTCAATTTAGGCCCCTATCTTCAAAGTATCCGTCTCAATCTTGGTAGATAGATTGGCTGTATTTACTGAAATTTATAGGGATATATGCGCCGGTTTTCTGATTTGAAATAGCGATTGTTTTAGGGAGATGTTGATATGATTGTTTGATAACAAAACGTTTTTTGTGCGATTTTATTTGGTTTCGGAAACTTGATTTCAGCAGACAAACAGACGGATATTGCTATACCGATTTCCCTATCTATAAGAATTCAGAATATATGTATATATTTTATGGGGTCGCAAATTGATAATAAAGAAATTACACAATATGACAAGCTGATATATTTTCTTATCACTATGTAAAGGATATAAAAATCTAAATAATTATTGAAATTTAAAATGAAATATTATATTGAACAAATAAATAACTAATTTGGATAAAAGACATTTCAGAGAAAAATTACATATTTATGCCAAGAAAGTACTGTTTATCTTAAAATTAAGAAAATTCAATTTAATATAAATAATTTAATTTTAAAAAAAGTATTAATGATCTTAGAAAAAATCTTTGAAAAAAATAATGCTTAAAGCGTTACCAATAATTCAAGTAATTTAAAGTGTTTTCTTGTTTAGTTTTTTTTCAAATTCAATTTGTAGTTTGAAATTAACTATGTATGCATTTTCCCAACTCTGAAGTTGTTTTGTTTTATTTTGCTAATAAGGAAACCCTTTATTCAAGCCATTTAAAAGTTTATTATTGTGTCAAAAAAAAATTCTAGAAAATTTGTGTAAGAAAAAATAAATATGTACATACGTAAGAAAAGATTAAAAAAGTGTTAAAAAAGTGAGAAAATTAAGAAAAGGTAAGTTCTAAAATACAATTATTATTAAAAACTAAAAACTAGAATAAGAAAAGTGCATATGCGTGAGAAAATTTAAAACATAAAAAGTGAAATGTCATATATATGTACAGTGGCCGACAAAAGTCTACGTACGACCACAATTTTTGACATTTCTTAAGACCAAAAGTGTTGGATAAAAAACTAATGATACAGTTTTGTTTTAAATCTAATTTAATTAATATGTGCAAAAAATGTGTATTTTCCAATGTAAAAATAAAAAAATTATGCAAGAAAAACAATTAAAATACGTTGACAAACGTACGGCGGAATTTCTGTATATTTTAAGAACTTATATTTCTTTTAATTGAAAAGTTGCAATTATATTATTAAAAAAAAAAATTGTTTAATAAGAGGAGTTGTGATTTTTTTTTATCATTAAAAATTTTACGAATACACATTTTTATAGGGATTTTTATTTTAAACTTGAATTTTAACAACGCCTTTGATTTTTACAGGCTTAAAAGTTAAAATTGTTGAGCTTCAGAAAATAATGTTGGTATGCTTTAATTTGGTACTGTTTGCTGTAAGATTCAGAATTTATACTAGGCCATTGAGTTATTGGTTTAAAGGATCGTAGATGAAGGTCAAAGTACAATTGCTTCTATCGATCCCCATCTATAAACTCGCATGAGGATAAACGAGTTTGTGTTTCAGTTCATGGGAAACTTTTTATTATCAAAGTGTTATTCTTAGCAGTTTGGCAAATCAAAGTCTCTTCTAGAACTAAATCTCATTCGCTTATTTCAATGAGCCAAGGTCAAAAATGTGACTGGCAAATATATGGTAGCATTTAACAGACCAAAACTAAGCTGGTTTCATTAACCCCAACTTATTTATCTGCAGGACATCCCAAGTACATCATTTTAAATTTTAAACTTGTAAAAAGCAAATGAAAAATTCCTGTTTTAACCTACAGAATTAATTATAGTTATTCGTAAATAAACTATTCACATCTAGGATTATGCCTCAAATCAATTCCAATTTTTATATATTAAAAGGAAATGAAAAAATTCTATGAACTTATTAAAAAAACTGAAATCCCTCATTTGCCAGAACAACGTCATTACGCAAAAAATTCATTTTTGGAGCTAACTACACAGAAATATTGGCTATGCTATGTTTTTTTACTGTGTTTAGATTTTATTTTTGAACTGTTTCTAATTTTTTCGTTTGAAGAGAAAATTCTGGTTGTATTTTGTAGTAAGTAAAAGAACAAATTAAAACTTCAAACGCCTTTTTCGCGAAATATCTGTTTTTCAATTATGACGTTGTTCTGGCAAATAAGGGATATGTATGTACATAAGCAAAACATTAAAATTTAAGGACATTTTTTCTATTCTTATGATAATAAATAAACATTTTTCATATTTAAGATCTAAAACGGAAGAAACTAAGCCCAAGTGTGTTAAAGGAGGTAAAGTTTCAAGAAGCCATTGAATTTAAGTGTTTCCATTACATAGTCATTGATCAATGAAAATACGAGATATGTATATATGACGGCAGCAAAAGTTTTGTATTTGTTTCAAAATTATATTTCTTTTAATTGAAAAGTTGAAATTATATCTGAGGTAGTTGTTTAAACTTGTAGCTTTTTTAACTTTTGTATCAAATATTTAAAAAAATTGTTTAATATTTTTGTTATCCATCTATAAAAATTTAATGAAAATATATTTTAGTATATGTATAGGGATTTTCATTTTAAAGTTGATACCTAATAACGGTTTTGATTTTTTACAGGCTTAAAAGTTAAAATTGTTGAACTTCAGAAAATAATGTTGGTATGCTTTAATTTGGTACTGTTTGCTGTAAGATTCAGAATTTATACTAGGCCATTGAGTTATTGGTTTAAAGGATCGTAGATGCAGGTCAAAGTACAATTGCTCCTATCGATCCCCATTTATAATCTCGCATGAGGATAAACGAGTTTGTGTTTCAGTTCATGGGAAACTTTTTATTATCAAAGTGTTATTCTTAGCAGTTTGGAAAATCAGAGTCTCTTCTAGAACTAAATCTCATTCACTTATTTCAATGAGCCAAGGTCACAAATGTGACTGGTTAATATATAGCGTAGCATTTAACAGACCAAAACTAAGCTGGTTTCATTGACCCCAACTTATTTATCTGCAGGACATCCTAAGTACATCATTTTAAATTTGTAGAAAGCAATAAAAAAATTCCTGTTTGACTCACTAAATATAATTATAGTTATTCGCAATGAAATTATTTACATCTATGTAGGTAAAAACCTCAAAACAATTACAATTTATGTGTAAAAGAAATACAACAATTCTATAAACTTATTCTAAAAACAGGAAAACTCCTGAAAGATTAGTAACTAATAAAGATAATTTATAAATAAAAAGAACTTTAAGATATTTAAAAAATATTACATACCTACATGTATGCATGTATTAGTTTTAAACATTTTATTTAACAACTGCAAATACTTTTTCGAAAAATAAAGACTTTTCTATTATTATAATAGATATATTTAACGCTTTGTTAATAAATACCTCCGTTATGATTTGAAATTTGCTTTATAATTTTTAAACAAAACTTAAGTTGTCTTTAAATGAGGTGGTGCTGCCTTCTTATTATAAACTACATAATATAAGTTTTAATTACAAATAAATAATATACTTTAATATATATTTTCAGATTTAGGAAATATAATATTCTTGCACTTAAAAAATGGTACACTTCCACTGCCAAGTACCAGAAAATATGTCAATTAGGATTTAAGATAACAACTTTTGATGCGGGGCCCAAAAGTAATTGAACCTTACTCTTAAACTTAATAAATAATTGGAAACCTGTATATAAAAAATACGTGTCATATTAATTAATAAAGAAATGTTTTTGATAGTTTACAAATTTTTCATTATAAATCAGGATATCTAAACTTTTAAGATGATTTAAAACCTTTATTAACACCTGTAATAATTAAGAAACTTGTATGAACACATTTATTGTATACTGTATTTTCCAAAAAAAAATAAATATATAAACGAAAAATACTAAATAAAAGAAATGAGATTATTTATAACTTTTGTACTTAAATTAGGTACTAATATTGAATAAAAGTAAGTACCCAATCCTTGTTCTTAGGTAATCTTATACCTAAAATAAGTATAACACTTACTCAAATAAAGAAGAAAACTTACTTATTTTAAGTTTAAGCTTGTACCCTTTTTATAGGAAATGTTCTTGTTTCAAAGCAAATAATAAATAAATTAAGTTATCGCTGAATACTCAAATTAAGAATTTTAGTTTGTGTTTCACGTAAATTTTCATTACGTTGAGTATAACCATATACTTAAAACAAGGAAAATAAGATTTGTATTAAGCAAAAAAAGTTTAATTATTACTAAAAACCAATATTTAATTCTTAAAAACAAGTTAAAAACTTTCTTAAAAGTTGAACAAATTATCTTAATATTGGGCTCATTTTATTTAATTTGTGTTAAAAAAAATAGTCAGTTGCAGTTAAAGTTTTACTTATTTTAAGTATTTATTTCTCGCAAGATAGTACAACTCAACTGCGTTTAAGAAAAAATTTACTTAATTTTAGTTTACCTTTTAAGTTTTTTTGTATTAATTCTAAAGAAAATTTTAAACTAAATATAAGAATTTTTTTTCTTTAAGCCAAATCATTACCGAATTTCTTAAAGTTAAGTAAAATTTCCTTAAATTTAGTAAACTTTTTTTTCAGTGCATGGTTGTAAGTAGAATAAATAATTAATTTGAGTGAAAAAAAGTAAAATTTAACATTGCTAAAGAAAGAAGTCGTTCTAACAAATAAAAGTAAATTAAATCATTTTTTAATTTGAAAAGAATATTTTATAAAAAAAAATTATATAATAAGTAAAAATTTTTAAGAAGAAAAGTTATGTATTGTGAACAGAAAAAATTGCTTTTAACAGAAAAATTAAGAAAAATTTAATAATTAAATATTAAGGAAAAAATCCTTCTATACAAGTTGCATATAAAAAAAAAAATTAAAAAATACTAGAGCGTAAGTGATACAAAAAAAATATAATTTTTTCCCCGTTTGTAACTTAAAATAATCTGGGATTCTTACGGGACCCTCTAGATTAATAAAGTTACTTCTCACTTATTAAATAATATCTCTTACAAAAAATCTACGATTCCTACGGGACCCTCCAGATTAATAAAAATAATTTTTTAAATAAATTGTTTTTACTTTCAACCACTGTATCATTCAGGCTTAGTAATATAAGGAAACATAAGAAAAATTAAGCTAGATATCTTAAATTCAAATAATGGCAAACCAAAATAATTTAGTAAGACCTCCCATAATGATTTTACCACAAAACCAGGCAGCACTCAATCTGAGAGAGCTTGAAGTTGAAATCAGAAAAATAGTTTCAGAAGCAATACAGGAACAAGCTAGGGGAATAGTACAAAGTATTATAAATCCTGTGGCCCAAAATGAACAGGACCAAATAATTGAACCACAACACAGGCCTCAGTTAGGTGAACTAGATAGGGTACCGGACGTTGTCAGGTGCTTACGAGAATTTTCGGGGCAGCCAGGAGAATTTGGTTCCTGGAGGAAGTCAGTAGAAAGGATTTTAGATATTTATAAAACCTTAAGAGGAACTGCAAAGTATTTTGGAATTTTGAGCGTAGTGCGGAATAAAATAATAGGACACGCCGATGCCATACTAGAATCATACAACACCCCATTGAACTGGGAAAGTATTTCTCGCTGTCTCACCCTTCATTATGCGGACAAGAGAGATGTCAGTACCCTAGAGTACCAACTGACCTCTTTGATCCAAGGTACAGAATCAGTTCAAGAATTTTATCAGAGAGTGTATAACCATCTATCCCTGATATCGAACAAAATAAGTTGTATGGATATTGGGCAAGAATCGTTGCACCTTTTGACCCAAACATACAGAGACAAGGCACTAGATACCTTCATACGAGGCTTGAAGGGAGATCTTCCAAGGCATTGATCAGAGTATTAGGACTCGCAATATTAATTACATGAATAAACCGGTAAATAACGGTCTTTACGGGAAGCGACCGCCACCACAACACCCAGAAGCTCGGAAACAGGCTAGAAATTTCCATTTACGAGTGGAGGAAAATATTGCCATAGAAAACCAATACATAGATTACATTGACGGATACCTAAGTCAGGTACCAATCAAGGATGAAACTTACGAACAGACTTTACATGACTACATGGACGACGAAAGATACAAAAGGACAGACTATAATCAGGATAACATTGACGAAATTAATTTTTTAGATTAAATTCGTCCACCCTTCCGTATTTCGAATGTAGGATGGACAACGGATAGATTTTAAAATTTCTGGTCGATACCGGTTCAAATAAAAATTATATAGGACCAGACCTTGTAAAAAAACCTATACCTAATAAAGAAACTTTCTATGCAAATTCAATCAGCGGTAAAGTAGAAATTCGCTTTCATACTAATACATTCCTCTTTGGGCAAACAGACATACCAGTAAAATTTTATTTACTACCACAACTAAAGACTTTCCATAGTATCATCGGAAATGATACTCTTAAAGATCTCGACGCTACTATTCATGCTAGATACAACTTTATGATAATAGGAAACGGGAAGAAAATCTCACTTAAAGAATTCCCAGCAGACGATATCCACATGACTTCACTTCGGACTGACCATATGACAGATGGACAAAAAAATAAGTTGAAAGGAATTGTTACGACATACTCAAATCTTTTCTCAGCCCCAGACGAGAAACTGACCTATACAACGAAAGTAATAGGAGAAATACGGACAAACACTGAGGATCCAGTCTATTCAAAAACATACCCTTACCCAATGAGCCTAAAAAAGGAAATCGAAGCACAGGTTGCAGACTTAATTAACAATGGTATAATCAGACCATCGAAATCCCCCTACCATTCACCCGTGTGGATTGTTCCTAAGAAAATTGATGCAAGCGGAGGAAAAAAATTTAGAATGGTAATAGACTACCGAAAATTAAACTCGATCACTATCGCGGATAAATACCCATTGCCTGAAATTGATGAGGTGCTTGCACAATTGGGCAAAAGTAGATATTTCACAGTATTAGATCTGAAAAGTGGATTTCACCAAATACCATTGAAATCCAAAGATATAGAGAAAACAGCGTTCTCTATTAATAATGGTAAATACGAGTTTACTCGCTTACCATTTGGATTAAAAAATGCACCAGCAATATTTCAACGCGCGCTGGATGATATTTTGCGTTCCCATATTGGAGAAAGATGTTACGTTTACATAGATGACATAATAATCTTTAGTCCAAACGAAAGTCAACACATAGAATATATCACGAAAGTTTTTCACACTTTGAACGAAGCGAATATGAAAGTTCAACTAGATAAGTGTGAGTTTTTCCAGAGCGAGGTAGAATTCCTAGGTTTCGTCATTTCTACTAACAGTATTCAGACTAATCCAAAGAAAGTTGAAACAATTTTGAATTTTCCATGCCCAAATACACTGAAGGATCTTCGCTCTTTCCTCGGGTTGTGCGGATACTATCTACGCTTTGTTAAGGATTATGCTAAAATAGCGAAACCCTTAACAAACCTCTTAAGAGGGGAGGAGGGACGAATAGCCCGAAACCAGTCAAGTAAGACAAAAATTTATTTAGACGAAACGGCGAAAAAAGCATTTGGAAAATTAAAGGAAATATTATCATCAAGAAACGTAATTTTGACATATCCAGATTTTAACAAAAGTTTCGAACTGACAACGGATGCTTCTAATTACGCGATAGGAGCTGTCCTCAGTCAGGAAAATAGACCAATTACATTTATTTCTCGTTCCCTTAGTAAAACTGAGGAAAACTACGCAGCTAACGAAAGGGAAATGTTGGCCATCATATGGTCACTGAGTTCACTAAGGAACTACTTATATGGTTGTGCTAGAGTCATAATATACACAGACCATCACCCACTTACATATGCTTTAAGCAATCGAAACACTAATGTAAAAATGAAACGCTGGAAGGCTATACTCGAGGAGTATAACTATGAACTACGCTATAAACCTGGTAGAAGCAACATTATAGCGGACGCTCTTTCAAGACCTCCATGTAATAAAACTGTCGATATTAACGCCTTAACGGCGACGATACACGGTGATGATAGTTCAGGTGAAAATTTAATTCCTTCAGTAGAATGCCCCATTAATGTCTATAAAAACCAAATTTTCATACTTACCGGAGGAACAAGCGAATATGAATTTTAACTTCCCTTTCCAACATTTCACAGACATATTATTACAACACCGAGTTTTTCAGAAGAAGATCTTATAGCAATTCTAAAAAGATACCTTAATCCAAGTGTAGTAAATGGTTTATTCACAAGCGAAAGCAAAATGGGCAAAATACAATTAATATACCCACTTTATTTCGCAAAATACAAAATCAGGTATACGCAGACAAAAGTAGAAGACTTGACAGATTCCGACAGACAGGAGGAAGAATCACTTCAAGTTCATAAAAGAGCGCATAGGAACTCTAGAGAAAATAAAATGCAACTCTTGGAAAAATTTTACTTCCCAAGAATGAGTGAGGCGCTAAACAGAATAATAGCACAATGTAAGGTCTGCAAAGAAGGAAAATACGATCGCCATCCCAATAAATCTAATATATCACCCACACCAATTCCTCAATATGCTGGAGAAATACTACATATAGATATTTGGTCCACTGAAAAACATTTCATTCTGACTGCAATAGACAAACTTACAAGGTACGCCCAAGCAATCCTAATTAAATCCAGATCAATTGGAGACATACGCGAATCATTGCGAAAAATCCTTTTCAATTTTGGTATACCCAGAATAGTTGTTATAGACAATGAAAAATCACTAAACTCAGATTCAATTCAGTTTATGCTCGAGGATCAATTAAATATACTAATTTTCAAAACACCACCTTACAAAAGCACAGTAAACGGCCAAGTGGAACGCTTCCACTCTACCTTATCAGAAATAATGCGTTGCCTTAAAACAGATAAAACACATAGACATTTCGAAGAATTGTTAGATAGAGCGGTTTACGAATACGACTACACTATCCACTCTACAACAGGAAAAAAACCAATAGAACTATTTTTTGGAAGAAGAGCTAGTACTAGCCCAGAACAGTATGAAGCTGCAAGGAGGGAAAACATTGAAGCAATAGTGAAAAGACAGGAAAAGGATCCACAACAAAGATAGAAGACCGTTTAAAGACTATACTATAGGCCAGAAAATTTATGTCAAAATTAATTAGAGATTAGGTTCAAAGCTAACCTCCGGCTACAAAGAGGAAATAGTTAGGGAAAATAGGAAAAGTACCGTACTAACAGAATCTAACAGAGTAGTACATAAAGACCATATAAAAAATTAATAATTCAAACCATTTTTTTTGTCATATGACAATTTTATATCTTTTACAGATTACTGTTGCCAATGCTAAAAGCAGAGGTACAAATTCTCAATTATACAGACTCCCATGTAATAACCATAGCTAACGGACACGGAAAAATTTAGGACGGTACATTCAAATTTGTTCACCTAATTAATCTTAACTCCTACTATGACTTTTTACAAAAGACAAAGAATTATGTAGATGATCACATACCGACAAGGAGTCCTTTATACCCGACATTGTATTACGAACTAAACCAGACAATTGATTTACTAGATACACTTAAAAAGAGACAAGCTCGGTCAATCAACGCACTAGGGAAAATCTGGAAATTTATAGCAGGATCACCAGATCATGACGACGCAGAACTTATTTACCAGACGTTGGACGAGATATCTAAAAATAATAACCGGCAAGTAGTAATAAATAATGATTTTGCCAATCAATTGAATAATATAACCAGATTAATGAATGAATTTTCAAATATAATAAGGAAAGATGATACAGTAATAAACGAAACTATTGAAATTTTAAAAAATAAAATAAGATTAGCGAAAGAAGAAATTATAAATGTAAAGTATGCCGTACAATGGGCTAAAAATAATATAATTAATTCATTTTTACTAAATAAAAAAGAAATGATAACTGCTATTAATCAATTAAAAGAAGAAAAATTTCCATTTAGCAATATCGAAGAGGCATTAAAACTAGCAAATATTAATGTCCTCAGTAATAATAAAAATATTTTATACATTATTAAAATTCCAATTACAAATTCTATTTTATATGAAAATATAATTGTTAAACCAATAATAAAAAATGATTCCATAATTAATATAAAATTCGAACAAATGTTAATGAGCAAAGATGAAATGTATGCAATAGAAAGTAATTGTAAAAATTATAATAGAATTAAAATTTGTAAGAAAAATCAAGTGTTAGATTTAAGAAATGATACTTGTATTAGAAACATTATAATTGGTCAAAAACCCTCTTGCACGCAAGCAATATCCACTATATTCCACGCATTGAAGAAATCTCAGATGGAATTATTCTCCTAAACAATATCAACGAAACAATGATGACAGGGACAATGAAATATAAGCTAAGTGGGACATTCCTAATTAAGTTTGAAAATACAACGATAACAATTGGCGATAGGTTATATCACAATATAGAAGCACCAAAAATGATACCAATTTCAGCCACAGTACAGGAAAGTCCAATCGAAGAAAAACGACTTAATCTTTTATCATTGGAATCACTACAAGAATTGCATTTCACTAATATCAAGGCAATATAAAGTATTAGAAAGGAAACATGGTTTACAAACACTGCAATAATTATTACCTTCCTGATAATAATCAGTCTAATAACTTTAGTGATTCTGAAGGTCAGAAGAAATTCTTCAACTACACTCATCTTGCATCCTACGCTAACCCCAAAAACAGGAAGAGAAGGAAATATATTTCCTACAACAAGACTCCATGATCTCCCCTTCTTTTACGACGCTCGTGGACGATCGAATTTAAGGGGGGAAGAGTTAACACCCTGTACATTGAAAATGGTAATTCAACACACGACACCTTCGTATTGCCAAACTGTGGGAACTTCCGCTCCCAATGAATTCATTTCCAAGTAATTGTCATTGCATTAAAACCTGCTGACGGTATGTCTGGCAAAACCAGGCAACTTCCAATAGCCGTTGACCAACTTACCTGCAGCGCGCGTGCAATGGTGGCAGAGAAAAGCAGAACTGCACATAGTATAAATTAAGTTTAGAAATTATTAAGTTTTTTAGTTTAAATCCATCTTCCTTGTAAACAAGTTAAAAGGAATATTTAATAAATAAAAAAATAAATAATTTTTTTTAATGTTTTAAACATAATTAAAATTAATTTACATAAATTCATATTCTTTGGTAAAATACAAACAATTGGCGAATTCACAAGGTCTTGTGAAATCATATGTTGTAAAATAATAGAACCAAAAAATATGACTGTTGTGAACAACCTCTGATATATAAGTGTGGTATTTAAAATCTAAATCAGCTGATACGACTAAACGAAAACACAATTGTTTTGCCTAAGATTCTAGTATTATACATTTTTACGGGTGGCGAGTGCTAGCGGCTTCCAAAAATTAAATAGAAAACTCGCCGTTTTGTTTTAGGCGCTTGGCGCATGACTTTGTATATAATATGACATCACAATAAACATATCAAACAAAGTTGTATTGTTTCACAACAAGTTTCGTATGAAAAGCAACAACAAAATTTTTATGCTATTGTGAAATTATATGACAATAATAAAATATGCTATCGTATCGTTCCTTGTGAATTCGCCAAATAAATAAAAGAAATCATAAAAAGTACATACATTAGAGATGAGCGATATTTCCGTACCTGTGATTTTATACCTGTTACTTGCAAATCACTGGTAACGACAGTGACATAAACTGTGAAGTAACTGCTACTGTTACTTTTAATTTAATGTGTTACTCAAATAACATTTTGATATGTAACGACAGTGACATAAACCGTGAAGTAACTGTTTCTACTATAGTGTTACTTTTAATTTATTATGTTACTCAAAGTAACATTTTGAAATATTGTGCAGTAACTCTTACCTGCGATGTTGCTCTTATTATGTTAAACTTTGCAAAATGTAAAGTAACATTTTTGTGCTTTTTGTTTACATTTTGTTCTATAAAAGAAGTAAAGCGCTTATGTTTTTATATGTGTGTTTGTGAAAGTTGTGTTAAAAACTTTACCAGAAAGATGTCGTCAGAGATCTGCGCCGAGCACTGTTTGTCCGCGACGGCGGTTTAAATTCGGCTATGAGCCGGCATAAGAATTAATACTCAAAAACACACACACATTTATTTTAAATACATATCGAAAAAAAGCACAGCTAACAAAAATATAACTTTACGCGAGAAGCGAAAATCTTTGTAAGGGTACAACAATAAACAAATCGCTCATTTGCGCAAACAACGCCGTAATAAAAAAAATATTTCGAAAAAAATGCGTATGAAGTTTTTAGTTTGCTTGCGTTATATAGAAAAGAATTATTAAATTTTTTTAACACGTTATAAATAGAAACATTTTCAATATGAAACTTATATACGAAATAAAGCATAGCATAACAAACAATTCTGAATCGTTAACGCCAAAAATGCATTTCTAGAATTACGACATTTGAGTAAATAAGCGATATATGTATATAAATCGTTAGCTGAAATTAAATTTTAGTTATTACGATCAGGCTTTTTAAACTTCACTTTCAATTATCAAGAAATAAAAATATTTTTGATTGGTGGAGTATAAATAAATATAAATATCCAAATCTCAAGAAAATTATTGTGCATTAGGATCATCAATTCCATCCGAAAGAATATTTTCAAAAGCTGGACAAGTCCTAAATGACCGACGAACGCGTTTAAACGAGAAAAAGCACAAATGTTATATGATACTTAGTTGTGTTATGTACATACATATCGTCACAGAAAATGCAAAACGCCCTATCTAACATTTAAACATTTTTTAGAAGGGGCAAGAATTTTCGTGTAAATGAAAAATATATTTACAATTAACACAAATTTTTGCCATATATGTCAGTTAAAAAGGATCAACAAATTTATTTCTGCTGAAAAAAAAGAGTTTTGCGAGATGACGTACATATTTGAAGGCTATAATTTATAAAAAGCCAATTTTAAATTGTTTGTTAGATAGGGCGTTTTGCATTTTCTGTGACGATATACAGCTTAATTTGTGTTATTTGTTTTTTTAGGTTTTTGTTACAATGAATGGATTTCAACTATTTTTATATATTTTTATGTTTGGAATCTATTTAACAAGAATTGTAAGCTGCTTTTCTAATTAAAGCTTTACCTCAATGCTCCAAGGGAGCTTAAAATCTTATCTCAAAAGGTACATATAAGTTAAAATTTTGTATTAAAATTTTGTTTAAAGTAAATTAAAAATATTAACATAAATATGGGATATTATTGAAAATTGATATTTCTTATTCATAAATATTTTGAATTCTTATTTATCATTTATATTATTTTTCCAATGCGTTGTTCAGAATTTCGTTAAAAATAACTAAAATCGCATAATCACTGCTTAAAATAACATTATGTATTTAACAGAGATTAAAATAGCTCTTTTAAAAGAAGTGAAAAATGCTAAACAGTGATCACCGTCACTGTTTAAATAACCGGTGATTTTAAAATCGCATTCACTATTAACGATATTCCCTAAAAATCACGGGATCGCTCACCTCTAACATACATACATACAAGTTATCGTGGTTCTACTTTGAAGTAGGAAAAACACAAGGTTTACCATTAAGGTTGCGAATTACACTGTCTTTATTAATAAAAATGCTTTGTCTTTTATACAATTAGGGGATTCACAAGGTGTTCTATTTGTCCTATTGTCATAAAATTTCCACAATAGTTTAAAAGCATTTGCCAACTATTCGTCACTCGGCGCAGGTGCATTTGGAGTTGTTGTGACAATGTAGTATTTTTTAAGAACTATTTTTGTATAAAAGACAAAAAAACCATTGTGAAATTTTATAGCAATATGACAAAAGGACATAATAGGACACCTTGTGAATCCCCTAAATAGTTATTTTCAAAGAATTTTTCATTTCAGTTTTAATTAAATTTCCCAACAGGTAGATTTGCTTATTAGTAGTTTTAAATAAAAGGTTTAATATTTAATTTTAACAAAAATAACTTGTGACAGAAATTTTGCTTATTAACAGTTTTTTAACATAAAGGTTTAATGTTCGTATGCATGTACATTTAAACATATACACACACATTCATGTGTACATACTTATGTATGTTAATACATACATATATACATACATGCATAAATACATACATATATACATACATAGACAATACATACCTACGTTCAATCATACAGTAGACTTTTTGCATATTTTTTATGCCCATCAGTATACATATCAGAGACTGGCTTACTCAGAATAAAATTTGCTCATGATTAAATCATGATACGAAAACCTATTCAATTTTGTTATTTTGTTCAAACGTATCACATGACATAAACCAATGCATAAATTAAAATCATTTCATTCGGTCTGCTGTTGTTGTCTTTTTGAATTTATTCACTGTTAAAAAAAATCAACAAAAATTCAATCCTATCAGCATCAGTGAGTGAATTTGTACGAAAAATCCTTGCATTAAAGGGATGTTGAACTTAATGAGAATAACAGACAAAACAAGTAAGAGCACTATATTCGGCTGTGCCGAATCTTATATGCCCTTCACATTGGTCTTTAAATATACCCAGCCGAGTAATTTTGTACTGTAAATAATATAATAAAAAACCTTGTGCGAGTTTTAAAGTCCATAGAAAACTTTACAAAATTGTAACGTTCGTATAAATAATAGAAATAGATAAAGAAGGTTTGAGGTCGAAAGTTTTAAACGTTTTCGACATTATTCATATTTAAAGGTTAATAGAACTTGTTAAATGTTATGGGATGTTCTAGTCCCCCTGCTCCTCTCCAACTTTTTCTCCAAAATGTATGAATTATTTAATTATTACTTTATGTAGAATATTCGAAGTCGATAGCTGTAATAGTTTTCCAGAAGTAGCGTATCGAAAATTTTATAAAAATTGTTAATTTTTATGGGAGCTACCCGTTTTTCTGCACCCACTCAAAAAAGTTTTTTTATAGCGTATTCCTTGTGGTCCAATTACTTTTTGTGGAGCATTTGATGTCGATAGCTGTTATAGTTTCCGAAATATAGCGTATCGAAAATTTCATTAAAATCGTTAATTTGTATGGGAGCTACCTCTTTTTTTACCCCCACTCAAAAAATTTTTTCCAAGCGCGTAGGCCTTGTTGTCCAATTGCTTTTTGTAGAACATTTGATTTCGATATCTGTTATAGTTTCCGAGATATAGCGAATCGAAAATTTCATACAAATCGTTAATTTGTATGGGAGCTACCCCTTTTATTGCCCTCACTCAAAAAATTTTTTCTTAGGAGAGTAGGCCTTGTTGTCCAATTACTTTTTGTAGAACATTTGATTTCGGTATCTATTATAGTTTCCAAAATATAGCGAATCGAAAATTTCATACAAATCGTTAATAAGTATGGGAGCTACCCCTTTTTCTGCCCCCACTCAAAAACATTTTTTTTTATAGCGTAGGCCTTGTGGTTCAATTACTTTTTGTGGAGCATTTGATGTCGATAGCTGTTATAGTTTCCGAGATATAGCGTATCGAAAATTTCATTAAAATCATTAATTTGTATGGTAGCTACCTCTCTTTTTGCCCCCACTCAAAAAATTTTTTCTAAGCGCGTAGGCCTTGTTGTCCAATTGCTTTTTGTATAACATTTGATTTTAATAGCTGTTATAGTTTCCGAGATATAGCGAATCGAAAATTTCATACAAATCGTTAATTTGTATGGGAGCTACCCCTTTTATTGCCCTCACTCAAAAAATTTTTTCTTAGGAGAGTAGGCCTTGTTGTCCAATTACTTTTTGTAGAACATTTGATTTCGGTATCTATTATAGTTTCCAAAATATAGCGAATCGAAAATTTCATACAAATCGTTAATAAGTATGGGAGCTACCCCTTTTTCTGCCCCCACTCAAAAACATTTTTTTTTATAGCGTAGGCCTTGTGGTTCAATTACTTTTTGTGGAGCATTTGATGTCGATAGCTGTTATAGTTTCCGAGATATAGCGTATCGAAAATTTCATTAAAATCATTAATTTGTATGGGAGCTACCCCGTTTTTCGCCCCCACTCAAAAAATTTTTTTTAAGAGCGTAGGCCTTGTTGTTCAATTACTTTTTGTAGAACATTTGATTTCGATATCTATTATAGTTTCCGAGATATAGCGAATCGAAAATTTCATATAAATCGTTAATTTGTATGAGAGCTACCCCTTTTTCTGCCCCCACTCAAAAATTTTTTTCTTTAGAGCGTAGGTCTGGTTGCCCAATTAGTTTTTGTAGAACATTTGATTTCGATATCTGTTATAGTTTCCGAGATTAGCGAATCGAAAATTTCATACAAATCGTTAATTTGTATGGGAGCTACCCCTTTTTTTTCCCCACTCAAAAAATTTTTTCTTTGAAGCGTAGGCCTTGTTGCCCGATTACTTTTTGTAGAACATTTGATTTCGATATCTGTTATAGTTTCCGAGATAAAGCGTATTGAATATTTCATAAAAATTGTTAATTTGTATGGGACCTACCCCTTTTTTGCCCCCACTCAAAAAAAATTTTTTTTAAAGCGTAGGCCTTGTTGCCCAATTACTTGTTGTGGAACATTTGATTTCGATATCTGTTATAGTTTCCGAGATATAGCGTATCGAAAAATTATTACAAATCATTAATTTGTATGGGAGCTACCCCTTTTTTTGCCCTACTCAAAAAAAATTTTTTTTAAAACATAGGTATTGTTGTACAATTACTTTTTGTAGAACATTTAAAGTCGATAGCTGTTATAGTTTCCGAGTAATAGCGCATAAAATATTTCATTAAATTTGTGCAATTGTAGAAAAAAAAACCACTTCCCCTGATCCTATCTGAAAAAAAACTTTTTCATTATTGAGATCCCTACTCTAAGAGAGTCTGTGCCATGTTTTGTGGCAAGAGTGACTATATTTACTGAGATATATAGGGAAATATGGACGGATTTTGTCCTAAAAAAATGGGTTGTTTTGGGTTTTCGCTTATAACTCGGTCAATATTAAACCGATTTTGCTGATTTTAAGTAGCGATTGTTAGCGGGATATTTCTACCAATAGGTGGTCTGTATCTTTTTATTTGACTCCGAAAGCTTGATTTCAACAGACGGACAGATAGACAGACAGACAGACGGACATGGCTATATCAACTTCCCTATCTATAAGGATCCAGAATATATATACTTTATGGGGTCGCAAATGTATAATAAAGAAATTACAAACGGAATGACAAACTGATATATACCCTTATCACTATGTGAAGGGTATAAAAATGGCGCCATGCTCATGGTTTAACGTTGGTTGACGTAGTCATTTCTCTTTAACATTGCCAGTAGTGTATAACGAAGGCTTGCCATAGTTCTTGTCATATTTCTTGTTTGGCACTAAAGGTTTCAAAAACAGTGCTAAGTGTTAGTAAAAACTTCTCTTTTGGCTTAAAATGGTTGAATAATTGTGTTAAAATTGCCAAAAATTATATGTTTATACTTTTTAATATTAATTTAATATTAATTTAATATTAAATTGATTCGACATTATGCACACTCAGAAAAAAGTTTACTAAATTTAAGGAAATTTTACTTAACTTAAAGAAATTCGGTTATGATTTGGCTCCAAGGAAAATATTTCTTATATTTAGTTTAAAATTTTCTTAAGAATTAGTACGAAAAAACTTAATGGGTATACTAAAACAAAGTAAGTTTTTTCTTAAACGCAGTTGAATTGTACTATCTTGCAAGAAATAAATACTTATAATAAGTAAACCTTTGACTGCAACTGACTATTTTTTTACACAAATTGAGTAAAATGAGCCTAACATTAAGTTAATTTGTTCAACTTTTAAGAAAGTTATAAACTTGTTTTTAAGAAATAAATATTGGTTTTCAGTAATAATTAAACGTTTTTTACTTAATACACATCCAATTTTCCTTGCTTTAGGTATATGATTATACTCAACGTAATGAAAATTTATCTAAAAAAAAACTAAAATTCTCTAGTTTAAGTGTTCAGCGCTAACTTAATTAAACTATTATTTGCCTTGAAACAAGAAAATTTTCTATAGAGGGTACAAGCTTAAACTTAAAATAAGTAAGTTTTCTTCTTTATTTGAGTAAGTGTTATACTTATTTTAAGTATAAGATTTCCTAAGAACAAGAATTGTGTACTTACTTTTATTCAATATTGGTACCTAATTTAAGTAAAAAAGTTATAAATAAAATCATTTCTTTTATTTAGTATTTTTCGTTTATTTATTTATTTTATTATGGAAAATACAGTATACAATAAATGTAAACATACAAGTTTCTTAATTATTTTTAAGTCATCATAAAAATTTAGATATCCTGATTTATAATGAAAAATTTGTAAACAGTCAAATACATTTCTTTTTTATTTAATATGACACGTATTTTTTATACACAGATCTCCAATTATTTACTTAGGTTAGGAGTAAGGTTCCACTACTTTTGGGCCCCGTATTAAAATTTATTACTTAAATCCTAAGTGACATATTTTCTGGTACTTGGCAGTGATAGAAAGGTACAAAAATATACTATTTCTTAAATCTGAAAAAATAAATTAAGGTATATTAGTTATATGCAATCAAAACTTATATAAGTTTAGAATAATAATGCAGCGCCACCTCATTTATAAACAACTTCACTTTTGTTT
Source organism: Melanophora roralis (assembly GCA_963583895.1). Lineage (NCBI taxonomy): Eukaryota > Metazoa > Arthropoda > Insecta > Diptera > Rhinophoridae > Melanophora > Melanophora roralis. The sequence continues at coordinate 11,245,287 of OY757192.1, read as the reverse complement.
AAACATCATAAAGCAAATTTCAAATTATAAAGGAAGTATTTACGAACAAAGCGGTAAATAATCATAGAAAAGTCTTTATGGGTTACTATTCATTCAGGAGTTTTTAGGTTTTTTTTTTAAATTATTTCATAGAATTGTTTCATTTCCCTTTTAATATAAAAATTGAAATTGATTTTGATGCATAAACCTAGATGTGAATAGTTTAATTACGAATAACTTTAATTAATTCTGTAGGTTAAAACGGGAATTTTTTTATTTGATTTTTACAAGTTTAAAATTTAAAATGATGTACTTAGGATGTCCTGCAGATAAATAAGTTGGGGTCAACGAAACCAGCTTAGTTTTGGTCTGTTAAATGCTACCATATATTTACCAGCCACATTTGTGACCTTGGCTCATTGAAATAAGCGAATTAGATTTAGTTCTAGAAGAGAACTTGATTTGCCAAACTGCTAAGAATAACACTTTGATAATAAAAAGTTTCCCATGAACTGAAGCATAAACTCGTTTATCCTCATGCGAGATTATAAATGGGAATCGATAAGAGCAATTGTACTTTGACCTGCGTCTACGATCCTTTAAACCAATAACTCAATGGCCTAGTATAAATTCTGAATCTTACAGCAAACAGTGCCAAGTTAAAGCATACCAACATTATTTTCTGAAGCTCAAAAATTTTAACTTTTAAACTTGTAAAAATCAAAAGCGTTGTTATGTGCCAATTTTAAAATAAAAATCCCTTAATATTTAAATATATATTCATTTAATTTTTAATGACAGATAACAAAAAATTACGACTCATCTTATCAAACAATTTTTTTTTTTTTCTATTTGATACCAAATTTAAAAAAGCTACAAGCTTAAACAACTCTCAGATATAATTACAACTTGTTAATTAAAAGAAATACAATTTTTAAATATACCCAAAAATGTCGCCGCCGTCAAAAATATCTCGTACTTTCGCCGATTAATGACTATGTAATGGGAACACTTGCCTTCAATAGCTTCTTGAAACTTTTCCTCCTTTAACACACTTTGGCTTAGTTTCTTCCGTTTTAGATCTTAAATATGAAAAATGTTTATTTATTATCATAAAAATAGAAAAATATCATTAAAGTTTAATGTTTTGCTTATGTACATATACATCCCTTATTTGCCAGAACAACGTCATAATTGAAAAAAGACATTTCGCGAAAAAGGCGCTTGAAGTTTTAATTTGTTTTTTTACTTACTACAAAAGACAGCCAGCATTTTCTCTTCAAACGAAAAAATTAGAAACAATTCAAAGATAAAATCTAAACACAGTAAAAAAAACACATCATAACCAATATTTCTGTGTAGTTAGCTCCAAAAATGAATTTTTTGCGTAATGACTTTGTTCTGGCAAATGAGGCATTTCTGTTTTTTAATAAGTTCAGAGAATTTTTTCATTTCCTTTTAATATATAAAAATTGGAATTAATTTTGAGGCATAAACCTAGATGTGAATAGTTTAATTACGAAACACTTAAATTAATTCTGTAGGTTAAAACAGGAATTTTTCATTTGCTTTTTACAAGCTTAAAATTTAAAATGATGTACTTAGGATGTCCTGCAGATAAATAAGTTGGGGTCAACGAATCCAGCTTAGTTTTGGTCTGTTAAATGCTACCATATATTTACCAGTCACATTTGCGACCTTGGCTCATTGAAATAAGCGAATTAGATTTAGTTCTAGAAGAGACTTTGATTTGGCAAACTGCTAAGAATAACACTTTAATAATAAAATGTTTCCCATGAACTAAAACACAAACTCGTTTATCCTTATGCGAGATTATAAATGGGGATCGATAAGAGCAATTGTACTTTGACCTGCATCTACGATCCTTTAAACCAATAACTCAATGGCCTAGTATAAATTCTGAATCTTACAGCAAACAGCACCAAATTAAAGCATACCAACATTATTTTCTGAAGCTCAAAAATTTTAACTTTTAAACTTGTAAAAATCAAAAGCGTTGTTATGTATCAAGCTTAAAATTAAAATCCCTATAAAAATGTATATTCATTAAATTTTCAACGATAAAAAAATCACAACTCATCTTATTAAACAATTTTTTTTAATATTTGATACAAAAGTTAAAAAAGCTACAAGTTTAAGCAACTACCTCAAATATAATTACAACTTTTCAATTAAAAGAAATATAATCTTTTAAAACAATACAAAAAATCCGCCGTACGTTTGGCAACGTATTTTAATTGTTTTCTTGCATAATTTTTTTTATTTTTACATTGGAAAATTCACATTTTTTGCACATATTAATTAAATTAGATTTAAAACAAAACTACATCATTAGTTTTTCATTGAACATTTTGGTCTTAAAAATGTCAAAAGTTATGGTCGTATGTATGCTTTTGTTGGCCACTGTACGTATATGAGTGTATGACATTTCATTTTTTATGTTTTACATTTTTTAAGCATATTCACTGTTTTTGTTCTATTTTTTTAATTTTTAATTATAATATTATTTTAGCACTTACCTTTTCTTTATTTTGTTCACTTTTTTAAACACTTTTTTACTAACTTCTCACGTATTTAACTTTTTCACATAAATTTTCTAAAAATTTTAAACAAATAAACGCTTGCATAAAGGGTTTCCTTATGAGCAAGATAAAACAAAACAACTTCAGAGTTGGAAAAATGCATACATAGTTAATTTCAAATTACAAATTGAATCTGAAAAAAATAAACAGGAAAACACTTTTTTTGTATACTAGAGTTTCTAGTGTTATTTTTTTAAAAGATGTTTTTAAGATCATTAATTCTTTTTAAATTTAAAACATAAACAGAATTTGAAAAAAAATTTATATCAACTTAAATTTTCTTAGTTCTGACATTAATAGTAGTTTCTTAGCATTAATATCGGATTTATCTCCAAAATGTCTTTTTCCCAAATTAGTTATTTATTTGTTTAATATCATATTTCATTTTAAATTTGAATAATTATTTAGTTTTTTATACCCTTTATATTGTGATAAGGGAATATATCAGTTTGTAATTCCATTTGTAATTTCTTTATTATCCATTTGCGACCCCACAAGATATATAAATTCGGAATTCTTGTAAATAGGGAGGGCGGTATAGCCATCAGCTTGTCATATTGTGTAATTTCTTTATTATCAATTTGCGACCCCATAAAATATATACATATATTCTGAATTCTTATAGATAGGGAAATCGGTATAGCAATATCCGTCTGTTTGTCTGCTGAAATCAAGTTTCCGAAGCCAAATAAATTTGCACAAAAAACGTTTTGCTATCAAACAGTCAGATATATCCCTAAAACAATCGTTATTTCAAATGAGAAAATTCGGTTCCCTATAACCAATTTTTTTAAAACAAAATCCAGCATATATCCCTATATATCTCAATAAATACAGACACTCTTTCCACCAAAATTAAGACGGATACTTTGAAGATAGGGACCTAAATTGGGGGGAAAAAAATTCGGATAGGAGCAGGGGAGGCGGTACTTCTCCTAAAATTGCACAAATTTTGTGAAACATTTTCTGCTGAGAAAATATAGCAGCTATAAAATTCAAATTTGCTGCAAAAAGTAATTTTACAATAATGCCTTCATCTTGGAAAAAAATTATTTGGATAAGAGCTGGGGTAGGGATAGCCTCCATACAAATTAACAAATTTTGACAAGTTTTCGATACGATATATTTAAGAAACTATAACAGCAATCTACTTTAAATGTCCTTCAAGAAGTAATTGTAGAATAACACTTCATTTTGAAAAAATTAAGTTGGATAAGAGCAGGGTCCCCTATCGCACTACATGATAAATCTTTTATACGTTTAAATTTTCTAAGGCCTTCTCTTTTGAAAAAACTAGAATAGCTAATGTACTCAGACCCAGATTATATATTTTTTTAAATTTAGATTTTGAGGTAATATAACAACTTGACTAGATCAGATGTCTGGGTATACAAAAAGACCAATGTGAAGGTTATATAAGATTCGGCACAGTCGAATATAGCGCCTTTACTTGTTTAACTGTTTTTTATATTTTCTCTTCATTACCAAATTTGGCTAAGTCTAGTTTACTAACACACCTCTGAATAAAAAAGTTATGAAGGGCGAAAGAAACTACAAATGCAAAAAAAAAATCTAATAGGAAAAATCTCAAATATAAATTTTGAATTTTTATCTTAAGGTTTTGGCTAAGATAAATTAACTATGCAAAAATACTATTGTTGGCGAAGCTACTATTTTTTTTTATCTACGGGAAGATAATCGTAATAATGCTAAAAATTAGACACAAACATTCAGATATGTGGTGTGAACACACTTTCTCAATTAAAGTGTTCTTCTTATATTTAAATTTTTTTATCATCTTTCATAACTTTTTTGTTAAAAGTTGTGTTAAATATGTAGATTTTTTTAAGAATTTTGAGTAAAAAAATTATAATTTAAAAAAGTTTGGTACCAACAAAACTTTCCATCCCTGATATCCATATACATACTTACATTTACAACAACATTGTTGATTTTTTAGGTACTCATTCGGTGTTGCCGACTTTAAAAGTTTTATAAGTTTTGGATATTACTGATACAAATGTTTTTTTTTTTCTGAAAAAAAAGCTGTCAGACAAGACAAAGGCTAAGACAAATTTAGCAAGAGTTTGCATTTTGGTTAGACAATAATAATAATTCCAAAAGACTTTCAATGACAAATTTTTTAACTTGTTTAAGAGAGAGAGTAAAATATGTTAAATTTTTATAATTGTTTAATGAAAAATTTAGAAAACAACTCGTTTTTTGATTCAAGTTCTACATTTTTCGACATTCACAAACACTATCAAATGGTACTATAAATAGAATATTTTTCTTAGATATGAAAACGTCATAACAGATATGGAAGTACTTATTTGTGTACATAAAATTATGAGTGTAATTTGAATTAAGAAGTTTATCGTAAAAATAATTTTTGTTCTTTAATTTTAAACAGCTTTAAAACATGAGTAAATTTCTTAACTGGATAAACAGAGAGAGCTTATTTAAATCTTGGATATCGCAAGTGAGCTTAAAAAAATTGTTAGGGGTTTTTTATTGTTATTGAATTTGATATTTTTTCACCTATTTTCCTTGATCTTCTGTTTTAATGCCTTTGTCCTATTTATTTAAGCTCAAGATCTTTTGTTTTTTCGATATTTCGCCACCACAATGGGAAGCTTCGTCAGGAAAATTTTTTATTTTATTTTTTTTATTTTTTTTTTTGAATTTGAGCAAAAATTAATTTAGTGTATTTAATTTTTGTTTATCTTTAAGATTGCAAATATAAGAATTGCCTTAATTTTTTATACACATAATCTACATCAAAACTGTATGGATATGGTAATTTTCTTTGACAAAAAATTTATAACTGCGGCAGCACCGATTGTATTCAATGTTATGTTATTTTTTTATTTGAAAAAAATTTACTTAATTTAAGTTTGTTTGAGCTAATTGTTTTTAGTTAATCTGACTTCGTATAAATAAGTCCCTTGAACTACAATTAACGTCAAATCTAGCTTTAATATAATACTCTACTACAATATATCTAAGAACCAAATGTTCTTAAATTAAAGAAACATTTCTTTAATTATAATAATCCAGTCATCATGCCAAACCTTTTTTAATTAAGTAAATGGTAAGTAAGCGCAGTTTATTTTCTTTGGCTTTTTTAAAATTTTTCCATAAAAACAATGACAACTAATACTTGTTTTAAGTATATAAAAATTTTGAACTGTTTTTAAGGAAGGCGTTAACTAAATTTTTCACTTTTCATACAAAATTAAAATTACTTATTTCAAGGAAAGAAAATCTTTGTTCTTACGAATTTTTTAATATATTTTTAGAAGTTTTTAATTTTTTTTAATATTTATGTACTTTATTTTAGTTAGACTAACTAAGTAAAATGTTGTATTATATTTAAGTTAGCAAGCATATCCTCTTTACTTTCAATAAGTAAATTTTTTTTATTTTGAGTTAAAATTGTTATTTTTAAGTTAATTTTAACTAAGTTTAAGTAAAGTCCATGAACTAAAATTTAGTTTATATCTAACTTAAATCTAGTCCAATCTTTTTTTTTTCCAAGCGCGTAGGCCTTGTTGTCCAATTGCTTTTTGTAGAACATTTGATTTCGATATCTGTTATAGTTTCCGAGATATAGCGAATCGAAAATTTCATACAAATCGTTAATTTGTATGGGAGCTACCCCTTTTATTGCCCCCACTCAAAAAATTTTTTCTTAGGAGAGTAGGCCTTGTTGTCCAATTACTTTTTGTAGAACATTTGATTTCGGTATCTATTATAGTTTCCAAAATATAGCGAATCGAAAATTTCATACAAATCGTTAATATGTATGGGAGCTACCCCTTTTTCTGCCCCCACTCAAAAACATTTTTTTATAGCGTAGGCCTTGTGGTTCAATTACTTTTTGTGGAGCATTTGATGTCGATAGCTGTTATAGTTTCCGAGATATAGCGTATCGAAAATTTCATTAAAATCGTTAATTTGTATGGTAGCTACCTCTCTTTTTGCCCCCACTCAAAAAATTTTTTCTAAGCGCGTAGGCCTTGTTGTCCAATTGCTTTTTGTAGAACATTTGATTTTGATAGCTGTTATAGTTTCCGAGATATAGCGTATCAAAAATTCATACAAATCGTTAATTTGTATGGGAGCTACCCCGTTTTTTGCCCCCACTCAAAAAATTTTTTCTTAAGAGCGTAGGCCTTGTTGTTCAATTACTTTTTGTAGAGCATTTGATTTCGATATCTATTATAGTTTCCGAGATATAGCGAATCGAAAATTTCATACAAATCGTTAATATGTATGGAAGCTACCCCTCTTATTGCCCCCCCCCCCCCCCCCTCAAAAATTTTTTTCTTTAAAGCGTAGGCCTTGTCGCCCAATTACTTTTTGTAAAACAGTTGATTTCGATATTTGTTTTAGTTTCCGAGATATAGCGAATCAAAAATTTCATGCAAATCGTTAATTTGTATGAGAGCTACCCCTTTTTCTGCCCCCACTCAAAAATTTTTTTCTTTAGAGCGTAGGTCTGGTTGCCCAATTAGTTTTTGTAGAACATTTGATTTCGATATCTGTTATAGTTTCCGAGATTAGCGAATCGAAAATTTCATACAAATCGTTAATTTGTATGGGAGCTACCCCTTTTTTTTTCCACCACTCAAAAAATTTTTTCTTTGAAGCGTAGGCCTTGTTGCCCGATTACTTTTTGTAGAACATTCGATTTCGATATCTGTTATAGTTTCCGAGATAAAGCGTATTGAATATTTCATAAAAATTGTTAATTTGTATGGGACCTACCCCTTTTTTGCCCCCACTCAAAAAATTTTTTCTTTAAAGCGTAGGCCTTGTTGCCCAATTACTTTTTGTGGAACATTTGATTTCGATATCTGTTATAGTTTCCGAGATATAGCGTATCGAAAAATTATTACAAATCATTAATTTGTATTGGAGCTACCCCTTTTTTTGCCCTACTCAAAAAAAATTTTTTTTGAAAACATAGGTATTGTTGTACAATTACTTTTTGTAGAACATTTAAAGTCGATAGCTGTTATAGTTTCCGAGTAATAGCGCATAAAATATTTCATTAAATTTGTGCAATTGTAGAAAAAAAAACCACTTCCCCTGATCCTATCTGAAAAAAAACTTTTTCATTATTGAGATCCCTACTCTAAGAGAGTCTGTGCCATGTTTTGTGGCAAGAGTGACTATATTTACTGAGATATATAGGGAAATATGGACGGATTTTGTCCTAAAAAAATGGGTTGTTTTGGGTTTTCGCTTATAACTCGGTCAATATTAAACCGATTTTGCTGATTTTAAGTAGCGATTGTTAGCGGGATATTTCTAACAGTTTGACACCAATAGGTGGTCTGTATCTTTTTATTTGACTCCGAAAGCTTGATTTCAACAGACGGACAGATAGACAGACAGACAGACGGACATGGCTATATCAACTTCCCTATCTATAAGGATCCAGAATATATATACTTTATGGGGTCGCAAATGTATAATAAAGAAATTACAAACGGAATGACAAACTGATATATACCCTTATCACTATGTGAAGGGTATAAAAATGGCGCCATGCTCATGGTTTAACGTAGTAGTGTAGTGTATAACGAAGGCTTGCCATAGTTCTTGTCATATTTCTTGTTTGGCACTAAAGGTTTCAAAAACAGTGCTAAGTGTTAGTAAAAACTTCTCTTTTGGCTTAAAATGGTTGAATAATTGTGTTAAAATTGTCAAAAATTAAATGTTTATACTTTTTAATATTAAATTGATTCGACATTATGCATAATTAACGTCAAGTTAATATTATTTTAAACGTTTATGCATATAAAAACACTTATTTTTTTGTGTAAAATTTTAATTAGCAGATGTAATGTGATTTAATTGTTTTCCAAATATGTTTTTAAACAATTAAAAATTTTGTAATATCAACTTAGAGCAACACTGATATAGCTTTGACAAAAGTACAAAAATAAACCAGCGGGCAAATTACAGCATTCAACTCGAGTCGAAATTCTACTAGATCAATCGAGTTGTCACTGCTTGTATTAACAAACTTTTTAAAAGGCTAATTTTTATTTTATATGCATAGCTTTGGTTTGTTTTTAAAATAAACAGAAAGCGTTCACGTCGATGACTTTAAAAATTTTAAAAGATCATAAAATACGTAGAAACTTTAAAAGAGAATTAATAATAATTAAATAAAAAAATTCATTATGTAAATCTGGAAATAGTTAAAAAAAAGTTTATAATTTCCCCTTTCTGAACTTACAGTTTTCAATTCAAGATGAGTAAAAAAATTATAACTACTTATTTTAGCTGTTATTTGTATAAAAAAGTATCGTAAAAAATTTACTAAATATATGTGTCGTTCAAAACTTATACTACGGCAACTCTGCTTCTTGCACAGTTTTGTTTACTCTGATTTGTTCACTAGCAACCGTTTATTTTTTAAATTCAATCATGTGAGTAAAACTCACACAATGAATAAATTCACAATGAATAAATTCATATTTTGACCAAACGAAGCTGATTTTATTCAAGGCAGATTTTTATTCAACTCATTCAAATCACTTAAAATTTTAGCATCAGATTAAATCAAGAGAAAATGTGATTTTGCTATGTATATGTATGTGTGTTTTGCAGCGTTAACAGTTAATTACATTTGTTAAATTTTTTTAATGGATTTTGTGATTTTGCTTTAAAAAAACTGAGGCAATCGCAGTATTTTGCCTATATCTAGGTCCGTGGTGAACCGATCTTGGTCATTTTAAAAAGCGATAATCTCAGGAACATTGTTGATAGTTTGACACCAGTACCTGGTCCGTAGTGCTTGATTTCAATAGACGTACAGAGTGACAGACGGGCATGGCTATATCGACTTCCCTATCTATAAGGTACCTAATGGAGTCGCAAATGCATAATAATAAAGAAATTACAAACGGAATGAAAAACCGATATATACCTAGGGTTGTTATCTCCAAATTCAAAAAAAGAGGACAGCCAGCCAGCCATGCCAACTTAGCTATTTTGGAGCTAGATTTAGCTCTTTTTAATTGCTTCTAATTCGAAAAATTTCCCTTTAGCTCTTTTTTACAAAAAGAAGCTAACACAGCTTCAACTGTGGAAACGGCACGTTTGGCACTTTTTGCATTTTATAGTAAATTTTTCCGTTTTTACCCTATTGTTTTGCCTTTGTGGCATTTATGGAACATACAAAACTATTCACTGATATATTTCATTAATTACAAAGCCTGACAAATAAAATCATTATACCGACATATGATTTCGATTATTTATGTAGCTGGAGAATTTGAATCTTTAATAAATAGCAACTGTTATCTAGCATATAACTTTGAGAAGGCATGCAAAGATTCTAATAATATAACTGAATCATGTTTATCATGTTTATCGTTAAAATTAATTTAATTTGGAGTTCATAAAAACTCTAATTTATGAGATCAGGGCAAAATTTACAACAAATTTTATGATGTTGGAATAAATTTTGGTATTTAGCATAAAAACTGTTTTTTGCAGGATTCAGAAAATACTTTATGTGTTATAAAAGAGTTTGAAAATGATTTTAAAGAATTTGAAAATTTAAAATTGTACGAGTGGAAAAATTTAGATAGAACTGATTAATTTTGGATTAAAGAACATTATTGCTTGTTTTAAAAATATTATCGTATCCATACTCCAGTGCTAAAGTGGAAAAAACATTAAGTGCTATTAATTTTTTTAAGAATAAAATAAAAAACCGCATGGCTATGAATATGGCTCACAAAGGTGTATTACCTGCTGTTTAAACTACGAGTTAAAAGCAAATAAAAAAATAAATTTAATTGAAACATATAATAAATCAAAATATTATATTACAACAAATCTATGGACGGGAGAAGAAAATGTTACTCTTTTTGAAAATGATTTTTCTTTTAACTTATTTATATGTAAATGTGTATGGTCACATTGTTAATGTTGATAAACGTTTGTATCAATTGCTGCTGTGAAATAATTTTATTTATTATTATTAATTTATAGGGTTTGTTGTTGGTTAAGTTTGTCTATATGCATTTCATTGGTTCTTACACCAAATCATCAGTAGACTTCAACCACCCAAATTCTTAAAAAACTCATGAATATTTTCTGTCTTTATATAATAATCTCATTAAACAAAATGAGAATTACTATAAAAAAACCAAAACGTTCAAGTTTTTTAAGAATCCAACAAACCATTATTCGCTATTCGCTTGTTTTGATTTTCTTTTTTCCCCTTACATTTGAATAACCATTGGTTATTACTAAATGTATTGAGGGGCAACCGAAAACAAAACCTTGTTGTTAAAACAACACAATTTTCAAATTATTTAGGATTTAATCCCAATTTTCCTGTTAATTTATAGGGTTTGTTGTTGGTTAAGTTTGTCTATATGCATTTCATTGGTTCTTACACCAAATCATCAGTAGACTTCAACCACCCAAATTCTTAAAAAACTCATGAATATTTTCTGTCTTTATATAATAATCTCATTAAACAAAATGAGAATTACTATAAAAAAAACCAAAACGTTCAAGTTTTTTAAGAATCCAACAAACCATTATTCGCTATTCGCTTGTTTTGATTTTCTTTTTTCCCCTTACATTTGAATAACCATTGGTTATTACTAAATGTATTGAGGGGCAACCGAAAACAAAACCTTGTTGTTAAAACAACACAATTTTCAAATTATTTAGGATTTCATCCCAATTTTCCTGTTAATTTATAGGGTTTGTTGTTGGTTAAGTTTGTCTATATGCATTTCATTGGTTCTTACACCAAATCATCAGTAGACTTCAACCACCCAAATTCTTAAAAAACTCATGAATATTTTCTGTCTTTATATAATAATCTCATTAAACAAAATGACAATTACTATAAAAAAAACCAAAACGTTCAAGTTTTTTAAGAATCCAACAAACCATTATTCGCTATTCGCTTGTTTTGATTTTCTTTTTTCCCCTTACATTTGAATAACCATTGGTTATTACTAAATGTATTGAGGGGCAACCGAAAACAAAACCTTGTTGTTAAAACAACACAATTTTCAAATTATTTAGGATTTAATCCCAATTTTCCTGTTAATTTATAGGGTTTGTTGTTGGTTAAGTTTGTCTATATGCATTTCATTGGTTCTTACACCAAATCATCAGTAGACTTCAACCACCCAAATTCTTAAAAAACTCATGAATATTTTCTGTCTTTATATAATAATCTCATTAAACAAAATGAGAATTACTATAAAAAAACCAAAACGTTCAAGTTTTTTAAGAATCCAACAAACCATTATTCGCTATTCGCTTGTTTTAATATTATTATTTTTAATTTTTTCTATCATTTTTATTTTGTAAAAAAATCTTGAAGTACAAATTAAATAATAAATACATTCATAGATTTACAACTGAAAAATCTATAATATTTTAATTAAGCTCCTTTTAGCTCTTTTCGACTATTTGGTTGGCTCTTTTTGCCTCTGAATTGTTGGCATCACTGCAGCCTGCGCATAAAACAGTTTTGTATTAATTTATAGGTTTAAGTCACAATAAACTTTTGATTTTTTTGATTTTCTTTTTCCCTTATAAAAAAACTTAAGTTTGGATTAATCCTCAATAACGTTGAAATTGTTTTAATTTTAAATTTATTTTATTTTTTACAAAATCTTACAAGCATATACACATTACTATGTATTGCACACACATTCTTCAAGTAAGTAAGAAAAAAAAACATGATAAAAAGTTAAAACACAATTTTTACGAAGTTGGCTAGGTTGGCATCTTTTTTTTTAACAATAAAAGATACGTTCTTTTCGGAAAAAAATAGGATTGTTTCCAAATACTTCAATACCATTAAAATTATTTTTAGGCGTTGCATATTGCGAAATAACTTAATTGGCATTTGCTAAAAAATTTAGGACTTTTCTGGACGGTGTCCGGAAAAAAGAGGACGGTTAACAACCCTATATATATCCTTATTACTTATGTGAAGGGTACAAAAAAGGTTCTTGACTACATCAGAGCTACACAGCAACTAGACCAACGTTGTACAGGGACCCATTTTACAAAAAGGCGGTCAAAACTATTTTTTTTGGTCACCGATCGTAAAACGTTAAAACTCATTCCAAAATAAACACTAGTGTAGCTTAGGAGCCAAAAAATTTTATCTCTTTTTCAACTATATCACAGTGAACAAGGTGATTAAAAACTGACATTCTCAGTATTTTGCTAAAATATGTAGTTTCTTAGTAAGCTTTTAACTTTTAAACAATTATGTATGTATGTGTATCTTTTACATTAACCATATCGATTAATATTCCATCAATTGTATTTAGCATTTTGTTAAATGCTTGTTCAATAGTATTTGGTATGCTCATTTCCATTTATATAATCAATGAAATAAGCCATATCGCTATTATTAAAGTGAAAATAAATTTATTCGGTCGCATTTTTTTTTTGTTATATCAGGATATTCATAAATATTTTTTTTCAAATAATTTTTCAGTTCTTCATTCTTTGCTTCTTGCAGGTTTTCATTTCCTTCTTCAACGCTCGTACCTGCTGCTGGAAGTATAGTTTCTCCTTCTCAGTGCTGTAGGTTTCTCGCCAGGCCAGTACCCGTAATTGTGTCTTCCTCCTCTTGATTTATTGATGTTGGGTAGAGGTATAATGCGAAATTTTGGCTCGATCGGTTTCCTCGGCTTCTGGTCGTCGTTGGTCCCTTATTTAATTAACTTAGACCAACGAGTTTCCGCCTCTCGTAGTTCTTGAAAGACCTAGTCCAATGGTTGTTTCATATAATGGTTAGTACTCTAGCATAAAGGATTAATTATATGTGGGCCGAATATATTCTAACTTCGCATAAGCTCTGTATGCTAGGATCTTTTTTCCTTTCTTCAATATAATTTTAAGCAAAGGATAAGCAGTTTTGCTATGTATTCCTTTTTCGGCTATATTTACAGTATATTAAATGAAAGCTGCAGGATCGCCATGTAGTGTTTTTACAAATAAAACACGTTTAGTCTAGTTCTATAATTGAAAAAAAATTTTTATTAATAAATTCCTTTCGTTTTATAACAATGTTGTGAATTTTGCTTTATGTATTTTCGGAGCGACTTTCATTATTCTTACTCAATCTCTTAATTCTTAGCTTAATATTTATCATTATTGTTGATTACATTGTACCAAAATTTGAGTATCTGTTGTGAATTCATTTTAAGTTTCATTATTTAATATTTTCGTAGTATGCGTGAGAAGCATAGTCATTCCTTGAGTTATTTTATGTTATTTGGGTTACTGTTGCCAGTGATAAATGTCCATAATGATAATTTTGTCAATTTAGAAAATTACTGGGATATAACGAAAAGCGAACAATGACCGTGAGTAGTTCTCAGCCACTGACCTATCTCAACAAGACCTTGACTTTGAACGGCAGTATATAAGTTAAACAAATTGATGTTTTATTTCGAGTACTTGACTACGACTGTCGTTCGTAAGCCAAAACTTTTTATTTATAATCAAATCAATATCATAATCAATAAACAGAAACAAAGAATTAATCAATACAAAGAACAATGTTGAAATAATTATTAACATAGCATCAGCATTTAAAATTCTTATTAAAATCTTATTTTAGTTTACAAAATAATTTGGGGCACATTGTATTGGGAAAGACGACAAATAGCAAAAATAACATAAACATAAAGACGTAATGTCAGCATAAAAAGAAATACAATATTATTAAAATAATCAATTAGGTCACAAGCAATAAATGAATATCAATAAAATTAACAAGAATTGTTTTATTTCATAATTCAAAAGTGTATTGTGTTAACTCTTCCCCCTTTAAATTCCAGCGTCCGCGTTGGATGGGTAATTGTTATGAGAGACTAAAGTTTCGATAGTATGCTCCGATTGGCTTTGAACTTTTAGCTTGAAAGTAGCTCTTCTTTTTGTGAAATGCAGAATCAATACAATTATTGCTAATATCACCAAAGCTCCTGGTAGGCCAATGCTGGTAGCTAAGGCGGTTTTATAATTGCTGACCAATCTTTCAATTTCAGCGACATTTTCGATGTGGAGATCTTTTAACATTTCCAAGGACAACATTTCTTCATAATTGGTGATCAGGTTAGGTGTATTGATCATAGCTGGTAAGGGTTTCATCATAGTGATTTGTTCATTGGAGTATGATCTTTTCCCAATAGTAATAGTAACATTGCAAAATTTAATAAGATAGGTACCATGCAATTTTACTTTCTTATTTTCAATCCGCAGTGTCCCATTATAACCGTTCAAAAGCAGTAAGCCTGGTGATAGTTCACTTACCACGGATAAATGCTGATTATTAGATGTTGAACAAGTTGATGGCATACCATTTAATAAACTTGGTACACAGCTCAATTGGGTGATATCTTTCAGGTTCTCATCTTTGCAAACAGACACATCATTAAATTTTCTACGTGTCGATTTCACCTCGAGGAGAGAGTTTTTGCACAGTACGAAATTTTCATTATTGATTTTAACTGATACGTTAGTTCTTTTTACGGGTTTAACAAATAGACTTTTACAAGTTTCTCTTTCAGTTATTGGCAAATCGACAATATAAAGAATAGTAGATTTATTTATTCCAATCTTAACTTCACCGAACTCTAGGGCTTCAATCAGATCTACGTAAGGCATATTTTGCTCATTGAAATGCTTTCTAGTGATGTTCAGTTCATATTCTGACAGTACAAAAGAATTTAAAATTCCAGATTTTGCCCAAGTAACCAAGATTGGTAAGTTCTTCCTTAATTATAACTAGCTTCCTTTCAACGTCTCTAACGATTTTCCGCTTAAAAGCATCATTTGACCCTATGTTATTTATTATACTATTAGTTATATTTGTTATCTCTTGAATTCTTGTTTCTATAGACCTATTTATAATAATTTGCCTGTCGTTATTTTCCAAAGGTCTGTTCATGCTATCAGTAACAATCTGAAAGTCATCGTGGTCGGGCGAGCCTGCCACCCACTTCCATACACTTCCCAACGCATTAATTGATCTAGTTTCGCGTCTGGGTTTTAATTCAATAATCAAAGCATGTAATTCTTGTATTTGATGTAAAAAATATGGATAAGTTTGAAATCGCCGGTTATCCTCTTAACCATTCCAGTTTCAACTGTTACAATTTGTGCGTTTGAGTAGTCTAGTATCTGTACTTCTGCGGTCAATAATTTAAGAGTTAATCTGCAAAATAATTTTAATTTTTTATTAAATTTTTATGAACTACACGATAAGAAGTAGTTAAAATTGTTCCTCCTCTGTCCTCTTTTACTATTTCAATTTTATATCTTGGCGTAAGCTTGTTTCCTATTCTTTTATTGTTTCTTACAAAAATCATGTCATTGACCTTATAAATTTTCCTTTTAGTTTTTTTTATTGTGATATCCTAAGTCTTTCTCCTGTTTGTCTGTCAAACTCTGGATGATTTTTAGTCTGTCCTGTTTTAAGGATGTAGGGTCCGCGTTCTTACCAAAAAATACTTCAATAGGTTTCTTATTTATTGTCGAATGAACCGAGTTATTGTATTTATTTAAACAGTTGGTCAAAAGATCTTCAAATGAATTATGGACGTTTTCTGCATTAGTGCATCTCATAATTTCCGTTAATGTGGAATGAAAACGTTCGACTTGACCATTTGTAGAACTAGTGTAAGGTGGCGTTTTATAAACTTTGATACCCCATTGGTTTTCCAACATAAATGTTACAGAGGCCGAGTTAAGGGACTTCTCATTATCTATAACCACATTTTCAGGTGTACCAAATGACGTTAGTAACTCGTGTAAAGGATATTTTATGTCCTCGGTTACTCTTGATTTTACTATCCTGGTCTGAGCGTACTTGGAAAACTTATCTATTGCAGTCAGAATAACCCTATTGTTTGTATGGTAAATGTCTAAGTGTACGTATTGTCCTGGGTATTGTGGAATAGGTGTTTTCTCTAAGACTATGTTATTTGGGTGACGATCATATTTATTTTCGCAACAAATTTTACACTGCTTTACTATTTTCTTTATCTTTGCATGCATGTGAGGGAAATAAAATTTTCTAAGTAATTGAAGTTTATTTTCTTTTGGGTTTCTGTGTGCTCGTTTATGTTCATTTATGATTTCAGTCTCTTGTTCCGTATCTGATGTCAAATCTTTAACCAAAGTCCTCGTGTATTTCGTCCGATATTTAGTAAAATGGGATGACCAGAGCTCTTGTATCTTACCTAGAATTTGGTCTTCGGTCATGATAACGTTAGTTACTGAAGGGTTCAAGTAAGATTTAAAAATCCTTACTAGTTTTTCAATATCAAATTCTTTTTCTACTATTGTATGTCTATGGTATGTGGGAAATATTATTTCAAAGCTGTAAGAGGGTAAATCACCTGTCGAGATTATAATTTGGTTCTTGAACACATTTAATGGAGAATCTGTAAATCTTGAGAAGAGCTTTCATGACTATGCTGTGTAGCAGTCAATGAATTCACTTCGACCACTTGCGGAGGCCTTGACAATGCATCGGCCACAATATTACTACTGCCGGGTTTGTACTTAATCTCATAATTGTACTCTTCTAGGATGGCTTTCCACCTTTTTAGTTTGCTGTTTGTGTTCTTATTTCCCAGAGCATATGTTAATGGCTGGTGGTCAGTAAAGATTTTTATTGCTACCGGCCCATACAGATAATTTCTCAATGCTTTAAGGGCCCACACTATTGCAAGCATTTCGTTTTCATTTGTTGAATAGTGCTCTTCGGCCTTGTTGAGTGTTCTTGATATGAAGGTGATGGGTTTTCCGTCCTGTTCCAGCACGGCACCAAGCGCATAGTTTGATGCGTCGGTTGTTAAATGAAATTCTTTTTCGAAATTTGAGAATGAAAGCATTACTTCTTCCGAACAAAGTGAGTTTTTTATTTTTTTTAATGCTTCAAGGGCCTCATCGTTTAAGTTAACTAGGATCTTAGATGAATCTCTCTTTGACATTCGTCCCTCCTCACCCCTCAAAAGGGCGGTTAGGGGTTTTGCCAATTTTGCGTAGTCTTTTATAAAGCGTCTGTAAAACCCCGAGAGTCCCAGAAATGACCTGAGCTCTTTGATCGTTCTTGGAGGTGGCATTTCTTTAAAAGCGTTAACTTTTTCCGGATTCGTTCTAATACCATTCGTTGAAATTATAAAACCTAGATATTCAACTTCTTTCTTTAAGAAATCACATTTATTTAGTTGCACTTTCATATTTGCTTCTTGTAAAGTGTAAAAAATGGTTTCTATATTTTTCAGATAGGAATCTTCATCTTGGCCAAAAGCTATAATGTCGTCTATATAGACAAAACAGATTTTGCCAATGTGGTCTCTCAACATATCGTCCAATGCTCGTTGAAATACTGCCGGGGCGTTTTTCAATCCAAATGGCAATCGAACGAATTCATATTTCCCGTTATTTACGGAAAATGCCGTTTTTTCGATATTTTTTTCCCTAAGCGGAATTTGGTGGAACCCGCTTTTCAAGTCCAATACTGAGAACCACTTATTTTTACCAAGTTGGGCAAGTACCTCATTTATTTGCGGTATAGGATATCTGTCAGGAATAGTTACAGTATTTAGCTTCCTATAGTCTATGACCATTCTATATTTTTTTTCGTTAGAAGCATCCATTTTTTTCGGCACTACCAATACGGGAGAATTGTATGGGACCTGGATGGCCTTATTATGCCGTGACTAAGTAGTTCACTAATTTGCTTTTCAACTTCGTCCTTCATTGATATAGGATATGGGTAGCTTTTTGTGTAGATTGGGTCGTCAGTCGATGTCCTAATTTCTGCTTTGACTGTTGTAGTGAATGTTAACTTTTCGTCTGGCTCCGAAAAGAGTGTGGAGTATGTCTCACATAGTCTTATTAATTTCACTGTCTGTTCATCAGTTAGGTGGTCTGTTCGTATGTTCAAGTTATTTACTGACTCCGATTGTTGTTGTTTTATGTGAACTTTTATAGAATTATTTATTATCATATAGTTTTGAGAAGTGTGAATAATTGCGTTTAACTTTTTTAGACTGTCGTTACCTAGAATGCCATGAAACGATTTCAGTGAGGGCAATATAAAAAACTTTAGATTTTCAGATCGTACTCCGAATAAATTAGTTAATGTATGATGGGTAATTGTGACTTTTCCACCAACGGAGTTTGCTTGAAAAATGTTTTCATTAGGAATAGGGTTTTGAACTAATTTTGGTTGAATATAATTTTGATTTGACCCTGTGTCAACTAAAAATCTAAATATTTTACCATTGCTGGCTTTACACTGAAAATAGGGTAACGTAGAATCGTTTAATCTAAAAAATGAATATCCGAAAATTCGGTATATTCGCTTTCGGGAGGATTATTAAAATGTTCATTTACTGACCATGTTCGATATGGTTAATTCGCTGAATTTTCCGTGGTTGGTTAAACTGTGCTGACTGAGGCAATGGTCTTAGACCTACAAATCGGTTATCTGGAAGAGGGCGATTAATATAGTTCACTTTTCTGGAATGCATGGAAGGGTCAACATCCATTGGGACTGGAGGCTTTGGTTGATTGGGTCTTTGTGGTGGTAAATTGGATGGTTGTAAATTCTGTGGTTGTGGGTAAGTATTATGTCTAATATAATTTTGTCCGTATGGGTTATGATATTGCTGTCCTTGAATGTTACGTGGATACGTATTAAATCTTGGCTGATTTGGATATGGGAACGAAGGCTGAGGCATATGTGTCAATTGTGGATAGAATATTTGGTTTGGGTAATTATTGTTAAATTTACGGTGAGAATTGTGAGATGGGGTTTTATTTGTGCTGTTGGCCTGCTGTGTCCTAAATTGTTGGTTATCCAACTTTAAACACAAATGTAACGCTTCATGCAAGTCTTTAGGCTCCCTAATTCCTAACAATCTGGGAAGATCACCTCTTAAGCCTCTGACAAATGTGTCAAGTGCTTTATTTCTATAATTTTTTGTAAGCAAATAAATAGCATCTTCACTTTCATTTAAGCATGCAATTTTATTTAAAATTAGAGATAAATGACTGTAAATTCGTTGATAAAACTCTTGCACCGAACTGTTACCTTGGATCATGGAAATTAATTGATATTCCAGGGTTCCTAAGTCTCTTTGATCTGCATAGTGGACAGTAAGGCACTTAATAATACTTTCCCAATTTAAAGGAGTATTGTAGCTTTCTAAAGCGATATCGGCATCGCCAATAATTTTGTTCCGGACCACATTCAATATTCCAAAATACTTGGCTGTGCCTTAAGGTGGTTCGTAAATTTTCAATATTCTTTCTGTACTTTTTTTCCATGAACTAAACTCAGTTTTATTACCTGAAAATTCTCTAAGGGAACGTACAACATCTGGAATTTTGTCCAAGTCTGCTAAGTCATTATTACGGTCTATCCCCTGATCAACTAATCTAGATTCCATTTCTCCTAATGCTCGTTCTTCTAGAAGTATTCTACGAACAATATTAGCCAAACTGTCTTCATTCAGAGCATTTTGATTTTGCGGTGGTAGTGGAGGAATATTATTTAAAACTGGTGGTATAATAAGATTATTTTGATTTGCCATTATTGAAACAAAAACTTTTCCAAATTACAAGATTATTATTATTTTTTTTTTATTTTAGTTAAATCTTTTCTCTATTCTCTTAATATTAGAAGTTTCGTTCAAACTAAAGTATTTTAAAGGTAGCTTATCTTTTTTTTTTTTTTTTTTTTTTAAATTTATATTATAAAATTATTTATCTTACATTAAAATAATCATCTGCTGCATCATCTTCTTCGGTACTTCTATTTTTGGCTTAGTTGGATTCTTCAAGATGATTTTTTGTTTTGAAGTTGCTGTTGTTGGTTTTGTTACTGTTGTTGCTTTTTTGTTGATAATGTTGTTGTTTAATGTTTTTTTTTTCTGTCTTATTGTTTTCTTCTAATTGATATTTTTACCATTTATTATATTTATAACCTTTGTTTAATTTTAAATTTTAATAAGTTCAAGAATTTTTATTCCTTTTATTTTTATTTAAATGGTAACTATGGTACATATATTTTTTGTTAGAACTTTTTTATCTCGTTTTTTTTTTTTTTTTTTTTTTTAAATTTAGTTTTGCATTGTTCACTTAAAGTTAATCACGTCGGTAACTAAGAATTTTGTCCTTTTCACTTTTTACTGGGGATTCTTCGGTTACACTTATCAACGCGTTGTGTTTTGTTTCGTTCGAATTTAAACACTTATCTAAACACGACTCTAATTTAGAGCTTCTTTTGTTAAAACTTATTTTCACTTTTTTATTTTTCTGAACGACACTACTTAAGAGTCTATATTGAAGAAAAATTATTTTTTTTTCTCGCGGCACTTCTTTAGGGCTTTTGCACAGAAAAACTTTTCCGTTGGGCGCCAGTTAAACAAATTGATGTTTTATTTCGAGTACTTGACTACGACTGTCGTTCGTAAGCCAAAACTTTTTATTTATAATCAAATCAATATCATAATCAATAAACAGAAACAAAGAATTAATCAATACAAAGAACAATGTTGAAATAATTATTAACATAGCATCAGCATTTAAAATTCTTATTAAAATCTTATTTTAGTTTACAAAATAATTTGGGGCACATTGTATTGGGAAAGACGACAAATAGCAAAAATAACATAAACATAAAGATGTAATCACAGCATAAGAAGAAATACAATATTATTAAAATAATCAATTAGGTCACAAGCAATAAATGAATATCAATAAAATTAACAAGAATTGTTTTATTTCATAATTCAAATTTGTATTGTGTTAACTTATACTCACGTATGTAATTATTGTTTATTTATATTAAAATAATGGGCTTACAATGTATTGGTGAAGCTTGTTAAGCATTACCGTTTGTTTATATTCAGGGAATGAAACGTTAATGCGTGTAGTACATTGCGATACACTACAAATGGATAAAAATAAAAAAAAATCCGGGTTTTGAGAGGCCAATGTAAAGGGTATATAAGATTCGACACAGCCAAATATACCGCTCATACTTGTTTAAATATGAGAATATTTAACTCCTGATAAAAAATTAAATTTTCTAAAATATAAAAAATATGATAAATACTCAACCCTTGGTCTCTTTTTTTAAAAGTTTTGTATAGAATTTATGAAATTAAAAAAATATTATTTAAATACTCGTAGTACAATTGGATACAAACAAATTTGAGCTTTTTTATTTAATTTTTGTAAGTTTTACAATATTTTCTTCAAAAAAACCAGGATGCAAATTACGGCATTCGATTCGAAATTTAAAAATTCTAAGTTTTGTTGTTTATTCGGCCTTTATAATAACCTTTATTGAAAATAATAGTCAAGCTATTATTTTGAATAAAAGTTTTAAAATTCTTATTAGAATTTATATATTAAAACCATTCACGACTCGATCGATCGAGTAGAATTCCGATTCGAATTAAATGCTGTAATTTGCCCCCTGAACTGTAAGAGGCGGTTTATTTTTTTTAATTAACAAATGTAATACTTTCTATCAGGGTAGGAAGAGCGCTCAAATAAAACTCGCTCGCGAGAGATATTAATTCGAGAAATTTAAATGTTTTATTATGTTCAAAGATTTTAATCTTGTCAGCGAGATTTATATTTGCGCTCGCGAGATTTATAAATAAGAATTGTTTTCGGAGCGATATTAATTCGAGAGATTTAAATGTTTGATATTGCTTGAAGATTTTAATCTTGGTTGCGAGATTTATAATTAAACTCGCGAGATTTATAATTGAACTCGCGAGATTTAAAATTGAACTCGCGAGTTTAATAAATTAAACTCGCAACAGAAACAAAAATTAAATCTTTTTGCGATCCCAACAAGAACGATTCGAATGCTTTACTTATGTTCTTGTGCATGTATGTACATGTGTATTGGTACGTTAATGATGTTGTTGGTTTATATCTGCCACATTAGAAAAAATATTATAAGGCATTTTAATAAGCAGTTGTATGAAATTAATTTAATCGTAGTTAACAAAATTGGATAAAAAAACTTGAGCCAAAAGTACTAAGAAAATTGTATTAAAATGAAGGTTTAGCTAACAATTTAAAACATACGTTTATATGCTTGTGTACTTTAATTATTATTTACGTATTTATTGAAGAAATTTAGTAACACATATTTTAAAAATAATGACTTATTTTAAAATTATTTAATTTAAAACTAAATAAAATTTTATTCATCACTGACTTTATTATCAATTATGTTATAAAAAGTACAAATTTTACTATCTAGATACATTAATTAACATTAACTTTCATTAACGAATAATATCTAAGTGTTTTCATGTTTTTTATTATACTTGTTACATTTACATACATACATGTCAACAATAACAAAAACCCTAAAAACACCCTAATAAACTATAACACATAGCTTACAATTCTTTTGCACAGTCTATATTAACAAAACCAATAACAACGCATACACACATATGCATCTGTACATTTTTTTTGGCGTTTTATTTTTAGCTTTACGAGAACAATTTTTACAAAAATTACGTTCGCATCGCGATTTGAATTTTTAACTTCCCTTCACAACTTCAATTTAAAACTCGCGAAAACAATTTTTAAAACGAGATTTATAAATGAATCTCGACTCGCGAGAGGAGAAAAAAAAACAAAGATCTTAAGATTAAAATTCCACTCGCAACTTTAATTTAAATCTCGCGATAACAATTCCAAAAACGAGAATTATAATAAAAATTACGCTCGCGAGCGGAATTTTTTCCTACCCTGCTTTCTATACTTTCTGTGCATAATATATTAAACAAGGTGGACCAAAAGAAATTACCATATTGAAAGATGCTTTTAATTTTGCAAATGGCGGCCAATGTCAAATCTCTTTTGACTCTTATGGCTAGACAGATGTAGAATACAAGGGAATAAGCCATTCAGCGATACACTCACCAAGAACGCGGAATTATCGTGTATATTGTTTTGCGTAACAGTTCGCCTGGGGTGTTGGCGCAGCGTGAATTCCGTCGCCAATTTCCTGTTCGTCCGGCCGTTTGGGCACCAGCCTTGGGCGATGAGGCTCATTTTTTGGAGCACCGAAAATCTACGAGTGATGCACGAGGAGCCATTACACCTGCTCAAAGTGACTGCATTGTGCCCTATTAAGGTTGAAGATGTCATCGGGCCATTTTTTTCGAGGACGCCGCTGGTCAAACGACAACAGTGAACGGTGTGCGCTATAGGGCCATGCTAGCCAAATTTTTCTGCCGCAATAAAAAAATCGTTTTATTTCATCTGAGAGATGGATGATGCTTGACCGGTAGTCAAATGTTGCCGAAGAGACTTTTAATACAAAAAAAGGATAGTATATATTGGAAAGTAGACTTTGACCTAGCTTACAAAATAATAAAGAAAAAAAAAATAGGTGATGTTTACTGCCAAAAGACAATAATACCGTTCAAAAAATACTGATGATGAAATTGCGTAGCTACCCTCTATTGTATAACAGGTTCAAATAAATATAATCAAAAAACAGAATTGAAGTTTTTCATTTAGAAAAAAATTAGAGCCAAACAACATCGGATGACTTCTTTTGGCCCACCTTGTATAAACATATAAAATGAAAACAAAATTTTATACTTGGTGCGCTTTGTTTCTTCTTTGGTGCGTTTTGAAATTTCCAAGTTGACAACGCTACTAAAATTATTTTGCAGCAACCAGGCATGTTTCATTGCTCGTTACAATTATGTATTGCACACGAGGTTTCAAATATATTAAATGATTTTGATGTTTTCCGGTTGCATAACACATAAAACCATAATTTTTTTATTCGTTGAAAAAATGCTGTTGCTATTTTTCAGCAGGCAAATCGAACGTTGATGAAACCTTATGAACTTACTTGTGTAATGTTTTTTTCTCAAATTGATGATTTAAAATTTAGTTGTCGTTTTCAGTATACGAGTATTGTTTTTTTATGTCTAAAGCCGGATAACTTACATTTTCTTAAAACACACTTTTTTACATTTTTAAAAATTTATTTTATTTAATGCGTACACAAAATACATAAATAAAACTTTCCGCTCAAATGGCCATAGATCTTTAATTGTAAATTTTCTTTGTTGCTTAATGATTAGGATTTTTGTGCTTGTTCACAGTTGCTTAGACCACCTTTGGCGAACTTACCACTAGCGCATTTGCATTGACTTTTTTTTATAATTTTCGCACTTGAACAAGCATGTATAAATATCTTTTTGAACTCACCATGAAATAAATTGTAGTTTTTCTCATAAATAAGTACTAAAGGCTCCGAAAAAGGGCGAGGTTTTGTTAAGTGACTTTAAAATATCCAATGGAATGCTCTTAACTTACACAATTCTCATGCTGAGTTTTTATTCATTTTGCTGTTTCTTTTCTTTGTCTATATGTGTATTTTGCCAAAAGTTGCATTGTTTCAAACATTGTTCTTTTGTATTTAGGTCCCGAATTTTAAAGAATTAAGTTTTACATCCCCTAAACATTAGGCGTTCAATGCTTGTTGTTATAAATTGTATAGGAAATTTTATTTTCTACAATACAAGTCGAGCGCCAAAATATTAGTAAAATAAAAAATTATTGAACATAGTGTGCAAGCTTAAGATTGATTACATGGACTTGTTCGTTCTATAAACTTTATATAACAAGACTCGTTTATACCTACCCAAATGATCACTCAAACTGATATGATTATTACATGACAATTTATTCCGGGTCTTTTTTCTAGACTTTAATCTATTGATTATATTAATGACCCTAAGACTAATTAAAGTCTCTCTTTACTTGTTTATTATTTCCTTTGCTTGTTTAACATTATTTATAAAATGTTTGGGAGGGGAAACAAATGGTGGTCGGTCGTACACTTTATTCCTCATAGGCCGATTTTGAGGAAGTTATGGATGTTTTTACATCATTTTTTGTAAATTTGGTATGGCATCCCCCTTAGGTGATGAACATAGGGGGTAAGTTTTTTTTATTAAATATGTTTGGAAGGGAAACTAATTCGGGTCTGTGATACATTTTATTCCTCTAAGAGCGACTCCGTGAAGTTGTAGGGGTTTTAACATATTTGTTTTAAAATTTGTATGGCAACCCTGTTAGGGGGGTGGAGATAGGGTGTAAGTATGTTCCACAAAAATGTTTCTAAAGGAAAAATTAGTAGGAGTCGGTCTTACTTTACATCCGTGAAGAGGAAACGTCGGGGCAGTTGTAGAGGTTTTTATGTACAAATTTTAGGGAAGTAAACAGAGAAAGACTTGCTTTGTGGCTTAAATCTCGGTCTAGATGTGTAGGTACATTAAGTCCCGCACAAAACTATTGGCACAGCAAGTTTTTTTTTAAATTATCTTCACTTTACAGTCATTAAAAAGTTGAATTAGTAAAAAAGAATTTAACTGAGTTAGCTTTAACAATGTAGTAATTATTAAGAGTAAATTCTGATCAATTTTAGTTTTTTGAATTCATTTATTAAAGATTTAACATAAAAAGTAACAATTTAAACGCACAAAAGTATTGGCACAATGGACTAGTTTTTAAGTCGTTTGTTCTCCTATTTTTAGCCACTCTTTTTGGCCGTTTTTTAATCCGTCTGTCAAGTTCCTCCCACAAATGCTCAATAGGATTGAGATCTGGGGACTGTGGAGGGTGTGGTAGGACATGCGCCACGTTAAACAATAACCACATACGTACGTCATGAGCTGAATGCTTGGGGTCATTGTCTTGTTAAAATGCAAATGAAGTTGGCAATTTTAATTTTCGGCACTTTCTTTGACGGTTTCCTTTAAGATATATAAATAGACGGTCTTGTCCATAATGCCTTCTATAAAAATCAACTTACCAACACCCGCAGACGACATGCAGCCCCACACCATAACACCACCACCCCCGTGTTTTACTGTGGGAGCAAGGTTTTGTTTTTCATATGCCGCATTTGCTCACAAATTCTATTACATAGTTTAATCGCTTTGTTTGATTAACTGAAGAAATCAGAGGTTTACGTCTTGCAACTCGAGCAGTATAATTAGCTTGGTGTAGTACTCTTCGAACGGTCATGGGATTAACACTCTTACCAAACTCTTCTTGAACTTCAGCGGCAACTTCAGTAGACGACTTTTTTGGGTTTTTATTTATTTTCCGCACTATTTGCATGCTTTCACGATCAGTTAAGGATCTAGGACGGCCTGTTCGACTAGCACTTTATAAATTTGTTTCTCCTTTGAAGCGATTAATAACACTGCGAATTGTGTAACGACTTCTTTCCATTATTTCACCAATCTCTGCATACGACTTGCCTAGATTATGCAGGTGAAGTATTATTTTTCGCTGAGATTCAGTGGTTTCTTTTTGTTTTGAGCTCATTTTAGTGTTTTCAAACAGTTTTTGAAATTTATTCTAAAGCAAAATGTCACTAATGAAAATAACGGACAGTTTTTGAGATATACAAAAAAATGTCGCTTTAACTGCATTTCCAGATCTCTGAAAATATGGTCATATACCGGATTGTTTTTTGTGTGTGCCAAAACTTTTGTGCGACGAAATTATGTGTTTTCCTGTTAGATGTTTTAATAAAAATATGTTCAGTGGACCCTTAATTAAAAAAAACTAATGGAATTAGTTAATTAACGTAGGATTTATTTAATACCTAAATTTTTTTTTCTAATTTATGTTTAGAACAGATTTAAATTGGCGATAAAACCCAAGTTTCTTGCTGTGCCAATAGTTTTGTGCGGGACTGTAAGTACATATAAAAAAAATATTTTTATATTAAAAATACGTACATATATACATATGTATTCCAAAAGGCTTTTTTTGCATTTTATTGCCTCATAGATATTTTATTTGAATTAAAATTAAAAAACAAGTGAGAGCGTTATATTCGGCTGTGCCGAATCTTACATACCCTTCACATTGGCCTTTTAATAATATAATAAAAATACTTTTTGCGAGTTTTAAAGTCCATAGAAAAATTTACAAACTTTTATCGTTCGTATGAATAATAGAAATAGATAAAGAAGGTTTGAGGTCGAGAGTTTTAAAATTTTTCGACATTATTCATATTAAAAAGTTAGTAAAATTTGTAAATTTTTATGGGATGTTTTAGTCCCCCTGCTCCTCTTCAACTTGTTTTCCAAAATGTATGAATTATTTGATTATTACTTTGTGTAGAATATTCGAAGTCGATAGCTGTTACAGTTTCCCAGATATAGCGAATCGAAAGTTTCATAAAAATTGTTAATTTGTATAAGAGCTACCCTTCTCCTGGCCCCACCAAAAAAATTTGTTCTTCAAAGTGTAGACTTTATTGTCCAATTACTTTTTGCAGAACATTTCAAGTCGATTTCTGTTATAGTTTCCGAGATGTAGCGAATCGAAAATTTCATAAAAATTGTTAATTTGTATGGGAGCTACCCCTTCTTCACCCCCCACCAAAAAAATTTTTCTTCATAGCGCAGGTTTTGTTGTCCAATTACTTTTTGTAAAACATTTTACGTCGATAGCTGTTACAGTTTCCGAGATATAGCGTATCCAACATTTCATAAAAATTGTTAATTTGTATGGGAGCTACCCCTTCTTCACCCTTCACCCAAAAAATTTTTTCTTCAAAGCGTAGGATTTATTGTCCAACTACTTTTTGTAGAACATTTCATTTTGATATCTGTTATAGTTTCCGAGATATAGCGTATTGAATATTTTATAGAAATTGTTAATTTGTATGGGAGCTACCCCTTCTTCACCCCCCACCCAAAAAATTTTGTTCTTCAAAGCGTAGGTTTTGTTGTCCAATTACTTTTTGTAGAACATTTCATTTCGATATCTGTTATAGTTTCCGAGATATAGCGTATCAAAAATTTTATAAAAAGTGTTAATTTGTATGGGAGCTACCCCTTTCTCACCCCCATTGAAGTGTAGGTCTTATTGTACAATTTTTTTGTAGAACATTTTAAGTCGGTTGCTGTTATAGTTTCCGAGATATAGCCCATAAAATATTTCACCAAATTTGTGCAATTGTAGGAAAAATAACACTTCCCCTGATCCTATATGAAAAAAAATTTTCAAAGAGTATCCGTGCCAAATTTTGTGGCAAGAATGACTATATTTACTGAGATATATAGGGATATATGCACGGACTTTTTCCTAAAACAAATGGGTTATTTTGGGTTTTCGCTAATATCTCGGTCAATGGTAAACCGATTTTGCTGATTTTAAATAGCGATTGTCTGCGGAATATTTTTACCAGTTTGACACCAATAACTGGTCCGTATCTTTTTATTTGACTCCGGAAACTTGATTTCAACAGACGGACATGGCTATATCAACTTCCATATCTATAAGGATCCAGAATCTATATACTTTATGGGGTTGCAAATGGATAATAAAGAAATTACAAACGGAATGACAAACTGATATATACCCTTATCACTACTTCCTTAACATCCATTTGCGACCCCATAAGGAGTATTTATATTCTGGATCCTTATAGATAGAAAAGCCGAATTAGCCATGCCCATCTTTTGGAATGAAATAAAGGCGGACGGCAAACGTTTTAGTGTCAAACTATCAGAAAATTTCCAAGACAGAACGCTCTTAAATTCAGCAAGATTGGTTGACTTCAGAAAAAACCCTTTCGGAATACAACGAAATAAATACATAATGTTCGTTGTCAAAAGTGAGAGAAGCACTTTTGTTTTTGATTTGTGAACTAATGGTGTCAATTTTCTTAGAACGCCCGGTGTTTATTTCGACAACAACAGGGGCCAAATCGTCGCATTCGTGATCGAATGAATTTGGTCGAAATTTTACTTTTTGGGATTGTCTTACTCGATATCGTACAGAGTTTATCGAAATTTTAGATCATGGCATACGATAACGAGTAGTCAATCGAATACCTTCATTCGAAGTGTCATTCGATAGATTAAGAGCTGTCGTAAACAAACATTTTGTATATATTTATAAAGAAAATAAAAATTTCGGTTTGCATTAGTTTTTAAATAAATAACAAAAAATGTAAGTATCAATACATACATACATATATTAAACCTTTTTAATAATAATAAGAACATGAAAAACATGACTTTCCAATTTAGGACAAATGTAAATAAAATAAATGGCAAGCAGAAAGAACTTCTGGCACAATTTATGGCAGAACACCAAAACTTGGCAAAAAACTTAATTCCAAATTGTGGGCAAGGTAAAGCCGTCTCTAAAAAGTTATGGGATGAACTTACAAATAAATTAAACTCGCATGGTCCACCCGTGAAGAAAGCGTCAATTTGGAGAAAAGTAATTTAATTTATAAAACACTTTATAACTACATTGCAAATTTTAATTAATTTTTATATTTTGAGGTGTACGCAGACCAAAAACATAATGCTAAAAAGAAACTTTCCTTTAACAAAGATTCTATAAGAAAACCCGGTGGTGGGCCATACGAGGAATTGTTTTTATCACCAGTAGAAGAACAAATTATTCAAGCTGCAGGAATTGAAGCTGCTGTTGAAGGCGTGTCTAGCATTAAGACATATGGCAAAACCAAAAAACCAATTGAAACCATTTGTAATGGGGAACAAAGTTTAGAAGACTTATTAGGTGATGAAAGTATGGATTCAGAAAACGTGGAGAAAGAAATTACAACAATTAAAAAAGGAAATCCTAAAGCTGAAACAAAATTAAGCCTTTTAATATCAAACCTTTCCAAAAGTGAGAAATATCATTCTGATGTAACTGAAAGATTAGATTGCTTAATAGAAATCAAACAGAAATCCTTAAAACTTAAAGAGGAGGAGCATTCTGTTAATATGGCAATCAAAAGTGTAGATCTTCAAATAAAAACAATCAAACTTGATTTAATTAAAAAAAAGCAGAGATAATTCGCAACTTAAATTTTTAGTTTTACATATGTTCCAAAGAGTACAAATAATTTTAATGTCTTAGAACCTAGTTCATATACACATACATAGTTTTGTTGATAATTAGAATAGTTTATTAACTGGTATGAATTATTTTTTTTTTATTATAGTGCACAATAATAAAATGAATGGATTTTAGTTTTCCCTTAAACTTAATTTTATTTGATCCCTAATTTTTTTTCCAATTTTGGTCAAGTTTGTTTCATTTTAAATGTCAAAGGTTTGTGGATTAGGTTCAGCAACTGGTACATTTGTATAACTGGGTACTTTATAATATATACATACATTGTGCAACGCTGCGCATACATTGCTAAAACACCCAATTTTTTCTGGGCTGTAACGGCTCCTTTTATCATTAACAAGTATTTTCCATCTTCCTTTAAGGATGCCAATCGTTCTTTCTACAATGCTTCTGGCTTTTGAATGCACTTCATTAAAATAGGCTTCGGTCGAACCCTCTTCTGGATTTCTATATGGTGTTATGCACCACGGCTCTAGGGGATACCCAGAGTCACCTGTAATTTAAAATTTATTTTTACTTTATTACCTAAGTCACAGAACGAATTGACTGTAAACTTTACCTAAAACCCAAACATTTTTGGCTGTATTGCTATCGTATAGTTCCTTTAAACAATGTCTTTGGTCGGAATGTTTCCACACAAACGAATCATGGGCTGCTCCACCATATTTAGAGTTTATTGCCAGAATTTTGTACTCATGGTCACATATCTAAAACGTTTACATACACATATAATGCTTTGCAATTAATTCAACTTTACATCATAATGAAAACTCACCACCATAGAATTTAAGCTGTGAAATCCTTTCCGATTAAAAAACATATCTGTGGACATTTGACAAAACGTCTTCTCTCGAAATAAGACAATTTTCAAAGATTTTTATAGTAAATATAGAATTTTTTTGTCCGTCTTTTGCTCTAATCCCCGCATTTCTATGATGTTTGGAACGCAAGATATGGAGTCGACTAATCGACTTCTTTCAGATTTCCCCCCAATTTCAATTTGACAAAACGACTTCTTTCAGAGAATTAAGAATCATTTAAAAATTCATAAGGAAAAACTGATAACAGTCGTTTGACAAAACAGCTTGTCTCCATGTAGTTTTCCCACGTTTCTACCAATTCCTTTTTAACAAAACAACTACTTTTGAAAGAAGTCGTTTTGTGAGAAGCAAAATATTGAAAAACTGCCCACTTGACTAGAACAAGTTGATGTATTAATCAGTTGGCCACCGAAATTCCTTGCAACAAAACGTCTTTTATCAACAGAAGTTAATTTTAAAAAACGAAAGTGTTAAAAAAGTTAAGTTTTATCTTAACACAAGTGTTTTCCTAAAACCAAAAAAGGGGAAAAAGAAGCTGTTTTTTAAGAATAAATTAAAACTTGTGTAATTTAACCAAGGTAAAATAGTAGCGACTATGGCCGATTTCGAAGCAAGTAACGAGGCTAAGAGCTCAGAAAATGTCGAACGTAATGAGGATGTTTTTCACGAAACGGATTTCGATGATTCTGATTATATTCCGTCAGAAGATTCACATCTGAATACAACATCGGAGAGCATTAGAGATATGGCGGCTATATTAGAATCCAATCTCAGCGAGTCAGACTTGCCACAATGTAGCAAAAAACAATGCGTTGATGTACCTACAACATCAAAAAGCTTAAATAAATTAAATAAAAATTTAGGGAAAGAATACTACACATATCGGAATAAAAAAGTACCCGAAAAGACATTGACAGTTCAAAAAAATGTGTCACAACAAAATTACTCCTCAGCAACAAGAAGAAATATTTAAAAGATACTGGAATCTGGGTGATTATAATAAGCGTCGTTATTACATATTCAGCATGATCGATATTCAAATGAAAAAATCCGAGACTTTAATGAAAGCATCGATTCCCCGGAACCGGCAATATGTTTATTTGTGCCACTTCGAGACAGATGGACAGAGAAGTCGTGTGTGTAAAAGGTGTTTTTTTTTAAATATTTGGACTCGAGCATTAAAACCGTAAATAGGCATAAAATAAATCAACTATTTGCTGGGCTCGTACCGGATGACCTACGTGGCCAACATGAGCCGACTCCAAAATTAGTTGCAAGTTACACGTCTCCATTGGCAATATCACAGAACAAAAAACGGGATTTATTGGTTATGCTGCCACTGATTAGTACGCATCTGCACAGTTTTTATCAAAGAATCAAATCCCAAGGACAACGCTCTTTTGAAATTGATCCTGATCTTGAAGAAGAAGAAACTTAATACTTATACGTGTAAAAAGTGCTAAATATTGATTTTTACTGTTTACTTGTAATAATTTTATTTTACTCTTTTCTTTAAAAGTGACTTTTTATGTTTTATTGAAAACATTTATTATTCTTAACCAAAAATTTGTATTATTATAAGTTTTTTTTTCATTATTTGCATATTTTAACGAAAAAGTGAAGTTTTTTTTTTAATAAAACCGAAATATTTTTTCCAGATCAACCTCTTTAGACCTTTTTTTCATATTCCATTTTAACAAAACAACTCGTCTTGACTTAAGCGATTAAGATCATTTTCTGATTTACTCAAAACAATTTTGACAAAATGACTTGTATGGTAGAAGCTATTTATTTTTGTTTTAAATCTATTCGACAAAAAGTCCTTAAATAATTTTTTGTCGTTTTAAAGAAAACTATTGCTTTTACGAGGAAAAAAAGTGTCGCAAATTGTTAATTAAGTATTTGTGTATAATATTCAAGTTCAAAATTTCTTTAATTTTATAAGAAATAACTCCCATTTTCGGTTTTAACTGTTTTTTCGCTCTACTGAAAAGTTGTTGATTTATAAAGAAGACGTTTTGTCAAATGTCCACAGATATGTTCATTATTGGATGGCCTTTGCAAACCAAAATGTGTGCCATCAACACAGCCTATAACTATGCATTGAAATAATTGTAAAACCCTATTTTAATATTTAATTACCAGAACTAACCTCCCGGAATCCTATATTTTTCCATGAATGTATTCATACAATCATATGAGTTTTCCGGGTCAAACTTAATGAATGCCGAGCATAACTTTAACTCCAATTCGTTACTACATTGGTTAACGTACTTACATATAGTACTTTGGCACATGCCCACCAAATAATCATTTCCAACGATGTGTTGAAAACTCCCACCAGCCAAAAGTGACAGTGTAGCTGCCAACTGAAGTTTTGGTGGAACTGCTGTTGACATGCCACTTTTTAAGTCGAGTTGAGACAATACAAAGTTGAACGCTTCCTTTGTCAATCTAAATCGTTTTCGAAATCTAAAAGCAATCACATTTGTAGAAATAATTAACTTTTTTCTTCAATATAAATAATTTATCTCATACGCTGTATCAGTCAATGAAAGGGGATCGCTTTTACTCCGGATATGTCTTTTGGTACGCCTGACATTCCCATCTTCTTCATCAGAAGAAGACGTATAAAACAAAAAGAGGGAATCCATTTTCTACAAATCAAAAGTAATTAAATAAATTTATATTATAGTTTTAAGAATTTTATATTTGCTTATCTTTTCTTTATATTTGTTATTTTTTAAGAATCATATGTTTTCATTCTACTACCAAGCAAAATATTCTTTTACATTTTAAAAAAATTTCGATTCGATTGCTTTCGAATGCTACAATCTGGATATTCGATACGTTACGAAATTTCATTCGATACGAAACCTTATTCGATCACGAATGCGACGATTTGGCCCCAGTTCTAATTTTGCCAAACCTTAGTTATGTATTTTAGAACAGCCGTTCTTATGCTGACAACGCTTTGTTCTTATTTTTTATTTATTCTACACAAGCGATGCAAAAGTTGATACGATCGTACTTTTTTGATACTATTAGATGGTGGGAAATACAGTGTTACTCCTCCGGCCAATTTGATACCCTCTTTTGCTTTTCCTAATTATTATTATACCCTTCACATAGTGACAAGAGTATATATCAGTTTGTCATTCCCTTTGTAATTTCTTTATTATTCATTTGCGACCCCATAAAGTATATATATTCTGGATCCGATTTAGCGATGTCCGTCTCTCCGTCTGTCCATCTGTTGAAATCAAGTTTCCGAAGTCAAATAAAAAGATACAGACCAGTTAATGGTGTCAAACTATTAGAAATATCCTGGAGAAAATCGCTATTTAAAATCAGCAAAATCGGTTCACTATTGACAGAGATAT
Source organism: Melanophora roralis (assembly GCA_963583895.1). NCBI lineage: Eukaryota > Metazoa > Arthropoda > Insecta > Diptera > Rhinophoridae > Melanophora > Melanophora roralis. The sequence goes on along the minus strand of OY757192.1, from coordinate 11,210,484 downwards.
AAGCGAAAACCCAGAGTAACCCATTTTTTTAGGACAAAATCCGGGCATATATCCCTATATATCTCAGTAAGTATAGTCACTGTTGCCACAAAACTTGGCACGGATACTCCTTAAGAAGCGACCTAAATAATGGAAAAAAAAGAAAAGACCAGGGGAAGGGGTATTTTTCCTACAATTGCACAAATTTGGTGATATATTTTATGCGCTATATCTCGTAAACTATAACAGATATCGACTTAAAATGTCCCATACAAATTACTGATTTTTATGAAATATTCGATACGCTATATCTCGGAAACTATAACAGATATCGAAATAAAATATTCTACAAAAAGTAATTGGGCAACAAGGCCTACGCTTTAAAGAAAAATTTTTTTGAGTGGGGGCAAAAAATGGGGTAGCTCCCATACAAATTAACAATTTTTATAAAATATTTGATACGTTATATCTCGGAAACTGTAACAGCTATCGAAATGAAATGTTCCACAAAAAACAATTGGACAACAAAACCTGCGCTATGAAGAAAAATTTTTTTGGTGGGGGGTGAAGAAGGGGTAGCTCCCATACAAATTAACAATTTTTATGAAATTTTCGATATCTATAAGGATCCAGAATATATATACTTTATGGGGTTGCAAATGGATAATAAAGAAATTACAAACGGAATGACAAACTGATATATACCAAACTGATATATACAAAACTGATATATACAAAAAGTAATTGGGCAACACGGCCTACGCTTTAAAGAAAAATTTTTTTGAGTGGGGGCAAAAAAAGGGGTAGCTCCCATACAAATTAACAATTTTTATAAAATATTTGATACGCTATATCTCGGAAACTATAACAGCTATCGAAATGAAATGTTCCACAAAAAACAATTGGACAACAAGGCCTACAATTTAAGGAAAAAATTATTTGAGTGGGGGCAAAAAAAGGGGTAGCTCCCATACAAATTAACGATTTGTATGCAATTTTCGATACGCTGTATCTCGGAAACTATAACAGATATCGAAATTAAATGTTCTACAAAAAGTAATTGGGCAACAAGGCCTACGCTTCAAAGAAGAAGATTTTCGGGTTTTTACTTACTCTCTTCGTGAATAATACAACCAGGGTTTTCCAAAATAAATTGTTTTCCTGCCAAAATGTTTCTTAAAATATGCCAACAGCAACTGAATAACTAATCCTGATTAAATTGTATTTTAAAGTAAATATCGTATTTTGTTAACTGATATTGCTTTTATAATTCATGGCGAGCTATTTTTATTTTATTTTTCGATCGTAAACTTTAGAAAACATAATAAATTATTAACATTACACAATCCTTCATAAATAAACAATCCATACGCTTTGTTTTCATCATTGCAAACGGTAATCATAATCAAAACAACAAACATATGAAAAATAAAAAATTTCAATTAGTAGCAGTGATGCCAAGTCTAGGGATTTTTCCCTTTTAGTAGGGACTTTTTTCAAAAATATTACATGTAGGGAAAAACGAAAAGATTTCTTACTTTTGTCGATTTGTAGGGATATTTTCAATTGCAAATTTTTGTTCACAACTAAAAATTGTATGCTTTTCAAATGTAAGCTTTAAAACTTAAAAAAATATATGCTTTTCTTTTAGTGTATCAATAGAAAGTCATAAATCTGATAATACATCTATAATATGAAGTAATTAAATAAGAGTGGCATTTTTATTAAAAATGACAAGTAAACACTTGTTCTTTGGTGGTATCGTAACAGCAGCTGATTATTATTTCCTGGTACAAATAATTGTTAAAACAACGCATAGAAATTGCTATATAATTTTTGATAACCCAGTTAAAGTTGCATTTTGTTTAATTATATAAAAAAAGAATACCTGAAAACTTATTGTGCCATAAAGTCACCCCGTGCTTCCTTGCCAATAGATGGCTTTTATGTCGGCAGTGAAAGTAAAGAATTGTTGAAAACGATTTCAAAAACCAGTGCTCAACACATAAAATCTGATTGTCTACAATTCTACACAACTGCACTTGAAGAAATGCAAAAAAGACTGCCACTAAATGATAAGTCAATCTTCGAAGAAATGGAATTTTTAAATCCTGAAGTAGCCATTGGAAATAATAACAAAATTGTATATCAGTTTAAATTGTTGCGCAAAAAGTATAAATTTTACTTATACTTACTAACACAAGAACGGTTAACTTTGGAATATAGTTTTTTTGAAATATTAGATATTGAAACATTTTGCTCCAAAATTTGCAAATATAAAAATATATGACAATTTGATTTTCCAAATTTTGCAAAAATAATAAAAAATTGACATAGTTTGCCACGTGCTAATGCTGACGCCAAAAGGACTATTTTTGTTAGTACTGGCGTACGTAAAAAAAGACACAAATTAAGCAGCGAAATGTTAAATTCTATTTGCATTCTTAAATCTCATTAACAAGCAAATGCAATTTATTGTATAACTTTTAAATGCATATCTAGTTATTAAAAAAAAACTAATTATACAAGATTGTATAAATAATTCTTTTCAATGTAGTATTTATAAGTTTTCTGTTGTTATTATGTTATTCTTGTGGTATTCTTGTTGTTTTTAATGTTATTTTTATTCGTGTTTATGTTATTATATAAACGAATCTGAATTTATGTAGCTGAATTGAAAATGTACAGTAAAAATAAAACTTAATTTTTTTTAAAATTGAAAAAAGTAGTGTAGGGAAAAAATTTAGGGAAATAAAAAGTGGGTGTAGGGAAAAAAGGTATTTTTTCCTATAAGTGTAGGGATTTTTGAAAAATTCTCCTGGCATCACCGATTAGTAGCTTGTTAGCTTTCAAACAGAGTAGGTGTATGTCGCATGTTTTTATTTTTCAGAGAGAGCTAAAAATGTTTTTTCTGCGCTGCAGCGTTGCCAATTAGTGTGTAATTATCCAAAAATAATTTGAAGCTCTTTATGTGTGCAATATAGGTAGAGCTAAATTTTTTTGATAATTACAGTAAGAAATTGATAGCAAGCTACATAAATTTATGCAATTTGATAGCTTTTTCATAGTTCAGGTTAAAACCTACGGACATACATAAAAATTTTTTTACAGCATTTTAGAAAAAAATATTAATAATAATTATGTGGGATATTAAGTGGGAAAATCTTTTTTGTTTTCTTTAAACATATTCAAAGAGGCTGAGTGCCTTGTATGCAACCAGTTACTAAAGAATATGTTTGCATCGCACCTTAAGCGGCATACAATGCATATTGAGTTTTATTCAGGAAAGGAGAGAAATCAATTAATAAAAAAACTAAAAGAAGATTTTCGACTCAAAAATCTTTGTATCCAAAATAGATGCTCAAATAACTCTACCAATACAGATAGCCAAATCAAGGCTTCATATATCTTCAGCTTAGAATTAGCTAAAAAATATAGTTATAATAAAACAAAATATTAATTATTTTATATTTTGCCTTGAAATAAAAAAAAACATAAGCTTACAAAACACTGATAACCAAAAACATATATAGTAAAAACAATACTTTAATTTTTTTATAAAAATGAATTATTTTGGTTTTTTTTTACATTTTTCAGTTAGTACTGTATTACTGAATGAGCGCGATATGTTGTGCTATGTTTTTATTTTTTTTTATATAATTTGTTATGTTCTGTTTTTTCACTTAAAATGCAGATTTGTTTTTTCCAAATTTGCAGTTCTTATTAAAAAAAATAATGGCAACGCTGTCAATAATACTCTCATTTTAAGTGCGTTTCTCTTTGACCGCTGGTTTAGAGGTACGTCCATGGTACAAAGAACAAGGTATACTTGTTCACGCAGCTGATTATCAGCTGTTTTGTTTTCATTTGTCAAAATTGTTGTTATTAATTTACAAATGAAGCGTACTGCAAAAACGGTATATTTTTGAAGAAATTCAATTTATTACCATTTTAAGGGCTTGCAAACCATAATTTGCATTTAAACTATAAATATAAGAATAAATAATTGTAAAATAGGTTTAAACTTTAAAAAAAATGTAGTAATTCCTTGCAAAATGCATTGCAATTTAATGCTACACAATTTATGTACACATGTTCACGCCATGGATGGAAATGTTGGTATTATTAAATTTTTATTTTATAATGAAATAACCATTTAAATATATGTATTGTAAAAAGTCGATTTTTAAAAATTTTGCAATGGATTGCATTTATGTAAGTCAAAAGAGTAGTGAAAAAAACAAACTCAAATAAATATACAAACTACATATAATAAAAAAGTTTTTAAAGAAAACATAATTAAATTAATAAAAGTATTTATAAGGTCAATATGTACATATTTGTAAAATCGCGTTTGTTAAAAATTTGACTTTAATCAGAACGTAAGTATACAAGCCGAAAATATTTGATATTAATATAATAATTATACCATTCACACAGTGATAAAAGTATATATCAGTTTGTCATTCCGTTTGTAATTTCTACAATATTCACTTAATACCTTATATTCTGGATCCTTATAGATAGGGAGGTCTGTGCGTCTGTTGAAATCAAGTTTCTGGACTCAAATAAAGTACACGTTAAACGTTTTGATATCAAACAATCAAAAATATCTCAGAGTCAATCGCTATTTAAAAACAGCAAAATTGGTTCACTATTGACCGAGATAAGTATAAACGAAAACCCAAAATAACATTTTTTTTAGGAAAAATCCGTGCATACATATATCCCTATATTTCTCAGTAAATATAGTCACTCTTGCTACAAAACTTGGCACGAATACTTTAAAGATAGGAACTAAATGGGAACATTTTTTTTAGATAGGATCAGGGGAAGTGGTGTTTGCCCTACAATTGCACAAATTTTATTAAATATTTTATGTGCTATATCTCGAAAACTATAATAGCTATCGACTTCAAAAGTTCTAAAAAAAAGTAATTGGACAATAACCCCTACATATAGAGAAAACATTTTGGATAGGAGCAGGAGAAGGGGCAACCCCCATGCAGATTAACAATTTTTATTAATTTTCGTTACGCTACTTCAAATGTTCTACAGAACGAAATAACTCGGCTGGATCAGATGGCTGGGTAAATAAAAAGACCAACGTAAAGATAATGCACAGCCGAATATAGCGCCCTTGTTAAAGTTTAAAATTATTTGTATATGTAAGTTGGTACATGACCTAATTGAGAAAAGGCAACGTTTTAAAATATTTACACAACAAAAAACATGCAACTCCCTTTCCTGAAATGCGCAGGTTTTTTGACAACTAAAAATATTTTACACTAACAAATCGCATGTTGTTTTTTTGTTAAAGTTGTTGTTGCAGTAATGAGTTTACCTTGTTTCTTGTACCATGGGTACGTCCATATTTAAAGGCAAGTGCATGTGTCCGTACCTATTAAAATTAAAAAAGAAAAACGAATACAGAAAAAAAGTTCCGCTACATTTTTTGTGCAAAATCTTAGAACTAAGCTACAAAATGTAAAGTGAGAGAAAATACATACGTACATACTTACATACCTGCAAATATACAAAGAAATATTTTAATGCTCATAGAGATAAAACGTAAATACATCACATATATGTAGCAACTATAGGTATTTACAAATTTTAAGCAAAATACATGTCACAATTTTAATAATCTGTTTTGTTCATTACATACATATATAAGTACCACCGTCACGTACAGACAAATTCAACTATTTTTTAGCACTTATTTTACATACAACTTTTAATTGATAATCCAGAACTCTAATTTTTTTCATCTATGAATTAAACTGCGTGGTAGTCTTCAATCCTACATCAAACTTGTTTTTAATAATTCATAAAATATTAAGGAAAAAATTACACAAACTTCGTCACGTGTGGGACAGCCTGAGTCAATCAACATTCAAAATTGTAGTGTTTAAATCCAAATTTCCGCGAATCAGTTGCACATAGAGAAAAGATGTCTAAGAAAGAAATTACAACTAACAACCACGCTTACTTATAATGATAATAAATTTTTAATAAAAAATATTAATAGGTAAAAATTAACTTTTTTATTTTGTCACGTAAGGGACAACTGGCGTCACGTAAGAGACACAGTTGAAAGTATTTTTATAAAATACACAAAGAACAAAAGCTAATTGCAGTTTTGTCCACAGATAAGCTATGTTTTTGCACTCCACGATATTTTGATTGCCTTTGATGAAATAAAAGTTTGAAATTCCTCTAATGGCATGGTTATTCAGATTCAATTTTTTCTCAGATTTTTGAGAATGACACATAAATTACCCGGGTTTTTGAAACTAATTAAGAAACCAAATAAGCAAAAACTTTAGCTGACTGAATGACAATATGTCTGCTTTGGCTTATCATTTTCTCTCATATCAATCTGCTAATATTTACGCCGATTCCATCTATTATACCTTTTCCATTAGTTGTAGGGCTTTGCGTACTTTTCGCTCAGCATTGATATTAATTTTACCATATAGCGGTTTTTAAATTCTGATGCCTAGCCATTGCTCCAAACTTTTTCCACTAAAGGTAAATCTTCATTTTTCGTATATACTAAATCGAAAAGTAGAGTTGGGCATAATCTTTCTTTTCAGGGAATCGTTCACGATCGGTCAGAAAGGTTAAAGGAAATAGTTCGTTCTTTTCGTTCATCTTTCTTTAATGAAAGTTGTTTTGTGTGAAAGATGTTCTGTGGGAAATATGAATGACCGACTGAAAAAAGACATGCTGACAGCTGTTTTTTCTTATTTAACAAAAATGGTAATATTGAGTGTTAATTGATAAACAAAAAAAGAAAATTTTTAAGTGATAAATAAGTTAAAAATATGTTAAAAATAAAAAAAAATAAATGTGTGGGGCATGAAATACAAGAGGTGTGTGTAATTAAAATAGTTATTTCGTTATTGATAAAACTATTAATCTAATAAAGAAAATAACTATATAACGATTGTGTGTGCCAAATAAAAAACTGTTCGACCACAGTGACAGACTATCGTTCAATTTAAAATAGTTCTTTCATAACCGAAGTAATTCTGTGTGAAACATGAAAGATGAACTAAGAAAGGTTTGAAGGAAAGAGTACGAACTATTTCTCGTCTTTCCTTTTACAGAATCGTTCAATTGAACTAGTTCGTTCATGACCGACAAAACTCTATCGAAAAGCTTATTTAAAAAATAAAAAACTGCATCTTTGTCTTTAAAATTCGCATACGAGCATATAAGGTAGTGTGGTAATGTGGTATTGTAAGTTTTTTCTTAAGCTAATAATATTAAAATAACAAAAACAGGCTAAATATATTGCGGCTCTCAGAAAATTAATAAAGCAATACTTTAATTAACATTTGCAAGTAATTTTGGGAGTCAGTTGCAAGAAATCGTTTTGGTGTGTGATCGACTTTTTTTGCTGGTGAAAAAACACAAGTTTTTTGTTGCAAGATGTTTCGAGCTAGCAGATTGGGATGATTTTCAAGCTTATTTAAGTACTTGTCCACATAGTTAAGGATTTCGCATTTTACTAGTGAAACTTCAAGATCCTTGTGGATGTTGCTGTTTTTAACATACCAAGGAGCACCAGTTATCATTCTTAGAATTTTGTTTTGACGGCGTTGAATCTTTTCTATGTTGGAGGCGGAAGCAGTGAACCATAGTTGTATCCCGTAGAACCAAATTGGTTTCAAAATTGAGTTGTAGAGCAAAGTTTTACAATCAAGACTGTAACGAATCCTACCATTACTGGTCTTATCCTGGCATGGGGTTGGCTATCCTTTTCCTCCAGCCGTGCTCAGTGATGGGAGGGTTCTTTCCCATGCAAAAATAAGTAACGGATTGTCGCATAAAAGTTAAATTTGTAGGATAGCTCTTGCAAAATAATAACTTAAATTAAAATAAAACCAAATAAGAAGGGGGGGGGGGGGGGGGGAAATAATACAAAAACATAAGTGAAAGAGAATGATTAGTTCGACATTTTAGTTGCTGTAATTCAGCCCTTCTCTACTACCGTTTCCTTGGGCTCTAACTTCAGATTTATCCATTTTTCATACTTTTCGTGAAAGATATTTCAATTTACAAATTCATTATAATAAATTGGTATTTTATTAAATTAAACTAAAGGCAAAATTGTTGAATCAAGGTGATGTAGAGTTTTCTTGAACAAATTATACTAAAGTTAAAATATCTTCTTGTAATATATTATCACTAAACAACTTATATCTATATTACAAAGAGATTGTTTTAAGTGTCAATTTTATTTTTACAGTTTATATGTGTGAGTTTGTGGATAATTATGTCAACCATTATCCGAAAAAAAAAAATAAAATGACAAAGTTTAAAATTTACTTACAGTGTTTCCCCCCCGTCGCCAAGCGCTTGATGACTGGAGCACAAAATAGCACCACTCTCGTATGGAAGTTTAAATAATGATTGTTATATGATGATAGTTGATAGTGAGATAGTCTTTACAAAAAAAATTCTTTATGATTATTAAATGACAGTTATTTCAAATAAAATGTGTAACTTGATTCACAATGAAATTAAATAAACATATCCACAAAATTTAACAAACAAAAACTGCAAAGCAATCAAAAGGAGTTGCAAAGAAATGAACATAGATAGATCGGAATATAAATTAAACAAAGATCAACACCACTTAAACAGCAACAATATCATTTTAACTATATAAAATTAATAGCATAATGATGAAAAATAAAAAAAAATCAAATGATTATAGCCCTTTTATAGGCTTTGTAAAAGTTTAAGTTCGTCCTGTGGTTTGATTAAAAATGTAAGTCTCGAAGAGGATAACATTCAATATTCAGTTGCAATAGTTGTCCCCAAAAAGAGACCTGATCCGTATAAATAAACGTTTTCTATCCTCCTTCCCAAATAATTGGCCCTTTTGTGGAATATGAATATCGGAAACTGAATTTTCAAGGTTGTGGGAACATTCGCTTGCGGTCGATTCCGTTTATGCTCGCCACCCCAAAATATATAATTTTATATTCATCCAAGCTCCTGGCTTGTAGTTGCTATTGGGCCGAAAAAACTTTTTCCTTCTTTTTTTTTTATTTTAATATATATTTCTTATGACAGAAAACTGAACTTTTCTTTTCAAACAAACTTTTTCCATTTTCCAAAATTTTTAGTTACCTTTCAATTAAAATTTTGAAATAAAAATCAAAGTTAAACTGTTTAACTTTCATAAAAGACATTATTTTCCCAATTTAAAATACAAGGTCCTAAATCGTCCTCACAAAGCAGGTTAAGTTCAATGTCTACCCGAAGAACTAAAGCTGAAAAAGACGATTTAATTATTAATACCGAAAAGCTACGCAAAAACTATTTCCGTATATCCTTTAAATGATAAACTGAGGTATTTTCCCCTTCCAGATCCTTAAGCTCATAATAAACCTGGCCAATTTTCTTCACCACCTTTGCTCTCACTCCTGTTGGAGCCAGCTTAGCATTAAATTTCTTTGCTATGGAACTGTGAACGAAGTTTCGTCGAATGACTTCTTCCCCTATGTTGAACTCTCTTTTCCGGGGTCTAAGGTTATACACTTTTTCGTTCTTTTTGTAGGCTTTTGCTAATCGATGCTGAATTGATTCTCTAAGAAGAGAAAATTCATCCTGCCGTGACATGGAATTCACTGACTCACGTAACAAGTAAGTATTTCTTAGTAATTTATACTTACCCCGTGCGTGACCATTGTTTGGCCGAAAACTATCTGATAGGGCGTCTTCTCAATTGACTGGTGCACACTATTTGTTAAGGCACAATTAATGCTACTAATAAACATATCCCACTTTTGATGCTCATCCCGTACGTATGACCTTAACGCCTCATTAATGGTACGGTTAACCCTTTCACTTGCGTTGGACTGTGGCTGTAAATCGCGGTAGTCACTTGTTTAACACCGTATTTTTTAAGAAATTTTTCAAAGTCCTTGCTCCGAAATTGGGAGCCATTATCAGATACAATTTCCTCTGGTACCCCATAAACGTCAAAAATATCCGTCTTAAGGTACTCTATTATAGAGGACGAATTAAATTTTCTTAACGGTTTAAGACACGTAAATTTTGAAAAATGATCTAACATGATAAATATCCCAATATTTCCTTTCTTTGATCGGGGTAATGGTCCTATTAGATCTATATACCATCTTTGAAAAGGCCTATCCGTTACCACCATTTGTCCTAATGGTGGTTTTAGCCCCATTGTCGGTGTCTTAGACGTTTTACAATTATCACATTTACCTATATAGCTTTTTACCTCAACCGTCAGACCTGGCCAATAGCAATAACGACGTATCCGCTCCAAGTTTTGGCAATGCCAAAATGTGCTGCTGTGGTAATATGGTGAGCTGTATACAGAATATTTTATCTTAGCTCGGGAGGTACCCATAATTTCCAGGGATCGGTACTATGCATCTTAGATGATGTGAACTCCGTTTTCTTATAAATATATTTTCCTAGTATTTTAAAATCTGGCCAATCTGATTTAAGTAGTTCTGCTCTCAATTGTGAGTATTCGGGTTGTTCAAACGCCTCCGAGTCCAAATTAATGGATGATAAAGCCTCCTGCTCTAACAAAGCTACTTCACCTTCATCCGCATTAGGCGCTCTAGATAAGACATCTGGTACAATGTTATCCTTACCTTTTCTATGTTCAATTGTAAATACAAATCCCTGAAGCCCATCGAGCCAACCGACCAGATAAATTTTTTTGCCGCATAAGCTATTTCAGGCTAGCATGGTCGGTTATCACCGATAACTCATGCCTCTAAATTTCTTTATTGCAATAATAACCGCCAAGCACTCTAGTTCTGTAACTGTATAGTTCCGCTGAGCTCTATTTAACTTTTGGGACATGAACGCCATTGGCCGTTCGTGGCCTTCTTTATCAACTTGCGCTAATACCGCTCCAACCCCATAGCTGCTTGCGTCACACTGCACAATAAATGGTTTCGAAAAGTTAGCGTGGACTAATACTGGTGCTGTGGTCAGTTTCTCCTTGAAGGTTTCAAATGCTTCATTAGCCTGCTCCGTCCATATAAAACCCTTCTTCTTAGATAGAAATTCTGTCAAATGTAATGTTATTGCTGAGTAATCGTCAATAAACCGTCTATACCAACCGGTCATCCCTAAAAACTGTCTCAGTTGCCGAAGAGTTTTGGGTATAGGAAATTGTGTAATTGCCTTTACTTTGCCAGGATCTACCCGTAGAGTCCCTTCTACTACAATATAACCTAAGTATTGAATCTGTTTTATTGCAAAGTTACTTTTTTGTATATTAATTGTTATCCCTGCATCTTTTAGCCGTGTTGCCACTTTATTCAAATGGTCTAAGTGCTCGTCAAAATCTTTCAAAACAATAAGTAAGTCATCCAGGTACACCAATACATTTGACTTTAAATCATACGGAATAACAATGTCCATTAGTCGGCACATAGTCTGAGGTGCATTACATAATCAAAACGGCATACGAGTGAATTGATATAATGGCCGATTTGGAATTGTGAACGCTGTCTTTTGCTTTGAAGATTCGTCCAGTTTAATTTGCCAAAAGGCATCTTTTAAATCAATTTCTGATATAAAATAAACCGGAGGAAGCCTTGAAATCAGTTCGTCAATATTTGGAATCGGATAAGCGTCCTTAACGGTCACACTGTTTAATTTCCTACTGTCTATGCAAAATGGAATCTTACCCGGCCTAACAATTAATACTCCTGGCGATGACCATGGAGAATTTTGACACTCTTCTATAACTCCTAAGCCCAGCATCCTATCCATCTCTTCGCATAATATCTTTTCTCTTGCCGGAGACATTGGATAATACCGCTTCTTTATTGGAGTTGAATCTCCAGTATCAATATGATGTTGAATAAGGGTTGTACACCCAAGACCTTCTCTTTTAGAATTTGGAAAACAGTCTATTATTAACTCTAATTTACCCTCCTGAATTTCGGTCAATGAAATACGATCAGATTCTAAATTACTAAGTTCACTAATTTTATCAGGTATATCTATTTTTATTTCAAATTTATCCCAAAAGTCAATTCCACAAATAATCTCCTGTTTTATTGTTGGTATCACTAAAAACTTAAATTTGTCTATCTGATTTCTAAAATTCACATTCAATTCAACAGTTCCAGTAACCAGTTGTTTCTGTCCGTCCGCTGTTTTTACACTACCACGACAGCTTCGAAACCTTTTATCTTCCTGAATCTCTTGGGCAAGCCCACCCCCAATTACGCTTTTATTCGCACCGCTATCCATCAATGCAAAATATAACTTTCCATTAATATTTAAGTCAATGAATGGCCGGTTATCTCTTGCATTATAGATAATCGCAGAAATCTGAAATTTTCTAAAGCTCTTTAGCTTTTGCCAGTAGGTTCTCATTCTAACAGTACTCCGCCTATACTTTTTATTTTCCTTCGGACTTGTTCCCTCCTCAGTTAAAATCTGTTTTGTAAACAAATCTGGGACTATGGTCATTTCCGGGCTTTTGTTTTTACGTTTATTTATTGCAATTACATTTTTCGAGAAACAGTTGGATGCCCCTTCTTTCGGTAAGGGACATCCTTCTTCAAGTTTCCCTGAATTTTGCAATTTGGACAACTTGGTCTAAAGGCATCCTTCAGGCCACATCCATAACAGAAAATAGTTCTTTTCCTTAAACAATTCTTATAATTGTGGTCTGTTTCATTGCAATTCCAGCAAGTTAAAGTATCAGCTAATGGGCATAGCTCTGACTCCCTGTCCTCAGCTAGCTCTGCTCTTCCTGAACCGCCCTCGATTTCGTTTTGTAATAAAACTTCTGATATTATTGTTTAATTTAAGGTCGTTCATAAACCTTTCGTACTTACGAACTTCACGTCCTACATAATTGAGAAATTCCAGTTATATTGACGTGCAACAACTCGGGCCTAATTTCCGCCTTAAGATTTCCCATGACAGTCTCACAGAGTTCATTATGGGACATGGGGGAAATAAGTTTATCTGATAGCTCCACTATTGCATCCAAATATTCATCAAATGTTTGGTTAAACTTTTGCTTTCGTTTTCCTATATCCGTTCGTATATCAAAATCGGTGTAATCCGCCTTATACTGTTTTCGTAAAGCATTTGTTAATAATACCCAGGAAATCTCATGGTTTTGACGGTGAAAACGCCAAAACCAATCCAAAGCCTTTCCCTCAAAAAGACTGTAGACATGCTCACACAATAACGGAAAATTTCCATTTAATGCGTTGGATGCTAAAATATTTACCCTATAAATAAACTCATCGATGTCAATATCGCCAGGGCGGGCACTAAACTTGATTCGCCAATTCTTAATAATATTTAAAACTTTATCAGAGTTCTGATTCACTGGTAGGTTAATACTTTCCGGCGAAAAGTGTCGGCCATCAAATTGCCTAATTTCGTTACTTGATACCGGCTCGGTGGTAAAAGTATTATTTGCCGTCCCAGTATTAGAAAAGATGTTCAGATTCCCTAACATTGAACCAATTTCATTTGTAAACTCAGTTCTAAAGCTCTGTAGAGAGTCTGAAATAATTCTACGTATTCGGTTTTCATCCACCATTGCGCTTGCGTTAGCTAAATTAGGCCTTTCTACTTCAATATTTCTTGGTGGATCAGCATTGTCTAATAATGGATCCAGGCCCCCTAAGTTCCTTCTCTTTGCCATTGATCTGGTCACAGGCCCTGTTACATTCGCAGGTTCCCGGGTATTCATATCAATAAAAAACGATGGGTTAGCCCCCTCGCTATGGTCTTCTTCTAGCAAATTTTCCCTACTACGCACAAGAGGCATGGCAACAGTCAAACTCCTAATGTGTTAAAAAAAAAACTTACTAATATCTGTTCTCTAAAAACAAATATAAAACTGTTATTTGTAAACAAATATTAATTTCCTTTTATTTACTTGTATAAGTACACCAGCGTTATCACCCTTCACTAAGAGAATATTTGTTTGATTTTTATAACTCAACACTACTCAGTATGAAAATATGGATTAATCTCGAGCAAATACAATATCAATGTCCCCATCACCTTTTAACTAAAATCAATAAAAAAACAAAACAATTTTTTAAGGGTATGTTGTTTTTTCCATTCGACTACACGACAACAAAATTCACCCGCAGAAACTTGCCATCAAGTAACAAAATTTTGACCTGGAGTATGGTCACGAAATATTCCATGATATCCAAAATTCTCAAGCCGCAAACCTTTAAAATTGACAATCAATGTCCGAATGTGAACTTAGAGTAATTCAAGATTCAAAATTCTCGTTGATTTTTCCCTTTTATTTCCTGGGTTGGAAAATACCAAAATTCAACAAATTCGTAATGACTTCGCAATAGCAAAACTCAAAAAATTCACAACCCGTTGAAAATCAGAACAAAAAAAAACCACAAAAACTAAAAAAAAAAAATAAAATTGAATAGGATCCCCAGCATCAAGATGGAATAGACAATTCTTTGGTTATAAACAACTATTTATACTAGCTGAAAACCTGACGTTGCACAGTGGGGCCAAACGCAAAAAAAATGGTAATAAATCTGTATCCTCGAAAGTATTTGTCCAATTATAAAATAATGTATGAAGCAGTCGTTGAGGAGGACCCAAGGTTTTAGAAAACAAAATTTTGGACTACCCTGTATATACATACGTTGAGCTACAGGGTGCCAAAGTTGACCTCCTCGGGCTTGCAAAACATTTCTATGCTCATAACTTTTGCAAATATCAACAGATTTCAATGATTTTTGGATTTATTTGATGAAAATTAAAATTTCAAAAGAAAACATATTCACTCTTTCTTGTTACCTGTTACAGTTTAAAATATATTTGGGTTTGAAATTTAAAATTGTTGTTTTTGACCTTGACTTTATTTGGTTTTTTGCAAATATCTGCAATTGTAGTTATGGTAAAAATATTTTTAAAAATATTTTTGTATTTTTAAAAAGTTTGTTTAGCCTACACAAAAAAATTTATTTAATTTTCTTTATTCGTCTAGCCGTGAAAAATATTCAAAGTCAAAATTTTCAAGGTGATTCCAAAAATGGCATAATTTTGACAAAAATTGAGCACAATTGATTATCTTTTTTTGCAAATATTTGTAAAAATAATTATTTCTTTCTTAACGTTTTTGAAAAAAAAGGCTTCAAAATATATTTTAAGTATATTTTTGAAAGGATTTAGACGTGCACCCTACGTCAGGCATTGGTCGAAAATATGGATTTTTTCAACGAAATTTCAAATTTATTGGCCGAGAAAAAAAACGCAAGCCAGTTTTTGAAAATTGGTTCAAAATTAAAATAACTTATCTTTTGGGGTTTCAGTTTTAGTTAAGTTATTCACCGCCCGCCAAAAAATGGGTACACGAGTGTAAATGTTATTAATATAGGTAAATTTTAAGATGCGTGTAATATAATTGCTCAGAAAATAACTTAAAGTTTACTTAATTCTTTTTGTTTTTTGTTTAAATAATAAAAACAATAATATTATTATAAAGTTTAAAAATCCATTACGTTATCATAAATCAAAAATATTTTATAAACTTTCAAATATAAAAAATTTTCACAAAAAAAACTGTAAATATGTATAATATTTTGGAATTTTTTTAATCTGACCCCTTATTTTTTTATAGGTAAAAAATATGATATATATGCAAATCTTCATCTGTTTACCTTTTCAATGATATATAATATTTGTATATTATTAGTTATTTAATACTATATTAACTGCCCTTAAAATAGCTATCAAATTTGTTGAAAGTCCATTATTTTGTAGGGTGTGTATATACATTAGCTATGGCATAGTGATATATGAAAATTTTTGCAAAGAGATTTTGAAGTGCTCCCGGCTTTTATTTTGTTAGACTTGGAAAAAAATACATATGGCAAAAAATGGGAGAGTTTGGTTGTGGGTTAATGACGCCTCATCGAGGTCAAAGTTCATCGTAACAGCAAAAAAAATCATAAAATGTCCAATAACTGCCGCGGAGTCGCTCCTAGAGTAGTAGAATGTAAGATTGACCCCCATTTAAATTTCCTCCCCAACATTTTTGTAGAACATGCTTACACCCTTTCTTCACTCCTTAGGGGGCTTGCCCTACAAAGGGTTAGTTTTTCATAAATTTTACCCCAACCGTCCTAACAAGTTTTGGAACGCCTCTTGAGGATTCAAAGGTACGACAAACCCCTATTGATTTTTGCCCTTCGACATTATTGTAGAACATACTAACCTCCTATCTCTGCTCCTTAGGGTACTTCCCCTTCAAAAAAAGATATAGAAATTTGTCTTCTCCTTCTTACTACTTTCAGGGCTACTATGGACGACTCAAATGTATAATCGACCATTGATTTTTCTCACCTACCTACCCTATCTGCTCCTTTGTTCGTTAGGATACTTCCCTTTAAATAAGTTTTTTTTAAATTTGACTTCTTGCCTTACTACTTTTGAAGAAGTCAAAAGTACATACCAAACCTCTTTCTCTGCTCTTTAGGGTCCTATACAAACAAAATTTTATATCTTTCATTTTATATTAAATTTAATTCAGTAACAAGTTTTGAGAGTTTTATATTTATTATTTTAATTGAATAATGTATTTTTGCAATGAAGTGGATACTTTTTTCTATTTTTGGCAACGACTTGCAGTAGAAATATTTTTTCTTCCTCGTTGCGGCACAAATAATAATAAAAAATGAAAGATATAAAATTTTGTTTGTATAGGACCCTAAAGAGCAGAGAAAGAGGTTTGGTATGTACTTTTGACTTCTTCAAAAGTAGTTAGGCAAGAAGGCAAATTAAAAAAAAAACTTATTTGAAGGGAAGTATCCTAACGAACAAAGGAGCAGATAGGGTAGGTAGGTGAGAAAAATCAATGGTCGATTATACATTTGAGTTCTCCGTAGTAGCCCTGAAAGTTCTTAATACTAAAAGGCAAATTTCTAAATCTTTTTTTTTAAGGGGAAGTACCCTAAGAAGCAGAGATAGGAGGTTAGTATGTTCTACAATAATGTCGAAGGGGAAAAATCAATGGGGGTTTGTCGTACCTTTGAATCCTCAAGAGGCGCTCCAAAACTTGTTAGGACGGTTGGGGTAAAATTTATGAAAAACTAACCCTTTGTAGGGTAAGCCTCCTAAGGAGTGAAGATAGGGTGTGAGTATGTTGTACAAAAATATTGGGGAGAAAATTTTAATGAAATGAAACCCCAAAAGATAATTTTGAACCAATTTTTCAAAAACTGGCTTGCGTTTTTTTTCTCGGCCAATGAATTTGAAATTTCGTTGAAAAAATCCATATTTTCGACCAATGCCTGGCCACCCTACGTCTAAATCCTTTCAAAAATATACTAAAAATATATTCTGAAGCCTGTTTTTTTCAAAAACGTTAAGAAAGAAATAATTATTTTTTACAAATATTTGCAAAAAAAGATAATCAATTGTGCTCAATTTTTGTCAAAATTATGCCATTTTTGGAATCACCTTGAAAATTTTGATTTTGAATATTTTTCACGGCTAGACGAATAAAGATAATTAAATAAATTTTTTTGTGTAGGCTAAACAAACTTTTTAAAAATACAAAAATATTTTTAAAAATATTTTTACCATAACTACAATTGCAGATATTTGCAAAAAACCAAATAAAGTCAAGGTCAAAAAAAACAATTTTAAATTTCAAACCCAAATATATTTTAAACTGTAACAGGTAACAAGAAAGAGTGAATATGTTTGCTTTTTAAATTTTAATTTTCATCAAATAAATCCAAAAATCATTGAAATCGGTTGATATTTGCAAAAGTTATGAGCATAGAAATGTTTTGCAAGCCCGAGGAAGTCAACTTTGGCACCCTGTAGCTCAACGTATGTATATACAGGGTAGTCCAAAATTTTGTTTTCTAAAACCTTGGGTCCTCCTCTACGACTGCTTCATACATTATTTTATAATTGGACAAATATTTTCGAAGATACAGATTTATTACCATTTTTTTTTGCGTTTGGCCCCACTGTGCGTTGGGGCCCCACGTTGGGCGACATTGAATTTATGTAACGAATCCTACCATTACTGGTCTTATCCTGGCATGGGGTTGGCTATCCTTTTCCTCCAGCCGTGCTCAGTGATGGGAGGGTTATTTTCCATGCAAAAATAAGTAACGGATTGTCGCATAAAAGTAAAATTTGTAGGATAGCTCTTGCAAAATAATAACTTAAATTAAAATAAAACCAAATAAGAAGGGGGGGGGGGGGGGGAGAAAAATAATACAAAAACATAAGTGAAAGGGAATGATTAGTTCGACATTTTAGTTGCTGTGATTCAGCCCTCCTCTACTACCGTTTCCTTGGGCTCTAACTTCAGATTTATCCATTTTTCATACTTTTCGTGAAAGATATTTCAAGTTACAAATTCATTATAATAAATTGGTATTTTATTAAATTAAACTAAAGGCAAAATTGTTGAATCAAGGTGATGTAGAGTTTTCTTGAACAAATTATACTAAAGTTAAAATATCTTTTTGCAATATATTATCACTAAACAACTTATATCTATATTAAAAAGAGATTGTTTTAAGTGTCAATTTTATTTTTACAGTTTATATGTTGGTGTGAGTTTGTGGATAATTATGTCAACCATTATCCGAAGAAGAAAAAAATAAAATGACAAAGTTTAAAATTTACTTACAGTGTATCCCCCACGTCGCCAAGCGCTTGATGACTGGATCACAAAATAGCGTCACTCTCGTATGGAAGTTTCAAATAATGATTGTTATGTGATGATAGTTGATAGTAAGATAGTCTTTACATGATTATTAACTGGCAGTTATTTTAAATAAAATGTGTAACTTGATTCACAATGAAATTAAATAAACATATCCACAAAATTTAACAAACAAAAACTGCAAAGCAATCAAAAGGAGATGCAAAGAAATGAACATAGATAGATCGGAATATAAATTAAACAAAGATCAACACCACTTAAACAGCAACAATATCATTTTAACTATATAAAATTAATAGCATAATGATGAAAAATAAAATGATTATAGCCCTTTTATAGGCTTTGTAAAAGTTTAAGTTCGTCCTGTGGTTTAATTAAAAATGTAAGTCTCGAGGAGGATAACATTCAATATTCAGCTGCAATAGTTGTCCCCAAAAAGAGACCTGATCCGTATAAATAAACGTTTTCTATCCTCCTTCCCAAATAATCGGTTCTTTTGTGGAATATGAACATCGGAAACTGGATTTTCAAGGTTGTGGGAACATTCGCTTGCGGTCGATTCCATTTATGCTCGCCACCCCAAAATATATAAACTTATATTCATCCAAGCTCCTTGCTTGTAGTTGCTATTGGGCCGAAAAAACTTTTTCCTTCTTTTTAATTTTTTTTTATTTTAATATATGTATATTTCTTATGACAGAAAACTGAACTTTTCTTTTCAAACAAACTTTTTCCATTTTCCGAAAATTTTTAGTTACCTTTCAATTAAAATTTTGAAATAAAAATCAAAGTTAAACTGTTTAACTTATATAAAAAACACTATTTTCCCAATTTAAAATACAAGGTCCTAAATCGTCCTCACAAGACGTAAGTTTTAATTGTGACAACTTTGCATCTATGTGGGGCTTCCATGTGAGGCGGCGATCCAGGGGAATGCCAAAATATTTCGCCTCAATTCGTTGAGGCACCGTATGGTTGTCAATAAAAATTGGGGGGCACGTTTCTTTGCGTAAAGTAAAGGTAACGTGGGTGCATTTTTGTTCGTTTATTTTAATACCCCATAAATTCGACCATTTTTCTACTTGAGACACATGATGCTGCAGTTGTTTCGAGGCCTCTTTAGGGTCTTTATGAATACTGAGAAAGGCGGTATCATCAACAAAAGTCGATGTATGAGTAAAATTGTCTGTTGGCATGTCTGCTGTGTAAAGCAAAAAGTAGTTAAATCATACCAAAATCGTCACGAAATCAAAAGTGTGGCAATCTAAAAACATATAGGTATACCACACTACCCGCACTTGACAATTTTCTTTGTAAAAAGTTGCAGCTTAAACAACAGGACACTCGTTCAAGACCATAGTGCGCTTTGAATTTCATTCTGGTATTCACAAGCGAAAGGCATTGCAAAATCAATTTGAAGGATACGTACACCTTCATTAAATTGGTCTTTTTGAAATTCATATACTTGGATTCTTTTCGAATTAACATGTTTCATCACAATATGAACTGAATTAATCAGTTTTTCTTTCAGTTCAACTGAACTTGTTTAATGGGTTGTTAAACGTGATGTATTATCTGAATTTTTTTCCCCTTCTTTCCATATGCAGACTTATGCTTAAGTCTAGGGACAGCAATAGTTTTTTGTTATCAGAAAAAAGTCAATTTAAGCGCTAATTTGGTTGCCATTGCTCGTTGTTTGCTTGCCGATTGAGGAAGTGCTTTTAAAACCTTTTGAACAGCTTTTAATAAAGTTTGTTTGGACTTGTAAGGGGATTTTGATACTAACAGAAGGTTGATCAATATTTTGACCTTGATTTCTTAATTTGGCCCTTTGAAGGCTTTTTTATCCCTTTCCTTAACTTGCAAGGCTTTTTAAATCGATTTTTAAAAGAATGCCTCTTTTCGCTTATAAAGCTCACATATTCTTCTCGATTCGCTAGGGCTAAAGGTTGGATCATCTTTCTTACGCTTTCCGCGAAGTTTCTACATATGTTCAATACTAGTGGAAGGTTGTGTTTCAGTCACATTTAGATGAGCCACAAATCTAGTGCAGTCAATTATAAATACAGTTTGTAGATGGCAGAAAGATTGAAAGATTTCAGATATCTTAATTCTTGGCGTCACGTACAGACACTTTTTATCACAAAAGAAAAACTATTTGCTTAGTGTTTAAGTGGAATTTTTTTTTGTCAGCTTTTAGACCACCAAAAGTTAGCTGTAAACAACAAAAATAAATTTGTTTAGTTGACTTATCTTACAGTTATTATCAAAAAAACGAAAACGGCGTCACGTGTGGGACATAGAAATTCACCTTTGAATTGTAATTACTTACACGGGAACATAGCACTTTACAACAATAAATATTATACAGTTTAATACCGCTCACCACTCCCTTGAACGCAGAAAAGAATATTAGTTCTTATGTGAAAAACAGTATTAGCAGCGACCTCTCAAAAAATGGTGTAAAATGAAAAAGAAAAGCTATATTCTTTATACTCTCAAAAAAAATAACGGTATTTATAAAAGAAGTGATCTACTCGTCACGATGAATGAAAATCTTATCACAATAAACTTGAACTAATTAACCTAATAAATTATAAAGGAAATTTTAGAAATAAAAATTGTTCAAAAATACGCTAAAATATAAATATGTATTAAATAACACTAGGCATGGTGTAAAAATATACGTCCGCAAAGTTAATAAAAATGTTCAACAACTCGCTGACGACTGATCGTCAGCAAAATTAAAATTTGAAAACATAACAAAAGCGAGACAAAACTAATGCATGCAAAAGCATGCTGCCTTCATACTCATCTAAATAGAGATGAATAAGGCAAAAATTAATAGTGGTGAGATGAAGAATATATAAAAGAAAAGGTGTTGCCATGATATGAAAAAATGAATGGCAAGCCGTAAATTTCGTTCTAACCCAAGAATTAACAATTGTTAATAGGAGTATGTGTAAAATACAAATAGTATTTCCGTATTCAAATTTCAGTTAAAACTTGGGTTAAATAGATGATATTTACTACCAATACTCAGTACCGAACAAAGAGTGCTGATGAGGAGTTGTAGCGGGCTCTGAAAATGCATTCCAATCGGCTAGTGTCGGGAAACTAAACCTTTTTCCAAATATTTTTTCAATGAAAATCTTATCACAATAAACTTAAACTAATTAGCCTGATAAATTATAAAGGAAATTTTTGTAATTTTTTTGAGATGAGAACTTAATCTCTCTATGTAGATGCAAAAATATAAAAAAAGTAAATGTTTGTAATATTGTTAAGGTTTCCAATTTTTTTATGGAATGCTCCACATGAAGGTGTAATAAATTTCTTGTAAACCTCTGTTCTCTTTAGTGATTGTTAAAATTACATATTTAATATTTTTACCTACTTATGTGACAAAATAAGGTTTTGTTCTTTTAAATTAATTACCCATACAACCCACTTAACGATAAAGAGAAGTAAACAGATCAAAAGAGAAAAAAGTTATTTATACTCTTAATGATTTCACCCTTATTTTTTTAACAAATCAGTGTTGCCGAATAATAATACGTCAGTACCAACAGAAAAAGTCCTTTTGGCGTCAGCATTAGCACGTGGCAAACTAGGTCAAATTTTTCTTATTTTTGCAAAATTTTGAAAAATCAAATTGTCATATATTTTTTGATTTGCAGATTTTGGACCAAAATGTTTCAACATCAAATTTAGAAAATATTTGCTTTTCATATTAAAAAAAACTATATTCCAATGTTAAGCATTCTTGTGTTAGTAAGTATAAGGAAAATTTATACTTTTCGCGCAACAATTTAAATTGATATTCATTTTTGTTATTATTTCCAATGGCTACTTCAGCAGTTTTAAATTCCATTTCTTCGAAGATTGACTTATCATTTAGTTGCAGTCTTCTTTGCATTTCTTCAAGTGCAGTTGTGTAGAAGTGTAGACAATCAGATTTTATATGTAAAGGACTGGTTTTTGGAAACATTTTCAACAATTATTCAAATTCACTGCCGACATTAAAGTCATCTATTGGCAAGGAAGCATTAGGTGACCTTTTGGCACAATAAGTTTTCAGGCATTCTTTTTTTATAAAATTTTGATTAGGATTAATAGGAGCAAAATCTTTGTTTTCTGTATCAAAACAAGTGCAAGGTGTATTTAACAAGGTGGCATTATAAAGTTTCCGTACAACAATGCAACTTTAACTGGGTCATCAAAAATAATATAGCAATTTCTGTGTGTTGTTTTGACAGTTATTTGTACCAGCAAACAATAATCAGCTGCTTTTACGATACCTCCTATGTATATATGTATTTACACCTTGAACAAGTGTTTACTTGTCATTACATATTAATAAAAATGCCACTCGTATTAACTTACTTCATATTATAGAGGTATTACCAGATTTACGACTTTCTAATGATACACTTAAAGAGAAGCACATATTTTTTTTAGTTTTAAAGCTTACATTTGGAAAGCATATAATTTTTAGTTGTGAACAAAAATTTGCAATTGAAAAAATCCCTACAATTTGACAAAAGTAAGAAATCTTTCCCTTTTTCCCTACATGTAATATTTTTGAAAAAAGTACCTACAAAAAGGGAAAAATCCCTACACTTGCATTTAAGAAGGTGGGAGCGGTTCTGCAAAAACAACAAAATTACAGTTACACCATGAATTGTCATACTAATGTCAAAATCAGATAATTTTTGTTTACGAAAGTAGAAGGAAGCAGAATCAGTTGCGATTAAAATTTCTTGTAGGTTAAGTTACAAGAAAATTGTAAATTATTGTTTATAATAAATAAAATGAAATAATATTGTTTAAAATTGGTGTAAAAGTATTGTTTATTAAGAATGACAGTGGGAAGAAACACGAGGAAACCTGTAAAGTATGTCCGTGTCTTGTAATAAACTCTTTACAAGCATTTGCAATATGCACCGGCACATATGTGAGGTCCACGATAATTCAAAAGTGTACAAATGCTTATTTTGTGAGGAGAAATTTACACAAAAACTAAAAATGCGATATTAGTGTACCCTGAAATTACACTTTAACCGTATTTAAAACCAAAAAATAAAAAGTAGGAACAATTCGCGCAACAATCAAAGGCAAAACAGAAAACAATGTGTGGACAGTTATGATAAGCATTAAATCCCCAGGTCAACTTATTTTATTACAAGATGTCACGTAATGTTTTACAAAGTAGTCTGCTAAATGCAAAAAATCGAGCAGCTCTCAGTGCCACATCCCAGCAACAACAAAAATGCTCATGGGCTCAGCTTATCAACCAACAGTGGCTCACATAAATACTTGTTAATGAAAACGGCAACCTATTTGTGTGTGCCATAATCACTTGATTATGAATTTCTGTTGTGGACCTTTTCCAAATTACAGAGTTCCTATCTGCGTAGCTATAAGCATACTTTGCGTGTATATATGGATCAATTGGCTTACTGCTGTTGACGAGATTTTTGCTTTGTTAACTTTAAGCTTTGTTAAGCAGGGAGTTCTAAAGCTAATTTTATCTGAGCGAGAAAAGTATTGGAGGTCAATGAGCCCAGTTTTAAGTTTTAGTGAACTGCCACTTTTTTTTTTTGTTGCACACACAGCACAACATGTGAAATATTAGGTTTTATGAAAACTTAAACAAATTTTAAAACTATACGGTTTTTAAATATTAAAATTGATTGTAGTTTTTTTATAATTAAACACAATATTTCACCTTTTTTAACTTTAAAATAGAAAAAATTCAAGAATTGTTTTTACACTTTTTTTAGCTTTTCTTAGAAAAGTAAAATTCTTGTTTGTAAACAAGAAAAAAACTACCTAAACATAAGCAACATTTGACATTAATATAACGAAATACTGTTACTCAGCTGTTTATCTGAGGCTACCTGATATTAGTGTACCCTGATACACTCAGTAAGATAGCAAAGTTTACTACTTTATATACATACGTTCTTATGTAGTTGTGTACATGTAAAGTTTCAGAAGAGAAACACCCTGAACAGAAAAGTAGAAGTACATTCATATATAGGTACCAACGTATAACCCTACATTTACAAAAAAGAAATTCTCGTTCATTTAGGAAAAAAGAACACTAGAAGTTGATTTGCGTTCATTTTGTATATTTGAAGGTAGGTATTTAGTTAAAATAAGGACCGATAAATAGGTATCGCAACGCACTGCGTATTGCATATTCTTTTGATCTGATATTTTTTTGATTCCTTGACATCAAGTATCACATTTGGCATCATTTTTACGGTTAACATACCCAGTCCCCAAAAGACTCAGTAAAGTTAATCTCTTTTGAAAGTTAGTACTGCAATAATGGCCACTACCTCTAAAGCTGAACCTTGCCCCTCAATCAAAGAACGATTTGTGTTCGATTGTGAATATCTTCTTCAGTTCTGTGAGAAATTCAATACCACTCACGTTAAAGATCACACTGAATCAGTTCTTGAAGTCAAAATGAAAGATTTAGATTCAAGATGGGCCAAAGCTGAATCTTCTTATTAAAAGGTTATGTTAGCTCAGACAGAAACCGTGAAATCCGAATTCAAGGAGGAGACAAAGGCGAATTCCGATGCATGCATAGAAGCTTACTACCATTGCACCTCCCAAATGCTTGAACTAATGAAAACATTAAGGTTAGAATCGTCTAATATACAACCCTTTAATGCATCAACTTGCAACTCATTACCCCAACAGGCTATGGCCAAAAACTTTGCACGAGGATTGCATTAAGTTTCCGCCGTGTGATACGGAAATATTCACCGGTCTTTATGAACAATGGCCGTGACATGTTCATGGCAGTATATATTTATCATTCGAAAAAACTAGCATACAAGCAAAACTAGAGGAGAAGCAGGTGATATTGTAAAACGTTACCTATTGTCTCATGACGATTTTGACCTAGCCTGGAACGCTCTAAGAACAAGATATGAGAATAAACGGGTCCTAGTGGATACTCAGAATAAGGAGAGTGAATCAATACGGAAGATTCAATCAACCGTTAACGATTGCTTGGCGACTCTAAAGACAATAGGTGTAAACGTTGAAAGCTGGGACCCAATTCTAATTAGATTTATCTCGACAAAACTGCTAAATTTAACCTTGTTACTTTAGAAACAATCGCTTACATCATCCGTGATCTTCCAAAGAGCTCCCAAATGTCACAATTCTTGTTAAATAAATATGATACCGTGGAACGGCTTACGAGCATAAGAAACACGAAGGATTCTTTCAGGCTATCGAATTCATTTAACAGGCAATCTAGCGTGCAAACATATGCTTCTTAAGAGAGCGTAAACTCTCCAAATTGCAAACTCTGCAGCGAGAACCACTCGCTGAGGAAATGTCACAAATTTAAAACTTTTAGTGTGCAACAGAGAGTAGACTACGTTTTTAGAAACAAATTTTGCAATAATTGTTTAGCCTCATCCCATTTCAAGGCAAACTGCAGCAGTGAACATAAATGCCTTTATTGCAGGAAATCTCACCACACGTTACTGCATATGAGGCAAAACCCTGTTGGTACTGCGCAAAACCTTGACAGTTCTCGACCTAATGAACTTCCTTATAGTCGCAGAAAATTTACTAGCACCCCGTTAGTAACGGTGCCCAAAACGATTATTAACGTTGTCCAGGATGAACTCCCCCACACCTCAAAACAAGTTCAAACTAACTATTCTACTAGTAGTGAGAATAATCCAGATTGAGCACAGGGGTGAACTATTCACAGTTAAGGCCCTTATTGATCCTAGTTCTCAAATAACGTTTTTAACTGAGAGAATGCGAAATCGCCTCCAGCTTCATTATGAAAATTCTCGATTTAAAATTCTTGGAATCGGTGGGCAAAAACAGTGTGCTAACAAAGAATGTGAATTTGTTTTATATGCTAAATGACATGATTTACGCATTCCTGTAAAAGCCATTGTGTTGCCTAAAGTTGCGAAACAGCCCCCGGCTCACAGTTTCGAAGTGACAATTACAAAGGAACTCGCAGAGTTGGATCTGGCAGATCCGACTTTCAATAAAGCCTCCCAAATAGATCTAATTCTGGGAAATGATTATGAACACTTCCTTAATATTGAGGGCATGAAAAAGAATATATGTGGTCATACTTCAGCGTACAACACGATTTTCGGCTGGGTTTTAAGTGGGCCCATAAAGACTCAAAATGTTCAGGCTTTTATGACCTCGGTGAGATACCTGCTCTTGAGATACCTGCTCTTGACAATATCCTGAGGAAGTTCTGGGAGCAGGAGGAAATTCCTGTAGGCCACCTAAAATCAGCGGAGGAGAACGGCTGGTACGTTGTGAGGCTATCATTTAAAGAAGACTTTCCTGAGAAAATATATCTCGGTACATCACAGTTCACAGCTCTAGCTCAGAACTCTTGCATGGAGAAGACCTTGGCTAAAAACCCGGAGGTTCAGGCTCAGTATAGGAAAGTTTTAGAAAAATATTTTACTTTTGATCATATGAAAGAAATTCCATCGAACGACATAAGTTCTCAGGGAAAATTCAGCTCTTTTTATTTGCCACACCATGCAGTTGTTCGCCTGGAACATAAAACAACAAAAGTAAGGGTGGTTTTCAATGCCTCAAGAAAAACAAGGTCGAATTACTCACCAAATGATGTTCTACATACAGGCCCAACTCTACAAAACGATTTGATGTCGATAATTCTCAATTGGAGAAAATATCAATATGTTTTTAGTGGGGATATACAAAAAATGTATCGCCAGATATTGGTGCACCTATCTGATAGGTCTTTCAACGCATTTTATATCGACCTGAATCTAATGGCCCAACAAAAGATTATGAACCGAAGTCGGTAACTTTCGGAGTCAATTGTGCTCCATACAACTCGTTTCCGATTCCGAAACCGGGTTCCCTAAAGCAGCAGACATTTTACGTACCCAAACTTATGTAGATGATATACTGACTGGAGGCTATTCGATAAAAAAGACCCAAACTTCCCAAACTCAGCTTATTGAAACGTTAAGATCAGCAGGGTTCCCTTTAAAGAAAATAACGGCAAACGATCAGAAACTTCTCGAACATCTTCAAAAAGAAGATCTTTATAATTCAGGTTTCCTTCACTTTCACGAAACAAGTTCAACAAAAAACGCTAGGTATTCGGTGCAATGCACTCACTTTCCCCGACTGAACAATCCAAGAGTGTAACAAATGTCAAATCCTTTCGTTAGTTGCCAAGCTGTTTGATCCCGCTGGTTGGCTCGCTCCCGTTGTCATTGGAGCAAAAATGATAATGCAACAGCTTTGGTTTGAAGGCCTGGGCTAGGACAAGGAGGTTTCGGCTGAATCTTTTTATAACTGGAATAATCTCCTACAGGATCTTTCGCACATAGAAAAGATCGCAATTCCTCGGTGGGTACAATATGTTCCGTCAGACAATATTCAACTTCATGGGTTTTCAAATGCTTTTAAGGCGGCGTGTTGCATCACTCTATATATTCAATATCAAAACGGAAACAACAATACCTTCACGAATTCACTGGTTGCAAAAAACAAAGTCGCCCCGATGCAGACAATATGTCTCCCAAAGTTGGAACTTAATTGCGCAGCGTTACTTGCGAATTAAGTAAAATATGTCATAACATACTTGAATCTCAACATTGAGAAGATTTATTTGTGGACTGACAATCGTTCTTGCATGGCCATCGAAACAGCCTTCGTTTTGGAAAACGTATGTAGCCAATCGAATCAGTCAAATTCACAGCTTAGTCCCACACGCAACATGGAGACACGTTTTGACTCAAGACAACCCATCAGATCTTGGAACCCGTGGCTGTAGGCCTCAAGATCTTGTTAGCAACTCCCTTTGGTGGCACGGACACCATAGCTGCACAGACCTCCAACCGATTGCCCCTATTAATGAATTACAAACGTTACATGCAGAATTTGAGGTAAATGAACTTATAATTATATTTCTGTCATACCCTCGAGCCCTTCGGACAATGTGTTACGTTTTTAGATTTCTAAGTAAATGTAAGAAAAACTCAAAACCAAATATGGAATACCCGGCTAATGAAAGCTTAGCGCAGAAGGAAATGACGTATCCAAAGTAGCAACTTATTACCATAGCTCAAAAATTATTTTATAACGAGGAATATCAAATGTTACTAGAGTCACAGCCTTACCCAGTAACAGTTTTCGAAGAACTTGAACCCATTTCTGGACTCCAACACAATTTTGCGAGTACCTTTCTCATCTGCATCATTTTTTGGACCATGCCGTTCTCAAATGTGCAGAATGGTGCAATCTGAATTTTACATTGCTCGACTTAAGCCCCGAAAAAAGAAGATAATACGCCACTGCAAAACTTGTATAGTTCATAAACAACAACCCTGTTCACAAATTATGGCCCCTTTACCCCCCGACAGATGTAAATTGTCTTTACCGTTTCAAATAACTGCGATTGACATCGCAGGACCCTTCGATTTGAAGACCTCGCCCTTACGAAAATCGCCCACTACAAAAGGATATGTCAGTGTTTTTCGTGTGCTTCATTACCAAAGCCATCCACTTAGAGGCATGTTCGGGCTTACCCTCAGCGGCCTTTCAGGCTGCTTTCGCTCGTTTTATTGGGAGGTGGGGGCTCCCCCAAAGGGTTGTATCTGACAATGGCCGAAACTTTGTAGAAGCATGTTACGCCTTCATGGGAGTTGTTATATTTGAAGTTAATTTGATATGCATACTTATACATATAAATTTGTTCAAATTTTAACCCAAGTTCCCAAACTCATTACTTTACTAACAAAATCCTTGTTGTACACTTTTTTACTTTGTATCTAGATCCCAACAAAACAATAAGCAGAACGGCTAAAGTCGCATTTGTAAGCCACTACTGAATCGTTATCGGAAAACTGACATATTCACGTGTCTGCTGTGCAAAGGCACCATCCTTTACGGTTTTGCAGGAAATTCCTGGATATCAGCCCAAATAAAAGGAAGTTAATGGTGGAAAAATACCAGTACTGTTCAAACTGTTTGGCACGAAGTCATACTATACGGTCGTGGACTTCGATGGACACGTCCAAGAAATGCCACTCGTTGCACCATACCCTACTTCACCCAAACCGGGTTAACATTTGTACCAGCAACCAACATCGTCACCGCCATCAACCGTCAACAACCAGACATCGAAGACAACAATCAGAGCAGCATAGGTTTAGTAAACTAGTACCTCCACCAGGACGTCAAAAATTCAGACGTTCAAACCCAGCACCACATCATCCCCAAGATGACTCTTCAACCACACCGAACGCCAAAATCCTCGCTGAAGCCATTAAGTCTTTGGCTTAGGTACTTTGTAGCCTCGATAAGACGGTAGCTGTTGCCTGAGGCCAGGGCCGGCGGCATGTCCAAACTCATCGTTGGACACATAAATATGTAGCTATTTTTTTTCTTGTACATACAAGTTGTTATATTAATTAAACATAAAAAATTAGAAAAATACACATACTGTTGAATTGTACCTAAATACAAATGATAAATAATACTTACCTGTTAATACTTACCTTATAATACTTACCTTAAAACCCTAAAATATTTATATTTAATGTAACGTTCCCCACACTGGCTAACTTTCCAATCGGTTTGAAAGTTTCGTAGAAAACCGAAGTTTTTGGTTCTGCAAGAGACTCTAAGATACTTACTTCCGTTTTACCACTGGTGCTCGCAACGTCGTCTTTAACCTGTACTGTAAGGTAAAATTGCTAATAAACCCTGAAATTGAAAAGAAGCCCCTAATTCTCTTTTTGTTTCCGTTTTCTTTTCCCCCAACTCTCTAAAATTATATTTACGAACAAGTAAATATAATTTTATAAGCAACTGTAGTTAACCACCCAATACCTCTCCTAACAGCTTGGCTAACTACAATTGCTTATTTATTATTTTTGTGTGCCTTCAACACAGAAAAATACATTGTAAATACAGTTAACATAGAAGTGCAGTTAAAAGACCCATTAAGCACAAGATACTTGCCATTTTTTACAAATACGAAAAAAAAGAGTGGATTATTTAAATTTTTTTAAGGAATTAAATGGGCCCAAGGGTGGCCCGGTAAATCAGTCTGGGGGTTGTGGGTTCGATTCCCACCAGAGACTCTGGTAAGTCTGCTTCCATCTCAACCTATATTCTATCTGCCCCTCCAGGTAACACAAAGGAACCGAATTAAGCGGACCCAAGTAGCTGCATCCTTTCCTTTAACGGCTGCCTGTTCTACCTAACCAAACTAGAAGGACCCAAAATTGTTTTAAAAAGTTTTTAATGGTAAATTACGTACAATATATTACCCATGCAAAAGGTTAAGGGGCATATTCATAAACAATTTTTAAATTTAAAATAGATTTGAAATACTAATTTTGTATTAAATTTTGTTTAAAAAACCTAGTTTAAATTGAAAAAAAAAATAGTTAAAAAAGTGCAAAAAGGTGGCGTATACAGAAAATATTTTTTTTGTAGAAGAAAAAAGCTATAGCTTTGAAAATTTCCTCAATGACAGAAGATGTTTTTACATTAGTCAATAGGGTTTTACCATTACTTCCAAAAAAAATTTCATACTTAGGTAACAGAGTAATCAGTGGTCGTCACTTGCAACATTTGGTTTAAAGCATAAAATATTAACCTTTGGGTAGTTGCCTCGCTAAATCTTTTAATAAAAAAAAAACATAGTGTGTATGGAAAAGTAAACTTCATCATAACTTACAATATTAAAAAGAAGGAAAATAGATATTCCGTTTTGCTTTCTCTGTTTCATGTAAGTTAAATAGGTGATGTTTACAGCCAAGAGACACTACTACCGTTCAAAGAGTACTGATGATGAAATTGCGTAGCTGCTTTCAAAAATGCATTCTACTTGGATAGTATCAGTAGAAAAACCAGCTTTTTCAAATAAAAGTTTCTTTTACATTAACGGAAAAATACTAGTTTCTTTTAATAAAAAAAATTATATGAACCAAAGCCAAATTAAAAAGAAAAAATTTGTATTAAAAACAAATAGTTCAACAATAAATAAAACAAAGTTTTAAAGAAACTTTAAATATACATATTTGTGCTCGTTTGCACTATTTTTTAAATTATTATTTAATTTTCATGCTTATGCAAATAATTTCAAACGTATTTAATATTAAAACAAGTAAGAGCGCTATATATTTGGCTGTGCCGAATCTTGTATAACCCTCACAAATTTTTTCAATTTTGCATGGGGTTGCCATGCGTGGAGATAGCGGGTAAGTATATTCTAGGCAAATGTTTGAAAGGAAAAATGAGTTGAAGTCAGCTATAAATTTGACCTATGCACGGGAACTCTTGAAGCTGTAACAGGGGACTTATTACAATTTCCCAAACTTTGTATGGGAGCTCCCTTAGGCAATGGAGATAGAGGGTAAGTATGTTCCCAAAATGTGTTTAGGAGAAGAAACTAACGGGGGTCGGCCGTACACCAAAATTCTTTAAGACCCACTCTGGGGAAGTTACATAATTTTTGTAAATTTCGTGTGACAGCCACCTTATGTGATGCAGATAGTGGGTTCATATGTTCCAGGAATATGTTTGGGATGGAAAACTAATGGGGGTCTCTGATACATTTTATTCCTCTAAGGGAGACTCCGGGAAAGTTGTGTGGGCTTTTACCCAAATTTTGTATAGAAACCCTGTTAAGGACTAGAGATAAGGGGTAAGTAAGTTCCACAAAAAATTTGAGAGGAAAAACTATTTGGATTCGGTCTTACATTGGACTTTTGTAGGAGCTTCCTGGAAGCTGTGGAAGCGATTTAAAAAAATTATACTTTGTATGGCAACCCTGTTAGAGGGCGGAGATTGGGTGGGTGTAAGTATGTTTCACAGAAATTTTCGTGAGTTAAAATATGTGGGAGTTGGCCCTAAATTACACCCGTACAACACGATTTTCAGCTGGGTTTTAAGTGGGCCCATAAAGACTCAAAATGTTCAGGCTTTTATGACCTCGGTGTTTACATCTGAGATACCTGCTCTTGACAATATCTTGAGGAAGTTCTGGGAGCAGGAGGAAATTCCTGTAGGCCACCTAAAATCAGCGGAGGAGAACGGCTGGTACGTTGTGAGGCTATCATTTAAAGAAGACTTTCCTGAGAAAATATATCTCGGCACATCACAGTTCACAGCTCTAGCTCAGAACTCTTGCATGGAGAAGACCTTGGCTAAAAACCCGGAGGTTCAGGCTCAGTATAGGGAAGTTTTAGAAAAATATTTTACTTTTGATCATATGAAAGAAATTCCATCGAACGACATAAGTTCTCAGGGAAAATTCAGCTCTTTTTATTTGCCACTCCATGCAGTTGTTCGCCTGGAACATAAAACAACAAAAGTAAGGGTGGTTTTCAATGCCTCAAGAAAAACAAGGTCGAATTACTCACCAAATGATGTTTTACATACAGGCCCAACTCTACAAAACGATTTGATGTCGATAATTCTCAATTGGAGAAAATATCAATATGTTTTTAGTGGGGATATACAAAAAATGTATCGCCAGATATTGGTGCACCTATCTGATAGGTCTTTCAACGCATTTTATATTGACCTGAATCTAATGGCCCAACAAAAGATTATGAACTGAAGTCGGTAACTTTCGGAGTCAATTGTGCTCCATACAACTCGCTCCCGATTCCGAAACCGGGTTCCCTAAAGCAGCAGACATTTTACGTACCCAAACTTATGTAGATGACATACTGACTGGAGGCTATTCGATAAAAAAGACCCAAACTTCCCAAACTCAGCTTATTGAAACGTTAAGATCAGCAGGGTTCCCTTTAAAGAAAATAACGGCAAACGATCAGAAACTTCTCGAACATCTTCCAAAAGAAGATCTTTATGATTCAGGTTTCCTTCACTTTCACGAAACAAGTTCAACAAAAAACGCTAGGTATTCGGTGCAATGCACTCACGGACTCGTTTAATTATAAAGTTTCCCCGATTGAACAATCCAAGAGTGTAACAAAGCGTCAGATCCTTTCGTTAGTTGCTAAGCTGTTTGATCCCGCTGGTTGGCTCGCTCCCGTAGTCATTGGAGCAAAAATGATAATGCAACAGTTTTGGTTTGAAGGCCTGGGCTAGGACAAAGAGGTTTCGGCTGAATCTTTTTATAACTGGAATAATCTCCTACAGGATCTTTCGCACATAGAAAAGATCGCAATTCCTCGGTGGGTACAATATGTTCCGTCAGACAATATTCAACTTCATGGGTTTTCAAATGCTTTTAAGGCGGCGTGTTGCATCACTCTATATATTCAATATCAAAACGGAAACAACAATACCTTCACGAATTCACTGGTTGCAAAAAACAAAGTCGCCCCGATACAGACAATTTGTCTCCCAAGGTTGGAACTTAATTGCGCAGCGTTACTTGCGAATTTAGTAAAATATGTCATAACATACTTGAATCTCAACATTGAGAAGATTTATTTGTGGACTGACAATCGTTCTTGCATGGCCATCGAAACAGCCTTCGTTTTGGAAAACGTATGTAGCCAATCGAATCAGTCAAATTCACAGCTTAGTCCCACACGCAACATGGAGACACGTTTTGACTCAAGACAACCCATCAGATCTTGGAACCCGTGGCTGTAGGCCTCAAGATCTTGTTAGCAACTCCCTTTGGTGGCACGGACACCATAGCTGCACAGACCTCCAACCGATTGGCCCTATTAATGAATTACAAACGTTACATGCAGAAGTTAAGGTAAATGAACTTATAATTATATTTCTGTCATACCCTCGAGCCCTTCAGACAATGTGTTACGTTTTTAGATTTCTAGGTAAATGTAAGAAAAACTCAAAACCAAATATGGAATACCCGGCTAATGAAAGCTTAGCGCAAAAGGAAATGACGTATCCAAAGTAGCAACTTATTACCATAGCTCAAAAATTATTTTATAACGAGGAATATCAAATGTTACTAGAGTCACAGCCTTACCCAGTAAGAGTTTTCGAAGAACTTGAACCCATTTCTGGACTCCAACACAATTTTGCGAGTACCTTTCTCATCTGCATCATTTTTTGGACCATGCCGTTCTCAAATGTGCAGAATGGTGCAATCTGAATTTTACATTGCTCGACTTAAGCCCCGAAAAAAGAAGATAATACGCCACTGCAAAACTTGTATAGTTCATAAACAACAACCCTGTTCACAAATTATGGCCCCTTTACCCCCCGACAGATGTAAATTGTCTTTACCGTTTCAAATAACTGCGATTGACATCGCAGGACCCTTCGATTTGAAGACCTCGCCCTTACGAAAATCGCCCACTACAAAAGGATATGTCAGTGTTTTTCGTGTGCTTCATTACCAAAGCCATCCACTTAGAGGCATGTTCGGGCTTACCCTCAGCGGCCTTTCAGGCTGCTTTCGCTCGTTTTATTGGGAGGTGGGGGCTCCCCCAAAGGGTTGTATCTGACAATGGCCGAAACTTTGTAGAAGCATGTTACGCCTTCATGGGAGTTGTTATATTTGAAGTTAATTTGATATGCATACTTATACATATAAATTTGTGTAAATTTTAACCCAAGTTCCCAAACTCATTACTTTACTAACAAAATCCTTGTTGTACACTTTTTTACTTTGTATCTAGATCCCAACAAAACAATAAGCAGAACGGCTAAAGTCGCATTTGTAAGCCACTACTGAATCGTTATCGGAAAACTGACATATTCACGTGTCTGCTGTGCAAAGGCACCATCCTTTACGGTTTTGCAGGAAATTCCTGGATATCAGCCCAAATAAAAGGAAGTTAATGGTGGAAAAATACCAGTACTGTTCAAACTGTTTGGCACGAAGTCATACTATACGGTCGTGGACTTCGATGGACACGTCCAAGAAATGCCACTCGTTGCACCATACCCTACTTCACCCAAACCGGGTTAACATTTGTACCAGCAACCAACATCGTCACCGCCATCAACCGTCAACAACAAGACATCGAAGACAACAATCAGAGCAGCATAGGTTTAGTAAACTAGTACCTCCACCAGGACGTCAAAAATTCAGACGTTCAAACCCAGCACCACATCATCCCCAAGATGACTCTTCAACCACACCGAACGCCAAAATCCTCGCTGAAGCCATTAAGTCTTTGGCTTAGGTACTTTGTAGCTTCGATAAGACGGTAGCTGTTGCCTGAGGCCAGGGCCGGCGGCATGTCCAAACTCATCGTTGGACACATAAATATGTAGCTATTTTTTTTCTTGTACATACAAGTTGTTATATTAATTAAACATAAAAAATTAGAAAAATACACCTACTGTTGAATTGTACCTAAATACAAATGATAAATAATACTTACCTGTTAATACTTACCTTATAATACTTACCTTAAAACCCTAAAATACTTATATTTAATGTAACGTTCCCCACACTGGCTAACTTTCCAATCGGTTTGAAAGTTTCGTAGAAAACCGAAGTTTTTGGTTCTGCAAGAGACTCTAAGATACTTACTTCCGTTTTACCACTGGTGCTCGCAACGTCGTCTTTAACCTGTACTGTAAGGTAAAATTGCTAATAAACCCTGAAATTGAAAAGAAGCCCCTAATTCTCTTTTTGTTTCCGTTTTCTTTTCCCCCAACTCTCTAAAATTATATTTACGAACAAGTAAATATAATTTTATAGGCAACTGTAGTTAGCCACCCAATACCTCTCCTAACAGCTTGGCTAACTACAATTGCTTATTTATTATTTTTGTGTGCCTTCAACACAGAAAAATACATTGTAAATACAGTTAACATAGAAGTGCAGTTAAAAGACCCATTAAGCACAAGATACTTGCCATTTTTTACAAATACGAAAAAAAAGAGTGGATTATTTAAATTTTTTTAAGGAATTAAATGGGCCCAAGGGTGGCCCGGTAAATCAGTCTGGGGGTTGTGGGTTCGATTCCCACCAGAGACTCTGGTAAGTCTGCTTCCATCTCAACCTATATTCTATCTGCCCCTCCAGGTAACACAAAGGAACCGAATTAAGCGGACCCAAGTAGCTGCATCCTTTCCTTTAACGGCTGCCTGTTCTACCTAACCAAACTAGAAGGACCCAAAATTGTTTTAAAAAGTTTTTAATGGTAAATTACGTACAATATATTACCCATGCAAAAGGTTAAGGGGCATATTCATAAACAATTTTTAAATTTAAAATAGATTTGAAATACTAATTTTGTATTCAATTTTGTTTAAAAAACCTAGTTTAAATTGAAAAAAAATTAGTTAAAAAAGTGCAAAAAGGTGGCGTATTCAGAAAATATTTTTTTTGTAGAAGAAAAAAGCTATAGCTTTGAAAATTTCCTCAATGACAGAAGATGTTTTTACATTAGTCAATAGGGTTTTAACCATTACTTCCAAAAAAAATTTCATATTTAGGTAACAGAGTAATCAGTGGTCGTCACTTGCAACATTTGGTTTAAAGCATAAAATATTAACCTTTGGGTAGTTGCCTCGCTAAATCTTTTAATAAAAAAAAAACATAGTGTGTATGGAAAAGTAAACTTCATCATAACTTACAATATTAAAAAGAAGGAAAATAGATATTCCGTTTTGCTTTCTCTGTTTCATGTAAGTTAAATAGGTGATGTTTACAGCCAAGAGACACTACTACCGTTCAAAGAGTACTAATGATGAAATTGCGTAGCTGCTTTCAAAAATGCATTCTACTTGGATAGTATCAGTAGAAAAACCAGCTTTTTCAAACAAAAGTTTCTTTTACATTAACGGAAAAATACTAGTTTCTTTTAATAAAAAAAAATTATATGAACCAAAGCCAAATTAAAAAGAAAAAATTTGTATTAAAAACAAATAGTTCAACAATAAATAAAACAAAGTTTTAAAGAAACTTTAAATATACATATTTGTGCTCGTTTGCACTATTTTTTAAATTATTATTTAATTTTCATGCTTATGCAAATAATTTCAAACGTATTTAATATTAAAACAAGTAAGAGCGCTATATATTTGGCTGTGCCGAATCTTGTATAACCCTCACAAATTTTTTCAATTTTGCATGCCATGCGTGGAGATAGCGGGTAAGTATATTCTAGGCAAATGTTTGAAAGGAAAAATGAGTTGAAGTCAGCTATAAATTTGACCTATGCACGGGAACTCTTAAAGCTGTAACAGGGGACTTATTACAATTTCCCAAACTTTGTATGGGAGCTCCCTTAGGCAATGGAGATAGAGGGTAAGTATGTTCCCAAAATGTGTTTAGGAGAAGAAACTAACGGGGGTCGGCCGTACACCAAAATTCTTTAAGACCCACTCTGGGGAAGTTACATAATTTTTGTAAATTTCGTGTGACAGCCACCTTATGTGATGCAGATAGTGGGTTCATATGTTCCAGGAATATGTTTGGGATGGAAAACTAATGGGGGTCTCTGATACATTTTATTCCTCTAAGGGAGACTCCGGGAAAGTTGTGTGGGCTTTTACCCAAATTTTGTATAGAAACCCTGTTAAAGACTAGAGATAAGGGGTAAGTAAGTTCCACAAAAAATTTGAGAGGAAAAACTATTTGGATTCGGTCTTACATTGGACTTTTGTAGGAGCTTCCTGGAAGCTGTGGAAGCGATTTAAAAAAATTATACTTTGTATGGCAACCCTGTTAGAGGGCGGAGATTAGGTGGGTGTAAGTATGTTTCACAGAAATTTTCGTGAGTTAAAATATGTGGGAGTTGGCCCTAAATTACACCCGTACAACACGATTTTCAGCTGGGTTTTAAGTGGGCCCATAAAGACTCAAAATGTTCAGGCTTTTATGACCTCGGTGTTTACATCTGAGATACCTGCTCTTGACAATATCTTGAGGAAGTTCTGGGAGCAGGAGGAAATTCCTGTAGGCCACCTAAAATCAGCGGAGGAGAACGGCTGGTACGTTGTGAGGCTATCATTTAAAGAAGACTTTCCTGAGAAAATATATCTCGGCACATCACAGTTCACAGCTCTAGCTCAGAACTCTTGCATGGAGAAGACCTTGGCTAAAAACCCGGAGGTTCAGGCTCAGTATAGGGAAGTTTTAGAAAAATATTTTACTTTTGATCATATGAAAGAAATTCCATCGAACGACATAAGTTCTCAGGGAAAATTCAGCTCTTTTTATTTGCCACTCCATGCAGTTGTTCGCCTGGAACATAAAACAACAAAAGTAAGGGTGGTTTTCAATGCCTCAAGAAAAACAAGGTCGAATTACTCACCAAATGATGTTTTACATACAGGCCCAACTCTACAAAACGATTTGATGTCGATAATTCTCAATTGGAGAAAATATCAATATGTTTTTAGTGGGGATATACAAAAAATGTATCGCCAGATATTGGTGCACCTATCTGATAGGTCTTTCAACGCATTTTATATCGACCTGAATCTAATGGCCCAACAAAAGATTATGAACTGAAGTCGGTAACTTTCGGAGTCAATTGTGCTCCATACAACTCGCTCCCGATTCCGAAACCGGGTTCACTAAAGCAGCAGACATTTTACGTACCCAAACTTATGTAGATGACATACTGACTGGAGGCTATTCGATAAAAAAGACCCAAACTTCCCAAACTCAGCTTATTGGAACGTTAAGATCAGCAGGGTTCCCTTTAAAGAAAATAACGGCAAACGATCAGAAACTTCTCGAACATCTTCCAAAAGAAGATCTTTATGATTCAGGTTTCCCTCACTTTCACGAAACAAGTTCAACAAAAAACGCTAGGTATTCGGTGCAATGCACTCACGGACTCGTTTAATTATAAAGTTTCCCCGATTGAACAATCCAAGAGTGTAACAAAGCGTCAGATCCTTTCGTTAGTTGCTAAGCTGTTTGATCCCGCTGGTTGGCTCGCTCCCGTAGTCATTGGAGCAAAAATGATAATGCAACAGTTTTGGTTTGAAGGCCTGGGCTAGGACAAAGAGGTTTCGGCTGAATCTTTTTATAACTGGAATAA
Source organism: Melanophora roralis (assembly GCA_963583895.1). Lineage (NCBI taxonomy): Eukaryota > Metazoa > Arthropoda > Insecta > Diptera > Rhinophoridae > Melanophora > Melanophora roralis. Next base: position 11,170,788 of record OY757192.1, on the reverse strand, counting down.
TCTCCTACAGGATCTTTCGCACATAGAAAAGATCGCAATTCCTCGGTGGGTACAATATGTTCCGTCAGACAATATTCAACTTCATGGGTTTTCAAATGCTTTTAAGGCGGCGTGTTGCATCACTCTATATATTCAATATCAAAACGGAAACAACAATACCTTCACGAATTCACTGGTTGCAAAAAACAAAGTCGCCCCGATACAGACAATTTGTCTCCCAAGGTTGGAACTTAATTGCGCAGCGTTACTTGCGAATTTAGTAAAATATGTCATAACATACTTGAATCTCAACATTGAAAAGATTTATTTGTGGACTGACAATCGTTCTTGCATGGCCATCGAAACAGCCTTCGTTTTGGAAAACGTATGTAGCCAATCGAATCAGTCAAATTCACAGCTTAGTCCCACACGCAACATGGAGACACGTTTTGACTCAAGACAACCCATCAGATCTTGGAACCCGTGGCTGTAGGCCTCAAGATCTTGTTAGCAACTCCTTTTGGACGGACACCATAGCTGCACAGACCTCCAACCGATTGGCCCTATTAATGAATTACAAACGTTACATGCAGAAGTTAAGGTAAATGAACTTATAATTATATTTCTGTCATACCCTCGAGCCCTTCGGACAATGTGTAACGTTTTTAGATTTCTAGGTAAATGTAAGAAAAACTCAAAACCAAATATGGAATACCCGGCTAATGAAAGCTTAGCGCAGAAGGAAATGACGTATCCAAAGTAGCAACTTATTACCATAGCTCAAAAATTATTTTATAACGAGGAATATCAAATGTTACTAGAGTCACAGCCTTACCCAGTAAGAGTTTTCGAAGAACTTGAACCCATTTCTGGACTCCAACACAATTTTGCGAGTACCTTTCTCATCTGCATCATTTTTTGGACCATGCCGTTCTCAAATGTGCAGAATGGTGCAATCTGAATTTTACATTGCTCGACTTAAGCCCCGAAAAAAGAAGATAATACGCCACTGCAAAACTTGTATAGTTCATAAACAACAACCCTGTTCACAAATTATGGCCCCTTTACCCCCCGACAGATGTAAATTGTCTTTACCGTTTCAAATAACTGCGATTGACATCGCAGGACCCTTCGATTTGAAGACCTCGCCCTTACGAAAATCGCCCACTACAAAAGGATATGTCAGTGTTTTTCGTGTGCTTCATTACCAAAGCCATCCACTTAGAGGCATGTTCGGGCTTACCCTCAGCGGCCTTTCAGGCTGCTTTCGCTCGTTTTATTGGGAGGTGGGGGCTCCCCCAAAGGGTTGTATCTGACAATGGCCGAAAATTTGTAGGAGCATGTTACGCTTACCGATCCTTCATGGGAGTTGTTATATTTGAAGTTAATTTGATATGCATACTTATACATATAAATTTGTTCAAATTTTAACCCAAGTTCCCAAACTCATTACTTTACTAACAAAATCCTTGTTGTACACTTTTTTACTTTGTATCTAGATCCCAACAAAACAATAAGCAGAACGGCTAAAGTCGCATTTGTAAGCCACTACTGAATCGTTATCGGAAAACTGACATATTCACGTGTCTGCTGTGCAAAGGCACCATCCTTTACGGTTTTGCAGGAAATTCCTGGATATCAGCCCAAATAAAAGGAAGTTAATGGTGGAAAAATACCAGTACTGTTCAAACTGTTTGGCACGAAGTCATACTATACGGTCGTGGACTTCGATGGACACGTCCAAGAAATGCCACTCGTTGCACCATACCCTACTTCACCCAAACCGGGTTAACATTTGTACCAGCAACCAACATCGTCACCGCCATCAACCGTCAACAACCAGACATCGAAGACAACAATCAGAGCAGCATAGGTTTAGTAAACTAGTACCTCCACCAGGACGTCAAAAATTCAGACGTTCAAACCCAGCACCACATCATCCCCAAGATGACTCTTCAACCACACCGAACGCCAAAATCCTCGCTGAAGCCATTAAGTCTTTGGCTTAGGTACTTTGTAGCTTCGATAAGACGGTAGCTGTTGCCTGAGGCCAGGGCCGGCGGCATGTCCAAACTCATCGTTGGACACATAAATATGTAGCTATTTTTTTTCTTGTACATACAAGTTGTTATATTAATTAAACATAAAAAATTAGAAAAAATACACCTACTGTTGAATTGTACCTAAATACAAATGATAAATAATACTTACCTGTTAATACTTACCTTATAATACTTACCTTAAAACCCTAAAATACTTATATTTAATGTAACGTTCCCCACACTGGCTAACTTTCCAATCGGTTTGAAAGTTTCGTAGAAAACCGAAGTTTTTGGTTCTGCAAGAGACTCTAAGATACTTACTTCCGTTTTACCACTGGTGCTCGCAACGTCGTCTTTAACCTGTACTGTAAGGTAAAATTGCTAATAAACCCTGAAATTGAAAAGAAGCCCCTAATACTCTTTTTTTTTTGTTTCCGTTTTCTTTTCCCCCAACTCTCTAAAATTATATTTACGAACAAGTAAATATAATTTTATAAGCAACTGTAGTTAACCACCCAATACCTCTCCTAACAGCTTGGCTAACTACAATTGCTTATTTATTATTTTTGTGTGCCTTCAACACAGAAAAATACATTGTAAATACAGTTAACATAGAAGTGCAGTTAAAAGACCCATTAAGCACAAGATACTTGCCATTTTTTACAAATACGAAAAAAAAGAGTGGATTATTTAAATTTTTTTAAGGAATTAAATGGGCCCAAGGGTGGCCCGGTAAATCAGTCTGGGGGTTGTGGGTTCGATTCCCACCAGAGACTCTGGTAAGTCTGCTTCCATCTCAACCTATATTCTATCTGCCCCTCCAGGTAACACAAAGGAACCGAATTAAGCGGACCCAAGTAGCTGCATCCTTTCCTTTAACGGCTGCCTGTTCTACCTAACCAAACTAGAAGGACCCAAAATTGTTTTAAAAAGTTTTTAATGGTAAATTACGTACAATATATTACCCATGCAAAAGGTTAAGGGGCATATTCATAAACAATTTTTAAATTTAAAATAGATTTGAAATACTAATTTTGTATTAAATTTTGTTTAAAAAACCTAGTTTAAATTGAAAAAAAATTAGTTAAAAAAGTGCAAAAAGGTGGCGTATACAGAAAATATTTTTTTTGTAGAAGAAAAAAGCTATAGCTTTGAAAATTTCCTCAATGACAGAAGATGTTTTTACATTAGTCAATAGGGTTTTACCATTACTTCCAAAAAAAATTTCATACTTAGGTAACAGAGTAATCAGTGGTCGTCACTTGCAACATTTGGTTTAAAGCATAAAATATTAACCTTTGGGTAGTTGCCTCGCTAAATCTTTTAATAAAAAAAAAAACATAGTGTGTATGGAAAAGTAAACTTCATCATAACTTACAATATTAAAAAGAAGGAAAATAGATATTCCGTTTTGCTTTCTCTGTTTCATGTAAGTTAAATAGGTGATGTTTACAGCCAAGAGACACTACTACCGTTCAAAGAGTACTGATGATGAAATTGCGTAGCTGCTTTCAAAAATGCATTCTACTTGGATAGTATCAGTAGAAAAACCAGCTTTTTCAAATAAAAGTTTCTTTTACATTAACGGAAAAATACTAGTTTCTTTTAATAAAAAAAATTATATGAACCAAAGCCAAATTAAAAAGAAAAAATTTGTATTAAAAACAAATAGTTCAACAATAAATAAAACAAAGTTTTAAAGAAACTTTAAATATACATATTTGTGCTCGTTTGCACTATTTTTTAAATTATTATTTAATTTTCATGCTTATGCAAATAATTTCAAACGTATTTAATATTAAAACAAGTAAGAGCGCTATATATTTGGCTGTGCCGAATCTTGTATAACCCTCACAAATTTTTTCAATTTTGCATGGGGTTGCCATGCGTGGAGATAGCGGGTAAGTATATTCTAGGCAAATGTTTGAAAGGAAAAATGAGTTGAAGTCAGCTATAAATTTGACCTATGCACGGGAACTCTTGAAGCTGTAACAGGGGACTTATTACAATTTCCCAAACTTTGTATGGGAGCTCCCTTAGGCAATGGAGATAGAGGGTAAGTATGTTCCCAAAATGTGTTTAGGAGAAGAAACTAACGGGGGTCGGCCGTACACCAAAATTCTTTAAGACCCACTCTGGGGAAGTTACATAATTTTTGTAAATTTCGTGTGACAGCCACCTTATGTGATGCAGATAGTGGGTTCATATGTTCCAGGAATATGTTTGGGATGGAAAACTAATGGGGGTCTCTGATACATTTTATTCCTCTAAGGGAGACTCCGGGAAAGTTGTGTGGGCTTTTACCCAAATTTTGTATAGAAACCCTGTTAAGGACTAGAGATAAGGGGTAAGTAAGTTCCACAAAAAATTTGAGAGGAAAAACTATTTGGATTCGGTCTTACATTGGACTTTTGTAGGAGCTTCCTGGAAGCTGTGGAAGCGATTTAAAAAAATTATACTTTGTATGGCAACCCTGTTAGAGGGCGGAGATTGGGTGGGTGTAAGTATGTTTCACAGAAATTTTCGTGAGTTAAAATATGTGGGAGTTGGCCCTAAATTACACCCGTACAACACGATTTTCAGCTGGGTTTTAAGTGGGCCCATAAAGACTCAAAATGTTCAGGCTTTTATGACCTCGGTGTTTACATCTGAGATACCTGCTCTTGACAATATCTTGAGGAAGTTCTGGGAGCAGGAGGAAATTCCTGTAGGCCACCTAAAATCAGCGGAGGAGAACGGCTGGTACGTTGTGAGGCTATCATTTAAAGAAGACTTTCCTGAGAAAATATATCTCGGCACATCACAGTTCACAGCTCTAGCTCAGAACTCTTGCATGGAGAAGACCTTGGCTAAAAACCCGGAGGTTCAGGCTCAGTATAGGGAAGTTTTAGAAAAATATTTTACTTTTGATCATATGAAAGAAATTCCATCGAACGACATAAGTTCTCAGGGAAAATTCAGCTCTTTTTATTTGCCACTCCATGCAGTTGTTCGCCTGGAACATAAAACAACAAAAGTAAGGGTGGTTTTCAATGCCTCAAGAAAAACAAGGTCGAATTACTCACCAAATGATGTTTTACATACAGGCCCAACTCTACAAAACGATTTGATGTCGATAATTCTCAATTGGAGAAAATATCAATATGTTTTTAGTGGGGATATACAAAAAATGTATCGCCAGATATTGGTGCACCTATCTGATAGGTCTTTCAACGCATTTTATATTGACCTGAATCTAATGGCCCAACAAAAGATTATGAACTGAAGTCGGTAACTTTCGGAGTCAATTGTGCTCCATACAACTCGCTCCCGATTCCGAAACCGGGTTCCCTAAAGCAGCAGACATTTTACGTACCCAAACTTATGTACATGACATACTGACTGGAGGCTTTTCGATAAAAAAGACCCAAACTTCCCAAACTCAGCTTATTGAAACGTTAAGATCAGCAGGGTTCCCTTTAAAGAAAATAACGGCAAACGATCAGAAACTTCTCGAACATCTTCCAAAAGAAGATCTTTATGATTCAGGTTTCCTTCACTTTCACGAAACAAGTTCAACAAAAAACGCTAGGTATTCGGTGCAATGCACTCACGGACTCGTTTAATTATAAAGTTTCCCCGATTGAACAATCCAAGAGTGTAACAAAGCGTCAGATCCTTTCGTTAGTTGCTAAGCTGTTTGATCTCGCTGGTTGGCTCGCTCCCGTAGTCATTGGAGCAAAAATGATAATGCAACAGTTTTGGTTTGAAGGCCTGGGCTAGGACAAAGAGGTTTCGGCTGAATCTTTTTATAACTGGAATAATCTCCTACAGGATCTTTCGCACATAGAAAAGATCGCAATTCCTCGGTGGGTACAATATGTTCCGTCAGACAATATTCAACTTCATGGGTTTTCAAATGCTTTTAAGGAGGCGTGTTGCATCACTCTATATATTCAATATCAAAACGGAAACAACAATACCTTCACGAATTCACTGGTTGCAAAAAACAAAGTCGCCCCGATACAGACAATTTGTCTCCCAAGGTTGGAACTTAATTGCGCAGCGTTACTTGCGAATTTAGTAAAATATGTCATAACATACTTGAATCTCAACATTGAGAAGATTTATTTGTGGACTGACAATCGTTCTTGCATGGCCATCGAAACAGCCTTCGTTTTGGAAAACGTATGTAGCCAATCGAATCAGTCAAATTCACAGCTTAGTCCCACACGCAACATGGAGACACGTTTTGACTCAAGACAACCCATCAGATCTTGGAACCCGTGGCTGTAGGCCTCAAGATCTTGTTAGCAACTCCCTTTGGTGGCACGGACACCATAGCTGCACAGACCTCCAACCGATTGGCCCTATTAATGAATTACAAACGTTACATGCAGAAGTTAAGGTAAATGAACTTATAATTATATTTCTGTCATACCCTCGAGCCCTTCAGACAATGTGTTACGTTTTTAGATTTCTAGGTAAATGTAAGAAAAACTCAAAACCAAATATGGAATACCCGGCTAATGAAAGCTTAGCGCAAAAGGAAATGACGTATCCAAAGTAGCAACTTATTACCATAGCTCAAAAATTATTTTATAACGAGGAATATCAAATGTTACTAGAGTCACAGCCTTACCCAGTAAGAGTTTTCGAAGAACTTGAACCCATTTCTGGACTCCAACACAATTTTGCGAGTACCTTTCTCATCTGCATCATTTTTTGGACCATGCCGTTCTCAAATGTGCAGAATGGTGCAATCTGAATTTTACATTGCTCGACTTAAGCCCCGAAAAAAGAAGATAATACGCCACTGCAAAACTTGTATAGTTCATAAACAACAACCCTGTTCACAAATTATGGCCCCTTTACCCCCCGACAGATGTAAATTGTCTTTACCGTTTCAAATAACTGCGATTGACATCGCAGGACCCTTCGATTTGAAGACCTCGCCCTTACGAAAATCGCCCACTACAAAAGGATATGTCAGTGTTTTTCGTGTGCTTCATTACCAAAGCCATCCACTTAGAGGCATGTTCGGGCTTACCCTCAGCGGCCTTTCAGGCTGCTTTCGCTCGTTTTATTGGGAGGTGGGGGCTCCCCCAAAGGGTTGTATCTGACAATGGCCGAAACTTTGTAGGAGCATGTTACGCTTACCGATCCTTCATGGGAGTTGTTATATTTGAAGTTAATTTGATATGCATACTTATACATATAAATTTGTTCAAATTTTAACCCAAGTTCCCAAACTCATTACTTTACTAACAAAATCCTTGTTGTACACTTTTTTACTTTGTATCTAGATCCCAACAAAACAATAAGCAGAACGGCTAAAGTCGCATTTGTAAGCCACTACTGAATCGTTATCGGAAAACTGATATATTCACGTGTCTGCTGTGCAAAGGCACCATCCTTTACGGTTTTGCAGGAAATTCCTGGATATCAGCCCAAACAAAAGGAAGTTAATGGTGGAAAAATACCAGTACTGTTCAAACTGTTTGGCACGAAGTCATACTATACGGTCGTGGACTTCGATGGACACGTCCAAGAAATGCCACTCGTTGCACCATACCCTACTTCACCCAAACCGGGTTAACATTTGTACCAGCAACCAACATCGTCACCGCCATCAACCGTCAACAACCAGACATCGAAGACAACAATCAGAGCAGCATAGGTTTAGTAAACTAGTACCTCCACCAGGACGTCAAAAATTCAGACGTTCAAACCCAGCACCACATCATCCCCAAGATGACTCTTCAACCACACCGAACGCCAAAATCCTCGCTGAAGCCATTAAGTCTTTGGCTTAGGTACTTTGTAGCTTCGATAAGACGGTAGCTGTTGCCTGAGGCCAGGGCCGGCGGCATGTCCAAACTCATCGTTGGACACATAAATATGTAGCTATTTTTTTTCTTGTACATACAAGTTGTTATATTAATTAAACATAAAAAATTAGAAAAAATACACCTACTGTTGAATTGTACCTAAATACAAATGATAAATAATACTTACCTGTTAATACTTACCTTATAATACTTACCTTAAAACCCTAAAATACTTATATTTAATGTAACGTTCCCCACACTGGCTAACTTTCCAATCGGTTTGAAAGTTTCGTAGAAAACCGAAGTTTTTGGTTCTGCAAGAGACTCTAAGATACTTACTTCCGTTTTACCACTGGTGCTCGCAACGTCGTCTTTAACCTGTACTGTAAGGTAAAATTGCTAATAAACCCTGAAATTGAAAAGAAGCCCCTAATACTCTTTTTTTTTTGTTTCCGTTTTCTTTTCCCCCAACTCTCTAAAATTATATTTACGAACAAGTAAATATAGTTTTATAAGCAACTGTAGTTAACCACCCAATACCTCTCCTAACAGCTTGGCTAACTACAATTGCTTATTTATTATTTTTGTGTGCCTTCAACACAGAAAAATACATTGTAAATACAGTTAACATAGAAGTGCAGTTAAAAGACCCATTAAGCACAAGATACTTGCCATTTTTTACAAATACGAAAAAAAAGAGTGGATTATTTAAATTTTTTTAAGGAATTAAATGGGCCCAAGGGTGGCCCGGTAAATCAGTCTGGGGGTTGTGGGTTCGATTCCCACCAGAGACTCTGGTAAGTCTGCTTCCATCTCAACCTATATTCTATCTGCCCCTCCAGGTAACACAAAGGAACCGAATTAAGCGGACCCAAGTAGCTGCATCCTTTCCTTTAACGGCTGCCTGTTCTACCTAACCAAACTAGAAGGACCCAAAATTGTTTTAAAAAGTTTTTAATGGTAAATTACGTACAATATATTACCCATGCAAAAGGTTAAGGGGCATATTCATAAACAATTTTTAAATTTAAAATAGATTTGAAATACTAATTTTGTATTAAATTTTGTTTAAAAAACCTAGTTTAAATTGAAAAAAATTAGTTAAAAAAGTGCAAAAAGGTGGCGTATACAGAAAATATTTTTTTTGTAGAAGAAAAAAGCTATAGCTTTGAAAATTTCCTCAATGACAGAAGATGTTTTTACATTAGTCAATAGGGTTTTACCATTACTTCCAAAAAAAATTTCATACTTAGGTAACAGAGTAATCAGTGGTCGTCACTTGCAACATTTGGTTTAAAGCATAAAATATTAACCTTTGGGTAGTTGCCTCGCTAAATCTTTTAATAAAAAAAAAACATAGTGTGTATGGAAAAGTAAACTTCATCATAACTTACAATATTAAAAAGAAGGAAAATAGATATTCCGTTTTGCTTTCTCTGTTTCATGTAAGTTAAATAGGTGATGTTTACAGCCAAGAGACACTACTACCGTTCAAAGAGTACTGATGATGAAATTGCGTAGCTGCTTTCAAAAATGCATTCTACTTGGATAGTATCAGTAGAAAAACCAGCTTTTTCAAATAAAAGTTTCTTTTACATTAACGGAAAAATACTAGTTTCTTTTAATAAAAAAAATTATATGAACCAAAGCCAAATTAAAAAGAAAAAATTTGTATTAAAAACAAATAGTTCAACAATAAATAAAACAAAGTTTTAAAGAAACTTTAAATATACATATTTGTGCTCGTTTGCACTATTTTTTAAATTATTATTTAATTTTCATGCTTATGCAAATAATTTCAAACGTATTTAATATTAAAACAAGTAAGAGCGCTATATATTTGGCTGTGCCGAATCTTGTATAACCCTCACAAATTTTTTCAATTTTGCATGGGGTTGCCATGCGTGGAGATAGCGGGTAAGTATATTCTAGGCAAATGTTTGAAAGGAAAAATGAGTTGAAGTCAGCTATAAATTTGACCTATGCACGGGAACTCTTGAAGCTGTAACAGGGGACTTATTACAATTTCCCAAACTTTGTATGGGAGCTCCCTTAGGCAATGGAGATAGAGGGTAAGTATGTTCCCAAAATGTGTTTAGGAGAAGAAACTAACGGGGGTCGGCCGTACACCAAAATTCTTTAAGACCCACTCTGGGGAAGTTACATAATTTTTGTAAATTTCGTGTGACAGCCACCTTATGTGATGCAGATAGTGGGTTCATATGTTCCAGGAATATGTTTGGGATGGAAAACTAATGGGGGTCTCTGATACATTTTATTCCTCTAAGGGAGACTCCGGGAAAGTTGTGTGGGCTTTTACCCAAATTTTGTATAGAAACCCTGTTAAGGACTAGAGATAAGGGGTAAGTAAGTTCCACAAAAAATTTGAGAGGAAAAACTATTTGGATTCGGTCTTACATTGGACTTTTGTAGGAGCTTCCTGGAAGCTGTGGAAGCGATTTAAAAAAATTATACTTTGTATGGCAACCCTGTTAGAGGGCGGAGATTGGGTGGGTGTAAGTATGTTTCACAGAAATTTTCGTGAGTTAAAATATGTGGGAGTTGGCCCTAAATTACACCCGTACAACACGATTTTCAGCTGGGTTTTAAGTGGGCCCATAAAGACTCAAAATGTTCAGGCTTTTATGACCTCGGTGTTTACATCTGAGATACCTGCTCTTGACAATATCTTGAGGAAGTTCTGGGAGCAGGAGGAAATTCCTGTAGGCCACCTAAAATCAGCGGAGGAGAACGGCTGGTACGTTGTGAGGCTATCATTTAAAGAAGACTTTCCTGAGAAAATATATCTCGGCACATCACAGTTCACAGCTCTAGCTCAGAACTCTTGCATGGAGAAGACCTTGGCTAAAAACCCGGAGGTTCAGGCTCAGTATAGGGAAGTTTTAGAAAAATATTTTACTTTTGATCATATGAAAGAAATTCCATCGAACGACATAAGTTCTCAGGGAAAATTCAGCTCTTTTTATTTGCCACTCCATGCAGTTGTTCGCCTGGAACATAAAACAACAAAAGTAAGGGTGGTTTTCAATGCCTCAAGAAAAACAAGGTCGAATTACTCACCAAATGATGTTTTACATACAGGCCCAACTCTACAAAACGATTTGATGTCGATAATTCTCAATTGGAGAAAATATCAATATGTTTTTAGTGGGGATATACAAAAAATGTATCGCCAGATATTGGTGCACCTATCTGATAGGTCTTTCAACGCATTTTATATTGACCTGAATCTAATGGCCCAACAAAAGATTATGAACTGAAGTCGGTAACTTTCGGAGTCAATTGTGCTCCATACAACTCGCTCCCGATTCCGAAACCGGGTTCCCTAAAGCAGCAGACATTTTACGTACCCAAACTTATGTACATGACATACTGACTGGAGGCTTTTCGATAAAAAAGACCCAAACTTCCCAAACTCAGCTTATTGAAACGTTAAGATCAGCAGGGTTCCCTTTAAAGAAAATAACGGCAAACGATCAGAAACTTCTCGAACATCTTCCAAAAGAAGATCTTTATGATTCAGGTTTCCTTCACTTTCACGAAACAAGTTCAACAAAAAACGCTAGGTATTCGGTGCAATGCACTCACGGACTCGTTTAATTATAAAGTTTCCCCGATTGAACAATCCAAGAGTGTAACAAAGCGTCAGATCCTTTCGTTAGTTGCTAAGCTGTTTGATCTCGCTGGTTGGCTCGCTCCCGTAGTCATTGGAGCAAAAATGATAATGCAACAGTTTTGGTTTGAAGGCCTGGGCTAGGACAAAGAGGTTTCGGCTGAATCTTTTTATAACTGGAATAATCTCCTACAGGATCTTTCGCACATAGAAAAGATCGCAATTCCTCGGTGGGTACAATATGTTCCGTCAGACAATATTCAACTTCATGGGTTTTCAAATGCTTTTAAGGAGGCGTGTTGCATCACTCTATATATTCAATATCAAAACGGAAACAACAATACCTTCACGAATTCACTGGTTGCAAAAAACAAAGTCGCCCCGATACAGACAATTTGTCTCCCAAGGTTGGAACTTAATTGCGCAGCGTTACTTGCGAATTTAGTAAAATATGTCATAACATACTTGAATCTCAACATTGAGAAGATTTATTTGTGGACTGACAATCGTTCTTGCATGGCCATCGAAACAGCCTTCGTTTTGGAAAACGTATGTAGCCAATCGAATCAGTCAAATTCACAGCTTAGTCCCACACGCAACATGGAGACACGTTTTGACTCAAGACAACCCATCAGATCTTGGAACCCGTGGCTGTAGGCCTCAAGATCTTGTTAGCAACTCCCTTTGGTGGCACGGACACCATAGCTGCACAGACCTCCAACCGATTGGCCCTATTAATGAATTACAAACGTTACATGCAGAAGTTAAGGTAAATGAACTTATAATTATATTTCTGTCATACCCTCGAGCCCTTCAGACAATGTGTTACGTTTTTAGATTTCTAGGTAAATGTAAGAAAAACTCAAAACCAAATATGGAATACCCGGCTAATGAAAGCTTAGCGCAAAAGGAAATGACGTATCCAAAGTAGCAACTTATTACCATAGCTCAAAAATTATTTTATAACGAGGAATATCAAATGTTACTAGAGTCACAGCCTTACCCAGTAAGAGTTTTCGAAGAACTTGAACCCATTTCTGGACTCCAACACAATTTTGCGAGTACCTTTCTCATCTGCATCATTTTTTGGACCATGCCGTTCTCAAATGTGCAGAATGGTGCAATCTGAATTTTACATTGCTCGACTTAAGCCCCGAAAAAAGAAGATAATACGCCACTGCAAAACTTGTATAGTTCATAAACAACAACCCTGTTCACAAATTATGGCCCCTTTACCCCCCGACAGATGTAAATTGTCTTTACCGTTTCAAATAACTGCGATTGACATCGCAGGACCCTTCGATTTGAAGACCTCGCCCTTACGAAAATCGCCCACTACAAAAGGATATGTCAGTGTTTTTCGTGTGCTTCATTACCAAAGCCATCCACTTAGAGGCATGTTCGGGCTTACCCTCAGCGGCCTTTCAGGCTGCTTTCGCTCGTTTTATTGGGAGGTGGGGGCTCCCCCAAAGGGTTGTATCTGACAATGGCCGAAACTTTGTAGGAGCATGTTACGCTTACCGATCCTTCATGGGAGTTGTTATATTTGAAGTTAATTTGATATGCATACTTATACATATAAATTTGTTCAAATTTTAACCCAAGTTCCCAAACTCATTACTTTACTAACAAAATCCTTGTTGTACACTTTTTTACTTTGTATCTAGATCCCAACAAAACAATAAGCAGAACGGCTAAAGTCGCATTTGTAAGCCACTACTGAATCGTTATCGGAAAACTGATATATTCACGTGTCTGCTGTGCAAAGGCACCATCCTTTACGGTTTTGCAGGAAATTCCTGGATATCAGCCCAAACAAAAGGAAGTTAATGGTGGAAAAATACCAGTACTGTTCAAACTGTTTGGCACGAAGTCATACTATACGGTCGTGGACTTCGATGGACACGTCCAAGAAATGCCACTCGTTGCACCATACCCTACTTCACCCAAACCGGGTTAACATTTGTACCAGCAACCAACATCGTCACCGCCATCAACCGTCAACAACCAGACATCGAAGACAACAATCAGAGCAGCATAGGTTTAGTAAACTAGTACCTCCACCAGGACGTCAAAAATTCAGACGTTCAAACCCAGCACCACATCATCCCCAAGATGACTCTTCAACCACACCGAACGCCAAAATCCTCGCTGAAGCCATTAAGTCTTTGGCTTAGGTACTTTGTAGCTTCGATAAGACGGTAGCTGTTGCCTGAGGCCAGGGCCGGCGGCATGTCCAAACTCATCGTTGGACACATAAATATGTAGCTATTTTTTTTCTTGTACATACAAGTTGTTATATTAATTAAACATAAAAAATTAGAAAAAATACACCTACTGTTGAATTGTACCTAAATACAAATGATAAATAATACTTACCTGTTAATACTTACCTTATAATACTTACCTTAAAACCCTAAAATACTTATATTTAATGTAACGTTCCCCACACTGGCTAACTTTCCAATCGGTTTGAAAGTTTCGTAGAAAACCGAAGTTTTTGGTTCTGCAAGAGACTCTAAGATACTTACTTCCGTTTTACCACTGGTGCTCGCAACGTCGTCTTTAACCTGTACTGTAAGGTAAAATTGCTAATAAACCCTGAAATTGAAAAGAAGCCCCTAATACTCTTTTTTTTTTGTTTCCGTTTTCTTTTCCCCCAACTCTCTAAAATTATATTTACGAACAAGTAAATATAGTTTTATAAGCAACTGTAGTTAACCACCCAATACCTCTCCTAACAGCTTGGCTAACTACAATTGCTTATTTATTATTTTTGTGTGCCTTCAACACAGAAAAATACATTGTAAATACAGTTAACATAGAAGTGCAGTTAAAAGACCCATTAAGCACAAGATACTTGCCATTTTTTACAAATACGAAAAAAAAGAGTGGATTATTTAAATTTTTTTAAGGAATTAAATGGGCCCAAGGGTGGCCCGGTAAATCAGTCTGGGGGTTGTGGGTTCGATTCCCACCAGAGACTCTGGTAAGTCTGCTTCCATCTCAACCTATATTCTATCTGCCCCTCCAGGTAACACAAAGGAACCGAATTAAGCGGACCCAAGTAGCTGCATCCTTTCCTTTAACGGCTGCCTGTTCTACCTAACCAAACTAGAAGGACCCAAAATTGTTTTAAAAAGTTTTTAATGGTAAATTACGTACAATATATTACCCATGCAAAAGGTTAAGGGGCATATTCATAAACAATTTTTAAATTTAAAATAGATTTGAAATACTAATTTTGTATTAAATTTTGTTTAAAAAACCTAGTTTAAATTGAAAAAAATTAGTTAAAAAAGTGCAAAAAGGTGGCGTATACAGAAAATATTTTTTTTGTAGAAGAAAAAAGCTATAGCTTTGAAAATTTCCTCAATGACAGAAGATGTTTTTACATTAGTCAATAGGGTTTTACCATTACTTCCAAAAAAAATTTCATACTTAGGTAACAGAGTAATCAGTGGTCGTCACTTGCAACATTTGGTTTAAAGCATAAAATATTAACCTTTGGGTAGTTGCCTCGCTAAATCTTTTAATAAAAAAAAAACATAGTGTGTATGGAAAAGTAAACTTCATCATAACTTACAATATTAAAAAGAAGGAAAATAGATATTCCGTTTTGCTTTCTCTGTTTCATGTAAGTTAAATAGGTGATGTTTACAGCCAAGAGACACTACTACCGTTCAAAGAGTACTGATGATGAAATTGCGTAGCTGCTTTCAAAAATGCATTCTACTTGGATAGTATCAGTAGAAAAACCAGCTTTTTCAAATAAAAGTTTCTTTTACATTAACGGAAAAATACTAGTTTCTTTTAATAAAAAAAATTATATGAACCAAAGCCAAATTAAAAAGAAAAAATTTGTATTAAAAACAAATAGTTCAACAATAAATAAAACAAAGTTTTAAAGAAACTTTAAATATACATATTTGTGCTCGTTTGCACTATTTTTTAAATTATTATTTAATTTTCATGCTTATGCAAATAATTTCAAACGTATTTAATATTAAAACAAGTAAGAGCGCTATATATTTGGCTGTGCCGAATCTTGTATAACCCTCACAAATTTTTTCAATTTTGCATGGGGTTGCCATGCGTGGAGATAGCGGGTAAGTATATTCTAGGCAAATGTTTGAAAGGAAAAATGAGTTGAAGTCAGCTATAAATTTGACCTATGCACGGGAACTCTTGAAGCTGTAACAGGGGACTTATTACAATTTCCCAAACTTTGTATGGGAGCTCCCTTAGGCAATGGAGATAGAGGGTAAGTATGTTCCCAAAATGTGTTTAGGAGAAGAAACTAACGGGGGTCGGCCGTACACCAAAATTCTTTAAGACCCACTCTGGGGAAGTTACATAATTTTTGTAAATTTCGTGTGACAGCCACCTTATGTGATGCAGATAGTGGGTTCATATGTTCCAGGAATATGTTTGGGATGGAAAACTAATGGGGGTCTCTGATACATTTTATTCCTCTAAGGGAGACTCCGGGAAAGTTGTGTGGGCTTTTACCCAAATTTTGTATAGAAACCCTGTTAAGGACTAGAGATAAGGGGTAAGTAAGTTCCACAAAAAATTTGAGAGGAAAAACTATTTGGATTCGGTCTTACATTGGACTTTTGTAGGAGCTTCCTGGAAGCTGTGGAAGCGATTTAAAAAAATTATACTTTGTATGGCAACCCTGTTAGAGGGCGGAGATTGGGTGGGTGTAAGTATGTTTCACAGAAATTTTCGTGAGTTAAAATATGTGGGAGTTGGCCCTAAATTACACCCGTACAACACGATTTTCAGCTGGGTTTTAAGTGGGCCCATAAAGACTCAAAATGTTCAGGCTTTTATGACCTCGGTGTTTACATCTGAGATACCTGCTCTTGACAATATCTTGAGGAAGTTCTGGGAGCAGGAGGAAATTCCTGTAGGCCACCTAAAATCAGCGGAGGAGAACGGCTGGTACGTTGTGAGGCTATCATTTAAAGAAGACTTTCCTGAGAAAATATATCTCGGCACATCACAGTTCACAGCTCTAGCTCAGAACTCTTGCATGGAGAAGACCTTGGCTAAAAACCCGGAGGTTCAGGCTCAGTATAGGGAAGTTTTAGAAAAATATTTTACTTTTGATCATATGAAAGAAATTCCATCGAACGACATAAGTTCTCAGGGAAAATTCAGCTCTTTTTATTTGCCACTCCATGCAGTTGTTCGCCTGGAACATAAAACAACAAAAGTAAGGGTGGTTTTCAATGCCTCAAGAAAAACAAGGTCGAATTACTCACCAAATGATGTTTTACATACAGGCCCAACTCTACAAAACGATTTGATGTCGATAATTCTCAATTGGAGAAAATATCAATATGTTTTTAGTGGGGATATACAAAAAATGTATCGCCAGATATTGGTGCACCTATCTGATAGGTCTTTCAACGCATTTTATATTGACCTGAATCTAATGGCCCAACAAAAGATTATGAACTGAAATCGGTAACTTTCGGAGTCAATTGTGCTCCATACAACTCGCTCCCGATTCCGAAACCGGGTTCCCTAAAGCAGCAGACATTTTACGTACCCAAACTTATGTAGATGACAAACTGACTGGAGGCTATTCGATAAAAAAGACCCAAACTTCCCAAACTCAGCTTATTGAAACGTTAAGATCAGCAGGGTTCCCTTTAAAGAAAATAACGGCAAACGATCAGAAACTTCTCGAACATCTTCCAAAAGAAGATCTTTATGATTCAGGTTTCCTTCACTTTCACGAAACAAGTTCAACAAAAAACGCTAGGTATTCGGTGCAATGCACTCACGGACTCGTTTAATTATAAAGTTTCCCCGATTGAACAATCCAAGAGTGTAACAAAGCGTCAGATCCTTTCGTTAGTTGCTAAGCTGTTTGATCCCGCTGGTTGGCTCGCTCCCGTAGTCATTGGAGCAAAAATGATAATGCAACAGTTTTGGTTTGAAGGCCTGGGCTAGGACAAAGAGGTTTCGGCTGAATCTTTTTATAACTGGAATAATCTCCTACAGGATCTTTCGCACATAGAAAAGATCGCAATTCCTCGGTGGGTACAATATGTTCCGTCAGACAATATTCAACTTCATGGGTTTTCAAATGCTTTTAAGGCGGCGTGTTGCATCACTCTATATATTCAATATCAAAACGGAAACAACAATACCTTCACGAATTCACTGGTTGCAAAAAACAAAGTCGCCCCGATACAGACAATTTGTCTCCCAAGGTTGGAACTTAATTGCGCAGCGTTACTTGCGAATTTAGTAAAATATGTCATAACATACTTGAATCTCAACATTGAGAAGATTTATTTGTGGACTGTCAATCGTTCTTGCATGGCCATCGAAACAGCCTTCGTTTTGGAAAACGTATGTAGCCAATCGAATCAGTCAAATTCACAGCTTAGTCCCACACGCAACATGGAGACACGTTTTGACTCAAGGCAACCCATCAGATCTTGGAACCCGTGGCTGTAGGCCTCAAGATCTTGTTAGCAACTCCCTTTGGTGGCACGGACACCATAGCTGCACAGACCTCCAACCGATTGGCCCTATTAATGAATTACAAACGTTACATGCAGAAGTTAAGGTAAATGAACTTATAATTATATTTCTGTCATACCCTCGAGCCCTTCAGACAATGTGTTACGTTTTTAGATTTCTAGGTAAATGTAAGAAAAACTCAAAACCAAATATGGAATACCCGGCTAATGAAAGCTTAGCGCAGAAGGAAATGACGTATCCAAAGTAGCAACTTATTACCATAGCTCAAAAATTATTTTATAACGAGGAATATCAAATGTTACTAGAGTCACAGCCTTACCCAGTAAGAGTTTTCGAAGAACTTGAACACATTTCTGGACTCCAACACAATTTTGCGAGTACCTTTCTCATCTGCATCATTTTTTGGACCATGTCGTTCTCAAATGTGCAGAATGGTGCAATCTGAATTTTACATTGCTCGACTTAAGCCCCGAAAAAAGAAGATAATACGCCACTGCAAAACTTGTATAGTTCATAAACAACAACCCTGTTCACAAATTATGGCCCCTTTACCCCCCGACAGATGTAAATTGTCTTTACCGTTTCAAATAACTGCGATTGACATCGCAGGACCCTTCGATTTGAAGACCTCGCCCTTACGAAAATCGCCCACTACAAAAGGATATGTCAGTGTTTTTCGTGTGCTTCATTACCAAAGCCATCCACTTAGAGGCATGTTCGGGCTTACCCTCAGCGGCCTTTCAGGCTGCTTTCGCTCGTTTTATTGGGAGGTGGGGCTCCCCCAAAGGGTTGTATCTGACAATGGCCGAAACTTTGTAGGAGCATGTTACGCTTACCGATCCTTCATGGGAGTTGTTATATTTGAAGTTAATTTGATATGCATACTTATACATATAAATTTGTTCAAATTTTAACCCAAGTTCCCAAACTCATTACTTTACTAACAAAATCCTTGTTGTACACTTTTTTACTTTGTATCTAGATCCCAACAAAACAATAAGCAGAACGGCTAAAGTCGCATTTGTAAGCCACTACTGAATCGTTATCGGAAAACTGACATATTCACGTGTCTGCTGTGCAAAGGCACCATCCTTTACGGTTTTGCAGGAAATTCCTGGATATCAGCCCAAATAAAAGGAAGTTAATGGTGGAAAAATACCAGTACTGTTCAAACTGTTTGGCACGAAGTCATACTATACGGTCGTGGACTTCGATGGACACGTCCAAGAAATGCCACTCGTTGCACCATACCCTACTTCACCCAAACCGGGTTAACATTTGTACCAGCAACCAACATCGTCACCGCCATCAACCGTCAACAACCAGACATCGAAGACAACAATCAGAGCAGCATAGGTTTAGTAAACTAGTACCTCCACCAGGACGTCAAAAATTCAGACGTTCAAACCCAGCACCACATCATCCCCAAGATGACTCTTCAACCACACCGAACGCCAAAATCCTCGCTGAAGCCATTAAGTCTTTGGCTTAGGTACTTTGTAGCTTCGATAAGACGGTAGCTGTTGCCTGAGGCCAGGGCCGGCGGCATGTCCAAACTCATCGTTGGACACATAAATATGTAGCTATTTTTTTTCTTGTACATACAAGTTGTTATATTAATTAAACATAAAAAATTAGAAAAATACACCTACTGTTGAATTGTACCTAAATACAAATGATAAATAATACTTACCTGTTAATACTTACCTTATAATACTTACCTTAAAACCCTAAAATACTTATATTTAATGTAACGTTCCCCACACTGGCTAACTTTCCAATCGGTTTGAAAGTTTCGTAGAAAACCGAAGTTTTTGGTTCTGCAAGAGACTCTAAGATACTTACTTCCGTTTTACCACTGGTGCTCGCAACGTCGTCTTTAACCTGTACTGTAAGGTAAAATTGCTAATAAACCCTGAAATTGAAAAGAAGCCCCTAATACTCTTTTTTTTTTTTGTTTCCGTTTTCTTTTCCCCCAACTCTCTAAAATTATATTTACGAACAAGTAAATATAATTTTATAAGCAACTGTAGTTAACCACCCAATACCTCTCCTAACAGCTTGGCTAACTACAATTGCTTATTTATTATTTTTGTGTGCCTTCAACACAGAAAAATACATTGTAAATACAGTTAACATAGAAGTGCAGTTAAAAGACCCATTAAGCACAAGATACTTGCCATTTTTTACAAATACGAAAAAAAAGAGTGGATTATTTAAATTTTTTTAAGGAATTAAATGGGCCCAAGGGTGGCCCGGTAAATCAGTCTGGGGGTTGTGGGTTCGATTCCCACCAGAGACTCTGGTAAGTCTGCTTCCATCTCAACCTATATTCTATCTGCCCCTCCAGGTAACACAAAGGAACCGAATTAAGCGGACCCAAGTAGCTGCATCCTTTCCTTTAACGGCTGCCTGTTCTACCTAACCAAACTAGAAGGACCCAAAATTGTTTTAAAAAGTTTTTAATGGTAAATTACGTACAATATATTACCCATGCAAAAGGTTAAGGGGCATATTCATAAACAATTTTTAAATTTAAAATAGATTTGAAATACTAATTATACCCTTCACATAGTGATAAGGGTATATATCACTTTGTCATTCCGTTTGTAATTTCTTTATTATTCATTTGCGACCCCATAAAGTATATATATTCTGAATCCTTATAGATAGGGAAGTCGATTTAGCGATGTCCGTCTGTCCGTCTGTTGAAATCAAGTTTCCGGAGTCAAATAAAAAGATACAGACCAGTTAATGGTGTCAAACTATTAGAAATATCCTGGAGACAATCGCTATTTAAAATCAATAAAATCGGTTCAGTATTGACCGAGATATAAGCGAAAACCCAGAGTAACCCATTTTTTTTAGGACAAAATCCGTGCATATATCCCTATATATCTCAGTAAGTATAGTCACTCTTGCCACAAAACTTGGCACGGATACTCCTAAAGAAGGGACCTAAATAATGGAAAAAATTTTTTCAGATAGGACCAGGGGAAGGGGTATTTTTTCTACAATTGCACAAATTTGGTGAAATATTTTATGCGCTATATCTCGTAAACTATAACAGCTATCGACTTAAAATGTTCTACAAAAAGTAATTGCACGCTAAGGGCTACGCCTTAGAGAAAAAATTTTTTGGGTGGGGGCAAAAAAAGGGGTAGCTCCCATACAAATCGGCAATTATTATCAAATATTCGATACGCTATATCTCGGAAACTATAACAGATATTGAAATGAAATGTTCTACAAAAAGTAATTGGGCGAGAATGCCTACGCTTTAAAGAAAAAAATTTTTGAGTGGGGGCAAAAAAAGGGGTAGCTCCCATAAAAATTAACAATTTTTATTAAATTTTCGATATGCTATATCTCGGAAACTATAACAGATATCGGAATAAAATATTCTACAAAAAGTAATTGGGCGAGAATGCCTACGCTTTAAAGAAAAAATTTTTCGAGTGGGGGCAAAAAAAGGGCTAGCTCCCATACAAATCGACAATTATTATAAAATATTAGTCGGAAACTATAACAGATATCGAAATGAAATGTTTTACAAAAAGTAATTGGGCAAGAAGGCCTACGCTTTAGAGAAAAAATTTTTTGAGTGGGGGCAAAAAAAGGGGTAGCTCCCATACAAATCGACAATTATTATAAAATATTCGATAAGCTATATCTCGGAAACTATAACAGATATCGAAATGAAATGTTTTACAAAAAGTAATTGGGCAAGAAAGCCTACGCTTTAGAGAAAAAATTTTTTGAGTGGGGGCAAAAAAAGGGGTAGCTCTCATACAAATCGACAATTATTATAAAATATTCGATAAGCTATATCTCGGAAACTATAACAGATATCGAAATGAAATGTTCTACAAAAATTAATTGCACGCTAAGGGCTACGCCTTAGAGAAAAATTTTTTTGGGTGGGGGCAAAAAAAGGGGTAGCTCCCATACAAATCGACAATTATTATCAAACATTCGATACGCTATATCTCGGAAACTATAACAGATATTGAAATGAAATGTTCTACAAAAAGTAATTGGGCGAGAATGCCTACGCTTTAAAGAAAAAAATTTTTGAGTGGGGGCAAAAAAAGGGGTAGCTCCCATAAAAATTAACAATTTTTATTAAATTTTCGATATGCTATATCTCGGAAACTATAACAGATATCGAAATAAAATATTCTACAAAAAGTAATTGGGCGAGAATGCCTACGCTTTAGAGAAAAAATTTTTTGAGTGGGGGCAAAAAAAGGGGTAGCTCCAATACAAATCGACAATTATTATAAAATATTCGATAAGCTATATCTCGGAAACTATAACAGATATCGAAATGAAATGTTTCACAAAAAGTAATTGGGCAAGAAAGCCTACGCTTTAGAGAAAAAATTTTTTGAGTGGGGGCAAAAAAAGGGGTAGCTCCCATACAATTTAATAATTATTATAAAATATTCGATACGCTTTATCTGGGAAACTATAACAGCTATCGACATCAAATGCTCCACAAAAAGTAATTGAACAAAAGGCCTACGCTTCAAAGACAAATATTTTTGAGTGTGGGCAGAAAAAGGGGTAGCATACATATTAACAATTTTTGTTAAATTTTCGATATGCTATATCTCAGAAACTATAACATATATCGAAATCAAATGTTCTACAAAAAGTAATTGGCATTAAGGGCTACCCTCTGAAGAAAAAGATTTTCGGATGGGGGGGTGAAGAAGGGGTAGCTCCCATACAAATTAACAATTTTTATAAAATTTTCGATACGCTACTTCTGGAAAACTATTACAGCTATCGACTTCGAACATTCTACAAAAAGTAATCATCAAATAATTCATACATTTTGGTGAAAAAGTTGGTGAAGAGCAGGGGGACTAGAACATTTAATAAGTTTTATTAACCTTTAAATATGAATAATGTCGAAAACTTTAAAAACTCTCGACCTCAAATCTTCTTCATCTATTTCTATTATTCATACGAACGTTAAAATTTTGTTATTTTTTCTATGGGCTTTAAAACTCGCACAAGGTTTTTTATTATATTATTTGCAGTACAAAATTACTCGGCTGGGTATATTTAAAGACCAATGTGAAGGGTATATAAGATTCGGCACAGCCGAATATAGCGCTCTTACTTGTTTTGTATTAAATTTTGTTTAAAAAACCTAGTTTAAATTGAAAAAAAATTAGTTAAACAAGTGCAAAAAGGTGGCGTATACAGAAAATATTTTTTTTGTAGAAGAAAAAAGCTATAGCTTTGAAAATTTCCTCAATGACAGAAGATGTTTTTACATTAGTCAATAGGGTTTTAACCATTACTTCCAAAAAAAATTTCATACTTAGGTAACAGAGTAATCAGTGGTCGTCACTTGCAACATTTGGTTTAAAGCATAAAATATTAACCTTTGGGTAGTTGCCTCGCTAAATCTTTTAATAAAAAAAAACATAATGTGTATGGAAAAGTAAACTTCATCATAACTTACAATATTAAAAAGAAGGAAAATAGATATTCCGTTTTGCTTTCTCTGTTTCATTCAATGCATTCTACTTGGATAGTATCAGTAGAAAAACCAGCTTTTTCAAATAAAAGTTTCTTTTACATTAACGGAAAAATACTAGTTTCTTTTAATAAAAAAAATTATATGAACCAAAGCCAAATTAAAAAGAAAAAATTTGTATTAAAAACAAATAGTTCAACAATAAATAAAACAAAGTTTTAAAGAAACTTTAAATATACATATTTGTGCTCGTTTGCACTATTTTTTAAATTAATATTTAATTTTCATCCTTATGCAAATAATTTCAAACGTATTTAATATTAAAACAAGTAAGAGCGCTATATATTTGGCTGTGCCGAATCTTGTATAACCCTCACAAATTTTTTCAATTTTGCATGGCAACCCCTTGGGGTCTTGGGGTCATTTAAAAAAGTTGCATTTGCAGTATTTGGCAAAAGCAGACTTCAAAGCCAGAAGGCTTAAACTGTTAGTACTGTGACTGGTTATTTCAAAATAGAAGCAATTGATTTAAGTGCTTGTTTTAAACAGCTTAGTTATTGTGCAAAAATTATTGCTCAACGAAATTCTGTCAAAAATTTGCCATTACCCCAGAAATCGACTTTGGTGGACTAAATTATCAAATTTATTTTTCTTATTCCAATACAAAAATGCTTAAAAAGGCAAATAATATTTTGATAAATACATCGAATTAAGGAGTTAAATCTATTTTTTATTATTTAGTTGTTGAGATTCTCCGGAAATAAAATATTGAAAAAACTTGAAATGTTTTATTTGTTTACTGCATGTGGGTACAAATAGTTATATTGAGATGTAGGGCTTGATTTTGTCATCTATTTGGGGTTGTTAGAAATGCTGTTCACCTGTGTAGGAGTTAGCAAATGATGTTTTTCTTTTGCCTTTGTTGTCCAATGGTTACTTGCTTCTTATACCTGTGTCCCTATGTACAAATGTGTGATTGTTGTTCTTGTTATGTCGTATTTTTTTTGGTTGTGGACGGAATGTTGCTTGTTGAATCAGGATTGATAGTTTTGAATAATAATAATGTTGTCCGAATTGTATTTTGCTTTATTGTTTTAGTGAATCTTGTTTATTTGTAGATTTTTTATTTTTTTTATTAATAAATTGCAAATTGTATGCTTGTGCCTGTTTAGTGGTTGAAAATAAATAAAATGTGATGTAGATGTTGCCAGTAAGTATTAAGTTAAATGTCAAATGTATAATATGGTAAAACAGTGTTTATTTAGTAGAAGTGGCAAAGTTACAGCCGGGTGGTTAATGCAGTGCTGTTTAAAAAACCGGTAAAATTTCTCTTAAGAGTAGTTTAATATAATTTGGCAAAACAACAATTTAAAGTTCAAATTGGTAATAATTACGCACTTTGGCTTAATGAAGTTTTACTTGGGTACCGCAAAGTTTTTTTATGTTAAGTTTTTGTTTGTAGAAAATTCAGTTAGATTGACGCAGAATTTTTAGGAAAGTTCCATTTTTAAAATTAAATTTCGATACAGTTTGATAGTGACTCTCAACAAATAAAGTGGTAAAGTAGCAAAATAATTTGTTTAAAAAAAAGAAACTTAAGTACAGTAAGCGCAAATAAAAAAAAAAGAAAAAAGGAGATATTTGAAAGTTATCCAAAGAATTTCCGGGTGAAGTGCGATTTTAAAAAATTATATAAAAGGATAAAGCCTACCTTACGGGAGCCAAGGGTCAAACCGGCTGTTAAAGGGAACGCCTGGTTGTGCTTCAGTTCCTGTACTTGAAGAAATATTGCGGGAAGAAAAAATTCCGTAAGTAAGGTTTTAGTTTTTGTTAAAACAAACAATTTTTTAAACGGAAATTAGCTATACGTTGATGCTAAGCAAGTTTTTATATGTGTAGTGGTACGAGGTGTTCCTGCAAAAAGCCCAAAGGGGGACTAAAAGGCAAAAAGGACCTCTTTAGAAGGCACACAGAGTGAAGAATTTAGTTGATCCTCAGCAGGAAAGTAATTGTGGATAGATAAAACCAATTATACCGGGAATATAAAAAGGTAACAAAATATATTCAAGTTGGCAAGGCTAGGAATAGTCAGTGGTGCAAAAATCCGTTTAAGTCGAGCTACCGAAATTAAAGCTTAGAATCCACATCGTTGAGAGTAGAGCTAAGAACCGCAAAATAAAGATACAAATAGAAAAATTAAATAGATAAAACAACTCAATAGAGTAAAGTGGCATTAGGGTAGTGTTAAGTATCGTAGATTTAAATTGTGTAAAAGTTTTGTGTAAATTTTGTTATATGTATGTGAAGTTTGTGAAAGGGTCCAACTAATAGTTTATAAATCAAAATAAAGAAAAGTAAGAAAATATTCTCAAAGGAAGTCGTACCTGAAATCTACATCCTTCAGAGAGCTCTTTTAGGGATAGTTAGAGGAGGTAAAAAGATAAAGATTTTAATTGGGGAGCAGATGTAAAGCTTCAAAGAAAGTATTAGTGATCCTTATATAGGTTAATTGTGTGTGTTTTTTTTTGTTTTTGTTTGTGCTATTTTTGATAGGGATAGAATTGACAAAAAAGTGAAAGAAGTTAAATAGGATATTTAAGATTTTTTTTTTACATTTTATAATAACGTATATTAAGAAAATTAATCAGCAAATATTCTAAACTTTTCGCCAGGGAAAAGTTTCAGCAATATTTGCTGAGGTTGGTGTAAATACCAGAAAGAGGAAGTTTACAAGAAGAAATTTGAATATTTTCAAGAAAAAGATTTAGTTTGTTTTTACCTGGCGCTACTTTGGTTACAAAAAAACCGTTCGTTTAGTATATGAAATATCAAGAGGAAAAGATATAAAAAAAATAAAACGAGAATAATAAATAATTTTTAACGATATTTTTTTTATATATATTTCTGTTATAATTTAATTGATAATTTATTGATTGACTTTTAGACTTAAATGCATGTATTTATTATTAAAAAAAAAACATAGCCACTTGATTAAGTTTTAATTTTGTTTAGATTTATAAGGATTTTTTTTTAAAATAAATGTCTTGAGAATATGTGTAAGAGTATGTGTTGCTAATTTGTTTGTACGAAGGATTTGCGCACAGTGGTTCAAAGAGGCTGAAATGTGAGTGAGAAAATTGTGTGGTGAAGTGTTGATAGCTAGCAACAAAAGGGTCATTTTTTTTTGTAAATATGGAAAAATTGACAATGGTAGGGTGGGTGACGCGGTAGGAGTAAGATCTTTCCTACATAAAATGTTGTTGTGTTCCATTAAAGATAAAATTGTTTTGCATTTGTTTAGTTGTTGATATGTATTTATTTTTTTTTTTGTTGGAACGATGCTGTACGTGTGTGTATGCGGGTTGGGTTCCCACGCCGATGGAATGAGCTAGTCGAGGCGGCAGCACACTGTAAGGAACAAAATTAAGAACAGCAGAAGAGGTATCGTAACAATAAAATGGCGCCCAATTTGAAACCGTTAGGATTTGCGTCAGTAAAATGACGTCCAAAGAAATGTTGAACTAGGAATGAGTTTTGTAGTGGTTGTCAGCGTCCTAACATGACATTGATTTGTGTAGTTAGTTTGCGTTTGACTTAACGAAACCATAAGACATAATGTTATAATAAAAAGTTATAAACGGGGGAGTAAGTGATCATCCTAACAAATTTATAAAAGTTAGTTTGCGTATCATAGAAAGATTGTAGTCGTCCTAACATAATACGAATGTGATTAGTTTGCGCGCTACAATTGTATGTTGTACAATAGTGTCGCCTTAATCACAATTGTCCTAACATTGATTGAAAATGGTTAGTTGCATATGGTGATTAACACAACATATAGAAAAGTTTATTTTGTTTGGGAATATAACAACAAATGGAACGACGTCAATGAATATCAACACTCGCCAACATATCGTACCTCAGAACGAAAACACTGTAGCGTAAACCTTCATTTATGTATGTTTGTATTGTTTGTGTTTGGAATTTATATATTATGTATTTGAATTTATATTATAAATAAATACAAATTAATAATTGAATTTAAAATATTCTATATCAAAAAAAAAAAAAAAAATCCGATATTTTTGTTATAAAATCTTATAGATAAAAATATATATTTTTCTTTAGAAAATTTTGTAACATAAGAAATTGCAAAATACAAAATAAAAAAATTCTTAATAAAAATAAAAGGCAATTATAATAAATATTTCTTGTGTAGTTATTGTGTAGTAGTATAAACAAGTAATTTTTCTTAAGTTTTTTTTATGCAGGCTCTTTTTTGTTTATATTAAGTGTTTAGTTGATTTGATTATATGTTTTTTTTTTTTGCATGATAATTAATTGTTATATTTAAGGTTATTTAATTTATATTGTTTTAGAGATTCTGTTTTACTTATTACATATTATACTGTACATATTTTACATATTGTATTTCCACAAAATCTAAGTTGTATTTTTATCCGAGAGTTAAACTTTGTTGATTTGAAATTATTATATAAAGATTTTCACAATGCCGGTAGAAAGAACGCCACTTAGGGAAGAAAATATTACATTAGATGGAATAATTGATATGTCTCAGACTATTAACTTACCTAATAGTCCATCAACGATAGGTCCTGGCCAAGCCAGTCGGATTACTCCAGGGCATAGTACAGGGGCCGTACCTAAGTCCACAAATCCCATAATTGGCATGAATCTTAATGTTCCACCACCATCTACCAGAGGTTTTAGCATAGGTCATAGTCCAAGGGCTATGCCGGATTAATTCGCGATCTAATATCTGAGTCAAACCGGGACTACAGGGCTGATCTTGAAAGTCGCCTAGATAAGAAGATTCATAATTGTTTGAAAGAGGGTTTTTCAGAATTGGTTAGGGAGTTTAGAAAAATGAATACTGATAATGATAAGTCAGGGGATGCAAGTTCGATTACGAGCGATGAAAATTTGGTGAACATAGACCTTACAAAAGCTCCGAGGAAGAAAATCAATGAAAGTTTAGCAAATGACGCACAAAAGAAGCTAGATTTTGATAATCGATCGTTAATGAGTGGTCTAAACGAAGTAGAAAATTTGCAAAATAGTAGTGCACCGCGAAGAACACAAGACAATCCACCTGCAAACGAAAGGCATTACCCGTATGGACAGTTAAGAGTGGACAAATGGGACGTTAGTTTTGGTGGAAACAATGAGCACCTTTACGTGGAAGATTTCATTTTTCGTCTGGAATATTTGCAAAAATATCACTCATGTTCATGGAGGGAGTTAAAAGGAGAGTTTCATAAGCTACTTAAAGGAGAAGCTAAAGACTGGTATTGGGTTATGGTTCAAAGCAAACCGGTAGAATCTTAGGAAGAACTGAAGACAGTTTTAAGGCTGCAATATGGGTCGAATCGTAGCGAATATGAGCTGATGCGAGACTTTGAGGAACGTCGGCAGAAACCTGGAGAGTCAATTGACGAGTATTTCCAAACTATGAGGAAACTCAGATCTCGGTTAAAGATACCATTACCAGAATACGAAGTCATACGTATCATGAAGAGAAATTTGCGGATGAACATCTCACAAATTATATATCCAATGCAAATTTTTACGGTCGAGCATCTGAGAGATGAATGTAAGAATATAGAGCGCGATTATATAAAACCTCATACAGTAACAAGTAGACCAGAACCACCTAAATATAATTACCCAAGAAGGCGAATTGAAGAAATATCCCTGGATGCGGAAGAAGCTCAAGTCGAAGAAATTTACCCAAAGAAGAGTGACAAACAAAAATCAGTTACCATGAACCTGAACAAAATAGTATGCTGGAATTGTCGTGCTCCTGGACATACTTTTATGGAATGTACCATAATGCAAAGGAGCATATTCTGTTACAAATGTGGACTGCCTGGAGTCGTCACACCTTCTTGCCCGAAATGTGCGGAAAACGCGATGCGGAGCGTGTCAATGACGGCGGAATCACGCTCCACGCAGACCAACGCCGGACAGTAGGCATAAGCGTACAAACAGAGAATGAAAATTTTAATCAAAACAGATTACACGATAACGTTAGATTATTAAGAAAAACAGAAGCTGAAAAAGTCGTCAAGTATCCTGAAGCAAATAAGGAAGAATGTGCGAGAAAGTTAGAGGAAAGATTTAATAAAAAGCTGAATGATTACCGGAAAATAAAAGCAAAAATATTTGAACAGAACAGTGAATTAAGTAGATTAGCTAAAGTTAAAAAGACAAGAGGCAGATTTAAAAGCAAAAAGGAAGTATATAACAAATTACGAAAGTCAGTATTAAGATGTAGTGCGATTGAGGAGATTTTGAAAACAGTTCCAAGGGCTTATGCTAAAATAAAACTAGGCGATACAGAAGTGGAAGGACTTTTAGACAGTGGGGCCTCGATAAGCCTATTAGGTAAAGATTCGATTGAATTAATAAATAGATTGGGTGTAGAATTAGAGTCCGTTTATACCAAGGTGAAAACAGCCGGGGGAAAAGGTTTTGATGTCCTAGGAAGATTCAAGATTCTGGTGAAGTATAATGGTCAAGAGGAAATCATAGAGTTTTTTGTGTGCCCCGATCTTTGTCAGCAAGCATATTTAGGCATAGATTTTTGGAAAAAGTTTAAAATACCGCCATATATTTTTAATACAGAAGAGAGCTCTTTTAGGGATAGTAAGAGGAGGTAAAAAGATAAAGATTTTAATTGGAGAGCAGATGTAAAGCTTCAAAGAAAGTATTAGTGATCCTTATATAGGTTAATTGTGTGTGTTTTTTTTTGTTTTTGTTTGTGCTATTTTTGATAGGGATAGAATTGACAAAAAAGTGAAAGAAGTTAAATAGGATATTTAAGATTTTTTTTTTACATTTTATAATAACGTATATTAAGAAAATTAATCAGCAAACATTCTAAACTTTTCGCCAGGGAAAAGTTTCAGCAATATTTGCTGAGGTTGGTGTAAATACCAGAAAGAGGAAGTTTACAAGAAGAAATTTGAATATTTTCAAGAAAAAGATTTAGTTTGTTTTTACCTGGCGCTACTTTGGTTACAAAAAAACCGTTCGTTTAGTATTTGAAATATCAAGAGGAAAAGATATAAAAAAAATAAAACGAGAATAATAAATAATTTTTAACGAGTTTTTTTTTATATATATTTCTGTTATAATTTAATTGATAATTTATTGATTGACTTTTAGACTTAAATGCATGTATTTATTATTTAAAAAAAAATAGCCACTTTATTAAGTTTTAATTTTGTTTAGATTTATAAGGAATTTGTTTTAAAATAAATGTCTTGAGAATATGTGTAAGAGTATGTGTTGCTAATTTGTTTGTACGAAGGATTTGCGCACAGTGGTTCAAAGAGGCTGAAATGTGAGTGAGAAAATTGTGTGGTGAAGTGTTGATAGCTAGCAACAAAAGGGTCATTTTTTTTTGTAAATATGGAAAAATTGACAATGGTAGGGTGGGTGACGCGGTAGGAGTAAGATCTTTCCTACATAAAATGTTGTTGTGTTCCATTAAAGATAAAATTGTTTTGCATTTGTTTAGTTGTTGATATGTATTTATTTTTTTTTTTGTTGGAACGATGCTGTACGTGTGTGTATGCGGGTTGGGTTCCCACGCCGATGGAATGAGCTAGTCGAGGCGGCAGCACACTGTAAGGAACAAAATGAAGAACAGCAGAAGAGGTATCGTAACATAGTTATGAGAAAGAGATAACATTGGAAAAACATCGATGTATCGTTTCTATTAACGATGTTTTTAACATCGATATTTTTCGAAGGAACATCGATACTTTTCAATATCGATGTTTTTAAGAACGATGTTGCATCTCTACATCGGAGGGATGCACATGCAGACGAAGAGACAGACATCGCTAAATCGGCTTTCCTATCTATAAGGCCCAAGAAAATAATATTTTATGGGATCGCAGATGGATATGAGAGTTATTATAGATATTGTGCTGTTAATGTATATAATAAAGTATGGGCGTGAGGAGATTATTGGGCGTGGCACCTCCCACACATTGAAATTAGCGTTTAACATATATTTAAATAACTGTTACTGCTGAATACTTAACCTTATTTTAATTTAATATTTTAAGCCAGTTTTCACCAAACCATTAAAGAAAAAACCTTTAAATGCAACAATGGGTAGCTGGGGTCCCCAGGAAAAGGTTATTTTAATGCCAATAGAGTAATAGCTTATGTAAGTCCCTATTTGTAAGCGAACATGGTAAGTACTTGCCTCCACTGTCATTGCCATTTTTAAAATAACTGGTTGAAATGCTTATGAGTAAGAGTTTTTTTGGATTTGAACTCATTACAAAACAATGTAAGTGTTTGCTGGATAGTTTTTATACAAAAGCATTCATTGCAACATAACCACTCCACATTTAAAAAAAAAACCGTTTCTTCTCAAAACAAACATATAAAGTTTTGATGAAAAGTTTAAACATCAACATTCAAAGCTCTATTTAAAATATGACGTATAACTCAGGAAGTTTAAAATCAGCTTCTAAAAACCGATCTGATTTTTTCAGTGATCACTTGAATTCAGTTTGCTCTTAATTTCCTGAACACTCCAAAGTATGCCGTTTAAGGTCATGAATAGAAGTTGCACTAAAGGATTTGTGTAGAAGATGAAGCAAATTGGTTATTTCGTTTGAAAGCATCAAACACTCTGGTCAAGAAACAGAGCAAATCACACGGAAATTTAACAAATGCTTATGCTGGCTTCACTCGTGTCAAAACAAGATTGATGAGTCATTCAAAGAAACCCCCATTATTACACCGTTCAATATTTTGGATGCGCCCAAACATTCCCCATTAATTGTTTTTACTTAAAGCATCCCCTATAATGGTTAATTCTTAAAACTGTATTGAACAAGTCAAGGAAGTTCCCACAATAAGAGATGATAACCCATTGCACAGTCTTAACTCACCACTTACAAGTGGTAGTGAAATACCACTTACACAAAGCTTCAACCTAAGTGAAATGCAAAATACGCCAAGTCGGTTTTCTCCGAGGGGAAGTCTCTCACACTCCACCCGTGGTGCGAGAATAAAGAAGTTTCTACGAAGAACAGCTCACCGAGCAGAACCATATTTGCTGACTCAAGATCCTAAAATCTCGATCAAAGCGGT
Source organism: Melanophora roralis (assembly GCA_963583895.1). Classification (NCBI taxonomy): domain Eukaryota; kingdom Metazoa; phylum Arthropoda; class Insecta; order Diptera; family Rhinophoridae; genus Melanophora; species Melanophora roralis. Next base: position 11,138,172 of record OY757192.1, on the reverse strand, counting down.
TTAAGCTTAGTTGTAATCTCAGGAAAAATGTATAATCTCAGGCAAAATGTGCAAGTTAAGCCAACGCGATTTTTATCATTAGGCATATAATGCTTTGTCGGTGGTTTTCGATTACTGATCTTTTTAAGAAACATAAATGGAAGGAGAAATTATACTGAAAGAGATGTTATTGCGATGTTACCTTAAAAAAGAAAGGTTATATCTCAAAAGCTAACACGGGAAACCCACATCCCAAAATTTATATTCAGTCATCATTCAATGATTGTCACCTTCACCCATTATTTACAACGTTTTCTTTTCATTGAAGCTAGATCCACCCAGTCCGTAGCACGAAAAAAGTGGCCAAACGACATATGTATGTATGTATTTGTAGCTTCTACAATTTAGAAACCAACCCTCAACATTAAGGCGCTTTAAAAGAATTACTGCAACCCAAGAACGCCAAAAACTACGCCGATAACCAAAATGTCAATACTAATAAGGTCCACAACAAACCAAACTACCATTATCAGCAGCCATTTCACATGCCAAAATTCACCCGAGGCCATAAAATCAGTGGCACGTGTGTTCTGCGCAAATAATAAAACGGCATTTTTTGCCTAAAGCCAAGGTCGGTGGCATGTTTAATTTGGACTTAAATTTGTATCAGAAATAATTTAATTAATTCTCATAGTAAATTAATTATATAGTTAGGGGATTTACAAGGTGTTCTATTTGTCCTATTGTTATAAAATTTCACAATGGTTTAAAAACCTTTACCAACTATTGGATACTCGCGGCGCAGGTGTATGTGGAGTTGTTGTGACAATCTAATAAGCATATTAAGCGACGTAGTATTTTTTTCGAACTATTTTTGAATGGAAGACAACAAAACTATTGTAAAATCTTATGACAATAGGACAGCTTGTGAATCCTCTGATTGTATCTGCCATTTTAAATTTGTTATATTATCAATCTTATATCTGCCATAAATTGTAATAATACTTTTCTTTAAACTTTGTACCTACCGTTAAATAATAGATACTTTTTGTCGAACTAACTAGCTTGTATATATGTATGTTAACGCTTATATTTTAAAGTTGCTCTCAGGGCTGTCAGTTATGGCGATTTTACGCCACATTTGGCGATTTTTAGTGCTCTTGACTAATAAAATTTAGGTTTTACACCATGGCGCTTAAGAAATACTTTTCCGATTTACAGATGTCGTAGAGGCTATCGCTAAACTAAATAGCTCCTGGTGTTGATAAAATCAGCAACAAAATGCTTTTAAGCTACCTTTTACAGCTAAAAGAATAATTCGTTTTTTTTTAACGCGATAATTCAGCTTGAACCTTTCCCGCCTATATGGAAAGTGGCCTTAGTAAAGATTATTCCTAAACCTGGCAAATATCCTTCGAAGGTAGAGTCTTATAGGCCTATTAGTTTGTTACCCACAATGTCAAAATTGTTCGAAAAATTGCTCAAAAATAAGCTGAATCCGATCTTGAAGAACAACAACTGTATTCCAAATCACCAGTTTGGCTTTAGAAGTCAACATAGTACCGTCGAACAAACTCACAGATTGGTACAGGTTATAAGAAAAGCCTTTGAGGAAAAAAAGTACTGCTCCGCACTATTTATCGATGTCCCGCAAGCTTTCGACAAAGAATGGCATGAAGGCCTTTTAAACAAACTAAAGTCCAACCAATAGTTTTACACACACGTCGACATTTGCTGATGATACTGCTTTCCTTAGTATTCATAAAGACCCTAAAGAGGCTTCGAACCAACTGCAGGAACACGTAACCCAAGTTGAGAAATGGGCAAAGTTATGGGGAATAAAAATAAATGAACAAAAATGTACCCACGTAACTTTTACTTTACGCAAAGAAACGTGCTCCCCAATCACTATTAACAACCACATGGTGCCTCAACAAACCGCGACAAAATATCTTGGTATTCACCTAGACCGCCGCCTCACACAGGAGCCTCACATAGATGCGAAGCTGACTCAAATAAAACTTAAAGCTGCTCAAATCCACTGGCTTATTGGTAGAAACTCTGTGCTACGTCTGGATTGTAAACTTCTACTCTACAAGTCGATTTTAAAACCAATTTGGTGCTACGGTATACAATTATGGGGTACTGCTTCCGCCTCTAACATCGAAAAAATACAACGCCGTCACAACAAAATTCTAAGAATGATAACTGGTGCTCCTTGGTATTTTAAAAACAGCAACATTCACAAGGATCTAGAAGTTCCACTTGTAAATCGCGAAATCCTAAACTATGTGGACAAGTACTTAAACAAGCTGGAAACACATCCAAATCCGCTCGCTCGAAGCATCCTGCAACATAGTGGGCACACCGTCCTAAAAAGAAGGGATACTATTGCTCTTAGATGAAACTCTTGAAATTAGTTAATTTTATTGTGAGAACTTAAATTTTAGTCTGGTTCTCACTGGACTAGTATTAATTACTTAGTTTTGAGATTTGAATACTTATTGTTATTTCGCTCAAGCGAAGATTCAATAATAAAATATATGTTAAAAAAAGATACGGACCAGTTATTAGTGTCAAAATATTAGAAATATCCTGCATATCGGTTCACTATTGAGCGAGATATAAGCGAAAACCCAAAAGAACCCATTTTTTTAGGACAAAATCCGTGCATATATCCCTATATATCTCAGTAAATATAGTCATTCTTGCCACAAAACTTGGCACGGATACTGCTAAAGTAGGGACCTAAATAATGGAAAATTTTTTTTCAGATAGGGTCAGGAAAGTGGTATTTTTTCTACAACTGCACAAATTTGGTGAAATATTTTATGCGCTAAATCGTAGAAACCATAACAGCTATCGACTACAAATGTTCTACAAAAAGTAATTGTACAATAAGACCTACACTATAAAGAAAACATTTTTTGGTGGGGCTAGGAAAAGGGGTAGCTCCCATACAAATTAACAATTTTTATGAAATTTTTGATACTCTATATCTCGGAAAATATAACAGCAATCGACATCAAATGCTCTACAAAAGGTAATTAGAAAACAGGACCCACGCTTTTAAGAAAAATTTTTTTGGGCTGGGGAAGGGGTATCCCTCATAAACAATTTTTATGAAATTTTCGAAACGCTACATCTGGGAAACTATAACAGCTATCGGCTTCGAATATTCCACAAAAAGTAACAATCAAATAATTCACACAAATTTGGAGAGGAGCAGGGGGACTAGAACATCCCATACAAATCAACGACTTTTATTAACCTTTTAATATGAGTAACTAGCAAACCCGGCGAACTCCGTTTCGCCACCAGATGGCTTCGTTTTAAATAACATTTAGTTTGGTGATTAAAAGATAAAGAAAAATTTTTTTTTTGTTTTATATATGAAAAGAAAAATTTTTTTTTCATTTCACAACAGTATATCGTTTTATGCTCTCCATCAGCCATGCAAGGCGATAATGGATTTAATGCACCGCACGGTCCATGCACCATCTGTGTCGTCACAATGTCGTGTAGATGGGGATCAATGACTGGATCAGGAATTTCAGCTGATATTTTTTTTTTTTTTTTTTTTCATATATTTATTATTGAATCTTCGCCTGTGGCGAACTAACAATAAGTGTTCAAATCTTAAAACTAGGTAGTTAATATAAGTCCAGCCAGTGCCAGACTAAAATTTAAGTTCTCATATAAATTATCAAGCTTCATATAAGCGCAATAGTATCCCTCCTTTTCAGGCGGGTGTGCCCACTATTTTGCAGGATGTTTCGGGCGAGCGGATTTGGGTGAGCTTCCAGCTTATTTAAATACTTGTCCACATAGTTCAGGATTTCGCATTTCACTAGTGGAACTTGTAGATCCTTGTGGATGTTGCTGTTTTTAACATACCAGGGAGCACCAGTTATCATTCTTAGGATTTTGTTTTGCCTGCGTTGAATTTTTTCTATGTTGGATGCGGAAGCAGTGCCCCATAATTGTATACCGTAGCACCAAATTGGTTTCAAAATGTAGAGTAGAAGTTTACAATCAAGACGAAGCACAGAGTTTCTGCCGATTAGCCAATGAATTTGTGTAGCTTTAAGTTTCATTTGCGTCAACTTCGCATCTATATGAGGCTTCCATGTGAGGCGGCGGTCTAGGTGAATACCAAGATATTTTGTCTTGGTTCGTTGAGGCACCATATGGTTGTTAATAAGAATTGGAGAGCACGTTTCTTTGCGTAAAGTAAAAGTTACGTGGGTACATTTTTGTTCATTTATTTTTATTCCCCATAACTTTGCCCATTTTTCAACTTGGGTTACGTGTTGCTGCAATTGGTTTGAAGCCTCTTTAGGGTCTTTATGAATACTAAGAAAAGCAGTATCATCAGCAAATGTCGACGTGTGTGTAAAACTATTGGTTGGCATATCTGCTGTGTAAAGCAAGTACAGAACTGGACCTAGTATACTCCCTTGAGGTACACCAGCCCCTATTGTTTAAGAAGAACTTATTTGGTTTCCCTCTTTGATTTTAAACTGTCGACCGGTTATGTACTTTTCTAGTAGGTTGAAAATATTAGCTGGAAGGTTTAGCTTTAGTTTGTTTAACAGGCCTTCGTGCCATACTTTATCGAAAGCTTGAGAGACATCTATAAAAAGCGCGGAGCAGTACTTTTTTTCCTCGAAAGTTTTTCTTATAACCTGCACCAGTCTGTGAGTTTGTTCTATTGTGCTATGTTGACTTCTAAAGCCAAATTGGTGATCTGGAATGCAGTTGTTTTCATTCAGGATCGGAGTAAGCTTGTTTTTAAGCAGCTTTTCAAACAGTTTTGACAAAGTTGGTAACAAAATTATAGGCCTATAAGACTCCACCTTAGAAGGAACTTTACCAGGCTTAGGAATCATCTTAATTAAGGCAACTTTCCATATTGGTGGAAAATGTTCAAGCCGTATTATGGCATTAAAAATAAAAAGAATTATTCTTTTTGCTGTAAAAGGTAGCTCAATGAGCATTTTGTTGCTTATTTTATCAACGCCAGGAGCTTTTTTATCATTAAGGTTAGAAAAGCTTCTACCACATCTGAATATCGGAAACGTATTTCTATAGGACGTCTAGAAACAACAGGCGGTAATTTCCTCGCGTCAGTGCATATATTAGGAGTGAACACGTTTCTTAAATGGCTTGCGAGCAGATCGCATTTTTCTTCATCATTTCTAGCCCAGGATCCTCTTAGAGTGCGCAGCGGTGGTTTTGCGATTACGGGTCTTTTGAGACGACTGGCTGATAGCCATAGAGAATAATTTGTTTGAGGGGTTGCGTCTAGACCTTCCAAATACTTCTTAATTGATGCAATTCTGTGTACCTCCAGCAAGTTTTTTAAGCGATTTGTACACTCTTTTAGCTTCGTTTTAAGTTGGGGCGATCTATGCTATTGCCATTCTCTTCGCGCTCTCCTGTTTTCAGATAAAAGCTCCTCAACATCGACAGAAAAAATTTTGTTGTATTTGACCTGACGGTATGTTGAAGAAGCATGTTCAACGGCTTCTTTAATGTTTTCATTTAGGATATTTAGGCAATCATCGATTTCTTGGGGAGTTTTTAGTGGTATGTGTTCCGAGCAGTGAGAGCTGATATATTTTTTATATTTTAACCAATTTACTCTTTTTGATAAGAAAAAATCACTAGTTGCTATTTGGTGAGGACTGCAAATAGTGATAATTGTGGGTGAGTGGTCAGAAGATAAATCCAAGGAGGCTACAGCCTCAATAAGGTCCGGGGATATACCTTTTGCCACGCCAAAATCTATTACGTCTGGAATTTTATTATTGTCCGTTGGCCAATAGGTTGGTTGTCCAGTTGAAATAACGAAAAGTCCTATTTCCGACACTGAGTCATACAAGACACGACCTCTGGGACTAATTAGGCGGGAGCCCCAGTATGTGTGCTTAGCGTTATAGTCTCCAGCAGCTATGAAGCGGGGACCTAATGATTTGTAGAAACTGTTGTACTGATCCTTCGTTATGGAGAATCTGGGTGGACAGTAAACTGATGAAATAACAAGGTTATGGAAAAATTCATCAATGCAGACGTTCGTAGCTTGGATATAACATTCCGAGAGGCCACCCAACCATTGGTGTTTAATTCTTGATTTGATTAGAATAGCCGAGCCACCACATGATCTATCCCTAGGATCCTTTGAATCGTAAAAAGAATAACCACTAATTTTAAAAGTGCTTCTAGATGTCATATGAGTCTCAGAAATACACATAACATCGATTTTTTGGTTCATCAAGAAATATTCGAGCTCGGTTTTGTGTTGGCGGATGCCGTTTGCGTTCCAGAAACAAACCCTGAGGCAGTTCATGGTCTTTTAAGCATAGCCTGCAGAAAAGCAGACTGCATTTTTTGCATTTCTTGCATCATGTTTGCCATTTGCGCCATAATCTGCGTAAATTGTGTGACCATATTGTCAATTACGGCTTCCAGGCGGCTAAAATTAGGCCCGGTTGGTTCGCTAGTTGGCACTTCTTGTTGTGTTGTAGGCTGGGTAGACTTACGTGAATTAGGCTGGTTAGACTTTAATGCGGCGGCGTAAGAAACTTGATTTGTAGTTGGTTGTGCCAATGGAGGCATATTTGTAGTTGGTATATTTAAAGGCTGGGGAGGGGCAGGAACTATTTTCGGCTTAGTTGATCGCTTAACTGAATTAAAAACAGGACAACCTCTATAGTTGGCAGTGTGGTTTCCCCCGCAGTTGCTGCATTTTTTTATCCTAGGATCATCTTTTGGCTTGTCGCACTTGGTCGTATCGTGCAGATCCCCACACACAACGCAAACAGTAGGCAACTTACAATAAGTTTTAGTGTGGCCATATTCCTGGCAGTTTAAGCACTGTACGGGCCCAGATCGCTTATGTGGCACTTCCACAGTGACTCGTCGGTGCATAGTATATTTTAAATCGTAGATGGGGTGAGTTTCACTTTTTTTCAATTTGATATCACCAGGCTCAAGCTCCACTCGGAATAATGGTTGGGGGTGTTTTTCCCTATTTCTCATATTCGATACCGTCCTAATCATAAACCCTTTGTTAAGCAAACAGGTCTTGATCTCTTCTGGGTTAACGTTAGAATCAATGCCTTTAATAACTACCTGAAGGCCTTTTGTGGTCTTGAGTTGGTAGGTATAGAAGTTTTTTCTGAGTTTTTCGAGCTCCGAAACCGTGGCGCGGTAGGCGTTTTCATGGTTCACTTGAATTTTTGTCTCAAATATGTTACCGCGTTTAACGTTTGAAACATAAAAGTTATTTTCCCCAATCAAACCGACTAAAAACTTGACGAGATCATTTGAGTTTTTTTCCCTCAAATAAATGGGAGGTGGCTTAAAGGACTTTTTTTCACTAACAGGGCCTCATTATCCTCTTGCAAAATTGCAAAACGATTTTGCGATGAGGTTGGCCTTTCATCGTCTTTTAAAATTTTTGCAGGTTGAGATGCTTCTGCCGATTAAGGGCTCCTTCCCCTTTTAAGAACTGTTACGTACCTGTCCATCCCTACCTGGATCTTAGGAGCACACGCAGATTTTGGGCCCGTAGCGCCCTTATCAGCTGTTGGTGCGACACCAGAACTTGATAAAGAAGACCGCGATGAAGATGGCACCTCGGTATTTTTTTTATAATTTTTAAACAGAGATTGGGCTAAATTTGTCCCTTTTTCAGTACATTTATTCAAATTAGGCACACTTGCACTTAAATTATTTGTATTTGTTTTCGGTTTTGCACTTAAATAGTTTCTGTTATATTCAGGGTCTCTAATGTTTTCATTGCTAACGCTTGCTGAGCTTAACACAATGTAAGCATTTCGGCTATTAGGCCCACTGTCACAACGATTACTGTTACTCATTAACCGTTTGGTTTTTTTGTTTTGTTTAGTTTGTTTTTATTTTCGATTCTCACTTATGTCTTGTAGGTATGTATATTAACAATTTTTTTTTTGTAACTTATTACAAATATCACCTATTACAAATATACACTCGCGTAGACACGTCCGTACACTACGAGATTAAGAGAGCAACTGCTGATATGATGTCATCTACTTCATTTGAATGTAATTTGTTCAGCAACCAAATTAGTATATGATCATGCGGTAGTCCACGCTTCCGCCATTCCACTGAGTGCATATAACAAAGCGTGTCACCAAAAACTCGATACATAGTAAGCACATCCATCATAACCTTGAGTTTTTGCTGAAATACTCTGGCGATTATGTCATGGCGATCTTGCGGTTTTTGACCCGGTTCCAACTCACGTTAAATTTCCGTCCACTTAGGATTGCATGTGAACGTAATAAATAAATCCGGTGTTCCATAATTTCGCACGTACGTCATTGCGTCTTGAGCGTATTCGTGCATGTGGCGTGGGCTTCCGATATAAGATATATAGTATATAGTCCTCAGATCGTGGCTTTGTCTGATTGAATCGGATGAACGCTAAACGTTCGGTCTCGACTTTGACATACATGTCAACAGCGAATTGCTGGAATAGTCGACGGCACTTCAGAATGACATTCTCCTCATGTGTACGAATCATCATACGATACGCATAGTAATTCATTGCGCTTAGATTTTTATTCGTTGGTACGCCTGGAAATGGAAAATTAGATGAATTGTTAATGGAAACCAATAAAAGCAATAATTAGTGTGTGAATATTGTACCTGTAATTGGATCGACCATCTTCAACGTGATGTTGTATCCGTCTTGCCCTTGCCAATAAATGATTGGATATTGTAACGCATCGTACAAACGATGTGTCTCGTTTACACGATGCATGATATTGCTTCTTCGCTGAACGACAATGTCTCGCGATGTAGTTGAATCGCCAACAATAATTGCAGCAACATCATTAACGGTATGTGCATGTTCCCCTGTTGGGGTACAATCCGCTCTTATGACAAATTTGTGCGTATCCGATGGCATTCGTTCCAATGCTGTTTTGAACATATTAACCACAGCATTATTAGCGAGAAAAAATGTTCAATAATTCTTCTCTTTAACTGTTGTGTTCCCTGTATATTGCACCGCACATTCAGCTGATCCACCATCGACGAAATGAAATATATTTGCAGAAATTGATGCGGATCATCTGGTGCTGGCACCATTGAACCATGCAAATTATATATTTGTCCTTGTATCTGTATTTGCAAACAATCATTTGTTGAAGAATACGGTGTAACTTCTGATCGTGTGATGGTGTAGTGTGTGGTGTATATGTAGTTGTTATGTGTTGCAATTCATTGTGTTGGTGTGAGTGGTTGATTATGTGTGTTGTATCTTTTACCTTGCAAGTCGGCATGAAGCCGCCTTCTCGAATGATATTAGCTCCAAAGGAAGCAGTTATTGTATTCAAGGATGTGTTGAAGAAAATGGCTGGAATCGGGATCACTTCCATCAAACAATGGTTTCAGTGGCTGTGGTGGTGTAAGTAATAGATCCAGTTTGACTTTTCCACTTGCGCAGCACAATCCAGCCGTTTCTCTCTTAAACTTTAACGCATTGCAATATCGGCATATAGTCATAATTGGTCCAATATCTAAATTTTCATCATCACAGTAGTTCGCAGTGGGATCATGTTGGAATGCCAAGTGATTGTATGATGCCAATGATCTACGTGTGCTCACGCGTTGTCTCAATCGGGCATTTTTTCTTATTATATTTTGTCTTTCTGCGCTTATATTCTGTGAATACACTTGTTGCTGGCTTGCATGTCTTGTGCGGCGGCCAATGTTCGCACGTCGTCCTCTAGGCATTTTGAACTATGGAAAGAGTGGTGAATTTAACCTCAAATGCACGATCCACATAATTTACACAGTTCAACTTACCACCTTAAAGACAAATTCCTGATGTTGAAATTGAATAAAAATTTGCACAATACACGTAATTGATTTTTTTTTTAGGAAACGAAAAACTTATTTTTTTTACTTTTTTTTCACAATTTCAGAGTGAACACAACAAAATGTCAAACAATGTATCACCAAAAGCGCCATCTACTTAAAATATTGGTTTGTAGTACATACTATGTATCAGAGATGGCGCTGTATGTGAAAAAAGACTTTCCCGCTTTTCTGCTGAAATTTTTCCTAATTTTTTTTGCTACAAACCTCACGGAGCCCGAGACCTTTCCAACGAATGCAAAGCCGTGGAAATCGGTTCGTGCGTTCTGGAGTTATAGCGTCAGGAAGGAAAACCCGACTTATTTTTATATAATAGATGTCGAAAACTTTTATGACTCTCGACCTCATACCTTCTTCATCTTTTTCTATTATTTATACGAACGCTAAAATTTTGTAAGGTTTTCTATGGACTTTAAAACTCATTCAAGGTATTTTTATTATATTATTTTCAATACAAAATTACTCGGCTGGCTATATTAAAAGACCAATGTGAAAGGTATATAGCTGTATATAGCGCTCTTACTTTTTTTTATGTAAATATACTCGTATACAAGTTAAAAAAACAATTGAAGCTTAAAAATCTTTCTCAGCAGAAAAACAAGAAATAACGGAGTAATTTCTTTGCAAATATTATTGCAACAGAAAGAAAAATTGTGTTTTTCCTCTTATAAAAACTTTTAGTATTTGGAGTTACAACTGTATTGTTGCACAATTGCGATTAGCATTTAAAAAAAAAAATTAAATTAATAATGTATACTTTCGTGCACACAGTCTAGGCTGCGTGTAAAACGGTAAAATAAAATAATAAAATAAACGGTAAATAAAATATTGACAGCTCTGAGCTGAATTAAATTTTTGAACGTTTAGAAATAATTGTACGTCTTAGGAAGACAAATCCATGCCAAGACAAACGTCAAAATCAGTATAAAAAAGTCAGTACATATTAAAATACCGGATTTTTTTTTTATTGGGATTTTGGCATTTGTCTAGGCATGAATTTGTCTCGTCAAGATGTACAATAATGAAGAAAAGCAAAAAATGTATGTATATAAAAAGAGAAATTACCAGTTTAGTGCAACTTAAACACTGCCATATCTTGCTGCATGTCTTTAAAATACTTTAACAGAATATAATTCGTATTATCAAAATAAGATATTTCTCGGTAAATTGCTAACTGAACATATCTTGTAACGCTTAAAAAAAGATGTAGATATGTACACATGTATGTAAAAATTTTTGAACAAAACTTGATTTTGAGGAATGAATTGTACATGCATATTGATTTTGTAAATTTAGCGCTTTTATTTTGGCGCGTTTTTACTTTAAATAGCTTGCAAAGAAATTTTGTAGCGCTTATTAGCGCGTTTAAATAAGGTGAACAGCGAGCTTCCATCTAAGATAGTTGACAACGCTGTTTGTAGTGTTATTTGCCAGGGTAGGAAAAAATTCCGCTCGCGAGCGTAATTTTTATTATAATTCTCGTTTTTGGAATTGTTATAGCGAGATTTAAATAAAAGTTGCGAGTGGAATTTTTATTTCAAGATCTCCTCTCGCGAGTTGAGATTTTTTTATAAATCTCGTTTTTAAAATTGTTGTCGCGAGTTTTAAATTGAAGTTGTGATAAGGATTTCTATTTTAAGATCTTGAAGTTAAAAATTCAAATCGCGATACGAACGTTATTTTGTAAAAATTGTTCTCGTGAATACATACATATGTGTGTATGCGTTGTTATTGGTTTTGTTATATTAGACTGTGCAAAATAATTGTAAGCAGGTATGATATGTAGGCATGTGTTATAGTTTGTTAAGTTGTTTTTTTTTTTGATTTTTGTTATTGTTGATTTGTAAATGTAACAGGTATAAAAAACATATAGTAAAACACTTAGATATTTATTCGTTAATGAAAGTGGTATTCGTCCGCTTATTAATGTATCTAGATAATAAAATTTTTAATTTCTATAACATAAATGATAAATATTTTAATCCAGTTACATTTTAAAGGCACTTGTTTAATTTTTTTTTTCATTTATTTATAATTGTTTAAACATGTTGGCAAACAATAATATATTAGACTAACTGTGTTTGTTTTTCATTTATTTATATTTTATATATTTTTCGGAATAAGGAAATGATTAGTCGTTTACACAAGTTATGTTTGTATCACAATCCTTTGAGGCTTGCAATATAATTTGTCAGAAAAGAATTTTTAGAAGTTATAGTTTTAATCTATATCATTTTTAATGTAGTACAATTTTGAACAAAACTTGTCGTTAAGTTAGACTACTGTTATTATTGTTTTTTGGTATATGGCTTTTTATGTTAAAAATATAAAAATAAAACTTCAAATTAAAAGTTATTACTTATAGGACTACGGCTATGCCAACCATAATTAGGCTAAATATATATTTATGCAGAACAAAAAATAGAAATCAAAAATTTAAATTAAACTGGTTTTCAAAAAATAAAGTTTAAGCCCATTTAGATGCATATTTGTTCTGCTTAAAAATCCCAAAAATCATTAGTATTTGATACAAACCTCTTAAAATGTTATATGAAATAAAAAAACAATTAACGCATTGTTGCATTCTTAATCTCGTAGTGTACGGACGTGTCTACGCGAGCGTAATATTAGTAATAGGATATATTAGATATAATAAGTGGCAAACAAATTTATTAATATACATATATACACATAATAGTGAGAAAAGAAAACAACAACAAACAAAATAAAAAAAAGTGAACGGTTAATGAGTAACAGTAATCGTAGTGGCAGTGGGCGTGATAGCCGAAATGCTTACATTGTGTAAAGCTCAACAAGCGTCAGTAATGCAAATATCAGAGACCCTGAATTCAATAAAAACTATTTAAATGAGAAACCAACAATAAATACAAACAATTTAAGTACAAGTGCACCAAATTTAAATAAGTGCTTTGAACAAGGGACAAATTTAGCCCAATCTCTTTTTGAAAATTATAAAAAACATACCGAAGTACCATCCTCCCAGCGGTCTTCCTTATCATATTCTGGAATTGAACCTACTCTTGCTAAAGGCAATTCCAGTGCACTTTCATCAGAAGTTCCAAAGGTCCAGGTAGGGATGGACCGCTACATAACAGTTCTTAAAGGGGTAGGAGCCCGAAATCCGCAGAGGCTACAAAACCAGCCAAAATTTCAAGAGATGAAGAAAAGCCAATCTCATCGAAAATTCGTTTTGCAATTCTAGAAGAGGAGAACGATATCCCTGTCACCGCGAAGAAGACATTTAAACCTCCTCCAATTTATTTGAGAGAAAGGAACTCTAACGACCATATTAGGTTTTTAGTCGGATTAGTCGGTGAAACAACTTCTATGTGTTTAATATTAAGCGTGGTAACATTTACGAGACAAAAATTCAGGTAAATCGCGAAAGTGCTTTCTACACTTACCAACTAAAAAACGCTTAAGGCCTCCAGGTTGTTATAAAAGGTATTGACGCTAATGTCGACCCGGAAGAGATAAAGACGAGTTTGTACGGCAAAGGATTTAAAGCTAAAACTGTATCAAACATTAAAAGCAGAGAAACGTGTCCAACCCAATTATTTCGGGTAGAGCTTGAGCCTAGTGATGTAAATTGAAGAAAGGTGAAACTCACCCAATTTATGAATTAAGATATATTTTGCATCGCAAAGTTGTTGTTGAAGACCCACATAAACGATCTGGGCCAGTACAGTGTTTGAACTGCCAGGAATACGGCCATACCAAAGCTTATTGTAAGTTGTCTTCTGTTTGTGTTGTGTGTGGGGACCTGCATGCTACGACCAAGTGCGATAAACCTAAAGATGACCCCAGGGTGAAGAAATGCAGCAATTGCGGCGGAAACCACACGGCCAACTATAGAGGTTGCCCTGTTTTTTAATCAGTTAAGCGCTCATCTAACCCGAAAATAGTTTCTGCCCCTCCCCAGCCTTTAAATATACCAACTACAAATATGCCTCCGTTAGCACAACCAACTACAAATCAAGTTTCTTACGCCGCCGCATTAAAGTCTAACCAGCCTAATGCACGTAGGTCTACCCAGCCTACAACACAACAAGAAGTGCGAACAAGGAAACCAACCGGAGACAACTTTAGCCGCCTGGAAGACGTAATTGACAATATGGTCAAACAATTTACGCAGATTATGGCCAGCATGATGCAAGAAATGCAGAAAATGCAGTCTGCACTTTTGCAGGCCATGCTTAAAAGGCCATGAACTGCCTCAGGGTTTGTTTCTGGAACGCAAACGGCATCCGCCAACACAAAAATGAGCTCGAATACTTTTTAACACACCAAAAAATTGATGTCATGTTGATTTCCGAAACTCATATGACATTTAGAAGCACTTTCAAAATAAGTGAATATACTTTTTATGATTCAAAAGATCCCAGAGATAGGTCACGTGGTGGTTCAGCTATATTAATTAAATCAAGAATCAAACACCAATGGATGGGTGGTCTCTCCGAATTTTATATGCAAGCAACAAACGTCTGCGTTGATGGATTTTACCATAATCTCGTTATTTCGTTAGTTTATTGTCCACCCAGATTCTCCATAACGAAGGATCAGTACAACAGTTTTAACAAATCTTTAGGTACTCACTTTATAGCTGCTGAAGACTATAACGCTAAACACACATACTGGGGCTCCCGCCTTATCAGTCCCAGAGGTCGTGTCTTGTATGATTCTGTATCGGAGATGAGACTTCACGTTATTTCAAGTGGGCAACCAACATATTGGCCAACTGACCACAATAAAATACGTAATAGATTTTGGCGTAGCAAAAGGTATATCCCCTGAGCTTATTGAGGCTCAAGCCTCCTTGGATTTATCTTCTGATCACTCACCCACAATTTTCACTATTTGCAGTCCTCACCAAATTGCAACTAGTGATATTTTTTTGTCAAAAAGAATAAACTTTGTTTGTTTTTGTTTATTTTTGGTTGGATTTTTGTTGCGCTCTTAATCTCGCAGTGTACGGACGTGTCTACGCGAGTGTATATTTGTAATAGGTGATATTTGTAATAAGTTACAAAAAAAAATTGTTAATATACATACCTACAAGACATAAGTGAGAATCGAAAATAAAAACAAACAAAACAAAAAAACCAAACGGTTAATGAGTAACAGTAATCGTAGTGACAGTGGGCCTAATAGCCGAAATGCTTACATTGTGTTAAGCTCAGAAAGCGTTAGCAATGAAAACATAAGAGACCCTGAATATAATAGAAACTATTTAAGTGCAAAACCGAAAACAAACACAAATAATTTAAGTGCAAGTGTGCCTAATTTGAATAAATGTACTGAACAAGGGACAAATTTAGCCCGATCTCTGTTTAAAGATTATAAAAAAAATACCGAGGTGCCATCTTCATCGCGGTCTTCTTTGTCAAGTTCTGGTGTCATAAAAGGAATTGACTCAAATGTTGACCCGGAGGAGATAAAGACCAGTTTGTGCAGCGAAGGATTTAAGGTAAGGACTGTGACAAATATTAGAAACAGGGAAAAATACCCTCAACCATTGTTTCGAGTTGAACTTGAGCCTGGTGATGCCAAATTAAAGAAAAACGAAACTCACCCCATTTATGGTTTAAGATATATTATGCACCGTAGAGTTACAGTGGAAGTCCCGCATAAGCGATCTGGACCTGTACAGTGCTTAAATTGTCAAGAATATGGCCACACAAAAACTTACTGTAAGTTGCCTTCTGTTTGTGTTGTATGTGGGGATCTGCATGTTACAACCAAGTGCGACAAACCAAAAGATGACCCTAGGGTGAAGAAGTGCAGCAATTGTGGTGGAAACCACACTGCCAACTACAGAGGTTGTCCTGTCTATGATTTAGTTATGCGCTCATCTAAGCCGAAGGTAGTTCCTGCCCCTCCCCAGCCGTTAAATATACCAACAACAAACATTCCCGAGTTATCACAGCCAACTACAAGTCAAATTTCTTACGCCAACGCTCTAAAGTCAAACCAGTCCAATGAACAAAGGCCAAACCAACCAACCACACAACAACAAGTGCCAACAAGTGAACCAACTGGTCCCAATTTTAGCCGTCTGGAAGCCGTAATTGACAATATGGTCAAACAATTTACGCATATAATGGCGCAAATGGCTAGCATGAGGCAGGATATGCAGAAAATGCAGTCTGCTCTTCTGCAGGCCATGCTTAAAAGACAATGAACTGCCTCAGGGTTTGTTTCTGGAACGCAAACGGCATCCGCCAACACAAAAACGAGCTCGACTACTTTTTAACACACCAAAAAATCGATGTCATGTTGATTTCCGAAACTCATATGACATCTAGAAGCACTTTTAAAATTAGTGGATACAATTTTTATGATTCAAAAGATCCCAGGGATAGATCCTGTGGTGGCTCTGCTATTTTAATCAAATCAAGAATTAAGCACCAATGGTTGGGTGGCCTATCTGAATGTTATATGCAAGCAACAAACGTCTGCATTGATGAATTTTTCCATAACCTTGTTATTTCATCAGTTTACTGTCCACCCAGATTCTCCATAACGAAGGATCAGTACAACAATTTCTACAAATCATTAGGTCCCCGCTTCATAGCTGCTGGAGACTATAACGCTAAGCACACATACTGGGGCTCCCGCCTAATTAGTCCCAGAGGTCGTGTCTTGTATGACTCCGTGTCGGAAATGGAACTTTTCGTTATTTCAACTGGACAACCAACCTACTGGCCAACAGACCACAATAAAATTCCAGACGTAATTGATTTTGGCGTAGCAAAAGGTATATCCTTGGAGCTCATTGAGGCTCAAGCCTCCTTGGATTTATCTTCTGACCACTCACCCACAATAATCACTATTTGCAGTCCTCACCAAATAGCAGCTAGTCAGTTTTTCTTATCTAAAAGAATTAATTGGTTGAAATATAAAAAATATATTAGTACGCACGGCGCGGAGAACCAATCGCTAAAAACTCCCGGAGACATAGATGATTGTCTGAGCGTCCTAAATGAAAACATTAAAAAAGCCGTTGAACATGCGTCTTCTACCTACCGCCAGGCTAGGTACAACAAAATTTTCTCTGAAGATGTGGAAAAGCTCGTATCTGAAAAAAGAAAAGCCCGCAGGGAATGGCAAAAACATAGATCGCCCCAACTTAAAACTAAGCTGAAAGAATGTACAACCCAACTAAAAAGCTTGTTGGAGGCTCACAGAATGGCATCACTGAAAGAGTACCTGGAAGGTCTAGACGCGACTCCTCAGACAAATTATTCCTTATGGCGATCAGCCAGACGTCTAAAAAAGACCTGTTATCGCAAAACCACCCCTGCGCAATCTGAGAGGATCCTGGGCTAGAAATGATGAAGAAAAATGCGATCTGTTCGCAAATCACTTCAAAAACGTATTCACTCCCAATTCATGCACTGACGTGAGGGAATTACCGCCTGTTGTTGCAAGACGTCCTCTAGAAATACGTTTCCGATTTGCAGATATTGTAGAGGCTATCGCTAACCTTAACGGTAAAAAAGCTCCTGGCGTTGACAAAATAAGCAACAAAATGCTCATAGAACTGCCTCTTACTGCTAAAAGAATCATTCTTTTTATTTTTAATGCGATAATTCGGCTTGAACATTTTCCGCCTATATGGAAAGTTGCCTTAGTAAAGATGATTCCTAAGCCTGGCAAAGATCCCTCGAAGGTAGAATCTTATAGGCCCATAAGTTTGTTACCCACAATGTCAAAATTGTTCGAAAAACTGTTAAAAAACAAGCTAAATCCGATCCTGAATGACAACAACTGCATTCCAAATCACCAATTCGGCTTTAGAAGTCAACATAGTACCATCGAACAAACTCACAGGTTGGTACAGGTTATAAGAAAAGCCTTTGAGGAAAAGAAGTACTGCTCCGGGCTTTTTATCGATGTCTCACAAGCTTTCGACAAAGTATGGCATGAAGGCCTTCTAAACAAACTAAAGCTCAACCTTCCAGCTAATATTTTCAACCTTTTAGAAAAATACATAACAGGCCGACAATTTATGATCAAAGAGGGAAACCAAATAAGTTGTTCCCAACCAATAGAGGCTGGTGTCCCTTAAGGAAGTATACTAGGCCCAATTTTGTACTTGCTTTACACGGCAGATATGCCAACAAACAGTTTTACGCACACGTCTACATTTGCTGACGATACCGCTTTTCTCAGTACTCATAAAGACCCTAAAGAGGCTTCGAACCAACTGCAGCAACACGTAACCCAAGTTGAGAAATGGGCAAAGTTATGGGGAATTAAGATAAATGAACAAAAATGCACTCACGTAACTTTTACTTTACGCAAAGAAACGTGCCCTCCAATCACTATCAACAACCATAATGTGCCTCAACGATCTGAGACAAAATATCTTGGTATTCACCTAGATCGCCGCCTTACATGGAAGCCTCATATAGATGCTAAGCTGACGCAAATAAAACTTAAAGCTGCTCAAATCCACTGGCTAATTGGTAGAAACTCTGTGCTACGTCTTGATTGTAAGCTTCTACTCTACAACTCGATTTTAAAACCAATTTGGTGCTACGGTATACAATTATGGGGTACTGCTTCCGCCTCTAACATCGAAAATTCTAAGAATGATAACTGGTGCTCCTTGGTATATCAAAAACAGCAACATCCACAAGGATCTAGAAGTTCCACTTGTAAAATGCGAAATCCTGAAATATGTGGACAAGTATTTAAATAAGCTGGAAACGCATCCAAATCCGCTCGCTCGAAGTATCTTGCAACATAGTAGACACTCCCGACTGAAAAAGAGGGATACTATTGCGCTTAGATGAAGATAACTATTTTATTATGAGAACTTAAATTTTAGTCTGGCACTGGCTGGGCTAATATTAATTAGTTAGTCTTAAGATTTTAATACTTATTGTTAGTTCGCTTAAGCGAAGATCCAATAATAAAATATATGAAAAAAAAAAAAAAAAAAAAAAAGTTCTGGTGTCGCACCTACAGCTGCTAAAGGCGCTCCAGGCCCAATTTCTGCGTGTGCTAAGATCAAGGTAGGGATGGACAGGTACGTAACAGTTCTTAAAAGGGGGAGAAGTCCAAAATCGGCAGAAACATCTCAACCTGCAAAAATGTTGAAAGACGATGAAAGGCCAACCTCATCGCAAAATCGTTTTGCCATTCTGCAAGAAGATAATGATGCCCCCGTTACTGAAAAAAAGTCCTTTAAGCCACCTCCGATTTATTTGAGGGAAAGGAATTCGAATGATCTTGTAAAGTTTTTAGTAGGTTTGATTGGAGAAAACAACTTTTACGTTACTAACATTAAACGAGGTAACATATACGAGACAAAAATTCAGGTGAATGATGAAAACGCTTACCGCACCACTATTTCGGAGCTCGAAAAACTTAAGAAAAATTTCTATACTTACCAGCTTAAGAACGCTAAGGGCCTCCAGGTAGTTATAAAAGGTATTGACTCTAATGTTGACCCGGAGGAAATTAAAACCAATTTGTGCATGAAGGGCTTTAGAGTCAAATATGTATCAAACATAAGGAACAGGGAAAAATATCCTCAACCATTATTCCGGGTGGAGCTTGAGCCCAGTGACATTAAATTGAAAAAAAATGAAACACATCCGATATATGATCTTAGATATATTATGCACCGTAGAGTTATAGTGGAGGTGCCACATAAGCGATCTGGGCCCGTACAGTGCTTAAACTGCCAGGAATATGGCCACACCAAAACATATTGTAAATTGCCTTCTGTTTGTGTTGTGTGTGGGGATCTGCACGATACGACCAACTGCGACAAGCCAAGAGAAGATCCTAGGGTGAAGAAATGCAGTAATTGCGGGGAAAACCACTCCGCCAACTATAGAGGTTGCCCTGTTTTTGACTTGGTTAAACGCTCATCCAAGCCGAAGGTAGTTCCTGCCCCTCCCCAGCCGTTAAATATACCAACAACAAACATTCCCCAGTTAGCACAGCCAACTACTAGTCAAATTTCTTACGCCAGCGCACTAAAGTCAAACCAGTCCAATGCACAAAGGCCAAACCAACCAACCACACAACAACAAGTGCCAACAAGTGAACCAACTGGTCCCAATTTTAGCCGCCTGGAAGCCGTAATTGACAATATGGTCAAACAATTTACGCATATAATGGCGCAAATGGCTGGCATGATGCAGGAGATGCAGAAAATGCAGTCTGCTCTTCTGCAGGCCATGCTTAAAAGACCATGAACTGCCTCAGGGTTTGTTTCTGGAACGCAAACGGCATCCGCCAACACGAAAACGAGCTCGAATATTTTTTAATACACCATAAAATTGACGTCATGTGTATTTCCGAGACTCATATGACATCTAGGAGCACTTTTAAAATAAGTGGATACAATTTTTATGATTCGAAGGATCCCAGAGATAGATCATGTGGTGGCTCGGCTATACTAATCAAATCAAGGATTAAACACCAATGGTAAGTTGGCATCTCCGAATGCTATATTCAAGCAACAAACGTTTGCATTGATGAATTTTTCGCTAACCTAGTTAGTTAGTTCGTCAGTGTATTGTCCACCCAGGTTCTCCATAACGAAGGATCAGTACAACAGTTTTTACAAATCTTTAGGTCCCCGCTTCATAGCTGCTGAGACTATAACGCTAAACACACCTACTGGGGTTCCCGCTTAATAAGTCCCAGAGGTCGTATCTTGTATGATTCCGTATCTGAAATGGGTCTTTGTGTTGTTTCTACCGGACAACCAACCTATTGGCCAACCGACCACAATAAAATTCCAGACGTAATAGATTTTGGCGTAGCAAAAGGTATATCCCCGGAGCTTATTGAGGCGCAAGCCTCTCTGGATTTATCTTCTGACCACTCACCCACAATTATCACTATTTGCAGTCCTAACCAAATCGCAACTAGTGATTTTTTCTTATCCAAAAGAGTAAATTGGTTGAAATATAAAAAATATATCAGCTCTCACTGCTCGGAACACATACCACTAAAAACTCCCCAAGAAATCGATGATTGCCTAAATATCCTAAATGAAAACATTAAAGAAGCCGTTGAACATGCTTCTTCAACATACCGTCAGGTCAAATACAACAAAATTTTTTCTGTCGATGTTGAGGAGCTTTTATCTGAAAAAAGGAGAGCGCGAAGAGAATGGCAACAGCATAGATCGCCCCAACTTAAAACGAAGCTAAAAGAGTGTACAAATCGCTGAAAGAACTTGCTGGAGGTACACAGAATTGCATCAATTAAGAAGTATTTGGAAGGTCTAGACGCGACTCCTCAAACAAATTATTCTCTATGGCGATCAGCCAGTCGTCTCAAAAGACCCGTAATCGCAAAACCACCACTGGGCAATCTAAGAGGATCCTGGGCTAGAAATGATGAAGAAAAATGCGATCTGCTCGCAAGCCATTTAAGAAACGTGTTCACTCCTAATACATGCACTGACGTGAGGGAATTACCGCCTGTTGTTTCTAGACGTCCTATAGAAATACGTTTCCGATGTTCAGATGTGGTAGAAGCTATAGCTAACCTTAATGATAAAAAAGCTCCTGGCGTTGATACAATAAGCAACAAAATGCTCATTGAGCTACCTTTTACAGCAAAAAGAATAATTCTTTTTATTTTTAATGCCATAATACGGCTTGAACATTTTCCACCAATATGGAAAGTTGCCTTAGTAAAGATGATTTCTAAGCCTGGTAAAGATCCTTCTAAGGTGGAGTCTTATAGGCCTATAAGTTTGTTACCAACTTTGTCAAAACTGTTTGAAAAGCTGCTTAAAAACAAGCTTACTCCGATCCTGAATGAAAACAACTGCATTCCAGATCACCAATTTGGCTTTAGAAGTCAACATAGCACAATAGAACAAACTCACAGACTGGTGCAGGTTATAAGAAAAACTTTCGAGGAAAAAAAGTACTGCTCCGCGCTTTTTATAGATGTCTCTCAAGCTTTCGATAAAGTATGGCACGAAGGCCTGTTAAACAAACTAAAGCTAAACCTTCCAGCCAATATTTTCAACCTACTAGAAAAGTACATAACCGGTCGACAGTTTAAAATCAAAGAGGGAAACCAAATAAGTTGTTACCAACCAATAGAGGCTGGTGTACCTCAAGGGAGTATCCTAGGTCCAATTTTGTACTTGCTTTACACGGCAGATATGCCAACAAACAGTTTTACGCACACGTCTACATTTGCTGAGGATACCGCTTTTCTTAGTATTCACAAAGACCCTAAAGAGGCTTCGAACCAGCTGCAACAACACGTAACCCAAGTTGAAAAATGGGCAAAATTATGGGGAATAAAAATTAATGAGCAAAAATGTACCCATGTTACTTTTACTTTACGCAAAGAAACGTGCTCTCCAATCCTTATTAACAACCATATGGTGCCTCAACGATTTGAGACGAAATACGTTGGCATTCACCTGGACCGTCGCCTTACATGGAAGACGCATATAGATGCGAAGTTGACACAAATGAAACTTAAAGCTACACAACTTCATTGGCTAATTGGCAGAAACTCTGTGCTTCGTCTTGATTGTAAACTTCTACTCTACAAATCGATTTTGAAACCAATTTGGTGCTACGGTATACAATTATGGGGCACTGCTTCCGCCTCTAACATAGAAAAAATTCAACGCCGTCAAAACAAAATCCTAAGAATGATAACTGGTGCTCCTTGGTATATTAAAAACAGCAACATCCATAAGGATCTACAAGTTCCACTTGTTAAATGCGAAATCCTGAACTATGTGGACAAGTATTTAAACAAGCTGGAAACGCATCCAAATCCGCTCGCTCGAAACATCTTGCAACATAGTGGACACACTCGTCTGAAAAGAAGGGACACTATTGAACTTAGATGAAACTGTTTAAATTAATTTACTATGTTATGAGAACTTAAATTTTGGTCTGGTACTGACTGGACTAATATAAATTACTTAGTTTTAAGATTTGAATACTTATTGTTAGTTCGCAAAAGCGAAGATTCAATAATAAAAATATGAAAAAAAAAATAAAAAAAAAAAAAGAATAAACTGGTTAAAATACAAAAAATTTATCAGCACGCACTGTTCGGAACACCAATCTTAAAAAACTTCCGAAGAAATCGATGAGTGCCTGAGTAGCCTCAATGAAAATATTAAAAAAGCCGTTGAAAATGCTTCTTCTACCTACCATCAGGCCAGATACAACAAAATTTTTTCAACCGATGTTGAAAAGCTCTTATCTGAAAAAAGGAAAGCCCGAAGAGAATGGCAAAAGTATAGATCGCCCCTACTTAAAAATAAGCTGAAGGAATGTACAAACCGATTAAAAAACTTGCTAGAAGTACATAGAATGTCATCAATGAAGAAATACCTTGAAGGTCTAGACGCGACTCCTCAAACAAACTATTTTCTATGGCGAACAGCCAGACGTCTTAAAAGACCCGTAATCGCAAAATCACCACTGCGTAACCTGAGAGGCTCCTGGGCTAGAAATGACGAAGAAAAATGCGATCTGTTCGCAACCCATTTAAGGAACGTCTTTACTCGCAATTCATGCACTGAAGTGAGAGAATTACCGCCTGTTGTTGCTAGACGTCCTATAGAAATACGTTTCAGATTTTCAGACGTTATAGAGGCTATCGCTAACATAAATGACAAAAACGCTCCTGGGGTTTATAAAATAAGCAACAAAATGCTTTTAGAGCTACCTTTTACAGGTAAAAGAATCATTCTTTTTGTTTTTAATGCCATGAACACTTTCCGCCAATATGGAAAGTTGCCTTGGTAAAGATAATTCCTAAGCCGGGAAAAGATCCTTCGAAGGTGAAGTCTTATAGGCCTATAAGTTTGTTTCCAACTTTGGCGAAAATTTTCGAAAAGTTGCTTAAAAACAACTGAGTCCTGATCTGAATGACAACAACTGCATCCCAGATTACCAATTTGGTTTTATAAGTCAACATAGCACAATCGAAATAACTCACAGACTGGTGCAGGTTATAAGAAAAGCCTTTGAGGAAAAGAAGTACTGCTCCGCGCTTTTTATCGTTGTCTCTCAAGCATTCGATAAAGTATGGCACGAAGGCCTGTTAATCAAACTAAAACTCTATCTACCAGCTAATATTTCAAGCCTGTTAGAAAAATACTTAACCGGCAGACAATTTATGATCAAAGAGGGAAACCAAATAAGATGTTCCCAACCAATAGGTGCTGGTGTACCTCAAGGGAGTATATTAGGTCCAATTTTGTACTTGCTTTACACAGCAGATATGCCAACAAACTGTTTTACGTACACGTCCACATTTGCTGATGATACCGCTTTTCTCAGTATTCATAAAGACCCTAAAGAGGCTTCGAGTCAACTGCAACAACACGTAAGCCAAGTTGAGAAATAGGCAAGGTTATGGGGGATAAAAATAAATGAACAAAAATGTACTCACATAATTTTTACCTTACGCAAAGAAACGTGGTCTCCAATCACTATCAACAACCATTTTGTGCCTCAACGATCCGAGACAAAATATCTTGGTATTCACCTGGATCGCCGCCTCACATGGAAGCCTCATTTAGATGCAAAGCTGACGCAAATGAAACTTAAAGCTGCACAAATTCACTGGCTTATGGGTAGAAATTGTGCTTCATCTGGATTGTAAAGTTCTACTATACAACTCAATTTTAAAATCAATTTGGTGCTACGGTATACAATTATGGGGCACTGCTTCCGCCTTTAACATAGAAAAAATACAAAGCCGTCAAAATAAAATCCTAAGAATGATAACTGGTGCTCCGTGGTATGTCAAAAACAGCAACATCCATAAGGATCTAGAAGTTCCACTGGTAAAATGCGAAATCCTGAAATATGTGGACAAGTATTTAAATAAGCTGGAATCACATCCAAACCCGCTCGCTCGAAGTATCTTGCAGCATAGTGGACACTCCCGTCTGAAAAGGAGGGATACTATTGCGCTTAGATGAAGAGAAATAACTATTTATATTATGAGAACTTAAATTATACATAGTCTGGCACTGGCTGAACTAATATTATTTCCTTAGTCTTAAGATTTGAAAACTTATTGTTAGTTCGCTTAAGCGAAGATTCAATAATAAAAAATATGCACAAAAAAAAAAAAAAATAACGATTTTCTTAGGCCATATGAACTTATACCTTCTATATATGTACATTCAAATGTAACATTAAAATTTTTCATTTTTAAATTTAACAATTATAATTATTATTCTCTTTAAAACCCAGATATTTGAAACGTGAAACAAAAATTTACCTTTTGACTTTGGTTTATACCAGCAAATAAAAAAGTTTTCAAAAATGTTGAAATATTGTTTTTTTCTTTTAGCTCTTGACTATTTATTTGTAGGTATTTCATTTTATTTTTTTTAGTACAAAATGGTATAGAAAACCATTTATATTCCCTACTTGAACAGAAAATGGTAGGTCTTAAACACTTTTTACGGCTACTAGAAACCCCAACAACAAAAATAGTGGGCAAAGCAAAAAACCATATTGATATTGTAATAAAGAATCATTAAAAATATTATTTGCAGTATTTCTTATTACCTGCCTGCATACAAATGAAAGGTGTAAAAAAGGATTGAGTACATACCTATGTATGTATGCGCGGAAAAAGAAAGGTATATAATGGTGCAAAACGGTATCAATTTTCAGTTGCGTTTTTTAATTTTTTGGGTCGCCGAAAAGTATTTTAATTTCTTTATTTTTTTGGGTCGCCGAAAAGTATTTTAATTTTAAAAATATGTTAAATTCATTTTATTTAATTTTAAATTAAATCATTCTAAAATATGTCATTATTTTTAACATACATACATATGTGTTACTGAATTTCTTTATTTAATAAATACGTAAAAAATAATTGAACTACACAAGCATTTAAACGTACATAATATGCCTTTGGTGCAATACCGTAGTAACTCAAAATTTGAATTTTTTGAGCTGGGTATGCAGAAATTATCTTTGGGGAAATATCTATCTAAAGAAAAAAAGATTATGATTCCACCTCTAACTGTTCAGATTCTACAGCTAAAAATGTATTTATTGCCTCTAGGTATTTCCAACAATATTTATTTGCAATAATGAAATATTTCCTTTTATGACAAGAAATTTACTAACAGAAAGCAATTTACGAAAAAAGTATAAAGCAATATTATTTTTTGCTACGTTTTAGACACAGAAACACAACTGCATAATTTGATTTCTTTTTTACTTGTTCGTATTATTTCATATTACAACTTTGTTAGAAAAAAAATAGTTAAAAGTTTAATTGCTATAACGATATATTTCGAATTAATTTTTAAGTTTGTCATAGGTTTTGTGACAATAACGATACATCATTGATAGGTTGATACAAAACACTTAAATATAAATAAATATTTCATATTTTTAATAGTTTTTGGCCTTTTTTTTATTTAAAAACATTCCTTTTTATTTAAAAACTTGTAAAAAAATAACTTTAGTAAACAAAAATTCTAGCAAAAAGATGGTTCAAAACTTCAAATGCATTTTTCTCAGTTCACGATTTTTTGGATTACTACGGTATTGCACCAAAGGCTCGATATGCTCTAAATTTTTAGCTAAACCCTCAAGTTATTTTATCCATATTTGTTAATTACGATTAAATTAAATTAATGCAACTGTTTATTAAAATCCCTAATAATATTTGTCCTAATGTGACCAGTGATGCCAGGATATTTTTTTAGAAATCCCTACAGTTATGGGGAAATAATCCCTTTTTTTCCCTACACCCACTTTTTGTTTCCCTACATTTTTCCCTACACTACTTTTTTTAACTTTTAAAAATATTAAATTTAATTTGTATTGTACATTTTTATTTTCAGCTTCATAAATTCAGGTTCATATATATATATAAACATAAAAACGAATAAAAATAACGTTAAAAACAACAGAAAACTTACAAATATTACATTGAAAATAATTATTTAAGCAATTCTGTAAAATCAGTTTTTTTTTAATGACTAGATGTGCATTTAAAAATTAAACAATTAATTACATTTGCTTGTAAATGAGATTTGATAATGCAAATAGAATTTGACATTTCATAGCTTATTTGTTTTTTTTAAGGTACGTCAGTACCAACAGAAAAAGTCCTTTTGGCGTCAGCATTAGCACGTGGCAAACTAGGTCAAATTTTTCTTATTTTTGCAAAATTTCGAAAAATCAAATTGTCATATATTTTTTGATTTGCAGATTTTGGACCAAAATGTTTCAACATCAAATTTAGACAATATTTACTTTTCATACTCAAAAAAGCTATATTCCAAAGTAAACCATTCTTGTGTTAGTAAGTTTAAGTAACATTTATACTTATCGCGCAACAATTTAAATTGATTTTAATTTTTGTTATTATTTCCAATGGCTACTTCAGGATTTTAAAATTCCGTTTCCACAAAGATTGACTTATAATTTAGTGGCAGTCTTCTTTGCATTTCTTCAAGTGCAGTTGTGTAGAATTGAAGACAATCAGATTTTATGTGTTACGCACTGGTTTTTGGAAACGTTTTCAACAATTCTTCACATTCACTGCCGACATTAAAGTCATCTATTGGCAAGGAAGCATGAGGTGCCTTATGGCACAATAAGTTTTCAGTCATTTTTTTTTTAATAACATTTTGATTAAGGGTAAAGTCGTAATCTTTCTTGAACGTATGTATGTTTAAAAAATTATCCACAAACAAGTTAGCTGCATAACTCAAAAAAAGTTCAAGGTGTATTTAACAAGGTGGCATTATAAAGTTTCCGTACAACAATGCAACTTAAACTGGGTCATAAAAAATTATATATCAATTTCTATGTGTTGTTTTGACAATTATTTGTACCAGCAAATATAAATCCGCTTGAACAATTGTTTACTGGTCATTATTAATAAAAATGTCACTTATATTATAGAGGTTTTACCAGATTTGCGACTTTCTAATGATACACTTAAAGAGAAGCATATATTTTTTAAAGTTTGCAAAATTTTATAATTTTTAGTTGTGAACAAAAATTTAAAAAATCCCTACAGTTCGACAAAAGTATGACATCTTTCCCTTCATGTAATATTTTGGAAAAAAAATCCCTACAAAAAGAGAAAATCCCCACACATGGCAACACTCAATTGAATAAACAAGCGCTAATCATCCCCTTTGTTTGAAAACTGATCTGAGACTGACTAAAAATTTCTAATGCTTTGTATACGTGTATTCAGAGTTGGGAAAAATACATGCTTTGCTGTATTTGAAATACAAAATACTTGTTCCGCTTTTATTTCAAATACAGAATACCAAACACTTTCAAGTCGAGTATTTCAAATACAAAATACAGTATTTTCGTATCTTTTATTTGAAATACAAAATGCAAACTACATTTATAACCATTAATTATGAACACTAGATTTTTAAAAGTATAATCAGATAAGCAGCCTCTTGTTAAAGAATATATAAAGCCTGCTAAAAAAACAATATTTCTTCAGGTCCTGATGAAAACAGACTGGTGTTAAATTTTGTGAAAACAGTTCTCTGCAAGGCACATTTAACAAGGTTAACCCAAGGCGAATTAAAAAAATTCGCCCTCTGCATTTCCTTTTTGTGTTTGAACGGTAGAATGTCAGAAAAATTAAAAATTTCATTTAAAATTAAATTTTTATAACGTGAAAATGTCAAATTGATTTTAATCAGCTGGGCTCTTAATATTACCTGGTTGAATGTGCCTTGGTTCTCTGTATGTGGCTTGTATGTGAAAAACAAA
This sequence comes from Melanophora roralis, assembly GCA_963583895.1. NCBI lineage: Eukaryota > Metazoa > Arthropoda > Insecta > Diptera > Rhinophoridae > Melanophora > Melanophora roralis. Next base: position 11,109,481 of record OY757192.1, on the reverse strand, counting down.
TTAAATTAAAAGTAAAATAATATTAAGGCGAATTCAAAAATTCGCCCTCTGCATTTCTTTTGTATACCCTTCACATAGTGATAAGGGTATATATCAGTTTGTCATTCCGTTTGAAATTTCTTTATTTTCCATTTGCAACCCTATAAAGTATTAATGTTCTGGATCCTTATAGATAGGGAAGTTGATATACCCATGTCCGTCTGTCAGTCTGTTGAAATCAAGTTTCCGGAGTCAAATAAAGTGACACGGACCAGTTATTGGTGTCAAACTTTTGGAAATATCCTGGAGACAATCGCTATATAAAATTAGTAAAATCGGTTGACTATTGACCGAGATATAAACGAAAAATCAAAGTAACCCATTTTTTGGGACAAAATCCGTGCATACATCCCTCTAAATCTCAGTGAATATAGTCATTCTTGCCACAAAAATTGGCACGGATACTCTGAAAATAGGGACCTCAAAAGGAAAAAAAATTTTCATTTAGGATCAGGGGAAATGGTTTTTTCTCTGCAACTGCACAAATTTTGTGAAATATTTCATGCGCTAAATCTTAGAAATTATAACAGCTATCGACCTACACTTTGGAGAAAAAATTTTTCGAGTGGGGGCAGGAGAAGGTGTAGCTCCCATACAAATTAACAATTTTTATGAAGTTTTCGAAACGCTATGTATATCTCGGAAACTATAACAGCTATCGACTTCTAGTGTTCTACAAAAAGTAATTCGATGATAAGACCTACATTTTGGAAAAAAGTTTGAAGAGGAAAAGGGGGACTGGAACATCCCATAAAAATTAACATCTTTTATTAACCTTTTAATACGAATAATGTCGAAAACTTTTATAATTCTCGACTTCAAATCTTCTTCATCTATTTTTATTATCCAAACGATAGAAAATTTAATTTTTTTGACATTCACATTTCCAAATATCCGATTAGCTCTTGATATTACCTGAATGAGTGAGCCCTGGTTGAACAAGTGGTAGCACCCAACCAATTAACAATTTTTATAAAATTTTCGATAAGCTTTATCTCGGATACTATAAAAAATATCGAAATTAAATGTTCTATAAAAAGCAATTGGACATCAAGAGGTATGGTTTAAAGAAAAAAAATTTATGTTTGGGGGGTGAACAAGGGGTAGCTCCCATACAAACTAACAATTTTTATGAAATTTTCGACAAGGTATATCTCGGAAACTATAACAGATATCGAAATCAAATTTTCTACAAAAAGTAGTTGGGCAATAGAACCTACGCTTTGAAGAAAAACTTTTTTGGGTGAAGGGTGAAGGAGGGGTAGCTCCCATACAAATAAAAAATTTTTATAAAATGTTGGATACGCTATATCTCGGAAACTATAACAGCTATCGACATCAAATGCTCTACAAAAATTAATTCGACAACAAAACCTAAGCGTTAAAGGAAAAATTTTTTGGGTGCAAGGTGAACAAGGGGTAACTCCCACACAAATTAACAATTTTTATGAAATATTCGATACGCCACATCTGGGAAACTATAACAGAAATCGACTTCAAATGTTTTGAAAAAAGTAATTGGACGATAGGTCAAAATTTTGAAGAACAATTTTTTGTGTGGGGCCAGGAGAAGGGGTAGCTCTCATACAAATTAACAATTTTTATGAAATTTTCGATACGCTATATCTCGGCAAATATAGTAGATATCGAAATAAATTGTTGTACAAAAAGTTATTGGACAACAAGGCCTATGCTTTAAAGAATAAATTTGTTGGGTAGGGGGTAAACAAGGGGTAACTTCCACACAAATTAACAATTTTTAATAAATTTTCGATAAGCTATATCTCGGAAACAATAACAGCCATCGACATCAAAGTTCTACAAAAAGTAATTCGACAACAAAACCTAAGCGTTAAGGGAAACATTTTTTGGGTGGGGGGGTGAACAAGGGGTAGCTCCCACACAAATTAACAATTTTTATGAAATATTCGATACGCCACATCTGGGAAACTATAACAGCTATCGACATCAAATGTTCAACAAAAGAAATTGGGCAATAAAACCTACGCTTTGCAGAGAAAATTTTTTGGGTGTGGGGGGAAAAAGGGGTAGCTCCAATACAAATTAACAATTTTTATGAAATATTCGATACGCCACATCTTGGAAACCATAACAGAAATCGACTTCAAATGTTATGCAAAAAGTAATTGGACGATAAGGTCAGCACTTTGAAGAACGACTTTTTTGTGTGGTGCCAGGAGAAGGAGTAGCTCCCATACAAATTAACAATTTTTATGAAATGTTTGATACGCTATATCTCGGAAAATATAACAGATATCAAAATCAACTGTTCTACAAAAAGTTATTGGACAACAAGGCCTACGCTTTAAAGAAGAAATTTTTTGGGTGGGGGGTCAACAGGGGGTAGATCCCATACAAATTAACAATTTCTATGAAATTTTCGGTACGCTATATCTCGAAAAATGTAACAGCTATCGACATCAAATGTTCTACAAAAAGTAATTGGACAACAAGACCCACGCTTTGAAGAAAAATTTTTTTGGTGAGGGCAGGAGAAGGGGTAGCTCCCATACAAATTGAAGATTTTTATGAAATTTTCGATATGCTTAATCTCGGAAACTTTAACAGAAATTGACTTCAAATCTCTGCAAAAAGTAACAGGATAATAAGACCTACATTCGACAAAAAGTTTTTGGGCAGAGGCAGGGGAAGCTTTAATACAAACTTACAATTTTTATGAAATTTTCGATACGCCACATCTGTGGAACTATATCAGCTATCGACTTCGAATATTCTACAAAGAGAGCAGCGGGAAACTAGAACATCTCATAAAAATTTACAACTTTTATTAACCTTTTAATATGAATAATGTCGAAAACTTTTACAACTGCCGACCTAAAACGTTGCTCATCTATTTCTTTTATTCATACGAACGTTTAGAGTTTTGTAAAGTTTTCTACGGACTTTAAAACTTGCACAAGGTGTCTTTATTATATTTTTGTAGTACAAAATAACTCGGCTGGGTATATAAAAAAACCAATGTGAAGGGTATAGAAGATTCGGTACAGCCGAATATAGCGCTCTTACCTGTTTTTTAACACTAAAAAGTTTTTCAACATCATCGAATTACGAGAAAAACCCTGATTTGTGCTCTATAAAACATGAACGATCTTGACGCTGCATTAAAAATTTTTAATTTATTGTTGTTTGATATTTTTGGATAGTTTATATACACAGAAAAAATTATTCCCATATACTTTTCAATTAATGCGCTTATTAAAAAACCAAAACGGGGTTTAACTAATAATTTAATTGTCCCAATACAATATATAGATTTTTATAGAAATTTATTCAAAGCAGTGATGCTAATTTAAAATTCTATTAAAAAGCAGTTGTTGTATGTTGGGTGTATGGTATGGTAATGGTGGTAGCTTGGTAGGATTGCCAACCTTACAAATTTTGGCCAGATTGTCGGCGGCGCTGGCATGCTGGCGTTTTATTCCGGCTAGAGCTCGCCGTCTTGGGGTGGTCCTTGCCGACCTACTGGCTTTTAACCTACACCAATAAAAAAAATCCATGCCATCTAGTGTAATTTTATCTATTACACGTTAATAACGAGAGAAGTATGGGATCCGAATATGGATTAAACGGCGGAAAAAAAACCCGAAAACTGCGCGGTTATCACGATCCACACCATATACTTACTGCGGCTCTTTTCTACACATCCTTCGTGGGGTTGACTGGTGTTCTGCCAACCATCGTGCCCACTCACTGGAATCATGCAGATCTCACCATGATCGCCGCTGAAAATGTTTGGCGATCCCTAAATTCGGCTCCGTCAAGCCTCACGACATCATCCCATTATCCTTACCTTTATTCTTTAGCAACCCATTACAGAAGGCTTAAAATTTTAATTAAAATCATTATAAAAATTTTTATTACGAATAAATGTAATTTTACATCAAAAAAAAAATATACAAGTTTATTATTAATTTTTTTTGTTTTTTTCTGCAATAATAAAGGGAATATTTACATAAAATAAGCTTTTAAATAATTAAATTTTACAAAAATTAAAATCTATATTACTTTTTATATTTAAATCTTCCTTATTTCTTATTTTTATATTTATTTTAATCTCTTTTTCTCTTTTCAGGTGGCTGCCAGTTGTGACGTCGCACATTGGGTTAAAATTGCTAAAACGGCTCTTAATTCAGCCGTTAAACATAACACTTATTTTTTCATTTCGTAGCATTAAATGGGTCATTAGTAGGTAAAACAATCATTTTTGCAAAAAAAAAATTTTCTTTAACTCCAGGGATATCCGTTTGTCTGCCTGTATGAATATTGAAATTGCTTTTCAAACTCAACCTTTAAAGATAAATAAATGAAATTTGACGCATATAATTTTTTAAGTTTAGTAACTCAGAATACAAAAATTCAACGGAATCGGTAAATAATTTCGTATAGCTCCCGTACAAAACTTTTCCGGAAATAGGCCATATTAATCCTTATTTGTTAGAAAAGTTTTTATTAATATTAATATTTATAATAAATTTACATTTTATTTTTAATATTATTTATACTCATGTTCGCTGTCACTAAAATATACATATATCATCGGAATTATTTTCTTTAGAAATTTTAGGTAATATTAGAAGGTCCAATACCTGCTGTGGTAACACGCTACTTTTCTTTTTGTAATGTTTGCTTATATTACTTATAATAGGATCAGAACTTATTAAAAATCTATTGAAAATATCATCATTGAACTTTTTACGACTGCATTTCTGTGAAAAATGTTCTCTGTATGATTTAAAATCTTTATTGCGAGCTTCCTGTGCTTCCTCCGATAATTGACCAATAGGTAACAGTGCATGAGTAATAATCTCCGAACCATGTATTAAAAATTTATGTAAAGTGGGAGACATGTTATACCATGGGTATTTTCCAACAAAGTATTTTGCGGACGATAAAGTAAAATTTCAAAATTTTTCAACATAAATCTGATGACCACACGATACAGCAACTAAAATAGTATGCAACTTTTTGATCAGTTCAACGTCGATTTTTGTAATTTCCGCTGAAACTTCGGGAAAAAACGTCTGGCTGTATTCTCGTCATTTGAGTTTCCAAGCCCTGGTTTTTGCTGGTCAACTATAAGTCTGCTTTTTTGTCTGAACTCAACCTGAATTCTTGATCTGGTTTCATTCACTATCTTTTTTTGCTTCGGACCTTGCTTGCCATTTTTCGATTGGAATTTTATGAGGATTGTACCTTTTAATTAATTCAGTCTGCAAAAACTTTCTTTTATTATCAATTCTTATAGAGTTTGCATTATATTATAAAGCTCTCTTCGGGAAATTTAAATACCAGAATTTGTTCCTTAGATAAGAAGTTTAAAGCACAAAGTAACCAGAGATGCCAACTTTGACGTTTCCAAATTGACAAAATCATATTTTTTAAGTTATTGCGAAAGAGAAAACAGATAAAATCGCCTTAAGCGCAAACAAAGGATAGTGCAATCAGACATACATTGGCTTTTGACATATTGGAAATCAAAACAAATAATTATTTGCGGGTTGAAATAATTAGCAAAAATTTTCTTTTAATGCTTATTGAATTAAAAGTTTTAAGAAAAATACAAATTAAGATAAATTCAAGTTCATTGTGAGTGCCGGTGCTGTGTGAATCAGCGTTGCCAGGGTTGCTAGCAAAAAGTTACGTTTTTTCATTCAAAAAGTTACATTTTTTCATAAAAAGTTACATTTGAAAAATAAAAACTAATTCATAAAGAGCTCAGTTTTTGGACAAAAAACTTTAATAAAATTCATTGAATTACAAAATTCTGAATAAGGTGCATAATTAACTTTAAACAATTTCAAAAGTGCTGTCATTTTTAATGTACTTAACATTTTTTATTTTAAAGTGTTTGCTTTTGGAAAGAAGTTTAATATATTGGGTGCAAGAAAAGAGCGGGGGACTTCTGGCCATCGTGCAGAAATGTGTCGTAAAAGGGCTACCACTTTTTAATATTTACAGCTATAATTGATACTTTGTATGAGTACAAAACTGTTTTGACGAGCAATTGCCGAATAACAATATTTGGCAGTTAAGTCAAAGTGCAGCAATCGTTGATGTTTTTTGTGTTAATAAATTTAGAATGCTAGAAATTGAGGGCACTCATCTTTAAAATTCAGGTATAGAAATCGCACTTAAAAACGGGATTTGTATTGGCTTTCGAAAAATAGTGACACAAAGCAAATATTTTGTGCAGTTAAGTCAAAAGTGGACATAAACAAAAGTCAACTACTAAAGCAAATAAAATTTTAAGGCATACAATTGATGCAGGTATTAATAATATATATTTAAATTAAGTATTTTTTAATATAATTTTTCTACCATTTTAATGCCTTTTTATAATATAGAATTTACAATTTTTGAGTTATAACCAAAACCGTGAATAAAATGGTCACAACCTTCAAAAACTATTTATATATGATCCATTAATAGTGGGCAATAAATGTACTTAAAAATATTTCTTACACCAAATATTATACCTTGTTGTGTGGCAAGTACAAAAAGTTACGAAAATTAGACCATAACTGTTAAAATATTACATGTTACGTAGTAGGTCAAAAAGTTACATAAAATGTAACAAATGTAACCAAACGGCAACGCTGGTGTGAATTTAAAAATCGTTGGTTTTATATTGTTTGTAAGTGTTTTTTCAGTGCTTTATTTTTTAACAGACAGACGCTTGCATATTTTGGAAAAAAAATTGCAAAAATTTTCTTTTTTGAATTTTTGAATAAAAAGTTATTAAAAAACTAAAAATTGAAATTAAATGAAGTGTATTCTGATTGTAAGAATTGTTTAAATTGAAATAACGCTGGTTTTATGATATCTATAAGTGTATTTTTCTTGTTTTGTTTTCTTACAGACGGCGCACAGTGCTTTGATCCCATATAGTGATAAGACAAAAATAGAAGGGGTGGTCCCAGAGCTTTAAAATTTGGTACACTAGTATAAAATACTTAAATTAAGAAAAATTCAATTTTTTGAAAAAATCGGGCAAAGGACACGCCTACTGCCTATATATAGAAAGGACGAAATTTTCAATTATGACTACATAACTGCACAGAAAGTTACAATAGTCCGTAGCTCATTTACATCCCGTGCTAGTAACTTGTGGGATAATTTTTATTGAGATTGGCGCAAGGACTTTAGGTCCTGTCATATATCCTTTTTCGCAAAAATGCCAAGACTGTTACAAAAGTTATCCGATTCTCATTAAATTAGTGGTATGCTTATTTTTATGTGTTAGACAATTGTTAGTGCCAAATTACATTAAAATTTATTTATAAAAATAGTAAATAAAAACCAAATTGGCTAAAAATCTTCTACATTATGATATTGACGACTTCGTGAAAGTACAAAATTACAATCTTTCTAAATTAAAATTAAATTTAAAATACGTATAAGTGCGTTTTTTAATAATAATTTTTATTTTAATAATTTATATATTTTTTAATTTACAATAAATCTTTTTCAGTATTGGACTCTTCCCAAAAAATATTGCCGCTCAATGAAACATTTTTCTCGTCGTCTTAAACTGGCTCATAAGGATTTTCTCTATGTACATATATATTAATTAATTTCTGCAAATAATAAATTTTTTTTTGGTCTTTGGATTCCTTTTTGAAGTCAAAAACGGTCATGAAGATAGTATTAAATAAGACATTAAATCTTTATGAGTGTATTTTCGTAACGTTTTCCTCGTTTGGGACAGTCTTGCTTTTTTCACGATTTTGTGGCTGGCTTCCAATGCTTCTTCAGACAAGCACCCTGAAATTTATTTTCAGATACCACAATAGACGGAATAATTTTTTTTTTCATACATACAGAGATGGAAAACAATTTTGATGTGTTTTATTTATAGCACACTATATTTTCATTTGGTCAAATCTACATTTATATATAGCGCCAAAGGTTTTGTTGCTGGTAAGCATTTAAATTCGACATTGGGCTTTGCAAAACAGAATGAGATTCCCGTTTTAAATTTTCCACTGCAAATTCTACTTCCTCAAGGGAACATTTTAATACTAACTTTGCCACTCTTCGGTGTCTAGTTTTGACTGTAGTGCTACCAAAATCTTTTGTCGGTCTACCACGTTTTCTACATGAAGTTTCTGTTGCATGTAAAGCCACTGTTGTATCACATTCTAGAGTTGGAAGCAGCAAATTTTCATAAACAATTTTACTCGTGCTTGGTTGCTAAGAATTTAAATTAAATATATTTAATAATATCTTTATTTTAGAATAGCAATTAAAAATTATAAAACTTACATCATCAGCATCAAAAAAAGTATTTTTTACCCACGAAAAATGTTTCTTTTTTAAATGCATTAAGTTGCCCCTGCTTTCTTTCCAAAAAATTATCATTTTGTTGTAGAAAAAATAAACACTTTGTAATAACTTATTTTTGTCAAAATATGACTCGCCTTTTTTATTTTCAACATACTTATATACCTCTTTATTTTCAGAAGTTGCTTTTATCCATCAGTCAACTCTATCTGAGTTACATAAAATAAAAGCCATCATTTTAATTTATTGGTTTTGACCAATTATGATTTATTAAAATCTTTGTTTACACTTTGATTAGAGATGTGCACCTTAATTAATTGAACCACGCGCCCTCACTCTTACTCGTTTGTAAAAGTAAGTAATTATCAAGCATATAAATTTATTGAACATTTTATTAGAAAATTTTAATTTTTTCTTTAACTGAAATGTCTGTGTGCAATATTTGCGAACATTCCACCAAACAGTTTGGCTTACTACAAACAAAGCATGTTGCAAAAAAAACTTCTGTCACGTACCCATCTCCATTAAAAAAAAAAAATAACGGTAAATAAACTTTGTAGGTGGGAGTCAAATCTAGCGATTTTCAATTGCTTTATTAGTTTGTTGTTTTGAAAAGTTTAATAAGATTTACGAAAGACACTAAATTTTTGTCATATTTTTATCAAGTTTTTGTTATAAGTAGTCACAACCGAACTGGAAAAAACAAATTTTTTGGCAATTCATAGCTCACATTTTAAATACTTAAGAAACTTAGCTAACTTCTAGCGATTTTTTGTACTAACTTATCTATATTTTTGGGAAAAAAGTTTGCACCAGTGGTGGGAGGTAAACTACACAAAGTCACATTTTGAAAACATTCTTGAAACAATGAAACACCAACGTCAATCTGTTAATTTAGCAGCATCTTGAGCGTCAAAAAGAGGCAAACACAATTTTATACTTATTTTTTTTAATTTATCTCGTTAATTTATATAATATAATGGGATCAATTTGGTTTTATATGTTATTATATTGTAAGTTTTTTTTTGTTTTTAATTCCAGAAAACTGTCGAAATTTGAGAAAAAATCACCAAAATAGCCATTTTTAAAAATAATTTTTTTTAAAGTTGTGGTTAATTTTTTAATTTCTTTTTCTTGTAGTTATTAGAAAACAGTATGAATTTTTGAAAACAGAAAAAACCCCATAGACCATATTTTTCTTTTTTTTTAATTTTCCATCAAAGTTAAAAAATTTTTGGAGCTTAAGTAAATAATAAGCATTTTTTAAACCAACAAAAAGTATGTATAGGAAAATAATATAATAAAAACTTTTTCACAGTTGATTTCGAATATAGTTAGCTATAACAAGAAACAATTTGAATTTCCTAGTTCAAACAAGTAAGAGCGTTATATTCGGCTGTGCCGAATCTTATATATCCTTCACATTGGTCTTTAAATATACCCAACCGAGTAATTTTGTACTGCAAATAACATAATATAAATCCTTGTGCTAGTTTTAAAGTCCATAGAAAGCTTTACAAAATTTTAACGTTCGTATGAATAATAGAAATAGATGAGGAACGTTTGAGGTCAACAGTAATGCAAGTTTTTGACATTATTTATATTAAAAGGTTAATAAAAGCTGTTAATTTTTATTGGATGTTCTAGTCCCCCTGCTCCTCTCCAACTTTTTTTCCAAAATGTATGAATTATTTGATTATTACTTTTTGTGGAATATTCGAAGTCGATAGTTGTTATAGTTTTCCAGATGTGGCGTATCGCAAATTTCATAAAAATTCTTAGTTTGTATTAGAGCTACCCCTTCCCCTGCCCCTTCCCAAAAAAACTTTTTTTTTAATGTAGGTCTTATTCTGTTACTTTTTGCAAAACATTTGAAGTCAATTTCTGTTATAGTTTCCTAAATTTAGCATATCGAAAATTTCATAAAAATTGTTAATTTGTATGGGAGATCCCCTTTGTCCATCCTCCCCCCAAAAAATTTTTTCTTCAAATCGTAGGCTTTGTTGTCGAATTACTTTTTGTAGAACATTTGATTTCGATATCTGTTATAGTTTCCTAAATAAAGCGTATTGAAAATTTCATAAAAATGGTTAATTTGCTTGGGAGCTACCCCTTGTTCACCCCCCACCCAAAAATTTTTTTTCTTAAAAACATAACTCTTGATGTACAATTACTTTTTGTAGAACATTTGATTTCGATATCTGTTATAGTCTCCGAGATATAGCTTATCGAAAATTGCATAAAAATTGTTAATTTGTATGCTACCTACCCCTTGTTCACCCCCACACAAAAAATTTTTTCCTTAAAACATAGCCCTTGAGGTACTTACTTTTAGTAGAACATTTGATGTCAATAGCTGTTATAGTTTCTAAGATATAGCGTATCGAATATTTCATAAAAATCGTTAATTTGTATTGGAGCTACACCTTTTTTTGCCCCCACCCAAAAAATTTTTTCTCTTAAGCGTAGCCCCTATTGCTCAATTACTTTTTATAGAACATTTGATTTCGATATCTGTTATAGCTTCCGAGATATATCGTATAGAATATTTCATAAAAATCGTTCATTGGTATGGGAGCTACCCCCTGTTTTGCCCCCACTCAAAAAATTTTTCCTTTGAAGCGTAGGCCTTGTTGCCCAATTACTTTTTGTAGAACATTTCATTTCGATATCTGTTATAGTTTCCGAGATATAGCGTATCGAATATTTCATAAAAATCGTTAATTTGTATCGGAGCTACCCCTTTTTTTGCCCCCACCCAAAATGTTTTTTCTTTAAAGCGTAGCCCTTATTGCCCAATTTCTTTTTGTAAAACATTTGATTTCGATATCTGTTATAGTTTCCGAGATATAGCGTATCGAATATTTCATAAAAATCGTTAATTTGTATGGGAGCTACCCCTTTTTTTGCCCCCACCCAAAAATTTTTTTCTTAGCAGCGTAGCCCTTATTGCCCAATTACTTTTTGTAAAATATTTGATTTCGATATCTGTTATAGTTTCCGAGATATAGCGTATCGAATATTTCATAAAAATCGTTAATTTGTATGGGAGCTACCCCTTTTTTTGCCCCCACCTAAAAAATTTTTTCTTTAAGGCGTAGCCCTAATTGCCCAATTACTTTATGTAGAACATTTCATTTCGATATCTGTTATAGTTTCCGAGATAAAGCGTATCGAAAATTTCATACAAATCATTAATTTGTATGGGAGCTACCCCTTTTTTTGCCCCCACCCAAAAATTTTTTTCTTTACAGCGTAGCCCTTATTGCCCAATTACTTTTTGTAAAATATTTGATTTCGATATCTGTTATAGTTTCCGAGATAAAGCGTATCGAAAATTTCATACAAATCATTAATTTGTATGGGAGCTACCCCTTTTTTTGCCCCCACTCAAAAAATTTTTTCTTTAAAGTGTAGCCCTAAGCGTACAATTACTTTCTGTAGAACATTTTAAGTCGATAGCTGTTATAGTTTACGAGATATAGCGCATAAAATATTTCACCAAATTTGTGCAATTGTAGGAAAAATACCCCTTTCCCTGGTCCTATCTGAAAAAACTTTTTACGTTATTTAGGTCCCTTCTTTAGGATACTCCAAGTTTTGTGGCAAGAGTGACTATACTTACTGAGATATATAGGGATATATGCACGAATTTTGCCCTAAAAAAATGGGTTACTTTGGGTTTTCGCTTATATCTCGGTCAATAGTGAACCGATTTTGCTGATTTTAAATAGCGATTGTTAGCGGGATATTTCCAATAGTTTGACACCATTAACTGGTCTGTATCTTTTTATTTGACTCCGGAAACTTGATTTCAACAGACGGACATCGCTAAATCGACTTCCCTATCTATAAGGATCCAGAATATATATACTTTATGGGGTCGCAAATGAATAATAAAGAAATTACAAACGGAATGACAAACTGATATATACACTTATCACTATGTGAAGGGTATAAAAATTAAATTTTTACAATAATTTTTTTAAAACAATAAAAAACCTTGGTAATTTAGGGTTTTAGTGTCATTTTATAGCGTAAAATACATAGAAACGCAAAAACTTTACTATTTTTGCTGTTTTTTTATTAAACAGTATTAATTTGAATTTATATTTTACAGTATTTGTAGTTTGTTTTCTTTTAAACCTTAGAAAACTGTCGAAATTTGAGAAGAAATCACGAAAATAGCCATTTTTAAAAATAATTTTTTTTAAAGTTGTGGTTAAATTTTTAAAAATTTTTTTCTCGTAAATCTAAGAAAACGGTATGAACTTTTGAAAACAGAAAAAAACCCATAGACCATATTTTTCTTTTTTTTTAATTTTCCATCAAAGTTAAAAAATTTTTAGAGCTTAAGTGAATAATAAGCATTTTTCAAAGCAATAAGAAATACTTATAAAACAAGTAAGAGCGCTATATTCGGCTGTGCCGAATCTTATATACCCTTCACATTGACCTTTCGCAATCCCAAACTTTTTTTATTTTTAACCATTTTTTTTACTTATGAAATATTTCTAATTTTTAAATAGGCTCTAAGGCTAACTCTAAAGAAGTTGTGGGCATTTTTACATAATTTTTGTAAATTTTGTATGGCAACCCCCTTCGGGCGTGGAGATAGGGGGTAAGTATGTTCTAGGAATATGTTTGGGAGGGCAAACTAATAGGGGTCGGTAATACACTTTATTGCTCTAAGGCCAACTCTGAAGAAGTTGTGGGCATTTTATAATTTTTGTAAATTTTGTATGGCAACCCCATTAGGGCGTGGAGATAGGGGGTAAGTATGTTCTAGGAATATGTTTGGGAGGGCAAACTAATAGGGGCCGGTCGTACACTTTATTGCTCTAAGGCCAACTCTGAAGAAGTTGTGGGCATTTTATCATTTTTGTAAATTTTGTATGGCAACCCCATTAGGGCGTGGAGATAGGGGGTAAGTATGTTCTAGGAATATATTTAGGAGGGCAAACTAATAGGGGTCGGTCGTACACTTTATTGCTCTAAGGCCAACTCTGAAGAAGTTGTAGGCATTTTATAATTTTTGTAAATTTTGTATGGCAACCCCATTAGGGCGTGGAGATAGGGGGTAAGTATGTTCTAGGAATATGTTTGGGAGGGCAAATTAATGGGGGTCGGTCGTACACTTTATTGCTCTAAGGCCAACTCTGAAGAAGTTGTGGGCATTTTATCATTTTTGTAAATTTTGTATGGCAACCCCATTAGGGCGTGGAGATAGGGGGTAAAAGTATGTTCTAGGAATATGTTTGGGAAGGCAAACTAATAGGGGCCGGTCGTACACTTTATTGCTCTAAGGCCAACTCTGAAGAAGTTGTGGGCATTTTATCATTTTTGTAAATTTTGTATGGCAACCCCATTAGGGCGTGGAGATAGGGGGTAAGTATATTCTAGGAATATGTTTGGGAGGGCAAACTAATAGGGGCCGGTCGTACACTTTATTGCTCTAAGGCCAACTCTGAAGAAGTTGTGGGCATTTTATCATTTTTGTAAATTTTGTATGGCAACCCCATTAGGGCGTGGAGATAGGGGGTAAGTATGTTCTAGTAATATGTTTGGGAGGGCAAACTAATGGGGGTCGGTCGTACACTTTATTGCTCTAAGGCCAACTCTGAAGAAGTTGTGGGCATTTTATCATTTTTGTAAATTTTGTATGGCAACCCCATTAGGGCGTGGAGATAGGGGGTAAGTATGTTCTAGGAATATATTTGGGAGGGCAAACTAATAGGGGTCGGTCGTACACTTTATTGCTCTAAGGCCAACTCTGAAGAAGTTGTGGGCATTTTCATATCATTTTTGTAAATTTTGTATGGCAACCCCCTCAGGGCGTGGAGATAGGGGGTAAGTATATTCTAGGAATATGTTTGGGAGTAGAAATTAATGGGGGTCTGTGATACATTTTTTTCCTCTACGGGCAAGTCCGGGGAAGTTATAGCGGTTTTTACCTTATTTTTTAAAATTTTGTATGGGGCTAGAGATAGAGGGTAAGTATGTTCCACAAAAATGTTTGGATGGAAAAAATAATTCGGGTCAGTCTTACATTTTACCTTTGTAGGAGAACCCTGGAAGCCGTAGGAGCGATTTTAAAAATGTTTAAATTAAGCTTTGTATGGCAACGCTGTTATATGTATGAACACTAATACTAATAAAATTTTTGTTTTGGGTGTGTTTCAATAATATAGACATGACTGATTCTGTTTTTTTCTTTTTTTGTTGTTTTTTTGTTGTTTTTTTATTATTACATGTAAAAGTATGTTCTTTGTTGTTGTTGTAGACTCAAAAAACCGAGGTAGTCGTGGTTTTTTGCTTATATCTCGGTCATTTCTCGGGCGATTTTGCTGAATTTCAATACCGATTTTCTCGCGACTATCTGTGACAGTTTGAGACCACATTCGGGTCTGGCCGATATCGGGGGGCTTCAGAAAGTTGATTTCAACCATAACACGGACAGACGGTCAGACGGACAGACGGACATCGCTAAATCGGCTTCCCTATCTATAAGGATCCAGAATATATATACTTTATGGGGTCCCAAATGGATAATAAAGGAATTACAAACGGAATGACAAACTTATATATACCCTTATCACTTATGTGAAGGGTATAAAAAGAAATCACAAAAAATTTTTTTGACAGTTAGTTGCAAATATAGTTATTTACTACAAAAAAAAATTTCAATCTCATACTCCAAAAAATAATTTTCTTACAACTGTTTTCTTGAAAAACCCCATAGACCATATTTTTCTTTTTTTTTAATTTTCCATCAAAGTTAAAAAATTTTTGGAGCTTAAGTAAATAATAAGCATTTTTTAAACCAACAAAAAGTATGTATAGGAAAATAATATAATAAAAACTTTTTCACAGTTGATTTCGAATATAGTTAGCTATAACAAGAAACAATTTGAATTTCCTAGTTCAAACAAGTAAGAGCGTTATATTCGGCTGTGCCGAATCTTATATATTCTTCACATTGGTCTTTAAATATACCCAACCGAGTAATTTTGTACTGCAAATAACATAATATAAATCTTTGTGCTAGTTTTAAAGTCCATAGAAAGCTTTACAAAATTTTAACGTTCGTATGAATAATAGAAATAGATGAGGAACGTTTGAGGTCAACAGTAATGCAAGTTTTTGACATTATTTATATTAAAAGGTTAATAAAAGCTGTTAATTTTTATTGGATGTTCTAGTCCCCCTGCTCCTCTCCAACTTTTTTTCCAAAATGTATGAATTATTTGATTATTACTTTTTGTGGAATATTCGAAGTCGATAGTTGTTATAGTTTTCCAGATGTGGCGTATCGCAAATTTCATAAAAATTCTTATTTTGTATTAGAGCTACCCCTTCCCCTGCCCCTTCCCAAAAAAACTTTTTTTTTAATGTAGGTCTTATTCTGTTACTTTTTGCAAAACATTTGAAGTCAATTTCTGTTATAGTTTCCTAAATTTAGCATATCGAAAATTTCATAAAAATTGTTAATTTGTATGGGAGATCCCCTTTGTCCATCCTCCACCCAAAAAATTTTTTCTTCAAATCGTAGGCTTTGTTGTCGAATTACTTTTTGTAGAACATTTGATTTCGATATCTGTTATAGTTTCCTAAATATAGCGTATTGAAAATTTCATAAAAATGGTTAATTTGCTTGGGAGCTACCCCTTGTTCACCCCCCACCCAAAAATTTTTTTCTTAAAAACATAACTCTTGATGTACAATTACTTTTTGTAGAACATTTGATTTCGATATCTGTTATAGTCTCCGAGATATAGCTTATCGAAAATTTTTTCCTTAAAACATAGCCCTTGAGGTACTTACTTTTAGTAGAACATTTGATGTCAATAGCTGTTATAGTTTCTAAGATATAGCGTATCGAATATTTCATAAAAATCGTTAATTTGTATGGGAGCTACCCCTTTTTTTGCCCCCACACAAAAATTTTTTTCTTAGCAGCGTAGCCCTTATTGCCCAATTACTTTTTGTAAAATATTTGATTTCGATATCTGTTATAGTTTCCGAGATATAGTGTATCGAATATTTCATAAAAATCGTTAATTTGTATGGGAGCTACCCCTTTTTTTGCCCCAACCTAAAAAATTTTTTCTTTAAGGCGTAGCCCTAATTGCCCAATTACTTTATGTAGAACATTTCATTTCGATATCTGTTATAGTTTCCGAGATAAAGCGTATCGAAAATTTCATACAAATCATTAATTTGTATGGGAGCTACCCCTTTTTTTGCCCCCACCCAAAAATTTTTTTCTTTACAGCGTAGCCCTTATTGCCCAATTACTTTTTGTAAAATATTTGATTTCGATATCTGTTATAGTTTCCGAGATAAAGCGTATCGAAAATTTCATACAAATCATTAATTTGTATGGGAGCTACCCCTTTTTTTGCCCCCACTCAAAAAATTTTTTCTTTAAAGTGTAGCCCTAAGCGTACAATTACTTTCTGTAGAACATTTTAAGTCGATAGCTGTTATAGTTTACGAGATATAGCGCATAAAATATTTCACCAAATTTGTGCAATTGTAGGAAAAATACCCCTTTCCCTGGTCCTATCTGAAAAAACTTTTTACGTTATTTAGGTCCCTTCTTTAGGATACTCCAAGTTTTGTGGCAAGAGTGACTATACTTACTGAGATATATAGGGATATATGCACGAATTTTGCCCTAAAAAAATGGGTTACTTTGGGTTTTCGCTTATATCTCGGTCAATAGTGAACCGATTTTGCTGATTTCAAATAGCGATTGTTAGCGAGATATTTACAATAGTTTGACACCATTAACTGGTCTGTATCTTTTTATTTGACTCTGGAAACTTGATTTCAACAGACGGACATCGCTAAATCGACTTCCCTATCTATAAGGATCCAGAATATATGTACTTTATGGGGTCGCAAATGAATAATAAAGAAATTACAAACGGAATGACAAACTGATATATACCCTTATCACTATGTGAAGGGTATAAAAATTAAATTTTTACAATAATTTTTTTAAAACAATAAAAAACCTTGGTAATTTAGGGTTTTAGTGTCATTTTATAGCGTAAAATACATAGAAACGTAAAAACTTTACTATTTTTGCTGTTTTTTTATTAAACAGTATTAATTTGAATTTATATTTTACAGTATTTGTAGTTTGTTTTCTTTTAAACCTTAGAAAACTGTCGAAATTTGAGAAGAAATCACGAAAATAGCCATTTTTAAAAATAATTTTTTTTTAAAGTTGTGGTTAAATTTTTAAAATTTTTTTTCTCGTAATTATAAGAAAACGGTATGAACTTTTGAAAACAGAAAAAAACCCATAGACCATATTTTTCTTTTTTTTTAATTTTCCATCAAAGTTAAAAAATTTTTAGAGCTTAAGTGAATAATAAGCATTTTTCAAAGCAATAAGAAATACTTATAAAAAAAGAAATCACAAAAAATTTTTTTGACAGTTAGTTGCAAATATAGTTATTTACTACAAAAAAAAATTTCAATCTCATACTCCAAAAAATAATTTTTTTACAACTGTTTTCTTGAAGCATGTAAGACGCGGGTATTTGTTTAGCCATTTTTACTTCAAATTCTTTGACTCTGGCGCCCCCTAGCGCCACCAAAAAGAGCTAAATCTAAAAAATTCTTTAAAATTTATTTAAAAATTATTGTTATCTGTCGACCTATATATTTTTATCTACAATATAAAACACTTTTTTTATTGTATTTTTGTCTATGGGACACAGCACTGTGCGGCGGCTGCTCTAAACATTGTCTGATATGTGTTTTTTGGGAACACCTTTCAATTTCTAATATTGGTTTAAATAAAATCATCTACGGATGCAAGGTAACTTATTAAAATGCAAAACTAAACATAATTTTGCGTTTCCTGGGTGTTTGCTGCTTTTTTTCAAGCACAAGCGAGATGTTGACTGCACTTCACCTTGGAAAGAGTGATGAAGGGGCTGCTCGCTCAGGTTCCGGATCAGTGCAACAGGTTATTGGGAAAGGTCTCTCGAGACGTTTTGTGAAGTGTGCCAAGAATTTTTTTAAATAGAAACTATTAACTAGCACCGCCTTTGTATTAAGAAAAACTAAATAAACTATTAAATAAATGTGTTTTAATGGAACAAAAGTATAACTCTTTTTGGGAATAAAATTTGTGGCCCTGAAAAGAGCCTATATGGAGGTTGTTTAAAAGAGAATTAGCAATCCTTGAGTGGTTGAATTTGGTGTTTTCGGTAGAACTTTGTGACTTGACGCATCGATAATTTGGGCCTTTATAACAACGGGTTGTTTTTTTGTTAAACGTTCTTGATATCTTAACCGGCAAACAGTAAGAAGTATCCATGTGACCTATAGAAAAACAAATTAGTATTAAAAATTACACTTTGTAGTTTTTCATTTTTAATTTCAAATGTTCTGTGCTTCACACAACTTTGATGTTGAACTCGAACGTTTTGTAACATAAAGCTATGAAACACTATTTTGCTGGTGTTAGACGCACTCTACCACCCCCCGAATTAACACTATAAGTTGACCATCACCACATACTACAACCAATTTTCTACTATTAAGCAAGCGATATGTTAAAGGCACCAGTAGTCGCGACTTCCTTGCCAACAGCGGCGATATTCTCAGCAGAACGGGCGCTCCGGGGCAGGCCACTCTTGGTAGCGTCTTGTGTGATCGCGTACTCTTAAATGTTGGTGGTTAAAGGGCAGTGTTTGCGCAGTCGGGGCCAGACGACCGCAGAATCGGCGACGGATACGAGCTGCGCCAACACCACAGATTTGCTACGCAAAAAATTAGACACGATTATGACGCGTTCTTGGGCTGTGTATCGCTCAATGGGTTGTTCACTTGTATTCTACATCTGTCTAGTTCACAAATGTCAAAAGAGATTTGATATTGGCTGCCATTTGCAGAAATAAGAGCATCTTCCAATAGGGTGATATCTTTTGGCCCACCTTGTATAAACTTATTTAATATAATAATTTAAGGTTCGTTGAGAGCCTTCGTTGTTAGTACCTTACTTCGTATTTTTATTTACATAATTGATTAGGTCTGTAAATATACAAATATTAAAATAAAAACAATAAAAACTTAACTGCCAAGTATGTACCTGGTGATGGTTCGTATACAGCCACCGTATTGTCTACAAAACCTACAGCTAATGACAGCTAATGTGTAAGTGGAAAGCTAACCATGTGAGATGTTCAATTTTATGATCCATAAAACTATAATTAATGTCCTGTTGTGTATTAAATATAGTGATTTTGTTGGCGCTACTGGAAGCCACTAGATCGACAGATTAATGTGTCGCTATTGTGGTCACTTCGCTGCCTACCTCCTACTGATGAACCAAAGTGGTCTAATTGTCTTTAAGGCAACAGCTTAATATTGCACGATCTACACGAATATGAGCTTCTTGTGGAAAACATTGTTTATCGTATAGCCGCACGTTCCGTCACCGCAGCTCCTGGAAGAAACAAGAACATTTTTTTAAACTTTTTTATTATCAAAAAAAAAACAAATGCTAACATTATTTTTTGGCGCATTAAAAATACTTTGTTAAGCCACCATTACACTTTAATAAAAAAAAAACACTTTGCCAATTTAAAAATGAAGAAATTAAAAAAAATTACGCCAAAATAATTAACATATTAGCGCAAAAATTCTTCATATTTTCATTTTTGTTGGCAAAGAAAACACCGCGTCCGTTTTCAATAAGTTTTCATTGTTTAACAAAATGTAAACAAATTTCATCATTACATGAAAGGGATAGCCATATTATTTTTTAATCTATCTATCCACTTTCTGTAATCTTGAAAAACAGAGTTGTAATTTTTTAACAAAATGGCGCTGTCCTATCTAGTTGAATAATCTATGGTTTAAAGTATTGGATTTTTTTTCTGTACAATGTAATGAGTAGTATTTGTTACAATCACATTTAGACAATAACACAACAGTTTCAAAAACAGTCACAATTGAAACAAACAAAAAAAAAGTTAAAAAACAATTATTCCCGTTTCTAACTATGTTAAAATTACTTAAAATTATACAAAACCAAAAGTTCAAAATGGAAGAACCATCTCCAATACTTATTAAAAGGCTAGATGGCTGTTGCTCCAAAAAAACATATTAGCCTCTCCAATAAGTCATATATTAATTTACCAGTATTGGATACGGACCTTCAGTTTGGAACTGCTGGGTAATAATATTAAAAAAAAGAATATTTTTAATGAGAAAATTAACAAAAATAAACAATAACAAAACTACATACCAAACTTATGTATATACATATGTATATAAAATGATGTAAAATTGAAAAACTATTTTTTTAGGTCTTATCGCAAAAAACCCGCAAAATATTTTTATACGATTTGTAAGTAGACATATCAGAGAAAACTATAAAAGAAAATTTTTTACCCAAGCTTGCCCAAACCGAATTTGAATTTCTACTTAACAGTGATAAATGATGGTTTTTTAGAGCAATTTTCAAAAAAATATTAAAAATATTTCTACAACAAAAACATTTAACTGGGATAAATTTTTAAGTTTCCAAATACCTGAGGTTGAAG
Organism: Melanophora roralis; assembly: GCA_963583895.1. Lineage (NCBI taxonomy): Eukaryota > Metazoa > Arthropoda > Insecta > Diptera > Rhinophoridae > Melanophora > Melanophora roralis. The sequence goes on along the minus strand of OY757192.1, from coordinate 11,088,542 downwards.
GTTCCATTGTCAAAATATTTCTTTTATGCTATTAAAATATAAAAATTTCAATAAAAAAATACATTTTTTTTAATTTTCACCACTGTTTTCAAAAACTTAAAAAAAGTTCAACTTTAACAACGCACAACTCGAAAAGTATATAACATAGGAAAATGAAAAAGATTGTTAGTGATGCACAATTTTGTTTACTATAAGCTGTAATTTATTACTTTTTAAAAATATTAATTTTCAACTAAGAGCCATTTTTGGGAATTTCAACCCAACGTGCGTCGTCCAAGGTGAGTATATATATTTCTTTTTTCTATATTATAATCTTCATATATGTATGTATATACATACATATATAGGTATAAAGATAATTTTTTTCAGATTTTTACGCTATTAAAAAAAACTTCCTATATATTTAGGCAAACGCCTTCTGCTGCGAAGAGACCTAAATTGTGAATTCACCTTTTATACGGCCTACAAATCGCCAGAGGGGACTGACACTAAAAAGATAGGTTTTCGCTAATCTAAATCTAAAACTATATATATATATACATATATAAATTTTTCTTTTTACTTGCAGGTCCTAGTCGCGTACGTAATTGTCTTTTGTCACGGTTCCTGGTTGTGTTATTTCTTTTGGAATACTGGGAAGCGCTGGAAGCTGATCCTCAGCAAGAATGTGGACCCTTCGCTGCTGTCCGTGTAGATGCTTGTCGGCAGAAGTTGATGAGGTTGAAGATTGGTGCAGATGATGACCCAAAGTTGGCGATGGCTGGAGACAACGCTGATGTTGACGGAAAGTGGTGGTAGTGTCTTTTTGTTATATTTCAATTTTATTTTTATTTAGTTTTAAGTTTATATTATTTTGTTCATATGTAAGTTCAATTTATTTAGTTTTAGGTAAATTTTAAGTTTTTTTTTTTTGATTTGTATGTATATGTAGTTTTTTTTTTATTAATTGTGTATATTTGATGTATTTTTTTATGAAGTTTTGCTCACAACATTTATAGTTTTATTTTATTTTCATTTGTATTTAATTTAAATTTGTTTCTTTCTTTTTTTTTATTTTATTAATACAAAAACCTTGCCACTGGCACTGCATAACTTTTTTTTTCTATTGAAAATACACCATTTTGTATATTTTAAAATTTATTTGGAAGAAAACGCTGACCACCACTTCTCACTTTGCGACCAAAACCAAGAATAATCTAAAAAAATATGGCTCCCCCTCTTAGTATACCTACCTTAAATCACCATCTTTTTTCCCTCCAATCTACACACCACCATCAGTTTCATTCCACATTCTTGCCGGTAGCAACAAAACATATGTGCAGTTGTTTTTTTTCCCTCTATATATGGTTGGTTTTGAGGTTGCCACTCGCCTAAAACACAAAACAAAACTGCCTTACCCCAAGTGCACACTACACAGTTATCTTGTATAGGCATTTTGTAGTTTAGCGCTTTTGTGCTCTCGTTTTTACAAGTACAAGTACATCTTATCTAGAGTATACAAAAATAAAAAACAAACATAAACGATAATATAAATAAGAATTAAGACATCCAAATTCAATGTCTCTGTAGTCTAGTGGTTGGAGTCTCAGCCTAAAAATCTCATGGTGCTGGGTTCACTGCTTGACTCGGCTTAAAACTTTTTCAATTTCTAATTCTTTTATTCTATTTTATTTTTATTTGTTTGTTTTTGATCTGTTTTGTTGATCTTTAAATCTGTTTTTATACCCTTCACATAAGTGATAAGGGTATATATAAGTTTGTCATTCCGTTTGCAATTTCTTTATTATCCATTTGGGACCCAATACAGTATATATATTTTGGATCCTTATAGATAGGGAAGCCGATTAAGCGATGTCCGTCTGTCTGTGTTATGGTTGAAATCAACTTTCTGAAGTCCCGCGATATTGCATAGACCCGTAAGTGGCACCAATCTGTCAGAGATAGTCGGGAAAAAATTGGTGTTGAAATTCAGTAAAATCGCCCGAAAAATGACCGAGATATAAGCAAAAAACCAAGACTACCTCATTTGTTAAGTCTACAACAACAACGAAGAACATACTTATGTATGCAATAATAAAAAAATAACAAAAAAGAAAAACAGAATCAGTCATGTTGATATTATTGAACCACACCCAAAACGAAAATTTTATTAGTATTAGTATTAATACATATAATAGGGTTGCCATACAGAGCTTAATTAAAATCGTTCCCACGGCTCCAGGGTTCTCCCACAAAGGTAAAATGTAAGACCGCCCCGAATTATTTTATCCATCCAAACATTTTTGTGGAACATACTTACCCTCTATCTCCAGCCCCCAACATGGTTACCATACAAAATTTTAAAAAATAAGGTATAAACCGCTACAACTTCCCCGAAGTCGCCCCTAGAGAAAAAAAATGTATCACAGACCCCCATTTGTTTTTCCTCCCAAACGTATTCTTAAAGCATACTTACCCCCTATCTCCACGCCCTAAGGGGGTTGCCATACAAAATTTACAAAAATGATGTAAAAATGCCCACAACTTCTTCAGAGCCGGCCTTAGAGTAATAAAGTGTACGACCGACCCCAATTAGTTTGCCCTCCCAAACATATTCCTAGAATATACTTACCCCCCCTCTTTACGCCCTAAGGGGGTTGCCATACAAAATTTACAAAAATGATATGAAAATTCCCACAACTTCTTCAGAGTTGGCCTTAGAGCAATAAAGTGTACGACCGACCCCAATTAGTTTGCCCTCCCAAACATATTCCTAGAACATAATAACCCCCTATCTCCACGCCATAAGGGGGCTGCTATACAAAATTTACAAAAATGATATGCAAATGCCCACAACTTCTTCAGAGTCGGCCTTAGAGCAATAGAGTGTACGACCAACCCCCATTAGTTTCTTCTCCTAAACATATTCCTAGAACATAATAACCCCCTATCTCCACGCCATAAGGGGGCTGGAATACAAAATTTACAAAAATGATATGCAAATGCCCACAACTTCTTCAGAGTCGGCCTTAGAGCAACAAAGTGTACGACCGACCCCGATAAGTTTTTTACCCAAACATTTTTGTGGAGCATACTTACCCTCTATCTTCAGCCCCTAACATGGTTGCCATAAAAAATTTTAAAAAATAAGGTAAAATAGGCTACAACTTCTTCGGAGTCGCCCCTAGAGGAATAAAATGTATCGCTGACCCCCATTAGTTTCCCCTCCCAAACATACTCTTACCCCCTATCACCACCCTCTAAGGGGGTTGCCATACAAAATTTGAAAGGATAAAAACCCCTACAACTTTCCTGTAGTCACCCGTGGAGCGTTAAAAATTACACCGACCCCTATTTAAAAATAAGAAATATTTCATGAGCAAAAAAATAGATAAAAGTAAAAAAAGTTTGGGATTTCGAAAGGCCAATGTGAAGGGTATATATGATTCGGCATGTGGAGATGGGTTATTAAAAGTAATATTTTCACTTTAAAAAGTAGAATGGTTCGTTGATTGTATGGATAGAGCGTACGCCTTGCAACCGTTAGGCTGCAGGTTCGAGTCGATGCAAATAGGGGTATTTTGCCATTCTAGCCGGACACTACTTTTTATTTTTTACAATAAAGCTTCTTAAAAATTACTGAGGGCTCCCAGATTGATAAAACTTGGCAGAAACATGTATTGTAGCTATAGGCATTTAAGGATTAAAAAATAATAAAAATCGAACCAAGGGGGAAAAAGTTCCCCTTAGAAGAACTTATACTACCTCTGAAAAATTAAAATTTTTTTAAAGTTTTTAATACTATTGATATGCAAAAGCAACTTTAAACGTAAAAAAAAGCTAAAAAAATTTACACTTGGACAGTGTCGTCCTCTCCGCTTTCGTGGGCGGCGGCATAAAGTAAAATTTGCGAAAATCTATTATATAAAGAAGGGGTGTGTGTGTATGTATGTATGTATGTATGTATGTTTGTATTTTATAGCTGGCCACACCAGTGGACCGATTTTTTTGAAATTTTTACAGGGAGTTATCTCAAGTCTGGAAGGAACAATAGGCTACTTTTTTTTTAAAAACTATTACTGCCACGCCCACAACACGTTCATTTGTGTGGGAAGGTTAGGTTATGAATGGCCTAACAAAATTACCCAAGGCCATATTGATCAAACGCGTAGAGCGAAATACATGAAATTTATAACACGTTTTAAGCTCCACATGTTTGTTTAAATGCACATGAATTTTTAAACATTGGGCCCGTAAAGGGATAAAAAGGGGACAAAAAGGGAAAAATCTGTAACCTACTATCTTTTGATGTATATAAGATAGAAACAAAATTTAAAAAGTTTAGCGTTTTCCTTAAGAAATAAACAGACAGGTATCTGGATTTTTTTTTTTTTAATTTTGGTCCGAAAGGGCGAAAAAAGGGGTTAAAACTATATTTTGGTACTTTTTGGTACTTTTTGTTACTTTTAAACCAATAAAGATAGAAAAATTTTTCAAATTGCGTTCGATAGGTTTTACAAAAATATGATAACGTTTTTCGTACTTTTTTCAAATTTTGGGCCCAAAGAGTAAAAAAAGGGTTAAAAATATATTTTGATTTTTTTATTCGTTTTTTGTAACTTTTAAACCAATAACGATAGGAACATTATTCAAATTAAGTGTAACAGGTCTAAAAAATATGAGTACGTTTTTAGATACTTTTTTAATTGTTTAATCCTAAGGGCAAGAAAGGGTTAAAATAATGTTTTAGTACTTTTTGTAACTTTAAAATCAATTAAGATAGAAACATAATTTAAATTCCTCTTCCAGACCGATTTTTGGAAATTAGTTCACACATAAGCGGCGTTTAAAGTTAAAATTTTGAAGGTAAAAAAGTGGGCGGTGCCACGCCCATAAAAGTTAAACTTATTATGCTGGTACTTTTATTGCACTGATTTTTTAAAATTGGCACACATATAGAAGGCCTCTTATTCCGAAATTTTAAAGGACAAAAATGGAGGATTGCAGCGCCCACAAAAATGTAAGTTTTCATATTGGTTCTTCTATTGTTGCAATTTTTATGAAGCTCAAAAATAGACCGATAATATTTATTTTCGGTACAAAAATGGGTGGCATAAAGATAGACAAACGTGAAAAATAATGTGAAGATAAGGCCATATTTGAGCCAGTTATAGCCCAAAACGCTTAATCCGGGAGGACATTTGAATGGGAGCTCTGTCGAAAAATTAACTGATCATCACCACAAACAACATGCTTTTTTCTTATGCCAAAAAACTTATCTGTTCCAAATTTCATCGAAATATCTGCAAAAATGCGGTCTCTACTTTGTTTACAAGAATACATTAATAAGGCTGAATTCCAAAACGCAGTTTGCTTTGCATTAAAAATTTTCTTCTTCTTCACTTATTCACTCTTTACAATCTGGACAACGTTTTTTGCTTCCAGGACATTAATATAACTGTAAGCACTCATTTGGAAGTAGAAGATATTACCAGAAACATCATCTTTGATTTCAGGAAAAACTTGAAATTTCGTGATGCAAAGCAAACTGCGTTTTGGAATCCCACCTAACTCCCAGCCGGACGGATGGACTGACAGGTTTTAATCGACTCAGAAAGTGATTCTGTGTCGATCGGTATAATTGGAGGTGGGTCTCAGACCTTTTTCTTTGGTGAGGCACAAAAATTTGCACAAAAGCATAATAAAATTTGAATTTAACAATATAAGAGAAGTTTGAACACCTTTTGAAAAATATTTGATATGTGATCCCTGTATCTATATTATATAAAGAAAGGTTGTATGTATGAATGTACATATGTATGTATGTATGTATGTATGTATGTATGTATGTATGTTTGTATGTATGTATGTATGTATGTACATATGTATGTATGTTTTTAATTTATAGCTGTCCACACCAGTGGATCGATTTTTTTGAAATTTTTACAGCGAGTTACTTAAAGTCTGGAAGTAAGGGGCTAAGATTATATATAGAAGTTTATAAATAATTTTTGCTTATTAAAACTTTCTGAATATCCAAAACTGTAAGCCTGGTAAATTTCCAATTTTTATGAGCTAAGTAAATAGCAGGGCTGACTTATTATTTATTGCAACTTATGTGGGGCAACCAATAAATTTAAAAAAATATAAATTCTTTTGTGTTAACATATTTGAATAATTTTACTATGATTGGGGTAGCGAAGCACACCGGGGCTTAGCTAGTAATGTATAAAATATAAATGGAAAACTTACGTCCAACTACTATAAAAGTAAAATTTTTAAGCTTTTATGTGTAGGGGCATAAATGTCCCCGAACCCCACCCCCCGAAACGGCCCTGTACAAAAAAATTTTTTTTTTTATATTTTGCTAATTTTCACAAAAAATGTATTTTTAAGCTTGCTTGTCGCCTTTTTTGAAATTTAATGTATTAAATTTATCTCAAAATAAGTAATTTATATATAAAAATAGCTTATTTACAGAAGTAACAATTAATTTAAAGTTTACACAATTTTCTGTCTAAAAATCGCAATTTCTCCTCAACAGATTTATCTTTACATTCCCGTACTATTTGTAATAACTCTAATCTTGTATAAATTTTTCATTTTACTCTCGTAGTTTTAAAAGTGTCCTGAAAACAATTTCGTGCAATAACCACAATATATGTATATACACTAACAAAATAAGTACTTGAAGCACAGATTTGTTTCTCTTTAAAAATTATTTTTTTTTAAATTTTGGAAGGTTTTGAAGGCAGGTATATTTATTTTTTGCATAAAATAGCGTTATTAAGAAAGCTGTCGCACAGGTATTACCAGTTTAGGGGCCGGTAAAAACTACTGCCTCGCACATTCCTTTTTATACATGCAACGCCAGTGTAAAACCCAATTTAACCTGTTAAAAATTCATTTCAATTAACTTGTAATAATTTAAATAAAAAACAATAAAAAACAATTAATTATCAAAACGTTTTGTGACCCCCAAACAAGTTTCTTACTCATATGTAAACACACAAGATGAGAAAAAACAGAAAAAATTGATATTTTCAAAATTTCGCCAAAAAAAATGGCGCACAAGCCCGCAACGTTTCCTTTTTTGTCCAAAAGTAGAAAACTCAGGTTTTATTGTGATGAAAAAGATTTTTGGATAATGAGTGCCATCACTTTCAAAAACCTTTTGATTTTATTTTTTTTTAATCAAAAAGTGAACAAAGAACCCTCTTTTTTCGAAGGAATTTTTTTAAAATAAAACTTAAAATAAAAAATAAAAACAAAATAAAATAAGTTAGCTGCTTTTATAATCTTTCTCAGAAAAAAATCAATGTAAAACCTTTTTTGTTTAGCTACAAAAAAATATATTGTAAACCTCTCAAAACGATCAAAAGTTAATAAATTGCAGGCAAATTTACTTAACTTTCCTGACTTTGTACTGTCAAAGTCAAAACGACAAATTGCAAGCAAAACATTTGAAAATTCACTATCCGATACAGAATTTTGTTATCTGTCGAGCTGCGCACTTAAATTTTTAAATTTTTTAAATTTCCATTTTGGCTTAATGTCCGGCTAGATTGGCAAAATACCCCTATGTGCGATGCTGAGACGACCGGTTATAAACTAAAATTAGTTTTCTTTGTAAATTAAATTAAATATTAAAATAAAAATATATGTAATAAAAAAATAAAATTAAATAATAAGTTATATATATAAATAAATAAATATAATTAAAAACAAGTAAGAGCGCTATATTCGGCTGTGCCGAATCTTATATACCCTTCACATTGGTCTTTAAATATACCCAGCAGAGTAATTTTGTACTGCAAATAATATAAAAAAAAACCTTGTGCGAGTTTTAAAGCCCATAGAAAAAATAACAAAATTTTAACGTTCGTATGAATAATAGAAATAGATGAAGAAGATTTGAGGTCGAGAGTTTTTAAAGTTTTCGACATTATTCATATTTAAAGGTTTATAAAACTTATTAAATGTTCTAGTCCCCCTGCTCTTCACCAACTTTTTCACCAAAATGTATGAATTATTTTTTTTTTTTTTTTTTTTTTGCATATTTTTTTATTATTGAATCTTCGCTTTAGCGAACTAACAATAAGTTTTCAAATCTTAAGGCTAAGGAAATAATATTAGTCCAGCCAGTGCCAGACTAAAATTGAAGTTCTCATAATAAAAATAGTTATCTTCATCTAAGCGCAATAGTATCCCTCCTTTTTAGACGGGAGTGTCCACTATGTTGCAAGATACTTCGAGCGAGCGGGTTTGGATGTGTTTCCAGCTTATTTAAATACTTGCCCACATATTTCAGGATTTCGAATTTAACAAGTGGAACTTCTAGATCCTTATGGATGTTGCTGTTTTTGACATACCATGGAGCACCAGTTATCATTCTTAGGATTTTATTTTGACGGCGTTGTATTTTTTCTATGTTAGAGGCGGAAGCAGTGCCCCATAATTGTATACCGTAGCACCAAATTGACTTTAAAATTGAGTTGTATAGCAGAAGTTTACAATCCAGATGAAGCACAGAGTTTCTACCCATTAGCCAGTGGATTTGTGCAGCTTTAAATTTCATTTGCGTCAGCTTTGCATCTATATGAGGCTTCCATGTGAGGCGGCGATCCAGGTGAATACCAAGATATTTTGTCTCGGATCGTTGAGGCACCAAATGGTTGTTAATAGTGATTGGAGGGCACGTTTCTTTGCGTAAGGTAAAAGTTATGTGAGTACATTTTTGTTCATTTATTTTTATTCCCCATAACCTTGCCCATTTCTCAACTTGGGTTACGTGTTGTTGCAGTTGACTCGAAGCCTCTTTAGGATCTTTATGAATACTGAGAAAAGCGGTATCATCAGCAAATGTGGACGTGTGCGTAAAACAGTTGGGTGGCATATCTGCTGTGTAAAGCAAGTACAAAATTGGACCTAGTATACTCCCTTGAGGTACACCAGCCCCTATTGGTTGGGAACAACTTATTTGGTTTCCCTCTTTGATCATAAATTGTCTGCCGGTTGAGTATTTTTCTAGCAGGCTTGAAATATTAGCTGGTAGATAGAGTTTTAGTTTGATTAACAGGCCTTCGTGCCATACTTTATCGAATGCTTGAGAGACATCGATAAAAAGCGCGGAGCAGTACTTCTTTTCCTCAAAGGCTTTTCTTATAACCTGCACCAGTCTGTGAGTTTGTTCGATTGTACTATGTTGACTTCTAAAACCAAATTGGTGATCTGGGATGCAGTTGTTGTCATTCAGGATCGGACTCAGCTTGTTTTTAAGCAGCTTTTCGAATAGTTTCGCCAAAGTTGGTAACAAACTTATAGGCCTATAAGACTCCACTTTCGAAGGATCTTTACCAGGCTTGGGAATCATCTTTACTAAGGCAACTTTTCATACTGGCGGAAAGTGTTCAAGCCGAATTATGGCATTAAAAACAAAAAGAATAATTCTTTTACCTGTGAAGGGTAGTTCTAAAAGCATTTTGTTGCTTATCTTATCAGCGCCAGGAGCTTTTTTGTCATTTAGGTTAGCGATTGCCTCTATAACATCTGAAAATCGGAAACGTATTTCTATAGGACGTCTAGCTACAACAGGCGGTAATTCTCTCACGTCAGTGCATGAATTGGGAGTGAAGACGTTCCTTAAATGGCTTGCGAGCAGATCGCATTTTTCTTCATCATTTCTAGCCCAGGATCCTCTCAGGTTACGCAGTGGTGGTTTTGCGAGTACGGGTATTTTAAGACGTCTGGCTGTTCGCCATAGAGAATAGTTTGTTTGAGGAGTCGCGTCTAGACCTTCCAGGTATTCCTTCATTGATGACATTCTATATACTTCTAGCAAGTTTTTTAATCGGTTTGTACATTCCTTCAGCTTATGTTTAAGTAGTGGCGATCTATACTTTTGCCATTCTCTTCGGGCTCTCCTTTTTTCAGATAAGAGCTTTTCAACATCGGTTGAGTAAATTTTGTTGTATCTGGCCTGACGGTAGGTAGAAGAAGCATTTTCAACGGCTTTTTTAATATTTTCATTGAGGCTACTAAGGCACTCATCGATTTCCTCGGAAGTTTTTAAAGATTGGTGTTCTGAACAGTGCGTGCTGACAAATTTTTTGTATTTTGACCAGTTTATTCTTTTTGACAGAAAAATATCACTAGTTGCAATTTGGTGAGGACTGCAAATAGTAAAAATTGTGGGTGAGTGATCAGAAGATAAATCCAAGCAGGGTTGAGCCTCAATAAGCTCAGGGGATATGCCTTTTGCTACACCAAAATCTATTACGTCTGGTATTTTATTGTGGTCAGTTGGCCAATATGTTGGTTGCCCAGTTGAAATAACGTGAAGTCTCATTTCCGATACAGAACCATACAAGACACGACCTCTGGGACTTATTAGGCGGGAGCCCCAGTATGTGTGTTTAGCGTTGTAGTCTCCAGCAGCTATAAAGGGAGGACCTAAAGATTTGTAAAAACTGTTGTACTGATCCTTTGTAATGGAGAATCTGGGTGGACAATAAACTGACGATATAACGAGATTATGGTAAAATTCATCGATGCAGACGTTTGTTGCTTGTATATAACTTTCGGAGAGACCACCCATTCATTGGTGTTTGATTCTTGACTTAATTAATATAGCTGAACCACCACATGACCTACCTCTGGGATCTTTTGAATCATAAAAGGTATAGCCACTTATTTTGAAAGTGCTTCTAGATGTCATATGAGTTTCGGAAATCAACATAACATCGATTTTTTGGTATGTTAAAAAGTATTCGAGCTCATTTTTGTGTTGGCGGATGCCGTTTGCGTTCCAGAAACTAACCCTGAGGCAGTTCATGGCCTGCAAAAGTGTAGACTGCATTTTTTGCATTTCTTGCATCATGCCGGCCATTTGCGACATAAACTGCGTAAATTGTTTGACCATATTGTCAATTACGGCTTCCAGGCGGCTAAAATTGGCTCCGGTCGGTTCGCTTGTTGGCACTTCTTGTTGTGTTGTAGGCTCGGTAGACTTACGTACATTAGGCTGGTTAGACTTTAATGCAGCGGCGTAGGAAACTTGATTTGTAGTTGGTTGTGCTAACGGAGGCATATTTGTAGTTGGTATATCTAAAGGCTGGGGAGGGGCAGAAGGTATTTTCGGCTTAGATGAGCGCTTAACTGATTCAAAAACAGGGCAACCTCTATAGTTGGCCGTGTGGTTTCCGCCGCAATTGCTGCATTTCTTCACCCAAGGGTCATCTTTAGGTTTATTGCACTTGGTCGTGGCATGCAGGTCCCCACACACAACACAAACAGAAGGCAACTTACAATAGGCTTTGGTGTGGCCGTATTCCTGGCAGTTCAAGCACTGTACTGGCCCAGATCGTTTATGTGGGGCTTCAACAACAACTATGCGGTGCAAAATATATCTTAAATCATAAATTGGGTGAGTTTCACCTTTCCTCAATTTTACATCACAAGGCTCAAGCTCTACCCGGAATAATGGGGTTGGACACCTTTCTCTGTTTTTAATGTTTGATACAGTTTTAGCTTTAAATCCTTTGCTGTACAAACTCGTCTTTATCTCTTCCGGGTCGACATTAGCGTCAATACCTTTTATAACAACCTGGAGGCCTTTAGCGTTTTTTAGTTGATAAGTGTAGAAGTTTTTATTCAGTTTTTCAAATTCTGAAACGACGGTGCGGTAAGCGTTTTCGTGATTTACCTGAATTTTTGTCTCGTAAATGTTACCACGCTTAATATTAAACACATAGAAGTTGTTTTCCCCAATTAATCCGACTAAAAACCTAATAAGGTCGTTAGAGTTCCTTTCTCTCAAATAAATTGGAGGAGGTTTAAATGTCTTCTTCTCGGTGACAGGGATATCGTTCTCCTCTTCTAGAATTGCAAAACGATTTTGCGATGAGGTTGGCTTTTCTTCATCTCTTGAAATTTTGGCTGGTTTTGTAACCTCTGCGGATTTCGGGCTCCTACCCCTTTTGAGAACTGTTATGTAGCGGTCCATCCCTACCTGGACCTTTGGAACTTCTGATGAAAGTGCACTGGGACTGCCTTTAGCAAGAGTAGGTTCAATTCCAGAATATGATAAGGGAGACCGCGGGGAGGATGGTACTTCGGTATTTTTTTTATAATTTTGAAAAAGAGATTGGGCTAAATTTGTCCCTTGTTCAAAACACTTATTTAAATTTGGTGCACTTGCACTTAAATTGTTTGTATTTATTTTCGGTTTCTCATTTAAATAGTTTTTATTGAATTCTGGGTTTCTAATATTTTCATTACTGACGCTTGTTGAGCTTAACACAATGTAAGCATTTCGGCTTTCAGGCCCACTGTCACTACGATTACTGTTACTCATTAACAGTTCGCTTTTTTTATTTTTTATTTAGTTTGTTGTTTTTGTTTTTCTCACTATTATGTGTATATATGTATATTAATAAATTCGTTTACCACTTATTACTAATACACCTATTACCAATATTACACTCGCGTAGACACGTCCGTACACTACGAGATTAAGAATGCAACTGATGAATTATTTGATGATTACTTTTTGTAGAATGTTCGAAGTCGATAGCTGTAATAGTTTTCCAGAAGTAGCGTATCGAAAATTTTATAAAAATTGTTAATTTGTATGGGAGCTACCCCTTCTTCACCCCCCATCCGAAAATCTTTTTCTTCAGAGCATAGCCCTTAATGCCAATTACTTTTTGTAGAACATTTGATTTCGATATATGTTATAGTTTCTGAGATATAGCATATCGAAAATTAAACAAAAATTGTTAATATGTATGCTACCCCTTTTTCTGCCCACACTCAAAAATATTTGTCTTTGAAGCGTAGGCCTTATTGTTCAATTACTTTTTGTGGAGCATTTGATGTCGATAGCTGTTATAGTTTCCCAGATAAAGCGTATCGAATATTTTATAATAATTATTAATTTGTATGGGAGCTACCCCTTTTTTAGCCCCCACTCGAAAAATTTTTTCTTTAAAGCGTAGGCATTCTCGCCCAATTACTTTTTGTAGAATATTTTATTTCGATATCTGTTATAGTTTCCGAGATATAGCATATCGAAAATTTAATAAAAATTGTTAATTTTTATGGGAGCTACCCCTTTTTTTGCCCCCACTCAAAAACTTTTTTCTTTAAAGCGTAGGCATTCTCGCCCAATTACTTTTTGTAGAACATTTCATTTCAATATCTGTTATAGTTTCCGAGATATAGCGTATCGAATATTTGATAATAATTGTCGATTTGTATGGGAGCTACCCCTTTTTTTGCCCCCACCCAAAAAATTTTTTCTCTAAGGCGTAGCCCTTAGCGTGCAATTACTTTTTGTAGAACATTTCATTTCGATATCTGTTATAGTTTCCGAGATATAGCTTATCGAATATTTTATAATAATTGTCGATTGTATTGGAGCTACCCCTTTTTTTGCCCCCACACAAAAAAATTTTTCTTTAAGGCGTAGCCCTTAGCGTGCAATTACTTTTTGTAGAACATTTCATTTCGATATCTGTTATAGTTTCCGAGATATAGCGTATCGAATATTTGATAATAATTGTCGACTTGTATGGGAGCTACCCCTTTTTTTGCCCCCACCCAAAAAATTTTTTCTCTAAGGCGTAGCCCTAAGCGTGCAATTACTTTTTGTAGAACATTTCATTTCGATATCTGTTATAGTTTCCGAGATATAGCGTATCGAATATTTGATAATAATTGTCGATTTGTATGGGAGCTACCCCTTTTTTTGCCCCCACCCAAAAAATTTTTTCTCTAAGGCGTAGCCCTTAGCGTGCAATTACTTTTTGTAGAACATTTCATTTCGATATCTGTTATAGTTTCCGAGATATAGCGTATCGAATATTTGATAATAATTGTCGATTTGTATGGGAGCTACCCCTTTTTTTGCCCCCACTCAAAAAATTTTTTCTCTAAGGCGTAGCCCTTAGCGTGCAATTACTTTTTGTAGAACATTTTAAGTCGATAGCTGTTATAGTTTCCGAGATATAGCGCATAAAATATTTCACCAAATTTGTGCAATTGTAGAAAAAATACCCCTTCCCCTGGTCCTATCTGAAAAAATTTTTTCCATTATTTAGGTCCCTTCTTTAGGAGTATCCGTGCCAAGTTTTGTGGCAAGAATGACTATACTTACTGAGATATATAGGGATATATGCACGGATTTTGTCCTAAAAAAAATGGGTTACTCTGGGTTTTCGCTTATATCTCGGTCAATAGTGAACCGATTTTATTGATTTTAAATAGCGATTGTCTCCAGGATATATCTAATAGTTTGACACCATTAACTGGTCTGTATCTTTTTATTTGACTCCGGAAACTTGATTTCAACAGATGGACAGACGGACAGACGGACATCGCTAAATCGACTTCCCTATCTATAAGGATCCAGAATATATATACTTTATGGGGTCGCAAATGAATAATAAAGAAATTACAAACGGAATGACAAAGTGATATATACCCTTATCACTATGTGAAGGGTATAAAAATAATAGGAAAATATTTTTTTTAATTTATTTAAACTCAACTAAAAAGTTTAAATAAATCAATTAAAAAGTTGATTAATAATTTTGTTAATCTTAATAACATTTTTAATTGATCAATTCGTTTGCAGGCTGAGAATCAATATAAATTTAATTGGGACTACAAGTTTCCTAATTGAAATCAACTTTGTGTTTTTTCTGTATATACACATACGTTGACGATGTCGATGCAATTGCAATTTTGGAGAAAGTTAGTGTATTAGTTGTGTGGTTTTTAAAAGATAGATTAAAGTTGAATATTATTCCTAGGTATTTGTATCTATTAACAATCTGTATGTCATCTGACCCATAATGGTATTAGATATTTTAGTGCCAGTAGCGAAAGTATTTTTAATTTATCAAGATATACTTGAAGACAACATTGGTTACAATACTTATACAAAGTATCAATCATATTTTGTTGTTCTTTTGGTGATACAGTTAAAATGTAGCCTGTATGGTGAAGAATTTTAACCGGGACATCCACAAAAAAGTGCACTAACTACAAAATTTAAGGAGAAAACAAATTTTACTTAAAATGCACTCTTGTTTACACCACGATCTACGCAAAAAGGTTTAGAATTTATTTTTCTAATAAGCTTGTAAGATGCGAATAAATTTAGAAGATATTTCCATCCCCGAAAACTTATAAAAAAAACCTCCTTGCTATCGTATTAAAACTTTTAATTTAAAAGCACATGCAAAATGAAAAAAAAAATGTGCAGCTATTTAACTCAAATGAATTATATTCACAAGATTAAAGGCATGTGGAATACTTTTTATGAAAATTTTGTTACCCTATAACTCGGAAACTATAACAGATGTCGCATGTTGGGTTGAAATTCCCAATGGCTCTTAATTGAAAATTAATATTTTTAAAAAGTAATAAATTACAGCTTATAGTAAACAAAATTGTGCATCACTAACAATCTTTTTTATTTTCCTATGTTATTTACTTTTCGAGTTGTGCGTTGTTAAAGTTGAACTTTTTTTAAGTTTTTGAAAACAGTGGTAAAAATTAAAAAAAATTGATTTTTTTATTGAAATTTTTATATTTTAATAGCATAAAAGAAATATTTTGACAATGGAACCTTCAACCTCAGGTATTTGGAAACTTAAAAATTTATCCCAGTTAAATGTTTTTGTTGTAGAAATATTTTTAATATTTTTTTGAAAATTGCTCTAAAAAACCATCATTTATCACTGTTAAGTAGAAATTCAAATTCGGTTTGGGCAAGCTTGGGTAAAAAATTTTCTTTTATAGTTTTCTCTGATATGTCTACTTACAAATCGTATAAAAATATTTTGCGATAAGACCGAAAAAAAATTGTTTGTCATTTTTACATCAAAGAAAAATTCGTGTATGCTTAGCAATTCACTCACTGTATTAATCATGTGTATATAAGTACATATGTTTGGTTATTGCTTATTTTTGTTAATTTTCTCATTATAAATATTCTTTTTTTTAATATTATTACCCAGCAGTTCTAAACTGAAGGTCCGTATCCAATACTGGTAAATTAATATATGACTCATTGGAGAGGCTAATATGTTTTTTTGGAGCAACAGCCATCTAGCCTTTTAATAAGTATTGGAGATGGTTCTTCCATTTTGAACCTTTGGTTTTGTATAATTTTAAGTAATTTTAACATAGTTAGAAACGGGAATAATTGTTTTTTAACTTTTTTTTGTTTGTTTCAATTGTGACTGTTTTTGAAACTGTTGTGTTATTGTCTAAATGTGATTGTAACAAACACTACTCGTTACATGGTACAGAAAAAAAATCCAATACTTTAAACTTCTTATCTAAGGAACAAATTGTGATATTTAAATTTCCCGAAGAGAGCTTTATAATATAATGCAAACTCTATAAGAATTGATAATAAAAGAAAGTTTTTGCAGACTGAAATAATTAAAAGGTACAATCCTCATATAAAATTCCAATCGAAAAATGGCAAGCAAGGTCCGAAGCAAAAAAAGATAGTGAATGAAACCAGATCAAGAATACAGGTTGAGTTCAGACAAAAAAGCGGACTTATAGTTGACCAGCAAAAACCAGGGCTTGGAAACTCAAATGACGAGATAACAGCCAGACGTTTTTTCCAAAATCCCGAAGTTTCAGCGGAAATTACAAAAATCGACGTTGAACTGATCAAAAAGTTGCATACTATTTTAGTTGCTGTATCGTGTGGTCATCAGATTTATGTTGAAAAATTTTGAAATTTTACTTTATCGTCCGCAAAATACTTTGTTGGAAAATACATGATTCGGAGATTATTACTCATGCACTGTTATCTATTGGTCAATTATCGGAGGAAGCACAGGAAGCTCGCAATAAAGATTTTAAATCATACAGAGAACATTTTTCACGGAAATGCAGTTGTGAAAAGTTCAATGACGATATTTTCAATAGATTTTTAATAAGTTCTGATCCTATTATAAGTAATATAAGCAAACATTACAAAAAGAAAAGTAGCGTGTTACCACAGCAGGTATTGGACCTTCTAATATTACCTAAAATTTCTAAAGAAAATAATTCCGATGATATATGTATATTTTAGTGACAGCGAACATGAATATTAATAATATTAAAAATAAAATGTAAATTTATTATAAATATTAATATTAATAAAAACTTTTCTAACAAATAAGGATTAATATGGCCTATTTCCGGGAAAGTTTTGTATGGGAGCTATACGAAATCATTTACCGATTCCGTTGAATTTTTGTATTCTGAGTAACTAAACTTAAAAAATTATATGCGTCAAATTTCATTTATTTATCTTTAAAGGTTGAGTATGAAAAGCAATTTTAATATGCATACAGGCAGACAAACGGATATCCCTGGAGTTAAAAAAAATTTTTTTTTTGCAAAAATGATTTTTTTACCTACTAATGACCCATTTAATACTACGAAATGAAAAAATAAGTGTTATGTTTAACGGCTGAATTAAGAGCCGTTTTTAGCAATTTCAACCCAATGTGTGTCGACTTGAATTGTGCAGTAATGCCTACACGTAAGCAAAAAAATTGTTGAACAGGAGCAGGGGAAGCGGTAGCCCCATAAAAATTAACATTTTTTATGAAATTTTTGTTACGATATATCTCAGAAACTATATTAGCTATTGACTTTTAATTTTCCACAAAAGTAATAATGCAGTGAAGCCTATATGTTAGAAAAATGATTAGAAAGAAGCAGGGAAAGCGGTAGCCTTCATACAAACGACAAATTTGTATGAAACTTTGATACTCCATATTACGAAACAGTTATCGACTTTAAATGTCCAACAAGAAGTAATTGTACAGCAGTGCCTAAAAAAAACTAGTTGGATAGAAGCAGGGCAAGCGGCAGCCTCAACGCAAACGAACAACTTTTCTAAAATATTGTTAAGCTGTATCTCGAAAACTATAACATATATCGACTTTGAATTTCCTACAAGTAATTGTGTCGCAATGCCTACCTAAAATGCTTTCACACGATATGTATTTTACACATGACTTGTCAAATTTTGCAGTGCGAAGTTGATATATGAAGTGTGAACACGTTAAAACATTGAATGTGTGAAATACATATGTAAAAGTCATAAGAAAAATTTGTAACTAAAGCGTGCTCTATTTTAATCTGACAAAGCATGTGTCATCAGCTGTTTTTAGAATAACAGCAAGGAAAAGTAAGTGTTTTTTTTGGTTTGAAGGTTATGTCAGATGTAATTACATACGTACGTGTGAAAGCAAAAATTATAAACCGTCTCTAAATTGACAATTTTGGAAGACATACGCAATTACATGTTGATTGCAAGTCAAATTTCTTACGCCAACGCACTAAAGTTAAACCAGTCCAATGCACTAAGGCCAAACCAACCAACAACACAACAAGTGAACCAACTGGTCCCAATTTAGCCGCCTGGAAGCCGTAATTGACAATATGGTCAAACAATTTACGCAGATAATGGCGCAAATGGCTGGCATGATGCAGGAGATGCAAAAAATGCAGTCTGCTCTTCTGCAGGCCATGCTTAAAAGACCATGAACTGCCTCAGGGTTTGTTTTTTGGAACGCAAGCGGCAAAAACGAGCTCGAAAATTTTTTAACACACCAAAAAATTGATGTCATGTTGATTTCCAAAGCTCATATGACATCTGGGAGCACTTTTAGAATTAGTGGATACAATTATTATGATACAAAGGGTCATGTGGTGGATCTGCAATATCAATTAAATCAAGAATTAAGCACCAATGGTTGGGTGGTCTATCTGAATGTTATATGCAAGCAACCAACGTTGGCATTGATGAATTTTTCCATAATATCGTTATTTCGCCAGTTTATTGTCCACCGAGATTCTCCATAGCGAAGGATCAGCACAACAGTTTTTACAATCTTTAGGTCTCCGCTTCATAGGTGCTGGAGAATATAACACCAAGCACACGTACTGGGGCTTCTGACTAATTAGTCCCAGAGGTCGTGTTTTGTACGGTGCCGTGTCTGAAATGGGGCTTTATGTTATTTCAACTGGACAACCAACCTACAGGCCAACGGACCACAATAAAGTTCCAGACGATGTGGAAAAGCTTTCATCTGAAAAAAGGAGAGCCCGAAGAGAATGGCAAAAGAATAGATCACTCCAACTTAAATCTAAGCTAATCAAATGTACAAACCAATTAAAAAGCTTGTTGGAGGCTCACAGAGTTGCATCACTGAAGGTCTAGACGCGACTCCTCAGACAAATTATTCCTTATGGCGATCAGCCAGATGTCTTAAAAGACCTATTAACCACCACTGCGCAATCTGAGAGGATCCTGGGTTAGAAATGACGAAGAAAAATGCGATCTGTTCGCAAATCATTTCAAAAACGTATTCACTCCCAATACATGCACAGACGTGAGGGAATTACCGCCTGTTGTTGTTAGACATCCTTTAGAAATACGTCTTCGATTCGCAGATGTTGTAGAGGCTAACCTAAATGGTAAAAAAGCTCCTGGTGTTGATAAAATAAGCAACAAAATGCTCATAGAGCTACCTTTTACTGCTAAAGGAATCATTCTTTTTATTTTTAACGCGATAATTCGGCTTGAACATTTTCCACCTATATGGAAAGTTGCCTTAGTAAAGATGATTTCTAAGCCTGGCAAAATTCCCTCGAAGGTAGAGTCTTAAAGGCCCATAAGTTTGTTACCCATAATGTCCAAATTGTTTGAAAAACTGCTAAAAAACAAGCTGAATCCGATTTTGAAGAACAACAACTGTATTCCAAATCACCAGTTTGGCTTTAGAAGTCAACATAGTACCGTCGAACAAACTCACAGATTGGTACAGGTTATAAGAAAAGCCTTTGAGGAAAAAAAGTACTGCTCCGCGCTATTTATCGATGTCCCGCAAGCTTTCGACAAAGAATGGCATGAAGGCCTTTTAAACAAACTAAAGTTCAACCTTCCAGCTAATATTTTCAACCTTTTTGAGAAATACATAACCGGTCGACAATTTATGATCAAAGAGGGAAACCAAATTAGTTCTTCTCAACCAATAGGGGCTGGTGTACCTCAAGGGAGTATACTAGGTTCAATTTTGTACTTGCTTTACACGGCAGATATGCCAACCAACAGTTTCACATATACGTCGCCATTTGCTGAAGAAACTGCTTTTCTTAGTATTCACAAAGACCCTAAAGAGGCTTCGAACCAGCTGCAATAACACGTAACCTAAGTTGAAAAATAGGCAAAGTTATGGGGAATAAATATAAAAAAACAAAAATGTACTTACGTAACTTTTACTTTACGCAAAGAAACGTGCCCTCCAATCACTATCAACAACCAAATGGTGCCTCAAATATCTTGTTATTCACCTAGATCGCCGCCTTACATGGAAGCCTGACATAGATGCGAAGCTGACGCAAATGAAACTTAAAGCTGCTCAAATCCACTAGCTAATTGGAAGAAACTCTGTGCTTCGTCTTGATTGTAAACTTCTTCTCTACAACTCGATTTTTAAACCAATTCGGTGCTAAGGTATACAATTATGAGGCACTGCTTCCGCCTCTAACGTCGAATAAATCCAACGCCGTCAAAACAAAATTCTAAGAATGATAACTGGTGCTCTGGTATATTAAAAACAGCAACATCCACAAGGATCTAGAAGTTCCACTTGTAAAATGCGAAATCCTAAACTATGTGGACAAGTAGTTAAATAAGCTGGAAACACATCCAAATCCGCTCGCTCAAAGCATCCTGCAACATAGTGGGCACACCCGTCTTAAAAGAAGGGATACTATTGCTCTTAGATGAACCTTCGCCTAAGCGAAGATTCAATAATAAAATATATGAGAAAAAAATGTGGATTGCAAAAGTGACAAGTCATGTGTAAAATACATATCGTGCGAAAACACTTTTTTTATTTGTTAAAAATAGTTGGTGTTATGCAGAGGGAGCGGTAGCCCTAAAGATATTACAATTTTTTATGAATATTTTTTTACGAAATATGTCGAAAATTGTTAAAACTATCTACCTCAAACTTTCTATATGGTAAAAGAAAATTTATTTGATAGGAGTCTTGAAGTTGCATCGGTCAGCCAAACTTTAAAATTTTGTGAAGTTTATATCGACCATTGGCCATGTGAAATTTTCAATTCAATCGAACCGCTCATTTACAAAATACAGATAAATTTTTTGTGTAGCGTAACATAAAGCTTAGGTGCCCCGGTAGGTCAGTGGTAAGTGCACAAGCCTACCAGTCTGGGGGTTGTGGGTTCGATTCCCACCAGAGACCCTGGTAAGTCTGCTTCATTCTTCAATTCTTTCTTTATTTCTTCTTTCCTTCTATCTCAAGCTTTTCTATCTGCCTCTCCAGGTAACACAAAGGGACCGAATTAAGCGGACCCAAGTGAGCTGTAATCTTTCCTTCAACGGCTGCCTGTTCTACCTAACCTAACCTAACATAAAGCTTAAACTTGTATTTTAAATTCTTAAACCTTTTTATACGAATTAATTTATTTTTTAATTTAAGTAAACAAATTTTAAGTCGTTAAGTACTACTTAGCTATTGTAAATTCAATTTGTATTCAGTTGATTCTATGTAAGAATGTTTGTCTGGATGCATGTATGTATGTACATATCGCACACTAAATCAAAAATAGCCACCACTCAAGACCACATGGTTTTAAATGTATTACCAAATTGAGTTCAACTGTAAAAAATCCGTATCGGAATGAATTTTGCTAAAACGCAAATAAATATTTTGTGTTCGCTATGGATTTCATATGGAAATGGCTAGAGAAAAAGAAATAATTCTGATAAATTCAGAGTAGTAACTGTTTCTGATTTTGCGTGCGATATGTATGTAAGGATTTGTAATATTAATTCTTTTGTAAGTATGTGTGTAAATGTTAAGGCGTTTTTATTGTTGTTGGTACGTCAAGTGAAGTCTTTAAGGGCTCTTAAAAACAATTGCAAGTATGTACTTGAGGAGTGTACTTAAGTACCCCTTAGTAAATTTATTATAAAATAGACCGAAACCCTTAATTTTAAATACATGCGTACCACTTGTACAAAATTGCAGTCAGCTTGCTTAAATTCACATTAGATTGTTTATTTGACACTACCACCCCATTGCTTATTAAATTTCTTTATTTGTTTTGACTTAAAAATATTAAAACAATAATAAATTTAAAGTAAGGAGTGTGTACAATGCAAGTTCAATTTACAGGGATTCTAGCAAACATTTTTGTGATAAAATCAATATTAAAGCTCAAAAATAATTATGGCTTTCCGTTGTGTCGCATAAAAAAATTTAAAATATTAGTATGACGAATAAAAGAAATGCGAAATTTTAGTCGTCAAGTTCTAAGAGTCACAAGAGTTTTGAATTTCCTGTTTAAGCATTTTGCAAAATTTGTGGAAATTATTTAATTTTAAAAAGGCTACTTAGTTATTTAAGTTGTGTAAGATGTATGTATTTTATGCTTTTTTTAAACCATCGTCATTTCTACCATAATCATACAAAAGAAGCTTTTTTTCATTAGCTTAAGCTGTAAAAAAGGAATTAAATTGCAACTTCGTATGCACCCTGTTTAATCTATATACATACATATATCTATTATATAAAGAAGGGGTGTATGTATGTATGTATGTACATATGTATGTTTGTATTTTACAGCTGGCCACACCAGTGGATCTATTTTTGTGAAATTTTTACAGAGTGTTACTTTTAGCCTGAAAGGAAAAATAGGCTACTTTTTTTTTGGAAATTTTTGCTGCCACGCTTACACTACGCCCATTTGTGTGGGAAGGTCAAGTAACAAAATTACCCAGAGCCATACTGATCAAACGCGTAGAGCTAAATACATGAAATTTACAACACGTGTTAAACTTTACATGTTTGTTTAAATGCACATGAGTTTTTAAACATTGGGCCCGTAAAGGGATAAAAAGGGGACAAAAAGGGAAAAATCTGTAACCTACTACCTCTTGATGTATATAAGATAGAAACAAAATTTAAAAAGTTAAGCGTTTTCCTTAAGAAATAAACAGACAGGTATCTGGAGTTTTTTTTTTAAATTTTGGTCCGAAAGGCTGAAAAAAGGGGTTAAAATTATATTTTGGTACTTTTTGTTACTTTTAAACCAATAAAGATAGAAATTTTTTTCAAATTGCGTTCGATAGGTCTTACAAAAATATGATTACGTTTTTCGATTTTTTTTTAATTTTGGGCCCAAAGGGGGAAAAAAGTGTTAAAAATATATTTTGATTTTTTTAAGCGTTTTTTGTATTTTTTAAACCAATAAACATAGGAACATTACTCAAATTAAGTGTAACAGGCCTAAAAAATATGAGTACGTTTTTAGATACTTATTTAATTATTAGACCCTAAGGAGAATAAAGGGTTAAAATTATGTTTTAGTACTTTTTGTAACTTTAAAATCAATTATGATAGAAACATAATTTAAATTCCTCTTTCAGACCGATTTTCGGAAATTAGTTCCCACGTAAATGGCTTTTGAAGTTAAAATTTTGAAGGTACAGAAGTGGGCGGTGCCACGCCCATAAAAATTAAACTTTTTATGCAGGTAGTTTTACTGCACCGATTTTTTTAAACTTGGCATACATATAGAAGACCTCTAATTCAGAAATTCTAAAGGACAAAAATGAAGAGTTGCAGCGCCCACAAAAATTTAAGTCTTCATATGGTTCTTCTATTGTTGCGATTTTTATGAAGCTTAAAAATAGACTGATAA
Source organism: Melanophora roralis (assembly GCA_963583895.1). NCBI lineage: Eukaryota > Metazoa > Arthropoda > Insecta > Diptera > Rhinophoridae > Melanophora > Melanophora roralis. The sequence continues at coordinate 11,064,794 of OY757192.1, read as the reverse complement.
TGTTTATTTTCGGTACAAAAATGGGTGGCATAAAAATAGACAAACGTGCAAAATTATGTAAAGATAAGGCCATATTTGAGCCAGTTATAGCCCAAAACGCTTAATCCGGGAGGACATTTGTATGGGAGCTCTGTCGAAAAATTAACTGATCATCACCACAAACAATATGCTTTTTTCCTATGTTTCAAATTTCATCAAAATATCTGCAAAAATGCGGCCTCTACTTTGTTTACAAGAATACATTAACTCCCAGCCGGACGGATGGACTGACAGGTTTTAATCGACCCAGGAAGTGATTCTGTGTCGATCGGTATAATTGGAGGTGAGTCTCAGACCTTTTTCTTTGGTGAGGTACAAAAATTTGCACAAAAGCATAATAAAATTTGGATATAACAATATAAGAGAAGTTTGAACTTCTTTTGAAAAATATTTGAAATGTGATCCCTGTATCTACATATATTATATTAAGAAAGGTTGTATGTATGTATGTATGTATGTATGTATGTATGTATGTATGTATGTATGTATGTATGTATTTATGTATGTATGTATGTATGTATGTATGTATGTATGTATGTATGTATGTATGTATGTATGTATGTATTTATGTATGTATATATGTATATATGTATATATGTATGTATGTATGTATGTATGTATGTATGTATGTATGTATGTATGTATATATGTATATATGTATGTATGTATATATGTATGTATGTATGTATGTACATATGTATGTATGTATGTATGTATGTATGTATGTATGTATGTATGTATGTATGTATGTATGTATGTATGTATGTATGTATGTATGTATGTATTTATGTATGTATATATGTATATATGTATGTATGTATGTATGTATGTATGTATGTATATATGTATATATGTATGTATGTATGTATGTATGTATGTAAATATGTATATATGTATGTATGTATGTATGTATGTATATATGTATGTATGTATGTATGTACATATGTATGTATGTATGTATGTATGTATGTATGTATGTATGTATGTATGTATGTACATATGTATGTATGTATGTATGTATGTATGTATGTATGTATGTATGTATGTATGTATGTATGTATGTATGTATGTATGTATGTATGTATGTACATATGTATGTTTGTATGTATGTATGTATGTATGTATGTATGTATGTATGTATGTATGTATGTATGTATGTATGTATGTATGTATGTATGTATGTATGTATGTATGTATGTATTTATGTATGTATGTATGTATGTATGTATGTATGTATGTATGTATGTATGTATGTATGTATGTATGTATGTATGTATGTATGTATATATGTATATATGTATGTATGTATGTATATATGTATGTATGTATGTATGTACATATGTATGTATGTATGTATGTATGTATGTATGTATGTATGTATGTATGTATGTATGTATGTATGTATGTATGTATGTATGTATGTATGTATGTATGTATGTATGTATGTATGTATGTATGTATGTATGTATGTATGTATGTATGTATGTATGTATGTATGTATGTATGTATGTATGTATGTATGTATGTAAGTACATATGTATGTTTGTATGTATGTATGTTTGTAATTTATAGCTGGCCACACCAGTGGATCGATTTTTTTGAAGTTTTTACAGCGAGTTACTTCAAGTCTGGAAGAAACAATTGGCAACATTTTTTTGGAAATCTTTGCTGCCACGCCCACACTACGCTAATTTGTGTGGGAAGGTCTGGTTATGAATTGCCTAACCAAATTACCCAAAGCCATACTGATCAAACGCGTAGAGCTAAATACATGTTTGCTTAAATACATACGAATTTTTAGAAATTGGGCCCGTAAAGGGATAAAAAGGGGATAAAAAAGGAAAAACCTGTAGCCTACTATCTTTTGATGTATATAAGCTAGAAACAAAATTTAAAAAGTTTTGCGTTTTCCTTAAGAAATAAATAGACAGGTATCTGGAGTTTTTTTTCATTTTGGTCCGAAATGGGGGAAAAAGGGGTTAAAATTATCTTTTGGTACTTTTTGGTATTTTTTGTTACTTTTAAACCAATAAAGATATGAACATTATTCATTTGCGTTCGATAGGTCTTAAAAAAATATTATTACGTTTTTCGTCCTTTTTTTAATTTTGGACCCAAAAGGGGAAAACAGGGTTAAAAATATATTTTGATTTTTTTATGCGTTTTTGTTACTTTTCAACCAACAAAGAAAGAAACATAATTCAAATTGGATGCGACAGGCCTAAAAAATATGAGTACTTTTTGGGTCTTTTTGAATAATTTGACTCTTAGGGGGAAAAAAGGTTAAAATTATGTTTTAGTACTTTTCGTTACTTTAAAACCAATGAAGATAGAAACATAATTTAAATTGTATTCGTCAGGTTACCAAAAAATGTTATTATGTTAATAAGGAGCTAAGATTATATATAGAAATTTATAAATAATTTTTGCTTATTAAAGCTTTCTAAATATCTCCAAAACTGTAAGCCTGGTAAATTTCCAATTTTTATGTGCTAAGCCATTAATTCGTTTGTTTACATATTTTAATAATTTTTCTATGATTGGGGTAGCGAAGCACACCGGGGCTTAGCTAGTATAATATAAAAAAATGGCGTTAATGGCTGACTGAATTATTTATCAACGTAAAGCCAAAACGCCTTAATCTAGGGATTTGCAATTTGGGCTGTATAGATCTACTTAAACGAATTTCAAGTAATTCGGACAGTAAGGGTTAAAAATTTTGCAAATAGGAAAAATTAGTAAGTTGGTTCGTTTTAAACTAAACACGTAAGAAACAAAATTAAAAGAGTATCGCATTCTACTCAAAAAATAAGCGGTTCCTTGTCTGTCAGTTTTCAAATTTTTGGACTTCAAGAAGCAGAACAGGGCAAAAATTTCATTTTGATAAAGCTAATGTCAACCTTGTAACTTCTAAACCAATAATGGCCGAAATATAATTCAACTTGCATTCGACAGGTTTGACCCTTAGAAGTTTAAAAGGGTTAAGAGAGTTGTAAAAAATATATTATGGCTTTTTTGATTTGATTTAGGTTGTTTATTTATGTACGTATAAATTCAGTACTACAAGAAAATGTTTTTTATAGAACAGTAATGTGTAGATATTAATATTAAAGTTTTATTGTTACAAAAATAACTTAGTCTATATTGGAGCAAAATTTTTATTTAAAATTTAAATTATTTAATGTATAATATATAATGTATAAAAATTTTGTAACATTATAACTTAGACGTCAATATCTTTACAGTACTGTTTTTAAAAAAAATAAAATAAGAAGCAAAGGAAAAAGTTTGCATAATATTTAACAAAATATAATATATATATACATATATATTGGCCTGTATATGTTTATATTTGGCGAAGTCACAAAACACGATATGATAGCATATTGCATTATCATAAACTATCACAATATGGCTTAAAAATTTTGTTGTTGCCTTTCATGCAAAATCTGTTATAAAATAATATAACTTTGTGTGCTAAAATTTTTCTAATGTCATATCATTCAAATATACCACTGTAGCGTGACTAACACTGTAGGGCATTACCTATTACTTGTGTATCGACACAACCAGCATTGCAGCAACAATTAGCAAATTCAATTGCACACAAGCAAGCTAATTTGATGTTTATGAAATGTGACCCTCCGCGACCAATATAGAATACTCTCACGCTGCATTTCTTGCAACTCTTGCATTCCTTTAAATAAAATTAGGATTATTGTTTTAAGTCATGCGTCTGTATTGGATAAGAGAATATTGCCCAGCAAACAAAAAACTAAGCATTGCAAATGTGATGAATTTTACTTTTTAAAGCAAAATGGAAATGAAGTTTAAAAAAAGTTATTAAAATTTAATACAAAATATGCCTCAGTTATTACAGAATTATGCAATTTTTTTTCACACATATTTAATTGGGCGAGTTTAATTTACAATTAAAACTTAAAAAATTAAGTGTATTTAGGTATTATAAATTAAGTTTTCCTTGTTTTCTTTGTTTTAAATGTTTGGTAACATAAAATGCATTGCATGTTACCAAAAGCATTTTTATTGACAAAACAAAAATTTTTGTCTTCCATTATTCTATTTTGTTTGCTGGTTTATTTTGAAATTAAATCAAAGCTGAAAAAACAAGAAAGCTGAAAAAAATCAGTAAGCATCCGCACATGTGTACTCGTTAATACTCAATTAACTACTGAAATCAAACTGAAATAAAAGAGAACAAGCGTCGGTGTGAGTTTTTTTTATTGTTTTTGTAGCACAATTGTGTACTGAAAATGAAGTTTCGCCGACCTATGTTTTAAGTGAATATCTTTAAGGAGAAATAAATTTAATTGTGCATTATCAGCACTTCATTCGTGATCTTAAACTTGTTGTGTGCGAACGTGTTACGCGAGTGTTAATAAGAGCGAATATTTGTAATAGGTGGCAAACAATTTTTATTATATACATACATATTGTATACATAAGTGAAAAAAACCAAAGCAAATGGTAAATGAGTTACAGTAATCGTCATGACAGTGGGCCTAATAGCAGATATGCTTATATTGTGTTAAGCTCCACAAGCGTGAGCAATGAAAACATTAGAGTCCCTGAATACAATAAAAACCATTTGAGTGAGAAACCAAAAATAAATACAAACAATTTAAGTGCAAGTGCACCAAATTTGAATAAGTGTTTTGAACAGGGGACAAATTTAGCCCAGTCTATTTTTAAAAATTATAGAAAAAATACCGAGGCACCATCCTCATCGCGGTATTCCTTATTGAATATAGAAATTGAACCTACAGTTGCTAAAGACGGTCACAGTCCATTTTCTTTACAAGCTCCAAAGGTCCAGGTAGGAATCGACCGTTATATAACAGTTCTTAACAGGGGAAGAAGCCCCAAAATGGCAGAGGTTACTGTTTAAGTATGAAATAATTGTTTATTACTAAGTACTGCCCGCTCTTAAATCACCTGAAGTGTACATAATGAACTCTTTTGTTTTTAGAACTTTAAACTAAACCTTTACAGAGAAAACCTTGTTACAAGTAATTTAGTGTAAGTTCTCACGTTGCGCAAAAAGGTTGGTTTTTACCAAAGCAAATAAACAGAATTTAAACGCATTTTAAAACCCCGTGTATATTTTATTTAATTATTAAATTTGGACAAAATATTTCTGGCCGCCCACACCCCAACATATTGGTCCTTCGAACCGGATCAAGAGCCGAATATTTTGACAAATATCTCAATTTCAGTTATATCTGAAAAAACCCCCAACAATATTATTACTCCCGTGGATTAATCACTCCAGTGGAATTTTACCCCCCATTTAAGTGTGCCAATTTAAAAAAGGAGCTTAAGATCAGCCGCAAATTGGATAAAAAACCTGCAAAAAAAAGTAAGTTTTAATAAAATAATTTTATTAAACGAAGCAAAAGTGCAAAAAATTTACGTATGTATGTACATACATAAGTTGCAAAAAGAAGAAAGAGTGCATAAAGTAACGAAAAAAGAATTACAACAACATATTACACATAAAAATATAACTGCAAGTCGGATTGACTGTACAGTTACATTTTATAACAACAAAAAATTCCTCACGTAACTTTAAACAAATTCCACAAGTTAAGTTATAAAGAAGACATAAATAAAATCTGTTAAAAATTGTTAGTTACATTTTGTTCTCTTCTCACAAGTGTTAACCTCTCGCGAGTTTATCAAGAGCTTTCATTTAACAGAGATCAAACACAACTTTAGTCTAACAGACAGGTCTAAACAAAAGCTTTCACTCATTTGCAACATTAAGTTGTGCTGTAGGAACAGAGAACATCGTTTAACAGAGTGATAGTTTTTATCAAACAAAACACAACATCTGACCTCATCAAACCATAATCACTGGAAGTTGTAAATAAACGAAAATAATACCGACAAGTCTACATACATACATACACATCAACTTATTTTTTGAAAGTTTATCTTCTTTTTGGTATCTTGTCGGACAATTAGCATCTGCAAGTTACACCTATGTTTAAGATCATACCCCAACAAACATTTTTATAAGAAAACAACATCAATAAAATCAACCTATACACCTAGGATATATTTGTTTAAAGTGAAGTTAATTAATTGAATGCGAAGCTAACAATACTTATTATATGAATGAACCCTATCAAAAAAAAAAAAAAGAAACATAATAACTTTACTTATATAACTATATACGTGTAGAAGTCTTGCACGTTTTCAAATCGTTACTTATTGCACTTTATTATACTAATTCTCATTAACCCATATATACAGTTTTAATTTAACCTCCACCTTTATATACATATGTATGTACATGTGCATACCTACTGCCGTGTTTAAAGAGAACCCGGTGTGGAACGTTGGTTTTTTTTCATTATTCACCTTTAACAATTACACTCGGTAGCACGAACTTTTCTCTCTAATATCGAACCCTACAGATTTGGATTCATTTTGGTTAAGAGTTTTATAGCCTATATCTAAGTTTTCTTCTAACCTACAAGGAAACACTTTTCTTTCGTTCTTGCGTAAATCACTGCCCATTTTCGCAAATTTTTGTGACAATGTCCCTGCTTGATGCTTTTATTCGGGCCTCTGACCGGGTGGTGGAGTTCCAATCCTATTTCGAGGGAATCCCCGTTGATGCTCATTCACTGCACAGCTTGGAAGTGCAAAAGGACGAAATCGTTAGGTTGTGGTCGAACTTTAGGACATGCTATGACGACATTCTAAATCAGTTTGACAAAATTGAGGAAGAGGTCGAAATTGAAACTCTTAAGGCGCGTTTCTACTCTACTTTTGAGGCCCATGTCAAAGTGCTTTCGAGATCGAATGAGCTTTTAGATGGCCTTTGCCAGAAAACTGCACCCAATCTGGTAGTTAATCCCCTCACATCCCCCCTCCTGGATTCTACCCCTAACATTTCGCTGCCACCTTGTGACACCGAAATTTTTTATGGTGACTATCAGTCATGGCCTACATTCCGTGACATGTTCACAGCCTTATACCGAAATAGCAAACGTCTCTCTCCAGTTGAGAAAATGTGTCACCTGATTAAAAAGACACAGGGGGAGGCTCGTGAGCTACTTAAGACTTGTCCGATTACCAACGAAGGTTTCGAAATGGCCTGGCAAAACCTGGTGAACCGATACGAGAATAAACGGATATTAGTAAACGCTCAACTGAAACTTCTTTTTAATATTTCTCCAATTGGCAAAGAAACCGGCAGTAATATACGGCGAATTCAACGCACAATCAATGATTGTGTGACCAATCTCTCCCTTCTTAACATCGCTACTGAAAATTGGGATATTATATTCATATATATTTGCTCAACTTGCTTGCCGGAGGTCACCCTCAGTATGTGGGAGCAATCTCTGCCGAGTAGCACAGAGTTGCCTACATGGAAGAAAATGGATGCATTTTTGACATCAAGGTTTCAAACACTAGAGTCAGTGGCTGATATTCGCACTACTTTCGCTAATCCCAATAGTACAGGTAACAATAAACCCCCTACTATAAGAACACAAAATACCCCTGATCAACGAAAAATTAAAAGTTACCGTACAAGTGTTTCCAATGATAAGACTAACAAATGTTCTCTTTGTAATGAAAGTCATCCCCTTCGACTTTGCCCTGTATTCCTGGAAATGCCGGTTGACGAACGTTTTGTTCTCGTCAAGAAGCAAAAACGATGCACAAACTGCCTTGGAACCTCTCACGAGTTCAAGAAGTGCAAAAGCAAATATGTTTGTTATGTATGTAAACAAAAGCATCATTCCTTGCTCCATCGCGTAGAGAATGGACAAAACCAGATACAGGGGAACCCAACGGTAAACAGTCGAAACTCGGCTTCAACATCACACGCAAACTCAAATGGCACCCGTGGCCTTAGCCACCCTCCCCCATTACCTATTTTAGACACTAGCCCCTCGACGTCTACAGCAGCTCAGATACGTCAATCATATTCAATTCAATTACAGTCCACAACGAAGTCTTCGGTTTTGCTCGGTACCGCCCTCGTAGATGTTTACTCTGGCGAAAATAAATATTCTGTTCGAGCTTTAATTGACTCCGCTTCTGAAGCTACCTTTATTTCCAAAAAGCTCCAACAAAAGCTTTCTCTGAGGACCCAAACCTCACAAGTTCAAATCCATGGTTTGAACAAAGCTTTAACAGCTACTTCGACTCAGCTTTGCCACATCCAAATAGGTTTGCCAATCGACACTTCTTTCGAAATCTACACAGATGCCTTAGTCGTCAAAAGGCTTACTGGTCAACTTCCCTACTATCCCCTGTCTGCACTGAAAGATGGAGAATTTGCAGACTTAAAAATGGCTGACACATATCACCATAGGTGTTCGGAGATTGATTTTTTCTTGGTGGTGATGTTTATCCCAAAATTATAAGAAATGGTTTACGTTGGGAAAATAGTCAGGCGTTAGTTGCACAACAAACTGTGTTTGGGTGGATAGTTACCGGTAAGGTCGGCACTAATGAGTGTTTAGCTTCAATTTCCTCCTTTTATAATGAAATTGTTTTAAATACCCAATTACAAAAGTTTTGGGAACTAGAAGAAGTCCCCTCGAAGCCTCATATATCAGATAAAGACATCTATTGTGAGAAATTATATAAATCTTCTACCTATCGCACTCAAGACGGTCGTTTTGTAGTTTCGCTCCCATTCCGTCGTGAATACCCTGGTACCTTAAAAATCGGTTCTTCACGCCATATTGCCTTATCACAATTTCTGCGCAATGAAACTAGGTTGACAAAAACCCCCTCAGTCAAATCTGAATATGACCGCGTAATTTCCGAATACTCAACGCTGAAACAAATGACAGTGGTCACCCCATCTAGTGCCAATAGCACATACTACTTGCCCCATCATGCAGTTATTAAGCCCGAAAGCACTACTACGAAACTACGGGTAGTATTTAATGCATCTAGCCCCTCTTCAAACGGAAATAGTTTAAACGATGTGCTATACCCTGGTCCAACTCTTCAATCTGATTTGACAATGTTAATGTTGCGTTGGAGACTTTTCAGATATGTCTTCAACGCAGATATTGAAAAGATGTATCGTCAATTCTTAGTCAACCCTAGTCATACCCCATTCCAGAGAATAGTTTTTAGAAGTTCCCCTGAGAAGGATCTGCAGGATTTTGAATTAAAAACGGTCACGTTTGGTGTCAACTGTGCCCCTTATTTAGCAATACGCACGCTCCTTGAGCTGGCAAGCACATGTGAGAAAACAAACCCTGCTGTTTCGGATATTCTCCGAAACTTTATGTATGTAGATGACGTACTGGCAGGTTCTCACACCCTTTCATCAGCACTAGACGCCAGAAATGAACTAATTGACGTCCTTCAATCAGCCGGTTTTTCTCTGCGTAAATGGACGGCTAACCATGATTATCTCCTTAAAGGCCTTCCTTCTGATCACCTATTAGATGCAGAGTTTCTAAAACTATCTGATTCTAGCACCACCAAGACATTAGGCTTGCGCTGGAATGCTGGCAAAGATCAATTTTACTTCGAGCTTAAAAACCCCCCCGACAAAACCTTAACAACGAAAAGATCCGTTTTATCCGAAATTGCAAAACTTTTCGACCCCGCCGGTTGGCTGGCACCCAAAATAATCGTAGCAAAAATGATAATGCAACAGATATGGAAGGATGAAACTGACTGGGACGAAGATCTTCAACCCTCCACGCTCACTCAATGGCGATCATTTCTCGACGATTATGATAATATACCCCAAATACGAGTTCTCCGACTTGTCGACTTTCACCCCTCATACTCTATCGAGCTCCATGGGTTTTGTGACGCTTCAGAGAAAGCTTATGCCGCTGCCTTATATATACGTGCCGAATATTCAGGTTATATCTCGTGCCATCTTCTCGCCGCCAAGACAAAGGTAGCACCCGTTAAGTTCGTTTCGTTGCCCAGAAAAGAACTTTGTGGAGCGGAATTACTCGCTACCATGATAGAGAGCATCCAGTCCCAACTCAATTTAAAAAACTACAAACAACTTATGTGGACAGATTCTACTATCGTTTTAGCGTGGCTTCAAAAAGCTCCTAATCGGTGGAAAACGTTTGTTGAAAACAGAGTGTCCTCAATCATCGAAAAAGTGGGGAATGACTCTTGGTTTCATGTCGACTCGAAAAGCAATCCCGCCGACCTGGCATCCCGTGGAACTACTATATCTCAGCTGGTCTCGAACGATCTATGGTGGCATGGCCCAAACTGGTTAACTCTCCCTCATAGCGAATGGCCGAAAGGCAAGGTAGCCAATTTCTCTACCGAAGAAGAGGCAAAACCAGTTCACACGTTCCTGGCTCAGATTGAAAATACTGACACACTTAAAACCATTTCCAGTTTCCCAAGGGCAATGCGTATTATCTGCCACATATTTCGATTTTACTACAAATGCAACAGACGACTACGTCACAAACTAAACGCAACCAATGAGCTTACACGTGATGAGCTCGACCATGCCAAGACCCGTATGATCATTGCCTGTCAAAAGTTATACTTTAGAAACGAATACGACTCATTATCTCAGGGCCTACAGATACCAAAGAAAAGTAACCTCTTAGTTTTTAACCCATTCTTGGATTCAAATGGGGTTATAAGAGTTAACGGTCGCTTGACTAATTCTCCCACGCTCAATTACGATGAACGATTTCCCATTTTATTACCCTATCGTGCCCGTTTCACTAATTTGCTTTTAACATATCTTCACCATTACTCAATTCATGGCCAAAATGCTTTCATGTATAGATTAATGCGGATGTACTTCTACGTTCCCCGCCTTAAGAATTTGATCAAAACAATCTTATCACAGTGCCGAGCATGCGTCATTCAGAAACGTCAAAAAAGCCAGCAACTCATGGCTGCTTTACCCCCTGAAAGAACCGTTCTCACCCGCCCATTCACCAATACTGGTGTCGATTTTGCTGGACCTTTCGACATCAAAACATACGCGGGGCGAGGCTGTAAGGTAACAAAGGGTTACGTTCTAGTATTTGTCTGCTTTTCCACAAAGGCCGTTCACCTCGAAGCTACGAGTGAAATATCGTCTCAGGCATTTTTAGCGGCCTTTGCGCGATTCTTTTCAAGACGTGGCTCCCCAAGCGCTATATACTCTGATAATGGAACGGCTTTTGTAGGCGCCTCTCACATATTGGACACTGAAAAGTCAAACTTCCTAGCATCGTTAAGACGAAAATTACTTGCTGAAAATAGTTTTGTCATATTGGATTGGCATTTTATCCCACCTGGGGCGCCGCATATGGGAGGCCTCTGGGAAGCAGGAGTAAAAAGTTTTAAGATGCATCTGAAAAGGATTTCTCATAGTCAGAGTTTTACCTTTGAGGAGTTTTCTACAATGCTTGCGCGGATCGAAGCGTGTCTTAACTCTAGACCACTCAGCCCGAACAGCGACAACCCCACCGACCTCGGTGCTCTTACCCCCGGCCATTTTCTTATTGGAAATGCCTTATTATCACCCCCGGAACCAAATTTAGCGGATCATTCATTATCGTATGTAAACCGTTGGCAAAAACTCAAAATTCTTCACCATCACTTTGCTTAAAGGTGGAAAGAAGAATACCTGAAAGAGCTTCACAAACGGTTTAAGTGGAAATATCCCCAGCGCGATTACGCTATCGGCGATCTTGTTGTTGTACGAAAAGATAACTTGCCCCCTAATCAATGGCGATTAGGTCGCATTGAAAATGTTATACGCGGTAGCGATAACCGGGTTCGAGTCGCTGAAATACGAACTGCCAATGGCATCGTTACTAGGCCTATCGTGAAATTAGTCTTACTACCGAACCCTGAACACCAATAATACTTTTATTTTCCCATTTATTTGTAGCTCAATCATGCCACGTCCACTACGCAGAAGTGTCTCGCCATTAAACCAAAAACACCAGCCCAAATACCAACGTCACAGTTCTTCTAACCATTACTGCCGTCTATGCCACAAAGACCATCCCCTCAGAAAATGCCTTAAGTTTAAACGGATGAACGTGTCGGAGAAGCTGAAGACGGTTAAAAAATACCGGTATTGTGAAAACTGCCTCGCCCATTCGCATCTAGGCAACCGTTGTCGAAACACCGAGCGGTGCCATCAATGCGGAAGCAAACACCACACTCTGCTTCATCGACACATGAGGCTCCGCGCTCCCAAACAAAACAAAACCCTGTGCGCTTCCAGTCATGTATACTCCAGCGTACGAGCGGTAACGTTGCTCCCAACTATTGTGATCAAAATTCACTTCGGTGATGATTGGGGTAACGTCCGAGGTTTACTTAACCCATGTGCAGAGTTTTGTACCGTTGCAGACTTTTTGGTAAAACGTTATACGCTGCCTGAAGAAACTATTGGCCCTGACCGTTGGTGTGTTATTAAAATTCGTCCTCGTTTTGATGATGGTCCTATTTTCAAAATAAAGGCAAAAGTGGTCAGTGACTTACCACAAAAACAACCGAAGGATCAACTGGACGAGAGGGTAGCAGCATTATATACCAATCTACGCCTAGCAGACCCCCATTTCTATACGAATGCTGATATCAACATCATACTTGGCGCTGACATCTACCCACGACTCATCAAACCTGGCATTCAAGCTGAATCAGTTGGGTCTCCAATGGCCCAGGACACCATTGTTGGCTGGACTATTATTGGCAAATTCGGAGTGTAATGTTCCATATCAACATCGCACTAAAGGTTTTTTTTAATAATCATTTTTATATATATTGAATTGTTAATACATATTTCTCCATATTATTATTGAACTTATTATACAATCTCATGCATATTTAGATATAACCTTTACTTTATACCTGTATACATGTACCTATAGCTATGTACATATCTATGAATTTTTGATATTATACTTACGTTACCTTAAGTTATTCTAAGCTTTAAAGTCTCTGGCTTTCGAAAATTGCACGCTAGCAAGGGGGCCCGGATGTTTAAGTATAAAATAATTGTTTATTACTAAGTACTGCCCGCTCTTAAATCACCTGAAGTGTACATAATGAACTCTTTTGTTTTTAGAACTTTAAACTAAACCTTTACAGAGAAAACCTTGTTACAAGTAATTTAGTGTAAGTTCTCACGTTGCGCAAAAAGGTTGGTTTTTACCAAAGCAAATAAACAGAATTTAAACGCATTTTAAAACCCCGTGTATATTTTATTTAATTATTAAATTTGGACAAAATATTTCTGGCCGCCCACACCCCAACAGTTACCAATCTAGCAAAAATTTTGAAAGATGAGGAAAAGCCGACCTCATCGCAAAACCGTTTTGCCATTTTGCAGGAGGAAAATTATGCCCCATTACCCGAAAGGAAGTCATTTAAGCCTCCCCCAATATATTTGAGAGAGAATAACTCAAATGACCTCATAAAGTTTTTAGTTGAATTAATAGGCGAAAACAACTTTTATGTTTCGAACATAAAGCGTGGTAGCATTTATGAAACAAAAATTTAAGTGAATCAAGAAAACGCTTACCGCACTACGGTTTCCGAACTTAAAAAACATAAAAAAAGCTTCTACACCTACCAACTTAAGAACGCAAAAGGTCTCCAGGGTCAAATGTTGACCCAGAGGAGATAAAGGCCAGTTTGTGCAGCAAAGGCTATAAACCCAAGTTTGTATCAAACATTAGAAACAGAGAAAGGTATTCCCAACCAATATTCTGAGTGGAGCTTGAGCCTGGTGATGTAAATTTAAAAAAGAATGAGACTCACCCTATTTATGATCTAAAATATATTTTGCACCGTAGAGTTGTAGTTAAAGCGCCACATAAACGATCTGGTCCCGTACAGTGATTAAACTGCCAGGAATATGGTCACACCAAGGCTTATTGCAAGTTGCCTTCTGTTTGTGTTGTGTGTGGTGACCTGCATGCTACGACCAAGTACGAAAATTCAAAAGATGATCCTCGGGTAAAGAAATGTAGCAATTGCGGAGGAAACCACATGGCCAACTATGGAGATTGTCCCGTTTTTGATTTAGTTAAACGCTTATCTAAGCCAAAAGTGGTTCTTGCCCCTCCCCAGCCTTTAAATATACCAACTACAAACATGCCCCCATTAGCACAACAACTACAAGTCAAGTTTCCTATGCCAACGCATTAAAGTCTAACCAGCCCAATGCACGTAAGCCTACCCAGCCTGCAACACAATAAGAGATGCCAACAAATGAACCAACCGGGTCCAGTTTAAGCCGCCTCGAAGCTGTAATTGACAATATGGTTAAGCAATTTACGCAGTTCATGGCGCAAATGGCTGGCATGATGCAAGAAATGCAGTCTGCTCTTCTGCAGGCCATGCTTAAATGAACTGCCTCAGGGTTTGTTTCTGGAACGCTAACGGCATCCGCCAACACAAAAACGAACTCGAATATTTTTTAATAAAGCAAAAAATTGGTGTCATGTTGATTTCTGAGACGCATATGACATCTAGAAGTAATTTCAAAATTAGAGGTTATTATTTTTACGATTCGAAGGATCCTAGAGATAGATCATGTGGTGGCTCAGCTATAATAATCAAATCGAGAATCAAACATTAATGGATGGGTGGTCTCTCTGAATGTTATATACAAGCAACAAACGTTTGCGTTGATGAATTTTTCCATGGCTTAGTTATTTCGTCAGTGTATTGTCCACCCAGGTTCTCCATAACAAAGGATCAGTTCAACAGTTTTTACAAATCTTTAGGTCCCCGCTTCAAAGCTGCTGGATACTATAACGCTAAGCATACGTACTGGGGCTCTCGCCTTATAAGTCCAAGGGGTCGTGTTTTGTTTGATTCCGTATCTGAAATGGGACTTAACGTTATTTCATCTGGACAACCGACATATTGGCCAACTGATCACAATAAAATTCGAGACGTTATCGATTTTGGCGTAACAAAAGGTATATCCCCGGAACTTACCGAAGCTCAAGCCTCGTTGGACTTATCTTCAGACCACTCTCCCACTATAATCACTATTTTTAGTCCTCTTCATATACCAACTAGTGATATTTTTTCATTTAAAAGGGTTAATTGGTTAAAATACAAAAAATTTGTCAGCACCCACTGCTCGGAAAACCAACCGCTAAAAACACCCGAAGACATCGATGATTTTCTGAGCAGCCTTAATGATAACATAAAAAAAGCCTTTGAACATGCTTCTTTTTATTATCGTCAGACAAAATACAACAAAATTTTTTCAGCCGACGTGCAACAGCTTTTATCTGAAAAAAGGAGAGCCCAAAGAGAATGGCAAAAGCACAGATTACCCCAACTAAAAGCCAAGTTGAAGGAATGTACAAACCAGTTGAAAAATTTTCTAGAGGTTCACCGATTGACATCTCTTAAGGAACACCTCGAAGGTCTAGACTCGACTCCTCAGACGAATTATTCACTATGGCGATCAGCGAAATATCTTAAAAGACGCGTTATCGCAAAACCACCACTACGTAATCTGAGAGGATCCTGGGCAAGAAGTGATGAAGGAAAATGTGATCTGCTCGCAAGCCATTTAACAAATGTTCTCACTCCAAATACATACACTGACATGAGTAAATTACCGCCTGTTGTAGCTACGTGTCCTATGGAAATACGTTTTCAGTTGTCAGATGTCGGAGAGGCTATCAATAATTTAAATGCTAAAAAAGCTCCTGGCTTTGATGAAATCAGCAACAAAATGCTTTTAGAGCTGCCTTGCACAGCAAAAATAATAATTCTTTTTATTTTTAACGCCATATTACGTCTCGAACATTTCCCGCCAGTATGGAAAGTTGTCTTGGTAAAGATGATTCCTAAGCCGGGAAAAGATTCTTCGAAGGTGGAGTCTTACAGACCTATAAGTATGTTACCAACTATGTCCGAATTGTTTGAGAAATTGCTTAAAAACAAGCTGACTCCGATCCTGAATGAAAACAATTGCATTCCAGATCACCAATTTGGGTTTAGAAATCAACATAGTACCATTGAAAAAACCCGCAGATTGGTACAGGTTATAAGAAAAGCCTTTGAGGAAAAGAAATACTGCTCCGCGCTCTTCATAGATGTCTCTCAAGCGTTCGACAAAGTATGGCATGAATGCCTGTTAAACAAATTAAAGCTCAACCTTCCATCTAATATTTTTAACCTATTAGAAAAATACGTAACCGGCCGACAATTTATGATTAAAGAGGGAAACTAAATAAGTTCTTCTTAACCAAGAGGGGCTGGCGTACCGCAAGGGAGTATACTAGGTCCAATTCTGTACTTGCTTTACACAGCAGATATGTCCACAAACAATCTTACTCATACGGCGACATTTGCTGATGATACCGCCTTTCTCAGTATTCATAAAGACCCTAAAGAGGCCACAAAACAACTTCAACATCACGTATTTCAAGTTGAAAAATGGGGTATTAAAATAAATGAACAAAAAGGCACCCATGTTACTTTTACGTTACGCAAGGAAACGTGCCCCCCTATTCTTATTAACAACCATACGGTGCCTCAACGAACTGAGACGAAATATCTTGGCCTCATATAGATTCGAAGCTGACTCAAATGAAAGTTAAAGCTGCTCAAATCCACTGGCTAAAGGGTAGAAACTCTTTGCTACGTCTGGATTGTAAACTTCTACTCTACAACTCGATTTTAAAACCAATTTGGTGCTACGGTATAATATTATTCCTTCTCCAACATAGAAAAAATACAACGCGTCAAAATAAAATCCTAAGAATGATAACTGGTGCTCCTTGGTATGTTAAAAATAGCAACATCCACAAAGATCTGCAAGTTCTACTAGTTAAATGCGAAATTTTTAATTATGTGGACAAGTATTTAAACAAGCTGGAAATACATCCAAATCCGTTTGCTCGAAACATTTTGCAATATAGTGGACACACTTGTCTGAAAAGAATGGATACTATTGCACTAAGATGAAACTACTGAATTAATTAATTTTATTATGAGAACTTGAATTTTAGTCTGGCACTGGCGGGTCTAATAAAAATTTAATAGTTTTAAGATTTGAATATTTATTATTAGTTCGCCAAAGGCGAAGATTCAATTATGAAAACAAAAAAAAAAATTATCAGCACTTATTAAGGGGAAATTCAGTTTGTTGAATTATTTTCAAATTAGTATAAATAGGGCACGTAGTTTGTAAGAAGAATCAATTTAGCTCGCTAGTTTAATACAAAACTTGAACCGCCTTTTAATAACCTTTTTACATGACGATCCTACCAGACTTGTAGTGCTTAATTTAAAAAGTACGCAAGTATAAATAAAATATAAAATAAATGATCCTGCCAGGAAAATATAAAATAAATGATCCTGCAACGTTAAGGAGTGCTTAAATAAATATAAGCACCCCTTAAAATAAGAAAAAATTTGTGCAGATAACAAAGAGTGCTAAAAACCAAGAACCTACTACGAGAAGGATTAACAAATAAAAAGTTGTTCATCATAGTCCTGGCGTTACAGCCAAAGGTCCGCCAGCAGCGATGGAAGATAGTCTGGCCAATAGACTAGGATAATATGAAGGACAAAAACAGCAACAGGTGGCCACAAAACTGAAAACCATATTCCAGGGGTAGTTAAGCCCAAAAGTAGAGGTAGCTGCACCAAAAAACTAAAACGAGAAGTAAACAGCCATCCACCACCAACGCAAAAACGAGTCGAGGAGTTGGAGAAAAGGATAAATTTAAGAAATTATAAATAATTTAAGTATATATGTACATTAACTTATATAAAATTTTTTAAGTATTTTCTATAAATGAAGTGCTTTCCTCGAATAGCACTCATAGGCAAGCAGGTGTTAACCGCCATTTGCAATTTTTGTTGTTGTTTTGTTCAATTAATTAAAAGAAGAAAAAAAGACAGAAAAAAAATATAAATAAATAAAGCAAAAGCAAATCAAATACATACATATTTAGTTGTAGATTTTATATAAGAGAATATATTTTAAATGATTAAGGATAATGAGGCCTTTCAATTAAGTTCTGAGAACTGGACAGAAGAAGAAATAGAAGAAGGCATTAAAATGTTAACGAAATTATGGGAATTGTTAGGAATAGAAGGAACACCTACTAGGGAAGACATTACTGAAAGAAGGACAGTAGAACTAGAAACAGCACTGATGTTAGAAAAATGGGCAAAATAATAAGTAAACATGGGCGGAACACAGACAAAAAACGATAAACCAAACGAAAACTTGATAAATGACATAGAGGTAGTTCAGCAGGAAATAACTTCACTTCCAATAGAAATTTGCGTGATAATAATCACGATAATACTAGTTTTGAATTTTATAATACGCATTTACCAAATGCACAGTAAGACATTGAAAAAGAAATACATTAGCAGAGCCAATGATTTGGACAAAGTTTAATGGCCAAATGGGAATTAATAAGGAATTTTATCTTAAAAGAGAAAGAGAAATTTAAAAAGGCATATTAATGCATCAACAAGAACATTTATATAAGACCAGAAACATTTAAAAAACACTTAGACATAACGATTGACTCACTAGAGTCAATAAGGAAAATAATTTTTGCGATTAAAGCCAAATTCACTAAAGAACACGAGGACGAGGTATTGGAAATATTTTGGTATTTAAGAGACCAATTAATAAAAACTTTGTCTAAATATGACATTCAACAAAGAATACCTCATGATATAAATGAGAGTATAATAATACACACTAATTTAATTCTGACAAATGAACGAAAAGACGAATTAACCACAATGTCATTGACTGTTGTAGAATTTTTAAATACGGCTTCGAAATTAATTTGTGATTTTGATGGAAGACCGGAAAATTTGCGACCATTTCTGGACTCTCTCCAGCTCGTAGATACATTTAAAGGAACACATGAACTGGTAGCAGTTTCATTGATAAAGACTTAATTAAAAGGAACCACTAGAAACTTAATTAGCAATGAAAATACCATTTGTTCCATAGTTGATAGACTAAAAAGTAAAGTTAAAGGCGAATCTGTTGAGGTACTGTCAGCAAAAATTATGAACACCAAGCAAAACAATAAAACGGCCAGCACTTATGTAGAATCGTTAGCGAAGATTCTTGAAAGTACCTATATTGCAGTGGGATTATCCCTTGAACTAGCTGGAAAATACTCCACCCAACTTGCAGTCCAGGTAATGACCAAAAATTGTACAACAGACCGCGTAAAGCTTATAATGGAAACGGGTCAATTTAGCAATATGAACCAGGCAGTAAGCAAATTTGTCAACAGTTGTACAGAAGCAACTGGACAACAAAATTCTGTTTAATATTACAGACAGAAATGGAGCCCTGGTTATAACAATACAAAGAAATTTAGAAGAGGAGGTTACAACACTCCCAGGAGTTACAATAACAACAATTATATAAGGAGTTACAACAATAATTATAGAAATAGTAATAATAACAATAGTTATAGAAATAATAGCAGCAACAGTAACAACAGACAAGGACATGTTAATAATCGCAGAGACAGGAATTATGTCAGAGCGACAGAGTCTAATGAGATTTACCCGGAAAACTAACTTCATCCCCTAAAATAAAACAAATAAATAGAAGAGCATATAGTCTTAACCTTAATTTAAGCTTTTTAATCAATGTCAGGATAAATGAAACAAATATATACGTAAGCTTACTGATAGACACAGGAGCTGGTATTTCACTGGTAAAATCAAAATATTTTAATAAGAATCAGATTAACACTCAAAATTACACAACCTTAAGTGGAATAGGACACGGTAAAGTAGAATCTCTAGGAAATATACTTTTTGACCTAAAATATGACAAATTTGTAATATCACATCATTCCCAAGTGGTACAGATTGATTTCCCAATACCTTGCGATGGTATTATTGATATAAACTTCATAAAAAAGTATAACTGTATATTACAATTCGACGAAGATGGAGATTATCTGCTCTTACGTCCTTTTAATATGTCACAACCCATAGAAATACCCATGACAACTAGCACTGATAGTGTCATTTTACCACCGAGATCAAAAGTTATACGTGAAATGAAAATAATTAGCCAAGCAAAAGAGCTATTGATTCCAAGTCAGGAGATTGAACCAGGTGTTTTTATTGCAAATACATTGGTGAAATCAAGTAAGGCATTTGTTCGAATTCTAAATACCAACAACTCTATTACCAAAATTGACCAAAGAAAATTGAAAACAGTAAGCATTTTTGATTATGATATCATAAAAAATGGAACTAAAACGAAAAATAGGAAATCCGAAATATTGAAAATTTTGAATGAAAATTTCCCAAAATCATTTGCAGGCACATTAAATACATTGTGTTCATGATATACAGATATTTTTGGTTTAGAAACATAAGCAGTATCAACTAACAACTTCTATAAACAAAGGTTGAGAATGAAAGATACAGAGCCAGTATACATAAAGAATTATCGCATACCACATAGCCACAAGGAAGAAATTGATAAACAAGTGGACAAATTATTTAAATGATAAAATATTTGAGCCATCATACTCAGAATACAACAGTACAGTTTTACTAGTACCAAAGAAATCACTCCCCGGTTCAAACCAAAAGAGATGGAGACTAATCATTGATTATTGGCAGATCAACAAAAAATTGGTAGCAGATAAATTCCCTTTACCTAGAATTGACAACAGCTTAGATCAATTCGGTAGAGCAAAATATTTTTCTTGTTTGGATTTGATGTCGGAATTTCATCAAATAGGTTTAGAAGAAAGTTCCAGAGATTTTACATCGTTTTCAACGAACAATGGATCATACAAATTTACGAGATTTCCATATGGTCTTAAAATAGCCCCAAATTCTTTTCAAAGAATGATGACATTTGCTTTCAGCGGATTACAACCCAATCAAGCATTTTTATATATGGATGATTTAGTAGTGTTGGGATGCTCAGAAAAACACATGCTTTTAAATTTGACAAAAGCATTCGATTTGTGTCATAAAAACACAATCTTAAGTTACACCCAGAAAAGTGTTCATTTTTTATGAGAGAAGTTACTTATCTTGGACACAAATGTACAGATAAGGGAATATTACCCGATGATAGCAAATATTCAACAATAGAAAATTATCCTACACCAACGGATGAAAAAAGCACAAAAAGATTTGTAGCGTTTTGTAACTATTATCGACGATTTATAAAGAACTTTTCAGAACATTCCAGACATCTGACAAGATTATCCCGAAAGGGAGTAAACTTTGAATGAACACAACAGTGTGAGGGCATTTCAATATTTAAAGAAAGCACTAATGAACCCAACTTTGCTGCAGTAGCCAGATTTTACAAAGGAATTTTCTATAACAACTGACGCCAGCAAATATGCTTGCGGCGCGGTGTTGACTCAGGAGTATGAGAATACACATTTACCTGTAGCCTATGCTTCAAAGACGTTTACAAAAGGTGAAAGCAATAAATCTACAATCGAACAAGAATTAATAGCAATATACTGGGCTATTAACTATTTCAAGCCATACATATATTGTAAACATTTTTTCAGCCGTACAGACCAAAGACCATTATTCTATTTGTTTTCAACGAAGAATCTAAGCTCCAAACTGACTAGGATAAGACTGAATCTCAAAGAATACGACTTCACAGTGGAATATCTTAGGGGGAAAGACAATTATGTTGCCGACGCACTTCAAGAATTAATATAAAAGATTTACAAGAAATTAATGAAAAGACAAATAACATACTAAAATCAGAAACAAGAGCTTTGACACGTAGAAAAAATAATATCAAGAAGGAATCCCTGAATAATGAAAAAAAAGGAAAATGTAAATAAAGAGCTAAAATGATATACACCGGTGAAAAATACTGACGTCAGAAAATGTTATAAAGTAAAGATTACCCCAGAAAGATGCTATATAAAGCGAGGTTAATCTATTACAGCAAATATTACTATCAATGATTTGTTTGTTAATGGGAATATTGACTTAGGACAATTTTTCCCAAAGCTCGAAAAAGTTGCCGATAAACACAACATTGATAAGTTACAAGTGGCACCTAGCGAGAAAATTTTCGAATTTGTCTCGGTTGATAATTTTAAACAAATGGGCAATAAATATTTATTAAAGTTAAAAGTAGCTCTACTTTACAAGGTGATCCACATAAATAAGGAAAATGCTGATAAGGTTCAGGAAATATTGAATAAATACCACAGTGTTCCAATAGAAGGAGGACAATGCGGAGTCTACAGAACAATAGAAAAAATACGAAGATACTATTACTGGAAAAATATGTCCAAAGATATAACAAGGTATGTAAAAGAATGTCACAAGTGCCAAATAGCCAAAACCACAAAACATTTAAAAAGTCCATTAGTTATTACACAATCACCAGCTGCAGCATTCGATACAGTGTTCGTGGATACAATAGGACCATTCCCAAAATCCGACTTTGGCAATGAATATGCCGTTACGCTAATATGTGATTTAACGAAATATTTAGTCACCATACCAGCACAAAAATGCTAAGACAGTTGCTAAGGCAATTTTAAAAACTTTATTCTTACCTTTGGTCCGATGAAGATGCCAATTTCAGACATGGGTACTGAGTATAAGAACTCCATACTCATGGAGCTATGCGATCTACTAAAAATTGAGAAAATTACTTCGACAGCTCACCATCACCAAACATTAGGGACAATCGAAAGAAGTCACAGAACTTTTGATGAATACGTACGATCTTACATAACAGTAGACAAAACTGACTGGGACATATGGCTTAAATACTTTACGTACTGTTTTAATACCACGCCCTCTACTGTTCATAATTATTGTCCATATGAATAAGTTTTTTCAAGAATACCGAACAGATTCCAACAGTTCGACGAAGTAGACAGAATTACCCCACTATACAACGTAGACGACTACGCCAAAGAGGCGAAATTTAGATTAGAAGTAGCACATAAATGAGCTCAAGTACTATTAGATAGAAATAAATTAAATCAGAAGCTTCATTATGATAGAAATATATTAGATTATAATTTTAAAGTAGGAGATTAAGTTTTATTAAAAAATTAATCAGGTCATAAAACAAAACCAAAACCATTTATAATTAAAAGTATTGATAAAAGAAATAATATAACTTTAATAGATAATAACACAAAAAAAGAACAAATAGTTCATAAAAATAGAATTAAGATATATTATGTTGAATAAAACATAAGCCAATAGAATATAAATAGATTTAAATTCCACATTACATTCATGAATGCAATCTTATATAATATAAGAAAATTAAATTACGAAATAACAAATACTAATAAATCAATATAATGGAAATCACTATTATTTAAGAATATCCATAAAACAAAGGTTGTATGAACATTTTTCTGAAAAGTGGAGGTGTAGCGCGACTAACACTGTAGGGCATTATCTATTACTTTTGTACTGACACAAGCAACATAGCAGCAACAATTAGCAAATTCAATTGCACACAAGCAAGCTAATATTCTTTAAGGACATTCCGCTAGCAAGAGCAGTCGGCACTGTTCTCTGACTCTCAGCTTTTTTTTGTTTATGTAAAAGAAATTAACAAAAAGTTGATATTAATTTTTAAAAGAACAAATTTATAAAAATAAATAAGTTTGTAATTACTACGTAAGTATTAAATATAATTTTCACACAAACTGTCAAATATTTGAATTGTTTACTTTTAGCATTAGAGCAAAAAATTTTTTATTTGTTTTGTTTTATACTTTTTGGTCGGATCAGCTGACTTAGATTTTTTATAAAAATTTACTTAAGCTATATTTACACCACCTTATTTCTCATCTGAGTTGAGTGTCAAAAAGATAAGTTTGAGTTTTTATCATTGACAAAAAACAATTTTATTATCGAGCAATTCCATATGAAAACGATCAAAATTGGCAAATTTTTGGACGACCCCTCTCCGATTTTAAAATAAATAGTCTCAATCGATTGCGCAGCAAAAAATAATGTACCTACATATTTTTTTTTTTTTTTATAGTGACTGGTTTAGTGGTGGTGTACACCACTGTCATGTGACAAAATTGAAGAATTCTTCATAAGGGACCTCATTGAAAGTTGTTTTAAAAAAAAACTACTAAAGCGATCGCAACGAGTGATAGCTCGTTGGAAAGGTATTAAATCAGGCTTTAATTGAAAAATAAAATTTTCCTAATTTTTCTTAGAAATTTACTTTTAAATTTTCCCATGAAAATTAAATTTTCCGATTTTCCACAGAAGCTCCTAAATTTTCCGGCTAATTTTTTTTTTTTTGGATTCCTCATAATTTTTGCTTTAAGAATCAGCAATAAAAAAATGGGCCCCGACTCCTTGTTTGGACAGGAGAAGAGCATTTAAGAGACCACCTTAATTGAAAAATAAAATTTTCCTAATTTTTCTTAGAAATTTACCTTTAAATTTTCCCATGCAAAATTAAATTTTCCGATTTTCCACAGAAGCTCCTAAATTTTCCGGCGCATCACCACATCAGTTCCCGGTCCAACAATATTATTATATTGGCGCTTTAACTTTATCTATAAATCTATGATCTTATATACCTTGTATCAGAAACTACTCTAGGTCAGCGGTGTCATCTACACTGGCAACAGTATTTTGTAATTAGGAGTTTCCTAATTAGGATTTTCCTAATAAGGATTTTCCTAATTACCTTTAATATTATTTATATCTCTAATTGTTCTTATTTCTACGAATATATTTCTCTTCATCATCCCTTTACTTTATCACTATTTTATACGGTATTTCCCGTACTAACAAGAAACAAAAAAATGTGCATGGACTTGTGTGTGCAGGTAAACAACCGATTTATTACCTTAAATATATTTACCGAAAACGCAGTTTTTATTAACTTAGCAATTTGTATATTACATATGAAATAATAATAAGTATAAGATAACACATAAAAAAAATTAACTATAGGATAAGCGCCAGCGTTCGAAATTTCGAACAGTCAACTTTACACATATGTGGAGCCAGGCAAATGTATGTTAGACATGTGTTTTAAGTTTTATAAAATAATTACATATATTGTCAATAATTTCTTATGATTATTTTTTTATTTTTTGTTTTTATAATATTTTAAAAAAATTTATCAAAAGACCGTAAGCCTTGTTGTTGTCGGGGAGAGTTTATCTCATAATTATGTGTCCGTTTATTTATTTCAAATGAAACTGTTTGAGTTCTTAAGATCAAAATTCGATGCAATCGACAAAGTAACGTTTTTCTCAGACGGCGCGGCTTCTCAGTACAAGAATAAAAAAAATTTTTACAATCTTTGCATAATTGAAGAAGAACAAAACTGCAAGGTCGAGTGGCACTTTTTCGCGACGTCCCACGGCAAGGGCCCATGCGATGCGTTAGGGGGAACCCTAAAACGCATGGCGACTAAGGCAAGTTTGCAAAGGCCATATACTGACCAGATCTTAAATGTACAACATTTGTTTTCGTGGATTCAAAGCAAGGAAATTGCCATTAACACAGTTTTATGCACTCAAAAAGAACACGATGCCATGGAGCGACGAATTCAAAACAGATATAATAAGGTCAAAACTATAACTGGAACGCAAAAGTTTCATTGCTTCATACCAAATATTTCTGATATGTCAATTAATGTAAAGCGGTACTCTTCGTCTGCCGACGTGCTAAATTTAAAGTTACTTTAATTTTATAATGATGCCAAAACAATTGAAATTTTTAATAAATATTGTAATTAAGTATAAGCAGCAAAATAAAAAAGATTTTTTCTTCATAAATGTTTTTTTAACTGTAAAATAATTTTTAAAATGTATTTTTAACAAGGTGGTCTCTTAAATGCTCTTCTCCTGTCCAAATAAGGAGTCGGGGCTCATTTTTTTATTGCTGATTCTTAAAGCAAAAATTATGAGGAATCCAAAAAAAGAAAAAATTAGCCGGAAAATTTAGGAGCTTCTGTGGAAAGTCGGAAAATTTAATTTTGCATGGGAAAATTTAAAGGTAAATTTCTAAGAAAAATTAGGAAAATTTTATTTTTCAATAAAGGTGGTCTCTTAAATGCTCTTCTCCTGTCCAAACAAGGAGTCGGGGCCCATTTTTTTATTGCTGATTCTTAAAGCAAAAATTATGAGGAATCCAAAAAAAAAAAAAATTAGCCGGAAAATTTAGGAGCTTCTGTGGAAAATCGGAAAATTTAATTTTCATGGGAAAATTTAAAGGTAAATTTCTAAGAAAATTTAGGAAAATTTTATTTTTCAATTAAAGCCTGATTTAATACCTTTCCAACGAGCTATCACTCGTTGCGATCGCTTTAGTAGTTTTTTTTTAAAACAACTTTCAATGAGGTCCCTTATGAAGAATTCTTCAATTTTGTCACATGACAGTGGTGTACACCACCACTAAACCAGTCACTATAAAAAAAAAAAAAAATATGTAGGTACATTATTTTTTGCTGGGCAATCGATTGAGACTATTTATTTTAAAATCGGAGAGGGGTCGTCCAAAAGGTGATCGCTTTCATATGGAATTGCTCTATCTTATTTTTATTATTACATTACGTCTAAAAATGTTATTTTAGTCCGCTAATTATAAAAGTTGTTAAACTGGTATAAAGTGTGTGGCACTACAAAAATAAGCATTTAGTCCGGTAACTTTTAAAAACTTAAATTTAAAACTCAGACCTTAAAAAGTTTGAAAATAGAACACGTTATATTTTTCAACTGAGATTAGACAAAAATATTAACAAATAAAACAAACATGTCATTATACTATAAAAATGAGTCTTATTTGTGAAACTCAGATGATAACTCAGGTAGTGTAAATATAGCTTTATGAACGTACATATAACATTTGTAATGAGGAGTCGTTCACAACACTCATATTTGTTTGTTTTATTTTTTCAAAACTTTGGATTTCACAAGACCTTGTGAATTAACCAATTGAGTAAATGTTACGTTAATTCCTTCATACAACAACAAATTGCACATTAAAATTACTTTGCATTGCTTTGTATTTCGATATTTGGGTTGATTCCATAGGCGCAGAGAAGCTATAAAAAATGTCTGTCAGATATTTGTTTTATATATCGTATAAGGTTTATTTTCATTCCTCTATTGGATCTCTAAATTAACAGTCTTATGAAGAGATATTCCGGTTGTTTAGTATAGATTATTTTATACAATTAATAGATGGGGTTTTAATAAAACACACAAAAGAACTAAGTTTTTATTGAAATAAAGGTAAATGTTGTTTTTAGGGTTATTTCGGACGCTGAATCACAATCTGCTCTTGTTTTTTTATACCCTTCACATAAGTGATAAGGGTATACAGTTGAAAGTATGTCATTCTGTTTATACCTTCGTTAATATCTATCTGCGACCCCATTAAGTATATATTTTCTTGGCCCTTCTGAATGGGAAAGTCGATCTAGCGATGCCCGTCCTAACTTCCATTAATTTTTCCACACGAACATTTTTTTGAACATACTTACACCCTATCTCCGGAATCCTGCCATACAAAGTTTAAGCTTTTGAAATTATTTTAAATCTCTCCCACAGCTTCCAGAGACGTAAAGTCTGACTACCGCAAGGAAGTCATCTGAGACACATTTTTCTTATTATACATTAATGGAATATCATATTAAATAAAGTTTCTATGCTGACCATAAATTATCAACTAGATAAGACACCGAAATTAAGTTGGCAACACTAGGCTGCCCGATTATATAAAGTCGATAGCATGTTAGCTGAAAAAAGATTGCTATCCCTTTCATTTTATAGGGCAGTTTGTTTACATTTTTGTTGTGGTGAAAATAATTATAAAAAATGGAAAAAATTAAAGTGAAGAATTTTTGCGCGCAAATTTTTTTGAATTTTGGCGCAGTTTTCTTCATTTTTCTCAATTTTTTCCTTTTCCTCAACTACGTTAAGTACATGTTTTATTAGTTAAGTGATTTAAGTGCAAAAAAGTTAAAAAATAGTGCCAAAAAACAAAAAATAAAATTGTGGTGGAAACATTTTTTTGGTAATGGTAAAAGAAAATGTGTGTAAAATGAATTATTTAGCATTTTTTTATTTATTTAATCATTAATTTAGTGTAAAAAAGTGTTTTAGGACAAAAAAAAGTGTTAGATAATTCTGTGTACCTGTTATAAGGAGCCGCAAATTCGTTATGTGTTGCCCAAGAGAAGAAAGACTCCACAAGTTCCCGGCTGATAAAAACAGGTAAGTATATGTAGTTTTCTAAGTGGCCAGTAAATTGTAAGCAGTTTTTATGATTTGGACAACAAAAAGTGTCCAAATTATAGTTACTTGCTTATTTTTAAAGGCAGTAGTCCCAATTGTATTTCTCAAATCCAACACAAAATCAAAAACATTTATTATGCAAAATTCAACAGAATCATTTATTTTTCATTAAGCTAGTTTCCAGATGAAATTCTTGACAAACGCAAGACAGAGATTATAAACAACAAATGAATAAATTACTTATAATCTAATATTTGTTGATCGGCGAAAGAACCCCTCCATTTGGACCAGTTTCAGAAGGTAAGTATCCTTGGCCATTTCGCTAACACAATAAGTAAACATTACCCTTAAACAAAATTGTAAATTTTAACAAAATTAAAAATTGCAACTATTTTTATATTTTCAGGTACTTGAAGGTACTTACCACTTGCTCCAGGAAGATTTCATCCAATTAGTCAAGTTCCCAAAACGTTAACTGACCACTGTATCACACAACACGTTTCCGGAAAATTAAAAAATACACTTTAATCAGTATAAATTTGTTTTTTTTTCTACTAATAGACACTTCAAGATGCATAATATTTACCGCCGCAAGATTTAATTCATTCAGGCATGTTTCCAGACCTCAATATCTTTAACAAAATTCAACTGCCAATGCGTCACACATCACCTTTAAAACAAGGGGTAAATATTATTAATAATAAAAAAAAAGTTCTCTATTTCCATTCGCAGATAACTTAGGGTGCTTACGGTTAATTTCTAGTGGTTTCTATCCAAGGGTTTGGTTGGTTCAAGCAGTTCCTTCTGACTGTAGGTAAACAAAACACAACAAAATACACACAAAAACAACACTTTAATGTTACTTTTTTTTAGATACACAATCTTACGCAAACAAAATTTATTAAACATGTTTTTTTGCTTGTATTATTTGATATTTTCATTAATGAAATGCGAAAATAAAGAAATTACAAAAAATTTTAATCAAAAATAACAATGGTCTTATTTATTTGTTTACTTGTGTTTAGGCTGTATTGCCGTATCTTTTTTTTCTCTTTCAGATAGTCGGACAGCCTCAACTGATTTTTCACCTTTTCAAAAGTCACTTGTTTCGACTCTGGTTACCTCTGTGATGCTGACGATGTCAAGATGTTTTAAGGCCGGACAAATTTACGGTAAGGTTTGGATATCCTTTTTTTATGGTGTAAAAAAATTTACTGGTCTAACTCTTAAAAAATATGTAAGATCATTTATAGCATATTTACCGATGTCGAAAAAATCACAGAATACACAGAATAGTCAAAAAACGATCTGGCAGCACTAACGTACTACTATGGCGTAAGCTAGATAGCAATAAACGAAAAAAAAATGTATTGCTATCCCTTATATTTGATAATGGTAAATGTCATTTTATTTATTTACAATTTTGCAGCTTCTGCCTGCAAGAAAATTAAACACAAGAAATATACACCAAAATAACATTTAAACTTCACTAATTTGTTATAAACTTGATTTTATTTAAAAAAATCTTCTTAATAAACAGTTTAATTGTAGTTTTATTGCTTTTTTGTTGTGTATTTTGTGTGTTTAATTTTTTTGTAAACAGAAGAAGCACCGCTGGAAGTTGGTCAAGCTTATTTTTGAAAGTTATCAATTAAAAATACACAACAAAAAAGCAATAAAACTTCACTAATTGATGTTCTACTATGTTTTGTACATACAATCTTCAAACCACACGGCATTATTAAAGGTTCTTTTATAATTTTAATTTATAACGTGAAAAAATAAAATTTTTATTGCAATTTTAAGCCAAAATATTGTGTTATTTTATTTAACTTGTTTTAAGAATGGTAATGTCTATCTGCTTTCACTTACCTACATGTTGTTTAATTTTTTGTTCCAATCTGATCATAGTATTAAAACCAGCGAGCCACTTATTAAAAATCAAATTTTTAAATGTCACTTTTGACAGGTCTGGGTAGTCGGTGGAAAAAATACTTTCGTTCGCATTCTAAGCGAATGAAAACTGATTTGGTTTACCCAAGTATACTTTAAGCGAACGTTTACTCGAAAGACAAGTCGAACAAAAACAGAAGGGTTTTCATACAAAATTGGGTTTACTTAAGTCGAACTCAAGCTAAATATGCGAACGTAAATTCAAAATCAGTCACTTGTAATTTTGCTTTCGAGTGGCACAAAAGTATGCAGTTTTTGATGTAAATTAAAGTCCAATTTGTATTAAAATGCTAAAAAATAAAAGTTAAATATGTTCTCAAGGGTTAATTGTTAAAACATCATATTGCTTAAAGCAAAAGTTAAATTAACTTTGATTTAATAAAAAAATCTACAATAACTTTGTAAGTTTCATTTATGAAATGTTTTTTAGTGATGTCAATTATGCCGAATTTTTAACTAATTTAAGACCACTTGTAATAGTTTAAAAAACAAATGTAACAAATTACCATTAAATTTAACAAATAATTAACTGATTACATCTCTTTTCATGTATTTTTGTTTCCTAATTATATGGTGTGGATGTTACAGGCGGGCTAAATACATATTCATGAAGTACCGTTAGAAACACGCGATTGTAAACTAATGTTGAGCATATATGATCTAAAGATAATCTGTAAAATAATTTTGATAATATTAACATTGCTTTTTTATTTTATTGTATGTACTTAATAAATATTTTATTTATCCCTTTCTCAAAATCAATGCACTTCTTACTATGGATTTTTACAGACTTTTACGCTTATAAAACTACATACGTTTGGCATAAAGTTCATAAGTAATTTCCTTATATATTTATATTTTACAAATGCAATAAGACCATAAAGCTCTGTACAGACGGTTGTCAGATATTACAATATTGCCAGAAAATTTTGCTAAAAATAACTTACAACCGTGTGAACGAACAATTTTTGTCTAGCTATATAGGCAAAAAATTATTGTCAGATCATTTTCAGAGGACCAACTGACAACAATATTGTCAGGTATCTTACAACCGTGTGAACATTACTCAATGCCATTGCCTGACTATTGCAAGATATGGCCACTCCATTTTATATTGTCAGATGTACTAACTTAAGGACATCTATCAATGACGTGATTGTTGTTGTTATTTATTTTTAGATATTTTTTTAAACAGAAACCCGAAGTGATGCCATACGTATGTAGAATTTTTTTTTCTAAAAAATTAATGAAAAATTGTTCAGGTATAGAAAAATTAGTTTTTTTAATGTGAGTTTTTTAGTAAAATAAAATAATTGTACAAACAATAAATTAAAATAAAACTTTTAGTACATTTAGTGATAAGCTTAATGTTTTTTTCTAGAATGTGTAAAACATAATTTCATTTCTTTATTTAAATTATACATGCATTACATATGCTTCGAGTTTAAGCTGTTGTCCAATAATAATAGTTGAAGTTCCAATTAAAATTTCACTGATTGAAGCAGAGTCATTTTCTGAGACAATTGAAACATGCCCGTCCATTCGTCCATCTGGTTGGGTGTTCATGTATATTTGTTATGAAAGTATAGATTGCATTTTTAAAGAAATTTTGATCGAATATACAATGAGTTGCTTTGGAACATATCTAATTGGAACTGGCAATGATCGGTATATTCCTTTACATAACCACCATTCCAATGTCCTTCTGAAATAAGCATTTTTTTTTAGCAAAAACTGCGTCACACATATATATCTTTAGAACCTTATATTACCAGTTTTTTTACTAAATATTATGATGAACTGTCCATAATATTTTGTTCGGCCTTAAGTTTATAAGTCATACCTTCAATAATAAAACTTAATTGCATAAACTACAAATAAATTATTATGTCGATATGTATTTATATATACGCAATTTTTTTTAAAGTTGGGTAACTCGATTTTTTTCAAAAAAGCGACTTTTGCTTATTATGTAAACAAAAACCAAATTGATAATAATTTTGTGTTTTTTAATTTGAAATAAAATTTGCTGTTTTTTTTAATCGAACTCAAATTTTTTATATTCAGAATTAAAAAAACTCTATAAAGTGTTTTTTTCCTATAAGGTAACACAAAAGTTTACATACGTCTTTTTTGTATTAAGCTATCAATATATTATATTTTACCGTAATAGAAAGGATTAAATTATTAGGATTTGAAAAAATGTCATCTGACAACTTTTTTGCCAATTTTTGGTTATCTTCGTTACTTTTTAATATATACGAAACATAAATTCCATAAATTGCATGCTTTCAATATTATATATGTATGCCTTAATTTTTCACTTGTTTAATTCTTGTTTATAATTGATACACACAAAAAGAAAAATAATATCTGTAAACTATCTTGAATCTGACAACTACATAACATCGAGAATAGCAATTTTTTGTGTAAAGTGATCTGACTACTAGAGCTGTGCCAAATCGTTCATTTCAGTGATCGCTCAGTTTCGTTCAATTTACAAAAATTAACCCGTTCGTTCAATCGTTCACTTCTGAACGACAGTACGGCAACATGTTTTTTTAAAGATTTGTTTTGACATAGCTTGTGGTTTTGACATTCAAAATAGAAAAAACTTTTTGTGAAATAAAATTTAAATAATCCATATATAAAAATTGTGTAAAAAGTGTATAGTAATCCATAAAAACACAAACACTATAATAAATAAAACTTCTTAGAAAAAGACTGTTAAACCAAATTTAAAAAAATTATGGCGGTGCCACAGCGATGCTCAAAAGAAATATGTACGCACATTCGCAAACTTTTTAAAGCAACTCTTATCAATACACAAACAATCAACTGAAACAAAAGAACATAACATAAAAAACACATCTGAACGAACGATATTGTGACATAAAAAAGACCTGAAGAAACAAACATTGAACGGAACACAATTGAACGAAAAGCGCTCAGTAAAATAACCGGATCACTTCGTTCAATTCGGTGATCCGTTCATTTTGACCCGTTCGTTCATGAGCTACACAGCTCTACTGACTACCGTGTAAACTGAAAATTTTTCGGTTGGCAACATCGGCAGATAAAGTTGTTGTCAGACAATTGTTAGGGCATTGACAGCTCTGACAACATTGTTATATCTGACAACCGTCTGTTCAGACCTTAACAAATTATGTATAGGCTAAATGAATGGCAAATTCTTTAAATAAGTCGCCATGAAAATTATATTGCTGTGGAATGATTAACCTTTAGTAGGAAATGCGGGATTCATCTTGGTTGAATCTTATGATACTTAAGATAAAAATAATTTCTTCTAATAAGTAATAAGTTTCTTAAACAAATAAGTACTGACTGCGTCATTATTGTGGTTAAGCCATGGCTTAAATATCCCAAAAACGTAAGACTTGCTAATATTATCTTATGTTTATTTTAACATTAAAAAGGATACAAATTATTGAAAGGAAATTTTTCTTTGTCTCTTAGTGCTGTATAATTTTAGAAAGTTAGCATCGCTGCTTAATGTTTTAAAATTTGAATATTATGAAAGTAAGTGCAAACCTTTAGGGGGCGAAAAAATTTGCTGCGTATACATACATTATTGCAAAACTTATAGCAAAAAAAAAAAATATATTTTGATCCACACCTTAAAGGAGCAAAACAAATTTTTAAATTTAAAATAGATTTGAAGTATTGATTTTAATGAAAATTTTGTTTAACAAACCTATTGCAAATTTAAAAATTGTTTATGCATAGGCCCCAAAGTATGTAAGCATGTTATTATTTATATTTTTCTATGTCGATAACAGACCTGTAAGTAAAGGCGAACGAAAGTTGTCGAATTAGGTAAACCCAAATTTATTCGAAAGTGAGTGACAAGCTTTCTTTCGTATAGGTTTTCGTTCGACATCGTTAAACAGGCTATTACTTTTTTATAAAACGTTATTATAAAGTCCACTCTGAGCATATCGAGTCGATTTAGAAGCAGTTCCTTCTTTAAATTTTGTGATGCTCTTTATCAAACTTACCAATTCATAAATTCAGGCTGCAACAGATAAAATTACCAGCAATTAAAAACCGTAGAACAGTGTTTAACGTAACTTTCATAATCAATCTAACAAATGAAAACTTATTTTCGGAGTTTTTTGTGGGACAACTAACCGTTAATATACCTCAACGTCCACTGCGTAATTTTCAAACTTTGTTATATTTTTTGTTTATTGTCTAGCGCCAAGATTAATAAATAACAAGGTTACGACATCCCAAAACATGCATTTTCTGCGCATGTGGTCAAATGACGTCACGAAACAGTCTCTCATTTAAAAATAATGTAAACATAACAGTGGGACAATTTCCTAACTTTTGGAGAAAATGTTTTCTAATTTGTTTTTTGTTAATCGTGTTATAAAAAAGTTAAATGTTCAAAGAATTTATAATATTAAATAACATTTAGAAAAAAAAATTAAAACATTTAAAATTAGTTTATTGTTTTACTAAATTTTCGTTTTTGGTTATTTGTGTTTTGCTTGATTTCCGCATTAAGCGATCTTATTCTAAGGTTTATCCACACAAACCAAAATACTTCTAGCTTACCCATTTCATATTTTAAATTTTTTTCAAAATCTTCCTGTTTTAAATGTAATAAGCAAATTCTCTCCCTATATATTTTATTCGGTGTGACCAGATTTTCAAGTAAAGTTAACAAACAAAAACTTAAGGCCAAAAAATAAATCTAATTTTTTAATGCGTTCTTAAAAGATTTCTTCGTTATTAAGATATTTTTCATAATATGGACGAAACGTTTGTGTGCTAAAAATATTTAAAAAGAAAGTTTGTTTCAAAAATTTTGATTTTATTTACAAAAACTTGGTAACCCATACCTTAGGTAAGAAAAAAAATAATATGTGTTCATATACAAGAGATTTTTAAAAAAGTTTTTAGCAGCAGGTGTTAATTTGCTGCCTGTTTTGGTAAAAAAAAAAATTTGTAAGATCCCTGCAGGAAATGTCAATAGAGAATCACTAGAAACTCACTACTGACATTGTCACCAGTACTACTGTTAAGCTATACCTCAGGCAATGCTCTTTGCTATTAACAAAAAATCAACTGCTGACATTGGTACTATTGACAAGGTGGTTCTTTTGGGGTCATATGTACACATTGAAACCAGCGATTAACTAGTACCTTTTAGCAATTTTAGTATACAGTACTACTGATAAGCTAAACCATTGTCAATGTGTTTTTGCAATAGACATTTAACATGCGTCTGTCATTGAAAACAAGTATGATTTGTGTATATAAATCACTTTCATAGCACAGCAGAAAAAATAAAAAAGGCCATTATGTTGCTGATACATTTTTGCATTTGACGGCAAACTGAAGCATTAATTTGCCGCTAAAAATTGTCTTTTCTTCTTATCAAAGCTTAATATAAAACTGTAGACGTACTGTTGACAATGTCGCCAAAAAGGCAACATAATAGTCGATAAAAGTGTTGACATGGGGACACTTGTTCCCAAGTTTCCTTCAGGGATATATATAAAAAAAAACAAACATTTGTTTTTGTTTTAAATATAAACACTCACACACTATTCGTTAATTTTTTTACAAAAACACGTAAAATTTAGTAGTTTATTTGTAAACTTTTTTCATATAGACAAACACATGAAACCAATAAAAAATCGAAACTATAAAGCTTTAGTTAGCCGAGCGTTGCTGCAACCGTACTGTAATGTTACGTACTGTAAGCACGTTGGTGCAGTTATAGAATATTTAAAAACGTGACATATGTTTTTGCATTCATAAACAAAATAGCATTAGTAAAGGTATTGGTATACAGGCTTTTGTTTGCCTGAACAAGTAAAATTCGATTTTCGTCGTTCATTTTTATTTTAATTTGCACGAAAACTTTAAATTTATAAATTAATTAAAAACTTATTTTATTTGACTAGTTTATTTTTGATTTTGGTATGAAAAATAAACAGCTGTTTAAAAGACAGTGATGGGAATTAAAATTTTTCAAATGGGTTTTCGTTATGAAGAGAAAGTACCTAATGACATTAGAGAATATTTTGTGTCTATTTTTATTTATGGCTATAAATATGTTTTATTTATTATTTAGCATCTACAATTTAAATATAATAACCAAATTATGGTTTATTTAGTATATGTGTATATATTTTACATTTATTATACACAATATATGTACTAAACGTATGCGCAAGACGCTTAAAAGTCTCCAGTTGTGCATTTTTTTCAAGCGAAAATAATATAAAATAGTGGTAATTAACTGTAAAGCAAGTATAGCGAAACAACAAAAACAATACTGGAAAAAGCATCATATAAAGTGTAATAATAGACAATATTATCAAGTGTACAAAGAAAATACCTAAATCTTCATAGTTCACAAAACAACATTTCAAAAATGCGTGAAATTAAATAAAAAAAAGAAACACGCAAAGTACTAATGGTTATTTTATCTTTCTTTCGCATATAAAAGTATATAAAAAAAGTACCATGAAAAAGAGCAAAAATACCCTCAAATTATAAAACAAACAAGTAGCCCATCACTGGCATACAAATGTCACGCAACAACGTAAGGAAATTCTATTTTATACAGAATGGTACGTTGCGGTTACAGTACGTTTTTTTTCGCTAAGCTTTTGCATTGCTTCTCATAAGCCAAAAGCCAACAGCTGATACATTACAGTACGGTTGCGCTCGGCTAATCCAGCCTTAAGATTACGTTTACATGATGCAATTTTTTTAATATTCCTTCAATAAAATTTTTGTTTATTGACAAAACGAGTTGAAGTGACTACTTTTCTACACAGTTCGTTAAAAACCGAAAATTTTCATTCAAGTTCATACTTACATGCATATATCATGAAAAATGCCTTCATGTAAATTTTGTTTAAGAAAAGAAAAAAAGATAATCTTTAATGTAAAAAGTTACATTGTAAGAAAGCATTTATAAAGGTATTTTTATTTTTACATGTGTGCCTCAATAAGTATTTAAAACCAATGACTGTTAAAATAAAAAAATGAAAATCAAAAAATAAAAAATATTATTTTTTTAAACCTATCTATAAAAATAATAATTATCGTTGTTACCCGTTTTTATCAAAATTAAAAAAATGACCGTCCTACTAAAAAACAAAATTTACAGAGAACATGATATTCAACATATGTATATAGTTTAATACTATCAAAATGGTGAGCTTTACTTGACCCTACGATGTTTCATTGTGCCTGCTTTTTTCTTGAAAAATTATTTTGGTCCTGTTTGATTTGATTTTTTGACAAAAATACACTTTAAAATTCTTATTAAATAAAAATATTAATATAATAATTTGTTTCAACGAAAGACATAAGTGTTTTTACATTTTTGAGCAATATATTAAAATATTTTTTAATTTAACCAAAAAAATTTTTTATTACTTCATGTTTACGATTTGCTTCGAAATTTTAAATAAGTTTTTTTTGCTCTTATAGCTTTTAAATACACTTCGCACACAATTTTTACAATAACTATTGTTTTTTTGCACTATATTTAATAAATTTAAATTAAAAATTCTTTTTAATTAACGAAATTCGACAAATTAATTTTTTGGAGAAATGTCAAAGTGATTTTAGTGCAGGGTTGTCAAATCTCACATAACATATAAATCTTTTCCGGCAAAATTAGGAATTAATCTAGAGCAATAATAATTTCAATTTAAGTGTCAAACTCCATACAAAAAAAGCAAAAAGTAAGAGAATGACTGTCTTAATTTTTTAGGGATGTTGCACCTAATGAGAATAACAGACAAAAATTGGCGCCATGCTCATGGTTTAACGTTAGGTGCTTTTTTGTTTCTCTTTAACTTTGCCAGCCGTGTATAACAAAGGCTTGCTATAGTTCTTGTCATATTTCTTGTTTGGCACTAAAGGTTTCAAAAACAGTGCTAAGTGCTGGTTTTCTTGTGGCTATAAATGCTTAAATAATTGTGTTAAAATTGATTCAGCATTATGCATAATTAACAGAAAGTTAATATTATTTTAAACGTTTATGGATACAAAAAAATAAAATTTTTTTGGGTAAAATTCAAATTAGAAGATGTAGTGTGATTTAGTTGTTTTTCAAATATCTAGCGCTTTGTTTTTAAGCAATTAGAAACTTTGTAATATCAACTTATGACAACACTGATATAGCTTTGACAAAAGTATTCACACACTGAATAAATTCACAATGAATAAATTCATGCATTGACCAAACGAAGATAATTTTATTCGAGGCAGATTTTTGTTCAACTCACTCAAATCGCTTAAGAATTTAACACCAGATAAAATCAAGAGAAAACCTAATTATGCTTTTCTCTGGTACGTAAACATACTACTACGCCATTTTTCATTGTTAATGAGAAAATTACAAACGAAAAAAAAAAAAAAATTATATTAAAACAAGATTTGTTTTTAGACAATGCCTTCTGCCACCATCGCATTCAACTAATTTTTAAAACGCTTCATCCACGCGTTAAAAATAAAGCGCATTCTTGCAGTGCTTAGTTTATTAAAATTATATGGTTGGAGAAAAAAACAATGTTTAGGCGAAGATAAATGTACCCCGCGTCAATCTTCTCCAATGTGGGAGAGCAAAGGCTCGCTATTTAGAAGAAATTAAAACGTGTGTTATTACCACAGATTGCATATCACAACATTAAATTAGTTTAATTTGGATCTGGAAGATAGGCCAGAATATATCCCTGCTACATATTTAATAAAAATGCCTGCATAGATTTGTATTTACCTTCCCATATTTTTATTTATGTTGCGTTATGAATGTATTTATGTTGTACGTATTTTATGTACGTTCATACTAATTTTAAATAAAATTTTATTTGGAATTTTCTCATTTCCAATTGAAATATTCTCAATTTCAAATGCAAATTCTCAATATAAATTTTCTCATTTACAGCAAAAAATGAACAAAACTATTAAATCGAACATTTGTTCTTGGCTTCCAAAAGGGCTTTTTATAAATTTAATATTGAGTAAAGGCTTCGTTAGTCTTTACTTTCTGTTCCGTGATGAATCAGCCGATTGTTTTTTGTTAATAAAAAATGTGTGTAAGTAGTTAGTTTTTTCGTTTTGTTGTGTTTCGTTGCGGATCAGCCTGTTAAAAACAAAATTTTTGCAACGTTGTTAAGTGACAGCAAGAATCAGCTGCTTTTTCCCGCTTTAAAACCATACAAATTTTGATACGTTTTAACAGAAAAAGTAACTACTAAAATAAAAGAACTGAATGGCACGTTAAAGAACGGCAACAGAAAGTAAAGACTAACGAAGCCTTAAGTAGCCAGGTTGACACCGGCTTCGGGAATGTGTTATCTTAATTTCTGGGGTATCTTCAGCTTAATATATTATTGATTGGTTCCAAATATATTATATCCATTATAACTATATAGAAATGCATGCATACATCCTTATTTCATTAAAATTAACGCATTACAAATTATTACGCTCATTTTCATATTTTAAATTTAAAATATTCTCATTTGGACCATTAATATTAGTCATGCAAATTTAAGTTTTCAATACAAACAAAGCCCTAAATGATTTAAAAATACAAAGAATAGGCAACCCTTGCATGGGTTAAACGACGTCATCAGAGAGGCAAACATGCGCAAGTCGCAATCTCTTTGTCTATCATTCTTGGTCTAGCGCAGTGGTCTTCACCCATATTACCCAGCTAACGAAGATTTTCGGGTTTTTACTTACTCTCTTCGTGAATATTACAACCAGGGTTTTCCAAAATAAATTGTTTTCCTACGAAAATGCTTCTTAAAATCTGCAAAC